>CANTUV010000045.1:51760131-53094657 GCA_947685225.1 Garcia nutans
ACTAGATGAAATCTTACACATCACTTTTGACTTTTCTAGGATGTAAACTAATGCTCGGGAAGGAAAGAAAACTAGTGGAATTAAAGATAACTACGAATATTGCCTCTTTAAATATGATGAACAAAAGAGAATTTGGTGAACTTCTTCAAGGGAGCTGTTCTGAGACCTCATCCATTTGCTATGTCTACCCAATTCTCTCAACTCCATTTAAAACATAGAAAGCCCACCTTAGTTCCAGAACTCACTTCAGTCACCTACTCACCAAATACCAGTTCATATTCCAGAAATAAGAGTCCCTACCACCATTCAGAGATATCAATCGCACCATACCATTAAAACCTAATGCTCAACCTTTTAATTTGAGACGTTATCGATACCCCTACTCCCAAAAGGATGAAATTGAGAGGATGGTTGGACTGTGGAATAATCCAGCCTAGTAGAAGCTCTTTTGCTTCTTCAACTCTCTTGGTGAAAAAAAAAAAAAAGATGGGAGCTGCTGTTTCTGCATGGATTACAAAGAATTGAATGAACTAACAGTGAAAGACAAGTTTCTGATTCCTATAATTGAAGATTTTCTTGATAAACTTCAAGGAACAATGATATTTTCAAAGATTGATCTCAGGGCAGGGTACCATTATATTTGAATGGAGCCTGAAGATGTGTATAAAATGACTTTCAAGACCCACTCAGGATGCTTTGAATTTCAAGTGATGCCATTTGGGCTCACAAATGCATCAACCACATTCCAAGCCTTGATGAATGATCTTTTCAAGCCTTACTTAAGGAGGTTTGTTTTGGTCTTCTTTAATGATACATTGATTTTTAGTGCCTCCTATGAACATCATCTTAATCACTTAGAGCTAGTTTTTGAGGTGTTGGCTTCTGTCCAGCTATTTGCTAAGTGGGAAAAATGTGTGTGGTGGATTGTCAATAGAGTACTTAGGGCATATTATATCAGCTGAAAGGGTGGCTATGAATGAATAAAAAATTCAAGATATGCTCGATTGGCTGGTGCCTGATAACTTAAAACAATTGAGATGTTTCTTGGGACTTACTTGCCACTACAAAAGATTCGTAAGGAATTATGGACAGCTTAGCCAACCATTGACAACATTGCTTAAGAAAGATGCTTTCAAGTGGAACTTAGAGGCAGAATTGGCTTTCCAAAACTTGAAGAAAGCAATGGTATCAACCCATGTGCTGGCTTTGCCTAACTTCAAGGAACCATTTGTGTTGGAGTGTGATTCTAGTAGTGCAGGAGTAGGGGAGCATTTTTAATGCAAAATGGGATGTCTATTGCATATTTATCCAAGCCCTTGAGTCCAAGAAATCAAGGGCTTTCAACCTGTGAAAGGGAAGTGTTGGCTATTGTTATGGCTGTCACCAAATGGGAACACTACCTCCAACAAGGCCAATTTTCCATAAAGACAGACGAGCAAAGCATAAAGCACTTTTTGGAGCACAGGCCACATACATATGTACAGCAAAAGGGCATCACTAAGCTTTTGGGGTTAGACTACAAGATTTTATACAAGAAGGGCTTTGAAAACAAAACTGCGGATGCCTTATCCAGGGATTTGAGGAAGCCAATTATTTCTTGATCACTTCTTCCATAGTTACAACTTGGATGGTGGAAGTAGAAGAAAGTTACAAAGGAGACCCTTTAGCTCAAGAGTTGATTGTGGTAGTCACTGCTAAGGCTTCTTCACAACCTAATTATTCTTTTCAGAATGGTGTTTTGAGATTTAAGGGCAAGGTATTCATTGGGAAAAGCACAAACCTAAGATCAAAATTGCTGGTTCAATTTCATAATTTAGCTATGGGTGGGCATTCAGGAATTCAGGCGACTTACATCAGGCTTAAGACCTATTTTTTTGGCCATAGATGCAGCATGTAGTGAAAGATCAGATCTTAACCTGTGATGTATGCACCATATGTAAAAGTGAGTCATATCCCTATCTAGGCCTTCTACAACCCTTGCAAATCCCTACTACTACCTGGAACACTGTGAGTATGGATTCCATTGAAAAATTATCTAAGTTGAGGGGGTGTAATACAATTTTAGTGTAATGGATAGCCTAACCAAGTCTGCCCATTTTATTCCCTTAACTCTCCCTTTCACTGCTGCTATTGTTGTTCAAGCATTCTTAGATCACATTGGGAAGTGACATGGGTTACCATAGACTATTATCTCAGATAGAGATACAATTTTCACAAGTTTGTTTTGGAAAGAATTCATCAAACTCTTAGGGGTTTAGTTGCACCTTAGTTCAGCTAACCATCCTCAAATGGATGGTCAAACTGAAAGACTCAATTGAACTTTAGAAGGATATTTGAGGTGTATTTGTCACTTGAATCCTAAAAGGTGGAGAGAGTTCTCGAGTAGTGTTGAATGGTGGTACAACACAACCTTTCACACAGCTATAAAGATGCCTCCCTTTAAAGCTCTTTATGCCTATGATCCTGCCAATCCAACCTGTTGGAATATTTAGTTGTATGAGTATGAGTTTATTAATATATTGTCTAGCCTGGTTGTATGAGTATAGGTTGATTAGTTTAAGTGGAATAATAGGCTGTAAAAGAGTTGTGTGATGTGTTCTTTTTGTGTATATAAACCAGTTGTATTTGAGCAATGTTTAGAAATGGAATATGAGAAATAATTTCTTCCCATGGTATCAGAGTCATAGGGCCACTATTCTTCTTCTTCCTTTTCTCTTCTTTTTTTCTTCATTTTCTTCCCCAACAGTTTTCCTTCACTGTCACCGTGAAGGCTTACCACCTTTTCCGGCTATCCTTACATATTACCACCACCCATACTAGGTGCACAGGACACCGACGATCTCATCCTTGAAGTTTCATCTCCGGTAACCACACGCGCTGACAGAAGCAACTGATCATTGATCCACGCGTTGGCGCGTGGGCACTTTCCTGTGACCCTTTTCCAATGTGACTCATCCAGTAGAGTCTACTCTTTATTTCGCATCCATTGGTGGTGGTCTTTTGAATTTTTGAAAACTCTACTTGTTACCCTTTGTGTCACGTTAGCTTAAAAGTTGGTGTTTGTACTATGTTCAACAACTTCTCTTCTTAAATCTTGGTATCTTGTTTAAATGGCAGAGCTTTTAATTGCTTTTACAAGTAATAAACAAAGTTCCACTTCAATTACATTGAACAAAAGTGAGTATGAAGAATACTTGTAGTATCAATCTTCAAGATAATATTCCTTCTCTTCTTTGACTCCCATTGCTTAGCCGGGTAATTCTTTTGCTTGCGTAACACAGTCCTCACTCAATAGACATTGGATATTGGATTCTGGTGCTTTTGACCATATTTCTGGTAATAATTTTTTTTTCTTTTCCCTAACAAATCTCACTTCTCCTTTTCCTACAGTCATCTTAGTTGATGGATCAGAAATCATGATTAAAGGTGTTGGAAAAAGTAGACCTCTCTCTTTTCTCTCTCTAGATTCAATCTTATATGCTCCAGAATGTCCTTGCAATTTGATCTCTATTAGTAAACTCTAAAAACAACTTAATTGTAGAGTGATTTTTTATTCTGCTTCTGTATCTGTGCAGGATCGGCATACGAGAACCGTGATTGGCGTAGGTTATGGGTCACGTGGATTATATTTTCTCTCATGTCCTGGTACATCAACTGCCTTTACTTCTGCCACTTCAGTTGACCTTCTTCACAGCCTTCTTGGTCATCCTAGTCTCTCCAAACTTCAAATAGTGGTTCCTGGTATTTCAAAATTATCTTCCATTGAGTGTGAGTCGTGTCAGCTTGGAAAAGGATCCTCAAAGCTATCATTATACCGTTGGGACGTGCTCACCTAGGCATGCGCTACATCAGCACCCGGGTGTAGTGTTAAATGAGCAAGGGGTTCCATCACATCGACGCCTGGGTGTGGTGGAGTATGAGCAAAGGTTCCCATGCCATGGACGGGTATGGGTAAAGAAGTTAGTCCCGCCATATCAGCGCCCGGATGTGGTGTTAGACAGGAAAGGACTACCGCATTATGGACGAATGCGGCTAAAGAAGCAAGTCCAAGGGAGCCGATTAAGATTAGGTAGTTGGAATATTGGCACTCTGACTGGGAAGTCTATAGAGCTTGTGGATACTTTAAAAAGAATGAAGGTTAGTATTGCGTGTTTGCAGGAAACCAGGTGGAAGGGAAATAAAGCAAAAGAGATTGGTAACTCAGGATATAAGCTGTGGTATTGTGGCTTGGATAACAATAGGAATGGTGTGGGCATTATTATTAAGCCTACGCTTAAAGACAAGGTGGTGGAAGTGAAGAGAAAGGGAGACAGGATTATCTCTTTGAGGCTTGTTTTGGGAGATGACACTATTAATGTTATTAGTGCTTATGCTCCCCAAGTAGGTTTGGACGAAGCATCCAAGGTTCATTTTTGAGAAGATATGGATGAAATCATGCAAGGTATTCCGGATAATCAACAAATTTTCATTGGTGGGGACCTTAACGGGCATGTTGGTAAGGACAGTAATGGTTATGACAGGGTCCATGGGGGTTATGGTTTTGGCAACAGGAATGAGGAGGGAAAGAGCATTTTGGATTTTGCGGTGGCTTATGATCTAGTGCTGGCAAATACTTGCTTTGAAAAGAGGGGGTCACACTTGATTACCTTTAAGAGTGGACGAACCCAAAGTCAAATAGACTTCATACTTACTCGAAGACGGGACAAAAGTAAGTGTAAAGATTGCAAGGTCATTCCGGGTGAAGCATTGACGGCGCAACATCGTATTGTGGTTTTAGATGTTAAGAATAAAAGTAGCTGGAGGAATGATAAGAAAGTATTGGAACCAAGGATAAGATAGTGGAAATTAAAAGACCTAGCTCAAGGTACCTTTAAGGAGGAGTTACTAAAGGAAGACATTTGGAACCTTGAGGCTAGTGCAGAGGACTTGTGGACAAAAATGGAAGGTGGCATTAAGAAAGCAGGTAGTAAATTGCTTGGGATCTCTAAAGGGGCAGGGCCTCGACCGCACGATGCATGGTGGTGGGATGAGGAGGTTCAAAAGGCTATTAAGGCTAAGAGGGAATGGTATAAAAAGTTACCGAATGCGGTTAATAGCGAGGCCTTTGAGGAATATAAGAGGGCTAAGAAAGAGGCAAAGAAGGTTGTTAGTGTAGCTCGTGGCAGAGCCTTAGAAGGGATTTATCAAAAGTTAGGTACTAATGAGGGAGAAATGGGCATTTATAAGATTGCTAGGATGAGAGAAAGGAAAAGCAGAGATTTAAGCCAAGTCAAATGTATAAAGGACGAAGATCAACGGGTGTTGACAGGAGATGTTGAGATTAAGGAGAGGTGGAAGGCTTATTTTGAGCAGTTATTCAACCCTGAACATGAATAAGATTTTCAAGGTCTCCATGCAACAAATGGTTATATCAGCTGGTCTAGGAGGATATTGCATAGTGAAGTAAGAGAAGCCTTGAAGTATATGAAAGTTGGTAAAGCTTGTGGCCCGGATAGTATTCCTATAGAGGTTTGGAAGAACCTTGGAGATGTAGGAGTTGCCTGGTTAACTAAACTCTTCAATGCTCTTGTGAAAGACGTAAGATGCCGAATGCCTGGAGGAAGAGTATCCTGGTACCCATATATAAAAATAAGGGAGACATTCAATGCTGTACAAACTATCGGGGTATTAAACTTATGAGCCATACTATGAAATTATGGGAAAGGATTATTGAACATAGATTGAGGAAGCTTACAAGAGTTTCGAAGAATCAGTTTGGGTTTATGCCAGGGAGATCTACCATGGAGGCTATTTCTCTTCTAAGAAGACTAATGGAATTGTATCAAGAGAAGAAGAAATATCTCCACATGGTATTTATTGACTTGGAGAAAGCCTATGATAGAGTACCAAGAGAAGTGTTATGGTGGGTTTTGAAGAGGAAAGGAGTCAGAGGCAAATATATCAACATCATCAAGGACATGTATGAGAATGCATCCACTAGTGTGAAAACACCTGGTGGAGACACTGAGGCTTTCCCCATTACTACCGGATTGCATCAATGTTCGGCCATGAGTCCATATTTATTTACCCTATTATGGATGAGCTAACCAGAAGCATACAAGACAATGTTCCTTGGTGTACGTTGTTTGCTGATGACATTATTTTAATTGATGAGACTAGTGCTGGTGTAAACTGTAAGTTGGAAGTGTGGAGAAAAACCCTCGAGGACAAGGGTTTTAAGTTAAGTAGGAGTAAAACGAAATATATGCACTGTGAGTTCAGTCTAAGGAAGAAGCAGGAACATGAGGTAAAGTTGGATGGAGTTTTGGTTCCTAAAACCAAGCAGTTCAAATATTTGGGTTCGGTGTTCCAGAATGATGGCCGTATAGGTGAAGATGTGGCTCACAGAATACAGGTAGGGTGGTTGAAGTGGAAGGGTGCGACTGAGGTTCTATGTGATAAGAAAATACCTCTGAAAGTGAAAGGTAAATTCTATAGGACTGTGAACCTCGGTTTTTCGCCCGAAAAGGATCCGGGTGAAAGTTCACTCGTTGTCGGGAGTCGCCACTCAGTTTATTTTGTTCGAAGGGAAAAACTAAGAAAACCCTTGTTTGACTCCAATAATGCATCCAATGTAAAGGCTTCTAGTCTGCGAACCCAAGGAGGATTCGGGGACTATGTCATGCTTTTGATTAACTTGCAGAAATGGAACAAATTTAAAAAACAAAAAGATTGTTGGTAGTTTGTGGACTTGCTATTTGGGGTGAATCCCAAACATGCCTACATACTCCCGTTTGAATAGGAGATCAAAGCCCATGTAGTTCGGAAAAGCCTATTTAAAGGCGATGAAAATTATGCTTCATGCATGTGTGTGTGTATGCTTCGTGCATTGTCGGGCTTCATGCCAAAGATGTGAGATTTAGGTACTTTGTACCAAAAGAGTGGAATTTAGGCTCCACGCCAAAGGTTGATTTTAATTGAGTCGGGCTTCATGCCAGAGTTGTGAAATTTAGCACTTAGTGCTAAATGGTGCAATTTTAGGTACTTTGTACCAAAAGAGTGCAATTTAGGCCTTTGGCCAAGTGTTGTCGGGCTTCATGCCAAAGATGTGAGATTTAGCACTTAGTGCTAAATTCTCCAATTTTAGGTACTTTGTACCAAAAGAGTGCAAATTTTGGGCCTTTGGCCAAGTGTGGTTGGGCTCCATGCCAAAAATGTGAATTTCAGCACTTAGTGCTAAATTGTGAAATTTTATCAACAGATTGATTTTAATTGTGAAATGTAGGTGCTTTGTACCAAAAAGATGTAATTTAAGTCTTTGTGCCAAAGAGGCTGATTGATTAGTCCATTAGGCCTTAGACCTAAAAGGATTAGGTCTTTGACCGAGAAGAAATTAAGAAGAAGATTAGAATGCTTATGATATGCTTGAATTGACCAAAGATGAATTATGATATTACCTTGATCAGAATTTTTCCACTTCTAAGTTCCAGATCTTGTTTCCTTGCACTTTTGAGTATGATTCTTGGTTTCTACAACAAAATATTAGAAATTTTTAAGCATAAAAATTTCGTCAGCATCTGGGCATAGGAAGTCCGAAAATCTTTTTTTTGAAAATCTGAAGCCTATTTATAGGCAAAAACGGGCTGCACGGCGGCCGGGCCGCCGGCAACGGCGGCCGGGCAGTCGTCCCCACGGCGGCCGGGCCGCTGTCCTGGCCCACTGCGACTCGCGCTACTTCTGCTAAAACTGACTTTTCGGGAGCCACGGGCCTCCAAAAATTATTTTGAGACCATATCCGTGATCCTTGCGTCGCTCCGGACATTTCAAGTACCATGAAGACATACTTTCGGTGAACTTTATCGTGGACCTCCGATCCGACTCGGTCGTCTGCAGTCTGAGAAAATCGGCTTTCCGAGCCTCAAAATTCGAGTGTTCACAATTGCCCCCCACTGGGGTCCATAAAAATGATTTATGGGGCCCAGTGGCTTTCTGAAGAGCGAATTTTGAGCGAGGGGTAAAAGATACGCCTTTTGGCACTTCTGGATTGCTTGCAACATTTCTGATTTTTCTGTACCTGCACTTTTGTTAAGCACAAACAGTACCATATGTATGCATGATGTTCTCTTCTATTTTTCAAAAAGGCTTTTTTTTTTTACAACCGTTGTATGCACAACTGGACCAAGAGTCTCCATAAGGTTGAAAGGATCAATATGGAAAGATATGGATTGAAAGTTGTTGCTACTCTTAGAGAGATAATGGTGAATTGGGATTTCTTGCACGCTTGTACCAAATTTTGGGTTCCGCAAGCTCACGTCTTCAGGTTTGGTGCCCGGATGGATGAGATGTGTCCTCTTTTTGAGGAATTCTGCTCAATCATTGGATGTGACTCAAATGCCCCCCCCCCCCCCCCCCCCCCCCTTGTAAGGCATGAGGTTCAAATTGGCTATGTGGGACTTTTCGGAGGCTTCTCAACTTTACAAGTCCTCAAGCTCAAGCTATCAGTAATTATTTCTAGTAAAGAACTTAGAAATAACCCTCTAGGAAGTCCAACTCCATGGGGAGGAACTTGAATTGTTCTGAAGTTGCCCCCAAATTATTCCCGGAGTTACTCGAGCTGTTCTACAGACTTGGGTCAGAGACCATCGGATGATCAGGCCTTGTGCAGAGCCTTCTCTCGTTTAGCCCACTCCAGAGTACAGGACCTGGTTTATAGCTGAGGTTTGGCCCATTGAGAAACCGAGGAGGTGCGCATTGCTGCAGGAGTTGGAGGGAGAGGGGGTGTAGGATTTGGATCCCAGGGTGACTCCATTGTCTTTTCTGTTTTTGGGTTGTTTTTACCTTTTTGGTTTTTTTTTTTTTGGAGGAATATGACTTGATCTTTTTGTGTTTTATAGGCTGAATGACTCTTTTTGTAACATATGATTCTCTTTTGTAATGAATGATTCTTAATGAATGACCCTTTTGTTTGCTTTCCAAGCATTATCTACTTTATTTATTTGCTCTTATTTTTGCCTAAGCCGTCCTTTCAGATTTTCAACTTAGCGAGCTCTTACCCATTCTTGCCTAAGCCGCCCTTTGTGGGTTTTCAGCTTAGCGGGCCCCACTATTGCCTAAGCCGCCCTTTGTGGGTTTTCGGCTTAGCGGGATTTTTTTGTTTGTTTTGTTTTTTGTTTTTTTGTTTTTTTCTTTCTTTTTTGTTTTATTATTTTTTTTTCTTGGCAAAAGAAAGATGAATGAATGATTTTTATTAAAATTTAGACCGTGCCCAAGGAGAGCTGCCTACATATCTCGAATTAGTTTGCGAGAATCAGGTCTAATGTAGTTCATTACAATGCATGATCATGCATAATATTTCTTTAGTTGATCCAGATTGCATGGGTTTGTGAACTCTAGACCATCCAAATCAGACAAGATGACGGCTCCGCCGGAAAGTATTTTCTTCAAAATGTAGGGTCCCGCCCAATGAGGACGAAACTTCCCACGAGGATCTGTAACAGGTGTTCTGATCTCCTTCAAAACCAAACAACCTTCTTCCAACTTTCGATCTTTGACCTTTTTGTTGAAATGTCTGGCCATTCGCCTTTGATACCCTTGAATCTGATGTAGAGCTTGAAGTCTTTTTTCATCCAAACTCAACAACTGATGATGATAATTGCTGATCCATTCAGCTTCATTTATCTTACTTTCTTGAATTATCCTCGCCGATTGAACTTCCAGTTCAATGGGGAGTACTGCTTCCATTCCGTATACCAGTGAATACGGGGTTGCCCCAGTAGGAGTTCTAACTGATGTTCTGTATCCCCATAAGGCCAATGGCAACTTCTCATGCCAACGCCTATGTTCCTTGATCATTTTTTGTATGATCACCTTTATAGACTTGTTCGCTGCTTCTACAACTCCATTTGTTTGGGGTCTATAAGGAGAGGACTTGTGGCGTTGGATCTTCTTGTCCTTCAAGAGTTTAGCAAATTCTGCCTGGAAATGAGTTCCGTTATCGGTGGTAACCTCAAATGGTGTTCCGTACCGACAAAGGATGTTGGTTCGGACAAATTGTGCTGCCTTTTTGGTGTCTAATTCTGCATAGGAAGCGGCTTCAACCCACTTTGTGAAGTAATCCACTGCTACCATGATAAACTGATGTCCATTCGAGGCTTCATTCTTCTCAATTTCTGCTTAACCGGCTTCGCATCTGGGTATAGCGGAATCTTGTGAACTGCCATGGCTGGGTCTATTCCCGTGACATCACTTGTCTTGCACATGAAGCAGTCGGCTTACTTTCTGGTGCATTCCAGAACCTGTTCTTTATTCACACAATCACATGCAATGTATGTATGTTCATTTTCTTTGCCAATTATTATCTTTTCATTCATTTTTTTTTTCATTTTTGCTAGATAATACTTGGAAAGCAAAAGACACAGGGTAACCAAGAATTTGAAGAGTTTCATTGATAATGGCGGAGTCATTCTCCAAGATTACATTAGATTTGACATTAGGGTTCTCTAAATCTGAAACTATAGAAGACTCAGAACTAGACTCTGACCCGGTGTTTGACTCAAGATTTGACTCGGTAAGAGACTCAGGTTCAGGATGTGACACTGGACTAGGTTTGACTAGAGCAGCTTGTCTCTCCTCGGCATACCAGTTTCTCAGTGGTCCATCTGTAGTCTTGATCAGCTTTGTGAAATCCCTATTGTCTTCAAAATTGGTTATCATAGCAACCTCATCAAAGAGACAAGGCCGCATGAAATCTTCCACAGTGATGGCATTGATGGAATGATTGGGCAAGGGGTTAGTGTTAATGTTTGGTTGCCTCCTAAGAGGAATGATGTCACCACTATCCACCAAATCCTGGATGCGGTTTTTCAAAGTCCAGCAAGCATCTGTTCTGTGCCCATTTCCTTGGTGGTACTCACAGTACTCATTGGCCCTGTAATTGGAGGGTAATGGGTTTGGAGGAGGCCTTGGGTCCAAAGGCTTCAAATATTTCCCTTCCACGGCCTTTTTAAACACTAGATGAAGGGGCATTCCAATGTCGGTATATTGCCTTCTTGGCTGATTTCTTTGCCCAAGATTGCCCACGCGTAAAGGATTCGCAGGGGCAATATTGGCCACTTCATTAGCAGCTTGGCCTTGTTTTTTATACTTCGAGATAGCTTCTTCATCTACTATCTTACCCAATTGTATCAGATCTTCTACCTTGGTTGCAGTCGCAATGAGCGATTTGAAAGTAGGTAGGTATTGGGTTTGCAATTGGGCTTGATATGTAGGCCTTAAATTTCTGATTATGATATCAATCTGCTCTTGTTCTGAAGGGCGATTGATCATTTGGGCGGCCTTTGCCCTCCACCTCGTAAGGAACGAGGAGAAGGGTTCATTGTTGTTCTGTTTGGTGGTCTCAAGCTCCCTTCTGGTGACATCCACCTCAATATTGTAGTGGTATTGAGAGTTAAATGCATTGCAGATGTCTTCCCAGGTCTTAATCTTGGCATGGTCCAGGCTTACAAACCACTTGAGGGCAGCACCAGTCAAAGATTGTTGGAATAATTGAGCAAAGAGCTCATCATTTAAACCCCAAGGACTTAATGCCCCCACATACATCTTGAGGTGAGTTTTAGGGCAAGTAGTCCCATCAAATCTGTCCATCCCAGGCATCTTGAATTTTGGAGGCAATCTAGCTTGGGGAAACAAGGATAAGGAATCCATGTCTACCACCTCTTTGTGAGTTTTCATGGCAGTGATTGACCTCTCAAGCAATTCAAGTTTCCTTTTCAGTTCATCTGTTTCATTCTTGGAGGGTGGATCCTCCAAATTGATGATAGGGGTATTAATCTGAGCAGTCACGGGGGTACTAGTTTGCCCCACAATGGGTTCCTTCCCTAAATTTCCAAGAGTAGGGACTATCTTTGGTGCTCCTCCTAATTCAGCCAAGATGGCTACCCTCTGGGCGGCTAAAGCTTCATCAATTCTTTCTTGCATTCTAGCTTCAATTTCCTTAGCCTGTCCATCTAGCAAAGCCTTAATTTGTTCAATAGTAGCCATTTCAGGAATTGGAGTGGTTGGTGAAGTTGGAGTGGTAGAGCTTGTGGGTGATTGCCCAGTTGGAGTTGGTGTAGTTTGTGTAGGTGACGGCACACGGATGGTGGATACCTGAAAAGGTCAAGGGTAAAGGATCAGGGTAGTGTGTAGGGTAGGAAAACTCTTGGTCCACTTGCACATATCAAAAGATTTTCCCCAAAACCGTGTTGTTATGTTGCATGAATGCACCTCATCACATCACAATTCATTTTAATGGTATGTGGCACTATCATTGGGTATATACAACCTAAGGGAAGGTTCTATTGGCACATGAAAAATAGAGAATCGGCTTATAATAGGGACCCTTGAGTCTTGAGTAAGATATACCTAACCACATGTGAAACAAGGAGTTTCGCGTGGGTCCAACAGTACGATTACTCATGGGCCACTCCAAAAGGATTGGAATGGTTTGCGACAACAGGGAGGACGCTTTGGCTGTCCGCCGGCATAATCAAGGAGACCTGCCGGTCAGCGCTACTTGCTATCCAGACTCAGAACTTTGAACAGAAAGAGAAGAAATTCATTTGAAAATAATTTTTTATGCAATGGAGGAAAAAGATTCCCCCATATATGCAAGAGAAAAAGATTCTCTGAATGACAAAACAAATGCACATTTAGCCAAACAAGAGATCCATCCAAGGAAAAAGATTCCTTTTGCCAATCTTCATTCCAATATCCTTAAGGAGAGGATATATATTGCTAGGGTACCCTGCAAAATGAATAAAAACACCCTAAAGAAGGGCAAATTAGTCAAATAAGCAATAGTAGCCTATTAGGATCCCATAAATTATTTTTATGGTCTCCCGTGGCAAGTTAATCAAATAATCAATAGTAGTCCACTAGGATCCCATAAATGGTTTTTATAGTCCCCAGTGGAGTCGCCAGACTGTGAACCTCGGTTTTTCGCCCGAAAAGGATCCGGGCGAAAGTTCACTCGTTATCGGGAGTCGCCACTCAGTTTATTTTGTTCGAAGGGAAAAACTAAGAAAACCCTTGTTTGACTCCAATAATGCATCCAATGTAAAGGCTTCTAGTCTGCGAACCCAAGGAGGATTCGGGGACTATGTCATGCTTTTGATTAACTTGCAGAAATGGAACAAATTTAAAAAACAAAAAGATTGTTGGTAGTTTGTGGACTTGCTATTTGGGGTGAATCCCAAACATGCCTACATACTCCCGTTTGAATAGGAGATCAAAGCCCATGTAGTTCGGAAAAGCCTATTTAAAGGCGATGAAAATTATGCTTCATGCATGTGTGTGTGTATGCTTCGTGCATTGTCGGGCTTCATGCCAAAGATGTGAGATTTAGGTACTTTGTACCAAAAGAGTGGAATTTAGGCTCCACGCCAAAGGTTGATTTTAATTGAGTCGGGCTTCATGCCAGAGTTGTGAAATTTAGCACTTAGTGCTAAATGGTGCAATTTTAGGTACTTTGTACCAAAAGAGTGCAATTTAGGCCTTTGGCCAAGTGTTGTCGGGCTTCATACCAAAGATGTGAGATTTAGCACTTAGTGCTAAATTCTCCAATTTTAGGTACTTTGTACCAAAAGAGTGCAAATTTTGGGCCTTTGGCCAAGTGTGGTTGGGCTCCATGCCAAAAATGTGAATTTCAGCACTTAGTGCTAAATTGTGAAATTTTATCAACAGATTGATTTTAATTGTGAAATGTAGGTGCTTTGTACCAAAAAGATGTAATTTAAGTCTTTGTGCCAAAGAGGCTGATTGATTAGTCCATTAGGCCTTAGACCTAAAAGGATTAGGTCTTTGACCGAGAAGAAATTAAGAAGAAGATTAGAATGCTTATGATATGCTTGAATTGACCAAAGATGAATTATGATATTACCTTGATCAGAATTTTTCCACTTCTAAGTTCCAGATCTTGTTTCCTTGCACTTTTGAGTATGATTCTTGGTTTCTACAACACAATATTAGAAATTTTTAAGCATAAAAATTTCGTCAGCATCTGGGCATAGGAAGTCCGAAAATCTTTTTTTTGAAAATCTGAAGCCTATTTATAGGCAAAAACGGGCTGGCCGCCGGATGTACGGAGGCCGGGCCGCCGTGGGCGGCGGCCGGGCCGTCTTCCCCACGGTGGCTGGGCCGCCGGTCCCGGCGGCTGGGCCGCTGTCCTGGCCCACTGCGACTCGCGCTACTTCTGCTAAAACTGACTTTCCAGGAGCCACGGGCCTCCAAAAATTATTTCGAGACCATATCCGTGATCCTTGCGTCGCTCTGGACATTTCAAGTACCATGAAGACATACTTTCGGTGAACTTTATCGTGGACCTCCGGTCAGGCTCGGTCGTCTGCAGTCTGAGAAAATCGGCTTTCCGAGCCTCAAAATTCGAGTGTTCACAAGGACGGTTGTTAGACCTGCGATGCTCTATGGTAGTGAGTGTTGGGCACCAACAGGACAACAATTGCATAAGATGAGTGTGGCAGAAATGAGGATGCTAAGATGGATGTGTGGACATACCAGACTGGACAAAATTAAGAATGTTCATATTCGATAAAAAGTCCAAGTAGCGGATGTCGGAGATAAGGTGAGGGAAGGAAGACTTAGATGGTATGGGCATGTTTTAAGAAGACCTCCTAATGCTGCGGTTCGTAAGTGTGAGAATTTGTTGATTGAGGGGGCTAGAGGTCAAGGAAGACCTAGAACTGCGTGGAAGGAGGTGATAGCAAGAGACTTACGTGCCTTAGATCTTGATGCAGATTTGATTAATGACAGACTTGAATGGAGACGTAAAATCCGTGTCTTGGAAGGGGCCTAAGGCTAGAGTATCTTTTTTGGTATCTTTTTTGGTGTCTTTTGAGCTTATTTTATTGAGGATCCATACAGCCGACCCCAACTTGTTTGGGACTAAGGCTTAGTTGTTGTTGTTGTAGTTGTATTGATGATTATTCTCGATGCACTTGGTTATTTCTAATAAAGAATAGATATGAATTGTTCACAATTTTTAAAAATCTGTCTTGATATTAAAACTCAATTTGGTGTCTGCATCAAAATCTTACGTAGTGATAATGCACGAGAATATATGTCTCTTCCTTTTCAAGAATTCATGTCTTCTCAAGGCATTATTCACCAATCTTTATGTGCATATACCCCTCAACAAAATGGTGTAGCTAAACGCAAAAATTGACATCTCATTGAAACACCTCGCACCATGCTTATCTATCATAATGTGCCACTTTGTTTTTGGGGGATGCTGTTCTGACTACATGCTATTTAATATATCGCATGCCTTTTTCAGTCATACAAAATCAAAGTCCTCATTCCATTATATTCCCGAGTCAACCATCTTATCCTCTCTTTGTTCGTGTCTTTGGTTGCACTTGTTTTGTTTATAATCACACACCGGGTAGGGATAAGCTTCAACCCAAATCCATTAAGTGTATTTTCTTAGGATATTCTCGTCTCTGTAAAGGTTATAGATGTCATGATCCGACAACTAACAAGTATTTTATTTCAACTGATGTAACCTTTTTTGAGACATCACCATATTTTTCACAAATCAACAGGGTATTAATGAGGCTCTCCCAGTTCCCACATTTCCTGTTTCTGATGTTTCACCATCCCCTAAACCACTACAAGTTTACTCTCGATGACCTTCTCCTCATGCTCTTGATGTTCCTCTTGCAGGTACAGAGCAAGTATGTCCACATGACTCATCTCCTCCCTCATCCGCTTCATCTACGCCGGTCATGCCTCCAACAGAAGTCACTTCTCCACCTATTGCACTTAGAAAAGGTATTTGTTATTCTCGTAATCCTCACCCCATCTATAATTTCTTGATTTATCATTGCTTGTCACCTTCATACTATGCTTTTATCACCAATTTATCCACTGCACATCCCGATTGGCGACAAGCTATGGTAAAAGAAATTTCTGTTCTTCATGATAACAATACTTGGGAACTTGTTCCATTATCCTCTGGAAAATCTATAGTTTGTTGTCGTTGGATCTACACAGTGAAAGTTGGCCCAGATGGGAAGGTAGACTAACAAAAAGCTCATTTAGTTGCCAAAGGGTACACTCAAATTCCTAGCCTTGACTATGGGGACACTTTCTCTCCAGTTGCTAAAATTGCATCAGTTCGTCTTCTTATTTCTTTTGTTGCCATGTATCATTGGAGTATTCATCAACTTGATATTGAAAATGCCTTTTTTACATGGAGACTTGACAGAAAAAGTTTATATGGAGCAGCCACCTGGTTTTGTTGCTCAGGGGGAGTCCGGATTATTTTGTCAATTGAGAAAATATATATATGGCCTGAAACAGTCTGCACGAGCATGGTTTAGACGATTTAGTACTGTTTTTCAAAAATTTGGTCTGAAAAGGAGTGAAACAGATCACTCAATGTTTTATTGTCATATAGGTCATGGAAAATTGCCCAACTCAAACATCTTTTTAGACACTTTCAGACTAAAGATTTGGGAAAATGGAGATATTTCCTAGGCATTGAGGTAGCCCAGTCAAACACAGGTATACCCTAGATATTTTAGAAGAAACATGGATATTAGATTGTAAACCTATGGAAATATCTATGGATCCAAATGTTAAACTTGTACCAAGACAAGGGGAGCCGCTAAAGGACCCTGGTCAGTATTGAAGGTTAGTTGGAAAACTCAATTATCTCACTATTACGCTTCTAGATCTTTCCTTCGTAGTAAGTGTAGTCAGTCAGTTACTTCAAGCTCCGTGCACTAGTCATTGGGATGCAGTGATACACATTCTCATATATATTCAAGGGAACTCCAGGACAAGGCTTGTTGTATGAAGACAACAAACATACACCAATTGTTGGATGTTAATTGGGCAGGTTCTCCCTTAGATAGACGATCTACCTCAAGATATTGTGTCATAATTGGAGGAAATCTTATATTATGGAAAAATAAAAAGTAAGATGATGTAGCAAGGTCAAGTGTAGAAGCAAAATATCGAGCAGACCCTAGTATCCTATGAACTCATTTGGTTAAAACAACTCCTTCAAGAATTAACGTGTGAAAACACGGGCCCAATGTCACTGATCTGTGATAATCAAGCTGCACTATACATAGGCTCGAACCCGGTCTTCCATGAAAGGATGAAAAATATCGAGATAGATTGTCATTTTGTCGGACAGAAAATTGAATCGGGCTGCATTGCTACTAGTTTTGTAAATTCAAATGATTAATTAGCTGATACGCTCACTAATTTTCTCAGAGGATCAAGAATCAAATATATTTGTAGCAAGCTTGGAGTCTATGATCTATATGCTCCAACTTGAGGGGGAGTGTTGGAATATTTAGTTGTATAAGTATGGGTTTATTAACTTATTGTCTAGTCTAGTTGTATGAGAATGGGTTGATTAGTTTAAGTGGAATAATAGGTTGTAAAAGAGTTGTGTGATGTGTTCTTTTTGTATCTATAAACCAGTTGTATTTGAGCAATGTTAAGAAATGGAATATGAGAAATAATTTCTTCTCACAACCCTCCCACAACTTCACACTAATGTGGCTGCAGTGGAAGATTTCATGAAGATGGGAGGAATTGAATACTCAACTAAGGAAGCAGCTGCAACTATCACAAAGGATGAAATTCTATGTGGATAAGCATAGAATTAAGAGGGAATTCAATGTGGGAAATGTGGTCTACCTCAAATTGCAACCATACTGACAATCTTCTCTTGCTCTAATGAAGACATATTAAGCTGATAGCTAAATGACCCTTCACAATTTTAGAGAAAATCAGCCCTGTGGCCTACAAGCTACTTCTTCCTCCTAACTCCAAACTTCACATTACATCTCTTTGTTGAAAAAGAAGGTTGGGGACCAACAAGTGCCTATCACAGAATTACCTACAGAACATGAAGGAAATTTTGTGATGGGACCTGAGAAAATATTAAACTCTAGTCATTTTAAGGGGTGACACACATATCCGGCGGATTCTCATCAAGTGGATTAACTCGCCTACTATCGACTCAACTTGTGAAGATGTTAGTTTCATTCAACACTGATTTCCTGAGTTTTTTCATTCTTGGGGACAAGAATGGCTTTAAGGGAGGGGCATTGTTATGTTTATAACATAGTTACCTAATTCTCTCAAACCCCCTAGTACCATGAACTGGGACGCAAGTTCTAATTCGCGGTACTTCGGCGATCTCAGACGCGCTAGAACACGTTCCATTACACTAGAAGTTGAGTTCCTGTTTAAGTTACCCACCCATAGCGAAGAAGAAGAAAAGAAGGAGAGAGGAAAAGAAGGGCCGTTTTTCTTGTGATTTGTGAGTTACAGCTGTAAAAATAAATAAAGTTGTAAACTTTATCCCATTGCCATTAAATAATTAAATATTAGTTAGACTTCTCTTAAACAAAACACAATTTTGCTATAATTATAATTAAAAAGAATATGAAGAGTTAAATGATTATTGGGAAACTATTAAGAATTTCACAAATCAGATTTATGAAGTTTAATTTCTATTTAATTTTTTATCTAAATTTTAATATAATAATCATTCTAAACTTCTTCTATGTATAAATTTCTGTATACTAAAAGCTTGACGACCTGGATATAAATAATTTACGTACTGCGATCTAAATTGCCATACCAACTAAGTCTATCCCTAGCATATCACATTTTAAAATAAGTGGCGTGTTGTGTACCCATGCCATGACCCATGATGTGTCGTATTCCAGGTAATTATGGTATAGAAGAAGGAAGGGTATTAGAGAGAAAATGAATTTTGAGTAGAGACAAATTAGGACTGATGGACAAGTAGGAGTAGTGGAGCAAAAGGTATCCCAACTGAATTTGTAGTTGTGCTATGAAGTGCATATGTCAGCAAAATGCAATTGTGAATATTCAATCAATCAAGCATCAGAATTCTTCTCTACTCTTTCTCTCTCTCTCTCTCTCTCTCTCTCTTTCTCTCATTCTCCCTTCCTTTATCTATTCTGTCTATTCTATCATTCACTGTGCATTGCTTTCAGTGTAATTCTAATTCTGTCATCATTCAACAATCATCACACACAACAGAGACCAACAAAGATGTTTCCCATTTTGACTGCATTCTCCATGTTCATTTGAGATGGGAGAAGGTCATGTGCTTGTACCCAGAAAGTTGTGGAAGAATCAATCTTTTCTATGTGGATGTCAAGATCTGATGCTTTGATAATCAAAAGTATATTTTCCACAATGATGCATGTAAGAATTTTAAGAAGTTCCAATCTTAGAATCTCAATCTTATAATAATGAGCCAGATTTAATAGGGGTTTTATTGGAAAAAATATAGAAAAATTCTTAGTGTTTTATTTATCTTTACAAATAAATGAGCTGCTGCTTTAAGTCAACGATAATTTGTAGTTTCCAATTTTACTGGAAAATCTTTCCAAATTTATTAGTAGTAGTTTTTTAGTATATATTCTTTTTTGAACATTGGGGGAGGAGAATCCAAACCTTGGTCTATTGACCAGGTTGCATATGCACTTACCATATGCTTTATGTAGGAGCTTACTTTTAGCTAAAATTACCCCAATTCTTGATTGTGGGTAAGATCTACGGATTTACTCATAAATCAAGTCTTGCGTTACTGCTCACAAATCAATTCCTTTGTCATGTATATAATCTCATTAATGTTATTTTTCTGACTCTCCATAAGACAAAAAATCTAGAAGAGTTGGTAGGGAGTATTTGCTGGTAAACAGGTGGGTAGAGGAGAGAGAAAAAGAGTTGGTCTTGATATTACAGGTAAGTGAACTATGATAAAAATTTGGAATTAAATCCAGGCATTTAAAACTATGTTTGAATTGGGTGTAGGGATGTGAAAGGGAGGGATACCTTACCCTCCCCTCCTCTTTCCCACCCAAAGGGTATAATACGCTAGAGAGTTCTTCGGTTGAAGTAGAAGATTTGGTTTACTTGATGTAAATATTCTCGATATATATAACTTGGATCACTAAGATAATATTGTATAACCCACTCACTTCTTTCTAATGTCATTTCGTACTCAACTTCCAAATCAGACAACCATTTTCATTGTGTTTTATTTGTTGCTGATTGTAATCAGTATGCAAAATAATTATGTATGTTTCTTTCAATTCAATACACAACCCTATATTTATATACAAGAAACTAGAGACTAATTTAGGAAGGAGAAATCTAAATATTTACTTCCTATATATACATTATTTTGTTTCCATAACACTCCCCCTCAAGTTGGAGCATATATATCTATCATGCCCAACGTGTTACATAGATAGTCAACCCGAGAACTATTAAGAGCTTTGGTAAAAATATCTCCAAGTTGCTCGTCTGTCTTGACATACTCGGTAGATATAACACCCTGTTGTAATTTTTCTCGAATAAAATGACAATCTACCTCAATATGTTTGGTGCGCTCATGAAACACTGGATTTGAAGCGATATGCAGAGCAGCTTGATTATCACACCATAACCTTGCCGGAGAAGATGTCTTGAAACCGACCTCTTCTAATAGCTGACGAACCCAAATAATTTCACAAGTGCATTAAGCCATAGCTCAATATTCAGCTTCAGCACTAGAACGAGATACGACACTTTGCTTCTTACTTTTCCATGATATCAAGTTTCCTCCCATAAAAACACAATAACCTGTAGTCGACCTTCTATCAACCTTTGAACCTGCCCAGTCTGCATTAGAAAAACACTCAATGTTCACATGTCCGTGGTTACTGTAGAGAAGACCACGCCATGGAGCACCTTTTAAGTAGCATAAGATTTGTCCTAACGCTTCCCAATGAGAAACATTAGGAGAAGACAAGAACTGACTTAAAACACTCACTGAGCAAGCAATATCTGGACGTGTTACTGTCAAGTAGTTCAACTTGCCAATTAACCTTCTATACATCTCAGGATCAGAAAATAACTCCCCTTCAGTAGTGAGCTGTATGTTGGGAATCATTGGAGCACTACAAGGCTTAACACCCAACTTACCAGTTTCCTTCAAAAGATCAAGAATATATTTCCTTTGTGAAAGAAATATTCCTTGCTTACATCTAGATACTTCAATGCCCAAAAAATACTTCAACAAACCCAAATCTTTTGTCTGGAACTGTGACTGAAGATATGACTTAAGTGAAGATATACCGGTTGAGTCACTCCCTGTAATAACAATATCATCAACATACACAACAAGCAAAACCATCCCAGCATCTGAACTTCTAAAAAACACAGAATGATCAAAGATACTCTTCCTCATGCCATACTTTTGGATTACATCACAAAACCTTCCAAACCACGCTCGAGGACTTTGCTTTAGGCCATAAAGAGACTTACGAAGTTTGCAAACTTTACCCTTCTCCCCCTGAGCAACAAAACCAGGCGGTTGCTCCATATAAACCTCTTCTTGAAGATCTCCATAAAGAAAGGCATTCTTAACATCCAATTGGTGTAAAGGCCAGTCAAAAGTAGCGGCAAGGGAAATAAACAGTCGAACATAATACAATTTGGCTACAGGGGAGAAAGTGCAGAATAATCAATCCCATAAACCTGAGCATATCCCTTGGCAACTAATCAGGCCTTAAGCTGAGAAATAGACCCATCAGGGTTAACCTTAACAGTGAACACCCATTTACAACCAATAGCCTTTTTACCTGCAGGAAGATGCACAAGATCCCAAGTACCATTGGCATCCAAGGCTGCCATTTCTTCTGCCATAGCTGCTTGCCAACCAGAATGAGATAAAGCTTGGGCAACAGTGGTAGGGATTGAAACTGAATCTAGATTACTCACAAAACAACGAGAGGAAGAAGACAAATGATCATAACTTACACAAGAAGAAATAGGATAAGTACATGAACTTTTACCTTTCCGGACAGCAATAGGAAGATCAAGATTAGACATAGTAGACTCTTGTGGAGATGTTGGAACTTCTGCCGAAGTGGCTGGTGGAGGATGAGAGTCAGTAACAACCAATCTTCTAGAATAAACCTGGTCAAAACGAGGATGAGAAGGTGCTGGTGAGGGAACAAAAATAGGAGCGGAATCTGGAACTGGAGCAGGTGTAGGAGTAGACTCAAGATGCTGGTGCACGGCATAAACTAAAAGATCATCTTCCTCCCCCTGACCTGCATATGTAGAAGGAGAAGAAAAGAATGGGGTTTGTTCGAAAAAGGTAATATCTATAGAGACAAGGTAGTGGTTTAAATCAGGAGAGAAGCACTGGTATCCTTTTTGGTGACGAGAATATCCAAGAAAGACACAACGAAGGGATTTGGGATCTAATTTGGTAACCTGGGGACGAACATCCCACACAAAACAAGTGCACCCAAATATACGAGGACTAATGGGAAACAAAGCTTTAGAAGGAAACAAACACTGATATGGAATTGCACCGTTAAGAACAGCGGAAGGCATACGATTAATAAGAAAACATGCAGTAGAAACAGCATCAGCCCAAAAATATTTAGGTACCTTCATTTGGAAGAGAAGTGCTCTAGAAACCTCAAGGAGATGCCTATTTTTTCGTTCTGCAACCCCATTTTGAGAGGGTGTATCGACACAAGAAGTTTGATGAATGATGCCATTTTGTGACATATACGATTGAAATAAGCTAGACAAATATTCCTTTGCATTGTCACTTTGTAAAATACGAATAGACTTCTGAAACTGAGTTTTAATTTCAGCACAAAAAGAACAAAAAATAGAATATATCTCCGAACGATTTTTCATTAAGAAAAGCCAAGTTACACGAGAATAATCATCCACAAAAGTTATAAAATACTTAAAACCAGTTTGGGAAGTAATAGGACAAGGACCCCAAACATCTGAATGAACAATCTCAAAAGGGGACGAAGCCCGTTTATTGACACGAGAAACTAAATGTGAACGATGATGTTTAGCAAACTGACATGACTCACAATTTAAAACAGACAAAGATTGAAATTGTGGATATAACTTCTTTAAGGAAGATAGGGAGGGGTGACCAAGGCAACAATGGATTTCAAATGGAGAGATAACACCAGCACATGCTAGAGACGTGGAGATCTGGTCATCCAAAAGATATAGTCCATCTGACTCACATCCTCTACCAATAATCCGCTTCGTCAAAAGATCCTGAAATATACAATGAAAAGGAAAGAATGAGACACAACAATTTAATGTTTGAGTGATTTTGCTAACGGACAAAAGATTAAACGAAAATTTAGGCAAACATAAAACTTTATCTAAAGGGAGGGAAGGAGTGGGATTAGCAGTACCAATACTAGTAACAAGAGTTTTAGATCCATCAGCTAACGTAACAGTCCTACGAAACTTATCAGGTTGTTTTAAAGAGGATAGGAGATTAGGAGTACCTATCATGTGATCTGTGCAACCAGAATCAATGACCCATTTTGATGATGCAGACATAAGACATGTGTTAGATATACCTGTATTGGTAGCAGCAGCCACAACAGAAGAATCAACAGACTTAGATGAACGGTATTGAGACAATTCAGCATATTCCGTAGCAGAAATAGTCACGATATTATCTGAAGGAGCGATCACTGGCTCCCGACTAGCCATATTTGCTCTCTGTTGTTTGTTCAACAGCTTCTTACAAAATCGTTTAGTATGACCTGGTTCATGACAGTAATAGCAAATAATACCTGAATCCCGATTAGTACTACCATGAATATTGCCTCCTTTACCCAGATTTCCGTGTTGTCCCGAATCACGACTTACAAGAGCACTCTGAACAGAAGGTAGGGAGGTACCCGGATTAGAACTTTCATTATGTAGTACTTGAGAGAAAGCCTCCGTCAGATTAGGAACTTCACTACCAGCAAGAATTTGTGATTTGGCAGTGTCAAATGTTGGAGATAATCCTGCAAGAAAATTCATGACCACCATTTGTTCACGCTGGGTTTGTTGAACCTTAATGTCAGAACTGAAAGGCATAAGGACATTAAGTTCTTCATAAATCTTTTTTACCTCCGAAAAATACACTTTAAGAGGCCTATCTTGCTGCTCAACACGATATAATGCCTTACACGCATCATACACCCAAATTTCCTTTGCCCGAATACAAAAATTCAAGATACTCCATTAAATCTTTGACAAACTCACAATGACCTATGAAACCAACCACATCACTACCAATACAATTTTTTATCTGTAAAAACAATCTTGCATCTTCCCTCACCCAAATCTTTCCCGCTTCACCAGTAGGTGGATCATTAGTCAAATGATCATCTTTATCAACACTTCTCAAATAAATTCTAATGGTCTTACTCCAATCTAAAAAGTTATTTTCATTCAGCTTATGTTCTGTAATTCTATTAACCACCGGAATAATATCACTAACAACAGTCTTAGTATCAGGCATGATGCAATAACAGAAACGAATAAACTGTCAAATAAAAGGGAGCCAACAAACTGACACAAGCTAACCTTTGGAGTGTCAAAAATAATGACTGGAATGCAGAACAGGGAACAAAGAGAAGGGGAGTAACACACTGATACAAACTGACCTCTTGGAATGCAAAAAATGACTGCTGGAATGAAGAGTAGGAAGCAAAATGAGGCTAGAAAAGGAAAGACGATCACCGGACGGTCATCGGAAACCTCCCACACTCCCACATGCGCCGGCGCGTGAAGCAGGACACAGATTCTTCAAGCGGCGCATGAGCCTCACGCGCAGATCTTCAGGCGGCCGGACTCCAGAGGCTGGCCGGTCGGTGTCCAAGGCTCCTCCCTAAGGTGGCTGTGACACAAAACAAACGGTCTAGGTAGATGACCTAGACCCACTGCTCTTGAAACTGTAAAACGGCGCGTGAACCCACAAAACTGTAAAACAGCTCTGATACCATGTAATCAGTATGAAAAATAATTCTGTATGTTTCTTTTAATTCAATACACAACCCTATATTTATATACAAGAAACTAGAGACTAATTTAGGAAGGAGAAATCTAAATATTTACTTCCTATATATACATTATTCTGTTTCCATAACACTGATCTTTCCTCTTAACTTGTTAATGGTGTGCTTCTGATATTCGTTGGACTAGAGCTTTCAAAATGATTCTGAGTTAATACATCATATAACTGATAACTTTGTTCCTTAATCATCTGGATAATGTCAAATGTGATTGTGGCTTATATATAAGATTTGTATTTAGATTTGATGTACAAGCCATTTATTTTTACTGAACAGCTATGATTCTAATAACCAATATTTTTCAGCACAGTTGTACCTGAGACCAGGCCATTGACAAGGGCTGAAGTCTCACGGAGATTGAAGGATCTCATTGGGTACACTCTTGATCTAAGACCATCTCAGATACCCCACAAGGAAGTAGGACAAGGCTTATTTGTAGTTGGTGAAGCTGATGTTGGTACTGTGATTGCCTTGTACCCCGGTGTGATATACATCCCAGCATATTATCGATATATCCCTGGATACCCAAGAGTTGATTACCATAACACATACTTGATTGCAAGGTATGATGCGACAGTGATCAATGCTCAGCCTTGGGGTTTTGGGGGCGACACCCGTGGTGTATGGAATGGGTTAATAGTGCCAGAGCTCAGACATGATGTGCAAACCAGTGAGAAAGGTACAGATCAGTTATGGAAAATGCTCAGTAAGCCTTTAGAAGGGATACCAGCTAATTATACCAGTGAGATTCTAGAGCGGAGAAACCCATTAGCTTTGGCTCATTTTGCTAATCACCCTGCAAAGGCTAAGTCTCCCAATGTTATGATTTGTCCCTATGATTTCCCATTGGCCAATAAAGACATGAGGGCCTACATACCAAACGTAATATTTGGCAACTCAGAAGAAGTGAATATGAGAAAATTTGGTAGCTTTTGGTTCAGATCTAGGGCAAAAGATAGTAAATCTGATGTTCCAGTTCTGAAGACTCTTGTGTTGGTGGCTACTAGGGCACTTTGTGATGAAGAAGTACTGTTGAACTACAGGTTGAGTAACTCAAAACGACGACCAGAGTGGTATATGCCAGTGGATGAAGAGGAAGACCGAAGGAGATGGAGCTAATGAGTGAGTGCCAGACATTGAAACTTGGAAGTGTTTTTGTGCATGGCTTGGGCACCTCATGCTGGATGCTTATGTTGCATTAAGGATTTGCGTTGAAGTATACCTCAGCCTCTGTTCTTTCCTTTGAGGAATTGAGCTAGGTTTTTAGCTTCCTGAGAGTAGCAATGTAGAGTTTGACAGGTTGGTAGATTTCAGATTAGCACAGGACTGGATTATCTTATTAGGTTAAACAAAGCAAATTTCAATTATTAATTTTTCCTTTTCAGTTGTTGGTTCTCATATCATTTAGTAACATAATTAAAGACACTGAAATTTTCAACTTGGTGTTTTAAACACTTGATACATTTGATGCTCTAGGATTTAACCTCCAGTTTAGTGAATCTGTTAGGATTTTGTATTTCAAATTTCAGATGATTGGATGCCTGATGCCCTATGGTCACTCATTCGTTGCTCGGACAAAATTCTATCTCAAGTTTCTTTAGGAAAGGACAGTGACTGTACGTTGGACATATGATTCCCTATTTCCTTTTACGTTTTCTAAGCATCCAATTAACATTCTCAATTGTGCTTGCAGATAATTTGAGTATTGTATCCTATTTTTAATGCAAATTTCAATTCAAAGGTTTTCATCTTTAAGCTCCTATTTTTATTGGTCTAGCCACTAAACCCTGTTCTATCCCCCAATTTATTGGAATCTGATTGCACTTTTAAGTCATATGGGCATGAGAAAATCCATTTTCATTTAAATTTTTTATACTATGGTATTCTAAATGTAGACTTCAGTTTCTAATGTGATTTGCTGTATTTTATAAGACTGGTTATGATACAGTTTTCATTTTCTAAGGTGTGAAACAAAACAGTAACTGTAAACTGTGCTTTTCTGCTTCTCCAAATTGAACTGTTTGCCTTTTGAGGTCAAATCAAACAAACCTAAACCATGATGAATTAAGCCCAAGTTGTGCAGTTTGTCCATTTGAATCAAATTATTGACTCTAATTGCTGTAAGTGGTTACAATCTATGCTTGCGTCCTCCTAATTTCTGTTTGAATTGCACTTGGCTTATAATAACCTTTAGAACTACAGAAGCTCTGCATTACTAGACAGTTTGTGGAGTTGTAGTGACTGAATTTGTCAAATGAAAAATATTGCATTAATAGGTTCTGTTTTGTAGAAAATAAATGTTTCTGAGAATTTAAGGGGCTATTTAGATGTAGAAAATAAGTTTTACTTTTTAAGAAATTTTAGAAAATAGAATTTATTGTTCGGTTAAAATTATTTTTTGATTTGAAAATTAGAAAATAATTTTTTATATTTATTAGCTAATAGTTAAATTTGAATAAATTATTTTTAATTGTTTCCTAAATAAAAAATAAAAAAAATTCTGAAAAATATCATTACCTATTTTCCACTTTGATTTAAATTACTTTTTTACTTTTATTTTTTGATACTTTCACTTTTCCCAATTTGTGATCGAGATTTTTCATTCATCTATTTATTTGTTCATGTTATATTTTGAGGCTTAAGAATATTTTTAGATTGATTTTATAATAATTTAAATTTTTTAAAAATATTATTTAATTATGTTTTTATTTTTAAATTGAAAAATATGTAAACATTTATTTTATAAAATTATTTATGTAATTATACGTTGTACGTAATTGTTTGAAAAAGAAAATTATTTAAATATTTATATAAAAAATTAAATTATAAATTATAAAATTAAATTAAATAAATATATTTTTAGTTAATTTTTTATTTAGAAAAAGTAAAAAAAATATAAATTTGAAAAATTAGAAACACAATTAAAAATGAAAATTGAAAACATTTTCCACAACTAAGGGATGTTAGTTGTGGAAAATATTTTTAATTTTTTTTTTGTATCTTTATTTTTCATATTTTTATTTATTTTTATAATTTTTCAAATGAAGAATTAGAAATGTGTTACTTAATCTTGTTTTTGAATTTTTATTTTTCATTTGTGTACAATATTTAAATAATTTTAAAAAATATTTTTATATAGAAATGAATTATAAATAAAAAATAATTTGAATCTATGTGGGAAATAAATATTGATATTTATTTGGACTTGCATTTTCCGTTTAGAAAAGAGAATTTTACAAAACTACCATTAAAAATAAAACTTTTTAAAAAATATGACAAAAAATTTTTAAAATTACACCAAGAAGTTAAAAAAATTACTAAAATATAGAATTGTCGTCGTTCCATAAAGAGTTTCATGATTTTTTCAATTTATATATGTTGTAGATATATTATGTGTATGTTATAAAATTTTTTAAAAAATAAAAAGTGAATTTATTTCAAATATTATATTATAAAATAATAACTTTAGAAAAAAATAATATTATTTTATACAAATTTGTTAAAAAAGAATTTTAATAACATCATTTTATATGTTGTGTTCAAACTTTTATTTTATATATGTTACAGATATGTTATGTATATGCTATCTTTTAAACTTTAAATGTTGTACAGTTTTTATATCTTGCTTAATTATAATATATATATTATGAATATGTTATTTTTTAATTTTTATATATTGATTAATTATAATATATATTATAGATATATTATGTATAATGTTATATATATATATGTTGTAGATATATTATATTATAATTTTTATATACAAATAAACAGTATAAATATAAAATAATATGAAACAAGTACAAATACAAAATCAAAATGAAACAACTACAATGCAAAATAAAAAGCATATATAAATTTAGAAAATTCAAATTGATAAAAATAAAAAAAATTATAAAAAAAATTATTTTAAAATATTTTATCAAAAATATAAAAAGTATTATAGTTAAAGAAAAAATCCTAGCATTACAGTTGAAGGACTAGAATAGAAAAAAAAATAATAAAAAAAAGAGAGAAATCAATAACCAAATAGAAGAGAAACAATATAAAATGATCTTTCAAAACATACAATATGAGGAATAGAAAGAAAAACAAAAGAACATATACACAAATCTGTAAAACTGAAAAAAAAAATCTTAAACTTCTGTATATTTATAAACTAAAAAGTATACAAATGAAAAAAAAAAAATTATTACCGTAAAAATGAAAAATAAAGAAAAAATTGGTATTTGATGTAAATTCCTTTTAAAAAAATAATTAAAAGTAGTTTTTTAAAATTTTACTAATTACTTAATATTTATAAAAAAATATTTTATAATTTTTCAAATATAAAATATTTCTAACTAAATGCCAAATTTTATTTGCCATTTTACTTTATTTATTTATTTATTTTGAAAAACAGAACTTGTTTTCCACTCCGACTCTTCTATGCTATTTTCATTGTAACCAAACTCAATGCAAAGTTGAAAAAACAGGCAACAGAAAAAACCATTAGAATTTATATATTTTGAAACTGTAAGATGTTTATTTGGAGAAACTTTAAGATGACATGAAAAGGCCATACAAGAAAATACAATGTGGGCACCACTGGTTTAGTCACTTTTCAAATCAAATGATAATTAAATACTGAGACAATTGCACAAATAGCTTAAAAATAAATATAATTTTTAAAATTGCGATAGGTAAAATATTCTTTTTATTTTTACGGACCACCGTTTTACAATTACAAAAATACAGTTGTCTATTTTTTATACTGCCACCGAAGGAAAAATACAAATCTTATTGCCACTTGCTTTGTAATTTATAAATACTCTTATTTATTAAAAAATCTATAAATTTTATTTATTTTATAAAAAATTCTATTTAATATTTTTTTTAAATTATTTTTAACAATTAATTATAATATTATAAATCAATTAATTAATATTAACAAAAGTTTAATTTCTAAAATTATGAAATATTTAAACTAAAACAAAAAAAATCAATTTAATCAATTAAATTTTGTTTATTTTAAAAAAAATCTATTTAATAGTTTTTTGAAATTATTTTTAGCATTTAATTATAAAATTATAAATCAATTAATTAGTATTAACAAAAAAGTTTAATTTCTAAAAAATAAAAAAAACATATTTAAATTAAAATAAGTTTTATAATTTTTCAAGATAAAATTTTCCTATTTAATTAGCAAATGTGCTTGATTAGCAAAATGTACTTAATTAATTTTTTTTTGTCTCATTACTCATTAATTATTATTAGATATGTGTTATATATATCTATTTATATATAACATATAACAATATATATTGATATATACCCGTATATATCGTTATTCTTTAGTTAAAATATATGTAATATATATTGATATATACCAACATATACTGATATAGACCCACATATATTATTATTCTTGTAACATATATCTACATATATCTAGTTATATATAACATATACCAATATATATTGTTGTTCTCTTTGATATATCTAGTTATATATAATATATACCCATATTTAAATAAATTATAAAATAGTTATATGCCGATATATATCCATATATATCTACATATATCAACATATACTCACATATATTGCTATTTTTTAGTTAAAATATATGTAACATATACCGACATATATTGTTATTCTTTAGTTAAAATATATATATTATACCAATATATACTGACATATACTTACATACATGTAATATATATATATATATCTAGTTATTGCGTTACAAAAGAAAAAATATATATCTATGGTTATTTCAGTATATGAAAGTATATGTAACATATATCTATTATCTTAAAAAAAAAATACCAATATGCAGCTCTTATATTTTAATATTTGTAGACATATGATAATAATAATTACATATATCTATTATCTTTCAAAAAAGAATGTTAGAATGCAATTATAATAACTTAGAATATGTAGCATGAACCTACATATACTAATTGTCTCGGAGAAAGAATATCAGTATGCAGTTGTTATATCTCATTATATTTAAATATATATTAACTATAATTATATATATCTATTATCTTTTAAAAAAGAAATTTAGTATGTAGTTGTAATATCTTAGTATACGAAGGTATATATAGTATATACCTATATATATCTATTGTTTTGAGAAAAAAATACCGCTATGCAATTGTTATATCTTAGTATATACATGTATATGCTAACTATAACTACATATATCTATTTTATTTTAAAAAATAATATCATTATGCAACTGTAATATTTTAGTATATAAAGGTATATATTATATATACGTATTGTAATATCTTAGTATATGAAGGAATATATTGCATATACCTACATATATATATATTGACTGATAGAAAAAATATCAATATATAGTTGTTATATAGATATGTAATATTTAGTATTAGCATAAACTAGCCTGCTAAAATTCTTCAAAGAAATGCCAACATGAAGTTTGACATAAATGTGGCAAAAAAAATGCAAACTTGTAGATAAATAAATTTATTATTTGATTTATTAAAATTAATAGTTTATGGTGAAATTGAAAAGAAAAATTTATTTATTTTGTGTTCTGCATACCTATTTTTTAGCACTAAAAAAAGGAAACTAATATTTTTTAAACTCTAAAAGATGCTTTATTACTGCATATCAAAATTGAGCACAACAGACTACTATTATTCACATTTTATATGTATGATTTATCATATTGCTCTTATAGTATGTTGCTTGTAAACAGGTATATTTTTTATATTTTATTAAATTATAATTTATTTATTATTTTAATAAGTTAATTAATATATTTAATTTTTATTATATTTATATTTAATATTATATATTAAAATTATTTTAAAAATATATCTTAAAATAAAAATATATAAATTTATGTTTTCAATAAAGTTAATTAAATTTTTAAATTCTTGTAAGAAAGTATTTTTTTGTTGAATTTAAATTCTTAATGATAATATAAAAATATTTTAAATTAGTATAATATAATAAAATATTAAACTCAGATTTATACGAAATTTTAAATCAAGCCAATAAAACACATAAAACAATCGATAAAGATAATTTTAAAAATTAAAAATGAAATGTAAAATATAAAATAAAATTGTTACAAAACAGATATTTTAAAACACCATACTTAAAATTAAATTACCCATTCAATAATTGACACATGTGCATGTGTACAAATAACTCTAATTCGTAACCACAAACTTATCCTTGCAATTTCCTATAAAAAAGAAGGATGAAGAATTGCCGTATATTTGGAAGAGTTAAAAATAAGAAAAGCTAAAATTGAAAAGAATGAAAGTTAGAAGTGAAAAAAAAATAAAATAAAAAAGGATAATAAAAATGAAAATAAAATTTAAAATGTAGTATATTATATAATTTCCTCTTAAATATTGTTGGTAACATGTCTAATTTTTCAGTCCCAATGATAGTAAAGCCCATCCATAGAAAGAACAACCCCAAGAAGCCTTGATATCAGTAGTTGGAAATGGCAGTTACAGAAGAGAAACTGATGCTTTGATGCTAATAGTTTGTGGCGTGGGCAATTATTGGAAAGAAACTACTCTCCATTATCTCTATACACTGAGAAATCGTGCCATGAAACTAGGGGGCCAGGAATAAAAGGAAGAGATGAAAGAAGAATGAAGGGCGACTCTTTTCCATAAAAAAAATCTGATCAAACTTAGAAAAATTAGTTTTCTTTTAGAGTCTTATTTAATTGTAGTTATTATTCTCATAATTGCCCAGTAGTTGTAGTTAAATTGAATATTTTTCTTTCAGCTTGATATCACTTTCTTTTAATTGTTGTTTTCAAATAAACAAACTTTGTTGAATTAGATGGTGTTGCTATGGAATTCAAGTGATTTGTTTGCAAAGAACTTGAGAATCACTCTTTCTTTTGGTCCTTTAAGAAAATATACAATTGCTTGATTAAAGTCAGGTTTAAAACCCATTTAAACTGAGGTGCTTACACCTTTTGGCATGCTCGCTCCATAGACAATTAAAGGCCAACAATGCTTTCTTCAAGCCATGAGGAAACAATTTTGGTATGACAAGTGGGACCATTCAAAAGCAATGCCACCAAAGAAAAATATAAAAGATACTACCAGACCCAGTGATCTGGAGGTTGTTGCTGCTGCAACATCATAGCAAGACGGATACATCCTATCGATGGTGGAACAAATCGAAAAAGGGAGTCTTTCCTTGCTAGAGATTTCCGTAGCACAGTAAGGTTCAAGTAACACCAAGGGAGGGTCTACCGTTATTGAGGAAGGAGATCGACAGACCTTAGCAGATATATTCAAAAAGATTTTGGAGTCACAAAAGAGGCTTCAGGATTCACAGTAAATAATTGTGGAGTCTCAAATGGAATCCCGAAGAAAGTTTCAAGAAGCATAGGTTCAGATACAAAAGCAATAAGAGTTAGTGTTACAGACTATGGGTGAACGAATCTTGGCACTTGGAAAATAGAATCGCTCTCAGGATGCAAGTCCATTTGTGCAGAATACATGTATATAACCTTCTAAGCAATTGATAGAAGAGATCGGGGGGCATTCTATTAACATGGAGTCAGGAGATTGGCATAGGGCTCAGGGACATGCTGAAGAAAAGTATGTTCCCTCTCTTAGAAGATAAGAGTTAAATGGAAACAATAGGGCAATTAATGGCAATAGCCGTGTTAATGGCAGGCCAAATCAAGCCCAACAATTTTTTGGATTGACTAATCCTCATATACAACCACAGATTTATGATATAGACTTTCCACAGCCTCCAATTTGGTGACCACCATAGTTAAATCCATAGGAAAATAGGCACAGAGGGAATATTGATATTGATGTTGTAAGGGAGGTTTTTCAAGAGGTTTATGGACCTGGCCTGAAACAAATTGGCCGTCTAGAGTTCATAAAATCTTATCCCGAAATGATAGACCGGGAGAATAGTTATCCAAGGGGTATCGTATCCCAAATTTCTCCTTATTCTCTATAAAAGATGGTCAATCTTCTATAGAACATATTGCAAGGTTTACCATTCAGTGTGGTGAATTAGCAAATTATGACAACTTTGCTTTTTACAAGTTAAGGTTGTTTCTTAATTCTCTAACAGGAAATGCATTTACTTGATATGCTACTCTTCTTAGGAATTTGATCTTCACTTAGCAAGAAATGGAGCGCCAATTTCATACTCAATTCTTTAGGGTTGAGCCTAAAATATGTATAACTAAATTGTCCAGGATTACTAAAAGAGTTGGAGAAACCACCAACAAATTTATTATCAGGTTCAAAAAGATGAGGAATAGGTGTAAAGTGTATTTGCCTGAGACAATTTGTGAGGATGGCTCAAAGAGGTTTAGATATGGAGCTCAGGAAGAAATTCTAAGGGATGGAATTCATAGATTTTTATGAATTAGTGGCCAAATATGAAGAATTGCTTCAGGAGAAAAGGCAGAGAAGGAAAAATTCTATGGGAACTTATTTCCAAGAAATAGGTCAACTAGATGTTGTGGTAGCTGACTTGCACATTACTGGTACTGTGACTTGCTCTTTACTAGAGAAAAGAGTGCCAGAAGCATGGAAGAAAGCTCACACTTCAAACACACAGCCATAATAAACATTCGATGTTTCAAAAACAGAGGCTATTTTTTATTTTCTCCTTAAGGAAAATTTCATAAAACTTCCTTCGGATCATCACATTCCCAGTGTTGAGGAATTAAAAGGACAAGCATACTATAAGTTCTATAATTCTAAGAATATTTCCACTGGTTCTTACTGGAGACATAAGAACGTATTACAAGATAAGATCAACAAGGGAATTCTTAAATTTCATGAAAAAGAAAAAGGCTATGTTAGTAGATGAAGACCCCCTTTCCTTCTGTGAACATAGCCAACATTGATTTAAGGTCACTGTTGGATGCAAAAAGGGTAGAAAAGAATATAGATACTTGAGAATAGACAATAGTAAAGGGAAGAAAAAGTTATGGGTACCCAAGGGATATGGGCCACAATAGAGATTTTGAAAAGGAAAAGAAAGTGACAAAGTAAATATGCCTAAGTGGAAACTTTGATTTGTGGCACCTCTACCAGTGAAGGTAGAAAATTAATGGCACAAGGTGGAGCATAAAAAATTTCCACAACCACTCGCAAGAACACAAAAAAGAAGATTGTTAAGGCAAAGAGATGTTGAAAGAAGGCAAAGTGTAGAAGATGAAGTATTTAAGGAGAAAGATATAAATAAGGAAAGTCTTGGAGACAATGACCAGGAGCTTATGATCATGGAAGTATAAAATTCAAAGTCCAAGTTTTGTTGGAAGGCAACAAAGGATGAGGAGTGTGATTCAGAATATGAAAAAGAAGTCTTCAGGGGTGGATTTTCTATACGAAAGATTCATATTTCTTTCCAATATCCGGTTATGAAGTTGATGCTTCCATCGAATTTTATGACACAAAGCAAAGTAATAGAAGCTATAGTAGAAGTAGATTCGACCCAGGGGGGGCAACATCAAGGCTGGAAATATCAGATGAAGCATATGGGGATATAACTATTCAAGCCACTCGGTCGAATATTTCTAAGAGAGTAGTGTTTGAGAAACCGTCTGTGGAAATGACAAAACATATCCGTCCTCTTCATATTAAAGCAGATTTTAATGGTCGTAGGATTACAAAAGTATTGATGGGCAATGGGTCAACTGTTAACATTTTACCATACAGAATGTTGAGAACTTTGGGGAAAAATGAGAAAGATTTAATTGCGACAGATGTGACTGTGTCAGCCTTTACTGGTGAGGTGGCACCTATTGTTGGAATTTTGTTAGTACAACTATTAGTGGGGAATCTAACTTTAATGATAACATTTATTATGGTTAATTCTTCAAATAGATACAATGTTTTACTGGGTAGAGATTGGATTCATGCAAATGCATATGCCCCTTCTATTTTGCATCAGGTGCTTTTATGCTGAAAAAGGAATGAAGTAGAAACCATTTGAGCTGAGAAAAAACCTTTTACTGTATCTATAGAATGTATTGAACTAGGTATTAGGAACAAGGGTTTGGTCCTATTTGTTTTAAAGGTAAAAAAAAAATGGTAGTTCGAGGGAAGTTTATATGTCTTCTGTGGATAAACAACAAATACAAGTTCAATCTAAATCTCTCCTCAAACCTACTACAATAATGCCTTTTAGGCTAGTGGGTTTACCAATCATCGAGGAGGTGGAATGATTAAGAGAACCATAGAGGGAGGGGCAGCACCTGCAGCTGCCATATGGAAATGTTATTTGCAGGGCATGTTTAAGGAATTAGAAGAAATGGAAACTTATGGAGCAGAGGTTATTGTCGAAGGTGATCAAGAAGGAACTGATGATGAGGAAATACAATTTTAAAATTTGGTTCAAGCACCTAGAAAGTTTAAAGATGTCCAACTAGAAACTCATGATGCATTGGAAGAAATTAATTTGGGAACATCGGAGGATCCTAAAGTAATGTATGTGAGTTCATTGCTTGATGGGGACTTGAAGCAGGAATTAATAAGCCTGTTATATGAATATAAATATTATTTTTCTTAGAGCTATAAAGACATGCCAAGGTTAGATAGAAGACTAGTAGAGCACCGAATTCCAATCAAATTGGGTTTCAAGCCGTTTCAATAGCCGCCTAGAAGAATATCCAAAGATGTGGAAGCTAAGGTGAAAGAAGAAATAAAAAAATTGTTGTGGGCCAAATTAATTTGACCTGCAAGGTATGCAACTTGGCTTCTAATATTGTACCAATAGTGAAAAAGAATGGAAAATTAAGAATTTATGTAGATTTTAGAGATTTAAATGTTGCTACTCCAAAAGATGTATATTTTATGCCTATGGCTGATATGTTGATAGATTTTGCCGCTAAAAATGAATTGTTATCTTTTATGGATGGATATTCTGGATATAATCAAATCTTAATTTCAGAAGATAAAATTTCTAAAACAACATTCAACTGTCCTGGTTCAATTGGAACTTTTGAATGGCTTGTAATGCCATTTGGGTTAAAAAATGTTGGTGCAACATATCAAAGGGCTATGAATGCTATATTTCATGACATGATTAGAAAATTTTTGGAAGTGTACATTGATAATATAATGGTCAAATCTAAGAAAGCCAATGACCATATCCATCATTTGAGGAAAAGCTTTGAGAGTGAGAATCCATAAACTGAAGCTAAACCCACTGAAATGTGTATTTGGAGTACGAGCTAGAAATTTCTTGGAATTCTTAATGCATCAAAGATGTGTGGAAGTGGATAAAAATAAAATAAGGGCAATAATTGAGGCACAACCTCCACATAATAAAAAGGAGTTACAAAGGTTTTTAGGCCAGATTAATTATTTAAGGAGATTTATCTCTAATATGGCTAGTAGAACTAAAGTTTTCTCGGAATTATTGAAGTTGAAAGTTTTTGAAGAATTTGTTTGGGGCTCTCAGCACCAAGAAGCATTTGATAAGATAAAGGAGTACCTTGTGAATCCTCAGTATTAGTGCCTCCAAGGGAAGGTTATCCTTTGAAGATGTATATTTCAGCTGCTGATAAATCCATCGGATGTTTATTAGCACAAGTTGATCCCCAGGAGAGAGAGCAGGCTATCTATTATCTCAGTCACTTGTTGATTACTATAGAGGTAAAATATTCTCCTATTGAGAAACTGTGCTTAGCTTTATTTTTTGCACGCACCAAGCTTTGTTGCTACATTATTAGGAGTAGAGTGTATGTAGTGTCAGTGGCAAACCTTATTAACTATATGCTAAATAGTCCTCTCATTATCGAAAGAATTGGGAAGTAAGGTATATAGCTTTCATAGAATTTTGTTTAGTATACTTTCCTCATAAATTGGTAAAAGGCTAGGTAGCGGCAAATTTCTTGGTGGATCACCCTTCTTTAATGTAGCATAGTGATAATGATGAGCTACATGTTTTCTCTGTGGAAATCGATATGTGGATTCTAAAGTTTGATGGATCTAGTACTAGTACAACAGCTAATGCTGTGATTATAATTACCACACCAAATGGGGTTAAAATAATGTTATAATGTTGTCATTTCACTTGGGATTTGAATGTATTAACAATCAGGCTGAGTATGAAGCATTGGTGATTGGGTTGGAAATACTATAGGATTTGAAGGCTAAAAATGTGATGATAATGGGAAATTCTCAACTAGTGTTAAAGCAGGTGGCTGGGGAATACAAGTGTAACAATATATTGTTAGCTTCATACTTCACCGCAGCAGTCAGTTAATAAATAATTTTGGAGAAGTTGGCTTCATGCATATTCCACAAAAGAGAACTAGAAAGAAAATAAATTAGCACAAATGGCATTAGGATTAAGGATGACTGAAGAGTTAACAAAAAAGTTGATTGTAGTTCAAAGGAAAGATCATCCTTCGATTAGCAAAAGACGTATACAGGTGGAATCTTTTTCACTGCATGTTAATATGGCTGGCGATTGGAGACAAGATATCAGGAGGTATTTGGATTGTCCCAGTCGGAAAGCCCTACATCAAACCAAGATTCAAGCATTAAATTATGTCTTGAGTGAATTATACAGGAAAGGGCAAGGTGGATTAATGTTGAGGTGTTTAGCGTAGCCTGAGACTTTTGAAGTGATGAAGCAAGTGCATGAAGGAGTTTGTAGAGCACACCAAGCTGGGGTGAAGATGAGATGGTTAATCCATAGTGCCAGCAGAAGACATGCATGCAATAGTTAAACCTTGGCCATTCCGTGGTTAGGCTATTGATTTAGTTGAAAAAATATATCAAGCTTCTTCCAAGGAACACAGCTTCTTGATTGTGGCTAAAGATTATTTTACAAAGTGGGGATGAAGAAAGTAGAACAAAATGACATTATACAATTCATCAAAGAGCATATTATCCACAGATTTGGTATTTCCTAGACCATAACTACTAATCAAGGAAAAGTATTTACATGGGATGAGATGAAGGATTTCACTGAGGATTATGGTATCAAATTAATAAACTCTACTTCTCATTATCTTCGGGCCAATGGTCGAGCTAAGGCATCTAAAAAAATCCTTATAAATATTATGAAGAAGATGTTGGATGATAATCCTAAAGATTTACACAATATTTTATCAGAGACACTGTGGGCTTACAAAACCTCAAAGAAAAGTGCCACATGGGTTTCTCCATTTTCTTTAGTTTATGGGCATGATGTTGTTCTACCGATGTAAGTTGTAATTCCTTCACTTAGAGTGACATTACAGAATCAGTTAGTGCTACATGAATACACAAAAGCAATGGCCATAGAATTAGAATATCTTAAGGGAGTAAGAATGCAAGCACTCAACCATATGCTGGTGCAAAAGAAGAGAATAACAAAATCATATGATAAGAGGGTGAAGAAGAGGAATTTTGAGGTTTGAGATCTAGTTTAGAAGGTGATTCTGCCTATTGGTACTAAAGACAGAATTTGAAAAGTGGTCTCCTAATTGGGAAGGTCCTTTTAGAATTCACAAACTGCTCGATGGGAATGTGTATTGGTTAGCAAGCCTAGAAGAAGAACTACATCAAAGTGTAATAAATGGATAAATGGAAAATATATAAAGAAGTATTATCCTTTCATGTGAGAACTGATGGAGTTAAAGTAGTTACTGTTAGTATTATTTTAAAGTTGTGGAAAAATGTAAGGCCAAATTATGACTTATCTCTTTTGTAATTAAATAGCACTTAATGGAATCAAAAGTTGGCTAGACGGCCATAAGGAATCAAAACATTAAGTAAGAAACTAAATAAGTACAAACATCCCATAATACTGACATATAAGATAAAAGCCAACTCATGGATAGATAAAAAAATATCCTACGGTACTTAAACAGGCCAAATCATGGCCATAAAAGTTTTAAAAGAAAACTATGGCACTTAGAGTGAGTGAATGTCAATGGATTAAAGAGCAGCCCATTTAGTGCGACAATGGGCTAGAGCTTCTTATGCAATAGATAATTATTTAGTCCAGGTGGAAGTACGACCTTTCTAGGATTAGAGTGAATATTTGAAGGCAACAACATTTTGCTTGTGTTGATGGAATTGAGTCTCCACTCATTGTCCCTCAGCCAACATTTCTTTTTGTTCAGTCTTGAGCCTCTCAATGGCAGTCAAGTGCTCTTTGTTTTGGGTATCATGGTCATGGAATTGAGACTTCAAAGTGTTAATTCATGAGGCACAATTCTTTTTAAGTTGTATTTTAACTTTATGATTGGCCTGATCTTTCTGGAAATGAGAAATCTTTTATGTATAATCTGTATAAATCTTGGTAACTGAAACTTCAGCTGTAAACATTGATTCAACTTCTTTTATTAAGTTAGAAACTACTTGTTTTGACTCCTCCTTTGTCAAAGACGATAGAAGACTAGACAAGGATGTTAAAAGAGCATCTCTTTCAAGAGGATTCAGAGAAACAATGTCCTTTAATAGATAAAAGACTGTAGTATTCTTGGCTAATTCGATGACTACAGGGGTGACAAGATTTATGATCGGAGGAAGTGGGTTCACCATTTCAACTAGAGAAGTAAGGTCCATGGATTCATCTTGCTCATCAGGTATTGGAGCAATAATCTTTTCCTAAAATAGTTCCTATAGAAAAAGCATTGGCAATAATCTTTCAATCAAGAACTATGGAAAGTATTAATAGAGATATTTTCAATACCTTGGGGGGGTTAATGAGTTAGCAATTGGATGGACAAGAGTCTTCATTGGTGAAGGGAGATTAGTATCAGTAGATAGAAGAGCTAGACCAGTAGCAGTATCCTCTTGTTCATCGGATGCAGTGTTTTCTTGAATACTGTTAAAGGAAGAGTATGAAGAGTCCTGCCCTTTGGAGAGCGTAAGATTAGTAAATCTTTCTATGGGCGAATAAGGCAGAAGTTAATAGATAACAAGGAGATTAATAAACAATAACTCAGCCTTGCCTAGGAAAACATCATCAGCATCTGGAATCTCAAAGGGAGTCTCAGCTGTATTTGAGACTCAATTCTTCAAAGGAATTCTATTAGATTTCTTGAATCTCGAGTTGGGGACTTTCTGATTTTATCTTGATCTTCTTATTGCCAGATTTTGACTCTTAGGGTGGGGGGGGGGGGGGGGGGGGGGGGGGGGGGGGGGAAGAAATTGGAGTTCTAGCCTGCTTGCCCTTGGAGCGTGAAATACAAACACTTGAGTGCAAATCTTTTAGCATAGTTGTGTAACACCTTTATACCCTATATGCGTACAATACATACACCCAGTATATGTAAAATACATATATATGGTATAAAAATATAACAGATCGGTTTAATAAAAAAATTTTACTTTTCAAATTTAAAAATCTTAAATACTTTAAAATGTATATTTAAATAATAAATAAAATATTATTATAAATCATAGATACTAAAATAAATATTTTTCATAAAAAATCTCTGAAAATTTTTTACCAGAGTTTGTCTGTAATTTAGATATTCTCAAATTCAACAAACAACATAACTTACACACAAAAACACTCCCAATAAATATCAAATCAACATTTCACCTATACTCCTCAATATCTCCACATTTCTCAAAACATTTATACATTTCCATATATCTACATATCAAAACATATATAAAACCCACATCACAAATTTTTATCCAAAATATTATTTTTAATTTATAACATATATACACTGAAAACATAATATAATATACATAATCTCCAAAATGTACGATAATATAAAAATATATACATGTTGGCAGTCGACACTGATCTCGAAGAAGCAGCAAAATCAACTCAAACAAACTCAAAGATAGACCCGACCCTATCTAGATGAACTCTCCGGCTCTACTGGATCTACCATATCACATGCGCGATAAATTCAATCGCGCTAAGCTAAAAGCATAACGGTACAAACTTTGATAACAATAAAGCTCAAATGCAATGTCAATATACAATGCATATGGATATCATATCTTATATTATTTCATTTTAACATATTTTTCAATTGTTTCACAATTCACAATTCACATAAAAGCAAACATAAGCATGGGCCCGAAGGATCTAATATGTTATTCAAATTTCAAAGTTATTATTTTGGTCCATATTGACATCCATTGTCTAACCTGAAGGCAAGTGATACCCAGTCCAGCATCTAGCCCGAAGGTAAGTGATGTCCAGCGTCTAGCCCGAAGGCAAATCAAATAGTTGCTCAAAAGCTAGCCCCGAAGGCAAATAATGAGGATAACCTCATAGGCATGCTACCAAACACAGAACTCTGAAAATTAAATAACATACTAGGTATACAATTAATTCACATTTCTCATTATCAATCTCTTTCTCATTTTCTCATAATCAAGTTAGGCACATTGCCTCATTTTTCATTATCAATTAGAAACATTGGCTTATTTTTTCATCTTTTTCTGACTTTTCTCATTTTTCTCATTTATATCAATATTAATTAATCATATTTTCATTATATCATCACATTGCATCACATTTTACCTTAAAACTCACCACCCAAATAATTTGGATAATTTCACATAATCCACATATAATTCACATTTTATGCACTTTAGCCATTACCAATGGCTGTTTAACAATGCCCTTAATGCATACACAACAAATGACATTACCCAAATACTTTGGGTCATTTTCACATAATACACATATTTCACATTTTACATAATTTAGCCACTAACAATGGCTTTTCATAATGCATTTAATACATATATGACATTACACATGTCATAGCACATTTGCATACATGATCTATTTATCAAGTAGCTTAACATATTTTTCAATCTGAAATGTGTTAAGCCCAATATAATGCAAATATGTCCAATTCATCCAAAGTTTGTACTTACCTCTAATGACAACCAAAATAAGCTCAAACACCCTCCAATCCTTCTCTTTCCACTTGCCTTTCAACACTTGGATGGGACAAATAAACTCTCCTCAATGCATATACCAAATGTGATCATAAATAATCATTTAGTACCATATTCTAAGGCATTTTCAATCTTAAATCATAATTAAACATCATTCAAATAAAAATTCCAAAGTTAAGGCTAATCCTCACTTTAACTTTGGAATACATACTAAGCCATCCAATTTGATATTTTAAATTTATTTATATTATTAAAAAATATACTTTAACATATTTAAATTTATTACATTACAAAAACTGAAGTACCGAATAAAGAAAAAGTACCAGCAATAATAGCTAAAGTATCTGGCTGCCTATGCATCACATAGACCTATTGTGATGGCCCTGCCTCATCTGGTCTACCCCCAGCTATATAACCACCTCTCTGACCAGTTCCAGATCGACCACCTCTACTAAAATCTCTGCCACCACGACCCCCTCTGACACTGGGTTAAGAAGTTGCAGTATATGTTTGTCTATCCTCTGGTGGCTCTGATAATCTTTGATAAAATGGTCTGGCGACCCACATCTGAAATACACTACTGATGCACCTCTTCTTCAGCAGACACCTCTATGTACTCTACCACAATGAACACAGGTAGGTGGAGCAGGCTTCTGAATCACTGGGGTCGGAGCACTAGCCACTAAAACTATAGGTCTCTGTCTTTGTCTCTACTGTTGTACTGCCTTGCCACACTACTCCTGGCTCTTATTGAACCTCTAAAAATATTTCTAGGCTTCTCTTCACTGATGAAGACCCTGCCTCACTCTGGGGTCTCCTAGCTCTGGTCTCCTCAACCTTATCAGTTGCTGCAAGACCCTATACTCTACACACTCTTGGCAGTTGTAATCAACTGAGAAAAATCTTGATACCACGAGCCCACCACAATACACATAATAGACGGTCTCAGCCCCTCCTCAAATCTCTGGTACCGGTCAATCTTATTAGAAATGATCCCACCAGCATACTGACTCAGCCGGATAAACTCTATCTCATACTCTGTCACCGTTCTGGTATCTTGCCTCAAACTCAGGAACTCGATCTTCTTTGCATCCTTATATTCCCTCGTAGTATACTTCTTCTCGAATTCCCTCAGAAAATCGTTAGAGGTCAAATTTGGTGGATCAGCCATAGCATGTGGAATCATCTTCCACCACTCATAAGCATCCCTCTGTAGAAGAGATCTGCCATAATCAAACTTATCCTCTGGAGTAGCCTGCAACTGAATGAACACTCTCTGAACTCTATCTAGCCACTGCTCTACTGCAGCAGGGTCTGTAGTATCAATAAAATCCTTAGCTCCAAACTTTCTCAACTTATCATACTTTCTCATTGGCAACCGCGATTGCGGCTGCGGCTGTGGTGACAGCGGTGACTGCTGAACCAGAGCCTATCTCAACAGCTCTACCATATGCCTTACCTAGCCCAGTGAAATCTCATCAGCTGCTGGTCTCACTAGCACAGAAGCAGACACCTCACCAGCAGTATCAGCTCTAGCTTTATTTCTATCCTCACCACGAGCTATACTCTCTGCACTACCCTCTGCAGACTGATGAGTCCGAGACGCCATAACTACCTATATCTGCAAACACAACATAAATTGCCACATCAAAGATCAGAAACTGCCAGTGCCAATGCATGTATCATAATTGAAAACCACCTAAGTTGAGAACCTTAAACCTAAGCTCTGATATCAAAATAAATGTAACACCCTTATACCCTATATACGCATAATATACACATCCAATATATGTAAAATATGCATATACGATACAAAAATATCACAGTTCGGTTTAATAAAAATTTCACTTTTCAAATTTAAAATCTTAAATACTTTAAAATGTATATTTAAATAATAAATAAAATATTATTATAAATCATAGGTACTAAAATAAGCATTTTTTCATAAAAATCTATGAAAAAAATTTGTTTGAGTTTGTCTGTAATTTAAATATTCCCAAATTCAACAAACAACACAACCTGCACTCAAAAACACTCCCAATAAATATCAAATCACCATTTCACCCATACTTCTCAATATCTCCATATTTCTCAAAACATTTATACATTTCCATATATCTACATATCAAAACATATACAAAACCCACATTACAAATTTTTATCCAAAACATTCTTTTTAATTTATAACATATATACACTGGATACATAATATAATATACATAATCTCCAAAATATATGATAATATAAAAATATATACATGCTGGCAGTCGACACTGATATCGAAGAAACAGCAAAATCAACTCAAACAAACTCAAAGATAGACCCGACCCGGTTTAGACGAACTCCCCGGCTCTACTAGATCTATCTTGTCACCTGCACGATGAATTCAATTGCGCTAAGCCAAAAGCCTAGCGATACAAACTTTAATAACAATAAAGCTCAAATGCAATGTCAATGCACAATACATATGTATATCATATCTCATATCATTTTATTTTATCATATTTCTCAATTATTTCACAATTCACAATTCACATAAAAGCAAACACAAGCATGGGCCCAAAGGATCTAATATGCTATTTAAATTACAGAGTTACTGTTTTGGTCCATATTGACACCAAGGTCTAGCCCGAAGGCAAATCATAATGATGCCGAACATCTAGCCCGAAGGCAAGTGACGTCCAACATCTAATCCGAAGGCAAATCAAATAGTTGCTCAAAAGCTAGCCCCGAGGCAAATATTGAAGACAACCTCATAGACATGCCGCCAAATATAGAACTCTGAAAATTGAATAATATACTAGGCACACAATTAATTCACATTTCTCATTATCAATCTCTTTCTCATTTTCTCACAACCAAGCTAGGCACATTGCCTAATTTTTCACTATCAATTAGGCACATTGTCTTATTTTCTCATCTTTTTCTGACTTTTCTCATTTTTCTAACTTTTCTCATTTATATCAATATTAATTAATCACATTTCATTATATCATCACATTGCATCACATTTTACCTTAAAACTCATCACTCAAATAATTTGGGTAATTTCACATGATCCACATATAATTCACATTTTATGCACTTTAGCCATTACCAATGGCTTTTTAACGATGCCCTTAATACATACACAATAAATGACATTACCCAAATACTTTGAGTCATTTTTACATAATACACATATTTCACATTTTACATAATTTAGCCATTAAAAATGGTTTTTCACAATGCATTTAATACATATATGACATTACACATGTTATAGCACATTATTCATACATGTTCCATGTATCAAGTAGCTTAACACATTTTTCAATCCAAAATGTGTTAAGCCCAGTGTAATGCAAATATGTCTAAATCATCCAAAGTTTGTACTTACCTCTAATGAGAACCAAAAACAAGCTCAAACACCCTCCAATCCTTCTTTTTCCACTTGTCCCTCAACACTTGGATGGGGAAAATCAACTCTCCTCAATGCCTATACTAAATGTGATCATAAATAATCATTTAGTACCACATTCTAAAGCATTTTCAATCTTAAATCATAATTAAGCATCATTCAAACAAAAATCTCAAAGTTAAGGCTAATACTCACTTTAACTTTTGAATATCATATTAAGCCATTCAATTTGATGTTTTAAGTTTATTTATATTATTAAAAATATATTTTAACATGTTTAAACCAATTACATTACAAAAACACACACTTATAACCAAAATCCTAAAATGGCATAACCTTCCCCCATTGAAGGTTTTCCATTCCAACTCAATCCATTGATCATTTCAAGCTTATTTTCATCACTTTTATCACTAAAGAACATACTTTAACTAATAAAATCAAACAATTCAACAATTTTGGAAAATCACTTTTCCAAAACCCTAAATCAACACTTTCATTCTCAAACTCCAATCAAACTCAACCAAATCCAATATTTGACTTTAAAATACTTCTTTATGCATCAAAACAACTCATTTAGAATAAATTTGCACAATTAAATCACTAGATTCCATAAACCCAAAAGTTACATAACCCTAAATTCTCTCTCTTCACTAATTCTTACCCAAGCTCAACCATTTATTCAATCCAACCTTAAAATCATTGTTAATCACTTAAAATAGCTTCATTCAACCCAAAATAGATAATTAAATCATACTACATCATAAACCCAAAACACACATATTCATAATTTCCATGAAATCCAAAGAAAGAAGTTGGAAACTTACTAAATTTGGAGGAAATCCTTAAAAATCCACTTGAAACTCTTAAAATCCTTCAATTCATGGAGCTAAGAAGAAGCAAAATTCTTGGTTCTTCAAAAATGGAGGTTTGGCCCTTTCATGGAAGAAGAAGAAGATGAAGAACAAAACTTTCTCTTTCTTTCCACTTTCATTTCCAACTATATATATATATATTATTTAATATATTTTAATTAATTAATTAATTAAAAATCTAAAAATCCATCTTCCATTTAAAATAATTTATTTTTAAATAATTTTAATTTTTCAAAATTTATTTACAAAAATACCATTGGACTTTGACTTTGACTTTTAAAAAGTGTTGACTTTTTTTATTGACTCTATATATTATGTATATTTTGCATATATATCACATATACATTTTACTTTTTCATTTAAAATAATTTATTTAATTTATCCAGTTATTTTATAATTTATTTTATTAAATTTTTAAAAATTAAAAATTTTCAAAAATTATGGCTATTACAAGTTGAGATAAAAAGATATACAGTCAATTGGAAAAGATGAAGATTAATTACCTGAGGAAGCAGAAGTGGTTGAATATTTGAATGCCACTAGTCATCGAAAGCTGCAAGATAAGATCAAGAGACAGAAGTGACATGACAAGATAAAGGAAACTGTTGGGCCACGAGTTGTTCAATAACCTATTGAGAAAGGGCCTCAAAAAATCTTAGAAGTCCAAAGGTATGACCATCGATGATGGGGGAAAAGCCAAATTGAACTTTCTATAGGTTTGGAGCATAGGTCTCTGTGGACATAGGGTAAGTTACTGGATGGACTTTAAAAGCATATGCTGCTCCAACAAATAAGAATCCAGGAGTAGTGAAGATATAAAATAAGCGTTTTTCGACTTCATAAAAAATAAGGTGATCAAAGATAAAAGATTTAAGCCATAAGGGCATGTCCACTGTGTCATGGAAGTCTTGGGAATTGTGTAGTCAAGGGATAAAAAAGCTCTAAGATTTTAGAGGAGCATATGATAGCTTCACAATTGATAAGCCTTTCTCCTAAGCAATAGTTGGGATTCTCAGGAAAAGAAGAATCCATAGGAGGGAAATACATGTACAACCATAGCTGGACTACCCACATGCAACCAATAAGTTTTTTAGAAATAAAGCATTTACAAAGTATAGAAAGCTAAGGAAAATAGTACCTAAGGCCAAATGATGGCCAATAGCTAAGGCTTTCGCCAGGGTTAGGTATTTCATACTAGGTTTGCCACCAGTAGGACAAAAGACATATAGATAAAGAAGAACCCAGAGGAACTCGACATGTTCTGAGTTAGAAGGGAGATTGTAGACCCTTAATTTTTTACCCAGTCCGGTCCAATATATTTTAATTAGTCCAAAATAATTTTTGTGTTGTCTAATATATTTTTTAGTCCAAAAAATAAATTTTGTTATTTTAAGTCAGTAATATTTGCTTCAAAAATAATAAACAAAAATAATAAATAAATAAATAAATAATAATGAAAATAAAAAAAAAGAGTCGGATTGGCCGAAGGCCATTTCGCCCGCAGGAATTTCCTGAGGGCGAAATGGCCCGCAGGCGCATTTCGCCTATTTTTTCCACAACCAATTTTTTTTGCCAGCGTAATTTTTTCGTAGCAGTTTTTTTTCTCCAGCGAAATTTTCCGACGCAAATTTTCTGAAACCTAATACAATTAGGTTTCGGTTTCCTTTTCTTATTAAATATTGTATGCCGTGAGTAACTAGGAAAAACCATGAAAAAACTTTTATAAATAAGGAGGCAGAGAGAGGGAAAAGACAATCAGAATTGGGAATCAAAAATTAGGAGGAAAATTGAAAGAGTTTGAAACCGAATCTGTGAAGGAAACTTTAATCAAGCTGATTTTTCTTTCGAGGGAACAGAAAAGCATTAACATACGATCAAAGGCAGCAATTGCCTTTGTTTTAATTCATCCAAGAAGAATTATTTTTGGAGGAACCATCAAAAGGAGGTATGTATTAAATTCTTTTTTTTGTTATATTTTTCACAGTAGCCAAAATTAGGAAATTGTGTCTTTCAAAATCAAAAACCCTAGAACTTTAATTTAGCTTTTCTAAAGTTAAAAACACTAATTCGTTGCTTTATTTTTCAAAGAATTTAAAGTTATTAATTTAGTTTCTTCAAAACCCCAAAACCCTAATTTACTTTCCAAATTATCAAAACCCTTAAATTATATTCTGTTTCTTTCCAAAAGCTTTAAAAATTTCTTTTTTGCTTTTATAAACTTTAAATCGTTTGTTTATTTTCATAAAACCTCATAAAAGTATCAAATTGATTTTCAAACCCTAAAAGTTTTATGCATCCACCGAAACCCTAATTTTAAAATACTAAACCCTAACTCAACTCCAAACCTAAAATAGTAAAACCCTAACCCTTTAAAACCTTAAACCCTAATTTTTTCTAAACCTTAAATCCTTTAAAACTTTAAAAACCATAAAAATACAAAGGTTATACTTTTTACACAGTAAGCTCAAATCAACAATTCATTAACCATAAATCACAAAATTTAAGTGTTTTAAAGAGTCCAAATTCTAGTTTCACTATTTTACATCACAAGCCCTCATTTGGTTAATCAAAGAATTTTATCAACCTTTTAAAACATAAAATTTTAATCTATTTTAATTCCTTAAAAAAACTCATAGTAGCCATAATTTAGACTTTTATTTGTTTTATTCAATTCTATATTTGATTATGCTTTGATTTATTTTATATGCTTTAATTTATTTAAGTTCAATGCTTGGTTCATTTTATTTATCATGGATGGATGTTTGCTTTCTATTGATATTTAATGCCTTTGATGAATGATTTATTATTTACTTTTATCAATTTATTTAGATTGCCAAATGTTGTAAGATGTATGTTTCCATTTGGTGGGTACCTCATTAGTTAAATATCATGTAATTTAAATTGCTTTTCTATTTTAGAACCAATGTAAATGACATGTTTCTACCTTTCAATGGGTGTCCTATGTAGGCATGGAATGTAAGGACATATTTCCATCCTTGGATGGGTGTCCATTTATTTGCTTTGTTTAGACATTGTTTTGATTTTTAATATATCGATGCTTTATTTTAGTTATTGTGTGTAATATGGATAATATTGTTATACTTAATAATTTTATAATATTAAGACCTGTAAATGAGGCCGGTTCCAATGAATCGGGCGTTGTGGGGGTGCTGGGCAATTTCTCACATTCCCCACACGTACCCAATTTTCCAAACCCATTAGGGGGTTGGGGATTCCTTAGGAATCGAGTCATCCACCCCTTTCTTTTTCCTGGCCCGTCCGGGTGGCGACTCCATTTTCTCCGGACTTAGGTCCATGTTCTCTAAGGCCCCGAGCCTAAACAGTGCCGAAGTCGCAAGAACCAATCCACCGGGAGTGGGGGCAAAAATCTCCGCTCACAGAGATCTTTTAAATGACACCTAGTACTAATAAGGTACCCATAAGAAGATTGACTAGTTAATATGGCATCCACTTCAGGGCAGTTTGGTGATTCAAAAGGTAAGAGACAAACAGGATCGTCACTAAGCACTGGGAGACCCTGTAAGGTAAAAAATGTCCTTTAAGGTAATGGACATTGGGCCATCAACAAAAAGAAATGAGTTAAGTGTTGGGCACCAAAAATGAAGAGCAGTCCCTACAAGTTCAGTGCTAAAATGAAGGGCAGTGTGACTCATAGTGATAAGCAGAAGAATTCTCATTCGAGACCAAACTTTTTGGTAAATAGGGCGGAGGTGTCCCACCCATTAATACCATTCCTCACTGGCACAAGGCCATGATTTGGAAATGGAACCAATACTGTCAAACAGAGTGTTAGCCTTTTGAGGAAAAATAGAGGGTGGAACAGTTTGTTTAGAGTTTGGAGGAACATGACCTAGAGAGAAGGTCATTAGCCCTAGAACTAACAAGCCTAAAGATTTGAGTGGAATCCCTGTGGACAAGCATATATAAAAGGAAGAAATCATTAATGCAAGAACAGAAATAAAAAAGAACAAGGGAAAAGTAAAGGAAACTTACTCAAAAGACAAGTGAGGCGGTAAGTTGTTAGCTGGAAAATGATGGAGCAGTTGGTCCTTTAGAGAATCAGTAGTTGAAGCCATGACGAGAATGGGAAATTCAAAGGATGAAAGATCAGTGGAACTTAAAGATCTAAGAGTCGAAGCATTAAGCGAGATTTCAGGTAAAAATGGAACTTTTAAATTTAAAGTGTTTTCAAATTCAAAATGCAGGGCAACAAATCAAAATTAGCGTGCACTTAAGTTTCGTCAAAATCAAATGCATGCAGGGGGGCATTTGTTGGCAATATGTTTAATTTTTCAAGCTTAAAAAGCCCATCCACAGAAAGAAGAGGCCCAAGAAGCTTTGATATCAATGGTTGGAAATGACAGATACATAAGAGAAACTAATATTTGATGCTAATAGTTGTGGTGTGGGCAGTTATTGGAAAGAAACTGTTCTCCATTATCTCCATACATTGAGAAATCATGCCTTGAAACTAGGAGGCCAAGAATAAAGGAAGAAATGAAAGAAGAATGAAGGGAGACTCTTTTCCACAGAAAAAAAACCTGATCAAACTTAGCAAAATTAATTTTCTTTTAGAGTCTTATTTAATTGTAGTTATTGTTCTCATAATTGCCCAATAGTTGTAGTTAAATCGAATATGTTTCTTTCAGCTTGATATCATTTTCTTTTAATTGTTGTTTTCAAATAAACAAACTTTGTTGAAATTAGATGGTGTTGTTGTGGAATTCAAGTGATTTATTTGCAAAGAATTTGATAATTCTTCTTTTTTTTGGTCCTTTAAAAAAATATGCAATTGCTTGATTGAAGTCGGGTTTAATACTCATTCAAACTAAGGTGCTTACACCTCTGGTATGCCCGCTCCACAGACAATTAAAGACCAACAGTGCTTTCTTTAGGTCTTGAGGAAACAAATAGATATATTTTAATCTTTATAAATTAAGTCTTGAATCATATAAATTTTATCAATTAAAAGATATTAACTAATAGATTAACTAATAATTTTTAAATTTACAGTCTGTTTACAATTTAAAATTAATATACATTTATAATCAACCAAAAATTCATTTTATGTTTCCAATCTAATCAATTGAATATATCAATTAAAAGGTATTAACTAATTGATTAATTAATAATTTACAATTTAAAATTAATATACATTTATAATCAATCAAAATTTATTTTATTTTACTAATCTAATCAATTGAATATATGAATTAATTACTAAATGTACATTAAATTAATTAAAAAAATAATTATCCACTTATATATTTCATTGTATTAAATATATTCAACAACCAGAATGAAAAATAATCGTTATATGAACAAACACAATCTTCTTATATCAGTTGCAGTAGATTCCCAAATCAATAAGAGGAAATTATATAAAATGTTACTATTCCTTCAAAATATCACTGATATTACTTTTTTACAATTTTATTGTTTTGAATTTAGAATTTTTTTTTTATTTTTACAGTATTTTTATAAATTTTTTGGTCACGTAATGTTTTGTTGAGTTTTGGGAGCTTGCTTATTTGGAATATATTCTTCATAGGCCTAATAAAAAAGCATACTTTATAAGTTTGACATCATACTCCAATTCAAAACTTTAAGGTATTAAATTTATGAGTCAATTTTACTTATATGTCTCTCGTTAATCAATATCTTTTCGATGTTGAATTTCTCTCGCACTTCAAATTCCAACATATTTTTGTAATTTTTTTTCCTTTTTAAGTTATTTCGATAAATTTCCCAATCAACACTGACATATGAGTTTAGAGATGGTATATGAGTCCAATGGGTTTGGATTGGATTATTTTAGGTTTGTTTCAGATATTATCTTTTTGAAATGGAAAATCTACAAAACTAACCTAAAAACCAATTTTATTTACAAAAATATTATGCCTTTGAAAATATTTCAAAACTACGTAAGTGAAACAATTAATTACAAAAATACATAAACATTAATTACAAACTTGTTATTCCTTCTTTAAGTTCTATATGTTGTATATATTTGATATAAAACTTATAAATTAACATCAAAGACATATAAATCAACATATAAGATATATAAATCAACGTATAAAACTTATAATTAATATATAAATTTTTATATGTCATTTATATGTTATATATATACTAGTCAAAGTATCGAGGACAATACTTTTGCTTCTGACGCACATAATAAAGGATGACATCAATCTTCCGCAAGTCAATAACAAATTTAATTAATTTGATAAATAAATTTATTTAATTTCATCCAATAACTTTATAAACGTGAAGAAATCTTACATCATTTGAAAGCCAAGCATCCTTCACCCTCATCCATTACCAAAATTCCAATAAGTTTGTTTTATGAATCGTGAAGTTATAAAATTTGCCCCTTGGCAATTATTGTTCTTTGCTACAATTACTATTATAAATAAAAAACACAAAAGATTAACAAAGTCTGAAATTAAATTAAAGTGATTACGAACTACTACGATTGAAAGACACTTACAATTGATATTTTTTGATTTGTGATTGCCACCATTTATCAAAACTTGAATATTATTGTGGAGATAAAGGAGACAAAGGGTCCATAGGCAGTATAGGATCACGGGTGATTTCGTCTACCATATTTCGACATTGTGTTTATGAATGTTTGGTCCTCTCCCTTTGTACATCCCTGCCTTCTCGTGTCAATTCATTACCAATGTACTTCACATTTGGCACATGTATCATTTTCTTTTCTCTAGCTCAAATTTGGTTTGTGACACCTCCACTAGTGACTGGCTGCCTTATGCTACATCTTCTGTTGCCAATAAATTATCTTTTTTGAAATTTTTGTCATTTTTCAAAGTGATTAGATATTATAAAAGTAATGACATTTAGAAGACAGTTAATACTAATTTTAAAAAATACTAAACAATACATACGTAGAGTAAGGTGTAAAGATGTAAGTGTCTAGACTATCCTTTTCCTTTGTCTTCCTACCATCTTCGTCCAGGACATATATTTGTCACTCAATAATGCTAGAGTAGCCTTGAGCTTTTTGTTCAGTTTGGCGTTAATTTTATTTTCATCTTCTAGAGACTTGCACCTTGTCTCTAGATCTATGCATCATTGTTCATCATTGTTCAAGCGCACCTCTAATAGATCATTCAATTTTGTCTTTTTTTTGAATCCTGAAGCATTATATGTTAAGGATATTAATTTTTTAATTAAATTTGATAGCACCACATTCTACATTTAACAAATTGTATTTGAAAGATTACCTCAGGGTCAGACATTTTCCTTGGGTCAATGGGTTCTTTTTATTTGAGGTTATTCCAATTTTTGCATGGACACTCTCATCATGTACATCATCCATAGGTTTACCCTTTTCTTTAATGGGTTCTTGTTCTATGCTTAATCCTTGCAAATTTGGATGTGAGGCTTTAAGAGAAGAGATCTTCATAGGCACCGCATTCCCATGCATTTATTTGAAATAAAAAGTAAATATTTTAATAATATAATATATATTGTTATGGAATCTATTCAAACTTAAAAATTAGCAAAATGCTTGTTAATACCTGACCCACCAACTTTATCCATATATTAGAATATGAATATCTCATTCCTATTTTCTAGTGGTGTTTAAGGTCCGGGCTTTGTGCTAGGGTGCCGAAGAAACTTTAAGCCAAAATTTTAAACTCAAAACCCAACTTTAGCCTTAGTGGCCCAGGCACATTTGGTCAGATTTTTGGGTTTCTCTTTTTTTTTTTTATTAAAAATAATTAAATTAACAAAAGAAAATAATTAAATTAAAGATTAAAAACAAATATATATATATATATAAAGTTTTCACCCCATGATACAGAACATAAAATTATTTGAACTTCAATAATACCTTAACACTCTATGATAACAAATATTAACTCACAGAAACACACTTTTTCACTATTTAAAATAACTAAATAACATATAGACCATAAAATGGTTCATTCTTTAATAATTCATTAATACCCCCATAACAACCTATATCATTCAATAACAAACAAGAAACACATACTTTTTGACTGTATATAACACATACACAACATATACAGAACATAAAATTATTCAAACTTCAACAATAACTTAACACCTTATGACAACAAATGTTAATTCATATCAACCTACAAAAATACACTTATTTACTATTAGAAACAAGTAAATAATATATAGACCATAAAATGATTTATTCTTTAATAATCCATTAACAACATATATCAACTCATAATAACCCATATCAACTTACAAAAATGTATTTTTTCACTGTTTAAAATAACTAAATAACATATAGAATATAAAATGATTCATTCTTTAATAATCCCTCAACACTCCTCATAACAATAAATATCAACCCATAACAATCCAAATAAATCCATAAAAAAAATAACAAATACACACTTCTTGACTGTTTAAAACACCTACATAATATATAAAAATAAAAAATTATTCAAAACTTTAATAATACCTTGACACCACATACCAATCCATATCAATCCATATCAACTAATAACAACTTACATTATACACACTTAACAATTTAAAACACTTAAACAACATAAAACACTTAAACTTTAATATTTCCTTAATAACCATTATTAACTCATATCAATCCATATCAACTCATACAACCTACATTATGCACACCTCTTAAAAGTTTAAAACACTTAACCAAAACCACATAAACACTTAAACTTTAATAATCCCTTAACCAAGGGCGGAAGGAAGGGGGGACATGTAGTAGCCTTGGCCCCCCCACCAACGAAAAAATTTTTTTTTTACTTATTCCTATTATATACTTTAGTAATATATACATGGCCACATACAATAAATTCAAGCCCACTTATTTAACAATCTATTTTTATCTTCTTTTAAAAAGCAAACTAATAATATATTAGTTTTAAAAATATAAAAGGACAAACGGCTGACCTTTCATTGCCCTGTCCTTTCGAGGTTCATACAAGCCTATTTCTAAGTAATTTTTATGGAAACTGTCACGAGCAGTGCCTTTTCTGGATGTTTCCCTATATAAGGCAACTGGAAGCTGGAAAGACTCATTGAATTCAACTTTCCCATCTCCAGCAGTGGAAGTCAAAGATCCAGAACTCTGATCACCATTCTCCCATTGAAGCAATATAGATTCTATAGACTTCATAGACTGGGATGGCGGCCAAGGCTTGATTTCTTGCATGTGAATGAGGTAATCAACCTTAACTGAAGTGCCTTTTCGGTTCTTTGATCTCAACCCAAGAACCATTTTTATAAGAAATCCTGGTTTTGTTGTTGTTTGGTCTGATAAATCAATTGCAATGCTGCTATATTCATCAAACCTCAGAAAAACTGAAAAGTCAATACAAAAAGAAAACATCAGTAAATGACCATTAAAATGAGCGTAAATTGTGGAACAGAACATAAATTTAATTTCAAACTAGATTGCAATTTTCCAAGATTAAGAATTGTTATGTCTATCAGTCTATGTCTATCAGTCTATGTCTATAATCTATTTCTTAACTAATTTTTTTATATTTCAAAATCAGAATTGTTAGGAAGGGGTTACTCTTTGCTGGATATGTAAAAGTTTATATATCTTTATTTTAATCCTTTAGTGCGTATAAATACTTTAAAAAAAATTAGTGTAGTACGAATATAATGATTGATTTTTGGCAATTGAGTTATGAATTATTATGATTTATGAATAAATGATTATGTATATTTAGTAGTTATATTATTAGGTATAATCCAATGGAAACTATTGTGAGAATATTTTAAAGATAAATATGATGGATTTTTATTAGAATAGAGATTGAGATTGTTGAATTTTTATTTTTGAGATGAGGTTATTTTTTTGGCTTCTTCATAAGTTTAGTATTTAATAAACTAATACGTTAATGTTTTAACAGATGAAATCAACAAAAATTGATTCATTTTTTAAGAAAAAAGAAATGAATCAAAACAACTCACCACCAATTGAGGCAGCTTGCAGCCTAGATGATGATGATATTTTACAAGAGCAACCGTCATCTAAAATTCCAAAAGTGGATCATCAAGCAAAATATAATGGAGAAGAGATTGACATTGCTTCATTAGTACGCGATCCTGGTTTATGTCCTCAAATATGGGAGTATGCAGTTAATCAACGAGATGAGATTCGAAGAGCTTATATCAAATATGGACCATATGGATCTCTTCCATCTGAATTTTCATATCCATTTTCTGGTCCAGAAAGTCATCGTCGTAGGTTTCAAGAAAGTTGGCTAAGAAAATTCCCATGGTTAGAGTACTCGCCTGCCAAAGATGCTGCTTTTTGTCTTCCATGTTATCTTTTTAGCAGTAAATCAATTGGAAAATTTGGGAGTGATACATTTACTGCTACAGGATTCAAAAATTGGAAAAAAGTTAATAATGGCAAAGATTGTGCATTTCTATCTCATATGGGAAGAACTCCTAATTCATCACACAATGTTTGTGTCAAGTCTTATGAGGATTTAAGAAATCAATCAAGCCACATCGAGAAGGCAATTGAAAAGCAAAGCACACAACAAGTTCAAAATAATCGATTGCGGTTGAAAGCTTCCATAGATGTTGTTCGATGGTTATCCTTTCAGGCTTGTGCATTTCGAGGGCATGATGAGCATCCTGATTCAGAAAATCAAGGTAATTTTCTTGAAATGTTAGATATTTTAGCCTCTTATAATAAAGAAGTTAATGATGTTGTATTAAAAAATGCCCCACAAAATGCAAAATACACATCACCAGCCATTCAAAAGGAAATTTTACATGTGTATTCTAGAAATGTGCAGCTTGCAATTCGAGAAGAAATTAGTTGTGCCAAATTTTGCTTGATTGTTGATGAATCTCAGGATGAATCTAAAAGAGAGCAAATGACTCTTGTTGTTCGGTTTGTTGATAAAGATGGGTTTGTACGTGAACGTTTCTTAGATCTTATTCATGTTAAAGATACATCATCATTGACTCTTAAGGAAGGAATTTATTCTACTTTATCTCATCATAATCTCAGTGTTGAAAACATACGAGGTCAAGGGTATGATGGGGCTAGTAATATGCGTGGTGAATGGAATGGTTTGCAAGCTTTAATCCTTAAAGATTGTCCTTATGCATACTATGTCCATTGCTTAGCTCATCAATTACAATTAGTGCTTGTTGCAGCAGCTAGAGAAGTGGCAGATATTCATGTATTTTTCAAAAATTTGTCCTTTATTGTCAACGCTGTTAGTGCATCTTCTAAACGCAATGATGAGTTACAAGCTCAACAAATAGCAGAAACTAAAAGGTTAGTTGAAAATGATGAGCTTGACACTGGAAAAGGAGCTAATCAAATTAGAACTCTACAGCGACCTGGAGATACTAGATGGAGTTCTCATTTTAATTCCATATGCAGTCTTATAAGCATTTTTGGTGCAACTTGTTCAGTTCTTCAAACTATAGCTGTTGATGGATCAAATTTTGCTCAACGTGGTGATGCTAAATATGCTCTAAAGTTGCTAATGTCTTTTGAATTTATATTTATTTTGCATGTGATGAAAGAGCTTATGGGAATTAGTGATGCATTATGCCAGTCTTTGCAGCTAAAATCTCAAGATATTTTAAATGCAATGCATTTAGTATCTCATACAAAATTATTGATTCAGAGATTAAGAGATGAAGGTTGGGAGGCTTTGTTACAAAATGTGGTATCATTTTGTAAGCAACATAATATTGGAAGTCCTGATATGAATGCACTCTTTTCTGATATAATTCAATCTCGGCACCAAAAAGACATTGTGACAGTAGAGCATCATTATCGAGTGGATATATTTACTGCTACTATAGATCAGCAATTACAAGAATTGAATAGCAGATTTAGTGAGCAATCAACAGAATTACTTATTTTGAGTACAACTTTGTCTCCAAGAGATAATTTCAAATCATTCAAAATTGATGATATTTGCACTTTGGCTGAAAAATTTTATCCTGAAGATTTCACTGATAAAGAAAATTTTTTATTGAAGTTTCAGTTGCAGCTTTTTGAACTTGATGTGCCTAACCATCCAGAATTGGGAAAGTTATCTACTATTGCTGAATTATGTAGAGGTTTGGTGGAAACAGGAAAGTCTGATTCATATCCATTGGTTGATAGATTGATTCGACTTATTTTAACTCTTTCAGTTTCAACAGCAACTAGTGAGCGAGCTTTTTCAGCAATGAAAATTTTGAAGACAAGGCTTCGTAATAAGATGGAAGATGATTTTCTTAGAGATTCTATGATTATGTACATCGAAAAAAAAATTGCAAGAACAATTTCGGTGGACAAGATTATTGATGATTTCTATTTAATGAAAGAGCGGCGAGCACAGCTTAAATGATGAGGTAAATCTATTATCTTCGCATTTATTTTTATTGTTTATGTGATTTACAAACTTAAATTATGAATTGTTTTATTTTGCAACTATATTTAAGTTTAAGTGTTTGACTATGATAATTTTTAGATTTTGAAATATATAAATTTATGAATATAAAATAGTAGATTCGGTCCCCCCAAACTTGAATTTCTGGTTTCGCCCCTGCCCTTAACACCCCCTTAACAACATACATTAACCTATAACAACCTATATATACTATATTATGCATGATAAATTATATTGTATACCATTTACTAAAACATATTATCTCAAAATTAACATTTCATAACCTAATGGCCAATGACAATCCGTAGCCATCAATACAAATCAATTTCATAATAATAAATGACAGTCAATAAAAATTCAACAATGATAGTCAATAACAAATCATTGTCAGTCAATGAATGACAATTAATAAAAATCCAACAAAAAATCCAGCAATGACAATCAATAACATTTTTTCTCCAAGCAGCTTTAAAATATGACTTCAAAACGTCAAAAATTGATCTTTTATAAGGAATAAACATCATTCTTTTCAACATTCTCTTTAAAAAACAAAACATGCAAAAGCCCCGTTAAAATGGTGACAATATCTTCATTTATGCATATCTTCAAACGATTTTAAAATAGCATTTCAAAACATCAAAAATCAATTTTTTAGAAGGAATAAACATCATGCTTTCATCATTCTCTTTAAAAAACAAAATATGCAAAAAGCCTATTAACCTCATTATTTGAAAATCGGATTTCATTGAAACAGAGTTGAGAGAACGAAATAGAGCTTACACTTTTACAGCTACTTAAACAGAGACACGTAGAGTTGCTTCGTTATGGAATTTCCTTCACCAGAGAGAGAAAGAGAGTTTATATCGAAATTTTGTTAGATTTGAGAGAAGTTAAAAGTTTTAGAACGGAGGAAGAAGATAGGAAGAAGAAGGGAATCATGACTTTTGAAATGAAGTAGTGGACACGTGTTTTTAGGAATGGGTGGGCATTTTTCCATTTAAGGTATTTTTATCAAAATGGGTCTAGTTAATATTAGCAGAGTTTAAAATTTATTTGTGTTTTGTATGTGAATATTTTTCTTGTTAATTCCCTAATACTAGTGTTTTTAATTTTTTAAATAAAAAATAAAAAAATAAATTATGGCATGAAATAATGCCACACAATAATAAAAATAAATATTATATTCTAATATTTCATCACCGCAACTAAGTAATTTAAAACATAAATTCATAAAAGAGGTTATACATAGTAATTTATACAAGAAAATAAATAAATAAATAATTAATTAATTCAGTTAATTCAAGCAAATTAAAATTTCTTAAACAAAATGAAAATTAAAGGCTTTTATTTTTCCAATCCAATCGAACGAATTAATTTATTAACTAAATCAATTCAATCTAATTGAATTATATTGATTTGACTTTTTTTATCATAACCAATTGATACTCACCCACTGTTACAAAGGACTAATCAAAGTGTAACTTAAAATGAGAATTTTTACAATATATATATATATATATATTATTTTTCTAGTTTCTACCAAATAGGTTACCATGATAATTCTTGGTAGATAATAAATATTAAAAAATATATGGCTTTCTATCTTCTTAAAGAATTTTTGATGCACTGAAAATGTTATAATAATAACAATATTTATAATTATTGCCTTTATAATAATTTTGCAAAATTTTCATAATACATATGCTCTTAAGTCTTTCGTTATTTAATAAACTACAAAATGCTTAGAGCAACAGCGTGCTATAAGAACCAATCTTAAAGACTCAGTATAAATTGAAAATTAATTCAATTATTTAACTTGAAAGCAAAATATACATGAAAATGAAGCCTATTTATAACAATACACATCCTCGCTCCCCATCATCTATCCAACTATATTACTATTACCATTATCAAGCTTTTCAAACTAAATAAATGGCTCTCTCCATTTCACAGATTTCTCTTCTTGCCTTTTCTGCTTCTCTCTTCATCTGCTCTGTAATAGCTCTTGATTTTTCAATCGTAGGTTACTCGCCGGAGCACCTGGCTTCCATCGATAAACTCACCAAGCTATTCGAATCATGGATGTCTAAACATGGCAAGACTTACAAAACAATTGAAGAGAAACTACACAGGTTTGAGGCTTTCAAAGATAACTTGATGCACATTGATCATAGGAACAGAGACGTTACTACCTACTGGCTTGGATTGAATGAATTTGCAGACTTAACTCATGAAGAGTTCAAGAGAAACTACTTGGGATTGAATCCTGACTTTCCCAGGAGAGGAACTTTGGCAGACTTCAGTTATAGACATGTAGTAGACTTGCCGAAATCTGTCGACTGGAGAAAGAAAGGAGCAGTCAGTCCAGTGAAGAATCAAGGCTCTTGTGGTAGCTGTTGGGCATTCTCAACAGTTGCAGCTGTTGAAGGCATAAACCAGATAGTAACAGGAAATCTAACTTCCCTGTCGGAGCAAGAGTTGATAGACTGCGACACGAGCTTCAACAATGGCTGTAACGGAGGCCTCATGGACTACGCATTCGAATACATAATCAACAATGGAGGACTCCACAAGGAAGATGACTATCCATATCTCATGGAGGAAGGCACTTGTGACGAAAAAAGGGTAAAGTTGCATTATTTAACAAAATATTATCACATAGATTATGGTTTCAAACTACTAAAATGAAATTTTACCTAATATTTGTCCTCTTCAGGAAGAGATGGGGGTAGTGAGCATCGATGGTTACCATGATGTGCCAGAAAATGATGAAGCAAGCCTCTTGAAGGCTCTAGCTCACCAGCCTCTTAGTGTAGCTATCGAGGCTTCTGGGAGAGATTTCCAATTCTATAGTGGGGTAAGAATAAAATGCACAAACATCTGATAAAATTTTTCAGCCTGCACATTTCGCGTATTTCCTAAACAAAGAAAATGGGACTTTGCAGGGAGTATTCAATGGACCTTGTGGGGCAGATCTAGATCATGGAGTAGCAGCAGTTGGATATGGATCATCAAAAGGACTAGATTACATCATTGTGAAGAACTCCTGGGGACCAAAATGGGGTGAAAAAGGGTACATAAGAATGAAGAGAAACACAGGAAAACCCGAAGGGCTCTGTGGAATCAACAAAATGCCTTCTTATCCTACGAAAAACAAATGATTGAAATGTCAAAAAGATATAGTTTCGTTTCTTTCTAACAGCACTTCGCTTGATTTATGAAATTTCCATGTTAGCCCTTGGCAGTGCTCTCTTATCAATAAAAATGAGATGAAAAATTCACATTGATACAACTTGCACTAATTAGAAGTCAGAAAAATGCGAAACTGAGTCACCAGGCAAAAGAAAGAAAATATGCACATTCACACAAATCATCAGAACAGTTCTCTAACAATATATATATATATATATATATATATATATAAGTGATAAGTTTAGCAAAATGGAAACGTATCAGTTCAATTTTACGCTTTATTAATTGAATGACCTAATGGACTTTTGTAGTTCACAGATGTAAATTTTAGGCGATAAAGGCCTAAAATGTGTATACTACCAACAAATGGGTTGAGTACAGACAAGAACAAAAAATATTAACTCAAAACTTCATTGTACTTGAAAACGCAATCATAAAGCCGTCCTCCAAGAAACTGGGAAACCTCCGGATGTTTCACCTGATTAAAATGGTCAGGAAGAAAGCAAAAGGAGAAATTCGTCATAAAATGTGTCAACTCCAACAAGTCAATGCCCATTGCTTTAAATCCACAGAAAACAACAGAATAATTATAAACAGTTACCATAGCAATCTTCAGAGAATCACACTTGAACTGAGCATAAAGATTAGTCTCTATCCCTCGACCCTGTCAATAGCAACAAATGTTCAAATGCAAATTGTTGGAGAATTCAACATTCTAGGGACTTATCTCATTCATAACCATAGATTAGAATTTGTCTATCCTGCCATCTTAATGGGGCTCTCTTTCTTTTGCCCTTGGTCAACCAACAAGACGTAAGTCTCACCCAGCCTTGTACCACTTCTATGTACAAGAACCAAAGTTGTAAATACCATTAGAGTCCATTTGATAGCTAACCATTAGAAATGATTGATTATTTAGAATTGGTTATCATGCCTATTTTTTAAGGTTTTACTCACTCGTCCAAATCCACAATTAAGACATTCTAGATTTCTCACTGGTGTGAGAAATTTCAATATTCCATTCCCTATCACTAAAATATTGCTTAAAATAATGGGGAATGACTTTTCCCCTTTATTTTTCATATCAATGACAACCGCAAACATTGAGACTGGAATCAGTGATAGCCTGTCTAGGGAAGGCGTTAAGACAGCACTTTACATGTGATACTTGAAATGTAAAAAGTACTTGCTGACATGACATTTTTCAGTTAGTGTAACATTCAATAATCATAAATCTGTAAAAATACCGCCTGAGATTTGCTTCCTTTCCCATTTGTTTGGCCCATCTAGTTTTGTGGCAAATGTCTATAAAGAAATACAAAAGTGGGTACAATACGTAAGCAACAAAAAGAAGTCAGATTGTTATTACTTTTATTATAGTAGTATTATAATCAAACCATATACTTGCATACAAGACGAGAGCCTCACAAATCATTAGATACAAGTTTCTTTATTGTCTACTCTTCCTAATCCAGATCTACATCTGAGGTGATACTTTGTCCACTTCACTCGCATGCCTTTGGATGTTGATTGAGAATCTCACTTAAGCCCTCTTATGCTCATGTTTGGTATCCCTAGTCTTATAATCGTCTCCTAATCAATAATCAACGCGAATCAAATCTATGTTCCGGTGACATGTAGAATGATGCAGCAATGGAGTAATTTCTGAAGAGAATCGTAGCGTTGTTTAGTTATAGAAAATAGTTCCTATTTTCTTTTTCTAGTTTTCTTTTTCATTTCCCAATTTTCTATGTTTCTATTTTCCAAATTGAAAATTAAAAAATAAGAAAACACGTTAAGATTCTTTTCCATTTAAACTTTCTCTACGCCTCCATTTCCATTTTCATTTCTAAGATTCCTTTTTTTGCACTCAATATATGATCATTATTTTCTATGAAGCAGATTGGAGAACATCATAAAATAGTTTTTAACAATATAGTGTAATTTTGAAAATTTTGAAATTTTTTTTCAAATTTTTCATTTTAAAATTTTTTTTGATAACTAAACAATAAATTCTGATTTTCCGTATCTTGAAATAATTTTCTGGAGAATAGGTTTGTTTTCCATAACTAAACAAGACATATTTTTTCAGTTTCTATAAAGCTTAACTTGAGTTGCAACCTAGAGCAGATTTCATCCAGAATGCCAATGTCAGTCTATAACATACTTGGAATATCCAAAACAGGCAAGATTTTAGCCAGTATGTAGCCTAGTGGTTGACTGTTCTGTTTTCATTACAGAAACAAGAAATATCAACTATTGGCCAAAACCAAACAAGATTGATAACTTTCACTATAGCACTTGTCCACAAGATTGATAATTTTGACTAAGCACTTGCCAATCTTTCTATCCATATTGAGTTGTTAGTTTCCATTACGTGGTTCACATTGATATTATTTGAGAAATAACTTACCATCCCTTCCAATATTAACAAGTCTGCATCACTTGATATATAAGCTAGCTCTTGAGATACTCTTGTAAGATCAATAACCTGCAATTGATGGAAATCCCAAAGAGGCTTATTATTGTACAGCTAATCATTCATAAAATGAAAGATATTCATTCAAACAGTAAATTAAGTGAAAATTATAACATTTCCATTCCTTACCGGTAAATCATTTCCAGAATTGGCAATCAAAAGATTTGAGGTATCAACACCCATGTGCTGTCCACTTCCATCTTTCAACTGGAAAATGAGCACTTAAGTCAAAAACAAAAATTCAACAGCAATATAGAATTAATAATTTTCTTCCTATCACCTTTGATATAATCTCAATCAGTTCTGGATAAGTGACATCATTGATAGAAGGCAAGTCATTAGCAGCCAAGAAATATGGAGTGGAATAAGCATAGACAGTAACCGGTTAAAGCAATTAGGGCCAACATTTGGTTCAAATGGCCAAACTGCACAACTTGCACCGAATTCATGGTTTAGGCTTATTTGGTTTAACCTTCAAAAACAAAAAAACTCAATTTGGAGAAATAGAAAAGCACAGTTGACAGTTTCTATTTTGCTTCCTCCTTTAGAGAATGAAAATTAAAATAAGCAGTCTCATAAAATACACCAAACCATTAGAAAATGAAGTCTATGTTCAGAATATCATAGCATAAAAAATTTAAATGAAAATGGAATTTCTCATGCCCATCAGACTTAGAGTGCAATTAGATTCCAATAAATTAGGACTAGAACATGGTTGACACTAGTGTTGTTACATATAGGAGGAAAGGGAAGAAGAGAGAATGATGAGCTGCAGGAAGAATGATGAGCTGTAGAAATCGACAAGAGGGAGAGTAAACAATTCAATAGGCGGCAAAAAGAGATAAGAAATGGGAATAATTTGTTGTTCTGTTTTGTATTGTAGCTTAGATTATCAACTGGGTTTTAAATCACAGAATCAATCGCAAAATTAAAAGCAGTCACAGTGAAAAGGAAATGTATTGAATCATCATGTAATAGCTTTAATCAGCTATCGCTATCGCTATCGTAAATACATTTTAAATCACAGAATCGAACAAATCAAGTAACGAAATCAGTAAAAATGAATAAACTGAGAGAAAATTAATTTTTACAATATAATTTTTAAATTTATTCAATAATAATTTTAAATTTTTAATACAATCATTATATTATTTTTTTTAATAAATTTAAAACATCTTATGCATGGGACCAATTTAATAGTTTATATTTTCCTTTATGTAACCGGAAGATGCTATATAAATTAAAAGAAAATTTGTACCATACTGCAACACGGCATGCTAAGATTTATGATTGCGAGTATTAGACATTGAAATGACAATACAAAGATAAGATGCATGATGCTAAAAGGAAAATGCTTGATGAATATATGGACATACTAGGATAAATAAAATTTACAATACATTAGAGAAAAGATAATGATAACTCTTATTGAGGATAAAATAAGAGAATATAGATTGAAATGGTTTAACCATAGAATGAAAACCTAGTGATAAGCCTAACAGAAAGATTGAACAAGTTAAAATAGATATGACTAGGAAAAACAAGGAAAAGATTAAATTAACTTAGATAAAAGTAGTTCAAAATGATTTTACGGTTTTATATCTCTTCAAAGTTGTAACCCTAAATCGTGCCAAATGAAAAAAGAGAATCCATATAGTTGACCTAATGAATTTGAAATTAAGATTTTATTAAGTTGAATTGAGCTTTAAGATTATAAGTATATAAGAATAGAGTACTGGTCAGGGTAGCATTATTGAGCAATGCTAAGGGGCTATTTAGCTATAGAAAACAACTCCAATTTTTCAGAAAATTTTTTAAAGAAAAATAAAAAATAGAATTTATTATTTAGTTTAAAATATTTTTTATTTAAAAAATTAAAAAATAAGTTTTTATATTTATTAGTCAGTAATTGAATTTTAGAAAATTATATTTTAATTATTTTTTAAATGGAAAACACGCTCTTGAAAAATAGGAGTTTGTTTCTAATTTTGTTTCTTATAGACTCCTTTTTATATTTTATATTTTATATTTTATTTTTATTTAGAAAATAATTAGAGAATGAAAATTTAGAAAAATAAGAAACAGAAAAAAAAAATTAAAAAATAGAAATGAAAAATATTTTCCACACCTAAACAGCCCCCTAAAATTCTCTGGGTTCTCCCTCATTTTCTATTTCTACTCCATTGTTCCTTCTATTTCATTCCATTTCTATTTCTGTCCCAGCCAACTCATATCTTCTTTTCCGAAACCTTCTAATATTTCTTATTGTATTTCATTGATTTCTTGCTGATAACAAGTTGATATAAGAGCAGTGAAAACTGGAATTTTCTTAGAAAATGAGTAAAATTGCTAGAAAAAATAGAAACCCAGCCACTGGAAAATTAGAACCAGAGGATGTAGAAGAACAAGAAAAACTTACGAAGCTCCAGAGTGATGTGAATCGGAGATTTAAAGCCCTCCAGAAAGAGTAGCAAGCTGCTAGAGCTAAGCACCAGTGGACCTATGATCAGCTACAATCGAAGAGTTGAAGCTCGGAGCTCAATTTAACCAAATAATGGAGATGATGAGGAATATGAACAAGGGGAAGGAACCCATGCAAGAGGAAACACCACCAGTGGCAATGGGGATTTTACCCACTCCAAGAGTTAGAGAAACTGAAGATTTTGGAGTGGGAAACATCAAGGGACCAAATCATGTCATGGGTATTTGAATAAGCTTTTACCCAAAATGGATCTGCCATTGAAGGCAAAGAAGCCCAATCTTGGATCTAGAAGTGCAATAAATACTTCCACATCTATAAGGTGCAAAGGAAAGGAAGATGGAGCTAGGAAGCTTGTATCTCACCGGAAAAGTGGAGATTTGGTCTCTGGGTTAGATTATGAAGGAAGAGAATGATGGATGGGAGGTTCTTTCCAAGGCGTTGATAAAACGATTCAAGGATTCACCGGTGAAGGATGTCGTAGCTGATTTTAACAAGCTGAGACAAATGGGAATGGTGCTGGAATTTCAGGAGCAGTTTGAAGAAGGAAGAGCCAAAATGGAGAGGCTTAACCGATGTCTATCTAAAGCTTATTGTATCAAGTTTCTTAGGTGGGCTGAAGAAAGAAATTGGGATGGTTTTAAGAATGCTTAGGCCCAAAACTCTATATCAGGCATATGAACAAGGCCGCCTCCAAGAGGTATCAGTGGAAGCTTCTCACATAGCCTACCAAAAGGGTAACTCCACCCGAACATTAGCTCCAACTAATACCCATAAAACCAAACCCGAAACCAACACCAATAACCCATCCATGCTGAACCCGAAATCACTAAACACTCTTCCCCCGAAATCCCAACCAAAGAAAAGAAAAGAAAAATGTTGCCTTTGGTCTATCAACATAATGCTCACAAAGAGATATAAGCAGTGAGTCAGTGACAAGTTGAAGCTAGACAACTGCATATGATGGAAAGAGTGTGCTTTTGGACTAATTTCCTGTTTTACGAAGTTTTGAGAATTTGGAAAGAATACATGAGAATTACAGGTGCAACAGCTTGTTATGGCCTTATTCCATTATTCCCTTATACAGGTTGGTATTCCTCTATGTTATGGCTGTTACACTATGGTGCCATCAGTTGAAAGCTAATTATTAAAAGAAAATCCACAGTAGCACAATGTAAGACCTTGGACCAAATGGAACTTGGTCAGAAATTTATATGAGAAAAGTCTGCATTCTTCATTAGAAACAATTTTTGGGTGACTTGCAATATCTTTCAAAACGTAAAACAAGCCTGAGTTCCACGTCGAAGTAACTCTCTTGCAAAAGGCAAAACACCTAAAATTATATCTGCACCAGAATTATCAACAAAGATGACTGCCTGTTATGACAAAAGAAAAAAGAAAAGAGGTGAGGATTAATCTTGGGTCAAAAAAAGAAGAGCCATCACAAAAAGAAATCACACTAGAAACTTGCCTTTTTCCAAGATTTCTTACTCCATTTTACTTTGAAGGTGTCCAAATCATCAATAACCCAGGGTCGAGAAACAAGATTTTGACAACTGGCCAAAAAGGAATTCCATCCCTTGAGAAAACCTCAGCAAGCTTCAAGATATTGGAAAGTATAGGCACGTGAGAAAGGATGCTGAGATGAGAAATAGTAACATTTTTTTACTTATAAATTATCAACAGTGAGTATTGATTTGAAAGAATTTACACAAACTTATCATCATCTAACCGGTTAAACAAAGAAGCAAGAAAGACGATAATTTGAAGAAATGACTGGAAGGTGATGGCATCAATCCAGCAGAAATGAACCAAAATAAATAAATAAGAATGGAATAACCACAAGCAGAGTATATCGATGCTTTAGCAGACAAAAACTAGTACAAATTTAACATGCCTCAAGAAAGTGTTAGGCAAAAAGGACTTGGTGATAAAAGTGAGAAGATGCATTATGCATGACACCAAGTAGAAAAAGAGTAGTCAAGGTAAATATATGTAGTTTAGATTTCCCTACAAATGTAGTCATGAATTAAATCCATCAGTTACATTGGGTTAACAACTTGTTAAAAATACAAGAAAGTGTCACAAAAACCATAAACTCCTCAGTGAAATATCGACCAACCTGTGCAGAACCAAGGTCAAGTATGTTTCCAGAAAATATTCCTCTAACTAGATTTTCTAGACGCTTGACTTCATCTTCGATAGCAACATTAAGACGAACAACTTCCTCGAATAGGGATATGGCTTTTCATTCTCGTCAACCTATTGCACCACAAAAAGAAACCTCTCTTCAAGTGTAAACAGAATGTAAAAACACCACTACAGTTCTGAAGAGCAAAAAATATTCACTCCAGGGAATCAAGAGGCTCAATCAAAGTAAAAACAAGAAAAATCATTTACAAGATAAGGAATTTATGAAACCTAAAACCCCTTCTACGAAACTTAAAACATGTATATCAACAATTATCTACAATACCAAAAGTGAAGTGTTTAAGACAACTATTTATAATGGTACAGAGATGCCATTCCTCTCGCTCATATTTCCTCCCTTCAATGGAAAAATAAAATAAAGAAAACATAAAAAACAAACAACTTGAGAGGAATGGGGTGAAAATGTTTTGTATTCTGTATAAGCATGTAACCTCCTAAAAGGTTACTGACATTTGAATAAGCGCAAAAAATTTGACTTTTTACATAATTTTATGAGGCCAAAACTAGTTCAATACCTTAAAAGAAAGTATTCAAAAGAACTAGAATTTATTGTAGAAAGTCTTTATCTAGCAATATGAGTACAATACTGAATTGGAAGTAACTATGATAGAGGTAGAGTCGATCAAGCAAAAACAGAATGAAAATTTTGTTGACTATGTGAAGAGGTGGAGAAATAAGGTTGCATTGCTCAAAAAGAGGTCAGACGAATATGATCATATTAAGATGATAGTAAGAGGAATGCTATCTAATCTTCATGAACGGATGTCCCACACCCTTATTAGGGATTTCAATGACTTTCTCCTAGCTGATTTACAAATAAAAGAATGAAAACGAGAGAATAATTATTTTTCTGCAAGAAGAAATGAAAAAGAAAACTATCAGTATGGCGGTCAAAGTATACAAAAAGCAGTTGATATTTAATGTAATTGGTTAAGAAAATAGAAGTAAATTTTTAGAGGGGAAAACCTTTGTTCAACAAGTTACAAAAAAAAAGGGTTATTATAGCCGTTGGCTCCGCAATCGCTACATGATCTCCTGCCATCAAACTTTGATGTCAAGGCCTTCCGTTAATTTCATCAAATGCGAGGGCATAAAACAGATAAATGTGCTCGGTTAAGACACGAGATCCAAAATTTGATCGACAATGGTAAGCTATCTGAGCCTAAAAAGTCCAAAACTAAAAGCAATCCATTGTCTAAGTTTGGAAGGGTGTCACCTCCAGCAACCTTCATGATAGGGGGAGAATTGAATAAAAAGTTTATCTTATCATCTTTTTAAGATGTAGATGGAGAAACTGCTAAAGAGTTGCTACTAAGCAAGGTTGAACCAAATGTTGATGAGGAAATGATGACCAATGCCTCTGATATATCCAAGTAGATGAAGATTTTTGCAACTCTAATTCAACAAACTTTCCTAGGCTTGTTTGGTTTTTATTTCTTTTTCTTTGGTATTTTCTAGAATAATTATGTTTTTCAAAATAAGATTGTTTGAATAAATTACTTTCGTTAAATTTTTATTGGTTTTTGTTTATTTTAGTGTTCAGCCGATGATGAATCTAGCTTGATATTCGTAAATTAGTATATCTATGCATTATAATTTAAATGACTTTACGAGATGAGAAAGTTGTTATATAGCATTGAGTTATGTATGCTCACTTAGAGAGGGCTCCTGCATAATTATGAGTGTCAAGGTCCTAATCGATCTTAGAATATGTTTTGACGAACTTTCAGGGTGAAATTGAACTCTACTTATTTAATGAAGAAATGATATAGGCATTATTTGGTAAGCCAACAACTGAAATCCACCTTAATAACATCAATCCCTAGTTTATTCCTTTAAGCCTTAATAAATTTTAACTTATTTTTTATTGGCTTATAAACCCAATAACCTACCAACCTTAAGTTGTTGTTACACTGACAATTCTGATAATCACCTAATTACCAAAGGGAAAGAAGATAAAAAAAAAAGTGTATTATCTAGATCATAAAGATAGTTGAAGTTTATTTGAACTGAACCTAATATCTCAAATCTATAATAAAGGGTTCATCCTCACTGAAGCAAATTTGTTCTACTCCACTAATTGATAGTCAGAAGCATAAAATGGTGCAACTCTCTTAGAACTAGGACCCAAAAATAAAACAAAATAAAAAAAAAAGAAGAAAAATAAAAAAGGAAAAAAAAAGAGAAAAGAGAAAAAGGAAAAAAGAAAGGAAAAAAAAAAGAAAAGAGATAAAATAAAGAAACAATAAAAAAGAGGAAAAAAAAGAAAAGGGAAGAACAATAGGGTTTCAAAATTCATCCGGATTTCTACAAAAGAGACTAAGATCTAAAGTCCTGACTTTTTATGAAGCATAATTTCAAGCTCTGTCTTATCATGAAGTATGATTTCAAGCTCTATCTTTTTATGAAGCAAAGATTTTACCACCTGTCTTTTCATGAAGCAAGATGACAAGATGCCCAGAAGGTGAAAATAAAACCTGTAACAGTATACAGTTCCAATAAGAAGTTTATAGTGTGAAAGTTTGTCAATAGTGTCACATCAGCTCTAACCTAAAAATAGCTCTCATTTAACACATATCCCTCATAGACCCCATTTAAAGCTTATTAAAGAAATGTTGATCTCTCTTGGTAGGTGGAGTCTATTAGTAGATATTGTCTAAATAAGCATTGATATGAGATAGACAATATTTAAACTCAATAAGACCTTTGACCAAGTAATGTTTATGTGTCTATCTGAAGTACAACAGTTCTTGCTTAAATAGAAATGATTTTCGAGTTTAGTATGGTAACTAGGGTTACCATGTTATAGATATATTGATTTGAGAAAGTTGAGTCCTGAGGTAAATTGATATTGATTTGACAAAGCTAACATTTTAAAATAAAAAAATATTTTTTTATTGCATAAACCTTTAAGTTGAGGGAAATATGTTGCACCGTCGAACCTCAAAGGACATATTGGGCATATATGAGATCGTTTACAAGGTCATGTGGTAAAAAAGTTAGCAACCAAATGTTTTTAAATGGATGTCTCTCATGTCTCTAACTATGTTGTTTGGCCCCTACTACTCATATTTTTATCTTGAAAATAAAGCCATAGATGTGAAGGCTTCTGTTGCTCTCATACAAGACCTGATCGAGCATGTGGAAAGAACCAATGGAAGTGCTTTAGTTTATTACCTTGGTCTGTGAGTCAATGAAACCATTGTAAATATTATCCATGCATATCATGCAAACACGCATTGTAACACCCACATACTCTATATAAGTACTATACATATACCTTGTATACATGCAATACGTATATAAAGTATAAGAATGTCACTTTTCATTTCAGATTAAAAACCTTTACTTTAGTTCCAAACAATAATACAATTTATTTAAAGAACATTTACAAAATCATTATACTTTTGATGATATTACATATATATAATTATCTTGTTTTTACCAAAATTCATTTATACATATGAATACATTTTTATCAAAATACAACATAATTAAATTGTACATGTATGCACCACCTTCTAGTTGGTCTCGAAATACCCTTACCCTTCTCGTGGCATAACGATTTGACTTCCAGATCAACCACCTACTCACTTGCGATATTTACACAACCGCGCTAAGCTCGAAAGCTTAGTAGTACAAATAAATATTATAAACATACATTACAAAAATCATACTCATATATTAACTTCATGTATCATTATTTTCATATCATGTTTTCTATTTTCAATTACACTTTTCATATATTTCTACTAATCTCATAATTATATACATATACACATATATCAATAACACAAACCACAATTCCATGACTTATTAGAACATTCATAATCTCATCATTCAGTATAGCTTCTCAGGCCACATTTCTTTTTAATAATTTACCTATGTATTGTAATCATATTATACTTCATAACATTACATGTCATTATATTATTCAATTAATTCATCATTCATAATTCACCTTTAAGCAAAGACAAGCATGGGCCCAAAAGAAACTAATATGTTATTCAACTTTCAGAGTTAATGTTTTGGTTTAATTTTCACATTTATCATTATCCCAACTAGGCTTAAAGGATTAGGCCCAACCAAGCTTCAAGGGGAGCGAAGCATGCTAAGCATCAACCCAACTTGGCTTCAAGGACCAAACCCAACCTAGCTTTAAGGGTTTGTAACATCTCAACTAGGCTTCAAGGACTAGACCAAACCAAGCTTCAAGGGGAGTTAAGCATGCTAAACTTCAACCCAACTTGGCTTTAAGGATCAAGTCCAATCCAGCTTCAAGAGATTGTTACTATTAGGCATGCCACCAACAACAAAACTCTGAAAAGTGAATAACACATTAGGCACAGAATACTTTTATTATTTCATTATCAATTCCATTTTCATTTCTTCATAATCATCTAGGCAAACATGCCTCAATTATTTCATTTGCATCATTATAGCCAACAACAATGGCTTCACATCTCATCATTAGGGTATACACAACCAAATATATTGTATTATATAATTTGAATGATCATCATATCTTTCACATTTCGCCTTTATATCCATTTATAATAGTTTCATATTTCATCATTGAGTTATACATATTAAATTACATTATTCATATATTTAGAATCTTCAACATACATTCCACATAGTACACATCATAGCACATTTCTCACACATCAACAATATAATAAATAACTTAACACATTTTCCAATCAAATGTGTTAAGTCCCATAGTCATGCGAATACATACAATCATATAGGGTTTGTACTTACCTCAAGAGAAACTCACACCAATCTAAACTCCTCTTCCAAGAATCCTCCAACACTTGGATTAGGGCAACCCAATCTCTTCAAAACCTAATCAAAAAGTGATCATACACACTCACTCAGAGATACACACGAGATAATATAAATACAAACCAACTAGGGCAAACTCTACACATGACACGCTCAACAACACGAGCGTGTCCCTGATCGTGCCCTAAACCAACAACATAGAAGCTTTGACATGCTCAGTAACACGGGCGTGTCACTGGACGTGTCACTCATTCTGCCTCACAGAAACATTGACACGCCCAACAACACAGGCGTGTTCATGGCCGTGTTAATTACTTTATCTCTCAGTAGCTATGACGCGTTCAGTAACATGGCCGTGTTAATGATCGTGTCACAAACATCAAACTCAGTACCGTTGACAAGCCCAACGACATGGTCGTGTCACTGGCCGTGTCAAGAAAGAATTATACATTCCGAACTCTCATCCATAAAAACACAAACACTCCAAAATCCATACTACAACACCCTTAATCAACATCTTGGTTTATATACACATAAATCACCTATTAATTTAACACTTATATAACTTCAACATATCATAATAATAATCATTATATGCATTATCCATATATCAATTACTCAATTACCCCAACTCATTTATATTAAACCCTTACTAAACAATTTCAACAATCCATCATCATCCTCACAAATAACCATATTATCATCATCTAAATACCAATTCAACATATATATATACTTCAATCTTTCCTTATCATCATCTTTACACACTAACCATATCAAATATAAACACAATCAATAGAAATCAACACAAAGAAATGAACACTTACTTGAATTCTTTGCCAAATCTTCAATATCCGCCTTCAATTCTCTTAAAGCCCTTAAGAATTTGATGTGTATGCCAATAAAATCACATCTCTCTCTCTCTTTCTCTCTCTCTCTCTCTCTCTCTCTCTAGTTCAAGAAGAAGAAGAAGAAGAAAAAAGAAAGAAAGAAGATCTTTTCTTCCTTTTTCAATCTTATCTTATATATATATAATAATATAATTAAATCCCTTAAAAATTCTCCACCACACACTTGTCATTCCCTTTGACTTCCTTTTCTTCTTTTTCTCGTGTTATTGTTATTATTATTATTATTATTATTATTATTATTATTATTATTATTATTTACAACTTACTTTTCCTACACCAATATATACATCATGTATATGTGATGTATATGTTGCTATATGTATATCTCTTATATATTGTATTTATATTTCCCATATTTTTCAAATACCATATATACATATCATCCTTCATATACATCTATCTCTTATAATATTTTCTTTACATATTTTACCAACATATCTTCTCACAACTACTATTCCAATGTACACCAAAATCGGGATATTACAATTCTCTCCCCCTTAAATAATTTCGTCTTCGAAATTATCCAATACAGTAACAATCCATTCTTAACAAAATACCATCTTAACTTTCATATGAAGTTAATCATATTATTAAGTTATTATGTCATCAAATCACATAACTTCTCTTCTCTAAATTTCATAACTCATCATTATATATATTTATATATCTTATTACTTTCTTAACCAAGCATTCAAAATAACTCATTACATTCCCAATTAATTTATCTTTATACAAGAATCAGATCATCTTATAATATACATATACTTTGTCCATTTATTACATTTAAAATATTTTATCACTTCATCTCTTTATAAATACTCTCTTAACTTTAACCTTAAAAATCATTGATTTATATCTTAATATTGATTATCCCGTCACTACAATCACTTTCAAAATAGACATTTATCAAATCTTAATTTATAACAATATTCTTATTTTTCATACATTTAATTCCTTCCTTAACATGTTTCTCACTTAACATAAATATTAATACAATGCCTTTAAACTTACTTTACAGGTAATCAACCTTTTCCCTTTTATCATCATTTACAACTGATATAACTCAATTCATTCATGTCCATTCATATATCAGAATATTACATCAAATACTTTATTACTTATATCTTATACTCTTAGTACAACTATACATATTAAATCTCAATAATGATTCGCAATCTTAGCGAAATCTAGATCAATTGATCTATATGTCACAATATACTAACGTCTCAATCTTATTCGATTCAAACCAACAATTAACTTATTTAAATTTATCATTAGATTTCACAATATATATGACCTAATTCCATTAGGTCAAACTTATATTCAAATTCTAATCTCTTCGGATCCATTTTTCAACTTTTTGAAATTATGATTATTAATAACAAATCACTTCAAATTATCTTAGTACAATTTCCACAAAATTCTCATGATTATCTCATACTATATTTATTACCTATAGTTCACTCACTTAAACCTTAAGTCCATCCACTTATTCATTTTATACCATAAACATATTCAGTATAACTTTAAATCACATTTTGTAATTTCTCCCATTTAACATCTCCTCATATTTCACACCATTGCTATTTTTACAATAATTACCTTTCTATCACATTATCCATAACTCAAAACATTTTCACAGTTCTCTTTTCTTCCATACTTTCTATAATTATAAACAAATTTCTAACATAAAATGATAAGGTACAACTTTACCAATCATAACTCTTGACCATGTTTCTAGAAACATAATTATCAATCTCACCAAAACTATACTACGTACGGTCATGTTATCTCAGGCTCAAATCTGTGGATAACAAAACTAACAAGCCAAAATACTAAACCAGACATATGGTCACAGTATTTTAATGGTCACGCCTAAGGCTTATTAATCAATACTGCCCTTCTATTATTCTTTTTCAAACATATCAAATTACAATGCTAAGTTTGTATTGCAGTTATTACATATTCATTCTCTAAACTTTTGCTATACCAAGAGTTAACACACTGCAACTTCATGTCAAAAACAATTTGCTCTTGATCATTTAATCATCATTAGCCTAACTCATGATCAACAATATTATCTTTAATATTTCTTATGCACAACATTCGATCATATGCAAATTTTACACAACTTCCATTTATTACTCCATTTCTAATCTATTTCTTATATAAAAAATTTTTTTCATACATTATACTTCCCCTTTTTCCTTACAATTTCTTATTATATACATATACATAGAACATTTCCACATGTAGATACTTTGGGACTAAAAATATTTTATGATCATCAAGTTCAGTGATTATAATAAAAATTTCACGGGCCAGTATTACTCGAGTCCATTCCCACTCTCAATTTCGTCACATAGTCTAGCTCTGCGCAGGTAAAGACCTAATCTCTCTTAGGTCCGCTAATACATGCAATATCATTCTCATTCTTTTAACATGACTTAAGTTATTTATCAACTCAACAAATATATACACTCTAACCATAATAACACTTCGCATAAATCTTAGTCACATTTCTAATGTGACATCTCCTCACATTTGTTTTTAAAAGCATTTAGTATACCCTTCATATCCATTTTCATCATTTCCAGTCAAATTACTTAAAACAACTCATTTTCCTTTTATTTCAAAACAAATTTCCATATTATGAATCACATTACCCACTTCATAATACTTTCATGTGTAATAATATTCATTCCACATAGCTCATATGTTTAATATACATTAAAATATCAATATCTAAATAATCCTCATCAAAATTTTATTAAAAACTCTAAACTCTAAACTTGCTACTTTACCTAAACTTCAAATTACTAATCTCGTTTTCTTAATATCAACTTTAAAACAATATATATATATATATATACCATCATGTAATATCAAAACATCTCATTTTCACAATTATTAAAGTTCATTTCAAAAATCCAAATTTTACATATTACTACCATTAACATGAGCTTTAACAACACTTAAGCATATCACATTTCTAACATTAAAATCACAATGTTTGCATTAAAACAACAATACAAACAACACCATTATATCTCCTTATGTTAACCAACATCATCCCTTGTTTTAAAAACCTTAACTTTGCATACCCAAACCTTAAATTGTCACACTTTGTCTATACCGATCAACTCACTTAATAGTCCACCATACTTTCTTCAATTTAATATAATATCTATCCTTTTTAACAATCGAACAATATTTTCTCTTTCTAGCAATCCAAATAATAAAGAGATCCAAATTTTAGAGAAAAGAGTACTTAATTAAATCTTAATTTTTTTTTAACTCATTTCCAACATTATTCTCCTATTCATTTCTTTATAATCTGTTTCACAAGCACACTTTACTAACCAAAAATTCGAAATTTGCTTTATTTAAGTAAACTCCCATTCTTTAGTTTATCAATTAAACTTATACAAATTTCCCCATATCATTTGTTTTTCTAATTTTATTTTCATGCAAAACCTCATTCACACACTATCATCCATCTCATATAATTCAGATATACTACAAATCACATAATGCCACATTCGAGACCAACCTAGGTGTTAATGCATATGCATGTATCACAAATTTCACTTTTCAAAATTTTTTTTTAAATCTACTTAGGCTGAGAATCTCAAACCTAAGCTCTGATACCAAAATAATTATAACAGCCCCATACTCTATATAAGTACTATACATATACCTTGTATACATGCAATACGTATATAAAGTATAAGAATGTCACTTTTCATTTCAGATTAAAAACCTTTACTTTAGTTTCAAACAATAATGCATTTTATTTAAAGAACATTTACAAAATCATTATACTTTTGATGATATTACATATATATAATTATCTTGTCTTTACCAAAATTTATTTATACATATGAATACATTTTTATCAAAATACAACATAATTAAATTGTACATGTATGCACCACCTTCTAGTTGGTCTCGAAATACCCTTACCCTTCTCGTGGCATAACGATTTGACTTCCAGATCAACCACCTACTCACTTGCGATATTTACACAACCGCGCTAAGCTCAAAAACTTAGTAGTACAAATAAATATTATAAACATACATTATAGAAAATCATACTCATATATTAACTTCATGTATCATTATTTTCTTATCATGTTTTCCATTTTCAATTACACTTTTCATATATTTCTACTAATCTCATAATTATATACATATACACATATATCAATAACACAAACCACAATTCCATGACTTATTAGAACATTCATAATCTCATCATTCAGCATAGCTTCTCAGGCCACATTTCTTTTTAATAATTTACCTATGTATTGTAATCATATCATACTTCATAACATTACATGTCATTATATTATTCAATTAATTCATCATTCATAATTCACCTTTAAGCAAAGACAAGCATGGGCCCAAAAGAAACTAATATGTCATTCAACTTTCAGAGTTAATGTTTTGGTTTAATTTTCACATTTATCATTATCCCAACTAGGCTTAAAGGATTAGGCCCAACCAAGCTTCAAGGGGAGCGAAGCATGCTAAGCATCAACCCAACTTGGCTTCAAGGACCAAACCCAACCTAGCTTTAAGGGTTTGTAACATCTCAACTAGGCTTCAAGGACTAGACCCAACCAAGCTTCAAGGGGAGTTAAGCATGCTAAACTTCAACCCAACTTGGCTTCAAGGATCAAGCCCAACCCAGCTTGTAGACCCTTAATTTTTGACCCAATCCGATCTAATATGTTTTATTTAGCCCAAAATGATTTTTGTTGTTTAATTGGTCCAAAATAATTTTAATTAAATAATTTTTACCTTAGTATCTAATTTTTATTAACAAAAAATGAAAATAAACAAATAAAAATAAAAATAAAAATAAAAATAAAAATCGGAGTAAAAAAAATGGGCAGCGAAAAGTGGTCGTGCGGGCCCGTCGGCCCAGCAGCAGCTCACCCGCGGGCGTTTCGGCTGCAGGAATTTCCTGCGGGCAAAATAACAGCCCGCAGGATTTTCCTACGGGCTGGCACGCCCACTGGCCCCAGCCACGGGCCCGCTGCTACAGTTTTCGCCAGCGCAAAATTTTTCGACCCAAATTTTTGAAACCTAATCCAATTAGGTTTTAATTTCTTTTTTTTATTAATATTACTTACCTTAATTAATTAGGAATAAACAACCTAAAAACCATTATAAATAAGGACCAATAGAACCAAATTAAAGGAGAAAAAATTTACACAGTGAGTATAGGATTTGAAACCAAATCAAGGAAGGAAAAGCAATAAATCAATTCAATTGATTTTTAAAGGGAGGAGCACCACGAATTAAGCAATTCAAAGGCAACAAAGGCTTGTCTTTGGAGCTAGTTCATCCAAGAAGAGTTATTTTTTGGAGAATCAACAAAAGAAGGTATGTTAAATTCTTTTTTATTTATGTAACACAGTAGCAAATCTATACAATTTAAGGTTTTTTTAAAATCAAAACTTTAGAACTTTAATTTAATTCTTCCAAGATTAAAACACTAAAACGTGACTTTCTTTTCTAAAAAGACTTAAAATTGTAATTTTTTCTTCTTAAAAATCTTAAAACTCTCATTGAACATATTTTTCAACAAAACCAAAATCAAATTTTGTTTCTTTCAAAATTTTAAATTAGGTTCTATTTCATTCAAAAAGCCTTCAAAAACATCTTTTCTACTTATAAAAACTTCAATCCATGTGTTTAAATTCATAAAACTTCATAAATCATCAAATTGCTTTTTAAAACTCTAATTCAAATTCATTACCCGAGAATCCTAATTTCAAAGCCTAAAACCAAAATTCAACTTTTAAACCTGAAACAATGAACCTTAATCCTTTTAAAACCTTAAACCTTAATTTTTATGAACCCTAATCCTTTTAAAACATTAAAAACCATAAAAACATAAAAAAAAAAAACTCTAAAATCACATAGTAGCTTAAATCACTATTTAAAATCATGAATTAAAAAGTATTTCAAAGTGTCCAAAACCCTAGTTTTATTATTTCACCATTCAAATCTTAATTTGTTTAATCAAAGTGTCTTGCCAACTTTTAAAAAAAAAACATAAAACTCTAATCTATTTTAAGTTCCTAAAAAGTCACAGTAGCTTAACTTTAGAATTTCTAAAACCTTAATACATGAGATAAAGAACCCTAAATAGAAATAGTAATTATACTTGAACTTTATTTGCTTTATTCAATTCCATATTTGATTTGATTTATCTCTTATGCTATAATTTATTTAATTTCAATACTTGATTTATTTAATTTATCATGGATGGATGTTTATTGATATTTAAATACTTTTGATGAATGATTTATTTATGGATGATTATTTACTTTTATCAATTAATTTAGATTTTCAAAAGTTGTAAGAGGTATGTTTCCACTTGGTGGGTACCTCATTATTTAAACATCATGTAATTTAATTTGCTTTTCTATTTTAGAACTTATGTAAAGGACATGTTTCTACCTTTTGGTGGGTGTCCTATCTAGGCATGTGATGTAAGGACATGCTTCCATCCTTGGATGAGTGTCCATTTATTTGTTTTGTTTTGTTTGGACATTGCTTTGATTTTAATATAATGATGCTTTCTTTTTATTGTGTGTAGTATGGATAATATTGTTATATTTAAGAATTTTATAATATTAAGACCTGTAAAGGAGGCCGGTTCCAATGAACCGGGCGTTGTGGGGGTGCTGGGCCATTTCTCACCTTTCCCACACGTACCCAACTTTCCGAACCCATTAAGGGGTTGGAGATTCCTTAGGAATCGAGTCATCCACCCCTTTCTTTTTCCCGGCCCGTCCGGGTGGTGACTCCATTTTCTTCGGACTTAGGTCCATGTTCTCTAAGGCTCCGAGCCTAAACAGTGCCGAAGTCGCAAGAACCATTCCACCGGGAGTGGGGGCGAAAATCCCCGCTCACACAGCTTCAAGAGATTGTTACTATTAGGTATGCCACCAACAACAAAACTCTGAAAAGTGAATAACACATTAGGCACACAATACTTTTATTATTTCATTATCAATTCCATTCTCATTTCTTCATAATCATCTAGGCAAACATGTCCCAATTATTTTATTTGCATCATTATAGCCAACAACAATGGCTTCACATCTCATCATTAGGGTATACACAACCAATTATATTGTACATATAATTTGAATGATTATCATATCTTTCACATTTCACCTTTATATCCATTTATAATAGTTTCATATTTCATCATTGAGATATATATAGCAAATTACATTATTCATATATTTAGAATCTTCAACATACATTCCACATAGTACACATAATACACATCATAGCACATTTCTCACACATCAACAATATAATAAATAACTTAACACATTTTCCAATCAAATGTGTTAAGTCTCATAGTCATGCAAATACATACAATCATCTAGGGTTTGTACTTACCTCAAGAGAAACTCATACCAATCTAAACTCCTCTTCCAAGAATCCTCCAACACTTGGATTAGGGCAACCCAATCTCTTCAAAACCTAATCAAAAAGTGATCATACACACTCACTCAGAGATACACATGAGATAATATAGATACGAACCAACTAGGGCAAACTCTACACATGACACGTTCAACAACACGAGTGTGTCCCTGATCGTGCCCTAAACCAACAACACAAAAGCTTTGATACGCTCAGTAACACGGGCGTGTCACTGGACGTGTCACTCATTCTGCCTCACTGAAACATTGACACGCCCAACAGCACAGGCGTGTTCATGGCCGTGTCAATTACTTTATCTCTCAGTAGCTATGACACACTCAGTAACATGGCCGTGTTAATGATTGTGTCACAAACGTCAAACTCAGTACCGTTGACACGCCCAACAACATGGCCGTGTCACTGGCTGTGTCAGGCAAGAATTATACATTCCGAACTCTCATCCATGAAAACACAAACACTCCAAAATTCATACTGCAACACCCTTAATCAACATCTTGGTTTATATACACATAAATCACCTAGTAATTTAACACTTATATAACTTCAACATATCATAATAATAATCATTATATACATCATCCATATATCAATTACTCAATTTCCCCAACTCATTTATATTAAACCCTTACTAAACAATTTCAACAATCCTTCATCATCCTCACAAATAACCATATTATCATCATCTAAATACCAATTCAACATATATATATATATATACTTCAATCTTTCATTATCATCATCTTCACACACTAACCATATCAAATATAAACACAATCAATAGAAATCAACACAAAGAAATGAACACTTACTTGAATTCTTTACCAAATCTTCAATATCCACCTTCAATTCTCTTAAAGCCCTTAAGAATTTGATGTGTATGCCAATAAAATCACATCTCTCTCTCTCTCTCTCTCTCTCTCTCTCTCTCTCTCTCATTCAAGAAGAAGAAGAAGAAGAAAAAAGAAAGAAAGAAGATCTTTTCTTCCTTTTTCAATCTTATCTTATATATATATATATATAATAATAATAATAATATAATTAAAGCCCTTAAAAATTCTCCACCACACACTTGTCATTTCCTTTGACTTCCTTTTCTTCTTTTTCTCTTGTTATTATTATTATTATTATTATTATTATTATTATTATTATTATTATTATTATTATTATTATTATTATTATTATTTATAACTTACTTTTCCTACACCAATATATACATCATGTATATGTGATATATATGTTGCTATATATATATCTCTTATATATTGTATTTATATTTCCCATATTTTTCAAAATACCATATATACATATCATCATTCATATACATCTATCTCTTATAATATTTTCTTTACATATTTTACCAACATATCTTCTCACAACTTGTATTCCAATGTACACCAAAATTGGGGTATTACACGCATACATGAGCATATCACATTACATTTTATTGTTTTGTGTTACCTATTATTTTTTAAAGTGAACAACAAATACATTGTGAAGTAAACAATGAAAAGCAGGTATGGAATCAAGTGGCATGAAAGGGCTATTGCAAAACAAAGAAGAGATGCATGCTTGTACAAAGAACCAGACAATACACAAACATCAATCAGCGCCTGCATAAAAAATCATTGGATCAAGCTTACACAAGGGGGAAAAACTTCTCCTTTTCAATCTTTGATTTTATGCGTGTACAAAATATTTTTAAACTCACTTTTAATATTTTGTCATGCAGGGGGGCAAAGAGAGGATACAAAAGCTAGCTAGCTAAAAAATAGATAAATTTTTTGTAAAAGGGAGAATAAAAAGAATGGGACAAGAGAAAAGTAAGAACTTCCAAAATGAATAAAGATGTAAAAGACTAAAGATCAGTCCAAATAGAAGAGCTGAAGCTAATATAGGACAGGTGTCTATGAATAAAAATTTATTTTGAAGGGTAAAGACCGATGTCCAAGGATGAAAATTCATTTTTGAAGGGTAAAGACTCAATATCTAAAGGTTGAAGATCCATTTTTGAAGTGTGAAAACCCATAATCCATCGAAGAATAAAACAATCAGCTAGAAAAAAGTCAAAACTCTCAGATGATAGAAGGTCGGTAAAAATGGAACAAATGACTCAGATGACATAAGGTTAGCGGAATCCATTGAAGAATAAAAATAAATGGCTAGAAGAAAGATAGAATTCTTAAACGACAAAGGGACAGTCAAGCTAGAAGATCTCAAATTCAGTATCGGGTTGAGAACCTAAATATAGTCTCAGATCGAGAACTGAAATTCAATCTAAGGTCGAGAGCCCAAATATAGTCTCGGGTCGAGAATCCAAATCCAGTCTAGAGTCGAGATTCCAAATCTAGTCTAGAGTCGAGAACCAAATTCAGTCTAGGGTCGAGAACCCAAATCGAGTCACAGGTCGAGAATCCAAATCCAGTCTTAGATCGAGAACCCAAATTTAGTCTTTGATCGAGAACTCAAATCCAGTCTCGGGTTGAGAATCCAAATCCAATCTCGGATCAAGAATCCAAATCTAGTCTAAGGTCGAGAATCCAAATTCAGTCTCAGATCGAGAATTCAAATCCAGCCTTGGGTCAAAAATCCAAATCCAATCTCAGAATCAAAATTCAATTCACGGGTCCTAAACCCGCCCTTATCCAAGATGAGATTAAAGTCATATTGCTTTTCACTTTTTTCTACTGAAGTCTCAGATCTTTCAAGTAGGGGGGCAAAATTATAGACCCTCAATTTTAGCCCTAAATAGTTCGATCCCAATTTATAGAAGTCTAGTCAAGTTTGGTCCTTTCTTAATGGTTTAAACTTACTTTAATGCTTTTAATTAGATTGGTTTAGCTTCATAAGGCCTAAAATAAACTGATTCAACTTTGAAACCCTTGAAATGGTCTAATTTAATATTGAAGTAGGTTTGGTTTGGTATGAATCATGCTATATCGAATTAGGCTTGTCCAATTCGATATGGATGGTCCATATCGAATTAAAACTAGTCTAATTGGATATGGAAGAATCCATATCGAATTAGAACATGTCTAATTTGATATGGAAGCATCCATATTGAATTAGATCAATTCTAATTCGATATGGAACACTTCTATATTGAATTGGACTTGCTAATTTGATATGGATGTTGGTCCATGTCGAATTAAACTCATTTTAATTCGATATGGCCGTGGTTTCATGTCGAACTTAAAGCATTTTAATTTGATATGGTTACTGTTTGGGACTTAAACTTATTTTGAAAATTCAGATTAAGCTCGGGTTTAGCTCAGTATCTCCTAATTTTAACCTATTTTACTCTTATAAATAGGAGGCTAACAATTAGATGGGCGACGACAATCATCAAGGGTAGACAGTAGCATTCATTATTAAACCCTAGCAACAAGAATTAAAAAAGCAGTGATAATCAATAAAAGGAAGCAGCAACAACACTAAAGAGCAATTAATAATTAAGACAAAGCAATCAACACACAACAGGAAGGCAGTAGGCACTGCCTTCACTTTGCTGAGCCAAAACTCTGGATTGGTGGAGACAGAAGGCCTGGATCAATATATAATTATGGTGGTGCCAACAAAACGAAAGTTTAATTTCCTTAACTCTTTAAATTTACAGCAAGCTTTCATTATTAATATTATGATTCACATTTATTTCATCCAGTAGCCAATTGTTTCATTCAAAATAATGTACACTATTATAGTAGCCAATATCTAGTAATAACAAATTATTATCTCTGGCAGAACCTAATTTACATATTAAACCTTAATAACATATCACACGTTTCGAGCACAGTAATAGAATTAAACATAAAATCCTAATTTTTTATACTAAAAACCTAGCTTCTAAAAACCCTAGTTTTTATAAATAAATAAAAAAAATCCTAACCTTGTTTTCCAAAACATAAAACCCTAAATTGCATAATTAAACTTTAGTTTTTAGATTAAAACCCTAAGTTCATACTAAAAATTATAGTTTAGGAAAAATCCTAATTTATATAAATATAAAACCATAGTTTAGATAGAAATTCTAATTTTTCAACAAAATCATATCATGTAAACTGTCTATCTTTCTAGGGCGCTGCCTCCTTGACACTACTCCTCATCAATGGGGTCAATATTGATTTGTAGATTACAATTTGTGATTAACCTTAATTTCTTTTTATTAAACTCTAAATACTATTATTTTTTAGATTATTAAACTATATGTTTGGATTATTTTATTTTGCTATGCATGGTGAATGATGTTAATTTTATTGTTTGAATTTTGAAGATATAAAATACATGTTTTTACTTGTGGGTGTATTATTTGTTTAATTTATTTATTTTATATAGTTTAATTTATTTAAATATTTTGAAATAATTGTAAGAGACGCATTTTCACCTTTTTGTGGATGTCATATTTTATTTATTTATTTTTATGAAAATTTAGACATTTATAAGGGTATGTATCCATCTATGGATGTGTGTCCATTTTATTTATTTATTTGATTTATAATATAACGATTACTTATTTCAATAATTTATGTAGTATGAATAATATTATAATGCTTAAAAATTTAATAATATTTAGACCTAAAAGGAGGACGGTTCTAATGAACCGGACGTTATAAGAGTGGTAGGTCATTTCTCATCATTTGTCATGCCTATCCAACTTTTCGAACCCAATAAGGGATTGAGGATTCTTTAGGAATCGAGTCATCAATCCTTTCTATTTTTTCGACTCGTCCGGGTGGCGACTCTATTTTCTCCGAATTTAAACCTGTGTTCTCTAAGGCCCCGAATCTAATAGTGTCAAAGTCGTATGAATCATTCCACATAAGAGTGAAGATAAAAATTCTCACTCATACTAATACAGTATCACATCAAACCTAATATTATTTTAATGTTTTCTTTACTAAGGTACTTGAGAATAATATTTTAGATTGGCCCAATTCTATTTAGAGTATTATGAGCTTTTTACTCGTTAGGCCTCCCCACAATCTGGTTAGTTTTATGCATTTCTAAAATAAAAAAAATAAATTGTAAATTTCCAATTAAATCATGCGTATTTTTTACTTTTCCATTTTGTCCCCTGCTTTTTTTTTTTCAATCCTTCGCATACGTTTTCATTTGTATGTTTTTTTTTTAAGAAAACATGTTGCGGTTGGGTTGATTTTTTTTATTTTTTTTATTTTTTCTTAGTTAAAAATGTAATTTTTAATATTAAGATTTTAATTATTTAAAAATATAGTTTTAAAATTTTAATTTTTTATTATTTAAAAATATAAGATGGGTTTCAAGTGTAATATAAAAAATAGGTTATTTAAAAAATTATATTAATTTTGTATTTAATTTCCAAAAAATAAATTATAATTGTGGTTAAGGCTTGATATATTAGTCAAGATGATAATACAATGATTATGATAAATTATCAATATTTGTCAATTGACAGCATCTTTACTTAATAGACTTTACATAGTGTTTATTTTTTTAATTTGTTCCGATTTTGCTATTAGATTGATAATATCATTTAAATACATATATTTTTAATTATATTTAGCCAGTGATATGTTTTTATTTTATTTTATCCTAATAAAGTTGATATTAAATTTATCATCATTAAATATGCAATGATAATATATTAATATTGAAATTCATTCATAGACAATTTAAATTTACAAACCTATAATTACTTATTTTAAATAAAAAGAAAATACATGAACTTATCTTAAAATTATATGAATAAAGAAAAATAAAAAATAATAAAAAAATAAATATATTAAGAATAAACTAATACAATTATTCTTCAAATTTGTTTTAATCAAATCTAGAACTAAGAATTAATATTTTAATAATTATAATATTATAATAGGGGTTATTATTATTATTATTATTATTATTATTATTATATACTTATTTGAACTTTTAATAAAATCAACGAATTTTTACTTTTAGAATAATAAATTAATAAAATTTTAATTATTATTTCATTTTAACTTCTAAATTGACATTATAAATTTATTTTAAAAATAATTTAAAATGAATATATTATCGATTATATTTTGACTTAAATTTTATATTATTTAATTTTATTTTTAATAGATTTTTACCTACCTTTTAAGCACAAGATTAAAAATATAAAGTATATATTACATCCAAGAATTAGCAAATAAATTTTTTTACTCTACTTAAAAATATTTTTATTATATCAATTTAGTTTAAATTTTGATAAAAGAAACTTAATTTAAATCTTATTAAATTTGTTTATTCTTCTACTACTATTTTCATATTTATCTTTACTTATATCATTTTTAGATTTTATCTAAAAAACTTTTAACAAGAATAATTTTTCACTAATTCTTTTATATTCATTTACTAATTTTAATTATTTTTAAATTTTTTCTTTTAATTAACTAAATAGAATTAAAAGTTAATATTTTAATTATTTCTTTTTATCAACGAATTCTCAAATCAATTAAAAAAATTTTAATATATGATCAGGATTAAAGCAAGCCAAACAGGAAATGAACAATCAAAGAAAGAAGAGTGGATATTAGTTGCAGAGAGTTCTTAGCATTCCTCTCTTGCAGAAAAGAATTTTCAATTTTCTTCATCTCGTTATTACTGTATTTACAGAGCAATATATATAAGAACATGGCCAATCTGTGTAAGCCACGTGTACATGTGAGCTGTATAATCTAACTAACTTTGGTTAGAAATGCTAAAGCTACAATTAGTTATACATACATTAATACCCCCCTCAAGCTGGTGTTGGTGAGAATTCAACTAACCCCAGCTTGGAAATGAATGTTTGAAAATGTGCAGTGGACAAAGCTTTGGTGAAGACATCTGCCAACTGAAGAGCTGAAGGAAGATAGGGAGTCGAGATGAGACCAGATTGTAGCTGAGTTCTAACCACATGACAATCAATGTCAATGTGTTTGGTCCTTTCATGAAAAACAGGATTTGCAGCTATGTGTATTGCTGCCTTATTGTCACAGTGGAGTGGGATTGGTTTAGGAACTGGAATGCGAAGTTCTTGAAGTAAAGAATGCAGCCATTGAATTTCACAAACTGTAGTGGCCATGGCTCTGTATTCAGATTCAGCTGAAGATCTACTTATAGTGGACTGCTTCTTAGATTTCCATGACACTAAAGTTGTTCCCAAGAAAATGCAATAACCAGTTGTAGATTTTCTTGTATCAGTACAAGATGCCCAGTCTGCATCAGAAAAAGCTCTTAATTTCAAATCATTTACTGCAGGCAGAAATAAACCTTGAGAAATCGTGCCTTTCAAGTATCTGATTACAGTCAAAGCAGCCTTAAGATGATGCTGAGATGGAGATTGCATAAACTGACTTAGTTGTTGAGTAGCAAAACTAATATCTGGTCTGGTTAAGGACAAATAAAGCAATCTTCCAATTAATCTTCTGAAAATATCAGGATTAGTAATTACAGGACCCATATCTGCTGTAAGCTTTTGACCTTGAACATAAGGAGTCAATGTAGGCTTTGCATCCTCCATTCCTGTATCTTTTAGAATATCTTTGATAAATTTGGATTGAGTTATCAATATACCATCGTGTGACCTTGCTATTTCAATTCCAAGAAAGTATTTGGCTTCACCCAAGTCTTTAATTGTAAATTTTTGATGCAAAAAACTTTTCAATTGCTGAATCAGATGTAAAGAAGGACCAGCTATCAAACAATCATCAACATATACCAAAATAGCTAAAAAATTTTCACCTTGTCCTTTAGTAAACAAACAATGATCTGAAGCAGATTGCTTGAATCCTTGTGAAATGAGACTAGCAGTTAACTCCTTGTTCCACTGCCTGCCAGCTTGCTTTAATCCATAAAGTGATCTTTGTAGTTTGCAAACTTGACCATTCTTAGCCTTATCATATCCAGGTGGTACTTCCATATAAATGGTTTCATCAATTGAACCATGCAAGTATGCATTGTTGATGTCCAATTGATGAACATTCCAGTTGTATTCTGCTGCAACAGTCAAGAACACTCTCACAGTTACTAACTTTGCAACTGGTGAGAATGTTTGATTGTAATCAAGGCCAAGTAACTGATTATAACCCTTAGCCACAAGCCTTGCTTTATACCTATCTATGCTCCCATCTGCATTATACTTAATCCTGTAAATCCACTTACAACCCACAGGTTTAGTATTAGGAGGTAAAGAAGTTAAAACCCAAGTTTTATTTTGTTCAAGAGCATGCAGTTCTTTATGCATGGCATCTACCCATTTTTTGTCATTTTTAGCTTGATTAAAATTGCAAGGTTCATAGATTTTAGACACTTGTGCAACAAAATGTTGGTGAGAAGTGGAGAAATGGGCTTGAGGTGTTTTATTTTTGGTGTTTAATACAAAATCTAACATCCAGGAAGGTGCATATTTATTTCTTGAGCTTCTTCTTAACTGCTGGTTTGAAATAGAAGTCTCCAGGGTAGGGACATTTGATATTTCTTCTTCATTTTGTACATCAGGAAAACCCTCATCATTATGTATGTCTTCATTCTGCTGAAGCATGTCAATTTCCTCTTCTGGAACAGTAGGAGCATTAACTGGATACTCACAATTATCAGAAATACATGCTGGTAAAACAAAATCTGCAGCACTTTCAGGTTTACTGTAGTGAAAAGGAAAGATGGTTTCTACAAATATTGTATCTCTGGAGTGTATCAAGGATTTGGTATGAAGGTTATACAATTTATAGGCTTTGTGCTGTTGTGAGTATCCTAAGAAAACACATGGATGAGCTCTATGGTCAAATTTGAGTTTGTGAGGTATGGTGTTTGTACCATAACATAGACAACCTACTGTCTTGAAGTGACTGAGATCAGGAGGTTTGTTATAAAGTCTTTCATAAGGTGACATCCATCTTAAATTTTCAGAAGGTATTCTGTTTGTAATGTGAGTTGAGGTAAGTAAGACTTCAGACCAGAACTTTGTAGGTAGTTTTGAATGAATCATCAAGGCCCTTGCTGTGTTTAATAAAGTTCTATGCTTCCTCTCAACTACCCCATTCTGTTGGGGAGTATAAACACAAGTTCTTTGATGTGCTATCCCTTTTTCTTGAAAAAACAATTGACATTCATGGTTTAAAAATTCAGAGCCATTATCAGTTCTTATGGCTTTAATTTTTGTATTAAACTGGGTGTCTATGAGCTGAAAGAAAGATTTCAAGGCACTAGGTACTTGTATCTTAGTGGTTAACATGTAAGTCCAACAGAATCTGGTATAATCATCCACAATTGTTAGCATGAACACAGCATTTGTAATTGACTTCACACTATATGGTCCCCAAACATCCACATGAATAAGCTCAAAGGATCTAGAAGTAGATATATTTTTATTTGAAAAAGGAACTCTGGTTTGTTTGGCCATTGGACATACAGGACATAGTAAATCAGCAAAATCACAATTCTCAACTCCTGTTACATGCTTTATTCTTTTATCAGAAACATGACCCAATCTAGCATGCCAAAGCATAGCTAGATGTTTATTATGATTGCTACATTTTGTTACAGAATGACATGTTCTATCATGAGCAAACGAATCTTTAGTCATGTAATACAGATCTTCATATACTTTTCCCACTGCCAATACATCCTCAGTCTGTAAATCCTGGAATAAGCAGTATTCAGGGAATGAGTGCACTGATAAATGACAAGTTCTGGTCAAGATGCTCACTGATATTAAATTGCAACTGAAAGAAGGCACATATAACACATTGTACAAGGTTATTCTATCATTCATCTTGATATTCCCAATATGAGTCACCAATCTGGTAGAGTTGTCTGGAAGTTTTATGGTTTTGGGTGGATTGAGTTTATGTACAAGGTTATAAAAGGATAAGTTGGTAGTTATGTGATCTGTTGCACCGGAGTCTATTATCCAATTAGATTTGCAATTAAAATCAATACTAAAGGAGACTGAATTGAGTAAAGTACCTGCAAAATTCACTGATTTGATTTCATTATCCTCTTGTTGTTCTATTAGGTTCCTCCCTTTCATGAACTTCTGGAACTCCTGCTGGAATAACTCAGATATGCCTCTGTCAACTTCTGGTTCTTTCATAACTGTCTGTGACTGATGCAGAGGAGTTGCTTCCATCCGAACATTATTGGCACTAACATTTGCAGGTACATTGATTCCCTTGCTTTTCTGTAACTGTATGTACCACTCCGGGTAACCATGTATGAGAAAGCATGTTTCAACAGTATGACCATTTACTCTACACTTGGTACAGTACCTGTTTCTCTTTTCATCCTTCTTGCTGTAATTAGACCCCTTATATCTACCAAATCCAAAATTATTGCCATTTCCATTTCCAAAAGTATTACCATAACCAGAGTTTCTATTTGCAAGCATCACAACTGAAGTTTCACTGGACTCCAAACCAGTCACATGCACCTCTCTTTGTTTTTCCACACTTAGAATCATGGAATATGCCTTGTTAATGGAAGGCAGGGGGTCCATTAGCAGTATTTGATTCTTAACATTGTCATATTCATCTCCTAATCCCATAAGAAATTGCATTAGCCTCCTGTTATTATCATAATCAACAATAGCAGTATGCTGATCACAACAATTAGGTAGAGGAGCTAAACACAGCAGTTCATCCCATTTCTTCTTAATATTTGTGTAGTAATTAGTAAGAGATTCGTTTCCTTGCTTATAACTAGCAATATCTCTCTCAATCTTGTAAATCATAGGCCCGTTGCTCTGGCCAAATCTCTGCTTAAGATCATCCCATAGGATCTTAGCACTTTTACAGAAAACAAATGCTTCAGCAATATCTTTTGAAATTGCATTTATTAACCAAGAAGCTACCATACTATCAGCCTGTAACCACCTCTCATAATTTGCAGAATTAGACTCAGGAGCATTTATGGTTCCATCTATGAACCCTAACTTTTTCTTAGCTCTTAATGCAGTTGTCACAGAGTGACTCCAAGACAAGTAATTACTAGGACCAGTCAGTTTAGAGCTTACCAAACTGAATCCAGGAGATTCAGAGTCCTTAATATGATAAGGATCACCATCGCTGCTTCTAGCATTGATCGCAGCAAGAATCGTAGCCAAATCTTCAGCAGACAGCATCTTCTCCAAATGTATCTTAGTTCTAATTCAATCTTGATCCTGCTCTGATACCATGATTAGGATTAAAGCAAGCCAAACAGGAAATGAACAATCAAAGAAAGAAGAGTGGATATTAGTTGCAGAGAGTTCTTAGCATTCCTCTCTTGCAGAAAAGAATTTTCAGTTTTCTTCATCTCGTTATTACTGTATTTACAGAGCAATATATATAAGAACATGGCCAATCTGTGTAAGCCACGTGTACATGTGAGCTGTATAATCTAACTAACTTTGGTTAGAAATGCTAAAGCTACAATTAGTTATACATACATTAATAATATATCAAACATATCTTATTATAAATATATTACGATATGTAAATATAAATTTTTTTTTAATATTATGTGTATTCATAGGTGTAATATTTTTTATGTACTAATTATATTATTACATAAATTATTTTCTCATTTTGGTTATTTTAATTATATATAAATCGTGGCAGCGAAGCGCAAATGATCTCATTTGGTTGTGTACTATATTAAAATAACCACAGCAATGAGCAGTAAATTTTCAATTAAACCATGCTCAATTTTCAATTTTTCCAGTTTGGCCCCTACATTTTTTTTAATTATGTAAACAATGTTGTTCTTTTTTTTGTTTTTTCAATTTTACCCTTACTACTTGCCTTTTTTAGCTTGCACTACTTTTCTTTAAATTTTTTTTTATTCTTTCCCATTTGCCCCTGTTTATTTTTTGTTAATTGTTAGGAATCTTGAAGAGTGAAGGAAAGTTAGAGGTGTTTCATAAGAGCATCATTAAATAATAGGCTAAAAATTAATATTAAAATATTAACTAAAATTAAAGAAAATTTGATACAATTAATGCCTTTTTTATTCTTAAATCAAAATTAAGTATAATACAAAATTTAATAGAAAATTCAATTACAACATATAATTCAATTTAATATTATATATAATTAGCTTTTGAATATGCTCATTTAATTAATTGATTATTGCCATTTAAATATTTAAAAATTGATTATAATTTAAAGATAAGTTATTTGATATAGTATAAATAGATATTTTCTTTCTAATAAAAAAAAAATAATTTTGTCTATTTTATAAAAATTCACATTTTAAATTTTCAATATGTTAAGATAAAGTGTTAGTTTATTATCGTTTTATTATTATTATTTTTAGAAAAATTATTGTATTATATAATTTTATTAAAATAATAGTTTTTAAGTTTTTTTTGTTATTTATTAGGAGAAATGTTGGCTTAAAATAATGATAAATTTTGTTTGATTGAAAATTTAAATTGTTATAAAGAATATTAAATTATGTATTTTTATGTGTTCCAAATTAAGGTTTCATCATCTCCCTATCTCTTCTCTTATAAAGCTTCAATCACAAAAAAAAAAAAAAATTAACACCAACTTAGTTTAAAATTTAATATATATATTTTTTATTTTCTACTAATTTTACATTTCTATTTACTCATATCATTTTAAGGTAAATCTATATTTTTTATTCAAAAATTTAATAAATAATAATTTTTCACCTATTCTTTTTTACTCAAATTATTTTTAAAATTTTTTAATTAAAGTAATAAAATTAAAAATTAATATTTTGATTTTGATCAACCATTTTTCAAATCAAAATTAAAAAATTTATTAATATATTAAATATATATTATTATAAATTTTTTTATAATATATAAATATAAGAGTATTTATACATACAATACTATTTTTTATATGTTAATTATTTTAATACATAAAATTATTTGTTTATTTTAAATAATATAAAATATCACGAATCGCATGTAGTGTGAACAAATAATATATAAAATATATTTTATAAAATATATAAAATATTTTTGCTTATACTTTACTAAAACAGCCACAATAATAAACAGTAAATTTCCAATAAAATCTTGTTTTTTTCTCATATTTTTCACTTTACCCTTGCTCTCAAGAAAAATGTCACTTTATTAAAAAAAATGACCTTTGCTTTTACCCTTACTTCTTCTAACTTTTAGTGCCAGAAAAATAAGTATTGGGTATCATCAGCCGTGAGCCATTCTCTTCCTGAAATTAGTGCTTTCTCCTTCCGGCTTTTTTTTTTTTAACTATTCACTTCTTTTACATATTCAAGTTGTTTCACAATGTTAAGCTTTAATTACTCAAATTTAATGATTAAATATATTTATTTATTAGCATAAAAATAAAAATAAAAATGATATATGGATATTTAATAAATTTAACTCTACTTACTATAATTTAATTAAACACTCATTGATAGATAAATTATTATTTAAATATTACAAATATTGATTTACTGTTTGAATATAAATATTATAATGTTGAATTTATTAATAAAATTACTTGACTGCTTTACTATATTTAAAAAACTTAGAAAAAAACCTCAGCATTATGTTTTTTCCTTTTTTATTCCATTATTTACATTTTTTATATTTTAAATTTTTTTTATTGCTTTTCCTTTTTATTTGTTTTTGCCTTTTATTTATTTTTATTTTTTGCTAATTGAAATAAATAATTAATTAATTTAAATTTATTTTTTAATCTTCCTTTACATGGATACATTGCCTTAAAGTTATTAACTATTATTTTAACTCATAAGCCATTATATTTTGTCACTTAATTAATTTTATTATTATTATTATTATTATTTAAAAGTCAATATTTCAAACAAAAAAAAAAGACATCTGATCGATAGACTTCTGATATGCAACATTTCTAGACCAGAGAACTCCAGTGCTTGGATACTAAGAATATGGCCTTTGGAAAATAAATAAGGAAGCATAAGCTTGAGCTTTTGCTTGATTTTTCTTCCATAATTTATTTCTGAGAGATATCCAAGTGAACTCCTTTTTTCACCAATAAATAGATTCATACCAAGTGAGATACTTCCATGAGAGGATATCTGAATTTTCTTCATTTCCCAGAAAATTAATCATCTTGATGATGGGGATCTCCAATGCATGATTGTACAATATAGATAAACACCATAAAAATCATAACTCAGTAGGAAACTTAGGATTTGCTGGATATAAATGATAAACTATCATCCATGGGTCTTCTGGATAATATAGTGTACTCTCAGGGTTTAAACCATAATGATTATGAATATGAGAAAGATAAACAGATAGATGAGTTCTAGCATAATCTTAAATTTCATTTGGATTTTTAGGGTAAAATCTTGGAGGAAAAACCAAGTTTGTGGATCAAGATTAGGATTGGGGATCCTAGTATTCATCACGATCAAAGGAATTGAAAATGTAGAAGTGATGAGAGGAATAGGCTTTGATAGTCTGGATAAAAGATTAAGAATTAGGTTATTTTGACCTTTTATATGATCAACAGAATAGTCATACTTAGAGAACCATTCTTATAATCTTAAAAGTTGTTTTGGAGGGAGAACTTTTTGTTTAAAATCCAAGGCTTTTGGGAATGAAATTTTATCAAAGATAACAAGGAAATGGTGACCAAGAAGATGTGATTCAAACTTTTTACTTTCATACTTAACTGCTAGGATCTCTTTATAAGTGGTATGATAATATTTTTCACTTTCTTTGAATTGTCCACTTGCATGACCATAATAATGTGTCTGATTGCCTATTTTTTCAAGGAAAATTGCACCCTAAAATTCATCACTTGCATCAATTTGAAGAATTTTTAATCTAATTGAAGGGATATGAAGACGATAGGTTGAGAAACAACCTTTTTTATAATTTGTACAATTTCAATTTGAGTTTCAGTCTAGAGAGGTGGATTCTTTTTTAGAAGTTTGGACAATTGGCTAATGTGTTTTGCTATAGCAGGAAAAAAGTCTAGAATATAATTAATTATATCCAAAAATTATTGAATCTGCTTAAATGAAAGATTTGAGTATGAGAATTTAAGCAATTCTTGTGCTATATATGGGCTAGGAACATAAGTATCATTTTTAAAATGCATGCCCAAGAAGTCTATAGTATTTTAACCTAAAATACTTTTTTTTTTTTCTAAAAGAGCATTATTCCATATTTCTAGACTTATGAAGAGAATTGTTGAAGTAATTGATGATGGGCTTCTACTGTAGGAGAGAACAGTAAAATAACATCAATACAGATTAGAGCCAAATAGAGAATGGGCTAGAGGATACATATCATTTCCTTTTGGAATAGAGATGGGGCAACTTTAAGCCCAAATGGCATGACCGTCCATTGGTACTGAGCATCAGGAATGCAAAATACAGTTTTGGGTCTATCTTCAGGCCTTATTCCAAGCTGCCAAAATCTTGTCTTAAGATCAAATTTTGAAAAGATCTTTGCCTCCTTTAAATGAACCATTAACATTGAAATCTTTCATAGTGGAAAATTATCATCTTGCAAGAACATATTCGGAGGCTAGTAATTGATAACAAGTCTCTTTTTTACTCTAACAATTTCTGCTCTTTTTTTCACATAAAAAGCTTGACAAGCCCAATTAGACTTTATTGGTTCAAAGAGTCCTTGTTGAAGTAAAGACTCGCACTCTTTTCTAGCCAAATCTATAGGAGACATTCTACGATGTGAAGCTTTAGTAGGATTAATATCTTTATTTTTTTTAAAGGGAAGAGAAATGAAGAAATCTTGATTCTTTCATAGAGGACTAGGATGCTTGAATTCAACATGGAAATCTTCACAGTAAAGAAGCAGAGATGCTTTAATTTCTTCAAACATAGTAGGAATTCTCTATATGTCTATATAAGGTTTCGACATTTTTCTATGTCTGATTCCTGTGGAAAGAATCTAAAAATGCTTTGCATTTTGATATACACCAAATCCAATTAGCAAATCTTTATCAAGAAGTGAGGATCAAAGAAAAATGGGTCCAAATGATATAGTTTGAGAAAAACTATATTCTAATCTTTTTTCTAGTGATTAGGCATGTTGAGAACACCTTTCCATCTGCTGCTCTGAAATGCTCCATATGAGTTTTCCAATATGAATCAGGCAAGATTGCTGGATTCATCATGGACTTATAAGTATCAATATCCATGAATGCTATTAAAGAAATTGCCTTATCATATTTAGTTTGAAGCACAAAGATCTGCACCAAAGGAGTAGGCAATGGAGTATCAATTAAATAAGCTGAGGGTAGAACAAGCAGATGTTGTAGATGATAAATATGAAAATATGAATAATCTTCTTCTCAAATAGAAGAACTAGATTCTGCGAAAGAGTCATCATCATCCACTTGTATAGCAAATATTGTTTCTTAATCTGATTCCTTTTATTCTGAAAGTATTGATTCAATCTCAGCATTGTTAGGAATTAAGATTGAAGCCCTATGGATCTATTGAATAAGCTTTGTAGCTTTAGCAAGTTTCTTTGGACAATTATGCAAAATGTCCTTTCCTTCACAAGCATAACATCTATCTCCATTCTTTCTTCTGGAGTAAGGAAATCTCTAGCCATATGAAGTTCAATCCAAGCATTAAATTCCAACATCCTATTCTTCCATTTAATCAGAGAAATATCATCAAAAGTAAACAAAGGGCCATTAGAAGGTTTATTTTTACATTGGTGCTCAAAATGTAAATCTTTATAGCCATCACAGGGATCTTTAGGATAATCAATTGTTTCATCTATAGGATCTACCATCAGAAGCTGATTAATATCAGCTTTATATTCATTTGAATCATCAGAAAACATTCTTTAAAATTCTCAAAAATTTTTAAACCATCAAAAATATCATCAAAGACTGCTTTTAATGCCATTTGTTGTTGTTTTGTGACAAGAGGAACTTGAGAAGTTCCAATTGATGTTAAAACTATTGCAGTTGTCTCAACATATGTTTTCTATACTATTGTTACTGGTGGTACAAAAAAAGATGGAACTAATATTTTATGAGGCTTCATAAGAGGAAATAATTCATATATTGTTCCAAAATGGGGTTTTGTAAAGGATGTAGTGTAAAAGGGAAATGAAAAAGGAGAATAAGGGTTTGAAATAGGTTAATTGTGTTTGGACAACAAATCTCTTTCCATTTATTGAAGTCTGTTTTTCAGGTTTTGTATTTCTCCTTTTTTTCAGAAAACCCTTATCCAAAATTTTGATGTTGGATCACTAATCTCAATTTTGTATAGAGTTGATTAATTCTGTTGACAAGAGAATTATAATATTGCTACATTTCAGCGGACATTGATTTCAGAATTAAGGAAATTCTGTCAGTTTGAACAAAGAGCTGGTTAAGCTTAGAATTAATTATCCTAAGGTAATTATTCTGTACTTGGGCATTTTGAGATTGCCAATTTAAGACTTGTTCAACTTGAGTGGGTTCTTCTGGTGTCCTGATGGGAGAATTGTGGTTGGTTGGACATAAGGTCTTACACTAATCTTTATCTACAGATGACTTTGCTTTTCTAATGGTGGAACATCTTTAGGAGATGGTGGGGAAAACATCATGCAAGACAAAAGGTGATTGAGGTATAGGTAGAGGTGCCGGTGGGGCCCATCTTATTGGTTTTTATGGTTTAGGGATTTTGGTGGTTTAGGAACATTAATTGGTCCTTCGCCTTCAAGAACTTTCAAAGCCTCATTATAAATGACAAGTGGGAGTGGGTACTCCCTTTTTTGAATTTATGGATCAATTCCAATCTACGGTTTGCTATCTAAATATAGAGGAGGACGCTTTTCAGTGGAAGATTGAGTTTTGACCTGATCCTAAAGTATCCCAAATAAATGTCCTCTAAGTCTTTATTATTATTATTATTATTATTATATTTTAACTTTTAAATTGGCAATATAATTTAATTATTTTAAAAATAATATTAAAATGAACATGTTTAATTATGATTATTTTTTGAGTTTTATATTATTTGACTATAATTTTTAATAGTCTTTTTACCCACTTAAATATATATTATATTAATTCAATTTTAATTTCAATATATCTATTTATTCTTCTATCATTTTTCTATTTCTCTTTATTCATATTATTTTTAGATAAATTTATAACTTTTTTCTTTTTAAAAAATTTTAACAAATAATAATTTTCACTTTTTCTTGTATTCAAGTTACTAATTTAAAATTTTTTTTCTAATTTTTCTTTTTAATTAAAGCAATGAAATTAAAAATTAATATTTTTGATATTTTTTTATCATGAAGAATCCATTCATAAAATATTTTCATATATTAGATATATCTTATTATATAAATATTTTTAGAATATGTGATACAAAAATTTTTAATATTATGTATATTTATATGTATAATACTAATTTGTTTATATACTAATATACTAGTATATAAATTATTTTTATTTAAAATACTATAAAATATTATAGATCACACATACTACAAATTAACTATTTGCATGCTACTTACTAAACCTAAACCTTATTTTACTATTTTATATTGATTCACTCTCGTGGTCCATAAAAAAATAAAGGAAATTACATGAATTACTATTTTTAAATTTATTTTTAAAAATATTGTACATATATTTTTTATTTTTAACTTTCTTATTTTTCATTTTTAACTTTTTTACGTGAATAAAGTAGAGGAGTGCCATAAGTGTTTTTATATGACCAGGAGATATCAATGAAATTAAAAGAAAAATTCTACCGCACTACAATACGTCATGCTATGATGTATGGTAGTGAGTGTTGGGCATTGAAAGGACAATGTATAAGTAAGATGCATGTTGTGGATATGAGAATGATAAGATGGATGTGTGAACATATTATGATGGATACAATCCACAATGAGTGTATTAGAAAAAAAGATGAGAGTAACACCTATTGAGAATAAAATAAGAGAGTATAGATTGAGGTAGATTGACCATGTGAAATTAAAATCTAATGATGTGCCGATCAGAAAAAAATAAACAAGTTAAAGTATATATAACTAGGAGAGGTAGAGATAGATCTAAACTAACTTGGACAAAAGTATTCCAAAATGATCTTATGGTTTTATATTTATCGAAAGATGTAGCCCTTAATAGCGCCGAATGAAAAAAATAGAATTCTTATAGCCAACCCAATTAACATGGCATCAAGGCTCTATTGAGTTTAGCTTTTTTTTTGTACTATTTTAATTATAAGATATTCTTAACATTTCACTAGTATCTGACCGGGATCCAAGATTCACATCTAGATTTTGGAAGAGTTTGCAGGATGCATTGGGTACTCAACTGTATTTCAGCACAACTTTCTATCCACAGGCAGATGGACAGTCAGAGAGAGTGATACAAGTCTTGGAGGATATGTTGAGGAGTTATATCATTGACTTTACATGAGCTGGGATAGACACTTACCTCTTATTGAATTCACCTATAACAATAGTTATCAGCCCAACATCAGGATGGCACCTTAAAAGTCTTTGTACGTCAAGAAATGTAGGACACTGTTATGTTGGGATGAAGTCGGAGAAGGAAAGTTGGTAGGTCCTGATTTGACCAAAGAAACAGAAGAAAAAGGTTAAAATAATTTGGGATCGGTTGAAAGCAGCATTACACCGACAGAAGTCCTACTCGGATTTGAAAAGAAAAAACATAGAGTTTAATATGTGTGCTAAGGTGTTCCTGAATGTGTCTCCTTAAAAGAGGATATTGAGATTTGGTCGGAAGGAAAAGCTGAGTTCTCGTTTTATTGGATCATATAAGGTACTGGAGAGAGGTGGACTAGTAGATTATAGAGTAACTTTGCTGCCTAAATTGGATAAGATTCACAATGTATTCTACGCCTCCATGCTTCGGAGGTACATATCAGATCTATCACACATACTGTCAGTTGAATCCATAGAGGTGAATTCGGATCTGACTTACGAAAAGGAACCAGTGGCGATCTTAGCACGAGAGGTTAATGAATTGAGGGATAAAAAGCTTTCATTAGTTAAGGTCCTATGGAGGAATCATTCTACTGAGGAGGCAACATGGGGAGTAAAAAGATTATGCGGAGCCAGTATTCACAACTCTTCCAGAGCTAAGCATTAAGTAATTTCGAAGACGAAATTCTTTAAGAGGGAGAGAGTTGTAACGCCCGTAATTTTATTAAAATATAATTAAATACATAACTTGGAAGGATTAAGTGAGGGGTTGAAAGAAAAAAAAAACTAATGTATATGTGAAATATAAATGAAATATAAATAATATATAAATGTTACTAAAAAAAAAGTAAAATGGTAAAAGTTAAAAAGTAAAAGTTAAAAAATAACATAATAATAAAATGATAAAATAAAATAAATAAAAATTAGATTATTTTTTTGTGGAGGATGGAATTTTGAATTATTAATAATTAATTAATTAATTAATTATATAAATATATATGTGTGTTTATGTGTGGTTAGTAAGAAGAAGAAGAAAGAAAAATCAAAATTCTTCATCTTCCTCTTCCTCTTCTTCCTTCCTAGGCCGAACCACCATTGGAGTGTGGGGATGGAGTTTTCTTCTTCCATGCAACAAATTTCAACAAGTTTTTCAAGGATTGAAGATATTTTTGGTGAAATTTCAAGTAATTAGTAAGTTTCCTTTTGAATTTAAGAAAGTTTCTTGAAATTTTGAATTATGTAAAATTTTAACTTTTAATGGAGGCTTGGATAATTGTTTAAATGGTATGGGATGATATTATTTTGGTGTGGAGGTAGAGATTTTATGATTGAATGGTTGAAATGAATAGGTTTAGTGGTAGTTTCGAAGAAGTAGTATGATAATTTGGGTTTTTATGGTGATTTTGGTTATAATTGATGTAATTAGTGTTTGAATAATTAAATTGTGTTAGAAAATATTTTTAATGATATAATTTAGCTTAAAACTTTATTTAGAATTGATTAGAATAGAATTCCAAAATTAAAGAATGCTAGGGCAAATATTGAAAATTAGGTAGAAATGTGATAATTTAAGTTTGAGTAGCTAAAATGAGTAGAATTATATAACACCCTTATACCATATATACTTACAATACATATACCTCATTTACATATAATACGTATACAAAATATAAGAATGTCTCAAATCTTTTAATTTAAAAATCTCCATAATTATAAGAAAATATTTTAGACTTTACAATAAATATTTTAGTAAGTAAATAAGTATATACATTAATTATTTAATTACCAAAATACAAATTTTAAAGAAAAATCTCTGAAAAAATTCACTAGAGTTTTATCTATAATTTTAATAAATCTCATATAACAAACAACTCAACTTGCAAATAAAATTAAACACTCCTAAAATAATAATTTCATAAAATTATCCATCCATCAATAAGCCTCCATTTATCTAATCAATAAACTCAAAACTCAATATTTTATAATTTGCATACATATGCACAAATCATTTTTCAAAATCAGGATCAAGATACATAGAATATGTTTATGTCATACAAATAAATTATAATACACTGTAACATAATATATACATGTATAAACCCCCTAGCACAATTGGTCTCATAGCACATTCAACATCCAAATATCAACCGCAGTTCTAGCCCCTCTGATATGAAATTCTCTCACATGTGTGATGAACCAATTGCACTAAGCTTTTATCTTAGCGGTGCATACTTTGATAATAAAAAAAACTTAAAAATAATGCAATATGGACCTCTTTTAAAATATAATGTAAGTGATGCCTTTATGCATATATATTTATACAGATTTCACCAAAACTCTGTAAACACATGCATTGGGCCCAAATAACCCTATTTAATATTCATGTTCTAGAGATATTAATATGGTTTATCACGACACAAGAGATCTAAGTGTCGCAACCGTCCCCTATTGACACCTTTGTATCTAGTCTTGAAGGCAAATATCATCCACAAATGACACCCAGTGTCTAGTCTGAAGGCACATCATATCATATTGACGCCCAGCATTTAGCCCGTATGCACATCATATCAACAACACCAACATAATTCTCTAGACCAAGACACTATACAAGCTAACACACATTATATCACATTTTTCATAATAAATTTTCTATCACATGGTCCCATTTACTCTTTTCTTTTCCATAGTCATTTATAATTCCCTTCATTTATCCATAACTCATCACATTTTTAATATTATATGTCACATCTACAATATGACTTCACTATCCATATACTTTGGGCATTTTTCACTTTTTCCATAATTATCACATATTATTCATTTTAGCCATTACAATGGCCTAACATAATGCACATGATGCATTTAACATCATTTTCACAATCAATAATGCAATACATTTGAAAGCTCAATAAAAAAATAGCATGGCAAATTTACTATCAAAATGTGCTAAGCTAATTTGAATACAAATGTATTATAACTTATCAAAGTATGTACATATCTTAATCTAAGACAAATCCCAAGCTGGAATCACCCTCTTTCCCTGCACTTTCCAAAATGCTCTTCACTACTAGGTTTGGACAAATACTATCTACTCAACACTTAATCGCATTTTCAATGTAAATTCTTCATTAGCATTACATTTCTATATACTTTAACTAATTAAACATCAATTTATCTCATTTCCTTTAAGTTTCCATTTTTTTGCCCTAATGCACTTTAACTTTAGAATTCTATATTAACCAATTCCAAGTTACATTTTAGGTTAATTTCTATAATTAAAATCATAATTCTACTCACTTTAACAATTCAAAATTTAAATTCTACAATTCTATCCAATTTTTCAATTTTTGCCCTAATATACTTTAATTCTAGAAAACTATTCCAACCCAATCCAAATTATATTTTGAGTTCATTTTCATCATTAAAATCATTTTATAACATATTTTAAGCAATCTAATTCAATTAACATCAATTCTCTAACAATGTTCTTCCAAAACCCTAAACTTGCTACTACCTCTTTCAAAGTTCAACCAAACTTCACTCTTTCTTCAATCTAACCTTAAAATTATTGTTTCTATATTAAACTAATATCTTTCCACACCATTTAAATAATTATATCACACTCCATAAAAAATTCAATTCACACATAACCATATATCTTAAGAAAACCTAACAAAAGTCAAAAAATTCTTACCTCTTGAAAATCTTCTACACTTGAGTGATCTGATGAGCATAAATCTCCCCTTTTAGCTATGGTGAAAACAGCATGGAGAGGAAGAAGAAAGAAAATGATAAATTTTGATTTTTGACTTTTTCTCTTCTTTAATTTCCTAACCATATATATATATATATATTATTTTAATATTTTAATTAGTTAATTATTTATTTTAAAATTCTAAATTTTCATCTTTCACTCAAAAACTAATTTCTTTTTAAATTAATTATTATTATTATTTATTTAATATTTAATAAATATCTAACTTTTCATTATTTTTCACTATCCAAAAATATATTTTAATTTTGATTTATTTTAAAAATTCAATTTTCTATCTTCCATTCAAATTATTTTAATTTTAAATTATTTAATAAATTTAAATTTTTTCCATAATCTTCCACCTTTAATTTCCACCAATCATGTTATTTCCTTCATTGACTTTCTCTTTTCTTATTATTATTGTTGTTGTTGTTGTTGTTGTTGTTGTTGTTGTTGTTGTTGTTATTATTATTATTATCACATTTTTCACCACCAACTTATACTTGATATATATGTGTGGTATATTTTATGTATATGTATATGTATTATTTATTTTACTTATATGTTATGTATATTTTTACCTACATATATATAATGTATATGTGATGTGTATTCCATGTATACATCATCTATATACACTAGGGGTATATCATTTATATATTATAAATTCAACATATTTGATAAGCATATGTGCAACATATATTATTTATACACTAGGCATACATTAGGTATATACTATGCATATACCTTTTTCAATACTTTAATTAACCTTCAAATTAATTTTTAACAATATCTAAAATCCTCAGGTGCTACAAATTATGTTTCGAATGATTTATTTAAAATCATTTTTAGTTAGAAATTTAGTAGAGTCAAATTGCCAATCAAAGAGGTGAAGGACAAATTGATAAAAAGTAAAGGGGGGAGAGAAAGAGAATTTGGCTTGGAAGTAGCCATAATTGGAGGTTAGTACATACTTTGATGGTAGTTGCTTTAATTGCATTATATTTGGCATAAAGCATTGTGAGTTGATGAATTGCTATGCCACTTGAACTTTGAGTTTATACGTAAAATGCATTGTTGTGGGTAAAAATATATGAATTCCATAACATGTGAATTATGGAGCCATTGTAGAATGGCTAATGTCATTATTATGTGTAATTTAAGAAAATGTGCATTATGTGTCTTTAAAGAGTAAAATTTGGCCATATTATGGAAGTGGCAAAGAATGTGTTATCTATGATAAGAATATGTAGAAATTGAGATAATTGATGGGAAAAGTGCTGAAAGTTAGGGTTTGATAGAATTAATGATGTTTGAATGATAGTATGAAATGATATGTGATTACCTTATATAATATCTTGTTCCATATTTTGTGTTTAGTAATATGGATATGGCATGCCTATTATATGATTCACCTTTGGGCCTAGATGTTGGGTGTCACTTATGATATTATTTGCCTTAAGGGCTAGACACTAGGTATTACTATTTATGATATTATTAGCCTTTAGGGATAAACATAGAGGTGTCACAATAGATAAAACAATATCTCTGGAACTTGAATATTATATAGGGTTACTTGGGCCCAATGCATGAATTGTGGCATGTTGATGAAATTTGTGAAAGTGTGTGCACATAAGAGCATTAATCATGATATGTTTTAAGAAGTTCACATTGCATTGTTTTTAAATTATTTTTATTATCAAAGTATATATCGCTAAGTGAAATTTTATCGCGCAGGTGATATGATAGATTCAGAGGATTCTGCTAGACTTGACAAGGTTTAGACTTTGGATTTGGTACTAGAAGTCCAAAATTTATCGCAAGACCATAATTTCCAGTATATCATGTACTCTTTTATTTTTGTAACTTATTACGTGCATATAGTATATTAATAAATGTTAATATTACAAATGTTTGTTTATGTAATATAAGTATTTGAGATACTTTTTGTATATATAAATGGTCATGTAATTTTGAGACTTTAGATTATGTGGATGATATTGGAGAATTGAATAAATGAATGAGAATATATTTTGGAAGTGTAAACTTTTGTACAAGATGAGTTAATTGATTTGGAAAATATCCAAATTATGGACAAAACTTTGGCAAATTTTTTTCATAGATTTTCTTTTAAATTTGTATTTTTAACAAATAATTACATATATATATATTTACTTGTTAAATTATCTTTTAACGAATAAGCTATTTTACTAAAATTATGGTGATAAAGTTAAGGATGATGACATTCTTATATTTTGTATATGTATTTTATATATATGGGGTGTATGTATTACACATATATAGTGTATAAGGGTGTTACATGTGTAACTTATAAAAAAAATGTATTTGATGCATTTGGAATTGGGAATAAGCCACATTGTAAATGTGGCAATAAAATATGCTTTAATGATTGAAATATATGGAAAATATGGAAATCATATATGGAATATGGAAAATGTGATTAAAATGGATAAAAAGTGATAATATGTATGAGATGTAAGTTTGCCCTATATAATATCTTGTTCCAGAGAATTGCATTTGGTGCTGTCGAATTGCTATGCCATTAATATGTGATGACATTTTATTTTTTTTTAGCGCTAAACATGATGGTGTCATTTATGATGTGATAATTATTTACCTTTGAGGCTAGACAAACTGGTGTCAATAGGGGACGCATATTCGGGCAATATGATTAGACACTTAGATACTTGGTGTCATGATAGACCAAGTCAATATCTCCTTAATTTAAATATTAAATAGGGTTATTTGGGCCCAATGTATGTGCTTGCAAAATGCTTGATGTTTTCATGAGTAGCAAATGCATTTTACCTACTACATTTTATTTATTTAAAGAAAAGACGTATTGTATTGTTCTTAAAAAATTACTTTTATTATCAAAGTATGTACCACTAGGCTAGTAGTTTTACACGATTATTTTCATCGCTTAGGTGAAAGGTTAGAGATAGAGAGTCCTGCTAGACCATACCAGGTCTAAGTTTTTGGACTTGCACTTGAACTCTATTTATTGCCACAAGACCAAAGTTTGCCTGCATAATATGTATATATTTATTTTTTCTAAAATTGTTATGTTTGTATACATTATGAATTTACATAACAATGTTATAAACTTAATGTTTGGCTAAGGGATGTAAATATTTGAAGTACTTTTATACATATATAAATGTGATTTTGAAATGTGGAATGATTGTTGGAGGATATGTTGGAGATTTGGAATTTATATGTACATTGGGAGTGTATTTTATTACAGGTTATTGTTATTTGATTTTGGAAAATGTCCAATTTACAGATAAAACTCTAACGAATTTTTTTCAGAGATTTTCTTTAAAATTTTATTTTAACATTTTATTACTAATATATATTTTTATTTACTCATTAAATTGTCTTTTAAAGAATAATATATTTTATTAAAATTGTATGAAGAATTTTCTAAGGATAAGAATGGTGGATTCTTATATTCTATATACGTATTTTACTTATATGGAGTATATGTATTATACGTATATAGGGTATAAGGGTATTACATTTATATTGGTATCAGAGTCTAGATTTGAGGTTCTTGACCTAGGTAGGTTTATGAAATAAAAGGGGATTTTAAATGTGATACATGTATATGCAATGGCACTTAAACTATTCTTTGATGTGGAAATATTAGTTATTGTGATAGATATAGGTTGTGATGGCATCTAGGACACACAGGTCTGATGAAGGGAGTGTTGAGAGTGTTTCTTTCGAAGAGGGTGGAGCTGGAGTAGGTACAAAGGGTGCTAGAGAGGCCCCGTTGCCAGCCAGATCTGCAGCACAGGATCTTTCGCCAGTGTGGATGCAACAGATGGCGAAATATTTTTGACATCCCCCAGCACTGCAGTAGAGCTGAAAATATGATAAGCTTAGAAAGTATGGAGCTACTAACTTTGTGGATGCCACAAATCCAGCTGAGGCAGAGCGGTGGCTGGACATGGTTGAGAGAGTGTTTATTTAGTTGGAGGCCACAACGAAGGAGAAATATGATTATGCTATGTCCCTTCTAAAGAGGGATGCCTATGACTAGTAGAAGATGGTTCTACATAGATTGGACAGACCTCCAGTGTTGACATATAATGACTTTCTGTGAGAGTTTGAGAAGAAGTATACACTCTAAGAGTATAAAGATAGGAAGAAGAGGGAATTCCTGAATTTAAAACAAGGAGGGAAAATAGTAACTGATTATGAAAAAGAGTTTCTTCAGTTGAGCAAATATGCATGAGGGATCATGACCAATGAGGTAGACAGGTGTAGGAGGTTTAAGGAGGGACTAAAACCATCTATTATGTGTCAAGTGGTTGTTGTGCAATATAATAAATTTTCAATATTGGTGTCAGCTGCCCAGAGTTTGGAGAAGGCCCAGGGGATTGCAGCTACTACTAGTGTGGAGGAGAGTAGAGACAAAAGGCCTCAGATTGAGATAGCATCAGCTTCGAAAAGGGTAGAGGGAGTTTTTCACAAAGGTTCAGTAGGAGTCAGGGGCAGTCTGACAGGTCCTCATAGTAGTAGAAACAGGGGGTCTATAACATCAGTGGCTAGTGCCCCTACCCCATCTTCTCAAAGATTTGTTCTGCCCACTTGTGCTCAGTGTGGTAGAACACATAGGGGTGTTTGTTGAAAGACTGGTGCACTAGGAGCTTGTTACAAGTACGACTTCAAAGACCACTTTGTTAGAGATTGTCTAGAGCTGCCAAAGGCCTGTCAAGCAGAGACTATTGTGTTCAGACCCGGTGTTAGAAGTGGTAGAGGCAGTAGAGGTGGCAGAGTAAGGTCTAGCCAGAGTGGGGATTCAACATCAGTGGGTAGACTAGAGGAGACTAGAACTGCACAGAGAGTATATGTGATGCAGAAGAATCCAAATGCCTCATATGTGATTACTAGTACATTTTCTTTATTTGGCATTCCTATTCATGCATTGATAGATCTTAGATCGGCACATTCATAAATTAGTTCATCTATTATGCCTATTTGTGACATACATTCAGAGTCTTTAGAGTACATGGTGTTGGTTACCAACCCTTGGGGGCACAATATGGTTGTTAGTAGGCTATACTGGGATAGTCCAATAGTGGTTCATGATGAGGAATTTCTTAGTGACTAGATTGAGATGCCCTTTGGGGATTATAATTTTATTCTGGGTATGGATTGGTTATCTAGACATCGGGCTATGGTAGATTGTCAATGGAAGTGTGTTACTTGAAAACACATAATGGGAAGCTATGGTAGTATTAAGTGAGTAGAAACACCTCTTATCTATGTTTATTTCGCCTATTTCAGCTAGGAGGATGATTCGGAAGGGGTGTGAAGCTTATTTAGCACATGTAGTGGATACTAAAATCGTAGGGCCTAGTCTTAATAGTATTCCTACGGTTGCAGAGTTCTCGAATGTGTTCCCATATGAGTTGTGAGAGCTACCTCCTGTGAGAGAGATAGAGTTTGGTATTGATGTGATGTCGGGTACTACTTCTATTTCGATCACTCCTTATTAGATAGAACATGCAGAATTGAGGAAATTGAAGGTGCAGTTGCAGGAGTTGTTGGATAAAGGATTCATACACCATAGTGTGTCACCGTGGGGAGCACCAATGTTATTTGTTAAGAAGAAGGATGACACCTTGTGATTATGTATTGACTACTGCCGGTTGAACAAAGTGACCATGAAGAATAAGTACCCATTGCCTAGCATCAATGATCTTTTTGATCAGTTGAAGGGAGCAGTTGTATTTGCTAAAATTGATTTGCGATTAGGGTACCACCAGTTGAGAGTTAAAGAGTCAGATGTATCTAAGGCTGCTTTTCGCACGGGGTATGGGCATTCTGAGTTCTTAGTGATGCCATTTGGGATAACAAATGCACCTGCAACTTTCATAGATCTGATGAATCAAGTTTTTAGACCATACTTAGATCAGTTTGTGGTAGTATTTATTGATGATATTCTTGTTTACTCATATAACAAGGATGATCATAATAGGCATCTATGGACTATGTTGCAGACTTTGAAGGAGAAATAATTATATGAAAAATTGTCCAAATGTGAGTTCTGGTTGGATCAAGTTACTTTTCTTGGAAATGTAGTTTCACAAGATGGCATTAGAGTTGACCTGAGTAAGGTAGAGGTAATCTCAAACTAGAATCCACCAAAGAATGTGACAGAAGTTAGGAGTTTCCTGGGATTGATAGGTTATTATCATCGATTTGTTAAGTGATTTTTTATGATAGCTATGCCACTTACTAGACTACTCCAGAAAGATGTGAAATTTGTGTGGATGGACCGGTGTCAAGCAAGTTTCAAACAGTTCAAAAAGATGTTGACTCAAGCTCATGTACTTACCTTACATATAAAAGGTAAACCATATGTGATTTACAGTGATGCTTTACATAATAGTTTCGGGTATGTACTAATGTAGGAGGGTTGAGTTATTGTATATGCTTTGAGAAAGCTAAAAACTTATGAGTTAAACTATCCAACTCATGATTTAGAGTTGGCAGTCATAGTGTTTGCATTAAAGACTTGGCGGCATTACTTGTATGGAGAGAAATATTTCTTCTATATTGATCACACGAGTTTGAAGTATTTGGGTGTCCAGAAAGATTTGAATCTTACATAAAGACAATGGTTGGAGCTAATAAAGGATTATGACTATTTGATTAATTAACACTCGGGCAAGGCGAATGTTGTTACTGATGCCTTGAGCCGAAAGTCTATGGTAGGGTTGACTGCCTACTCTCTCTTGTTGCTTGTTGAGTTGAGAGCTTTACATGCTAACTTGGAGATCTGTGATGATGGTGCTCTTATAGCCCAGTTGTAAGTTAGTCCATTAATGCTTGATCATATTAAAGAAGCTCAGAAGTCAGATTTGAAACTTTAAAAGATTATAGAAGAGCGTCATAAGGGGGAGAATAGAGATTTCCATGTCAAAGATGATGGCAGCTTATGGTACTGAGATTAGTTACGTGTTCTTAATGATGTTGAATTAAAAAGAAGATTTTAGATAAATCACATCATTCACTTTATGCAATGCATCCCGAGAGTACCAAGATGTATCAGGATTTGAAAGGCATTACTGATGGAAGGGTATGAAGAGAGACATAGCTAAATTTATGTCCAAATTCTTTATTTGTCAGCTAGTAAAGGCTGAACACTAGGTTCCTTCAGGATTTTTGCATCCATTTTCAGTTCCCGAGTGGAAATGGAAGCGGGTGACTATGGATTTCATAATTGGACTGCCTTTGACCTAGAGAAAATATGATGATAATAGGATGATAAAGGCGGCTCACTTTCTTTCGGTCAAAATGAGTTATTCTCTTTATAGGCTGGTTGAGCTATATGTGAATGAAATTGTGAGGTTACATGGTGTCCCAGTTTCATTAGTATCTGACTGAGATCCATGGTTTACATCAATGTTTTAAAGAGTTTATAAGATGCCTTGGGTACTCGGTTGCATTTTAGCACTGCTTTCCATCCATAGATAGATGGACAGTCAAAGAGAGTGATATAGATCCTGGAGGATATATTAAAGAGCTGTGTCTTTGATTTTGTTGGGAGTTAGGATAGGCAATTACCTTTGGTTGAATTTACCTACAATAAAAGTTATCAGTCCAACATTGGGATGGCACCTTATGGGGCTTTGTATGGTAGGAAATATAGGACACCTTTTGTAATATCCCAAAATTTTGAAAACTTTAATTTTTGGAAATTAAATAACTAATTTAAAAATATATATATTTAAGTGAAAAAGTAAAATGTGTATATGATATATATATATATACATAACATATATAAGTCAATCTTTTAAATTTGTCAAAAGTTATTTTAAATTATTAAAAATTATTTGTGCAGTTAGTGGAAGATGATTTTTTTATATTAATTAAGTAATATATATTTTACTTGGTGAAAATTTAAAGTGGAAAATTATGTGTCTATAAGGGTAGTGGTTGGATAGAGATGAGTTTGGGATCTTCTTTTTCTTCTTCTTCTTCTTTCTCCATTGAAGGCTAGTTATTTTCATTAGAGGAAAGGAGAGATTTGCTTCTTCCAAGCTCAATTAATTGAAGGATTTCAAGTATTCAAGTTGGAGTTTTGGGGATTTTCTCCATATTTGGTAAGTTACCAACTTGTTTCCTTGATTTTCTATGAAATTTTGTATATGTGTGAATTGGATGTTTGATGTAGTATGTGCTAATGGTTGGTATTGATATGTAGGAAGCTATTTTGAGTAGTTAACTATGATTTTAGGGTTGGATTGAAGAAATGGTTAAGTTTGGTGACGAGAATAAGAGTTTTGGGTTATGTAACTTTTGAGTTGTAAAGTCATGGTTATAAATTGTGTATTTTGCTTTTAATTGAGTTGATTTAATGTATATACAAGTATTTTATGGTAAAATGATGGATATGGTTGAGTTTGAATAGAGTTGAAAAAAGGAAAAGAAAGATAACTTTGGATGTGACAATTATGTGTGATATCAGGATTTTGGCCTGACACGCCCAGTGACACGGCCATGTCTTTGGGCATGTTGATGGTTCTATTTTCAATGTTGGTGACATGTGAAGGACAAGCCCATGTCACTGAGCATGTCACAGCTTCTGTAATGTTATAGTTTGACACGTGCAGTGACACGCCCAAGTCACTGAGCATGTCACAACTATTGTGATGTAAAAGTTTTGGCACGGGCAGGGACATGTTCATATCTTTGGACATGTCTTATCTACTGTAATATAGAGCTTAAGACACAGTAATTGACACGCCCATGGTTATACCGCAAGTGCACGGGTCGCCCAAGTAATAAAGTAGTGAGTGAGTTATCGTTCCACTGAGGACAAGGCCAAGCACTAGTGCAAATCTTAACTGTTGTTTAGCAAATCAATATTTTTATTGTGTTTTGTAATTAAAAACAATTGACTTAAATAAATGAACATAAAGATAAATTGTGTGTTGTGTAAAAAGGATTGATGATAATGATACTATCTAAATATTGAATTCCCCTAGCCTCAATTACATTACATGATAGATTTGAGTTGGCATTCCTCTAACTTAGACTAAAACCTCTCTCGAGCGAATTAATCCCTAATCACTAAGTAGAGCGCCGGAATCTCTTCTCAAAACACAATTAAATAGATCATGCATTAAGAACAAGGAACTATAAACCAAAGGATCTTGTAGGTCTATCTCTAGCACCCCAATCAATCATTAACCCTTATGAGTAATCAATTCATATCAAGCTTTCTCAAGTCAATAATATGAAAATGGCAACCAATCAATAAGCATGCTATCATCAATTGGCAATAATCATTAAGCATCATAAGAATAAAACAACTCAATCAATTAAAAGTATCCAATCATACAAATAAGTTAGGGTTCATTAACATCTAGATAGAGAATAATTTAGTTCATGTTCAATACATTTAATACAACAACAACAACAACAATAACATTAAAATACATAAAAGGAGAAAATAGAAAAACCCCTTTCAATGTAACTTCTTCAATCTCCAGGAGCTGCCAATGGAAGATGCAGATGTTGGAGAGGATGGAAATGGAGGATGGAGATAAAGAGTCAAGGAAAGTGTCACTCCCTCCTTGCCCAAAACGTGTATGCCCAGCCTCCTCCTCTCAAACCTCTCTTCTCTGCCTCTGTTCTCTGTTTCCTGCACAAAATTCCAGCCCTCTGCAGAAGCTTCCTCCTTCTTCCTCTTCTTCTATTTTTATTTCCCTCCAAAGCTCAAGCTCAAGCTTCCAACTCACACCATTCTCCATTGTCTCCCATATTCTCTTTGTTTAATCTTTCTTTCCATCAATTAGGCAGGTTTTGACAAAAGCAATTGGTTTGTCTCCCACTTGTTCCTCAATCCGTGCAAAAGAATCAAGGTTTTTATAGGTGACACGGCCAAGCTTTGAGTGGCTTGGCCGTGTCCATCACTGCCTCTTCTTTCTTTCTTTCTTTTCTTTTGTTCTCAAGGAGTGACACGGCCAAGCTTGTGGCCGTGTCATGTGACACGGCCATTGGCTTGGCCGTGTCACTTGGGTGTGTCACCTTCTGCTTGTATCTTTTCTTCTTTTGTTCTTTGGTTAGGCATGGGACACGGCCAAGCTTGTGGTCGTGTCATGTGACACGACCACTGGCTTGGGCGTGTCACCTGCCAGTGTCAGCTTCTGTTCTTCATTTTTCCTTCTTTGCTTGGTTCTTTGGTTTATGTTCTTTGGGTGAGACACGGCCAGTGACTTGGGCGTGTCACCTGGCCATGTCATCTACTGCCTTGAAGAAATTTTGAGGCTTTGGCTTGGCCATGTCTTGCTTGATTCATGCTCTTTCTTGATTGTTTTGATCATCCAAGGGAATTTTTCCACTTTAACCTAAAACAAACACTTAAAACAAACTTTAAACAAAAATCAAATGAAATATTAACTAAAAACACATTAAAATCATACTAAAAACTAGTATAAAAACACTCTTATCAAGCGTTTTATTTGTAGATTTTGCCCTAGATAGTTCTTTTCCTTATTTTCTTTTATGATTCTTATCCTTGTGTTGAGAGATTTTGTATATGCCTATAAGTGTGTTACTAAGTGATTATTTATAATCACATTTGGTTTAGGCTTTGAGGAGACTTGAGTTACCCAATCCAAGTATTGAGGGATATCTTGGAAGAGGAGGTTGGAAGTGGTGTTTGAGCTTGTTTAGTTGCTTTTAGAGGTAAGTACAAACTTTGAATAATTGATTATATTTGTATGACATTTGGACTTAAACACATTTTGATTAAAAAATGTGTTAAGTTACTTACTACATTGTTTATGCATGAGTAATATGCTATGACTTGTGTAATGTCATAAATGCATTTATGTAATGTGAGAAGCCATTGTTAATGGCTAAATTGAATGAAATATGAACTATGCGAAAGATATGATCATGACCCAAAATGTTTGGGTAATGTAGTTTGTTGTGTATACATTAAAGATATTATGTAAATCTATTGGTGATGGCTTTATTGTATAAAATAAGATACATTATGATTATATGATGATGATAATATAAATGAGGCAGTGTGCCTAGCTTGATCATGGGATAATAAGAAAGAGAATGATAATGGAAATATGAAATAATTGTGTGCCTAGTATGTTATTCAATTTTCAGAGTTCTGTGTTTGGCGGCATGCCTATGGCGTAGCAGTCCCTTGAAGTTGGGTTGGGCCTAGCCCTTGAAGCCTAGTTGGGATGTTACATAGGAGGTTATCTTCATTATGATATGATTTGCCTTCGGGGCTAACTTTTAAGTAATTACTTGATTTTCCTTCAGGGCTAAACACATGGTGTCAACTTGGACGAAAATAGTCACTCTGGGATTTGATTGGCATATTAGATCCTTTGGGCCTATGTTTGTGTTTATTTTTATGTGAATTATGAATTGTGGACCAATTGAGAAATATTTTAAGATAAAGTGTTATGAGATATAATATCCATATGCATTATGCATTGGCATTGCATTTGAACTTTATTGTTATCAAAGTTTGTATTACTAGGCTTTTGGTTTAACGCGATTGTGATTTATTGCGCAGGTGACAGGGTAGATCCAGTTGAGCCGGAGAGTTCGTCTAGACCGAGCCGGGTCTAAGCTTGAGATCTTGAGTGTAGAGTTGATTGTTAGACATCAAGGTCAGAGACAAACTGCCAGCATGTACATATTTTATATTTGTATACATTTTGACTTCATGTATATTATATTATATTTTGATGTGTATATATATATCGCAAACTATCAAAAATGTTTTGGATAAAAATTTTGTAATGAAGGCATGTATGCGTTTTAACAAGTAATATTTTATCTATTATTTACATTATATCAGTTAAATGTTTTAAGTTTATACAAATTCAAAATGTAAGAGTTTTTATTAAAATGTGTTAAGGCATTCGTTTATCCTATATTCATATATTGCATATGTTGGGTGTATGTATTGTACTTATATAGTGTATAAGGGTGTTATATTTATTTTGGTATCAGAGCCTAGGTTTGAGATTCTCAACCTAAGTGGGTTGTGAGAGAAAGAAAATGGAGATTTTTCAATATGATTTTTAATTATGATACATGCATTGGCACTGGAAGTTTCTAATCTCTGATGTGGCAATTTATGCTATGTATACAGATATAGGTAGTTGTGGCATCTTAGATGCATCAGTCTGCAGAGGGTACTGTAGAGAGTGTGGCTCCTGTTGAGGGTAAAGATGGAGCTAGAGCTGAGATAGCTGGAGAGGCACCTGCTCCTGTTCCAGAGAGACCAGTAGCTAATAAGATTCCGTTGGGCTGGATACGATATATGATGAAGCTATTGAGGCAAGCTCCAGTACAGCAGCCATCGCCGCCACAACCGCAGCCATAGCCACAGTTGCTGACTAGAAAATATGATAAGCTGAGGAAGTTTGGAGCTGAGGACTTTATTGATACTACAAACCCTGATGTGGTAGAGCAGTGCCTAGACAGAGTCCAGAGAGTGTTCATCCAGCTGGAGGCTACTCCAGAGGAGAAGTTTGATTATGCCAGATCTCTTCTGTAGAGGGAAGCATATGATTGGTGGAAGACGGTTTCACATGCTCTAGATGATCCACCAGTACTGACCTATGATGATTTCCTACTGGAGTTCGAGCAGAAGTATACTCCAAGAGAGTATAAGGATGCAAAGAAGATAGAGTTCCTGAGTGTTGTCCCAAGATGGCAACCAAGAGGGGGGGTGAATTGGTTTCTTCAAGAAATAATGACAATTTAAAAAACTTCAACAAATAAGAAATGTAGAAGATGTAGAAGATTGAGTAGAGAGTAGAAAAATCAACACAAGAGATTTATAGTGGTTCGGATTCAACAATCCTACATCCACTCCCCAACCTCAATTGGGTATTCCACTATACTTGAAGTTTTACAAGCTCACTTCCAACTTTGGTGTTTTTACAAGCTCACACCTAACTTGACAAGTGTTTTACTAAGGCTAACACTCAAACCACTTACAAGAGTTTTACTAGGCTCACTCTCACAACCTTTACAAGAGTTTTTCTTAGGCTCACTCTCACAACCTTACAATTGGTGTTTTAATGGCTAACACTCAACCTTACATGAAGAGATAAATAGATGAATGCTTAAGTAAATAAATTGCAAGAGTTTGGACAATATTAATATTTATTCTCTTGCTAGAATACTTGTTTGAGGTGGTATTTATAGGCCTCAAACCAGTTCTGCCCGTTGGTGAAGTGGGTAGAAAAGTGCAACTCCAACAGCTACAGAATCTTCTTGGATTTTTGTGTCAGACTGTTGGGATGGTCGCGCACCCCCTTTGGATGGTCGCGCATCCTGGGATGGTCGCGCACCCCCTTGGGGCGGTCGCGCATCTGTTTGTGTGGGCATCCCAGCAGTCTGGTGCGGTCGCGCAATTCAAATCTCTAACGGCTACTTGACACATGGCATCTTCTTATTAATTCTTTAACTAGCCGTTGAAGCCCACCAACGGCTATATAAATGTAGCGGTCGCGAAGCCACATTGGGCAGTCGCGCATTGTCTTGCGTCGAGTTATTCACCGTTCTTGTCACCGCGAACCTTACTGTCAAACCAAGACAGTTTGGATGGTCGCGCAACCCCTTGGGGCGGTCGCGCGTTCTTGGATGGTCGCGCAAGGCCTTGGGGCGGTCACGCATCCCTTCAAAGACAGATTTTCAGCACTTAGGAAATCTTCAAATTTCTTTGCATTTCAGCTCATTCTAAGTTGCTTTCCTGCCATATAAACACTCATTGAAGCCATTAGATCACTTCAATTTGTTTGCCAAGATCAAAAACAAGATTGACCTAAATCTAGGTCAACACTGAGTTTGAGGCAGGATACCAGGACAGTGTCGGAGTATGAGATAAAGTTTACTCGGCTGAATCGGTATGCTAGTGGGATCATTTCTGATGAGATTGACCGGTGTCGAAGGTTTGAGGAGGGGCTGAGACCCTCTATCATGTGCATTATAGCATGCTACCGATACCAGGATGTTTCCTAGTTGGTTACAACTGCAAGGAGTGTTGAGAGAGCATAGGGTCTTACAGCAGCTGCTATGGATGAGTTGACTAGAGCTAGGAGACCCAATAGTGAGGTAGGGTCTTCGTCTGTGAAGAGAGGCCAAGGAGGATATTTACAGAAATTCAGTAGGAGCCAGAGGCAGTCTGGTAGGTCAGTACAGCAGAAGAGACAAAGACAGAGACTTGCAGTTTCAGTGGCTAGTGCTCCGATCCTAGTAGTTCAAAAACCAGTTTCATATACCTGTGTCCATTGTGGTAGGGCACACGGGGGTGCCTGTTGGAGGACAGGTGCATCAATAATGTGTTATAGATGTGGGTCACTAGATCACTTCTTCAGAGATTGCCTAGAGCAACCAGAGGATAGACAGATAGATACTGCAGCTTCTCAACCCAATGTTAGAGGAGGTCGTAGTAGTAGAGGTTTTGGCAGGGGTGCTAGATCTGGGTCTAGTCAAAGAGGAGGTTCTACAGTCAGAGGTAGACTAGATGAGGCAGGACCATCACAACAGGTATATGTGATGCAGAGGTAGCCAGATGCTTCAGCCGTTATTGCCGGTACTTTTTCTTTATTTGGTACTTCAGTTCTTGCTTTGATAGACCCTGGGTTGACTCATTCATACATCATTGCATCCATCTTGCTTGTGAGTGATTTGCATTCGGAGTCCTTAGGATTTGACATTTTGGTGACAAGTCCTTTAGGGCATAGTATTGTGGTTAGCAGGGTGCACCGAGATAGCCCAATTGTGGTTCAGGACGAGGAGTTTCTTGGTGACCTGATTGAGATGCCTTTTAGGGAGTATGATTTGATTTTAGGCATGGATTGGTTATCCAGGCATGGGGCTATGATAGACTGTCAGCAAAAGTGTATTACCTTGAGAACCTGTGATGGTATCTAATGAGCAGAGACATCTTTCATCCATGTTTTTTTCAGTTGTTTCAATGAAGAGGATGATTTGGAAGGGATGTGAGGCTTATCTTACTCATGTTGTAGATACTAGAGTAGTAGGATTCCAGCTTGACAGTATACCCACAATTGCCGAGTTTTCAGATGTTTTTCTTGAGGAGTTTCCAGGGCTACCCCCTGCGAGAGAGGTTGAGTTTGGTATCAATTTGTTGCCTGGTACCACTCCCATCTCTATTACTCCTTATCGTATGACACCTGCTGAGTTGAGAGAGTTGAAGGTGTAGTTATAGGAGTTGTTGGATAAAGGGTTTGTTCACCTTAGTGTGTCCCCGTGGGGAGCGCGTGTTTTATTTATGAAGAAAAAGGATGGTACCTTGAGATTATGTATTGATTACCGGCAGTTGAATAAGGTGACCATCAAGAATAAGTATTCATTACCTTGAATAGATGATCTCTTTGATCAATTGAAAGAAGCAGCAGTATTCTATAAGATTGATTTGAGATCAGGGTACCATTAGTTGAGAGTCAAAGGTGGAGATGTACCTAAGATAGCTTTTCACACGAGGTATGGGCATTATGAGTTCTTAGTGATGCCCTTTAGATTGACAAATACACCAGTAACATTTATGAATTTGATGAACAGGGTATTCAGACCCTATCTAGATCAGTTTGTGGTGATTTTCATTGATGATATTCTGATGTATTCACATAATGAGGAGGATCATGACAAGCATTTGCAAATTGTATTGCAGACTCTGAGAGAGAAGCAGTTGTATGCTAAGCTATCTAAATGTGAGTTTTGGCTTGATCAAGTGACTTTTCTCGGTCATGTGGTTTCAGCAGAGAATATTAGAGTTGATCCGAGTAAAGTTAAGGCTATTTTGAATTGGAGTCCACCTAAGACAGTGACAGAGGTTAGAAGTTTTCTAGGTTTAGCAGGCTATTATCATCGGTTTGTGAAAGGTTTTTCTATGATAGTGTAGACTCTTAATTTTTGACCCAGTCCGGTCCGATATATTTTAATTAGTCCAAAATAATTTTTGTGTTATCCAATATATTTTAATTAGTCCAAAATAATTTTTGTTATCTTAATTAAATAATATTTGCTTTAGTATTTAATTTTTAATAAAAAAATAATAATAAACAAATAAATAAAAATAAAAATTGGCGACGAAAGAAAAATTTCGTCGCCGAAGAGGGGGGCGGCGAAATGGGCCGCAGGCAATTTCGCTCGCCGCAGTCCGCTACCCCCTATGACAGCTTTTTTGCCATTGTAATTTTTCCGCAGCAGTTTTTTTTCGCCAGCGAAATTTTTTCGACGCAAATTTTTACGAAACCAAATTCAATTCGGTTTCGGTTTCCTTTTCTTAATTAATGTTAGATTTAGTAAATAATTAAGATTAATCACCAAAATCATCTATAAATAGGACTAAAAACAACACAAAAGGGGGGAGGAAAAAAGGAGGAAGGAAAATTTGAGAGGGAGAACTTGGAATCGATCGGATTTTAAGAATTCCTTCTGGCAGTGAAATCGATCGGATTTTTTGAGAGAGCAAACAAGCAATTCAATCCATCAAAGGCAGCAAAGCTTGTCTTTGTTCTTATTCATCCAAGAAGTAATTTTTGGTGGAACCAACAAGCGAAGGTATGAATTTCTTTATTTATTTTTCGTCACAGTAGCTTGAATCATCCAATTGTCTCTTTTAATTCAAAAAACCCTAGAGCCTTAATTTACCTTTTTCTAAAGCTTAAAAACCTTAATTCGTCTCTTTGTTTTTTTCAAAAATCTTAAAATTTTTATTTTTGTTTCTTCAAAATCTCAAAACCCTAAATTGAATCATTTTCTTTCCAAAAACCCTAAAAATATCTTTTTGTTTCTATAAACCTTAAATTGTTTTGTTTATTTTCATAAAGCTTCATAAAACTATAATTTAATTTTCCAAATTCTAAAATCAAATACATTCTCCAAGACACCAAAAACTCTAAAGCGTTTTATTAATTCCCGAAACCCTAAACTCTATTCCAAAAGTGAGTAGCCTTATTTTTTTAAGCATCAAAAACTTTAACCCTAATTAATCTTTCTTTCCAAAATCACACAGTAAGCATTATTCTTTAAAAATAATACTAGTTTCTTCCAATTTCAAAACCCTATTTTTTTAAATCTTAAACCCTAAAATCTTAATTTTCAACACCGAAACCTATAATCCTAGAAGCCAATTTTTAAAATCTTTCGGGTGCGAACTCGGACCCCACAAGGGGCGCTGCCCCCTTGACCCCCGCCCGCTAACCGGCTAGTGGGACCGCCGTATGGGTTTGGATCATTATTTATTTATGCATTATAAATCTTCATGTTTTACTTCCATTATTATGATTATTCAAAATACAAATAGTAAACCCAAAACCAATTAATATAAAACTTAAATTTTCCTAATTTCATGATTTTACCCCACAAACCCTAATTTTGTTAATCAAAGAACCTCATCAATCTCTTAAATTATAAAGCTTTAATCCATTTCAATTCCCTTAAAACTTACAGTAGCCTAAACCAATAATTTCTAAAACCCTAAATATTAATTGAAGAATCTTAAATAGAAACAGGAGCCCTAATTTGTGTCTTTAATTACTTTATTTAATTTTATATTTGATTATGTTGTCTATTATATACTTTAATTTATTTTCAATGCTTAGTTGATTTATTTAAGTTCAATGCTTGATTTATTTAATTTATCATGGATGGATGTTTACTTTCTATTGATGTTTAATATCTTCGATGAATGATTTATTTATGATGAATGGTTATTTACTTTTATCTATTTATTTAGATTTCCAAATGTTGTAAGAGGTATGTTTCCACTTGGTGGGTACCTCATTAGTTAAATATCATGTAATTTAAATTGCTTTTCTATTTTAGAACCAATGTAAAGGACATGTTTCTACCTTTCGGTGGGTGTCCTATTTAGGCATGGATTATGTAAGGGTATGTTTCCATCTTCGGATGGGTGTCCATTTATTTGTTTTGCTTGGACATTGTTTTGATTTTTAATATATCGATGCTTTATTTCAATTGTTGCGTGTAGATAATATTGTTATATTTCAAAATTTTATAATATTAAGACCTGTAAAGGAGGCCGGTTCCAATGAAACGGATGTTGTGGAGGTGCTGGGCCATTTCTCACCTTCCCCGCATGTACCCAACTTTCGGAACCCATTAGGGGGTTGGGGATTCCTTAGGAATCGAGTCATCCACCCCTTTCTTTTTCCCTGCCTGTCCGGGTGGCAACTCTATTTTCTCCATACTTAGGTCCGTGTTCTCTAAGGCCCCGAGCCTAAACAGTGCAGAAGTCGCAAGAACCATTCCTCCGGGAGTGGGGGCGAAAATCCCCGCTCACAGTGGCGACTCCACTGGGGATAAGAGAAGTTGATTCCAATGGTCTTTATATTATTCTATTCTTTCTTATAATGATATTATCCATTGCATCATATTAGATTGCATTGTGTGCGTGAGTTAGGACGCCCGTGTTACCCGTGTTGTGTTATGTAAGGGATACCATACTTTCATTCAAGGTATGGAATCGAGTATGGCATAACCACTCATAGCCTCGTACCATTCGGTATATACTTGCTATGGGAACCTAAACCTTTTTAACCCAAAGACTAAAGCTTATGTAATTGGCCTAGTTAATTTCCTTAGGTTTTTACCCCAAATGCATGTTGTTTGACTATGGTTAATTTATCTTGGCTTAAATCATGGCTTATTTGGTTTGTTCTTTTTCTAATATGACCCAAGTACATTTGCAAGCTCAAAATAAATTTTTCTTTAAAATCTAAAAGGCCAAAACTATCTTCAAAACATTTCAAAATGATCTTCGGATATAAGACTTTTCTAAAAATAAATCAAAAATTCTTTTGCTCATAACCCAAATACTAAGCCCAAAATTTATTTTTTGTAAAATCTTTTTACAATGGGCTTAGAAATAAAATTATTTTCATCCAACCTTTTCTTACAAAGAGCTTGCAAAATATTTAGGTCAATTACGAAATACCAAAAATCAATTGTGAGCCTAGTACTAAGAAATAATTAATCATGGGCTTGTTTTTTGCATGAATCATTAGTTACTTTTTCAAGTGAGAAATTTATTTATAATAAACCTCTTAATTTAGTTTTAATCCAATATAGCATAAAAGCTACTTTAGATGGATAAATGGATTAAAACCTAATTAATGGGAATTATAATAAATTTGACCATTGCCTTGATTTTTAAAGGATATTTTAATTTGTAGGTCTCTAATTTGGGTGAAAAATGACTCAACTAAAAGGTAATGAACAGACCTATAAGAAAAAAATACTCCAGATGCTAATAATGAAGGAATGTGGACGAAAAAGAGCTTCAAAGTGGTGACAGCCACGCTGTCCATCTGATCTGCACCACCTTTAGTATTAAAATCATAAGATGAGTTGTGGATGTCCAAATTGGACATAAAAATATGATTTGGAAAGCTAATGGACAGACCTACAAGAAAAAAAATACTCCAGATGCTAATAATGAAGGAATGTGGACGAAAAGAGCTTCAAAGTGGTGACAGCCATGCTGTCCATCTGATCTGCACCACCTTTAGTATTAAAATCATAAGATGAGTTGTGGATGTCCAAATTGGACATAAAAATATGATTTGGAAAGCTAATGGATAGACCTAAAAGGAAAAAATTATTCCAGTGGCTGGGAATCAACTAATGTGCAAGAAAAAGAGAATGAAGGTGGTGGCAAACATGCTGTCCATTACAGCAATGCAATAATGATGAAATTAGGTGGCATTTTAATTATTAAACCACTTTGTACAGCCAAGCTTGGCTATAAATACCTTCATTTGTATGCCTTGGAGATCAATCTGAAATCATCTCCTCTCCCTTGTTGTTTTATTAATTTTCTTTGTATTTTGTTGTTGTAAGCCACAACATGAGTGGCTAAGTTTTAAATTCAGCTCAAAGACTTCAAGTTCATTTGCGTAATTTGTGAGGGCAGGTTATAATTTCTTTATTTTCATTAAATATCTATTGTTTCTTGATATTATTGTTTTTTTATATGATAAATATTCAACTAAGAAGGCCTAATAGTTGATCGTTTATTATGATTAATCGCTAATCATTCTTCTTAATCTGTAATTGTTATGAAGAGTGATACTAGTAGCAATTAGGCTTTATTAATTATGATCCAAGTTTTTAATAAAAACCTAAAGAAACAATAGGGTGAATTAAATGATTTATGCTTCATAAATTATTATTCAAGCTTAACTACTTCCTGTTGCAATGCAGTTATTAGTTTGTTGAGGATTGCTTAATACCAATTTAATTAATAACTAGATTCAATAAAAGTGCTGGGCTTTAATTGATAAATATAGGGAAGTGGAAGATTTATTTTGCTTTTTAATAAATCTATGTTAAGTATTTAATCTAAAATAAAATCATATGTTTTGTCTGTGATCAAATTATGCAGTGAATTATGAACGTTCTTTGAGCTGATCTTTTTATTCATTGAATTTAAGTTATTTATCATAATTGCATTTTAAGCCCCCCTTTTATTTTCAGCAAAATCAAGTGACACAATTCAGTCTCTGTGGAATCGACCCTACTTATTACTATACACAAAAATCATTAAAGTAGGTTAATTAATTTTTGGTGGTTTCGACACCCACCATGCATACATTTACATCTCATATCATTGATCCTTTCTGGCTCATAGCCCTGGATTACAATAGTTCAAAAGCTTATGACAATCCAACTTATGCTGAAGACAAAGTATTTAGCAACAACTCAATCACTTGCTCACCAAAAACAATGGATCCTGAACAAATTCAAAGAATGGTGGACGATGCCCTCAATGCCAAGATGGAAGAAATAAAAGAGTCCCTAGCTGAGACCATGAAGAACCAATTGACTGCAATATTAGAAAATCATGTCGAGGCATCTGCTAGCACTAAGAAGCCAAAGGACAAAGGGAAGACCAAAGTTGGTGAAGTAGTTTTTGATGATGAAAAGGTGATCATTGATGATGATGATGATTGGGCTCAATACTACCAAGATTCTCAAGACAAGAAGAAAGAACCAAAGATTGTTGAAAGATCAACTATGGAGAAGACCAAAACTTCTGATGTTGAAAAGATGATTGCGGACTTAAAAAAGAAATTTGAGAAGAAACTAAAAATCGAGGAAATGTCTAAAGTTGACAAATTATTTGAGCTAGACGAAGAAGTCCCGTACAAGTTCAAGATGCCATCTATCGCGAAGTTTGATGGAACTGGAAATCCTCATCTCCATGTGAAGCAATATATCACTGCTATGCAGTCTTCCCGAGCTACTAAGGCTCAATCCCTAAGGTACTTCATGCTCTCATTGGACCCTGTTGTCCAAAATTGGTTCAATACCTTAGATGATGGAACACAAAAGAGTTGGGATCTGATTTACAAGGCCTTCATCCAATAATATGGATACAATGTTGAAATGGAAGTTACCTTAATGGAAGTTGAGTCCATTAGGCAAAGACCAAATGAGAATTTTATGGATTATGTGAAGAGATGGAGAAACAAGGCCACTTTGCTCAAGAAGAGGCTCGATGAATCCGATCAAATAAGGATGATTGTGAGAGGGGTGTTGCCTAGTCTCCATGAAAGGATGTCTCACACCGTTATAAGGGATTTCAAAGATCTTCTCCAAGCTGGTCTACAAATTGAAGAGTGGGAAAGGGAGAAAAATTGCTTTTCAATAAGAAGGAATGAGAAAGGGAATTACCAGTCTGAAAAACAAAGCACGCAAAAAAAGTTGATGTCAATACAACTGGTCAAGCAAATAGAAGGCAGTTTTTAGATCTGGGGAAGCCTTTGTCTTGGGTCTTCAACAAGCTACAAAAGAAGGGACTATTATAGCCATTGGCCCCTCGACCTTTGTCGAATCCTTTAGCCCAAAAATTTAATACTAAAGCCTTTTGTGAGTTTCATCAAACACAAGGACATGAGACAGACAAATGCTTGCGATTAAAACATGAGATCCAAAATTTAATTGACAGTGGTAAGCTGCCTAAGCCTGATAAGACTAGCACAAAAGACAATCCTTTGCCTAAGTTTGGAAGAGTACCTCCATCGGCAACCTTCATGGTAGGAAAAGGATTGGAAGAAGATTTTATTTTATCATCCTTTCAAGATGGGGATATTGAAGATATGAAAGGAAAAGAAGCTTAAACTCAACAAACTTTTCTTAGCTTGAATGTTGCTTTTCAATTTTACTTTCTTTAATATTTAATTGGAACTATCGTGCTTTTCAAATTTAAATTTGTTTGAATAAATTAATTTTATCAAAAATTTTGTTGGTCTTTGTTCATTTTGGTGCTCAACCAATGAGGAATCTAGCTTGATAATTCATAAATTAATATATCTAGGCATCATGACTTGAATGACTTTACTAGGTGAGGGAATTGCTCTATAGCATTGAGTTGTGTATGCTTACTTAGAGAGGGCTTCTACATAATTACCTTTGTCTAGGTCCTAGTAAGTCTTAGAACATGCTTTGACAAACTTTCGAGGTGAAATTAAACTCTGCTCATTTAAGGGAGAGATGATCTAGGAATTATTTGGTTAGCCAACAACTAGTATCCACCTATTAAATATCAATCCCTAGTTGTCCCTTTGAGCCTTCATAAAATTTTAGCTTTCTTTTCATTGGCTTAAAAACCCCAATAATCTACCCTGAGCTATTGTGATACTTTTGACAAGTCTTATGATCACTAAGATGAAGAGGCAAGAAGATCAAAGAAAGAAATGAATACCATGAAGATAGTTGAAGTTCTCGAGAGCATAAGAGTGGTTGAAGTTCTCAATACCATAAGGGATAGTTGAAGTTTTCTTAGTATTTCTAATATATCAAATCAAGACAACATCAGAGTAACAAATGATTTATCCCCGTTAAAGAAGATTTATGTTACTCCACTTATCCATTATTGGAATCCCAAGTTGGTACAAACAAGACAACTCTTTTAGAGCTAGAACCAAACAAAAAAAAAATAAACAAACAAACAAACAAAAAAAGAAGAAAAAGAAAAGAAAAAAAAAGGAAGAAAAAAGGAAAAGAGAAAAGAAAAAAAAGAAAAAAGAAAAAAGCGGTTCAGAAAGCCAACTGAGTTCTCTTTTACCTAAAGTAGCAAAAGGCTTCCATTTGGTTCATAAAGACATTTTTACTTGAATTGGTCCAACCCAATCAAAGATTCAATCAAAATTGGAGAAAAAGGAGGAAGACCATCCAGTTCTTGAAAGTTCTGTACTTGACAGTCCTACAAGAAGGAAGGATAAAATGATAAAATGCTTAAAGAAAGGGAAGAGTAAGGAAAATAAAGAGAAAGAAAAGGGAAGAGTAAGAAAAATAAAGAGAAAGAAAAGGGAAAAGAAGAAAAGAAACGAATTTGGGTCTTAAACTTTTTGCAAGGGCAAAAACTGTCCTAATCAAGTTCCAGATTAATGCCAAGAAGATAGAAAGAATTTGGAGTCTAGAAAGATTGCTCCCAGCTATCTAAAGTTCCAACAAGAAATTTGTAGTGTGAGGGTTTGTCCATTGTGTCACATCAGCTCCTATCTCAAAATGGCCTTCACTTAAACTCGTGTCCCTTATAGACCTCATTTCAAGCCTATCAAAGACTTGTTGATCTCTCTTGGTAGGTAGAGTCTTTTAGTGAAGATAGTTTGAATAAGCATGCATATGAGATAGACAATATCTTAATTCAATGTGACCTTTGGCCAAGTAATGTGTATGTGCCTATCTGAAGTACAACAATTCTTGCTTAAATAGAAATGATTCCCGAGTTTAGTACGGTAACTAGGGTTGTCATGTTATAGATATGTTAATTTGGAAAATCAAGTCCTAAGGTACATTGACATTAATTTGGCAAAGCCAACATTTGATTTCAAAATCAAAATTAAAAAAAAAAGTGTTTTGTCATACAAAGCCTTCAAGTTAAGGGAAGTATGTTGAACCTCCAAAGGACACATTGGGCAAAGAAAATGATTATTGGCAAGGTCATGAAGAAGCTATCAACTGACATGCTGAGACATAGTTTGAAATAGATGAATCCCTAACTCTGCTGCTTGGGGTCTCCATTATTCATATTTTCAACATCTTGAAGATAAAAGTTATAAATGCAAAGCTTTCTATCATTCCAATGCAAGACTTGAACGAGTGTCGAAAAGGAGTCAATGAGAATACTTATGCTGACCACCTCGATCTGTGAGTCAATGAAACTGCTGTGAGTATTATCATGCATACATGAGCATATCACATCGCACTTTCTTGTCTTGTATTGTCTATTCTTTATCAAAGTGAACAGCAAACACTCTGTGAAGTAAAGAATCAAAAGAAGATGTCAAATCAGGGGGTGCATGGAAAGCTTATTGCTTGAGAAAGCTCCAGTAATTTTGCAAAGAAAAGAAATGCATGCTTATGCAAAGAACTAGACAAGAAAAACACCAATCAAAGCTTGCATGAAAAAAAATCCTTGGGAGGGCAAGGAGAGGATATAAGGTCCAACTAAAAGTAGCTGAATTTTTACAAAAAGGAAGAACAAAAGAATGGAACATTAGAACTCTAAAAAGAATGAAGATGCAAAAGACAAAAGATCAGTCCAGCTAAAAAAGCTGAAGCAAGGGTAAAGACCCAAAGTCCAAAGGATGAAGATCCATTTTCAAGGGTGAAGACCCGATTTCCAAAGGATGAAAGTCCATTTTCAAAGGTGAAGACCCGATCTCCAATGGATAAAGATCCGTGTTTCAAGGGTAAAGACCCAATCTCTAATGGATAAAGATCCAATTTCAGAGGGTGAAGACCCGAATTCCAAAGGATGCAGATTCATTTTCAAAGGGTGAAGACCCGATGCCAAGGATGAAGATCCAGTTCAAAGGATGAAGATCCATTTTCAAGGGTGAAGACCCAATCTCAAAGGATGAAGATCCGTTTTCAAGGGTGAAGACCCGATCTCAAAGGATGAAGATCCATTTTCAAGGGTGAAGACCCGATCTCAAAGGATGAAGATCCATTTTCAAGGGTGAAAACCCAATCTCAAAGGATGAAGATCCATTTTGAGGGTGAAGAACCACGATGCATAGAACAACCGGAGCAGTCAGACTTCTCAATTGATAAAAGGTCAGTCAAACCCAATCTCGGGTCCAAGCACCCCAATCAAATCAATCTCCGGTCCAAGTACCCAATCCCGGGTCCAAGTACCCAAATTCAATTTGTGGTCCAAGTACCCAATCCTGGGTCTAAGTACCCAAATCAAATTCATTCTTGGGTCCAAGTACCCAAATCAAATTCAATCTCGGGTCCAAATACCCATTCTCTGGTCCAACTACCCAAATCAAATTCAAGCTCGGGTCCAAGTACCCAATCTCGGGTCCAAGTACCGAAATCAATCTAATCTCGGGTCTAAGTACCCAAATCAAATTCAATCTGTGGTCCAAGTACCCAATCTCAGGTCCAAGTACCCAAATCAAATTCATTCTTGGGTCTAAGTACCCAAATCAAATTCAAGCTCGGATCCAAGTACCCAATCTCGGGTCCAAGTACCCAAAACAAATTCAAGCTCGGGTCCAAGTACCCAATCTCGGGTCCAAGTGCCCAAATTAACCCAATCTCGGGTCCAAGTACCCAAATTAAATTCAATCTGGGGTCCAAGTACCCAATCTCGGGTCCAAGTACCCAATCCCGGGTCAAAGTGCCCAAATTCAATCTAGTCTCAGGTCCAAGTACTCAAATCAAATCATTCTCGAGTCCAAGTACCCAAAGAAAATTCAAGTAACCATCTCATCAAAAATTAAGTCTTATTGCTTTTCACTCTCTTTTACTAAAGTCTCAGATCGTTCAAGCAGGGGGGCAAACTGTAGACTCTTAATTTTTTACCCAGTCCGGTCCAATATATTTTAATTAATCCAAAATAATTTTTGTGTTATCCAATATATTTTAGTTAGTCCAAAATAATTTTTGTTATCTTAATTAAATAATATTTGCTTTAGTATTTAATTTTTAATAAAAAATAAAAAATAATAATAATAATTAATTAATTAATTAATTAAAATCAGCAACGAAAAATCGACGACGAAAAATTTTATCGCCGAAGAGGGGGGCGGCGAAATGGCCCACAGGCAATTTCGCCCTCCGCAATCCGCTACCCCTTGCGATAGCTTTTTAGCCAGCACAATTTTTCCACAGCAGTTTTTTTTCGCCAGCACAATTTTTCCGACGTAAATTTTTTCGAAACCAAATTCAATTTGATTTCTGTTTTCTTTTCTTAATTAATGTTAGATTCCGTGAACAATTAAGATTAATCACCAAAGTCATTTATAAATAGGACTAAAAATAGCACAAAAGGGGGGAGGAAAAAAGGAGGAAGAAAAATTTGAGAGGGAGAACTTGGAATCGATCGGATTTTAAGAATTCCTTCTGGCAGTGAAATCGATTGGATTTTTTGAGAGAGCAAACAAGCAATTCAATCCATCAAAGGCAGCAAAGCTTGTCTTTATTCTTGTTCATCTAAGAAGTAATTTTTGGTGGAACCAACAAACGAATGTATGAATTTCTTTATTTATTTTTCTTCACAGAAGCTTGAATCATCCAATTGTCTCTTTTGATTAAAAAAACCCTAGAGCCTTAATTTACCTTTTTCTAAAGCTTAAAAATCTTAATTCGTCTCTTTGTTTTTTTCAAAAATCTTAAAATTGTTATTTTTGTTTCTTCAAAATCTCAAAACCCTAAATTGAATCATTTTCTTTCTAAAAACCCTAAAAAATATCTTTTCTGTTTCTATAAACCTTAAATCGTTTTGTTTATTTTCATAAAGCTTCATAAAACTATAAATTGTTTTTCCAAATTATAAAATCAAATACATTCTCTAAGACACCAAAAACTCTAAATCATTTTATTAATTCCCGAAACCCTAAACTCTATTCCAAAAGTGAGTAGCCTTATTTTTTTAAGCATCAAAAACTTTAACCCTAATTAATCATAAATCTTCATGTTTTACTTCCATTATTATGATTATTCAAAATACAAACAGTAAACCCAAAACCAATTAATCTAAAACTTAAATTTTCCTAATTTCATGATTTTACCCCTCAAACCCTAATTTTGTTAATCAAAGAACCTCATCAATCTCTTAAATTATAAAGCTTTAATCCATTTCAATTCCCTTAAAACTTACAGTAGCCTAAACCAATAAATTTCAAAACCCTAAATATTAATTGAGGAATCTTAAATAGAAACAGTAGCCCTAATTTGTGTCTTTAATTACTTTATTTAATTTTATATTTGATTATGTAGTCTATTATATGCGTTAATTTATTTTCAATGTTTAGTTTATTTATTTAAGTTCAATGCTTGATTTATTTAATTTATCATGGATGGCTGTTTACTTTCTATTGATGTTTAATATCTTCGATGAATGATTTATTTATGATGAATGGTTATTTACTTTTATTAATTTATTTGGATTTCCAAATGTTGTAAGAGGTATGTTTCCACTTGGTGGGTACCTCATTAGTTAAATATCATGTAATTTAAATTGCTTTTCTATTTTAGAACCAATGCAAAGGACATGTTTCTACCTTTCAGTGGGTGTCCTATTTAGGCATGGATTATGTAAGGGTATGTTTCCATCTTTGGATGGGTGTCCATTTATTTGTTTTGCTTGGACATTGTTTTGATTTTTAATATATCGATGCTTTATTTCAATTGTTGCATGTAATATGGATAATATTGTTATATTTAAGAATTTTATAATATTAAGACCTGTAAAGGAGGCCGGTTCCAATGAACCGGGTGTTATGGAGGTGCTGGGTCATTTCTCACCTTCCCCATACGTGCCTAACTTTTCAAACCCATTAAGGGGTTGGGGATTCCTTAGAAATCGAGCCATCCACCCCTTTCTTTTTTCGGTTCCTTAGAAATCGAACTGTTGTTTAGCAAATTAATAGTTGTGTGATGCTTTGTAATTAAAAACAACTAATTTAATAACTGAAAGTAAGGGGAAATTAAATGTTATGCAAGAAGGATTGATAATAATGATAATATCCAGATATTGAATCCCCCAAGCCTCAATGATATTTATGAACAATCAATTCAGTTAAATCATTCAATAGAGTTGAGTTGGCATTCCTCTAAATTAGACTAAAACCTCTCTTGAGTGAATTAATCCCTAATCATTATGTAGAGTGTCGGAATCTCTTCTCAAACACAATTAAATAGGTCATGCATTAAGAACAAGGAACTATAAACCAAAGGATCTTGTAAGTCTATCTCTAGCACCCCAATCAATCCTCAACCCTTATGAGTAATCAATTCATATCAAGCTTTCTCAAGTCAATAATATCAAAATTGCAACCAATCAATAAGCATGCTATTATCAATTGGAAATAAATCATTAAGCATCATAAGAATAAAACAACTCAATCAAATGATTCAACTAATTATTATTATTCAATCCATACAAATAAGCTAGGGTTCATCAATATCTAGATAGAGAAGGAATTAGTTCATGTTCAAAACCAGAAAAACAGAGCAAGATAAATGAGTAAAAGAAACCAAACAATCCATGGCGAATAATTTGTATTTCTTCACTTCAATCCTTGATTCTTGGTTTAGGGGCTTGTACAAGATGTATCTCCTTCTTCAAACTCAGCTCAAAACCCTCCTCTTTGCTTCAGTTGTTGGCTCCTTCTCCCTTGTTCCAGCCTTCACATTTCAAGCTCCAGAATCTGCCAATGGAAGATGCAGATGTTGGAGAGGATGGAAATGGAGGATGAAGATGAAGAGTCAAGGAAAGTGTCACTCCCTCCTTGCCCAAAATGTGTATGCACAGCCTCCTCCTATCAAACCTCTCTTCTCTGCCTCTGTTCTCTGTTTCCTGCACAAACGTCCAGCCCTCTGCAGAAGCCCCCCCAAAACTCCCTCTTCTTCTCTTTTTATTTCCCTCCAAAGCTCAAGCTCATGCTTCCAACTCACACCACTCTCTATTGTCTCCTATATTCTCTTTGTTTAATCTTTCTTTCCATCAATTAGGCAGGTTTTTCCTTTCTTTTGACAAAAGCAATTGGTTTGTCTCCCACTTGTTCCTCAATCCGTGCAAAAGAATCAAGGTTTTTATAGGTGACACGGCCAAGCTTTGAGTGGCTTGGCCGTGTCCCTCATTTTCCTTTGGGACACGGCCAAGCCACTTGGCCGTGTCCATCACTGCCTCTTCTTTCTTTCTTTCTTTTCTTTTGTTCTCAAGGAGTGACACGGCCAAGCTTGTGGTCGTGTCATGTGACACGGCCACTGGCTTGGCCGTGTCACTTGGGTGTGTCACCTTCTGCTTGTTTCTTTTCTTCTTTTGTTCTTTGGTTAGGCATGGGACACGGCCAAGCTTGTGGCCGTGTCATGTGACATGGCCACTGGCTTGGGCGTGTCACCTGCCAGTGTCAGCTTCTGTTCTTCATTTTTCTTTCTTTGCTTGGTTCTTTGGTTTCTGTTCTTTGGGTGAGACACGGCCAGTGACTTGGGCGTGTCACCTGGCCGTGTCATCTACTGTCTTGAAGAACTTTTGAGGGACACGGCCAAGCTTGCTTTGGCTTGGCCATGTATTACTTGATTCATGCTCTTTCTTGATTGTTTTGATCATCCAAGGGAATTTTTCCACTTTAACCTAAAACAAACACTAAAACAAACTTTAAAAAAAATCAAATGAAACATTAACTAAAAACACATTAAAATCATACTAAAAACTAGCATAAAAATACTCTTATCAAATACCCCACACTTAAATCCTTGCTTGTCCCCAAGCAAGGCTAAACTCAAAACAAACTAAACACAAAAATTTTGTCAAGTTCAAGAGTTATAAAAATGCATCAAGACTTCCCTATCCTTGAATCTGCAATTAATATCAAATCAAACAAAATCGATACCAATGAAATTAAGTGGCTTTTCATGCATAACCTATGTTGTCACTCCCTCACCAACTCTTAGAAAGTGTTTGATCAAGGTGGTGTTTGCACTCATAACAATCAATGAAAGATTATTGCATATGCTTGCTTATCTATCAAATTTCCACTACTTAGTTACAATCAAGCATCAATCAAAAGGTCTTTTATTGGGTTGTAATGGGGCTAAGGTAGAGGCATGGCATTTAGGAAATATGAGCTTAATCATTAAGTTCAAGAGCACTTCAAGAATGAAGTAACCGATCATATGTATAACTCAACGATCCCTAACCACCTTCCTCTTATCTACCCCTTGACATTAAAGGACTTTTCAAGGGAACTCACTTATTACATCTTGTAACATATTCCAACCCTTTTTTTTTCAAGAACAACAATTATTTTTATTATTTTTCTTCTTTTTTATTTGATTATATATATATATATATTATTTTGCAATCTTAAACCTACTAAATTTAACCCCAAACTTAATTCAACACAACACTTGGTCATAAACATTCTTAAAATGCTCTTGACCTAATGAAAGGGTAAGAGTTAAAACAACAAGGTTCAACCTAATGATGTTGTGAAAAAGAAAGAAAAGGAAAATTGAAATAGGCTTAAAATTGGCTAACTAAGGTTAAAATTAGGGTTGGTCTTTTTAAGCCAAAGTGGGTTCACCTAATTGCCTTAATCATCTTGATGCCAAATTGAAATTTTGATGTAGTCTTAAAATGTATATCAAAGCAAGTTCTAGCAAGTCATCAATCAAAGATGTCCACACACAACAAGAATAGTCAGTTGATGGCTCAATTCCTCACTAGGTTGATGGTAATGCAAAGAAAAACCAACAAAATTGACAATAAGCACCAATTCTACTCAATTCTTAAATTTATGCTTCAAAAATTCAAAGGTCATAAATCAACAATATTTATAACAATTGAACTTTCCAAAATTCATTTATTTAAAGAAAACATAAAAAACATTAGCTAAACTAACACAAAAAAAAATTAAAATTAAAAACACAAAACACAAAATTAAAAACACAAAACACAATATGCACCCCACACTTAAAATTTCACATTGTCCTCAATGTGAGCATGCATAAACTAAAGGAGAGTTTAGATGAAACCTTATTTCCACCGCTCCCATATGCGATATGTAGGGTTTCTTCCACCCATAATACAATTGAAGTTCATGATTGAGAGGATGGACAGCATGCAACTTTGAAATGTACCCAATGTGTTGCAAAGCTTAGGTAGCATCCTTGGATGAGCAATTAGCCAATGAGAATATGTGAAAGCTGTCATAGGGTGATCCTCCAATACTATAGGGACTTGGTAAGAATGTTTTTCAGTATGCAACATAGTTATATTCATTTTTCGTTCGTTCTCGCTCCCGAAAATGGGAGGGATTATCATTGGTTGCATATTGTTCTCCCCAACTAAAACAAATTCCAAGATTTTTGGGGTCTTTTGAAGTTCAACCAAGTTTGGTTGAATCTCTTTCTCATCCTCTTTAGCACTTGGAAGTTCCCTCTCAACAACCTCATCATTTAATGTTAATTTGCTCTCCTCGATCTCTAAATTGGAAATATTAGGCTCTACTTCTAAGGTCATGGCTACCTCAAGCTTGTCTACACTATCTCCGCTATAGGGCATGTCATAGAGTTCAGGAATATGCATACCTTGTTTCTCTTCCTCCAGCATACATGGGAATGAAATTAATGGCATAAAAAGATTTGGAGGTTCATGCAATTCTATCCAAGTTGATGCTTCCAAATTCTCCTCCTCCTTTATTTGAATCAACTCCTCTATGTCGGGTTGGATCTCCTCGCATTTTCCTCTTGATTGGTCCCTGCATCAAAGAAATCACAAAAATTGTTATATATTATCTGTTCATTTCTCAAATTTGTGATTACCTCAATTTACTCCAATTGGCTAGGAAATTCTTCCTTTTGGTGTGCTTAGAGTTGATGTGCCAGCTGCCCAGTTAGAGAGTCCAACCTCTTCTGTGTTTCTTGCAAAAATTCAGACCTCAACTTATCTTCCACTATGTATTGATCGCATTAAAATTTTTCGGTATCTTGAATGAAGGCATTCACTCTCTCCCCCAAAGTAAGTTTCTTAGGTTGATCTACATTTTGTGGACTATTTTGAATGAATACATTCAATCTTTCCTCCAAAGTGAGTTCCTTAAGGTGATCTTGACTCAGCGTGTGTCTTTGAATATAGGCATTTAACTTATCCTCCAATGTAGGTTCCTTAAGGTGGTCTTGGTTTGAAAATTCTTCTTGAAAGTAAGGACCTCTTTGGTAAGGCTGAAAAAATTGTTGAGGTGGAATGTACTGTTGGTTTTTCCAAGAAAAATTTTGGCGGCTTTCCCAGCTTGGATTATAAGAATTGGAATATGGGTCATTACCACCTATCTGCTGGAAATTTTGGTATTGTTGGCAATTTTGGTTTTCATATTCTTCCTCGTGCCATTCTTGGTATCGTTGAAAACCAAATGAACATGTATTAGCACTATGTCCTGCATTGCCACATGCTGCACATACCATGTTAGAATTATAATCCCTATCATAAACTCCCTCGTGCCTTGAAAATTGCATCTTTACAAAAGGCACTCAGCAATTTAAAGAAAACAAACAAACAAACAAACAAATTCAAATACAACAAACAAACAAATTTACAGAAAACAAACACACGATTCAAAGAAAAACACACAGACAATTCAAAGAAAACAAACAAACATTCATGATAAAAAAAATAAAACTAAATCAACAGTCTTAATTATATTACTAGTATTGAAACCATTGTCCCCGGAAGCGGCGCCAAAAACTTAATGCCGTCGCTCCTATGGCTATAGCAATACCGCAAGTGCACGGGTCGCCCAAGTAATATATTAGTGAGTGAGTTATCGTTCCACTGGGGACAAGGCCAAGTACTAGTTCAAACCTTAACCGTTGTTTAGCAAATTAATAGTTGTGTGATGCTTTGTAATTAAAAACAACTAATTTAATAACTGGAAGTAAGGGGAAATTAAATGTTATTCAAGAAGGATTGATAATAATGATACTATCTAGATATTGAATACCCCTAGCCTCAATTACATCACATGATAGAGTTGAGTTGGCATTCCTCTAAATTAGACTAAAACCTCTCTCGAGTGAATTAATCCCTAATCACTAAGTAGAGTGCCGAAATCTCTTCTCAAACACAATTAAATAGATCTTGCATTAAGAACAAGGAACTATAAACCAAAGGATCTTATAAGTCTATCTCTATCACCCCAATCAATCCTCAACCCTTATGAGTAATCAATTCATATTAAGCTTTCTCAAGTCAATAATATGAAAATTGCAACCAATCAATAAGCATGCTATTATCAATTGGAAATAAATCATTAAGCATCATAATAATAAAATAACTCAATCAAATTATTCAACTAAATATAATTATTCAATCCATACAAATAAGCTAGGGTTCATCAATATCTAGATAGAGAAGGAATTAGTTCATGTTCAAAACCAAAAAAACAGAGCAAGATAAATGAGTAAAAGAAACCAAACAATCCATGGCGAATAATGTGAAAATTCTTTGGAGGAATCATGCCACTAAGGAGGCAACATGGGAGAGTAAGCAGATGATGCGGAGTCAGTATCCCTAGTTGTTTCAGACTTGAGAGTAGATAATTTTGAGGATGAAATTTATTTTTAGAGGGGGAGAATTGTAATATCTCAAAATTTTAAAAACTTTAATTTTTGGAAATTAAATAACTGATTTAAAAATATATATATTTAAGTGAAAAAGTAAAATGTGTATATGATATATATATAGATATACATAACATATACATGTCAATCTTTTAAATTTGTCAAAGATTATTTGAAATTATTAAAAATTATTTGTGTAGTTAGTGGAAGATGATTTTTTTATATTAATTAAGTATTATATATTTTACTTGGTGGAAATTTAAAGTGAAAAATTATGTGGCTATAAGGGTAGTGGTTGGATAGAGATGAGTTTGGGATAATCATCATCTTCTTCTTTCTCCATTGAAGGCCGGTTATTTCCATTAGAGGAAAAGAGGGATTTGCTTCTTCAAAGCTCAAGTAATTGAAGGACTTCAAGTGTTCAAGTTAGAGTTTTGGAGATTTTCTCCATATTTGGTAAGTTACCAACTTGTTTCCTTGATTTTCTATGAAAGTTTGTGTATGTGTGAATTGGATGTTTGATGTAGTATGTGTTAATGGTTGGTATCGGTATGTAGGAAGTTTTTTTGAGTATTTAACTATGATTTTAGGGTTGGATTGAAGAAATGGTTAAGTTTGGTGGCGAGAATAAGAGTTTTGGATTATGTAACTTTTGAGTTGTGAAGTCATGATTTTAAATTATGTATTTTACTTTTAATTGAGTTATTTTGATGTATATATAAGTATTTAAGGGTAAAATGATGGATATGGTTGATTTTGAATAGAGTTGAAAAAAGGAAAACAAAGATATTTTTGGATGTGACAATTATGTGTGATATCAGGATTTTGGCCTGACACGCCTAGTGACACGGCCATGTCTTTGGGCATGTCGATGGTTCTGTTTTAAGTGTTGGTGATACATGAAGTGACATGCCCATGTCGCTGTGACATGTGTCACAGCTTCTGTAATGTTATAGTATTGACACGTGCAGTGATACGCCCATGTCACTGAACGTGTCATAGCTACTGTGATGTAGAAGTTTTGGCACGGGTAGGGACATGCTCATATCTCTGGACATGTCTTATCTACTGTAATATAGAGCTTAGGACACGGTCATTGACACGTCCATGTCACTGAGTGTGTCAATGCTTCTATGTTGTGAATTTAGGGAACAGTCATTGACACGCCCGTGTTGTTGAGCGTGTCATTTATAGATTTTGCCCTAGATAGTTCTTTTCCTTATTTTCTTTTGTGTTTCTTATCCTTATGTTGAGAGATTTTGTATATGCCTATAAGTGTGTTACTAAGTGATTATTTATAATCACATTTGGTTTAGGCTTTATGGACACTTGAGTTACCCAATCCAAGTGTTGAGGGATATCTTGGAAGAGGAGATTGGAAGTGGTGTTTGAGCTTGTTTTGTTGCTTTTAGAGGTAAGTACAAACTTTGAATAATTGATTTTATTTGCATGACATTTGGACTTAACACATTTTGGTTGGAAAATGTGTTAAGTTACTTACTACATTATATATGCATGAGTAATATGTTATGACTTGTGTAATTTCATAAATGCATTATATGTAATGGGAGAAGCCATTGTTAATGGCTAAATTGAATGAAATATGAACTATGTGCAAGATATGATCATGACCCAAAATGTTTGGGTAATGTAGTTTTTTGTGTATACATTAAAGATATTATGTAAAGCCATTGGTGATGGTTATATTGTATAAAATGTGATACATTATGATTATATGATGATGTTAATATAAATGAGGCAATGTGCCTAGCTTGATCATGAGAAAATAAGAAAGAGATTGATAATGGAAATATGAAATAATTGTGTGCCTAGTAAATTATTCAATTTTCAGAGTTCTGTATTTGGCGGCATGCCTATGACGTAGCAGTCCCTTGAAGCTGGGTTGGGCCTTGCCCTTGAAGCCTAGTTGGGATGTTACATAGGAGGTTATCATCATTATGATATGATTTGCCTTCGGGGCTAACTTTTAAGTAATTACTTTATTTGCTTTTGGGGCTAGACACATGGTGTCAACTTAGATGAAAATAGTAACTCTTGGATTTGATTGGCATATTAGATCCTTTGGGCCCATGTTTGTGTTTATTTTTATGTGAATTATGAATTGTGAAACAATTGAGAAATATGTTAAGATAAAGTGTTATGAGATATAATATCCATATGCATTATGCATTGGCATTGCATTTGAACTTTATTGTTATCAAAGTTTGTATTACTAGGCTTTTAGCTTAGCGTGATTATGATTCATCACGCAGGTGACATGGTAGGTTCGGTTGAGCCGGAGAGTTCGTCTAGACCAAGCCGAGTCTAGGCTTGAGATCTTAAGTGTAGAGTTGATTGTTGGACATCAAGATCAGAGACAAACTGCCAGCATGTACATATTTTTATATTTTTGTACATTTTGACTTTATGTATATTATATTATATTTTGATGTATATATATATATATATCAAACTATCAAGAATGTTTTGGATAAAAATTTTATAATGAAGGTATGTATGTGTTTTAGCAAGTAATATTTTATCTATTATTTACATTATATCAGTTAAATGATTCAAGTTTATACAGATTCGAAAAGTAAGAGTTTTTATTAAAATGGATTATGGCATTCTTATATCGTATATTCATATATTACATATGTTGGGTGTATGTATTGTACGTATATAGGGTATAAGGGTGTTACACCTTTATGTTGGGATAAAGTTGGGGAAAGAAAATTGGTAGATCCTGGCTTTATCAAGGAAATGGAAGAAAAGGTTAAAGTAATTCGAGATCAAATAAAAGCAACTTCAAACCGACATAAGTCCTACTTAGATTTTAAACTGAAAGATATAAAGTTTAGTGAGGGTGATAAAATATTTTTGAAGGTGTCTCTTTGGAAGAGGATATTGAAGTTGGTTCGGAAAGAGAAGTTGAGTCCTGGATTCATTGAACCATATGATATACTGGAGAGAGTTGGACAAGTTGCTTATAAACTGGCTCTATCACCAGAGTTGGAAAGATTCACAATTTTTTCCATGTGTCTACGCTTTAGAGATACAGATAAGATTCGTCACATTTATTATCATTTGAATCCATCGAGGTGAATCTGGATCTGACTTATGAAAAAGAACCAGTAATATTTTTGGCTCAGGAGGTAAAAAATTGAGAAATAAGAGGGTGCCATTGGTTAAAGTGTTGTAGAGGAATCACTCTATCAAAGAGGCAACATGGGAGAGCAAGAAGGTCATGCAGAGCCAGTATTCACAACTCTTCCAAAGTTAAGAATTAGGTAATTTCGAGAATAAAATTATTTAAAAGAGAGAAAATTGTAACATCCGCATTTGATTAAAATATAAACAAATAAATAAATTGGAAGGGTTAATTAGTGGGCTGGAAGGAGAAAATACCTAGTATATATGTTGGGCATACGCTAAATATACATAAAGTATAAAATTTACTAAAAGATAAAAGTTGTTAAAAAGTAAAAAATAATAAAATGTCAAAGTTAAAAGTTAAAAGTTAAAAAATCAAAATTAAAAATAATTTTGGGTGGAAGAGATAAATATTAATTATTAGTTATTAATTAATTAAATTATTATTATATAATATATATATATATGGTTATAAATGAAAGAAGAATTAAAAGTCAAAAACTTGGGTCTTCATCTTCTTCTTCTTTCCTTAGGAGGCCGAAATCTCCATTAAAGCATAAGGAGAAATTTTCTTCTTCAATTCATCAAATTCTATAAGATTTTACAAGGAATTAAGGAAATTTGAAGAAAGAATAAGTAATAGGTAAGCTTTCTTTTGAAATTAAGAAGTTTTATTGAAATTCTTGGATATGTGATTTTCCATTTTTGAAGAACGGTTCAATAATTGTTATTAGGAATTTTTATAAAGTTATTTAGTGTGGAAGTAATGATTTTAAGGTTGGTTGGTTAAATTGATTGAGTTTTGTTGTAGCTTGGAAGAAGTAGTATTGCAATTAGGGTTTTAGAGCAATTTTGGATAGCAATTGTATAATTAATGTTTAATTATTTAAAATGGCTTAGAATGAGATGCTAATGCCATTTTTGCACTTATAATTTGGTTTAGGTGCAAGTAAGGTGAACTTGTATATTTAAAGTAGAGAAGGGTATTGGTGAAGTTAAAGTTGGAAGGTGATTAGGGCTTGGATTTTGACATAATTGAGGTTAGTACATACTTTGATGATTTATGCTTTAATTACGTTTGGCTTACCATAACACATTATGTTTTTACGATTGTGTTATGCTACTTTAAGTTTAATTTCATAGATAAAGGGCATTGTTATAGGTGAGAATGTGTAAAATGCATTAAATGTGAGATATTAAGCCATTGTAGATTGGTTAATATCTTTGTTATGTATAACTTGTAAAAAAATGTGTTTGATGCATTTGGAATGGGAAATAAGCCACATTGTGAATGTGGCAAGACAATATGCTTTAATATTGAAATATGTGGGAAATATGGAAATTATATATGGAATATGGAAAATGTGATGAAAAATGGATAAAAAGTGATAATGTGAGATGTAAGTTTTCCCTATATAATATCTTATTCCAGAGAATTGTATTTGGTATTGTTGAATTGGCATACCATTAATATGTGATATTTTATTTGTTTTCGGGGCTTGACATGATGGTGTCATTTATAATAGTGATAATTATTTGCCTTTGGGACTACTCACAATAGTGTCAATAGGAGATGCGCCTTCGGGCGATATGATTAGACACTTAGATCCTCGGTGTCGCGATAGGTCAAGTTGATATCTCTAGAACTTGAATATTAAATAGGGTTATTTAGGCCCAATATATGTGTTTGCAAAATGCTTGATGATTCCATGAGTAGTGAATGCATTTTACCTACTACTTTTTATTTTTGTAAGAAAAGATGTATTGTATTGTTCTTAAAAAATTACTTTTATAATCAAAGTATGTACTGCTAGGCTAGTAGCTTAGCATGATTATTTTTATCGCACAAGTGACATAGTAGAGGCAGAGAGCCCTGTTAGACCATACCAGGTCTAGGTTTTTGGACTTGCACTTGAAATCTATTTATTTCCACAAGACCAGAGCTTGCCTGTATAACATGTATATATTTGTTTTTGCTAAACTTATTATGTTTGTATACATTATGAATTTGCAAAACAATGTTATAAACTTAATGTTTGGCTAAGGGTTGTAAATATTTAAAGTACTTTTATACATAAATGTGGGATGATTGTTGGAGGATATGTTTGAGATTTGAAATATATATGTATATTGGGAGTGTATTTTAGTGCAAGTTGTGGTTATTTAATTTTGGGAAATGTTCAATTTACAGATAAAACTCTGATAAATTTTTTTCATAGATTTTCTTTAAATTTTGTTTTTTTAACATTTAATTACTAATATATATCTTTATTTACTTATTAAATCACATTCACAATCATTGACACACTTACACATAATGTTACTTAACATATACAAACCAATAATAAAGTAGCATAACACATTTACCAAATCACAATGTGTTATGCCAAATTAAATGTAATTAAAATGTAAGCTATGAAAGTATTTACTAACTTTTAAAATGCCAAAACCAAGGCCAACTCCCATTCTAAACACTAACTTCGTCAAATGCCCTTCCTCTCTTTAAATTGACAATTTCACTTTCTCACTCCTAAACAAAATAATGAGTCAAATTATTTCATTAAAAACATATTTCCATACATTCTATTCAAAGTAATCATTAATTACGCAATTTCTAATCAATTTCTAATAAAATCCTAATTTACCATTTCTAACTTCTTCAAACGTCATCCTACCAAACTTATTTCCATCATTAGATCTTAAAATCATTACTTATACATAAAAAATTAAAACAATTCATTTTAACAATTATAGCAACCTCCCTCACAAACCCTAATTTCACATATTTAACCCTGAAAGCCTAACTTCACCAATCATGCTCATCTCAACCAATTAATCTTCAAATCATCATATATCCATTTTATTAGCTTTATTATTAACAATTTTAACAGTTTAAATTAACTTTCTCTCACCAACCCAATTACACATACTCTTAAAAATCAAAGAAAGCTAACTTAAATTAAAGAAAACTTACCTAATACTTGATTAATCTTCAAAAGCACCTCAAATCCCTTAGAAATATTTTGAGATTTGGTGTAAATAATAAAGTGAAAATCTCCCCTTTCTCTCACTAGAATTTGGCCACTATAGGACAAGGAAGAAGAAGATGACAACTTTTTTACTTCTTCCTTCCTAACCACACACACACACACATATAGTAATTTATTAAATAAATATTAATTATCTAATATTTAAATATTAGATATTTAAGTCTTTACATCCATGATTCATTTTAATTTTAATTTATTATTTTTTAAATAATATTTATAATTATATTTTTTAACTTTTTACTTTTTATTTTTACTTTTTACTTTTTATCTTCTAGTAAAATGTATATTTTATGCATATCTTTCCTATACATTAGGTATATACTATGCATATTCCTCCTCTATCTCTCTAATTATCATTTACATTAATTATTTTATTAGATTTAAAATTATGGATATTACAATTCTCTCTCCCTTAAATAATTTCGTCCTCAAAATTACCTATTATAGTAAATAAACTCTACCAAGACAAACATCAATCTCAACTCTCCCCCTTATGAACATCCTTAAATATCTTCACAAATCCCTAACTAGTTCAAGGAATTCTCAACTTTTAACAACATCATCAAAGAATAAACATTCAACCAATGTATAAATAATAATATTAGATGATAAAAATTTACCTTCATCTACATCCAAGATATCATGCTACCCTGCATCTCATTGACTCTCTGTGATGATCTCACTCCTTCCGATCTATCCAAAGATATAGACCCCTCTATAAACCCTTAATTTTGGTCTGAATTAAATTCAAGAAGCTTAAATCTGGTCTGTTACAATTTTAAAGAGCTTAAACCTAATTTAAAAGTTGAAGTCAAACCGGTCCAATTTATAAAGGCCTAAATTAAATTTATAAAATAAGTTCAGTTTGAGAATTAGAGAAAATTAAATTTGGTTTGAGTCAGACTAGGTCCAAATCGACATGAGCCTAACTCATGTCGATTTGGATACTCCAAATCGACATGAACCTTGGATGATTCTAAATGAGTTTTGTTTGTTTAGGAATCCTAATCGTGTTTAAATTGTGCAAATCTCGAAACTGGATGAGGATTAATAAGGAGTGTTAACCCTAATTGATACATTATAAATAGAAAGTAAGAGAGAAAGCCAAGGGGCGACAATAATAAAGAAATAAACAACAATTAAAAAAAGAATTGATACAGAAACTGAAACACACAAGAATTAATACATCAACAAAGGGAGAGGCAGTAGCTGAAAGTAGCAATTGTCTCTGGATTGCATTCACTCAATCAAAAATCAATTGATCCACTGAGACATCTAAACAAGCTTGGTTCAATAAATCAAAATTGGTGGAGCCTAGAACACAAGTATCATCTTCTCATTTTATTTAAATTTCAATTAATTATCTTCGTGTTATGAATTAGGCATACTGTGAAGTTTTGATAAATTTTATAAAATTATAATTCTTTTAATTCCATCCTAGACTTAAAATTGATATTGAATTCCAACATTGCATTATCTCAGACATAATTTTCATGATTAACCCTAATCCATCTTTCAAAACCCTAATTCTATAATTCTAAAGCCTTAACTCTTTAGGTTTAAACTTAGTTGGCATCTCTTAGTCTAGTTTGCATATTAAGCTTTAAAATTGCATTTTAAACTCTAGCCTTACATGTGTTTATCTTAATTTGCCATCTTCAAATCTTGATCTTGCATATTAGACTTTAATTTTAGGATTGTGTCTTAGTATTGCATGTAAAAGACCTTAGATTAGCATTAAAACCCTAGGTTAGCCTAAAAATCCTAATTTTAAGACCAAACCCTAATTTATCCCTCAAAACCCTAACTTGTATTTAAAAAATCCTAATTCACATTTTAAAACCCTAGAATTGCATGTCCATTCTGAATTTTATAATTGAAACCCTAGATTGATTGCTTGATTTATTGTTATATACTTTATAGTGAAAAATGCATTTTGGTTGTTTTATTACTTATTTTTATTAATTAAATTATGTTTATTTATTTGAGTTTTAAAGATTGTAAAATGCATGTTTTTATCTTGTGGCTGCCTTAATTATTTTTAATTATGTCATTTATTTTATGAACTTTGGGACTTTGTAAAGGATATTTTCCATCAATTGGTGGGTGTCCTATTTTATTTACTTGTACCTTGGATATTGAACATTGTAAGGGCATGTTTCCATTCTTGGATAAGTGCCTATTTTGTTTATTTTATTTCAATAATATGATAGATGTTTATTTATTATAATTTCATATAATATGAATATTATTGTAATAATTTAAGAATCTTAAAATATTTAAATCTGAAAAGAAGGTCAGTTCCAATGAACTGGACACTATGTAGGTGCTGGGTCATTCTCACCTTCCTCATGCATACCCAACTTTTTGAACCCAATAAGGGGTTGGAAATTTCTTAGGAATTGAGTTATCCACCCTTTTTTTTCTTTCCCAGACCGTCCAGGTGGCGACACCATTTTCTCTAGATTTAGGCATGTGTTCTCTACGGCCCCGAGCCTAACAGTGCTGTAATCGCAAGAACCATTCCAGCGAGAGATAGTGGCAAAAATTCTCACTCACAGTGGCAACTCTACTGGGGATAAGAGAAGTTGATTATGTTGGTCTTTATATTATTTTATTCTTTGTTATTATGGTATTATTCATTGCACCACTTAGATTGCATTATGTGTGTGAGTTAGGATGCCCTGTGGAACCGTGTTGTGTGTATGTGAGGGATACTATACTTTCATTCAAGATTTGAAGATCGAGCATCACATAACCACTCATAGCCTTGTACCTTTTGGTATATACTTGCTATGGAAGCCTAAGCTTTTTCAACCTAAAGACTAAAGCCTATATAGTTAGCCTAGTAATTTTCCTTAGGATTACTCTAATTGCTTGTTTTGACTATGATTAGCATGTTTTGGCCCAAGTCATGGCCCATTTGGTTTGTCCTTTCCTAATATGACCTAATTATAGCAAAAGCCCAAAATCATCTTATGGCCCAAATAAGAAGCCTAAAATTACATTTTAAACTTTTTGCAATGGGCTTCAAAATATTTTCAGAACCATTTTGCACTTCATGGCCCATCTATCAAATCAAACTTTCATTGGGCTTTGAGAATCAAAACCTTTTTTTTACAATAAGGAAAATTTTTTAAAATGGGCTTATAACTAGTTAGGTCAATTATGGAATAGTAAAATTAATTATGAGCCTAATTTATATCAAGACTTGTTAATCATGGGCTTATTTGTGGCATAGATCATTAGTTAATTTTTCAACTAAGAAATCTACTTACAATAAACCCTTTAAATTAGTTTTAATCCATAATATAGCATAAAAGCTATTTCTCAGAAGCTCAATTAGTGGAAATTATCATGGACTGAGTTCTTATTTGAAAATACAACTATTGGTTAATTCGTCTGAGTGACTTGAAAATAAAGTATCCCCTATTGATATCTTTGTTGGCTATAATACCTTGGAAAAGAGGCTCGCCACTCGTATGCTGATAATATAAAGTTAGAAGGGACATCCTGACTTTACTCATTTGTTTGTTTGCTACATGTGTGCACATGCATACACGCATACATCCATTGCATTATATCACATTAATCCTTTCTGGCTCACAGACTTGGATTTCAATGGTTCAAGGGCTTACAATAATCCTACCTATGACAGTAACTCAGAATCCAATGAAGGATCAGTCAACTTTGCACCAAAACCAATGGATCGTGGACAAGTTCAGAACCTGGTGAATGAGGCTATTGCATCCAAGATGGAAGAACTTAAGGGGACCCTGGCTGAGGCTGTGAGAAGTCAGTTAACTGTACTACTGGAAATGAATGTTGAAGCATCTGCTAGTACTAAGAAGCAGAAAGACAAAGGGAAAGCCAAGGCAGGAGAGATAACCTTTTATGATGATAAGATGGAAAATGATGATTATGACTGGGACCAATACTTTCAAGATCAACAGCAAGATAAGAAAGAAAAGAAGGTTGTGGGAAAAAAGCTGAATCCGCCGATGTTAAGAAAATGATTGCGGACTTAGAAAAGAAGCTGAAGACTGAAGAGGTATCGGAAGTGGACAAGCTATTTGAAGATGAGGGAATTTCTCACAAGTTCAAGATGCCTCCATTGGCTAAGTTTGATGAAACTGGAAATCTTCACTTTCATGTCAAGCAGTACATCACTGATATTTTGTCTGCTACAGCTACAAAGGCTCAAATCCTAAGGTATTTCATGCTATCTCTGGATCCTATTGTGCAAAACTGGTTCAATACCTTAGATGAGAGCACCCAAAAAGATTGAAATTTACTATAAAAGCCTTCATTCAATAATATGGGTACAACATTGAGCTGAAAGTGACCTTGATGGAGGTGGAGACTATCAGACAGAAGCAAAATGAAAACTTTGTTGATTATGTGAAAAGTAGAGAAACAAGGCTGCTCTTCTAAAAAAGAAGCTTTATGAATCTGACCATATCAGAATGATAGTGAAATGTGTCTTGCCCAACCTCCGTGAGAGGCTCTCACATTCTTATAAGAGATTTTAAAGATCTTCTCCAAGCTGACTTACAGATAGAAGAGTGGAAAAGAGAGAAGAACCATTTTGATGGGAGAAGGAATGAGAAGGGGAGTTACCAATTTGGCAATTAAAGTGTACTTAAAATGGTGGATGTCAATACAACTACTAGCCAAGAGAATAAGAGGCAATTTTCAAAGTTAAGGAAACTTTTATCTTGGGTTTTCAATAAGCTGCAGAAGCAAGGGCTATTGCAGTCATTGGCTCCTCGACCATTACTAAATCCTCTGCCACCAAACTTTGATGCTAAGGCTTTCTGTCAATTTCATCAGAAATAAGGGTCTGAAACAGATAATTGCATGCGATCCAAAATTTGATTGATAGTGAAAAGTTTCCTAAGCTTAATAAACCTAGCACGAAGGACAATCCTTTGCCTAAGTTTGGCAGAGTACCTCCACCAACAACCTTCATAATAGGGGGAGGGTTGAAGAAAAATTTTGTTTTATCCTTTGTTCAAGATGAGAGTGCAGAAGATGTGTAAAAAGAAGAGACTGAACTCAACAAACTTTCCTTGGCTTGAATTATGCTCGTCTTATTTTCTTTCTTATTTTTTTAAAACAATTATGTTTTTAAAATTAAAATTGTTTAAATAAATTACTTTGGTTGCATTTATAATTTTATTATTTTTTGATATTTTGATGCTTAACCAATGACGAATCTAGCTTGATATTTATAAATTAGTGTATCTATACATCATGATTCAAATGACTTTACTATGTGAGTAAATTGCTCTATAGCATTAAGCTATGTATACTTACTTAGAGAGGGCTCATGTATAATTACCTATGTATAGGCTCTAGTCGGTCTTAGAACATGCTTTGAAAAACTTTCGAGGTAAAATTGAACTTTGCTTATTTAAGAGAGATAATCTAGGCATTGTTTGGTGAGGCAACTAGCATCTACTGTAATATCCGTGATCTTGGAGAATTAAATAAGTATTTATGGGTATAGGAGTTATACATATCTAATGTATATCTAATGTATACATAGTATATATATATTATATATATTATGCATGTTGTTTATATTTATATATATTATATACTTGATATATGGTCCACTTAATGTGTAGATATGGTGCACATGATATACATATACATATGGGTAAATGCATATATTAAATATACATTACATATTCATAATATATATATATACACATTACATAAACATGTACATAAAAGTATATGTAATATATAAGTAATATATATATGACATATACATATTATATAAATGAAATATAAACATATATGTATAATTAGTGATGAGAAGATGATTAATGAGTAAAAAATAAATAAAAATAATAAAAGAAAAATAAAGTCAAAAGAAGAGAGAAATATAAGAGATATGCATATTGATTGTTTGAAATATAAATGACATATGCAAAACATATAAATATCCAAAAATATACAATACATATATATATATAAAGTATAAAATGGTGTTGGAAAATGTGATGATATGATGATGATGATGATGATGATGATGATGATGATGATGATAATAATAATAATAATAATAATAATAATAATAATAATAATAATAATAATAATAATAATAATAATAATAAGAGAATAAAGAAAAGTCAAAGAAGGAAATAATATGATTGGTGAAAATTAAAGGTGAAAAAATAAATATCAAAGTATTTAATTATATTTTAATTAAATTAATATATTATTAATTATATTTGTGGCTAGGAAGAAGGGAAATAAAGGGTGTATTTTCTTCTTCTTCTTCTTCTTCTTCTTCTTCAACGTGTGCCATTGGAGTGAGGGTGAGAAGAGTGTGAGTTTTTCTTATATATCAAATTTTACAAGGGATTTAAAGAATATTTAAGTTGATTTTGAAGAAAGACTAAGATACCAAGTAAGTATCCTCTCTTTAAAGCTTTAAATTCTTAATTTTATGGTTATGTTTGAATTAGTTAGAGAGAGAAAGTTGTGTTTAATTGCTTAAATTGATAGAATTAAAGCTAAAAGAATGAGTATATTATGATTATTTGTTGATTGGTTGTTGGAAATAAGCATAAATGATGGAAGTTAAGTTTGATTATGAATATGTGTAATTAGGGTTTCTAATATGGTTTATTATAATTATGGTAATGGGTGAATTTAGTATTGTTTTAATATATATGTAATGATTTTATGATTAGAAATTGATTATGAGAGAGTTTGGTTAAGTTTAGGATTATAGACCTATTATATGTAAATTAGTATTTCTAATATGGATATTGATAATTATTTTAATGAGATGAATTAGTATTGTTTTAATGTAAATGTTATGATTTTAAGGTTCAAAATGTGATATGAGTAGGTTTTGATGAAGTTAATGTTAATAGTTATATTATGTGAAATTTTGATTTTTGAAAGAGATTTTCATAATTATGGAAGTGAATTGTTTTAATGTTATATTGATGTATAAGTGATGTTTTATAGTCAAATGTTAAAAATGAGCTTGATAGAATGAAGTTTGAATAAGGTAGTAATGGTGAAAATAATATTTTGGTGGAATTCTTAGTGGAGTTGATGCAAATGATATTTAAATAATTAAAGTATATTTAAATGAATTGTTAATGCTAAATTGGAACTTATAATATGGTTTAGGGTTGAGTAAAGGATAGTTACAAAATTAAAGAGAGGAAGGGCAAATGGTGAAATAGGATTTGGGAGGTGAATTAGAATTGGATTTTGGCATAATTGAGGTTAGTACATATTACTAAACATTGTTTTTTTCATTAAATATAAGTGAGCATTATGAATGTATAATGTTATGAAAAAATATGATTTTGCACATAATCTATGCATTGTGACATAGTTATGTGTTGGGTGTCACATTGGCAATAATCCAATATGGATATATATATATATATATATATGATATATGTGGTGTTTTGTTCAATGTGAACACACTTATGACTTGTGAACAAATGTGAAAAATAAGTCACATTGTGAATGTGACTCATGGATAGGAAATTTGACAAACGAAAAATATGAAAAAGGATAAAATGTGGAATGTGGGAAAAAATATAAAAATTTTAAAAATAGTTAAAAATATGAAAAATATGGAAAATATGGAAAAAAGAATGATTATGAAAAAATTGATAAATGCAATTTAAAAGTAAAAATTAATTGTGTAATAATGAGAAATTGACAAATTAAATGAGAACATAGAAATGCAATACGAAAGTGATCATAGCATATGATGATCACTTAATAAATATGGAAAATGAATGATATATAAACATGGGAAGATGATATGAGAAATATTAAAATAGAAATGGAAAATGAATATGTAATGTGATATGTAATATGTATATGCTTGTAAAAGGTGTTAAAATATGGAAAGAGTCACATTTACAAGTTATATAATCAGATGAAGTATGGAAGTGATCATGAGTGAGTTGATCACTTGATAAATGTCAAAAAATAATGAAAAGAAAATGAGAATATGGAATGTATTGAAATGATAGAAAAATATACCTAAAATAATAAAGAAAAACAAGTTTGGTTATGTTATGAGAAAAAGTGAAATAATGTATGTTTGCCTTATATAGTATCTTATTCCAGAGAATTATTTTTGGTTCTATTGATATTATTTGTATTCGGGCCATATGTCGGGCGCCATTATTATTTGCTTTCAAGCCAGAAGTTGGACATTACTATTATTTGCCTTCGGGCCCAGACACAGAGGTGTCAAGAGACGGTTGCGACACTTAGATCTCTAGGGTCGCAATAGACTATGACAATATCTCTGGAACTGAAATACTATATAGGGTTGTTTGGGCCCAATGTGTCTGTTTGTGATAAGTTTATGTGTATATGTGTATTATATTATGGAAATGGAATATAATGATTGGAGTGTGAAATGAGTAATGAGATGTGATTAACAATGCGTATAATGATAGACTTAAGCATAACTAGGTCTAGAGATTGAGGTGATCTAAACAAAATTAGGTCATGAAACTTGATATTATATATAATGGATTTGATAATTAAGATGTATGAATAAAGAAATATGCACGATAAATAAAATGAAAATTAAGAATATGTATATGTATAATATTTATTATTTTTCAATATGTACCACTAAGCTGTAAAGCTTAGCATGGTAATTTGTATCGTGCAGGTAAATAGAAGTGATGATCAGAGTGATCTTGATTGTGAATGAGACTTGAGGTTGTGAGTGCCATGAGACCAACCTTGAAGATGTTGCATTCATGTATTATGCATGTATTGTGTAATGTAGATTTTGTATATTAAATAAACATCATTTGTATATTAAACTTGTTTTGTAAAATATTAGATATGTACATGATACTTTTTTTGCATTGATGAAGTGATGATATTTATGGAGAAGGAATGGATTTTATAATATATATCTTTGGAAGTATCTTTTGTGAAGGTTGTGTATATAGTGATATTTGGAAAACGTTAAAATTTCATACAAAACTCTGACAAATTTTTTCTAGAGATTTTGTATTAAAATTTGTATTTTGTCAATTAATTATTTATACATATATTTATTTACTTATTAAACTTATGTTTCAAAGAATAATTTATTTTATTAAACATAGAAAGATTTTCTACTATTAATTATTATGAAGTTCTTATATTTTATATATGTATTTTACATATATGGAGTGTATATATTATACGTAAGTAGGGTATAAGGTTGTTACATCTACGCTATTTATATCAATCCCTAGTTTGTCCTTTTAAGCCTTTATGAGATTTTAGCCTGCTTTTTATTAGCTTATAAACCCTGATAACCTATCATGAGTTGGTGTGACACTTATGACAAGTCTGACAATCACTGAGCTACCAAAAGGCAAGAAGATTGAAGAAATGGATGCTTAGTCAAGACTATAAGGACAGTTGAAGTTTACTTGAAGTAGACCTAATTTCTTATATCTATCCTCATTGAAGCTGAATTGTGCTACTCCATAGTTATAAGCATAGGATAATATGAACAAGATAACTTTCTTAGAGCTAGGACCCAAAAAAAGAAAGAAAAAGCTCGCTAGGTTTAAAATCCGAAAGGGCGACTTAGGCAAACATTAGAGCAGCTCTCTAGTTTTGAAAATCCGAAAGGACGGTTCAGAAAGCTAACCTACAAGAAGAGTCTGACTTGAATCAGTCCAGCCTAACCAAGGACTCAGCTAAATCAGAGAAATAGGAGAAAGACCACCTTTCATCCAATATAGCTCCACTCTTGAAAGCGCTAGAGTTGATATTCCAAAAGAGGAAAAAGAGAGGAATGATGAAATGCCATGTCCAAGAAAAAAGTAGGAAGAAGAAAGAAAAGGAAAAGGAAAAGGAAAAGAAGAAGAGCAAGGGTCCTGAGTTTGTACAAAAGCAAAAGGAAAAGGTTTTCCAGATCAAATCTAGATTTTTGCCAAGAAGAAGAAAGAACATTCAAGCTTGCTCTTTTCATAAAGCAAGATAACAAGATGCCTAAAAAGGTCAAAATAATCTCTAGAGTTTCCAACTGACTACGATACAAATAAAATATTTGTTGTGTGAAGGTCTGTTAGTAGTGTCACGTCAGCTTCAACTCCAATTTAAAATTGGTCTTCGCTTAACCCATGTCTCTTATAGACCTCATTTCAAGCTTGTTAAAGACCTATTAATCTCTTTTGATATGTAAAGTCTATTAGAGGAGATTGTTTGAATAAGCATGTATATGAGATAGATAATATTTAAATTCAATGATACTTTTGACCAAGTAATGTTTATATGCCTACCTGAATAGTTCTTGCTCAAATGGAAATGATTCCCAAATTTAGTACAGTAACTTTGGTTATGATGTTATAGGTTGAAAAGTCAAGTCCTAAAGTACATTGGCACTGATTTGACAAAACCAACATTTGATCTCAAAATTAAATTTAAATTTCAAAAAAAAAATTCTTACTGCATGAGCCTTCAAGCTTAGGGAAGTACATTGTATTATCAAACTTTAAAGGATACATTAGGCAAGATTGGGCTGATGAAAGAATTGTTATAAATAATTTTCCAACTAAAATGTTGAGTCATAGTTTAAAATGGATGTCTCATGTATCTTTGACTATACTGCTTGGGCCCCCACTACTCATGTTTTCCATATCTTGAAGATGAAGCTATAGATGTGAAATCTCTTGATGATCCAATGCAAGATCTATGTGAATGTCTTAAAAGTATCAATGGGAGTGCTTCAACCTACCACCTAGGTCTATGAGATAATACAATCACTGTACGTATCATTCATGCATATCATGCATATATGCATACTTGAGAATATCACACTGCATTCTTGTTGTTTTGTGTTGCGCATTATTTGTCATAATAAGCAATTGATACTCTATGAAGAAAACATTTAGAAGCAGACATGAAATCAGGGGGCATGAACTACCCATTGCCTGAGAAAGATCCAAATAATTTGCAAAAATGGAGAAGCATGCTTCCTTAAAGAATAAGACAAAAGTATCAGTTGAAGCCTAATGGGCACAAAATCATTTGTTTGAGCCTACACAAGGGGGAAACACTTCTCCTTTAAATTTTTTATTTTATGCATCTACAAAATATTTTCAAACTCCCTTAAAATGTTCTGTCATGCGGGAGTAAAGAGAGGATATAAGGGCTAAAGGGCTAAAAATGGACTTCAGCCAGATTTGCGAAGAATGGAACCAATTGGCTAGAAGAAAGCTAAAATTCTTAAACGATAAAAGGATGGTCAAGCAAGAAGAGCTGAAGTCCATTACAGGTTTAGAACCCAAATCCAGCCTCAAGTCTAGAACCCAAATCCATTCACGGGTCTAGAACCCAAAATCTAGTCTTGGGTCCTTAACCCAAATCCAACCTCGGGTCCAAAACTCAAATTTAGTCTCAGGTCTAGAATTCAAAATTCAGTCTTGAGTCCAGAATCCAAATTCAGTCTTGGGTCCAGAGTCCAAACCAAATTTTTAGGTCCATAACCCAAATCAAATTTTCTAGTCTATAACCCAAACTAATTTTTTAGGTCCAGAACCCAAACCAAAATTTGAATCTAGAACTCAAATCAAATTCTCGGGTCCATAACCTAATTTAAATTCACAGGTCCAGAATCCAAACTAATTTTTTGAGTCTAGAACCCAAACTAAATTTCTGGTCTAGAACCCAAACTAATATTTTGGGTCTAAAACCCAAACCAATTGTTTGGATCCAAAATCCAAATCAAATTTCAGGCCTAGAACCCAAACCAATTTTTGGGTCCATAACCCAATTCAAATTTTGGGTCCAAAACCCAAACTAAATTTTTGAGTCCAGAACACAAATTAATTTTGGGCCCAAAACTCAAATCAATTTTTGGGTTCAGAACCCAAACTAATTTTTTGTGTCTAGAATCCAAAGTAGATTTTTTGGGTCTGTAACTCAAATTAAATTTTTGGATCCAGAACCCAATGTGCCAAGACAATCCAGTTTTATCTTTTCAAATTAATCGGAATGTCCGAGAATAACTCAAACCCTGCCAAAATAAATTATTTTTCACTCTCTGAATAAATTCAAGCATGGGGCAAAACTGTAAACCCTTAATTTTAGACATCATACCTTCATCTATATCCGGGACATCCTGCTACCTCTGCATCCCATTGACTCTTTATGATGATCTCACTCCTTTCATTCTATCCATAGATACAGCCCCCTCTATAAACCCTTAATTTTGGCCCAAATTAAATTCAAGAAGCTTAAACCTGGTTTGTTACAATTTTAAAGAGCTTAAACCTAAATTAAAAGCTTGAGTCAAACTGGTCCAATTTATAAATGCCCAAATTAAATTTATAAAACAAGTTCAGTCCTAGAATTAGAGAAAATTAGATTCAGTTTGAGTTGGACTTGGTCCAAATAGTCATGAGCTACTCATACCCATTCGGAAGTGTTCCAAACCGACATGAGCCTAACTCATGTCGATTTTGACACTCCAAATCGACATGAACCCTATGCTTAGATGATTCTAAATGAGTTTGGTTTGTTTAGGAATCCTAATCATGTTTAAATTATACAAATCTCGAAACTGGATGAGGATTAACAAGGAGTGTTAACCATAATTGATACATTATAAATATAAAGGAAGAGAGAAAGCAAATGAGGCGATAGTAATAAAGAAATATAAGCAGCAATTAACAAAGAAGAATTGATACAGAAACTGAAATACAAAAGAATCAACACAACAACAAAGGAAGAAGCAATGACTAAAAGTAGCAATTATATCTGGATTTCATTCACTCAACCAAAAATCAATTGATCCAGGCAGACATCTAAATGAGCTTGGTTCAATAAATTAAAATTGGTGGAGCCTAGAATGCAGGTATCATCTTCTCATTTTATTTGAATTTCAATTAATTATCTTCATGTTATGAATTAGGCATACTGTGAAGTTTTGATAAATTTTATAAAATTATAATTCTTTCAATTCCATTTGAGACTTAAAATTGATATTGAATTCCAACATTGCATTGTCTCTGACATAATTTTCACGATTGACCCTAATACATATTTCAAAACCCTAATTCCATAATTTTAAAGCCTTAACTCTTTTGGTTTAAACCCAGTTGGAATCTCTTAGTCTAGTTTCCATATTAAGATTTAAAATTGCATTTTAAACTCTAGTCTTACATGTGTTTATCTTAATTTGCCATCTTCAAATCTTGATCTTGCATATTAGACTTTAATTTTAGGATTGTGTCTTAGTATTGCATGCAAAAGATCTTAGATTAGCATTAGAACCCTAGGTTAGCCTAAACACCCTAATTTTAAAACCAAACCCTAATTTATCCCTTAAACCCTAACTTGTATTCAAAAAACCCTAATTCACATTTTAAAACCCTAGAATTGCATGTCCAATCTAAATTTTATAATTGAAACCCTAGATTGATTGCTTAATTTATTGTACTGTATAGTGAATGATCCATTTTGGTTGTTTTATTACTCATTTTGATTAATTAAATTATATTTATTTATTTGAGTTTTATAGATTATAAAAGGCATGTTTCCACCTTGTGGGTGCCTTAATTATTTTTAATTATATAATTTATTTTATAAACTTTGGGACTTTACAAATGACATGTTTCTATTTATTAGTGGGTGTTCTATTTTATTTACTGTATCTTGGATATTGGACATTGTAAGTTCATATTTTCATCCTTGGATGGGTTCCTATTTTGTTTATTTTATTTCAATAATATGATAGATGTTTATTTATTATAATTTAAGAATCTTGCCACCTCTACAACCTCTGCCGCTCCTGCCACCTCTAACACTAGGTCTAAACCTAGCAGTCTCTCTCCACCTGTCCTCTTGTGGCTCCAGGCAATCCCTAACATATTGTTATTTGGATTCACACCTATAACAACCTCTTAAACTAACTCCCCAATAAATACCTATGTGTGCTCTACCACACTAAGTACAGGTGGGTGGAATAGGTCTCTAATAAGTAGGGGTAAGGGCACTAACAACTGATAAGATAGGCCTTTGCCTCAGCTGGAAAGTCCTACTAGACTGCCCCTGGCCCTCACTAACATTCTGCAAAGGATCTTCTTGCTTGATTTTGTGAGATAATGACTCTTCTTCAGACTGAGGTCTCCTAGCTTACTCTCTTCTACCACTGCAGCCTCCTAAGCTTTCTCTACACTTCTAGTTGTTGATACTAATCTAGAGAAAGCATCATACTGAACAGCTGCTACCAAACATCTGATAGCAGGCTTTAACTCTTCCTTAAATCTTCTACATTTATCCACCTTATTCAATATAATCCCACTCGCATACTTGCTTAACCTTAAGAACTCTTTCTCATACTCTGCTATATATCTTATTGCCTACTTCAAATTCAAAAACTCTCTCTTATTCTCATCTTTGTAATCCCTAGGCATATATTTTCTCTAAGACTCTACCAGAAAATCATCATAACTTAGTACTGGTGGTCTTTCTAACCCATGCAGAACCATCTTCCACTAGTCATATGCATCCCCCTGCATAAGAGAAATAGCATAATCAAACTTCTCTTCTGTTGTAGCCTCCAGCTGAATAAAAACTCTTTCTATCTTATCCAACCACTACTCTACCCCAGCTGGATAAGTAGTACCTATAAAATCCATAGCACCATATTTTCTGAGCTTCTTATACCTCCGACTCTACTGAGGTACTGAAACATGACAGAGACACTCTGCCATAAGCTAAACCCAAGCTGGAGGACATTGTATCCCTGATCTATCTACCCCTAAAGTCTCTCTAACATCTCCTACTCTAGCTCCAAATTTACCATCACCCGGTCTCTATGAAGGGTGACTAGGGCTCAGGCTCTTCACCAGAAAGCTGGACTTTATAAAGGGCTGGAAGGATGGATTTTTTATATTAAAGAAGGCATAGGGCTTTGATTATTTAACTTGATGGAGTAGGGGTAGAAGTTGGCTCATTTTAAAAAGAAGGAACCTAGAGCCCGCTGAATAAAAAAAAATTGACATTATTGAATAAGACATTAAAGAAAGAAAATTGAATGTCCTGATTTTGATAAGTAGATATTTTCCAATTGGAAAGGATCTAATCAATCCAAGTCCAAAATATCGGGTTGGTAACAACCTTTTCATTGTTATGTTAGATTTGCTCAGTAGTAATTTTTTTTATTTTTAATTTTTATGTAGAAGTAGATAAAGACAAGGGGAAATGATTGAGATTGAAAGATAAAGTGAAAAGAGCCAAGGAAGAAAAGGCTCAGAAAGCTAAAGAGAAGGCTCAGAGAATCAAGTAGAAGGGCAAAAAAGAAAAGCTACCAGTGCCTCCATTAGTAAGAAAGCATATGATATTTCCATGAAGAGGAACAGAAAAGAAAAAAAGCGGCTGAGGTTTTCTATTGAGGTCATGGAGGTTCCAACGAGCTCAATTATTGTGGGGAAAGCTGAGGTGTAGGATCAAGCTTTGGTCCAGCATGATGACACTGTGAACGGGTTTGCTATACCTATAGATGCTGAGGGGAGAAAGAACTCAAAGAGTCGCGGGCCTGTTCTCAAAAGACTTTCAAGTAGCTTTGAGCCATGAGTTCATAGCTCGATATGGCGATAATTATTCAGTGCTCGCACTTGATGTCAGGTTGTTCCTCCACAATCTTCTATTCCTCAAGGAAACAAAATGTACTTGAATATGAGTATAAATGCTCTCTTGGTGAAATTTTGAGCTCACTCTGCACGGGTACGAGATTATAGGTGTAGGGTGCTCTAATTTATTTAAGTTTATTATAGAGTTTGTTTGGTTTAATGTTATGTTTTATGTAATAGTACACGCTTCTATGCCAGCACATTAGGGATCACTTTAATGGGACCATGAGCAACTATAAGACTTAAAAGAAAGATATTGCTACTTTGAAGAAAAAATTAGCTAAGGTGGAGAGCTGAGCTGAGGCTATTGCAAATGCCAAGCTTCATGCTACTCTAGTGATTAAAGAGACTGCTGAGGCCAAGCTGCAACTGGAGCTCGTGGAGAAGTGCATGGAAGAGGCTCAACAGAAGCTTGCCACTATGACAACAGACCTCAGTCAAACTAAAAAAAGTTTTATTGAAGAACATGAAGCTTTGATCTCCCTCCAAGACAAACAGGGAGACAAAATATCTCAGGGTATCATCAGATATCAAGAACAAGTTACAAAGGAGCTAAAAAAATGGTATCCTGAAGCTAACTGAGATTGGGTGCAGGAGCTCAACCTAGAGAAGGAGGAGAAAGAAGGGGAAGGTAGAGCTTAAGACAGAGATGATGAGGCATAAGGCGAGGTCCTCTTTCTTTAGCAAATTTTGTATTTGTATATCTAAGTAGAGCCTTTTTTAGTTATGTTTGTTCTTAGTTTTTTTTTGGCATAGCTTGATAGAGAGTTTGGTTAGCTCGATGGAGAGCTCAATAAGCTCAGTATGGAGCTTGTAAACTTTTTGTTTTTGCATAGCTTTTCATAGATATTAGAGGTCATACCAATGTCAACTTGGAATTAATATAAAGGCTGGCAAATTGATACTTGTATTTTGAAGTTCTAAATGAAATGAAATATTTCTTTTGACTACTCAATTTATAATTATTTTTATTACATGATACGTTTAATTTTAGAAAAGGCTTAAAGCTTGGCCATACATAATAACATGCTATAAGTCTAGTGCATAATAAGAATTTATCATTTGGTTATAGTTTGGTATGTGATAAGGATGTTGTGATATGTGCGATTAAAGTGCTAATAGTTAATTATGCAATGAGGGTGCTATGAGATGCACAATTAGAGCGCTTATAGTTCAGTGTACGAGGGCGTAATGATACGTGTGGTTATAGTGTTAATAGTTTGGTGCATATCGAGGGCATTATGATATGCATGATTATAGTGCTTCTAGTTTGGTGCAAGATGATGGTGTTATGATATGCATGATTAGAGTGCTTATACTTTGGTGCATGATGAGGTTGCTATGATATGCATGATTAGAGTGCTTATAGTTTAGTGCCAGATGAGGGCGCTGTGATATGTTTGTATGATTGAAGTGTTGGAGTTATTTGTTATGCTGATAAGTGTTAATATTTATTCAAGCCCATTGCTTGATTTATGACCGAAGACTGAGTGGTTCAGTGTTTAAGTGCTCATAAATGTGTGTTATATTTACTAAGAATTGAAAAGTGATGCTATATAGGCATTTTGGTGGTGCTGCCCATCTTTTTTCTTACTTTGTATATGTACAAGTACAACTTTTGTATGTGAAAAGTACAAGAAAGGAAAAGAATACAAATATTTACAATAAGGAATCATTGTTTAGGAGCGAACTACTGAAAGTACCTCTTTAAGTTGTTGGCATTCCAAGTTCTCAGGATCTCCTTACCTCCTGTTGTGTGAAGCTTGTAAGCACCGCCTTTGATACTTTGGCTATCTTGTATGGTCCTTCCCATCTAACTCTGAGCTTTCCTAGCATGGTTGACTCGTGAGTAAAGATGACCCTTCTCAAGACCAAGTCTCCTTTGCAAAGTTGCTTGTGGTGCACTCTTCTATTATGAAAATTGGCTACCCGAGCTTCATAAGCTTTAACTCGAATGTTTGTTTATTCTCTCTTAAACTCTAGCATATCAAGGTTATACCTAGATTCCAGCTCTTGCTCTTCTGAAAAGTTTAGGGTTCTAGCTAATGGGAGTCCAATTTCTATATGAATAATCACTCCAGTGCCATAAGCCAAAGCAAAAGGAGTTTCTCCAATGGTTGTCTTTAGGGAGGTACGGTAGGCCCACAACACATTGTACAACTCTTCCACCCACAAGCCTTTAGCCTCATCAAGCCTCTTCTTTAGCCATGTGAGAATTGTTTGGTTAGTGACCTCGGTTTGACCATTAGACCAAGGTTGGTAAACCAAGATGAACCGAAGTTCAACTTTGAGGTCAATACAATATTCTCTGAACAACCTATAGTCAAATTGCTCACCATTGTTCATGATAATTGTATGAGGAATATCAAACCTTGTGATGACCGATTTGTTAAAAAATTTGATGATTACAGTTGGAGTGATGGAAATAAGGGGCTCTACTTCTACCCACTTAGTGAAATAATCCACTGCAACTACCAAAAATTTTCCTTTGAGCCGTAGCCTGGGGAAAAGGACCTAGGATGTCCATTTCCTACTGAGCAAAAGGCCATAGGCTTCTGATATGTCTTTGGTCTGTGGCTGGTTGATGCTACAAGTTAGCATAATTTTGACATTTTTTATACTTTTTAACTAAGTCTTTTACATCATCATCCATAGAAGGCTAAAAATATTCATGTAATAGTGCTTTATGAGCTATTGCCCAAGCTCCTTCATTAGCTCCACATATCCTTTTATGAATTTCTCTTAGCAAGTAATTACCTTCTTCTTCAGATACACATCTACTCCATGGGTGAGAAAATGATCTTCTATACAAGATCGCATCATGAATGGAATATATGTTGGATTTCCTAACAAGCTTCTTATCTTCAACTAGGTCTTTTAGCATTTCACCATAATCAAGGAACTTATAGATTGGGAGCATCCACCCTTCTATAGGTTCTGCCACCATTACAACAGAAGTCTCATAGCTTGGACTTTGAATGATCTCATCAAGAACTCCATGCTCGAGAGCCCCTGCTTTTGCAGTAGCAGCTTTAGCCTAGACTATTTGATGAATCACCTACAAACAACCATTCTTCTCTAAGGCTATTACGAGCTCGGTAATGTACTATTTATAACGGACCTTGCTTGGTTCCTTTGCCTCGTACTTCCTAGTTAGCTGACTGACTACTAACTGGGAGTTTGAGAAGATTTGCAAGAACTCAAATTGGACTTCTGGAGCAAGTCTCAACCCTAAACAAATGGCTTCATATTATGCTACATTGTTGGAGGTTGTAAAGTTAAGCCTCACTGAATATCTGTGAACCTCATATTCCACCCGAAAAGGATTCGGATGAACGTTCACTTGTTGTTAGGAGTCGCCACTCAGTTTTTTCTGTTCAAAGGGAAAAACTAAGAAAACCCTTGTTTGACTCCAATTAATGCATCCAATGTAAAGGTTTCTAATCTACGAACCCAAGGAGGATTCGGGGACTATGTCATGTATTTTATTAACTTGCCAAAAGGAAACAAAACTAAAAGGGACAAAGAAGAGAAGACAGACAGATTGTTAGTAAATTGTGGACTTGCTATTTGGGGTGAATCCCAAACATGCCTACATACTCTCATTTTTATGAGAGATCAAAGCCCATGTAGTTCGGAAAAGCCTATTTAAAGGCAATTATGCATTTATGCATGTGTGTGTGTATGCTTCGTACATTGTCGGGCTTTTTGCCAAAATTGTGAGATTTTGAGCACTTAGTGCTAAATTTGATGAAATTTGGGTACTTGGTACCAAAAGAAAATGCAATTTAGGCTTCATGCCAAAAGGTTGATTTTAATTGTGATGGGCTTCATGCCAAAAGAGATTAGGTCTTTGACCAACAAGATTGATTGATTCATGGCTTAATGCCGAAATGTTGATTGATTAGTTAATTAGGTCTTAGACCTAAAAGGATTAGGTCTTTGACCAAAAAGAAGAAATTAAGAAGAAGATGGAATACTTATGACATGCTTGGATTAACAAATGATGAATTAGGATACTACCTTGTTTAGGATTCTCCCACTTCGTAGTTCCAGATCTCGTTTTCTCGGACCTTGGATTCGATTTTGATTAATTCCTACAGCACACGGTTAGGTTTATGCAAATAAAAGTCCAATGAAAGTTCTTAATCATGTGTAAACGGAGAATTCGTCAGCATGAGGCCCGGGATTCGAATAGCCAACCCCTATTCTGAAAAATCTGAGGCATTTTATAGACAAAAATCGGACTGGACGGCGGTCGAATCGCCGGTCCGGCGGTCGGACCGCGTGGCTCGCCGAAAAAACGGGAAAGGCAACAGGCGGCGGTCGGACCGCTGGTCCGTTGGCAATCGGACCGTAGTGGTCGGCAGTCGAACCGCCTATCCCGGCGGTTCATTCCCAAAACAGCACCGAAATTCGCACTTTTTCGTCCAAACTGATTTTCTGGGAGCTGCGGACTTCCAAAAATTATTCCGAGACCATATCTGTGATCCTTGCGTTGCTTCGGACATTTCAAGTACCATGAAGATATACCTTCGGTGAACTTTTACCGTGGACCCCCGGTCCGGCCCGGTCATTTGCAGTCTGAGAAAATTGGCTTTCCGAGCCTCAAAATTCGAGTGTTCACAATTGCCCCCCACTGGGGTCCATAAAAATGATTTATGGAGCCCAGTGGTCGTCTGAAGAGCGAATTTTGAGCGAGGGGTAAAAGACCCGCCTTTTGGCATTTCTGGATTGCTTGCAACACTTCTGATTTTTCTCTGATTGTATTCTGACTTTTCTGTACCTGCATTTTTGTTTAGCACAAACAGTACATATGTATGCATGATGTCCCCTTTTATTTTCATAAAGGTATTTATTTGCTTCTTTACAACCATTGCATGCACAACTGGACTAAGAGTCTTACAAAGGTTGAAAGGATCAATATGGGAAGATATGGATTGAAAACTGTTTTTACTCTTAGAGGCGTAGCTGTAGATTGGGATTTCTTGCATGCTTGTATCAGATTTTGGGATCACCAAGCTCACATCTTCAGATCTGGTGCCCGGATGGACGAGATGTGTCCTCTTTTTGAGGAATTCTGCTCAATTATCGGATGCGACCCAAATGCCCCTCTTGTAAGGCATGAGGTTCGAGTTGGTTATATGGGGTCTTTTCAAAGGCTTTTCAACTTTACAAGGCCTCAAGCACAAGCTATGATTGCGGATGGGAATAAGGCGATGCTGCTTCCTTTGATTGATGCATTCCTGATTGCTAATTTTGAAGATGAGATTCAACTGAAGCATAGGATGCGAGCTTTTATTTTCTGCCTGTTAGCTGGGTTTCTTTTCAACCGTGACTCTGGTTTTGGAGATTTAAAGCTTTGCCCCATGATTAGGCAGATGGGGATTGATCAGAGGGTTCCTCTTCCTGTTCGACTTACTGTTGCTGCCCCTATTATGCCCGGAGTTACTCAAGCTGATCTTCAAACTTGGGTTAGGAACCATCAGATGATCAAACCTTTTGCAGAACCTTCCCTTGTCGAGCCTACTCCAAAGTATAGGACTTGATTTATAGCCAATGTTTGGCCAATTGAAAAGCCAAGGAGGCATGCATTACTGTAGGAGCTGGAGGGAGGGGAGGTGGTTCCTCTTAACGAAGAGAAGACAGATGCTGCAGAAAGCTTCGGAGCTAAGGAAGATACCGAAGACTCTGCCCCACGTAGGAGGCGTAGGATTTAGACCCTATGGTTGACTCTTTTTTTTTTTGGACTTATGGTTTGACTCTTTTGATTGGTTTGATATTTCACGGAATGGATGACTCTTTTTGGAATGAATGACTCTTTTCAGAATGAATGACTCTTTTATTTGCTTTCCAAGCATTATCTACTTTATTTACTTGCTCTAATTTTTGCCTAAGCCATCCTTTCGGATTTTCAACTTAACGAGCTCTTACCCATTCTTGCCTAAGCTGCCCTTTGCGGGTTTTCGACTTAGCGGGCCCCACTATTACCTAAGCTGCCCTTTGTGGGTTTTCGACTTAGCGGGATTTTTCTTTCTTCCTTTTCTTTTTTTTTAATTTTTTAATTTATTTTTTTTTATATATATTTTTTATATATATATTGGCAAAAGAAAAATGAATCAATGATTTTTAAAATTTAGACCGTGCTCAAGGAGAGCTGCCTACATATCTCGAATTAGTTTGCGAGAATCAGGTCTAATGTAGTTCCTTACAATGCATGATTATACATAATATTTCTTTAATTGATCCAGATTGCATGGGTTTGTGAACTCCAGACCATCCAAATCAGACAAGATGACGGCTCCGCCAGAAAGTATTTTCTTCAAAATGTAGGGTCCTGCCCAAAGAGGACGAAACTTCCCACGAGGATCTGTAACAGGTGTTCTGATCTCTTTCAGGACCAAACAACCTTCTTCCAACTTTCGATTTTTGACCTTTTTGTTGAAATGTCTGGCCATTCGCCTCTGATACCCTTGAATATGATGTAGAGCTTGAAGTCTTTTTTCATCCAAACCCAACAACTGATGATGATAATTACTGATCCATTCAGCTTCATTTATCTGACTTTCTTGAATTATCCTTGCCGATTGAACTTCCAGTTCAATGGGGAGTACTGCTTCCATTTCGTATACCAGGGAATACGGGGTTGCCCCAGTAGGAGTTCTAATTGATGTTCTATATCCCCACAAAGCCAACGGTAACTTCTCATGCCAACGCCTATGTTCCTTGATCATTTTTTGTATGATCAACCTTATAGACTTGTTCGCTGCTTCTATAGCTCCATTTGTTTAAGGTCTATAAGGAGAGGACTTATGATGCTGGACATTCTTATCCTTCAAGAGCTTAGCAAATTCTGCTTGGAAATGAGTTCCATTATCAGTGATAATCTCAAATGGCGTTCCGTACCGACAAAGGATGTTGGTTCGGACAAACTGTGCTGCCTTTTTGGCGTTTAATTCTGCATAGGAAGCTGCTTCAACCCACTTTGTGAAATAATCCACAGCTACCAAGATATACTGATGTCCATTCGAGGCTTTTGGATGTATTTTGCCAATTATATCTATTCCCCAAGTAGCGAAGGGCCATGGAGAGGTGATTGGATTCAGGGCAATGGGAGGTTGCTTCTGTAGCTTAGCAAATATCTGACACTGATGGCATTCTTGCACAAATGCCACGCAGTCTGCATTCATGGTGGACCAATAATATCCTAGATTGGCAATTTTTTGAGCCAAGGCGATCCCATACATGTGTGGTCCTGATTCGCCACCATGTACCATTTCCATTATCTGCTTAGCCTCTGCTTCATTCACACACCTTAGGTGCATTCCATTCCAACTCCTCTTGTAGAGGATATCTCCATTAAGAATGTAACCTGTGGCTAGCTGCCTTATGGCCTTCTGATCAACCTTTGATGATCCCTCCGGATAACTTCCATCCTTGAGATAACTTTTGATATCCCAAAACCATGGTTTACCATCGGTCAAATGCATTACATGGGCGGGTCATTTCTGAAGCTGAACTTTCAATGGACGAATGGCTTTCCCCTCCTTGATATTGATCATGGAAGCTAAAGTAGCCAGGGCATCAGCAAACTGATTCTTTGCTCTTGGGAGATATTCAAAGGACAAATCATCGAATTGTTGTGCCAAATGATCAAGACGTTGTAGGTAAGGAACCAAACGGTCTTCTCTTATTTTCCATTTCCTTAAAGCTTGTGATACTATTAAAATAGAATCACCATAGACCTTTAGGTTCTTAATCCCTAATTCCAGGGCGGCTTCAAGCCCATTGATGCAAGCTTCATATTCTGCTTCATTGTTTGTGCAGCTAAAGTCAAGTTTAACTGCAAATGGAATGTATTCTCCACAAGGAGTTTTGAACACAATCCCAATTCCATTTCCATGATAATTGGATGCCCCATCAAAATACATCTCCCAAATACTCATTTCCACATTCAAGAGGTCTTCGTCAGGGAAACCCATTTCTCGCATCTCATCTTTTACGGGTAATTCTGCTAATTGGTCAGCTATTGCGCCACCTTTCATAGCTTTCCTTTGAATGAATTTTAAGTCAAAGCCTGCCAATGTTGACACCCACTTAGCCATTTTGCTGTCCAAAACAGGCCTCTCCATAAGGAATTTCAAGGGACTCTGTTCTGCGATGACATAAGTAGTGTAAGAAGACAAGTAGTATTGTAACTTCGTACAAGTCCAATACAAAGCTAAACACAACTTCTCAATCTTGTTATACTTTAACTCATAGTCCAGCATCCTTTTGCTGAGGTAGTAAATTGCATTTTTCACCTTTGTACTTTCGGCTTCTTGAGCTAGCATTGCACCCATGGCTTCATCTGTTACAGACAAATACAAGAGCAGAGGCTTTCCCATTCTGGGAGGTTGTAGAATTGGCGGACTTAACAAGTATTCTTTGATCTTATTGAAGGCCTTTTGGCAGTCTTCATTCCATTCTTGTGAAGCACCTTTCCTTAGTAGCTTAAATATTAGACCACAAGTCTCTGCCAATTGCGATATGAATCGACTGATATACTGTAATCTACCTAGCAAGCCTCGAATCTCTTTTTCTGTTCTTGGTGGAGACATTTTCAGAATAGCCTTTGACTTTGCTGGATCAACTTCTATTCCTCTCTTGCTGACCAAATACCCCAAAAATAAGCCTGATGTTGCTCCAAATAGGCACTTTGCGGGATTAAGCTTCAAATTGTACTTGCGAAGTCTAAGGAAGAACTTCTCAAGTGCTTCAACGTGTTCTTCTGGAGACTTTGACTTAACAATCATATCATCAACATACACTTCTACTTCTTTGTGAATCATGTCATGAAAGACTGTTGTCGCCATCCTTTGGTAGGTAGCCCCTGCATTTATCAACCCAAAAGGCATAAACCTGTAGCAGAAAGTGCCCCATTCTGTAATGAAAGTTGTCTTCTCTTTGTCTGGTGGGTGCACTAGGATCTGATTGTACCCAACCGCGAGGTCAGTCATGGAAACCATCATATGCCCAGCCATCCTGTCTATCAGCAAATCGATGTGTGGCAGTGGAAAATCGTCTTTGGGATAGGCCTTATTCAAATCTCTATAGTCAACACACATCCTGACCTTTCCATCTTTCTTCGGGACTGGCATGATGTTTGCTAACCAGGAAGGGTAGGCAATTGGTTCTATGAACTTATTGTCCAGTTGCTTGGCAACCTCCTCTTTAATTTTCAAAGACCATTCAGGCTTCATTCTTCTCAATTTCTCCTTAACCGGCTTCGCATCTGGGTATAGTGGAATCTTATGAACTGCTATGGCTGGGTCTATTCTCGTGACATCACTTGCCTTCCACATGAAGCAGTCGACATATCTTCTGATGCACTCAACAACCTGTTCCTTATTCATACAATCATATGCAATGTATGTATGTTCATTTTCTTTGCCAATCATTATTTTTTCATTTATTTCTTTTATTTCATCTATTTCATTTTTGCTACATAATACTTGGAAAGCAAAAGACACAGGGTAACCAAGAACTTGAACAGTTTCATTAATAATGGCGGAGTCATCCCCCAGAGTTACATCATATTCGACATCAGGGTTTTCTATTCCTGAAGCTAAGAAAGACTCAGAACTGGACTCTGACTCGGTGTTTGACTCGAGTTTTGACTCAGTACAAGACTCAGGCTCGGGGTATGACACATGACTAGGTTTGACTGTAGCTGCTTGTCCCTCCTCGGCATACCAGTTCATCAGTGGTCCATCTGTGGTCTTGATCAGCTTTGTAAAGTCCCTTTTGTCTTCAAAATTGGTTATCATAGCAACCTCATCAAAGAGACTAGGCCGCATAAAATCTTCCATTTGTGGGTCAGCTATAGGTTCTGGCTCTTCTTCTTTTACGGCTAAAACATCATCGAACATCTCAAAACCCGGTAGCTTCTTTCCAGTCATAGGAGAATAGAATGGTTCCTGAAAACCACAGTAAGGAACTGCTTTTCCAGGTTTGCAGAAGTGACCATTCAGAGTTCTAAAATAAGGGCGCATTTTGAGGCTTCTTGCCCCCCAATTCTTCTTTTTCTTCCTTCCATGCTCAAACTCTCCTATCTCCTCATTTGTGGGTTTGTACCCCAGGCCAAAAGTTCCCTTATTCTCAAGTTCTTCCCATGGCCGCACTACGGGTGTTTTCCTCCCAGACTTTATCATTTCCATTCCGGGCAGCAGACCTACCCTTAGCATCATTCCCACCAGGCAATTGATTTGGACCTCCCCAAAATCATATAAGATAAATGGCCCTTTGGGTTTTTCTCCTTCAATGCATTGGACTGTATCATAATGGAAACCAGTCAAGGTCATGGCGGTTTTGCCAGGAACAACCTCGAAGAGAGACTGATCCATGGTTCCCTTGTTGATTTCACAGGTGTCACCTTTGATAGTGATGATTTTTCCTTCAAAAGGGAACTTAAGTTTTTGATGTAATGAAGAAGGGACAACATTATTCTAATGAATCCATGGTCTTCCAAGGAGGAGATTAAAGCTCGCGGGTACATCAATGACTTGGAAGGGCACTCCCATTTTCACCGGCCCAATAGCAATTTCTAGAGTGGCAACACCAAAAATTTCTCTTCGAGTGTTATCATATGCTCTAACAATCTGATCAGAAGGTGTAAGATCTGTAGCCTCCAACCCCAGACAGCTTGCTACCTTCAAAGGATATACATTTAAGGCTGACCCATTATCAATGAGAACCATGGGCACAGTCTTTCCCCCAGTTTGTATGGTGATGTATAGAGCATCATTGTGTTTACTGCCATCTTCTGGTAGGTCTGTATCAGAAAATTGGATACTCAATGCCTTGGTTGATTGAGTCAAAGTGGCCACCAAAGCTTCTGGGCTTGTGTCCACTGATGTATCAAGTTGACTTAAAGCTTCGCTGAGAGCCTGACGGTGCTGGAATGAGGAAGCAAGGAGCTCCCAAATTGACACCCTAGCTTGAGTTTGCTTAAGCTGAGAGAGGACAGGGTCTTCTTTTGGCTCTGGTGTCTTCTTATGGGGGTGATTTGAGGTTGTAGGGGCTTTTCCCAAGTCGAGTGGCTGATATTGCCTTCCGCTTCTTGTCAAAGCATCGACCTCTTCAGCAAGGTCATTCAAATCCAACACACACACTTCATTCATTTCTAAGAGAAGTTTGAAAGGATCAAACAGCTCTTCTTCCACAGCGATGGCGTGGATGGAATGATTAGGCAAAGGGTTAGTATTAATGTTCGGTTGACTCCTGAGAGGAATGATGTCACCCCTATCCACCAAATCCTGGATGCGGTTTTTCAGAGTCCAGCAAGCATCTGTTCTATGCCCTTTTCCTTGGTGGTATTCACAATACTCATTGGCCTTATAACCGGAGGGTAATGGGTTTGGAGGTGGCCTTGGGTCCAAAGGCTTCAAATACTTCCCTTCCACTGCCTTTTTAAACACTAGATGAAGGGGCACCCCAAGGTCGGTATATTGCCTTCTTGGCTGATTTCTCTGCCCAAGATTGCCCACACGTAAAGGATTCGCAAGGGCAATATTGGCCACTTCATTGACCTTGTTTGAGGAAGTAGCTTGGCCTTGTTTCCTATACTTCGAAGTAGCTCCCTCATCTACTATTTTACCCAATTATATCAAGTCTTCTACCTTAGTTGCAGTCGCAATGAGCGATTTGAAAGTAGGTAGGTATTGGGTTTGCAGTTGAGCTTGATATGTAGGCCTTAAATTCCTGATTATAATATCAATCTGCTCCTGTTCTGAAGGGCGATTGATCATTTGGGCGGCTTTTGCCCTCCACCTCGTAAGGAACAAGGAGAAGGGTTCATTGTTGTTTTGTTTGGTAGTCTCAAGTTCTCTTCTAGTGACATCCACCTCAATATTGTAGTGGTATTGAGTGTTAAATGCATTGCAGATGTCTTCCCAGGTCTTAATCTTAGCACGGTCCAGGCTTACAAACCATTTTAGGGTAGCCCCAGTCAAGGATTGTTGAAAGAGTTGAGCAAAGAGCTCATCATTTAAACCCCAAGGGCTCAAGGCCCCCACATACATCTTCAGGTGAGTTTTAGGGCAAGTAGTCCCATCAAATCTGTCCATCCCAGGCATCTTGAATTTTGGAGGCAACCTAGCTTGGGGAAACAAGGATAAGGAATCCATGTCTACCACCTCTTTATGAGTTTTCATGGCAGTGATTGACCTTTCAAGCAATTCAAGTTTCTTTTTCAGTTCATCAGTTTCAGTAGCATTCTTAGAGGGTGGATCCTCTAAATTGATGACAGGGGTATTATTCTGAGCAGTCATGGGGGTACTAGTTTGTCCCATAATAGGTTCTTTCCCTAAATTTCCAGAAGTAGTGACCGTCTTTGGTGTCCCTCCCAATTCAGCCAAGATGGCTACCCTTTGGGCAGCCAAAGCTTCATCAATTCTTTCTAGCATCCTAGCTTCAATTTCCTTAACCTGTCCATCTAGCAAGGCCTTAATCTGTTCAATAGTAGCCATTTCAGTAATTGGAGTAGTTGGTGAAGTTGGGGTAGTAGGACTTGTGGGTGATTGCACAGTTGGAGTTGGTGTAGCTTGTGTAAGTGAAGGCACACGGATAGTGGGTACCTGCAAAGGTCAAGGGTAAAGGATCAGGGTAGTGTGTAGGGTAGGGAGACTCTTGGTGCATATATCAAAAGGTTTTTCCCAAAACAATGTTGTTATGTTGCATGAATGCACCTCATCACATCATAATTCATTTTAATGGAATGTGGCACTATTATTGGGTACATACAACCTAAGGGAAGGTTCTATTGTTCATGAAAAATAGAGAATTGGCTCATAATAGGGACCCTTGAGTCTTGAGTAAGATATACCTAACCACATGTGAAACAAGGAGTTTCGCGTGGGTCCAACAGTACGATTACTCATGGGCCACTCCAAAAGGATTGGAATGGTTTGCGACAACAGGGAGGACGCTTTGGCTGTCCGCCGGCATAATCAAGGAGACCTGCCGGTCAGCACTACTTGCTATCCAGACTCAGAATTTTGAACAGAAAGAGAAGAAATTCATTTGAAAATAAATTTTTTTTATGCAATGGAGGAAAAGGATTCCCCCATATAATGCAAGAGAAAAAGATTCTCTGAATGACAAAATAAATGCACAATTAATTAAACAAGGGGTCCATTAAAGGAAAAAGATTCCTTTTATCAATTTTCAATCCAATATCCCCAAGGAGGGGATATATATTGCTAAGGTACCCTGCAAAATGAATAAAAATACCCTAAAGAAGAGCAAATCAGTTAAATGAATAATAATAGTCTACTAGGATCCCATAAATTATTTTTATTATTTTATTATTATATTTATTTTTTTATGGTCCCCAGAAAGGTTCTTTTAGTCAATTTTCAATTCTAATGTCCTTAAAGAAAGGACAACCATTGCTAAGGTACCCTGCAAAATAAATAAAAATACCCTAAAGAAGGGTAAGTTAATCAAATAAACAATAATAGTCTACTAAGATCCTATAAATCATTTTCATGGTCCCTAGTGTCAAATTAATCATATAAGCAATAGTAGTCCACTAGAATCCCATAAATCATTTTTATGGTCCCCAGTGGAGTCGCCAAACTGTGAACCTCGGATTCCACCCGAAAAGGATTCAGATGAACGTTCACTTGTTGTTAGGAGTCGCCACTCAGTTTTTCCTGTTCAAAGAGAAAAACTAAGAAAACCCTTGTTTGACTCCAATTAATGCATCCAATGTAAAGGTTTCTAGTCTACGAACCCAAGGAGGATTCGGGGACTATGTCATGTATTTGATTAACTTGCCAAAAGGAAACAAAACTAAAAGGGACAAAGAAGAGAAGACAGACAGATTGTTAGTAAATTGTGGACTTGCTATTTGGGGTGAATCCCAAATATGCCTACATACTCTCGTTTTTATGAGAGATCAAAGCCCATGTAGTTCGGAAAAGCCTATTTAAAGGCAATTATGCATTTATGCATGTGTGTGTGTATGCTTCGTGCATTGTCGGGCTTTTTGCCAAAATTGTGAGATTTTGAGCATTTAGTGCTAAATTTGATGAAATTTGGGTACTTGGTACCAAAAGAAAATGCAATTTAGGCTTCATGCCAAAAGGTTGATTTTAATTGTGATGGGCTTCATGCCAAAAGAGATTAGGTCTTTGACCAACAAGATTGATTGATTCATGGCTTAATGCCGAAATGTTGATTGATTAGTTAATTAGGTCTTAGACCTAAAAGGATTAGGTCTTTGACCAAAAAGAAGAAATTAAGAAGAAGATGGAATACTTATGACATGCTTGGATTGACAAATGATGAATTAGGATACTACCTTGTTTAGGATTCTCCCACTTTGTAGTTCCAGATCTCGTTTTCTCGGACCTTGGATTCGATTTTGATTAATTCCTACAGCACACGGTTAGGTTTATGCAAATAAAAGTCCAATGAAAGTTCTTAATCGTGTGTAAACAGAGAATTCGTCAGCATGAGGCCCGGGATTCGAATAGCCAACCCCTATTCTGAAAAATCTGAGGCATTTTATAGACAAAATTCGGACTGGACGGCGGTCGAACCGCCGGTTCTGGCGGTCGGACCGCCGTGGTCGATAGTCGAACCGCCGGTCCCGGCGGTTCATTCCCAAAACAGCACCGAAATTCGCACTTTTTCGTCCAAACTGATTTTCTGGGAGCTGTGGACTTCCAAAAATTATTCCGAGACCATATCTGTGATCCTTGCGTTGCTCCGGACATTTCAAGTACCATGAAGATATACCTTCAGTGAACTTTTACCGTGGACCCCCGGTCCGGCCCAGTCATTTGCAGTCTAAGAAAATTGGCTTTTCGAGCCTCAAAATTCGAGTGTTCACAATATCTAATGAATATCTTATCCTGGCCTCTGAGAACTACTCTAACACTAGATCCCTCAATGCATGACACTCCACCTACATTAAAAATCTAGGCCTCTTTAGGGGCAGTCTCAAAGGGTTGTTCGTATAACTCTGTGATGAAGTCCGCAAAAATTTGTGCTTTCATAACGCTCTTGGGATCATACCTAACATCAAATCTTCCCAATCGTGTCGCTCATTTTGTAAGATGCCCTAAGGTTTTTAGCTTCTGAAGAATTTTCTTCAAACATGAATTGGTGTGCATAATGATGATGTGTGCATCAAAGTACGGCAGAAGCCTTTTTGAAGCAGTTTGGAGTGCCAAGGCTAGTTTCTCTGAAGGAGAGTATCTGAGCTCAGGCCCTTTTAGAGCATGACTAGTGTAATAAATCGGGTACTACTGGCCATCTTCTTCTCTAAGTAATACCGAGCCCATTGTTGCTGGTGAGGCTGAGAGGTACAAATAAAGTGTCTCACCCAAGACGGGTCGGCTGAGGAGAGGAGGTAAGCTCAGGAACTGTTTTAGCTTGATGAAGACTTGTTGGAATTCTTCTGTCCATTGAAACTTCTTAAGATTCTTCAAGAGCTTGTAAAATGGCAAATACCTCCTAGCCGAGCATGAGATGAATCTTCCCAGGGTTGTAACTCCACCATTTAGCTTCTGTACCTCCTTAATGTTCTTGGGTGGCCCCATTTCCATCACAACTCGTACTTTATGAGGAGTAACTTCAATGCCTTTCTTCGATATCATGAACCCTAAAAGTTTTCTGGACTGAACTCCAAATGCACATTTTTCTAGATTGAGCTTCATGTTCACTTGCCTAAGGATCTCAAAGATCTCTACAAGATCTTTAGGAAGTTCGGCCGAGGTCCTGGACTTGATAATCATATCATCCACATACACTTCAATAGTCCTGCCTATCTGATGCTGGAAAAGCTTGTTAACGAGCCTCTGATATGTAGCTCCTGCATTTTTCAAACCGAATGACATGACCTTGTAGTAATAAGTGTCTTTTCCTGTTATAAAAGAGGTTTTGCTCTGATCCTCAGCTTTGAAAGGAATTTGGTGATAACCAGATGAAGCATCAATGAAGTTGTACTCTTCACAGCCTGTCATCGAATCAACAAGGCAGTCAATGTTCGAGAGTGGGTAGGAGTCTTTAAGGCATACCTTGTTGAGGTCAGTAAAATCTACACACATCCTCTACTTCCCATTGGGTTTTTTCACTAACACCACATTGGCCAACCGGTCCGAAAATAGAATTTCTTTAATAAAGGCCGCCTTTAAAAATTTTTGGATTTCTTGTTTTGCGGCCAACTGCCTCTCTAGCCCTAAGTTCCTCTTCTTTTGCTTTAGCGAAGTAGTAGCATGGTCCACATGGAACTCGTGAACCATGAGTTCGGGTGAAATACCCCTAACATTTGTTATTAGTAAATTAATAATAATTATTGTTAATTTGTTATTATTTTCTGATAATTAATATTATTTGGTTTAATTTGATAATATTATCAAATGTATGGGTTAGATGTTTAATCTCATGAAAAATATTATTAATTATAGATAATTTTTTTAAAATATAAATTGAAAAAATTAATTTGAACCGTTGATTCAAATCAAAATCGAAACTGAAATTGCCCCACCATTTAAAAGCTTAAATTTTAATCGAACTGACTCTTACTTGTTAATGTGAAGGATCATGATTGCCACAAACTGATATCAGCAGGTCTGAACTGACAAGTCTAGTTAACCAACTATGATACGGATAATGTAAAATAAAATGGATTTAGAAACGAATAGGCTAATTTTTGCGAGCACTGTTAGGGCAATTTTTGCATATAGCTTACATGTTTTCATTCATATTTACAAGCCCTATATTCCTTTTAAATTTTCCTTAATTCCTATTTAAGCAAAATTAAATCAAGAATCTATATATTTATCTCCAATTAAAAGTCGAAAGCTTGGCATGTGAGCCTCTACCCAATAAGCTTTTAAACATGAGGCATCATGATGAGCAAACATTTATAGATGAGAGATCTCGCCAGGTTAGATGGAATGTCTAAACATTTGTGTTCATTAGCTGGAATCGCATGTTAAGAATGAAAATGTATTACCAAAGGTATACAAAAAAAAATGAACGAAAATGTATTGATTGTTATAGTCCATCATCAACGTACATGAGCAGTTGTCCCAGCCATAGCCAAGTAATACAGAGCCACGCCCAATTGATGAGGCCCAACCATATCTCGAGGTTGTTGCCTTTGTAAGAAAAAGAAGTAGAAATAGCAACAGATATACCATTTTTCACCACGAGAATATACGGTGAAAATGCATTTGTGAGCTTTAAAATCAAACTTGCTTCTATCGTGAGCATGACCATATGCATTGAAAGGTGTGATACAAAGACTGAGTAAGGCAATAAAATGAGTAATGCTAATGAGATAGCCAGCCACAAAGATGCATTCTCCCAACATTGGTAAAAATGCTTGAAAGTGAAATGCACCGTGCACATGCCATTTTGTTAAGGTTCCTCTACACAAGAAGTTTGTTGTAGAATTTCAGTTATCATTGTTTGATTGAGTGGATTCAACTTTACAATTAAATTGTATATTACTGTTGTATGTGACGATGTTTGATATGTAGCCATAATTTTACAATGAATTAAGGAAAAAGAGTTCTAGAATTTTGTTACTGCGCCCATCCCAAATATCACAAGCCACTCCAATAGTATCATGCTCCCTTTCCTCTAGTGTCTTATTTCTTCGCCTTTGCAAACCTCAGGCATCGATACTTTTCACCACTTACAGTGATTTCAAGAGCTCCATCTTGATTATCCTGATTTGATGCTGTTCCCATTAGAACGCTTTTCTCTTTCTCAAGATTTTCCTTTTCCATCTTCAGCCTTGCTTCTTGGCGAGCAATCTCTGCCTGAAAGAAAGAAACAATGTGCTGAGAGATTATTATAAAATAAAATCATCCAAACAAACAAGAGAATTAAACAATTTTCCAACAGAAGCAATAAGCAGCAACATGAACACTCAAGAAAATTACTCTTCAGTTGCTTGACAACAAGCACCCTTATCTAGGAACCGCCACAAATATCAGAAGACCCCATATTCCTTTATAATTATATCTCTAAACTCCATAACTCCAATTAAAACAAGGTGGTATTGATTTTCTAACAAATATTAACCAGCAGGCAGCAATTCCACTACAGATTTGAGAAGTCGAGAAAACCACTAGGTATACAATAATATGAATAGCCAATGAAGACACAAGAACAAATATGTAGATACTTCCAACTCATTAGAATAATAAATTAGAAATGCAGAATTCATTTGTAAATAAATATTCATGCATAAGTGAATTTTATTTGGAATTATGAAAGCAAAGTTGGTAAAAAAGTACAAAAGAAAAGGTTATTCAGATGTGGATCTTATAATTCTCCTAGTCAGCAGGAACAAGAAGCACTAGCCATATCAACCCAGTTTGTAAAAGATTAAGGTAGCTGTAGCCCATGTCAGGCAGTTACTGAATGCCTTCTCATATACTTCAAAGGTCATAGGATTATTAGAAATATGATTATTTAGGACAATATGGAAGAGAAATTCAAAGGCGAGGCAGAAAGTGATTGGAAAGGTGTGTTGAGACTTAAAATCTCTTGTGTTCAATAAAGCCCTCCTTGGCACATGGCTATAGAGACTAGATCAGCTTTCAAGATCAAATATAGAAACAGTAAAAGGAGTAGCACAATTTTCCAGTATCAGGAATGATAGATAGGATGGTTGGAAGTGTCTTGACAGGTGCTAAGATTCAGAATACTTCATGCAAAATTTGAATAGGATTCTATATTATTTTAGCATAGTACTTCATGAAAAGATTTCCCTTGAAATTCCCAATTCTGGCTTATTTATTGAAGGTGCAAACATAACATAACATTACAACCTAGCCAATTGCTAATCTTCCCCGATGAGCATAGTAACTTATGAAGACTTGACTAAGACCTAGAATACTGAAAATAGATTTCAGCAAAAGCTGAAACTATATATTCAATCCAATAGATTTCAGCAAAGCTGAAACTAAATAGAGTAACTTAAACTTCAAAATCAAAGACATTCAGGTATTTTATGAAACTCGGGCTTCTAAATAATAAACGAGACCCCTGACAGTATCAAACATAACATTCCAATTGCAAATCTTCCACGATAAGCATAGTAACTTATGAAGACTCAACTAAGACCTAGAATATTCAATCCAATAGATTTCAGCAAAGCTGAAACTATATATTTAATCCTATAGATTTAAGCAAAGCTGAAACTAAATAGAATTACCTAAACTTCAAAATCAAAGTTATACACAAAAATACCTGACTAACGTCTAATTTATTTGAATAAACATAAATATGATGCTGGGCTATAACTAGAAAAGACTTTGTAAGGTTCCAGACAGACCAAAAACTAAATCTTGAGAAGAATATCAGTTTGTTTAGTTTATCATCTTCTACTGTTAGCAGCAACATCAAGATTTTCATAGGTTTTGCCACTAACTTGAAGCATCAAAGTGTCCAAGTATCCTCATATAACATGACTGGTTGAGGTAAAAAAAAAAAAAGAAGATCAATGTAATTATGATTGATAATTAACTAACTTTGCTAAAGGTGTTTCAGTTATTACAAGGTTGATCAACAAAAAATTGCGGGGTAAGAAGGGTTTCATATACTTTGGTGAAAAATCCTGCTATCAATTTTATTGATTCTAACTATTGAAAAAAAGTCATCAAATTCTACAGTTTCATTCATCAGTATTCAAAATCCTGAAATTTCTGGCATCTAATCAGCTGCTTCCAATAATTGACAAAAACTTGCCCCTTTTTGCCCTTAAACATCAATATATTCCTTTCCATTCAATTTCAAATTAAGTTTAAAAACAACAAATACATCCAATTCAATTTAGAAACACTAAACTCTCTTCTGTTTAAGTTCAAAGTATAAAATCCCCATTTTCACAAACCTTAATTAAGCCATATAAATACGCATAACAAAGATTTTCTCCTATGGATTTTACATAGGTAAAGCTGTCCAAGTTTTTATTTTCCGGAAATTTTCCAGATCATTTTTCCTTCTTTTTGCAATGCCAAATTTTCATCGAAGTTTGTAAATACTTCAATAAAATTTGGAAAATCTACAGAGCATGAGACTATCTAGAATAATGTCTCAAAAATCAGAACTTGTGGAAATGGAATAGGCAATAGATAGGACTTTAAACAACATGAGAAAAACTTTATAGAAGTTGGCAGTTTCCTTTTCAAGAAGCATCCGAAATTAGCCATTATACAATAGATAGAGCCTCCAAAATTAGCTTCATATAAGTTCCAATTCTTCACTCAGCCCATATAACCTTCTTTGCGTTGTCTTTTTATGGAACCACCCATATTCATTATCTTTCAACTATTATGGTTCAATGCTTCATTTGAAGACCACGCATATAAAATCAACAGCATGTTTCTCTCATGTTCAAGTTCAAGAAGATAAAAAGATCAGTTCATGTGGATAAAGAAGACAAGCAGAAGTCAAGGATGCTCAGGGGTAAGAAATTCAAAAGAACTTCTTAGTTAGTTGAAATTTTACTTGGACTTGGATTTAATAGCAAATTGGAGTATGGCAAGCTTATTTTCCAAAAAATTATCATATGTTTTGACTAACTCAAACTGTCAAAATCACACATAACTGTTCTTATCTGACATAGTAGCTACAAGTTGATAGATAACTTTAAAAATCTTTTTAGGGTATCATTTAAATAATCAGCAAAAGAACTGAATTTTGTGGAGGCAAAATAAAAAGGGAAATTTGTTTTTGCTTGAGCTACTGATTAACAAAATTATGATACTACATTTGTGTATATGCTAATACTGCCGTGTAATTATTTTTTACTTCTCATTCTTTTTATTTTCTTTCATTGATAAAATGCAGCCTATTAAACTTAAATTAACAAAATTTTATGCCCACTATATAGCAGAACACAATCAAAAGGGATCAATAACTTGAAAACTAAAGCTTTAGAATTGGTTAACACATTGATGTGTAATTGAACCTACAAACCCTAAACTTGATTCTGCTTAAAATTGAAATCTTAAAATCCTTAATACTCTTTCAACTGAATGGTAAATAAAGCTAAAGACGAAAGAGTAAGTAAACAAAACAAAATAAAATAAAATAAAAAGAACCTCACGACGAGAGAGTTCAGCCTTCCAAGCAGCTTCACGCTCAGCGACTTCGCGTTCACGCTCTTCAATATAACTCTGCATCTCCCTCTCTTTCATTATCCTATCTTGAATATCGGCATCTAAAGCTTCCTTTAACTCCTGAACGAATTTGTCAACCACTGCCTTTATCCTCAGTGACATATCTCTTTCTTTCTTTCTTGTTATTTTCTTTGCAGCCAAACAATCGGATTAACAGAAGAAGAAGAATCGTGTAATAGAAGCATCAGCCATAGTTTGATTATGAGGTGGTTTTGGAATCATAATCAAATCAACCCCATTGATCTGGCAGGAGACACTACTTCTTTTATGTATGTGATATAAGCTACGGGGAGATAGAGAGAGGCTACAATTAAGAGACGCAGCAAGAGACACAGAAGAAATGGGTCCAGTTTCCAAAACAAGAGGGCAATTTGCGTTAACGGAGACGATCCAATTGTTCACCCCTTTTGATTTTGTGGGCGATACTTCACAATAAAGCGGTGCCGTTTCACTTCTTATAATTCACAGCCATGCTTCACAAAGAAAAATTCTAGAAGTGTGGTGGTGTCATTTCTCATATTCGTCTTCACATTCTAAGATTCTCGCCACCATCATTACAATTACATGAGCTGCCATGTGAGTTATAATCTAGAAATTTTCCGGTGAAGTTAGAAAATTTTGAAAAATTAAATCTTTTTAATAATTTACTTAGAAATTTATCACTTAAAAATATATTAATTTAATAAATAATTTGTATTTAATTATAATTTTTTAAAAAATTATAGTTAAAAAATAAATAATATATTTTTTTAATAAAATATATTATTTAGCCCATGTAATTTAGTGTTTTTTTATTGAGTTATTTTTTTTTTAATTGTGACCTGTTGAACCCCTATAAATTATTCTCTCATTTTAAAATAATTATTTTTTAATAAATTATTTTAATATCGTTATAATTGAGGGCTTAAATAGAAAAAATATTATAATACAGGGTCAAACTAAATAAAAAATAAAATAAATGAGTTTTACGACTCTTTTACTTCACAAGCAAATTGATAGTTAAAAGATGATTATGGTTAAAAAAATTTATAATAAAAAAAAATCATAATTTTTTATCAATTGGCTTACAAAAGTTTATCTATGTTTTTAGCAATAAAAAAATAAAAGGCTTTGAAAGATAAATAAGAAGTGTGGAGGCTATGCTCTAACATGATTATACTCATGAGTTCATTATTCTTCTAAGATTTAGTAATTGGTTTTTCTTCAATTCTTGTTACAAGACACTCCTTTTATATATATATATATATATATATATTTATTTATTTATTGGCAGATAATTGATACGGACAGAGCTATAAAATAATTTAGTTTTAGTTTTAGTCTTTTAGGTTTCCAAACTTATTCTAAAACTCCAAAAAACAAAAATAAAAATTGATTTTGGATTTTAATCTAATTTGGGGTTCTATTTATTAGGCATTTAAGTTAATTAAGTTATTTTAATTTAAGGTTGGCCTTTTATTGTTTTAATTAATATCTAATGGACAAACTGATTGACTTGTATTAATAATGATTTAAGTTATATTTTTTTTTTGTGAGAAAGTCATATTTAATTTAAATCTTTAAGGTGAAATATTTTAACCTTTTTTTAACAACATTTTAATATTTTTAGTTTAGAGATAAACACATTTTTCTTCTGTTAATTGAGGATGAAGTTAGAATTTTTTATTTTATTTTATTTTTCTTTTAATGTTCTTTATATTATATATATATTGCACTTCTAATTGGTTATGATAAGTTATATTATACTTTTATTTAACCAATGGTAGTACTAGCATAAATAGAATATTATTTTGATGTGAAAACTCACATTACCTTAATTTTTCATTTATAATTAAAAAGAAAAAATATTATTTTGGCCCATGTACTATACTATTTTTTTTTATTAAGCCCTCAATTATAATGGTGTTAAAATAATCTATTAAAAAATGATCAATTTAGCATAAGACAATAATGTATAGAAGCTCAATAAGTCATAATTAAAGTAGAAGGACTTAATAAAAAAAAAACACTAAAATACAAGGCCAAATAATACATTTTGCCTTTCTTTACATAAAATAATTATCACATTAATGATAAGTACCCTTATAGACAACATATGTAATAAAATAATTATTGCATAAATGGTAAGCACCCCTTTCTTTTATGTGAGAGATTAAGTGTTCCAATATGATAGGCAACATATGTAATATATTTACACAATATTATTTATATTTTTAAGTATAATTTTTTTAAAATACAAATAATATTAGCCACTTTACATGAGGGAAAAAAAATGTTACTGGTATCTAAATTTTTCTTCTGTTGATATTTCAGTATTTGAACTTTTTTTTTATCAGTTCAATGTTTAAACTTTAGTTTTTAATATTAAATTGATTGCTCCAATCGGTTTTATCATGCCATATTTTAGTAAAAAAAATTACGAAAATAATCTCAAAATCAGCTAATAATAAAGACTAAAATACTATCAAATGAATGAATGAGCTTCTAATTTCATATTTCATTCTAATCTCTTTCAATCTACACTCTTAGTTATTCATTTCAATTGGCATTTTGTATATTAAACCTAATCTTCTTTTTTTTTTTTTTTTGAGATTTTTTAGATCTATTGTTCTTTTTGGAAACCTAATTAAACCCAATAATTTTTTTTCTCATATTTTTTGCCCCTTATATTCCAATCTCAACATAATTTTTTTGTCTTGTTCTTTCCAATAATTTTGGGCTTTCCCTTAACCCTACTAATTCTTCTTTTTATCCATAATTCTTCATAATTTTTTCCATAAATCTCAATAATTTTTCGTAAATGGAAATCAGCCCTCACATATAATAATCAGCATGCTATTTAAGATAAAATCAATCAAAGCAACCAACTTATTACTAATAAATGAAATTTAGATGCCAAAATGACAAAAAAAATTCAAATATTAAAATAGCAAAAACGAACAGTTTCGGACGCCAATAACATTTTTTTTTCCTTTTACATAAAAATAATAGTAATATAGATTGTAAGCATTTACTCTTTTTGTATGAGAGGTGTATGGATCCTTGTACCTTCATACATTTTAGTTAATAGCTAATGGCTCCGACATAACACATGATATGATAACACATAGCTTTTAAAATGATGTCATATGATGTTGTGAATGACATAGTGCGCCACATCATTTATAAGCTTATGTGATACCACATCATACATCATGTCAACTTTTGCCAAGATTTTCGATGATAAAATGGATAGAATAACAATAGCATGCACGATATAGAGATTTTAGGGACTACGTTGTGACAAATTGATAATGGAAGATAACAGTAGATATTAACAGGGGCAAATGCAGAAGCTAAAGTTAATGAGGACTTATTTCCTATTAAATTTACATTTCTAAAATTTTTATTAGTTATAACTCTTGCAAAATATTTTTTTATTCTAAAATTATAAATTAAACATTTATTAATATGTCCTAATTTCATTCATGATATAAATTAATGAAAAAAATAATAACAAATTAAGCTAGATCTTGAAAATTTTCTTGAATACAATCAACAGAAAACAAATTATTACAATGAGTATTTCATGAATAACGCCATTATAATTCTACATATTTAACTACGTATTTGCTATCCACATATATAGGAAATAAAAAATAAAACTAATGATATAGAAGTTTATAAATTTTGAAAAAAAAATAAAAATAAAATAGAAATTTATACTGAGAGGGCTTTAGTATCCCTTTAAAACCTTGCAAAGAAAGAGAGAAATAGAAAAAAAAAATTGATTGAAGAAAAAATTTTGCAACTATGTTTCATATAAGAAAAATTGACTAAAAAAAAAGAGAAAAACAAACGAGAGAAAAAATTTCTAACAAATGACAATTTGAAATAATATTTTTTAATGGTATGAACTTTCTATCAACTTATGAAAGTTAAAATTTTGTAAACTAGAAAAAGTTAAAATTATATATATACATATTTGTGTATATATATACAAACAAATATATATATGTGAGTGGGGGGCTCAAGGCCCCACTCGCCCCTGAATAAGTCCGCCACTGAATATGAGTTACTTTTCAAACGACAACGAGGGTAATTCGATGCAAACTCAAAGAAGAGCCCGTGAGTCTCAAGTCTCCACCATAAAGAGAGAGAGACAGGGAGAGAGTAAAATTTTTTATAAGTCAATTCTCTTATCTCTTGTTTCACTCTTTCATCTCTCTTAACATGATTTTACTTTACATATTTATTATTTTTTACGTTATGTTTATTTCTCTACATACACACATATATATATTTATTTATTTATATCTAAGAATTCATATGTAGAATTATGATTGCATTGATTATATTGAAAATGAATTTTTAAATTTTTAGTTTGTTATTTTTTTATCATTTTCTTAATTAATTTATATCAATAAAGGGTGAATTAAAACATAAGTTAAGTATTAAACTTATTATTTTATGATAAAAAAAGTATTTTACTAGATTTATGACAAAGAAAAATTTTAGAAATATAGATTCAACAAGTTTCCAAAATGAAAAAAGTATTTTACCTTATTTGTAACTAAAAAAAAATTTAGAAATATAAACCAATAAGTAGTAAACTCTCTTTAACTTTTAGTCTTGTGTCTAGATGTAATTAATCCCATCCTCATCTCTTAATTCAATTTTGTACAGAAAATAATTAATGTTACTAAATATGCATATAAAAGTTCCTAAAGTCATTTTCGTGTATATTATATTAGTTTGAGAGAATGTGCAATTTTATCTCTGATGTATACATGAGGGACTATGTTGGCTTCTAAATTAATTTTAGACTTCATTATACACAATCGGCAAAATTAATTATTCTCTACTAGCAAAAAAAAAAATACACTATTAGAAAAAGATGATATGACTGTCTCTCTCTCCCTGTCGCACAATGCCACCTGGCTCATTAACGACATTTACTGTTTTGTCATTCACTTCTTCTCGCTATCTCTAGCCCCGTCAATGTTCGGTACCTTCCTTTATTACTATTTAGTTAAATTGTATCCAAATCTCGGCCATTGAGACTTAGGCTTCAGAGCTAGAGATTTAATATTTGGTAAATACCGATTTTTATGCCATTAATTTTTCAAATTTCATTAACCTTGAAGTTGGACATAAACATTTCTATTTGCTGGTTTGGATTTTTTTAAATAAGTTTTTTATTGTGGAAAATGGCTATGTTTTTTCTGATCTTGCTTTTGTTAGAGGCAAAAGGTAGTTTTTTTACAGTGTTGTTTTGGTAAAAACAAAAATATAAAGAGCTTTCTTTTTATTTGGTTCAAATTTTATTTTCAAATTTTATAGGCGGGTATGAATTCTCCAAAATTCCTTTTTTGAGTTATTGTACTATTTCTGTTTCGTTAAAATCGTCGTCTTTAGCTCATATATATCTATTTAAAAAATTATTAGATTCTCTAAATATTATATAAAATTATTTTGGATGAACTAAAATACCCTTTATTGTTTCATTAATTGAGATATTAATTATAAGGATATAGTTGAAAAAAAAGCTAATTATTTTTTCTTAATTCTATAGAATGGTATTTTTTAAAAAAAATAACAATTTCAGTACGATGAAGAGAACATCTTTTGTGAATATATATATATATATATATATATATTTGCTCCCTTGTGTGTTTTACAGTTATCATCATCAAGTTCATTGGAAACTTCACCTCAATAGTAATTATTCATATTTTTTTTAATGAATTTATTTATTAGAATATTGTCTATTTATTAGTGCATGATTAATAGAATAATACCTTAATAATTACAAAAAAAAAAAACTATGATATGAAAAGAAAGTTTATTCTAATGAACTAGGCATATGGGGTTAGCCCCAATTTTTAGTTACTTCAGTTGACTTAAATTTTAGTCGCCTCACACACTATTAAATATTAAAAAATGGGCTTCCCAAGCTTATCCTAGGGCCGGCCCTACAGGCACATTAAAAATATTAGTTTATTTTTCAATTTTCTTTTAACACTCTTATACCCTATATACGTATAATACATATTTTCAGCATATGTAAAATACGCATATATGGTATAAAAATGTCACAGACCGATTTAATAATAATTTTTATATTTCTGTTTTAAGATTTCAAAAACTAATATATAAAATAAATAGCATATAAATATTCTTTGCTTGTTATAAGAATCCAAAATAAATATTTTATATGAAAATCCCTGAGAAAAATTCGCCAGAGTTTTGTTTATAATTTAAACGTTTCCAAAATTCAACAAAACACAACCTACATAAAACAAACACTCCAAATAAAATCAATTCACCAATTGACCAATACTTCTCAATTTCTCCATATTTTCTCAAAATACTTATATATAGATATATATATATATCAACATTATATATAAAATCTCATCTTAAACAAAATTATTCAAATCATTCTTTACAATTTACAATATATGCTTCAAAAACATATCATAACATACATAATATCAAAAATGTACATGTTGGCAACTGGCTATGATCTTGATGTATCCAAAACAACTCTTCAAGCTCAATAAATACAAACCTAGACCCGACCAGGTCTAGTAAAACTCTCCAGCTCTACCAAAACGTCCATGACACCTGCGCGACGAATTATAAATGCGCTAAGCCGAAGCCTAGTGGTACAAACTTTGATAATAATAAAAATGTAAAGTAATGCCAATGCACAATGCATATAGAGGTCACATCATTTCACTTTATTATATTTTTCAAATATTTCATACTCACAACTCATAACATTATATTGCTCAATTGTATAACAATTCATAATTCACATTAAAGCAAAGACAAGCATGGGCCTAAAAAGAATCTAATATGCTATTCAAATTTCAGAGTTACTGCTTTGGTCCATAATGCATTATGTGTCTAGCCCGTAGGCAATATATATATCCATGGATAATGTAACAGCCCCAGTCTCTTGGACCTCAACTCAGCTAGACTCTTAGGCCCCAGTATCTTGGTCCTCAACCCGGCTAGACTGCTATGGTTTTTGAGGCTTACGACCCAGTCTTTTCACCCCAAAAACATCATATTTATCATTTATCAGCTGGGCTCGGTTTATGACCCGATTTTTTTACCTGCCCAGCAATTCATAAGCATGCCGTCAAACCCAGAACTCTAAAAATTGAATAACATACTAGGCACACAATTAATTCATTTATCTCATTATCAAATACTTTCACAATTCATTTCTCATTTTATTTTTCATAATCAAACTAGGCTCATTGCTTTATTTTCACATTTTTTTTCTCATTTTTCTAATTTTTCACATCTTTCTTATTTTTCTCACTTTTTTTATTTTTTTTTTCATTTTTATCAATATCAATTCATTTCATTATTCCACATATCTCATTTTTGCATTCACAACATATTACCCAATTACTTTGGGTATTTTCACATAATATGCAGATTTCACACTTTATACAATTTAGCCATTATCAATGGCTTTGCACAATGCATTTAACACATATATGACATTACAAATGTCATAGCACATTATTCATACTCAATCAATGAACCAAGTAGTTTAACACATTTTTTCAACCAAAATGTGTTAAGTCCAAATGTCATGCAAATATAAACATTATACTCAAAGTTTGTACATACCTCTACTAGCAACCCAAAGCAAGCATAATACAACCTCCAATCCTATCCTTCCAACTTGTCTTTCACCACTTGGATGAAACAAATCAACATCTCTCAATGCCTATACCAAATGTGATCGTACATAAACATTTAATATCATATTCTAAGGTATTCTCAACATCAAACCATAATTAAACATCACTCTAAACCAAATTCCAAAATTAAGCTTCACCTCACTTTAACTTTGAAAAACCATATCAAGTCATTTAAATTAGTGTTTTAAGTTTATTAATATCATTAAAAACATATTTTAATACATTTAAATCATTTACATTATAACAATACACTCTTATACACAAAATCTCAAAAATAGCATAACATTCCCCCATTGAAGGTTTTTCATTCCAACACAATCTATTACTCATTTCAAGCTTATATTCATCACATTTAACACTAAACAATATGCTTAAACAAATAAAATTACACAATTCAACCACTTTGGAAAATCACTTTTTCAAAACCCTAAATCTCCACTTCCATTCTCAAACTCCAACAAAACACAACCAAATCCAATATTTGACTTTAAAATACTTGTTTATGTATCAAAACAACTCATTTGAAATCAATTTACAAAATTAAAAACCATGATTTCAAAACCCCAAAAATTACATAACTCTAAATTCTCTCTCTTCACCAATCTTACTCAAACTCAACCATTTCTTTAATCCAACCTTAAAATCATTAATAGCCAATCAAAACAACTTCACTCATATCCAATTAAGCAATTAAATCATGCTACTATAGAATTTCAAATTTTACATAACACACTTTTTCATAAAATTTAAAAATTTGGTAAGAAAACTTACCAATTGATGAAGAAACTTCTAAAACTCCACTTGAATCCTTAAAATTTCTTCAATTTTTGGAGCATGGAAGAAGCAAATCCCTCTCTTGAAGCCATGAAATTCGGCCTTGAAGGAAAGAAGAAGAAGACTTTAATTTTTTTTATTTCTCTTTCCTTTCACCCTTTAATTTTAAACCATATATATATTAAAATAATTTAATAATTAATTATTTAGTTATTTATTTAATAAATTAAAAGTCTTAAATTTCCTCTTCCATTCAAAAATAATTTATTTTTGAATTATTTTATTATTTTTAAATTTCTAAAATTTAATTACCAAAATACCCTTTTACTCTGACTTTTCTTTTAAAAAGTGTTGATTTTTATATGTTATATATATTTTACATATATATCACATATATTATCCACTTTTTCATTTAAAATCCCTTCATTTTTCATTTAAAACCATTAATTTAATTTATCCATTTAAATTGTAATTTATTTTATCAAATTTTCAAAAATTAGAACTTTTCAAAAATTTAGGATATTACACATATGCACAAGTAATGTGTATCTTATATGCACATCAAATGTACCTTATATGTATATTAAATATTAAGTATGTAATGTATTAATCCAACATATACAATTAATATACCATATGTATATGTTATATATACTCTAGATATATATATTGAGTATACAATTTATATCTCCAAATACTTATTTAATTTCTCCAAAATCACGGATGTTACAATTTTCTCCCCGTTAAATAATTTCGTCCTTGAAATTATCCAGTATAGTAATAAATCATCCAAATTATTATTTTACTAAATTACACAATTTCTATTCTCCCCCTTAGGTTCATTCTTAATTTCTTTTTTACCATTCCCTAATACATCATTATATTATTTATTTACTCAAACAGTCACAATAGATTATTATATCTTCAATTGAATTGTCATTAGACAAAATTAGTTCATCTCCTTAATATATATACACCACACACCTATTGCACTCAAGATATCTGATCACTTCATTATCTTAAAAATATACTCTCATCACCTTAAATTCAAATGTTAATAACTTTTATCTTAACACAATAATTTTACACATCTTCACTTTGATCCTACTCTTTATACAATTACCACATATTAATTTAATATCACCATTATACAACAACAAAATCTTATTTTCTTATTAAAATTCATTCCAATTATACTATAACTAACACTTTTCTTTTATAATTATTTGAAACTAATATAACTTAGCTCCTTTCATATGCATATACATATCAAAATGCTGTATTATGCACATTATCATATAGCTTGTATATTCTTAATACAACTACACACATTGAATTTATAAATACTTGTAAACTTATTACATTTCGGATCAATTGATCTAACTATCATAATATGACCATCACAACCTTATTCTATTATGACCAACATTTTGTCTATTTTAAATTCATCAATTTGTTTTCAATTCATGACCTAATTCTATTAGGTCAAATTTATTCTCAAATTTTAATTCTCTTCGAATTCATCATTACAGATAATATTCACTTCCCCAGTCTCATTTACTTTACACATCATTTTCATCAACTTATTCATTTTATACCACTTTCAAATACATTTATTATAACTCTTACTCACATTTCATAATTCCTTTCATTTACCATTTTCTCACATTTCTTATAGTTACCCTATTTACACAAATCACTTTTCTTATAAATCATTTAAAGCTCATCATATTTTTATAATTCTCTAATGTTTCCACACTTTCTATAACTATAAAAAAATTTCTAGTATAAAATTATAAGATACAACTATGCAAACCATAAGTCTTGACCATGTATCTTGAAGCATAACTATCAATCTTACCAAAACTATCCAACGGTCATGCCATAATAATGGTCACATCTGTGGCTTATAAATAAATACTGCCCTTCTATCATTCTTCTTCAAACATTTCCAATCACAATGTTAAGTTCGTATCGCAAAAATTACATATTCATTTTCTAATCTTTTGATACACAAAAAGTTAACAAGTTTCAGCTCTGTTTCAAAGCAATTTACTCTTGATCACTTGATCATCATTAGCCTAACTCATGTTTCAGCAATATTATCATTAACATCTCTTACATATACACATTCGTTCATATGCTAATTTACACAATTTTCATTTATTACTCCATTTCTAATCTATCTCTTATAAAACTTTTCATTCATTTTTTTTTCACTTCCATACTTTCTTCATTATACTTTCCTTTTTTCCTTACAATCTCTTATTTATACGTATATACTTTAGGCCCAAAACACTATACAATCATAAAGTTCAGTTGTTAAAATAACAATTTCACCGTCTAGTTCTGTTCGGGTCCATTCTCAATCTCAATTCATCACATGACCTAACTCTACGCAGGCCAAGACCTAATCTCTCTTAGGTCTATTAATACATGCAATATCATTCTCAATATCACCAGACACGTATTTGTATAAGGTAGTAAATACTCGATAACATTTTTTTTAATCATCCACATACACCTTCGTAAGTCATAATCACAATGTGACTCACTTTCCACATTTTATTACATATCATATTTGTGTTCATATGGAAAAAAAATCTCATCACACAAATCATACAATTATACTCTATTCCTCTTTTACATATAACCTATACAAAGTTAACATTTATCACCTTTCAGAGAATATTATCATTTCTCATTCTTTTGACATTACTTAGGTTATTCATCAATTCAACATATATATACACTCTGACCACAACATAATTAACATCTTCCTTATTCAATCGCCCATCTCTTAAATAAGTTTCTTATTATATATATTTTTTCTAACACTTCATATAAATCTTAGTCACGTTTCCAATGTGACATCTCTCTCACATTTTTTTTTTGCATTGATCACACCTTTCATATCCATTTTCATTATTTCCAATTCAATTAACTAAAGTAACTCATTTTCACTTGTTTAATCATTTCTCTTTATTTCATAATAAATTTCTATATTATCAACCACATTACACCTTAGTTAGTATTTTTATAAGTAACATTACTCATTCAAATTACTCACATGCTTATTAAACATTAAACTATCAATATCTAAACAATCCTCATCGAAATTCCCTTACAACTCTAAATTTCCAATTTACTATTTTACTTAAACTTCATTTTATTAATCTCACTTTCAAGAGTTAATTTTATAAACATTATCTTTATATTAATATAACATCAAAACACATCACTTTCACAATTATGGAAACCCATTTCAAAAATCCAAATTTCATATAATACAACCAACAACATGAACCACACCAAATCTCATCCATATCACATTCTCAATCTTAAGATCATAACATTTACTTTTAAACAACACTAATTCATTTTCTTACACTAATTAATATCATTCATTTAGATACTTTAATTTTACACACTCAACCCTAAATTATGCATCATTGTTCCATAATAAATAATTCGCTATCATATATGATTTCACTCTTTAATTTTAATTATGAACTCTTTGTTGAAAATTATTAAAAACTCTATATTCCTTCTATACTTATACCCATATGCATATAAATTTTTATAATTTTCTTCATTCATTTGTCTCATAAAATTAATTTATTACTTACTTACACAAAACTGTATGACTTCCTCAGTTTCATGTCAATCTCACTTTTAATTTTTATATTCCTTAACAATTCTTTACAAAAGATTGTAAACTTTTATCCATATGCACTTGACACATATATGGACTTATATTTAAGGTTTTAGATTTTTTCCAAGTTGATTTAATATATTTAAAAATTAAATATTCCAAAATCAGAGAATCTGTCTCTTTAATAATTTCTCTGGCAGCACCTGGTTGTCCATTTTTTTTTAGTTATCAAACCTTAATAAAAATTCATGAAGTTTTAACCATATGTTATAGGAATACATATGATATTTTTTTTGTAAAATTTTAGATTTTTCTGGGTTGGTTTACCATAGTTTCTAGATTTATTTTGTTTTTCAATTTCTACAGATTTTGAGTTGCTGAAATTTCTCTAACAATCTGTGTTCTTCTATTTTTCTTAATTAGAGATCCATCTTTAAAATTTATAAAATTTTATACATTTGGATTCTAACATATAGAAAAACTTTCTATTAAATGTTCAAATTCATCCAACATTTCTAGATTTGTCCACCAATTCAGACAATATCACTTTGCAGTACATCTATAAAATTTTCTGTAACTATCATGCTCATTTCTCAAAACTTTTATTTTTATATCTTAAATTATTTCCTAGATTGTTTTTCTAATTTCACTTATTCATCAATTGAATCAGCTATAAATTTTAAATTTCAAATAAAAGTTCAAAAAATTCTTAATCCATAATATCTAGAATGACGTTTTCACTGCGCCACTCTGATCTATGCAACCCAGACACTATCTCAACTCATATCCATTATATCAAATGGACATTGCCACATCAGGGATAAGATAAATTGCCAGTGTCAATGCATGCATTACAATTAAAAAATAATTTTTTTATTCCAATTTTCTCTCTCCATCATCCCATCTAGGTCGAAAATCTCAAACCTAGGCTCTGATACCAAAATAAATGTAACATCCTTATACCCTATATACGTACAATACATATTTTCAGCATATGTAAAATACGCATATATGGTATAAAAATATCACAGACCGATTTAATAATAATTTTTACATTTCTGTTTTAAGATTTCAAATTCTAATATATAAAATAAATAGTATATAAATATTCTTTGCTTGTTATAGGAATCCAAAATAAATATTTTATATGAAAATCTCTGGGAAAAATTCGCCAGAGTTTTATTTGTAATTTAAACATTTCCAAAATTCAACAAAACACAATCTACATAAAACAAACACTCCAAATAAAATCAATTCACCAATTCACCAATACTTCTCAAAATACTTATATATAGGTATATATATATATATCAACATTATATATAAAATTCTATCTTAAACAAAATTATTCAAATCATTCTTTACAATTTACAATATATGCTTCAAAAATATATCAAAACATACATAATATAAAAAATGTACATGCTGGCAACTGGCTCTGATCTTGATGTACCCAAAACAACTCTTCAAGCTCAATAAATACAAACCTAGACCCTACCAGGTCTAGTAAAACTCTCCTGCTCTACCAAAACGTCCATGACACCTGCGCGACGAATTACAATTGCGCTAAGCCGAAGCCTAGTAGTACAAACTTTGATAATAATAAAAATGTAAAGTAATGCCAACACACAATGCATATAGAGGTCACATCATTTCACTTTATTATATTTTTTAAATATTTCATACTCAGAACTCAAAACATTATATTGCTCAATTGTATCACAATTCATAATTCACATTAGAGCAAAGACAAGCATGGGTCCAAAAAGGATATAATATGCTATTCAAATTTCAGAGTTACTGCTTTGGTCCATAATGACACCATGTGTCTAGCCCGTAGGCAATATATATATCCATGGATAATGTAACAGCCCCAGTCTCTTGGACCTTAACCCGGCTAGACCCTTAGGCCTTAGTATCTTTTGTCCTCAACCCGGCTAGATTGCTACGATTTTTGAGGCTTACGACCCAGTCTTTTCATCTCAAAAACATCATATTTATCATTTATCAGCTGAGCTCGGCTTACGACCCGGTCTTTTCACCTGCCCAGCAATTCATAGGCATGCCGCCAAACCCAGAACTCTGAAAATTGAATAACATACTAGGCACACAATTAATTCATTTATCTCATTATTAAATACTTTCACAATTCATTTCTCATTTTATTTCTCATAATCAAACTAGGCTCATTGCTTTATTTTCACAATTTTTTTCTCATTTTTCTCATATTTCTCACTTTTTTCACTTTTCTCATTTTTATCAATATCAATTCATTTCATTATTCCACATATATCATTTTTGCATTCACAACACATTACCAAATTACTTTGGGTATTTTCACATAATATGCAGATTTCACACTTTACACAATTTAGCCATTATCAATGGCTTTTCACAATGCATTTAACACATATATGACATTATAAATTTCATAGCACATTATTCATACTCAATCAATGAACCAAGTAGCTTAACACATTTTTCAACCAAAATGTGTTAAGTCCAAATGTCATGCAAATATAAACATTATACTCAAAGTTTGTACATACCTCTACTAGCAACCCAAAGCAAGCATAATACAACCTCCAATCCTATCCTTCCAACTTGCCCTTCACCACTTGGATGAAACAAATCAACCTCCCTCAATGCCTATACCAAATGTGATCGTACATAATCATTTAATATCATATTCTAAGGTATTCTCAACATCAAACCATAATTAAACATCACTCTAAACCAAATTCCAAAATTAAGCTTCACCTCACTTTAACTTTGAAAAACCATATCAAGCCATTTAAATTAGTGTTTTAAGTTTATTAATATTATTAAAAATATATTTTAATACATTTAAATCATTTACATCATAACAATACACTCTTATACACAAAATCTCAAAAATGGCATAACCTTCCCCCATTGAAGGTTTTCCATTCCAACACAATCCATTACTCATTTCAAGCTTATATTCATCACATTTAATACTAAACAACATGCTTAAACAAATAAAATCACACAATTCAACCACTTTGGAAAATCACTTTTCCAAAACCCTAAATCTCCACTTCCATTCTCAAATTCCAACCAAACACAACCAAATCCAATATTTGACTTTAAAATACTTGTTTATGTATCAAAACAACTCATTTGGAATCAATTTACACAATTAAAAACCATGATTTCAAAACCCCAAAAATTACATAACCCTAAATTCTCTCTCTTCACCAATCTTACCCAAACTCAACCATTTCTTTAATCCAACCTTAAAATCATTAATAACCAATCAAAACAACTTCATTCATATCCAATTAAGCAATTAAATCATGCTACTATAGAATTTCAAATTTTACATAACACACTTTTTCATAAAATTTAAAAATTTGGTAAGAAAACTTACAAATTGATGAAGAAACTTCTAAAACTCCACTTGAATCCTTAAAATCTCTTCAATTTTTGGAGCATGGAAGAAGCAAATCCCTCTCTTGAAGCCATGAAATTCGGCCTTGAAGAAAAGAAGAAGAAGACTTTATTTTTTTTATTTCTCTTTCTTTTCACCCTTTAATTTTAAACCATATATATATATTAAAATAATTTAATAATTAATTATTTAATTATTTATTTAATAAATTAAAAGTCCTAAATTTCCTCTTCCATTCAAAAATAATTTATTTTTGAATTCTTTTATTATTTTTAAATTTATAAGATTTAATTACCAAAATACCCTTTTACTTTGACTTTTCTTTTAAAAAATGTTGATTTTTATATGTTATGTATATTTTACATATATATCACATATATTATCCACTTTTTCATTTAAAACCCCTTCATTTTTCATTTAAAACTATTAATTTAATTTATCCATTTGAATTATAATTTATTTTATCAAATTTTCAAAAATTAGAACTTTTTAAAAATTTAGGATATTACACATATGCACAAATAACGTGTATCTTATATACAAATCAAATATACCTTATATGTGTATTAAATATTAATTATGTAATGTATTAATCTAACATATACAATTAATATATTATATGTATATGTTATATATACTCTAGATATATATATTGAGTATATACAATTTATATCTCCAAATAATTATTTAATTTCTCCAAAATCATGGATGTTACATTTCTCATGTATGTTGAACTATTTAAACCTATTAGGAAATGATAATTTTTTAAAAATCAAGTTATTCACACTTTCTATATTTTTTTAGTTTGTTCAGGTGATGACTCCTGATTTTTAGACCTTACTCTGTATTTTCTAAGGTTTCGAATCTAACTTTTTCACCAAAAATTTGGGTAAAAATCTCTACCTAGAGGTATATTTTTTCCTTATATAGTAAATATTCTCTAATGAAAAAATAAAACAAAAAATTAAAAAAAGTGTTATACATACTACGACGCATGTACTCGAAAGTATCAAAATGCTCTTGTTAAATTTTTCATTTTATATTTTTTTATTAATATAGATCTAGGAGTTCTAACCATAAAAGCTAGCTGCTAAGATTAGAGAATTTATTCTATATTAACTAGGTTACATTTTTATATTTTTTAGATATAAGATTATCCATACTTTACCATATTATAGGATAATTCATCGCTCTTCTCTTAAGTGTCAACTACCCAGTTGATAATTGGCAAGTATACGTTAGTATCTACCCGAGCCATATAGAAATATAATCTTACATTTCGACTGTCACTATCCGGACCATCTAAGTAAATGTAAGAATACAGATACCTACTCTAATACTATATTCAGTTCTTCATATTACATTTTCTTATTAATAAAAATTTAAGAGTGTCAACTCTAAAAACTAGCATGTAAGATTAGAGAGTCCAATTCTATATTAAATTGGCCATATTCTTATATTTCTTAAATATAAGATTGCATATACTTTAATCATTTTTAGGATAGTTTAATACTCATTCTCCAGTGTAGTTCAATACTCCTCTAATATTAACTGCTTAATAATTATAATCAGCCACTTTCTCGGCCACTTAAGAATATAGTAGTACATATTAATAATTATTGTCTGGATCATCCAAGTAAGAATATATAAATTCTTCATATCAAAATTTTTTTAATGTAAAGATGACTCTTTAACCTTGACATTCTCAAATCCATATTTACAAGAAAGAAAAAATTAACAGCTCTCCACGTTAGAGAAGTGATGCAGCGATGTGGTACGATTCTCTCAAAACAAGCCAAGTTCTGTCAAAAGATAAAAGACCCAACGCCAACTTTCTATATTTACTGATGAATGAACCCTACAGAATTTTCCGGGAAGCACGGCCATTATTGACACTGTTCTATTCCAAGGATTTGGATTGAAGAAACAACATGAGGAAAGTCATTTCCAGGGCGAAACCATGCATAAACCCAGCGGCTTCGTTATCAAATCCTTGCATTTTCGCGGCTTTCATATGGCGCCCTCCAATTTGCGGAACACACCTTCGTCGCTGCTTCATGAATTCACCCAGTTTTGCTACCAAAAAAACCTTCCCAGAGGAATGGAAGCCATGGACACTGTGCGCAAACATGGCATTTGGGCTAATTCTATCATCTACTCTGAGCTCATCAAGTGCTGCTTGGACCGCCGCGCAGTTGAACAGAGCAAACGCATCCACAAGCACCTTTTCTTTTGTGGGTACCAGCCCAAAATGTTTCTCATCAACGTTTTGTTCAATATGTATGTCAAATTTAATCTGTTAGCACGGGAATTATTCGACCAAATGCCTGAATGTTATTTCTTGGACTACAATGATATCAGCTTATTCTAATGCTAAGCTCCAAGACAAAACCTTGGAGTTTCTGATTTCCATGCTCAGAGAAGGTGCAAGGCCAAATATGTTCACCTATTCTTCCGTTTTAAGGGCATGCGATCGGTTATTTAATATTAGGCAGCTCCATGTTAATATAATTAAGAGTGGGTTAGATTCAGATGTATTTGTTAGGAGTGCTCTCATCGATATTTACTCCAAATGGGGTGAATGTGAAAATGCTTTGCGTGTTTTTAATGAGATGGTGACAGGAGATTTGGTTGTTTGGAATTCTATAATTGCTGGGTTTGCTCAAAACAGTGATGGTGATGAAGCTTTCAATCTTTTCAAGAGCATGAAGAAAGCTGGTTTTCTTGCTGATCAATCAACGCAAACGAGTGTCTTGAGAGCCTGCACTGGATTAGCTTTGTTAGAGTTGGGAAAACAAGTTAATGTTCATGTGTTTAAGTATGATCAAGATTTGATATTGAACAATGCACTACTGGATATGTATTGCAAGTGTGGCAGTTTGGAAGATGCCAACTCTGTTTTCTCTCGGATGGTAGACAAGGATGTAATCTCTTGGAGTACCATGATTTCAGGGTTGGCACAAAATGGTTACAGCAAAGAGGCATTGAAGCTGTTCGAGTCCAAGAAAGGTTCAGGGACCAAACCAAATTACATAACAATTCTTGGAGTACTATTTGCTTGCAGCCATGCTGGGCTTTTAGAAGCTGGCTGGTACTACTTCTGATCAATGAAGAAGCTTTGTGGGGTTGTTCCCGGAAGGGAACACTACGGTTGTATGATTGATCTTCTTGGAAGAGCAGGGAAACTTGATGACGCAGTTTGATTGATAAATGAGATGGAATGTGGACCAGATGCTGTAACATGGAGAAGTTTGCTTGGTGCATGTAGGGTGCACAAGAATGTGGATCTTGCTATACATGCTGCCAAACAAATTCTAAGGCTGAATCCTCAAGATGCAGGAACCTACATACTGTTATCTAATATTTATGTAAATACTCAAAGATGGGATTATGTTGCACAAATTAGGAGGACCATGAGTGAAATGGGAATTAGAAAAGAACCTGGATGTACCTGGGTTGAAGTGAATAAGCAGTTTCATGCCTTCATTATAGGAGATGATTCACATCCACAACACAGTGAAATCAAGAATCATCCAAACCAGTTGATTCATAAGCTTAGGAGAGTGGGTTATGTTCCAGATACAAATTTTGTCCTGCAAGATCTTGAGGCGGAGCAGAGGGAAGACTCCCTGCGATTCCATAGTGAGAAACTGGCTCTTGCGTTTGGTTTAATGAGCTTGTCCAGAGCGCAGATCATTAGGATTAGAAAAAACCTCAGGATTTGTGGAGACTGTCATCTGTTTGCAAAACTAGTTGCAAAGATGGAGAATCGAATAATTGTAATCAGAGATCCCATCAGATACCATCATTTTCGAGATGGGTTTTGTTCGTGTGGAGATTATTGGTAACAGAAGATCAAGCATGCGGAGCTTTTGCTGCCTGCACCCGCTGATCATATGCAAGAGAGATGGGAATATAGAACATCAACATTACAAATCAACTAAACAGTTGTATTTATAAGATCATTCAAGCAGCTGAGGGTTGAAGCTTGCTTCTAACAAACAATGAGCAACTCAACATTGATCTGTTTTGAGTGAAAGTTGTGTGGTAGTTTTGTTGCTGCAGTATGAATCTTACATTTTCAATACTGTAAATAACCCAATGAGTAAAACATTTACAAAATAATCTAATAAATTCAGAGAATTTAATAAAGTTGATAATAATAACATGTCTCAAGTGTGTTACAGATCCTGAAATGAAATAAAGAGCTGAAATAAAGCAAAATACGTAATTTCAAAAATTAGGCTCAAAATAAAAGTGGATCAATGATTTAATTTCAAATTTTGAGTTGAAAATAACCTCATGAGACATTGTAGAATGTTCAAATCAATATACTTGGCAGGATAATAACGCATTAAGCGTATATTCTACACTAGCCTCCTCTGCGTCATATGAGATTTCAGAAATTGTTGAAATTCAAATTATATCCTATTTGCCTGCTTATTGAATTTGCTTATTTATTGATACATCACCAGTGCATGTAGTAACCCGAACTCTCATATTACAAGAGCAGAAACTTCCACTAACATGTAGGCTTGAAAATGGGATCATTGACTGCTATCTTACAATTCATCTTTAGCGCCTTCATTGCTTGTGTGCTCAACATAAGATGCATAAACTTTTATTATTGACTCATATATATCAATGCCCTTCAGGTACTCAGCTTGGTTCAGGAACTGCAAGAAGGCAGAGACACATGATGATTATACTATACGACCATTAAATGCATATTAAGCAAAAATCTTAAGTTGTGTAACCTGCAAAGTCGGATAAAGAGAGAGAATAATAACTCTGATTAGTAACACACACAGATTTAAAATAGGACAAACCATCTGCTAGATCACACTCATTTGTTCACCAAGACAATAAAGCCAAGGAACAAAGGAACAAGACAGAGTTTACATGTATAATAAACCTAACAAAACCTGCTTGCACGAGCGTGGCAATAACTAAAACAAATCCCATTATTTAAAGACAAGACTATCAAATGCCTAATATAAATATTTAACTTCATATTACCTCATTATGATCATGCAAAAGAATAGGTGTATTTGCCATAGGGGAAAAGCCAATTGCTGGCAGCCCTCGTAACCTGAAGTAACGAGAATCTGTGGCGGCAGGAAAGATCTTTGGTTTACCAAATTTTCCATTTGCTTTTTTGACAGCTTCTTCAAGCATGATCCACCATGGGTTAGAACTGTCAGTCTTTGTAAGGAGTGGCCTCCCATACTTGTCACTAAGAGTTGTTTTCTGCTTAAACTGCCCAAGCTACAAAATGATTAGATATCAACTTGCAGAGAAAACTGAACCACTTTAAAGTTGTTCCTACTTACATATGTTAGATATACAGTTGCAGTTTATTTCATTAACTATTCAAGAACAAGTATATATCTATCTTAAAACCTATCCTTTATCTATCCTATTACTAGCCATAGTAGATAGAGAAGGCAACTGGCCAGCAATAATGTCACCAAGCAAAAATGAACAATTTTTTTTTTCAATTCCAACATCAACATTCCTGCACTATGCCCATGAATCTCAATTCAAAGAGGGTGCAAAGAGAAAAAATTTCTGGCTGAAGTTAATAATCAATGAAATACCCCTTCTGGAATTTAAACAATAAGTATTAAATTTTAAACCATCAAAGAATTGTTAAAATGATGTAAGAATAATCATCAACATTTTCTTCCCAGATCTTTATGAATAAATTATCAGTGGTTGCCAGAAACTTGCAAAGAAATTGTGCCTTCACATTCCTGTTAAAACAAGATGTTAAGAGTTTCAATAAGTTTGTTAGCACCTGGAATGTCATATTACGTGAAGATGGTGCCCATTCTTCAGCAATTCGTCTTTCCAAAGCTTCAGGATCAGCAGTTGGTGGAATCCGGATATCAAAACCTGCTTCTGCTTCAGATGGCTGCAAATTCATGACAAAACCCTGGAACAGAAATAACAAGGGTTTTATATACCCGGAACAATGCATCATTGGGAAATAATAATGCCTTATCTATGGGACCTATCAAGTTACAGGTCCCACATCCAAGGAGACCAATTGTTTAAGAATTCTGATTCAGCAAGCAGTAAGTTCATCCTGCACATTAGCTTACTGAATCATTAATGGTAATGTTAAATCGAAGTTGGTAAATTTACAAGGCCTCCATGTACTTTTTGAGCATAACTTCTAAGGTCCTAAGATATGCAATTCTTAAATATATACCTCTTTTCTCTTTTCCTCATTAAATATTTAAAGGATTTACAAGAATTATTATGGAGGTTCAAACAATATTCACTAAAATAACTCGAGTTAAGCAAGTCATTTATCAAACTAAAGGAAAATGCCTTACAGGCATTGAAAACTGATTGACTAGAAATCAATTTTGTAACAAAAACACAACGAACTAAACTAAGAAAATATATAAGTAAACAATTTTATTACAATTATGAAACGGAAGCTTACAGTTGGAGATGGGGTGCCAGCCTTAAGAAAGACCATGTTAACAGAAATGACCTCTCCCTCAGCCTTCAAACCAGCCTTCAGCAAATCAAACTGAGAAGCACGAAATCTCCTCACACCCTCAATGCTTTTCAGAAGATTCTCCATGGCACTATTGTCATACAGCTTTGCTCCGTGGCCTGGAGCTCCAGTGGCTTTAATGACCAGCAACCACGGGCTCCTCTCCGCATAGAACGCGCTGTAGCTCTCAGTGGGTGACGCCAATCCTGTTTCCAAAGATACACAATGAGTGAAATGCATAAAGCAATCTACCAAGCCCAAAACAAACAAAATAAAATATCCCCACCTTCATCAAGCACTATCCCAACATTCAGGGTATTAAAGATATCGGAATCAGCGAACTTCTCAGCACCATCATGGCCACCGATTTCTTCATCGGGAGAAAAAGCTAGGTAAATGGATCGACGTGGCTGAAACCCCGAAGCCTTCAAACGGCGAATAGCTTCCAAATACTGCATACCAACACACTTCATGTCTTGGGAACCTCTAGCATAGATATTGCCATGGGAATCAATTTGAGCACCAAAACTAGGATAATCCCACTTCTGCTGTTCGACAGGTACGACATCAGTATGCGAATAAAGAAGAATAGAAGGAAGAGTAGGGTGAGAACCAGGCCAGTTGAGAAGAACAAATGGCTTTCCCTTGACGAACTCAATGGTTTGGGATTGGAGACCGATGGATTCGGCCTGGGAAAGAAGAAAATCTGCTACTTGTTGGTAGTGAGGGTTGGGTTGGGCAGTGTCGATTTGAAGATATTGTTGGAATCTCGAAATGACTGCTGCAGAAGATGATGAATCTTCTGCTTCTGCAACAACTATGTGTTGATTTGTATAGATAAGAAGAAGAAGAAGAAGAAGAAGAAGAAAGCTGTGATTGCAAGACAAGTTAGTTTGTATCCTCTCCATTTCTGCTCTTAATTTGCACTTTCCAACTTTCAATACAATTGACTGTTTCGCTGCCAATAAAAAATATGGGAATCGATTCGCCTGTTTCTCTGATTAGAAAGATTTATTTTTTTTATGGATTTTTATAATATGTGCTGTGCATTAAATATTTTATTTTTTATTAATATTTATTATAATTATTTGTTATGTAATTTTTTTATTAATGAATATAATTAGTAAATATAAATTGATGATTAGATTAATTTTATCATATTTAGATTATTTAGATTATAGTTGTAATTTTTTAATTATACGTTCTTATCTAAGTCTAATTTTTATACCACTAAATAAATGTATTATGGATGGTGTATATGATACAACTTACAATTAATAAAAATATTTATATTCTTTTATTTATTTCTTTCTCACATATTTTTTGAACAATTCTTTTTCATATTTCACTACCTATGTCATGGATTATAGCAATGAGGGAAATAATATCTCTCTTGGTAACCTTCTCATTACCATCAACTTTTTGGTGTATGGTATATGTTATAATTCTATAGAGCATCTAATGAGTGAGGAATTTGATATGCCTAGCCTTAGATTCCTTGACAAAGAAGGAATCTACAAATATTTCTTTCTAAAAGAAGGAAAGCGTTTAATATAAAAATGAAAAATCATTGTATGTTATAGCACCCTTAGTTGTAAATCCCCAAATGCCAGCAAAATCATTTAGGGTCATAGCAAAATATTAATAAAACAACTTAAATCTAACCTCATACCACTCTATTGCAATAATTTAGCTCAATTCTATTTGTAGAGACATAAGAAATTCTCTACTTAGGCTAGGATACTCTACCTCATCAGGATATACAAATTTTCTCCATCCTAAGGCATCTAAATATCTATCTATTTCTTCTTTAATTCGTAAAGCTATCAACATACCTCCAAAAGGATTTTTAGTGCCTTCCATCCTCTTCTTTTTGAGCATGCCATACCTCACATTCTCCTCAGAGGTTTCATGGTGAGGTTTGTGAATCTTCTCACCTCTTCTAAGTTGAGAAGGAGAGGAAGGGGCCTATTCACTTTCTGTAATAACAACACCAATAGGTTTCTTGCCCTTTTCTTTGGATGAAATCTTCTTCTTTGGTACTGTTTCAACCAACAAGAGTGTAGAGAGGTGTTGAGAGAATGGAATTTGAGAGAAGAGTTTGAGAAAGGTTGTGATAGATTATGAAGGAATATGTATGTTTTATAGCTTTAGAGTCATAAAAGAAGTGTGGTAACTGAAATTATTGGGTGTTTATGGAGGAAAAACCAAAAACTAACCGTTTATGACTTTGGAGGGGGTAAAACTAGCAAGATTTGGTATTTTAAAATGGTTATATATATATATATTTGTTAGGAGATTGTTGGGTGTGATTGACCTTTGGCCTGGGTGCCACCGCGAGACTGCTTCTCGCGACTGTAACCATAGGAAGGGCGCTCGCTACGTATTAGGCAACCTGTAACAGCTGAGACGATTCAAATTCTTGCCACAATTCAACCAAGATGTGCAACCGCTAGAAAACTTATTGATTTGGTCTTATCAAACCAGGCTTCTAGCGACTGCAAGCTAGGTCTAGTGCGACTACTGGTGGCCAAAACTTTAAAAATTAAAGAAATAAATTTTAAAACTAAGTTTTTGACTTTAGTGGACAACATGTGTATGATCAAATGAATTGGTGATGAATTCGCTTGTACAAGAACTATTTATCTTGTACATTGTCAAATTTATTCAACTTCACAAAGAAAATCACAATCACAAGCAATTGAGAAATTAAAGGCATACAAATAATGAAATGTGCAATGTATTTGTCAAACAAATGCAAAATTTTAATTTAAGGTGCTTCCATCAAGCATTTCAATATTTTGTTTGATAAAATTCATTATTTTTTCATTTAATGGTTTTATAAAAATATCCGCAAGTTGATTTTGAATTTCAATGAACTCCAAAATGACATTGTGATTTTGAATATTATCTCTTAAAAAATGATATCTTATGTCTATATGCTTAGACCTATAATGTTGGATGAGATTTTTGGATAGCTTTATAGCATTTGTATTATTATTTGATGGGACTGTGATCAAACACTTTGCCATAGTCTAGTAATTATTGCTTCTTCCAAAGGACTTGTGTGCAACAAAAACATGCCGCTACATATTCAGCCTCTGTCATAGATAGAGCGACTGAAACTTATTTCTTGCTAAACCAAAAAACTAGGCAATCACAAAGAAAATGACATGCTTCGGTTGTACTCTTTCTATCTAGAAGGCTACTGGAAAAATCAGCATTCGAATATCCTAGAATGCTAAATAATGTGTTTTTATGATACCATAGTCCCAAATGCAATATACCACTTAAATATTTTAAAACTATTTTGGTTGCATTCAAATGTGATTCTTTTAGACATGATTGAAATATAACACATAAACATATACTAAACATTATATAGACCTAGATGCGGTAAGATGAAGGAGTGAGCTAATGATACCTATATATTTCTTCTCATCAACTATCTTAATACATTCATCCTCGATCAATTTTAAGGATGTACTCATTGGAGTTTTGCTAGCCTTGCAACCATCCATCCTAAGCTTCTTGAGAAGCTTCTTAGTATACTTGGATTGGTTGATAAAGATGACATCTTTGCATTACTTAATTTATAAACCAAGGAAAAACTTGAGCTTTGTAATATCCATGGTTTTGGATAGATTAAATAAATATTTGGAGGTTGATTAAATTATTAAGAGAGGTATATGTATAGTATATACCTAATGTATAACTAGTGTATAAATAGTATATAGCTATCATATACTTAATATATATATATATATATATATATGATATACACATAATGTATACTTAATATATATATATATATGATATACACATAATGTATGCTTGATGTATATATAAAATACACATTATATATACATGTAAGTAAAAATATACATAATATATACTTAAGGTATACATGACGTATACATGTATATTAAGATATACATAATATATATGCAATATATAAAATGGTTTTGGAAAGATATGAAATAAATAAATAAATAGTAAAAGACTAGAAAGTTAAAAGAAGAAAGAAAATGTATGGTGGGAATTAAAAGATTAATAAATAAATAAATAATTATATATATGGTTGGAAAAAAGAAGGAAAATAAAAAACAATTGTTCTTAAATTAAAGGAATTATGGATGGGAAAAGAGGAGACCGAAAATATCTAATATTTTAATAATTAAATATGGTGTACTTATATAAATTTGAGAGGGGCAAAATGAGAAATAAAAGTTTATAAAAAGCTATTCATCATCATCTTCCATTAGACGTGGCTGATTTTCTAAAGAAGAAAGGGGGACGTATTTTGTCATTAAATACAACAAATTTCACAAGTTTTTCCAAGTGATTTAAGGTGGTTTTAAAGTTTAATCAAGGTTTAGGTAAGTTTTTATCTCTTTAAGCTTTGTTTCTTTAATTTTTTTAAGATTATTTTTGAAGTGGCTAAAGAGAGAAAGTATATTTTAATTGCTAAACTTGATATAAATGAAGTTAAAATGATGGTTATATAGTGATTTGTTTATTAATTAGTAAAATTGGATATAATTGATGGAAGAAGGGTTTGGTAATGAATATGTGTAATTAAGGTTTCTAATATGGATGATTATAATTATGGTAATGGATGAATTTAGTGTTGTTTTAATATGCATGTGATGATTTTATGGTTAGAAATTTAGTATGGGCAAGCTTGGATGAAGTTAAGGTTTATAGATATATTATGTGTAATTAGGGTTTTTGAAAGAGGGTTTAATAATTGTGAAAATGAATTATTTAAATATTGTTTTTATGTAAATATAATGAATTTATGGTTAAATTATAGGAATGGATAGGTTGAGTGGTAGTTTGAAAGAAGTAGTAGTGTTGAAAAAGAGTTTTGGTGGAATTTGGAAAGAATGAGTATAATTGGTGTATGATTGATTTAAGTGGCTTGGAATGTGTTACTAATGGATTATTTTACTTGTAATATGATTTAGGATTAAGTAAAATGAATTTGTAAAATCAAAGTATTGATGGGCAAATAGTGAAGTTAAAGTTGGAAGGTAACTATAGCTTAGAACTTGGTATAATTGAGGTTAGTACATACTTTGATGACTTGTGTTTTATTAAATATAATTTATCACATTTTATATTCCTACATGGGAAAGTGGTTGTTTACATAATCTATGTATTGTTCTATAGTTGTGTGAAAAGTGTGGCATTGGGCTTTTTATCCATTGTAAAATGGTGATTGGATATGATTTATATAATATATACTGATGTTATGTAATGTGATGTGTAATATTGTATATTTGTGTAAATGTGGGAAATAAATAGGATAATGTGGGAAATTTGTGAAATGGATGAAATACGTTAATAAGATGGAAAATGTGAAATGTGATTGAAAATATGAGAAATGATTATGGAATAGTTGGAAATATGATGTGAAAGTGATCATTGCCCGGGATGATTACTTGTAAATGAAAATGGGTAAGAAATGTGGGAATTGAGAAAAGTGATGAAAAAGTGTTAAAAAATAAACAATAAAGGAATTATTTATGCTAAAGTAATAATGTACATGAAATGTGTATTTATCTTGTATAATATCTTGTTCCAGAGGATTATATGTGGTGCTATTGATATGATTTGCCTTTGAGCTAGATGTTGGGCGTCACTTATGATATGATGTGCCTTCGGGCTAGACACTGGGTGTTACTGTTATTTGCCTTTAGGGTTAGACATAGAGGTGTCAATAAGGGATGAATATGACACTTAGATCCTTGGTGTCGTGATAGATTATAATAATATCTCTGGAACTAGAATACTGTATACGATTATTTAGGCCAAATGTATGTGTTTATGATATATTTGTAAATTATGTGATTAGTGGATGGAAATGAATTATACTTGATGACTGAGTTTAAGCATTTATATGATGAAAAATGTGGTAATAAATGATGCAAATATGCATTGAGAGCACAGTGTTCCATAAATATCATATATACTTTGTCTTTAAAATAGTTTTATGTTATCAAGGTATGTACTACTAAGCTTTTGAGCTTAACATGGTAGTGTGTATCACGCGGGTATTATAAGTACAGACTGGGGTGATCCAGTTTACGATTGAGACTTGGAGATTATGTGCATGCTACGAGACCAACTCAGAAGGTGTTGCATACATGTAAATTTTATGATAATGTATATTTTGTTTTATGTATAATAAATGACATTTTGGAATAGTTATGTGTATATATGTAATCATGATAAATAATATTTTTTATTATAAGACATTTTAATTGTGAATTGATGAAGTGGAGATATGGATGTAAATTTGAATATTGGGAGTGAAATTTTGTTTTGCAAGTTGTATTTTGATGAGTTTGGGGAATATTGAAATTTCAGACAAAACTTTGACAAACTTTTTCCAAAGATTTTCTTTATTTATTAATAATTATCTATATTAATTAAAATGAGAATTTTTATTATGGAGTTTATCTAGTTTATCATGGCACTCTTATATTCTATATGTATGCGTATTTTACATATATGAAATATATGTTGATGCAACAAAGGACTAGCCCACATTGAAGGCCAAAGATCCATTGAGCCTACCCGATGGACCAGTTACAAGAAGTCAACTCCAACAGTTCAAGGAATCTTTGCTTATAATGATCCAAGGGCTGTGGAGTGATTTGGCTACAATTGAAGAGTGTAAAGAAGATTCCAACTTTAAGCTTGGACTTCTACAATCCACTCAAGATATAATCCAACTTTGTGTCATCCAAGAGATATAGCGGTCGCACAAATGATGTAATGGTCGCTATGCCTGTCTAGCGGCCGATCCTTCTACTGCAAAGTCTATTGTCACATCTTTTAAGTTATTTATATTTTGTTACATTTTAGTTTGTGCTGGGACATTATTTGATATTTGGATAATACCCTTTTGTATTTAGGCCATTTGTTGATTAAAGCCCAAAGGTAGTTAGTGGATAGCTTGTGTGGGATTTGGATAACTTATTTTGGAGTAGGATCACTCTTATATTAGTTACCAAACACTTTAAGCTAGGGCATCCAACACTAGGTCATATATAAACTATCTTATGTACTTTGTAAGAGTCAGTTGTTGAATCTTGAATGATATTTTCAGAACTTTATTCTAAAAAGTGGTGTCTCTTGCTTTAATTCTTGTTGAATCAAACAAATTCACATAGAGTTAACAACTTGAGTGAATTCTAATACCAAGGTTCTATCTCACATGTTGGGATTGGGTTGAGATTTCTTGGCAAGGACTTGATTTAGCTTTCCAAGGTGTTGATCCAAGCACAAAGGTTTTGGGTCTCAAGGCATTGTTCTTGTGGGTTCACATCAATTTGGTATTAGAGCAAGGCTCTAAATCAGGTTCCAATTTATCCTATCTATCTATCTTTTATTAAATTCTAAATTTCTTGTTTTGTCTCTGTGGTCTTTGTGTTCTTTGTTTTTGTTTTTGTTATTTCCTTGTTCTTATTGTTAAAAGAAAAATTTTGTTAACAACAAAAGCTGTCTTCATTTGTCTTATTATTACTTTCCTTGCTTTCATTAGAATATATCAATTAATCATCAAAATTTCCATTTCATTGTGTTGAATTGTGTTTGTTTGTGTGCAATTGCTTTTGTCTGAGTGAAATTAAGTGTCTAAATCATAAAATCTTTAAAAAAAAGAGTTTGTAAGTCAAAAGTCCTAGAAAATTTCATAGCAGCAAATTTTGATCTTTAAACAACCCACCAAAAGCACCTTTCTAGCTGTTCCACATCATTTCTCGCGGTCGCACAAGACTTCTCACGTTCACAAACCTACCACACCAAGTCACCGCAAACTCTTCTGTTTAAATTGAGATTTTGTTCAATCAACTCTAGCGGTCGCACAAATCATCAAGCGATCACATAAATATCAGGACAGTTACACACACCACCATGAGCCTTACTGTAAGAATTTGAGTTTTGCCATCCTAGACTAGCGGTTACCCAAAGCTTCTAGCTATCGTACAACCAGCTGAACGGTCATGACCTTAGTCGCGAACCTCACTGTGATGGGTTGAGTAAAAAAAAAAGTATAGAAAATTTTGCAAAAGTGGTCGTTAAACAAAAGTTCCCTATAATTCCTCCCCTTTCTTATTAGTATTTTTACCCAAAACTCTTGTGGTAGAAAAAGTATGATTAGTTTTATTGTAAAAAACTAGACTTGGCAAGAGATTGAGAGGTAAAAGACAAGAGTGAGAGATCACAAAGTGAAAAGCCAAAAATCCAAATGAAAACATGAGTGACCTTAAGTGAACATTACACTTGAGCAAAATACTTGAGGGAGTGAAGTGAGGATTTATATTTTTATATCATTAAAATGATTTTTTCAGCTCAAAATTTCAAAAAAAAAATTTCAATATGAGTGGATAAGAAAGGAACACCCAAGGCGATATTGACCGAATGCAAGCTATATCCAATACCATTCAAGCCATGGATAGAATATTTGGTGAGATGCTTGACCGAATGGAGAGACTTGAAGCTTCAGTTGCTAGGGAACAACCAAACAATGCCCCTAATACTAGAGGTAGAAGAGTACCAAGAAGAGCCAATGATGAAGAGGACTTAGATGGAGGTGAGTCTTTTGGTGATAATGTGGAGGAAGTAGAGGTGAGACCTAGGGGTAGATAACAAAATAACCATGGAGGTGGTGGAGTGAAGTTGAAGATTCCACCATTCCATGGTAGGATGGATCACAGAGCCTACCTAGATTGGGAAAAAAAAATTAAATTGGTGTTTGATTGTCATGAGTATATAGAGTCCAAGAAGGTGAAGTTAGCCGCAGCTGTCTTTGAAGACTATGCTATCACGTAGTGGGATGGCAACAAAGAAAGGAGAAGAAGAAATATGGAAAGACCCGTAGAGGAGTGGGGTGATTTGAAGTCAGTTATGAGAAGGAGGTTTGTACCAAGCCATTACTACCGAAAGTTGTACAACCGCCTATAAAATCTCACCCAAGGGTTGAAGAGTGTTGAGGAGTATTATAAAGAGATGGAGGTTGCCATGATCTGTGCAAATGTAGAGGAAGATAATGAAGCAACCATGGCAAGAATTCTCAATGGCCTTAATCGGGAAATCTCTAATGTAGTTGAGTTGCAAATTTACATAGAGTTGGAAGAATTGCTTCATCCTGCATTGAAAGTTGAGAAGCAATTAAAGAGGAAGAGTGGGTCTAGTAGATTCTTATTTACATCCAATTTCAAGCCTACTTGGAAAATGGATGACAAAGCTACTACTTCAAGGCCTAAGGTAGAGTCTAAAGAAGCACCCAAGGCATCAATATCTAACAAGGAGAAAGGTAACTTTGAACCTTCTTCTAATTATAAATTAAAGTGCTTTAAATGTGGTACAATTGGGCATTATATGAGGAATTATCCTAATCAAAGGACCATGTACATGTTTGATGGAGTTATCTACTCTACTAGTGAAGAGGAGTCTAGTGAGGAGAAAACATCTACCAAAGAGGAGAGTAATAGTGATGAGGAAGATGAGTCTTTGACAAAAGCTGAAAGTGGTAGAACTTTAGTGTCTAGGAGGACTTTGAGTTTGCAAGTCCAACCTGAAAATTGTGATCAAAGAGAAAAACTTTTCCACACTAGGTGTCTAGTAAAAAATAGGGTATGTGATATTATCATTGATGTAGAGAAGCTAGGATTGCCAACCCTTAAACATCCCTAACCTTACAAATTAAAGTGGTTGAATGATTATGAGGAAATTAGGGTCACAAAGAAAGTCTTAGTTGCATTTAAGATTGGAAAGTATAAAGAAGAGATGCTCTTTGATGTTGTGCCTATGCAAGCGGGTCATCAATTATTAGGTAGACCTTGGTAATTTGATCATAGAGTGTTGGAAAATGGGTACACTAACCCATATATTTTTTAGAAGGATGGAAGAAAAATTACACTTGTTCCCATTTTATCTAAGGATGTCTATGAAAGAGAGCTTAAAAGATTGCAAAATGAGAGAGATAATAAAAATGAGGGAAAGGAGCAGGTGGAGAAGAGAACAAAATGAAAGAAAAGGAAAAAGGAGAGAGTTCCAAAGCAAAAGAAAAGAGAGAAAATAAGGGTAAATAGTTGCGAGTGAGAAAAACAAAGAGAGTTTTTATGCTAAAAAGAGTTGTAGACCCTTAAATTTGGACCGGTTTAAATTTAAAAGGTTTATGTTGGTCTATAATGAATTTATATTTCTTAAACCTAATTTTAGAATTAAATTGGAAGTTATATCAAAATTGCAAAAATATTGGCTGGAAATTTAATTATTTTGGACCGGTTTGAGTCGAAATTAATGGTTTTGGTTAAATTGGTTTTTCCTAAACTGATATGGGTACTGCCCATATCGATTTGGGAGGGCCAAATCAATATGGGCAAGTGCCTCATATCAATTTTGGCAAGCCAAATCGATATGAGGCAATTTCATATTGACTTGGTTAGTTCAAATCGATATGAGGCAATTTCATATCGATTTGGCTAGCCCAAATCGATATGGAATCTGCCTCATATCGATATGGAATCTGCCTCATATCGATTTGGCTAAATCGATATGAGGTGCACTCCATGTCAATTTTGGCCTTTAATCCGAGTCCTAAACGTAATTGTACCAGCCATTAGACTTCCTAATTAACTCATGATAGTCGGATTAGGTTTAGGTTAAAGTGTTGGTTTTCATATAAATATGCGATTAATACAAATAAAAAAAAGGGAAGGAGGCAAACTGAGAGGAACAGATCGATAGGAATTTGGATTAATAATTTGGCAGTGAAAAAGGCAGTAGCAGTTTGATAAAGCAAATGAGAAACGCCAAGCAAGCAAAAAAAAAAAAACATTTTGAAAACAAAGAAGAAAGCAAATCAAAGTGGCAGTGGCTAATCTTTGGATCACGAAGTCTTCAACCAAGAATCAATTGTTCTTGGCATAAAAGAAAAGATAGCTTGGATCAACACATCAACTTGGTGGAACCTACAATATAAGTAACGTTCTTATTAACTCATCCAGTTAAACATATTGATTAATTTCAAACACTTAACTCGTCTAATTTACTGTGATAATAATTCATGAAATAGGATTTTCCAACAAATTTCATAATCACTTACAGTATCAAAAAAATCCTATCACTCTAATGTTATTTTCTAAAGTCCCAAAACCCTAAATTGATTCCAAGTATCCATAAAATCACAATTTTTTCATCTAAACCCTAAAATTGTTTTTATAAAAATTCTAAACCCTAAATGTTAATTAAAAAAAATCCTAATTCAAGATGTAAACTTAAATTTATATATTTATCGCTTCATTTAATTTTAGATTTGATTATGTAATTTATTATATATTTTGATGGTTGATTTATTTAATTTCAGTGCTTGATTTATTTAATTTATCATGGATGAATATTTTTTCCAATTATTATTTGTTTATTAAAATTGTAAGAGGTGTGTTTCCATGATTGGGTACCTCATTAATTAATCTTTATGTAATCTAATTTATTTTCATATTTTGGAATTAATGTAAAGGACATATTTTCACCTTTCGATGGGTGTCCTATTTAGTTTTAGACATAGACGACGTAAGGACACGTTTCCATCCTCGAATGGGTGTCCATTTATTTATTTTGTTTGAATATTACTTTGATTTTAATATAACGAGGCTTTATTTTAATTATTGCATGTAGTATGGATAATATCATTATATTTAAGAATTTTATAATATTAAGACCTAAAATGGAGGCCGGTTCCAATGAACCGGGCGTTGTGGGGGTGCTGGACCATTTATCACCTTCCCCACACGTACCTAACTTTTCAAACCCATTAAGGGGTTGGGGATTCCTTAGGAATTGAGTCATCCACCCATTTCTTTTTTCCGGCCCATCCGGGTGGCTACTCCATTTTCTCCGGGTTTAGGCCCGTGTTCTCTAAGGCCCTGAGCCTAACAGTACCGAAGTCGCAAGAACCATTCCACCGGGAGTGGGGACAAAAATCCCCGCTCACAGTGACGACTCCACTAAGGATAAGAGAAGTTGATTTCGTTGGTCTTTATATTATTCTATATTTTCTTATCATGATATTATCCATTGCATCATATTAGATTGCATCGTGTGCTTGAGTTAGGGCGCCTATGTTACCCGTGTTGTGTTATGTAAGGGATACCATACTTTCACTTAAGGTATGGAGATTAAGCATGACATAACCACTCAAAGCCTTGTACCTTTTGGTATATACTTACTATGGGAACCTAAGCCTTTCAACCCAAAGACTAAAGCTCATGTAATTGGCCTAGTTACTTTCCTTAGGTTTTTACCCCAAATGCTTGTTGTTTGACTATGGTTAATTTATCTTGGCTTAAATCATGGTTTATTTGGTTTATTCTTTTTCTAATATGACCTAATTACATTGTGAGCTCAAAATAATTTTTTTAAAGTCCAAAAGATCAAAGCTATTTTCAAAACTTTTCAAGATGATTTTTGGACATAAAACTTTTCTAAAAAAACAAATAAAAATTTCTTTTCTCATGACCCAAATACAAAGCCCAAAATCCGCTTTTTCTAAAATCTTTTTACAATGGGCTTAGAAACAAAATTATTTTTATAATCTTTTAAAAGAGATTATGAATATTTAGGTCAATTATAGAAATACCAAAAATCAATTGTGAGCCTAGTTTATACTAAGAATTATTAATCATGGGCTTGTTTTTGACATGAATCATTAGTTACTTTTTCAAGTGAGAAATCTATTTATAATAAACCTCTTAATTTAGTTTTAATCCAATATAACATAAAAGCTGCTTTAGTTGATTGGATGAATTAAAGCCTAATTATTGGGAATTATCATGAACTGATTTCCATGTTAAAAAATATAACTATTGATTAACATCGTTCGAGGAAATTATTCAAAAATAAGATACCCCATGTTGGTATTTTGTGTGGAAGTTATAATGTAGGAAGAAACGTCCTATTTATCCTTGTTTGTTTATTGTTTGTGCATACATGCATACACGCATTACATGACATATCATTAATCCTTTATGGCTTATAGACCTAGAGTATGGCAATTTAAGAGCATACAATGATACCACCTAGAACATTGATTTTGATTCAAGTACTTCATTGGAAGGATGGATGCAAACCAGCTAAGGGAAATAGTCGATGAAGTTGTCAAAGCTAGGATGGCCGAGCTACGAGATAAATTGGTTGAAATTATAAGGACCCAGTTGATTCAAATTCTAGAGATCATCAACAATGCTATTGAGGCATCTCCCATTGACATAAGAAAGAAGGGAAAGGCAACATCAATGGGGAACATGTTCACTAATAGAGATCGAATGAAAAATGAGAGATCAATCCCTATTCTACAAGACCAACTGAACCATGTGCTATCTAAGTGGAGCAATAAGGGCGGCTATCACCCTAGTGGGCAAAATCAAAGAGGAGGTGTTGAGAAAAATGCAACAACTGAGCCAACAAAGAAGCATAAATTTTCAGACTTAAGGAAGCCTTTGTCAAAGATGTTAGAAAATCTAATGAAAATGGATTTGCTACAACCATTGGCACCTCGGCCTCTACATAAGCATCTACCACCAAATTTTGATGTCAAGGTCTTCTGTTAATTTCATCAAATGCAAGGGCATGAGACAGATAAATGTGTTCGAATAAGGCACGAAATCCAAGATTTGATTAACAGTAGAAAGCTACCTGAGCCTGATAAGCCCAACACTAAGAATAATCCCCTGCCTAAATTTGGAAGGGCACCATCGCTTACAACCTTCATGAAGAGTTTTATCTTATCATCTTGTCATGATATGGATAGAGAAGCTGCTAAAGATGATGTGCTACTAAGCAAGCTTGGGCTAACTGTGGATGATGAAGCAATGACCCTTGATGATGGAAAAAATCCTTGCCCTTGAAATGTCTAAATAAATGAAGTGTCTTCGACTCTAACTCAGCGAACTTCCCTTAGCTTGGAGTGTTGCTCTATTTATTTTGCTTTCTTTAATATTTAATTGAAAAAATTATGTTTTTGTTTAAATTAAGTTTTTTTGAATAAATTATTTTCATCAAAATTTTCATGGTTTTTGTTCATTCTGGTGCTCAATCGATGACGAATCTAACTTGATATTTATAAATTAGCGTATCTATGCATCATGATTCGAATGGCTTTACTAGGTGAGGGAATTGTTCTATAGCATTGAGTTGTGTATGCTTACTTAGAGAGGGCTCCTACATAATTACCTTTGTCTAGGTCCTAGTCAGTCTTAGAACATGCTTTGACAAACTTTCGAGGCGAAATTGAACTCTGCTTATTTAAGGGAGAGATGATCTAGGCATTATTTGGTTAGCCAACAACTAGTATCCACCCAATTAAATATCAATCCCTAGTTATCCCTTTAAGCCTTCATAAGATTTCAACTTTCTCTTTATTGACTTATAAGCCTGATGACCCACCCTGAGCTGTTGTTACACTTTTGACAAGTCTTATGATCACTGAGGTGAAGAGGCAAGAAGATCAAAGAAAGGAATGCATAGACAAGATTGTAAGGATATTTGATGTTCTCAAGACCATAAGGATAGTTGAAGTTCACTTAATATCTCCAATATATCAAGATAGCATCAGAGTAACAAATGATTTATCCCTGCTAAAGAAGATTTATGCCACTCCTCTCATGCATTATCAAAAATCCAAGTTGGTACAAACAAGACAACTCTTTTAGAGCTAGAACCAAAAAAAAAAGAAGAAAAGAAAAGAAGAAGAAAAAAAAAGAAAAAAAGAGACAAAAGAAATAAAAGAAAAAGAAAATAAAATAAAACCCAAAAAAGTTCAGAAAGCTAACCAAGTTCTCTTTTACCTAAAGCAGCAAAAGACTTCCATAAGGGCAGTTTGACTTGAATTGGTCCAACCCAACCAAAGATTCAATCAAAATCGGAGAAAAATGAGAAATGTCATCCAGTTCTTGAAAGTCCTGTACTTGATAGTCCTACAGGGAAGAAGGACAAAATGATAAAATGCTCAAAGAAAGGGAAAAATAAGAAAAAGAAAGATAAAGAAAAGGAAAAAAAGAATTGAATATGGGTACCAAACTTTTTGCAAAGGTAAAGACTATCCCAATCAAGATCCAGATCAATGCCAAGAAGATAGAAGAACACTCAAAGCTCTATCTTTTCATGCTTCCAACTGCCTAAAGTTCCAACAAGTAGTTTGTAGTGTGAAGGTTTGTCCATTGTGTCACATCAGCTCCGATCTCAAAATGACTTTCATTTAACCCATGTCCCTTATAGGCCCCATTTCAAGCCTATTAAAGACCTTTTGATCTCTCTTGATAGGTAGAGTTTATTAGTGGAGATAGTTTGGATAAGCATGCATATGTGATAGACAATATTCAAACTCAATGAGACCATTGGCCAAGTAATGTGTATGTGCCTATCTGAAGTGCAACAGTTCTTGCTTAAATAGAAATGATTCTTGAGTTTAATACGGTAACTAGGGTTGTCATGTTATAGATATGTTAAATTTGAAAATTGAGTCCTGAGGTACAATGACATTGATTTAACAAAGTCAACATTTGATTAAAAAAAAACTATTTTCTTGTTATAAAAACCTTTAAGTTAAGGGAAATATGTTGAACAGTCGAACCTCGGAAGACACATAGGGCAAAGTAAATGATTATTGGTAAGGTTGTTGATGTATCTATGCTGCTTGGGCCTCTCCACTCATGTTCTCAACATCTTGAAGATAAAAGCCATAAATGTGAAGCATTCTATCATTCCAAAACAAGACCTGAATGGGCATCTGGAAGGAGTCAATGAGAACACTTTAGCTGATCACCTCGGTCTATGAGTTGATGGAACCACTGTAAGTATTACTCATACATATCATGCATACATGATCATATCACACTGCATTTTTCTTTGTCAAAAGTAAACAACAATACTCCATGAAGCAAACATGAAGAGGGAATGGAATCAGGGGGGGGGGGGGGTATGGAAGGCCCCATTGCTTAAGGAAGCTCCAGTCATTTTGTGAAAGAAGAAATACATGCTTGTGTGCAAAGCTAGACAAGACAAACATCAATCAGAGCCTATATGAAAAAATCATCGGTTTGAGCCTACATAGGGGGAAAGAGTATATAGGTACCTCGGGTCCAGAACCTAAATCATTTTTGAGTCCAGAACTCGCTCGAATCCAAAACCCAAATCATTTTTTAGTCCAAAACTTGCTCGGGTCCAAGTACCCAAATTCAATCCAATCTTGGGTCCAACTACCCAATCTAGGGTCCAAGTACCCAAATTCAATCCAATATCGGGTCCAAGTACCCAAACTCAATTCAATCTCGGGTCTAAGTACCCAATCTCGGGTACTAGTACCTAAATCCAATTCAGTCTCAGGTCTAAGTACCCAAATTTAATCCAAACTCGGGTCCAAGTATCCAATCTAGGGTCCAAGTATCCAAACTCAATCCAGTCTCAAGTCCAAGTACCCAAATCCAATTCAGTCACGGGTCTAAGTACCCAAATCCAATTCAGTCTCGGGTCCAAGTATCCAGTCTCGGGTCCATGTACCCAAATCCAATCCAGTCTTGGGTCTATATACCCAATCTCGGGTTCAAGTACCCAAACTCAACCCAGTCTTAGATCCAAGTACCCAATTCAAATTTAGTCTCGGATCCAAGTACCCAGTCTCGGGTCTAAATTTTCAAATCAAATTCAATCTCGGATCCAAGTACCCAGTCTCGGGTCCAAGTACCCAATCTTGGGTCTAAGTACCCAAATCCAATACAGTCTAGGGTCCAAGTATCCAATCTCGGGTCCAAGTACCCAAATCCAATTCAGTCTTGGGTCCAAGTACCCAGTCTCATGTACAAGTACCTAATCTTGGGTCCAAGTACCCAAATCTAATTCAGTATCGAGTCCAAGTATCCAGTCTCGGGTCCAAGTACTTAAATCCAATTCAGTCTCGGGTCCAAGTACTCAATTCCAATTCAGTCTTGGGTCCAAGTACCCAGTCTCGGGCCCAAGTATCCAAATCAAATTTAGTCTTGGGTCCAAGTACTCAGTCTCAGGTCTAAGTACCCAATCACGAGTCCAAGTATTCAATTTAGTCACAGGTCTAAGTACTCAATTAACTCTCGGGTCTAAGTATCCAATCCAGTCTCAGGTCCAAGTACCCAAATCAGATTCAGTTTCGGGTCCAAGTACCCAGTCTCGAGTCTAAGTACCTAAATCTTTTTCAGGTCAAAACCCAAACCAACTCCAACCTCGGGTCGAGAACCCATCCTCATTCAAAATCTACTCAAAGTCATGTTGCTTTTCACTCTCTTCATCCAAGCCTAAGATCGTTCAAGCAGGGGCAAACTGTAGACCCTTAAATTTGGACCGGTTTAAATTTAGAAGGTTTATGTTGGTCCATTATGAATTTAGATTTGTTAAATCTAATTTTAAAATTAAATTGGAAGTTATATCAAAATTGCAAAAATATTGCTGAAAATTTAATTATTTTGGACCGGTTTGAGTCGAAATTAATGGTTTTGGTCGAATTGATTTTTCCAAACTGATATGGGTACTTCCCATATCGATTTGGGAGGGCCAAATCGATATGGGTACTGCCCATATCGATTTGAGCTTGCCAAATTGATATGGGCAAGTGCCTCATATCAATTTTGGCAAGCCAAATCGATATGATGCAATTTCATATCGACTTGGCTAGTCCAAATTGATATGAGGCAATTTCATATCAATTTGGCTAGCCCAAATCGATATGGAATCTGCCTCATATCAATTTGGCTAGCCCAAATCGATATGGGGTGCACTCCATGTCAATTTTGGCCTTTAATCCTAGTCCTAAACGTAATTGTACCGGCCATTAGACTTCCTAATTAACTTATGAGAATCGTAATATTTTTAGGTTAAAGTGTTGGTTTTCATATAAATATGTGATTAACACAAATAAAAAAGGGAAGGAGGCAAACTAAGAGGAACAAATCTGCAGGAATTTGGATTAACAAATTGGCAATGAAAAAGACAGTAGCAGTTTGATAAAGCAATTGAGCAACGTCAAGCAAGCAAAAAAAAAAAAAATTCTAAAAATAAAGAAGAAAGCAAATCAAAATGGCAGTGGCTAGTCTTTGGATCACAAAGTTTTCAACCAAGAATCAATTGTTCTAGGCATAAAAGAAAAGATTGCTTGGATAAACACATCAACTTGGTGGAACCTACAATACAAGTAACGTTCTTATTAACTCATCCAGTTAAACATATTGATTAATTTCAAACACTTAACTCATCTAATTTACTGTGATAATAATTCATGAACTATGATTTTATAACAAATATTATAATCACTTACAGTATAAAAAAAACCCTATCACTCTAATATTATTTTCTAAAGTCCCAAAACCCTAAATTGGTTCTAAGTATCCATAAAATCACAATTTTTTCATCTAAACCCTAAAATTGTTTTTATAAAAATTCTAAACCCTAAATGTTAATTAAAAAAAATCCTAATTCAAGATTTAAACCTAAATTTATATATTTATTTCTTTATTTAATTTTAGATTTGATTATGTAATTTATTATATATTTTGATGGTTGATTTATTTAATTTCAATGCTTGATTTATTTAATTTATTATGGATGAATTTTTTTTCAATTATTATTTGTTTATTAAAATTGTAAGAGGTGTGTTTCCATGATTGGGTACCTCATTAATTAATATTTATGGAATCTAATTTATTTTCATATTTTAGAATTAATGTAAAGGACATGTTTCCACTTTTCAGTGGGTGTCCTATTTAGTTTTAGACATAGACGATGTAAGGACACGTTTCCATCCTCGGATGAGTGTCCATTTATTTATTTTGTTTGAACATTGCTTTGATTTTAATATAATGAGGCTTTATTTTAATTATTGCTTATAGTATGGATAATATTATTATATTTAAGAATTTTATAATATTAAGACCTAAAAATGAGGCCGGTTCCAATGAATTGGGCGTTGTGGGGGTGCTAGGTTATTTCTCACCTTCCCCATACGTACCTAACTTTCCGAACCCATTAGGGGGTTGGAGATTTCTTAGGAATCGAGTCATCCAGCCCTTTCTTTTTTTTGGCCCGTCCGGGTGGCGACTTCATTTTCATCGAGTTTAGGCCTGTGTTCTCTAAGGCCCTGAGCCTAACAGTGCCAAAGTCATAAGAATCATTCCACCTGGAGTGGAGGCAAAAATCTCCGCTCATAGGAGTGATATAAAAGAGGCTTGGTTTTCTCATAAAAGTATACTTGTACTTGTGTACAAGGAGACTTATTTGAATGTGGAAGATATTGACAATTCTTTGTCTAATGCTTATATTTCTCTTTTCAGGAATTTGATGACATATTTTCGGAAGAAATTCCTAATGGGTTGCCACCCATTCGTGGAATTGAGCAACAAATTGACTTCACTCTTGGAGCAACTATCCCAAATAAACTAGCCTATAGGAGTAACCAGGAAAAGACAGAAGAGCTCCAATGACAAGTTGAAGAATTGTTGACAAAGGGTTATGTGAGGGAGAGCATGAGTTTATGTACCGTACCGGTATTACTAGTGCCAATGAAGGATATGACATAGAGAATGTGCATAGATTGCCTTACGGTGATGTAGACCCTTAATTTTTGACCCAGTCCGGTCTAATATTTTTTAATTAGTCCAAAATAAATTTTGTGTTGTCCAATATATTTTAATTAGTCCAAAATAATTTTTATGGTATCTTGATTAATTTTAATATTTATTTTAGTAAAAAATGGTGAAGTGAATAAAAACTAAAAAAAAAAATCGGTGACGGAAAAATCGGCGACGAAAAAATCGTCGCAGAAAGTCAGCGCGGGCCCGTGGGCATTTCGCCCGCAGGTGAACAACATAATGGTAAAGCATTGCCACCCCATACCTAGGCTAGATGATATGCTTGATGAGTTGCATAGTAGTGTCATATTTAGCAAAATAGATCTTAAGAGTGGCTACGATCAAATTAGGATGAAGGAAGGAATTAGGATGAAGGAAGGTGATGAGTGGAAAACTACTTTCAAAATAAAATATAGATTGTATGAGTGGTTAGTTATGCCATTTGGCTTAATAAATGCACTTAGTACTTTTATGTGCCTCATGAACCATGTTTTGAAAGAATTTATTGGAAAATTTGTTGTGGCTTATTTTGATGACATTCTTGTATATTCAAAATCATTTGATGATCACTTGTTACATTTGTGTAAAGTTTTACTTATTTTGCATAAAGAACATTTATTTGCTAATTTGAAGAAATGTTACTTTTATTTACATAGTTTTTAGGTTTTGTTGTTAGTAAAGATGAAGTAGAAGGTAGATGAAGAGAAAATAAGTGCTATTAAAAATTATCCAAATCCTAAGACAATTAGTGAAGCACACATTTTTATGGTTTGGCTAGTTTTTATAGGCATTTTGTGCAAGATTTTAGTACTATTGCTTCACCTCTAACTGTTGTAATTAAAAAGAATAATGCTTTTATTTAGGGAGTTGAACAAGATAATGCATGTGCTTTATTGAAAGAAAAGTTGTGTAATGCACATGTTCTTGCCTTACCTGACTTTTTTTAAAACTTTTGAGATTGAGTGCAATGCATCAGGTGTGGGTGTAGGAGCTATTTTGATGCAGGTCAGAAGGCCAATTACTTTCTTTAGTGAAAAGTTAAATGGGGAAGCATTAAACTACCCGATGTACAACAAGGAATTGTATGACTTGGTGTGAGCATTGGAAAATTGGCAGCATTACTTATGGCCTAAGGAGTTCATCAAACACACAGACCATCAATCATTGAAGTTCTTGAAGGGCTAAGGTAAGTTAAATAAATGCCATGCTAAATGGGTAGAGTTCATTGAGAACTTTTCCTACGCTATCAAGTATAAAAATGGCAAAGAAAATGTGGTTGTGGATGCATTATCAAGAAGGTACAATCTTTTGTCTACTCTTGATACTAAAATTCTTAGGTTTGAGTTTCTTAAGTTTTTGTATGATAAAGATACTGACTTTTCTTTAATTTTTCAGGCTTGTGAAAAAGGAGCATTTGGTAAGTTTTACAGATTTGATGGTTTCCTTTTTAGAGAAAAAGGTTGTGTGCTCCTTTTTGCTCAATTCGTTTATGACTTGTGAAAGAATCCCATTGTGGTGGTTTGATGGGCCATTTTGGGGTATTTAAAACATTAGATGTATTGAGTGAACATTTTTATTGGCCTAAGATGAGGGTTGATGTGCAGAATTTTATTGACTAATGTCTTGAGTGTAGGCAAGCAAAGTCTATGTTAATGAATCATGGGTTGTATACACCTTTACCTATTCCTACCTAACCTTGGACCGACATTTCTATGGATTTTGTGCTAGGATTGCCTAGATTTAGGAAAGGGAGAGATTTAATTTTTATGGTGGTTGATAGGTTTTCAAAAATGGCACATTTCATGCCATGTCATAAAACCTATGTGTGACCGGGGATTTTCGCCCCCACTCCCTGTGCAAGTGCAATGGTTCTTGCGACTTCAACACTGTTTAGGCTCGGGGCCTTAGAGAACATGGACCTAAGTCCGGAGAAAATGGAGTCGCCATCCGGACGGGCCAAAAAAAAGAAAGGGGTGGATGACTTGATTCCTAAGGAATCTCCAACCCCCTAATGGGTTCGGAAAGTTGGGTACGTGTGGGGAATGTGAGAAATGGCCTAGCACCCCCACAACGCCCGGTTCATTGGAACCGGCCTCATTTACATGTCTCAATATTATAAAATTCTTAAATATAACAGTATTATCCATATTATACACAATAATTAAAATAAAGCATCGATATATTAAAAAATCAAAACAATGTCCAAACAAAACAAATAAATGGACACCCATCCTGTAACACCCCTATACCTCGTATACGTACACAGCATGCTAATATGATTGTAATATACGTATACTGAATATAGAAATGCACGGTTTTCAAATCATTCAAGTCATCACTTATAAAAAAGGTAAACCAATTAAAAATCTTTAAAAGAGTTTATAAAACCAAAAAAAAATAAAAATTTCATTTAGACGCAGCGGAAAATAAAACAAATATTTACAAATACTTATACATCAAAATCCAAATACTCAAATATAAAATATATACATTATTGGCAGCTCTTCTCTGATCTTTAAGTCCAAAAGTCAATTCTTCAATGCCCACTCTCACTCGGTCTCGAAGAACTCTCGGGTTCAACTCTGTTACCTGCGCGATGAACCACAATCGCGCTGAGCTAAAAGCTCAGTAATGCAACTCATACAAACATGATGCTCTAATGCAATGCACATATCAACATTATGCATTTCATAAGCTATACATAATCTTATCACATTTCATATTTGAACATTAGATCTTATTATTCAATTATTTCTTCATTCATAAATCATATTTACAATTAAGACAGACACGGGCCCAAGACATACTAATATATTATTCAAAGTTCAGAGTTACTGCTTTGGTCCATATTGACACCTTGTGTCTAGCCCCGTAGGCAACATATATCATATCTCTATCCATGGATAGCGTAACAGACCCAGTCTCTTGGACCATCAACCCGACTAATCGAGGAGATCCTCAACCCGGCTAGACTGTTACTTGTTTTTGAGGTTTACGGACCACCCATTTCACCTCAAAAACTTCACATTTTTCAATTGGAATTGGTTTACGGGCCACCCATTTCACCATCATTCCATAATCACATTTTTCAACTGGAATCGGCTTACGGGCCTCCCATTTCGCCTATCCAGTGATTCATAGGCATGCCGCCAAATACAGAACTCTGAAAATTGAATAGACATATTAGATACACAATGTTTTCATTTATCTCTTTATAAATTTCTTTCTCAATTCATTTCTCATTTGCATCACCATAGCCAACAATCATGGCCTCATATCTCATATGATCTCATATCACAATAAAGCAACTCTTCATAACATCATATCTTTCACATTACATTTCATCATCACATTTATCAATTCATTATTCACATGGATATAATTAATGGTATCAACACATATTTTTCATACTCATCACAACATTCACATATAATCAATTATGTCTCAATTCTCAATATCATATGAGTGTATGCAATAATGTATTTTAACTTATTTCAAACATGACCCACACAAAACTCTAAGCACTTACCTTTCAAGAATCTATCACCACTTGAGTTAGGGTAAATCACCTTCTTCACAACCTATTCCAAAAGAATGAGGAAACTCTTATAAGATCATAAGGTTAAGAATCAACTAGGGCAAACTCTAAACTTGACACGCTCACACACACGGGCGTGTCCCTGACCGTGCCCTAACTCCACAACACAGAAGCTATTATACGCTCAACAACACGGGCGTGTCACTGGGCGTGTAATATATACTACCTCACACAAAACATTGACACGTCCAACATCATGAGCGTGCTCATGGCCGTGTAAATCCTCCAAAGTCACAGTAGCTACGACACGCTCAACAACACGGGCGTGTTAATGGCCGTGTCACAACTACTGCCTTACAGAACTAACGACACGCCTAAGGACCTGGACGTGCTCCTGGGCGTGTCAGGCCAAAAACCCAGATTCCGGCCAAGACAACACCACAACCAACAAATCACTTCTATCCACCAACATCCATCTCAAACAAACTTAACAAAACATACCCAAAAACCATCTCAAACTTACAACAACATCAAAACAAGCCAACACATGCATCAAACCCAAATCACAAACATCTTCCAAACTCTAAACACAACCACTTACTCTTTTCTCCAATCCAACCCCAAAATCCAAAACCATTTAAACCCAATACTCTTAAACACAACATAATCAACCCAAACACATATATCCATCACCATACCAACTCACAAACCCAATCATAAACTCAAAACAACACAAGAAATCAAGAGAGAACTTACCAAGGATGAAGAACTCTTAAACTTTCCACTTGATCTCTTGAAAACTCTCTTCAATCTTGAACTTGGAAGGACAAATCTCTATCTTGCTCTCTTGTCTCTTTGTTAGCCGGCCAAAACAAAAACAAAGGAAGGAGAAGAAGATGACCCACGGCAAAGGAAAAGAAAGAAGAAAAGAAAACCCAAAGTCAACCTCTTTTCCTTAAAACCCTCTCAACCAAGCAATATATTATTAAACAAATCCCATTTAATCTCTTCCACTCAAATAATTCCTTATTATTAAATTCAAAACACAAAATATCTTCTTCCACTTTCATTCTTTGACTTTCTCTTGACTTGTATATATGTTATATATATTCACATATATACAACATATAAACTCTCTCTTCACTTCCTTTCTCTTTCCAATTAAATACAAATACACTTAATCCAATAATAACAATAAATACTCCAATACTTCTAGGGTATATTTTGGGATATTACACATCCAAAGATGGAAACATGCCCTTACATAATCCATGCCTAAATAGGACACCCACCGAAAGGTAGAAACATGTCCTTTACATTAGTTCTAAAATAGAAAAGCAATTTAAATTACATGATATTTAATTAATGAGGTACCCACCAAGTGGAAACATACCTCTTACAACATTTAAAAATCTAAATAAATCGATAAAAGTAAATAACCATTCATCATAAATAAATCATTCATCAAAGAGATTAAACATCAATAGAATGTAAACATCCATCCATGATAAACAAAGTAAATCAAGCATTGAACTTAAATAAATCAACAAAGCATTGAAAATAAATTAAAGCATATAATAGACTACATAATCAAATATAAAATTTAATAAAGCAAATAAAGATTCAAATTAGGGCTACTATTTCTATTTAAGATTCTTTATTTAATGTGTTTAGGGTTTTGGAATTCATGGGTTTAAGCTACTGTAACTTTTAAAAGAATTGAAATGGAGCAAAATTTTATAATTTAAGAGGTTGATAAAGTTCTTTAATTAACCAAATTAGTGTTTAAGGAGTGAAATCATGAAATTAGGGTTCGGACACTTTAAAACATTTAGATTTATGATTTACGGTTACTGGATCATTGTTTTGTATTTACCATATTGAATTTTAATATTTAAATTTATAAAGTTTTAAGATTTTAAAGATTAGGATATCAAAAAATTAGGGTTTAAGGTTGTAAGGGAATTAGGGTTTAAGAAAACTAGGGTTTAGAATAATTGGTTTGAAGTTAATGTCTTGATTCTAAAGTTGAATTAGGGTTTAGTGTTTGTATTTTGAATAATCATAATAATGGAAGTAAAACAATGATTTATAATACATAAATAAATAATAACCCAAACCCATACGGCGGTCCCGCTAGCCGGTTAGCGGGCGGGGGTCAAGGGTTGTAGGATTGTAGGTTTCGGTGTTGAAAATTAAGATTTTAGGGTTTAAGATTAAAAAAAAAAGGGGTTTTGAAATTGGAAGAAACTAGTGTTATTTTTAAAAGAATAATACTTACTGTGTGATTTTGGAAAGAAGGATTAATTAGGGTTAAAGCTTTTGATTCTTAAAAAGAAGGCTACTGAATTTTTGGAATAGAGATTAGGGTTTTGGGAATTAATAAAATGATTTAGGGTTTTTGAAGTTTTTGGAGAAAAAAGAAATGATTTAAGGCTTTTATGATTTTTGAAAATAAAAGAAACGAATTAGGGTGTTTGAAGACAAAAGAAAAAAATTAGGGTTCTTAGGTTTTGAAGAAACATTTTAGGGATTTAAGGTTTAGAAGAAACAGAAGAATGATTTTTAGGGTTTTTGGAAATAGAAGAAGCTACTGTGAGAAAAATAAAGAAATTAAATATTCAAACCTTCGTTCGTTGGTTCCACCAAAAATTGCTTCTTGGATGAACAAGAACAAATACAAGCTTTGCTGCCTTTGATGGATTGAATTGCTTGTTTGCTCTCTAAAAAATCCGATCGATTTTACTGCTAGAAGGAATTCTTAAAATCTGATTTATTTTTTAAAGTTTTCCTCCTCAATTTCGGTCTCAAATTTCACCTTCCCTTTCTATGTTGTTTTATTCCTTATTTATAGAAGATTTTTATGATTAATTCTAGTTATTCACGGAATCTAACATTAATTAAGAAAAGGAAACCGAAACCTAATTGTATTTGGTTTTGGAAAAATTTTGCGTCGAAAAAATTTCGCTGACGAAAAAAAACTGCTGCAAAAAAATTGCGCTAGCAAAAAAAAGCTGCTGCGGAAAAGTTATGCTAGCAAAAAGGCTACCGCAGCTTGTTGCGGGCTGCGGGCGAAAATTGGCCTGCGGCCATTTCGACCACGCTGATTTTCGGCGATGATTTTTTCATCGCCGATTTTTATTTTTATTTTTATTTTTAATTTTTATTTATTTATTTGTTTATTATTATTTTTTATTTTTTATTAATAAAAATTTAATATTAAAACAAATATTATTTAGTTAAGATAACACAAAAATTATTTTGGACTAATTAAAATATATTGGACAACACAAAAATTATTTTGGACTTATTAAAATATATTGGATCGGACTGGGTCAAAAATTAAGGGTCTACACTATGATACCACACACATTACACATTTGTTCTTTAATGAGATTGTTCTTTAATGAGATTGTAAAATTGCATGGAATTCCTAAAACAATTATTAGTGATAGGGATGTCAAGTTCTTGAGTCATTTTTGGAAGGTCTTGTGGAGAAAGTTGGGAACCAAGCTTTTATTTTCTACAACTTGTCACCCACAAACCAATGGCCAAATAGAGGTTTTGAATAAAACTCTAGGATGTTGCATGTGATAATTAAGAAAAATTTAAAGAATTGGGAAGAGTGAATACCATTTATTGAATTTGCTTACAATAGGGTTGTGCATTCTACTACAAGTTTCTCACTTTTTGATGTTGTGTATGGCTTTAATCCACTAACGCCTTTAGATTTAGTTTCTTTGCCTTGTGATGAAAGGTCCAACTTGGATAGCAAGAAGAAGGCAAAGTTAGTGAAGAAAATCTATGCTGATGTGCGAGCTAACATAGAGAAAAGAAATCAACATGTTGCACATCAAGTCAACAAAGGAAGAAAGAAAGTAACTTTTAAATCGGGCGAATGGATATGGGTGCACAAGGTAAGGAAAGGTTTCCTAACTAATGGAAATCTAAACTATACCCAAGGGGAGATGATCCTTTTCTAGTCCTATAGCAAGTCAATGATAATGCTTATAAAGTGGACTTACCTGGTGAGTATAATGTAAGTGCTACTTTCAATGTTGCTAACTTAACTCCTTTTGATTTTGAAGGTGAAGAATTGAGGGCAAATCCTTTTGAGGTGGGAGGGAATGATGCAATAAAGGACCAGCCCACATTGAAGGCCAAAGATCCATTGAGCCTACCCGATGGACCAGTTACGAGAGGTCGACTCCAATGATTCAAGGAAGCTTTACTTACAATGATCCAAGGGCTATGAAGTGATTTAGCTACAATTGGAGAGTGTAAAGAAGATTCCAACTTCAAGCTTGGACTTCTACAATATACTCAAGATATAACCTAACTTTGTGTTGTCTAGGAGATATAGTGTTCGCCCAAATGATGTAACAATCGCCATGCTTATCTAGTAGTCGCTTCTTCCACTGCAAAGTCTACTTTCACATCTTTTAAGTTATTTGTATTTTGTTACATTTTAGTTTGTGTTAGACATTATTTGATATTTGGATAATACCCTTTTGTATTTGGGCCATTTGTTGATTTAAGTACCAAGGTAGTTAGTGGATAGGATTTGGATAAATTATTTTGGAGTAGGACCACTCGTGTATTAGTTACCAAACACTCTAAGCTAGGGCATCCAATAATAGTTCATATATAAACTATCTTATGTATATTGTAAGAGTCAGTTGTTGAATCTTGAATGAAATTTTCAGAACTTTATTCTAAAGAGTGGTGTCTCTTGCTTTGATTATTGTTGAATCAAACAAATTCATATAGAGTTAACAACTTGAGCGACTTCTAATACTAAGGTTTTATCTCACAAGTTGAGATTGGGTTGAGGTTTCTTAACAAGGACTTGATTTAGCTTTCCAAGGGGTTGATCCAACCACAAAGGTGTTGGGTCTCAAGGGATTATTGGGTTCACATCATATGTACTATATGCATATATGGTATAAGGGTGATACAAGCTCTCCCATCATGCTCATCTCAATTTTTCTAGTCATACAATTAGTAAACTCTTGGTATAAGGTCTCATTTGTAGCACTGAAAATAATGTCATCAACATAAATTTGTACAATTAAGATGTCATGCAATTTCTTTTTAACAAAAAGTGATGTGTCCAACTTTCCTTTAGAAAATCCATTTTCTATAAGATAAGAGCTAAGTCTATCATACCAAGCTCTTGGTGCTTGTTTTAAACTATATAAGGCTTCTGTTAGCTTAAAAACATGGTTAGGAAGTCTATAGTCTTCAAAACTCAGAGGTTGTTCAACATAAATTTCCTCATTTATTAAGCTATTTAGAAAAGCACTTTAATGCCTTTGAAATAATTTAAAGTTCATGTGACAAGCAAATACAAGTAGAATCCTAATAGCTTCTAATTTAGCTAGAGGAGCAAATGTCTCATCATAATTAATGCCTTCCTTTTGGTTGTAGCCTTTGGCAACCAATCGGGCTTTATTTCTAGGAATGAGACCATCATCATAAAGCTTGTTTCTATAAATCCATTTGCATCTAATAATTAGATAATCTTTGGGTCTGGAAACTAGCTCCAATACTTTATTTCTCTTAAATTGGTTGAGTTCATCCCTCATAGAAATCACCTAACACTCATCATCAAGAGCCTCCTCAATACTTCTTGGCTCAATTTGAGAAACAAAAGCTATATAAGAATCTAAATATCTAATCTTAGAGTGAGTACTTACTCCCTTGGAGGTATCTCCAATTATGAGTTCCTTAGAATGATCCTTACAATATCGCCATTCTTTCATAAACTCTTAGATCTCCTCCACTTGAGGTTCCTCTTGATGCATAACTTGATTTTGAAAAGATTGCTCATCTTCTATTTGAGGCTTATTAACTTCAAGCTTTTCAAGTGTACCTACAAGGTCATCAAGAATACTACCTTCCCTATGATCAAGCTTAGTTGATTCAACAAAAGTGACATGCATAGACTCTTCTATAACTAAAGTTCTCCTATTAAAGTGTAACGCCCGTAGTTTCATTAGAATTAATTTAACAAGGTATATGGAGGGTAAATAGAGTGTTGTATGAGGGATATGTAAGGTATATACTTAATATATACACAAGATATATATAGTGTATATATAATATATACCTAACATATAAATTATATATATTTCATAAAAGACAGAAAGTGAATAGTAAAAGTCAAAAGTAAAAAGTTAAATGTTAAAAATATAATTATTATTAAAAAAGAAAATTAAAAATAATTATGGATAGGAATAAGAGTAAAAATATCTAAATATTATATTAATTAATTATTTAATAAATATATATATTTATGGATAGGAAAGAAGAGGGAAAATATCATCTTCTTCTTCCTTCCCACACCATGGATGGAATTTTGAGAGAGTGGGGGAGTTTTGTTCATCAACTAAACCAAATTTTACAAGGATTTCAAGGGATTCAAGTTAATTTTGAAGTTTAACCAAAGATTCAAGTAAGTTTTCTAACTTTAAGCTTATATTTTCTTATTTTTAGATTATGTAATGATATGGGTTGGTGATAGATTGATTTACATTGTTAAAATTGATAGTAAAGAAGCTAATATAAGGGATATATGGTGATTTGATGATTGATTGATTAAGATGTGCATGATTGGTGAAGTTTGAAGGAAGTAAAGAGGATTAGGGTTATGGGTAATTATGTGAAATTTACAATTTCTAAAAAGATTTCAATAATTATTCAAATGGCATGGGATGAAGTTATTTTGGTATATAAGTAATATTTTTAAGGTTGGTTGGTTAAAATGATTGAGTTTGGTGGTAATTTGGAAGAGGTAGTGAGCAAATTAGTGTTTTGGAGCAATTTTGGGTAGAATAAATATAATTGACATTTAAATGTTTAAAACGGCTGGGAATGAGATACTAATGCTATTTTTATATTTATGATTTGATTTAGGATTGAATATAGTAAATTGTGAAAAAAAGTATTGAAGGTCAAATGGTGAAGTTAGTGTTGGAAGGTGATTAAAGCTTGGAATTTGGCATAATTGAGGTTAGTACATATTTAAATATTTTAAGGTGTTATTAAATGAGGCTTGGCATAATGTATGTGGATTCTTTAAAATGTGGATATTTACATAACCTATGAAATATGGCATAGTTATGCGATGGATGTTACATTGAGCACTTGCTCAATGTAAAAATTAATGTTTGTACATGAAATGTGTGAGGTTTACTAGTGTGATGTGAAAATGTGGGTAATGTGGGAAATAAAAATAAAAATGTGAAAAATATGGGAAGTTGTGGGAAAAAGAATAAAAAAGATGAGAAATTGATACATATGAATAATGTGGTGAGAAAAGAGTACAATTGGGCTAACTTTAAAGAATATATAATATTTTTTAAAGTGACATTATTAAGAACCAATGTGTTGTATATATTGAAAAAGTGTAGATATTGAGTAAAGACATGATAAATGTAAAAAAATGTGTGGAGTGAGTCACATTATAAATGTGACTCAAGGATATGTAACGTGGATAAATTGATGAAAATAGTGTTCAAAGTGAATGAGACTATGGGAGGTGATCATGGTATGAGATGATCATAAGAAACATGTAAAAAATGAATGATAGTATAGAAAATGTATGGAAATATGGAAATGTTAATAATATGATAAATGTGAAAATGTGGTATGATGTGATGTGTATTGCATGTATGCCTTGCACAATGAATCATTCCAAAATATTGAAATTGGTACTGTACCAAGGAGGTAGCCTTCGGGTTAATTATATGACACTTGCTTGCGGTGTCGAGAGAGGGCAGCCTACGGGTGATTTATCTGACACTTGCCCTCAGTGTCTATAGAGGTGGCCTACGAGTGATTTATATGACACTAGCCTCAGTGTCCATAGGGGCGGCCTCCGGGTGATTTATGTGACAATTACCCCGGTGTCAAGATGGATTGAATTGATATTTCTAGAACTTGGGTATTTTATAGGAACTGGTTGGCCAAATGTGTGAATGCATATATGAAGTGTGTTGTTGTGGTCGTGTTATGCTTCTATGGTTTATAAAACCATGAGTATTGTTGAGGGTCACATTTATAGCTGAGTAAATGTATAGTGGATTGTGAGGTGGCATAATGTCTTATATGCCATCAAATTATGCATTTGAGGCTAACATCACAAATGTGGCATGTTGTTGGGTATTATGAGCTTATGAATGTTTGTTTAAATAGGGTATGTTGATAACTTTTAAATTGTGAAATCTAAATTATATGTTTATGGTTTTTAAATATGTACCATTAAGATTTATGCTTAGAATAATTGTATGAATCACGCAGATGACAAAATTGCATGGCAAAATGGTCCAGAGTGAATTTGGGGTTGAAGTGTCAGTTTGCCATAAGACGAGCTGTGCCAGAGATTGCATTCATGTATAATTTATGTTAAAGTGTACTTTGGTTTTGTATAATAAAAATACATCATTAGTATTCTAAACATGTCTTGGGAAAGCGATTTAAATATATATGGATTTGAATTTATGAGGTACTGATTTGGAGGATGAATGGTAAATGTTATTTTGTAGTGTAATTTTCTTGTAGGCTGTGGTTTTTGACTTTGGAATATTGAAATTACAAATAAAACTCTGACAAATTTTTTTCAAAGATTTTCTTTGTAAATCTGTATTATTAACATATATTTACTACTATTTATCTATTTATTTACTAGTGAAATCATCTTTAAATACTTAAATTATATTATTTAATTTATAAAGAATTTTCTAAGGAAAATAACAGTGGCATTCATATATTTTATATATGTACTTTACATATACGAGCATGTGTACTGTATGTATATAGGGTATAAGAGTGTTACATAAAGACTATGTTTTGCTAGTTGAGGAATAACCTAAGAACACTCCCTCATCCAATTTGGATGAGAATTTTCCAAGGTTATCCTTAGTGTTTAGTCTAAAGCATCTCCACCTAATCATTCTTCGATATGAGACCATAGGTTTTCTACCATTCCATAGCTTATAAGAGGTTTTGTTCATTAAAGGTATTTTGTAAACTATATTTGCAATATAACATGCGATATTGACAACTCTAGCCCAAAAGTATGGAGGAAGTTCATACTCATTGAGCATGGTTCTTGCCATCATACTCATGGAGTATGGTCCTTGCCATCTCAACCAGTGTGTTATTTTTCTTTCTACAACACCATTTTGTTGTGGTGTTCTTGGAGACAAAAAGTTATAAGAAATTCCAAGTTCATTTCAAAATTTTTAAAATCTTCATTTTCAAATTCTTTACCATGATCACTTCTAATAGAAGTAATCATGTAACCTTTTTTATCTTAAACCTTTTTATTAAAAATTTTGAAAGAGTTAAAAGCCTCATTCTTATGAGTTAAGAAATTAACCCAAGTGAACCTAGAGTAGTCATCTACGAGGATAAATGCATATTGTTTTCCTCCTAGACTAGCAACTCTATTGGGCCCAAATAAATCTAAATGAATCAATTCAAGAGGTATAGAGGTACTTACACCCTTTTTGGTTTTGAAAGAACTTTTGTGTTGCTTTCCAAGTTGGCATAGTCCATATATCTTGTCTTTGTGGAATTTCATCTTGGGAGCCCATAAACTAATTCTTCATTTCTAAGGCATTGGAGTAGGTCCATACTTGCATGTCCCATTCATCTATGCTAAAGCCATGCATCATTGGTTATAGAGACTAAAGAAGCAAAGACATTGTTAAAATATAGATGTAAGTCAATTTTGTAGGTTTTGCCAACTCTTCCTCCTTTGAGCACTAGTCCACCATCATGAGACGTGACCTTGCATCCTTGGGAATCAAAATTGACATTATAGCCTATTACATATTTGGCTTACACTAAGCAAGTTATGCTTTAAGCCACCTACTAACCTAAGATTGTCAATTAATTCCTTACCATTTGCACTAATGGAACCAATGCCAATAATCTTACCTTTAGCACTGTTTCCACAGGTGAAATTACCACCTTTCTTTAAGGCAAAAGATGTGAGGCACTCCTAAAGGTTAAAAAGAAGAATTAACTTCTTTTTAGGTACCCAAATAAACTTGAGTCCTATGGGGTTATTTCTTGAAGGTTCTTCTAGCTTGAGGTAAGCCTTCCTTATATATAAAAAATGTATTTATATGTGCAAATTTTATGCAATAATGACATTGATATAAAGGTTTATGTATTTGTATCCTTTTTATAATGAACCTTGAAGGATGATGTTGGTTTCATTGACATGCATAAAGTGTTGTAGATGAATTTCATTTTGTTCATGTTTGTGCTTATGTATATTCTTGGTGTACATGTATGCATGGTTATCTCTTGGAGGCTTTGCTCTAAAGATTTATAAGCCTTGTGTGGCCTTTTTGGGACTTTTAGGCTTTATGGATGCTTTAGTGTTCTTCACTACCTCAATACTAGAAGTTTATGGCATTGAAGCTTTGACAAATTTTGGATCACTAGAGGAGGATGGAGATGAGCTATCGTAGCCTAAACCACATTTGGTGCTAGGTGACCTTTTCACACTAATTAGAATGTCCAAGGCTTCCTTACCTTTGTGAAATTTAGAAATAGATTTTTTAATTACTCAATCTCTTTTCTTAAAAATGCATTTTTCTTTGAAATTTTATATATGCTAGAAAGAGCTTGTTCATCCAAAGAGGCTTTTAATCTCTCTTTGGAAGTTTTCAATTCAATGGCAGCATTTTTGAGTTCAACAAAGTCTTTTTCTAATTTAGAACATTTGTCTTTATAAAATATCATTTTGGAAAAGTATTTTTGCACTTTTTGGTTCATATGTTCAAGAAGTTCATCATCATCACCCTCTACCTCATCAATATCATTCTCAAGATAATCATTATAAGGTAAGGATAGAGTAGTTACCTCATTTGAAGCTTCTTGTTCCTCTCTCATGACCATGAGGCAAAGATTTGCACTTACGTGTTTTTCATCTTCTTCACTTGAAGAATCATTATCCCATGTGGCCTTGAGAGATTTCTTCTTGTCCTTATCCCATTCTTTCTTATTCTTCATCTTGGGAAATTCACTAATCTTGCCATATTCAAAGCAGTTCACCTCACTTTTCTTCTCCTTATCTTTGGAAGGAAAGTTAGGATTTGAGCCCTTCTAAACATAGGACTTTTCTTTCTTCTTCCTCCTCATGATAGCTTTCATAACTCTTTTTGAAAGAAAAATAAATTCTTCATCTTCACTTTCACTTTCACTGGAGCTTTTAGTCTCCTTGGAGGCTTTAAGTGCAATTCTTTTCTTCTTGTCTGCCTCACCTTTCTCATCTTCCTTCTCAATAGTCATCTCATGTGTAAGAAGCTTTCCTACAAACTCATCCGTTCTAAGCTTGCTTAGATCATGAGCTTTTTCAATTGAAGATACTTTGGACTCAAAGATCTTCTTAGGATATGCTCTTAATGCTCTTAGGATCTTGCTATTGAAATCTTCTTAAGCATAGGCCTTCACGTATTTATTGAGATTATTGATAATTGCCAATAATCAATAGTCATGTCGGTGATGTTTTCATTCAGCCTCATCTTATAAGTTCATACTCATACATAAGCATTTGAATTTTAGTGAATCTCACGTGCATAGTACCCTTGCAATAGTTCTCTAAGATTTTCCAAATGCCATATGCACTTGTATTGTGTTGGACTCTTCCAACTTCTTCTCTTGACATTGAGTCCACCAAGATGAAGCAAGTTCTATTATTTTTGTAAAAAGCTCTTTCTTGAGTTTCGGCCCACCATTCTCTAGCAAGAGGCTCTTGAACACCATCAAGCTCATGAGTAGGAGGTTTCCACTTGTTTTGAACACATTTTCATAGCTTAATCCCCTCACTATCTAGGAATAAGTGCATTTTTGTATTTCCAACAAGAATAATCAAATCCATTAAAGTGAGGTCTAAGATAGGAATTGAGATTTCCATGGGAAGGAGTCATGGAAGTAGAGGTAGAAGTTGAAGTGGTAGGAGGAGGAGTGGTTGTCATCTTGGATCAAAATTTCTTAATTAAGCTTTATGAAATTTGAAGGCTCTAATACCAATTATTGGTCCACTTGACAACCAAGAGGAGGGGTGAATTGGTTAATTTGAAGATTTAGTACAAATTTTTAAAAAAATTAAATAATGAGAAAGAGGATAGGGTTAGAAGATTGAACACACAATGTCTATAGTGGTTTAGATTAAACCAATCCTACATCCACTCCTCAACAACAAGTTGAATATTCCACTAGGCTTGGATTTTTACAAGTTAAACCCTAACTTGGTATTTTTACAAGATTACACCGAACTTGTACAAATAAGATATGTGTATCCTCACAACCCAAACAAAAGTTTTCCCCTTGGCTCACCCTTAAACCAATTCTAACACTTGGTATTTAATGCTCACATCCAATACTCAATAAATAATAAATGAGAAAAATTAAATACAAGGCATAATTGAGAAATAAAATTGAAAGAGGTTGAATAATAAATGCTCAAAAGTCTCTTAAAATGATGGTTGGGGTTGTATTTATAGCCATCTTTATCAGAAATTTTCATTTAAGTTATGTAGGAGAAGATCAAGCTTTCACCAACCAAATCTCTAACATTAAATGCCGATCGCTTGCCTTGCTAGTGTGATCATGCTTTATGGTTTCATAGTTGTCCCCAACTTTGAATAGTCACAAATCTTAAATTTGTGTGTACTGGCTAGTTTTAACTACAGTACATGTGGCTCTGATAGGTTAGAATGAAACATTGCATGCTAGACTTTATGACACTTGCAATAGCCCCTAAGCTTGATGCTGTCGTGCTTCAACAAATTTGAATTTTCCCATTAAACGGTTATGCCACTTGTCAATGTGTTATTGGTGGAGAGAAAAATGGCCAAAGATTGAAAAGCATGATCGCCTCTTGTCTGAATCATTGTCGAATATGGGCTCTCGCCTAGAGCTTCAGGTCACACTTAAGATCACGAATTCTACTACTAGTTTTATGATTTTTTCTCTCAAGTTGAGGTGAGGTCACGCCTTATCTAATAGGCGGTCGCCCATTACTGGTTATCGACCATTCTCATCATCGTGCCAATGACTACGTCCTTTACAATTAGATTTTAGAATTTTCCATCTTCAGGTGTAGTTGTACCTTTTAAAGGATGGTCACGCACACCTATTTAGTGGTCATCCTTGAGGTTGGGCTTCTTATCGCGAATACTACTATGTTTCTTTTTCTTTTTCTCTATATAAGGTGCGGTCACCCAAGGGCTTAGGATGGTAACTAAGTGTCCTGTTATGGTAATTCTTAGGTAGATATTCCTTCAACATAGACACTTAAAATTCAAATTAAATGTCTTTCAATTTGAGTGCTAAGGATCAAAATAGAAATTCGTTGTGCCATCCATTTTGCTAACAGTTGTTGTTGAAATTATCAAAATATTCTTGAACCTAAAAATATTTAAAAATTTCAACTTCGAAGTAATTGGCTAAGTGGAAAGAAGTAATTCAAGCTACGCAAGATTCATTTGTTAAATGTACAGTGTTTGGACCAGTTGTCCAGACACCAGAAGATGTTAGACCTATGAGGTGTTATATGTAAAAGAAACGAATCAAATGAGATTATGGAAAGAACACATTTCCTCTATTATGAATGCAATTACTCTAAGAATTAGTTTGATTGCCCTTGAAGGGCTCAACATACATTATGACAATTTGCTCATATGGCTTATTAGATATTGACAAATATATGATAATCCCGAAATGATTGAAGATGTATAAAGCATCAGGATATTGAAAACATATAATACCTTGATAAATGTATTATACTAAGCTCTAAAGATCCTTGTATAAGCTAAAGCAATCTAAGCAGATGTCATACAATTGCTTGTGTGAATACTTAGAGAAAATGAATATGAAAATAATTTCATTTGACCACGTGGTTTTTATAAAGAAGATAAATTTAGGATTTACTATAGTTGCAATTTATATTAATGATTAAAATATAGTAAGAACTCCAAAAGAGATTTCAATTACTGCAGACTATTTAAAGAAGAAATTTGAAATAAAGAATCTTGAAAAAATAAAATTTCATCTTGGATTTCAAGTTTGGCATTTGTCAATGGAATTATTGTTCATCAAGTACCATATATCAAAAAATCTTGAAAAATTTCTATATAAATAAATATTATCCATGAAGGACTTTAATGGTTGTTGTTCTTTTGATGTAAAATGGGATCCTTTTTAGCCATTGAGAAGATAATGAAGAGATTCCTAGTCCTAAAGTGCCATATAATAGTACAATAGGAGCGCTTTTATATCTTGCCAACACACAAGACTCGATATTGCTTTTGTAATTAACTTACTGCAGATCCTTGATTTTTGCCCTAGCTAGTCCGATCCTAATTAAGGAAGGCCTTAGTCATGATCAATCCATTCTTAATAAGCTTCAACCTATTTTAAGCTTTTAATTAGATTGGTCCATTTTTATAAGGCCTAAAATAAGTCATGTTCAATTTTTAAAGCCCTGAAATGACCCGATTTGAGATTGAAGAAAGTTTGGTTTGATATGGACCATGCCTTATCAAATTAGGCATGTCTGATTTGATATGGATGTCCATAAAGAATTAGACATTATCCATATCAAATTAGGGTAATCCTAATTCGATATGGATGTCCATATCAAATTAGGTTGATCCTAGTTCGATATGGAAGCCCATATAGAATTAGGTTGATCCTAGTTTGATATGGAAGCCCATATCAAATTAGATTAATTCTACTTCGATATGGACTTTTGACCATATCGGATTAAACTTGTTTTAGTCCAATATGGTCACAGTTTCCCCTAAATTCAAAAGATTTTAATTTGAGATGTTTCAAAAGAGAGTCGTGCTTAGATAGGACACTAAGACTCGATTACAAGAGTTTAGCCTAATATATTTCCTGTAAATACAGAATTAAAAGCAGCAACCAGAGAAAAAAGAGAGCAACAGCAAGGAATTAAAAAAAACCCTAGCGGTAAGACTTGGTAGTTAACCATCAACAAACCAGAAGGCAGTGGACATTGCCTTCACTTTGCTCAACTAAGACTCAAATACTGGTGCAAGCAGGAAGTTTGGATCAGCATATGCTTCGGCGGAGCCAACAAATATAGGTTTGAAATTCCTTATTTAATTTATTTTGAATTTACAATGTCTAGTTATGTTATTTTATTAACATTAAGTTTGAATATCACGATAGCAGTAGTGATTGAACTTTTAAATATAAATGGGTAGTGAGTTAGTTTAGTTTATAATAACCATGCAAACTCTTTGAATCATCTTTGCACAGTAATCTATCAAGACATCCAGTAGCAATATTTATTTTTTAAAATAATATTATCATACAATTGTTGTCTTCACCTAGTAGCAATTAATTTGTTAAAGTTTACAATTACAACTTTAATAAACTCGGACAGTAATCTAGTAAAACCAATAGATAATGATCATCAATTTATAAACTTGATTACAGTAGCTAAATTTTAAATACTTAAAACCTACCTGCATGTCTTAAGAACCAAAACCCTAATTTAGGTTAAAAACCCTAATTGTATAGTAGAACCTTACTTGGATAATTAAAGCCTAGATTTGATTATGTAATTTATTATATGTCTTGATGGATGATTTATTTTACTTGATTTGTGATGGATGGTTTACTTTTACTTATGATGAATGTTTGAATGTTTTCTTATTGATTTATTTTGGTTTCAAGGCATTGTAAGAGGTATATTTCTACTTCATGGGTACCTCATTAGTCAAAGTTCCATACAATTTAAATTATTTTAAGTTTTGGATTAATGTAAAGGACATGTTTCCACTAAATGGTGGGTGTCCTATTTTATTTTGTTTTGGACATTGGACATGGTTGTAAGGGCATGTTTCCATCTTGTATGGGTGCCTATTTATTATTTTGTTTGAACTTGTTTTGATTTTAATCCAATGATTTTTTATTTTGATAATTGCATGTAGTATGGATGATTTTATAATATTTAAGAATTTAATAATTTATGGACCTGAAAAGGAGGCCGATTCTAATGAACCGGGCATTATAGGGGTGCTGGGTCATTCTCATCTTCCCTATATATACCCAACTTTCTGAACTCATTAGGGGGTTAGGGATTGCTTAGAAATCAAGTTATCCACCCATTTTTTTTTTCGACATATCCGGGTGGTGACTCCATTTTCTCCAGATTTAAGCTCATGTTCTCTAAGGCCCTGAGCCTAACAATGTCAAAGTACAAGAACCATTAAACATGGGAGTGGGGAAAAAATCTCCACTCACATTGGCGACTCCATTGGAGATAAGAAAAGTTGATTCCATTGGTCTTTATATTATTTTATTCTTTCTTATTGTGATATTATCCATTGAATCATATTAGATTGCGCCGTGTGCATAAGTTAGGATGCCCGTGTAACCCGTGTTGTGTTATGTAAGGGATACCATACTTTCACTCAAGGTATGGAAATCAAGCATGGCATAACTACTCATAGCCTCGTACCTTTTGGTATATTTTTTCTATGGGAGCCTAAACCTTTTTAACCCAAAGACTAAAGCTCACGTAATTGGCCTAGTTACTTTCCTTAGATTTTTACCCAAATGCTTGTTGTTTGACTATGATTGATATATCTTAGTTTGAACCATGACTTATTTAGTTTGTTTTTTTTCTAATATGACCTAATTATATTCTAAGCCCACAATAATTTTATTCTTTTAAGTCCAAAAGACCAAAATTATTTTTAAAACTTTTCAAGATGGTCTTTAGATATAAAACCTTTTAAAGATGGGTCAAAAATTCTTTTTCATCTCATAGCCCAAGCTCAAAGCCCAAAATCCATTTTTGAATAAATATTTTTATAATGGGATTTGAAATAAAACTATTTCATGCAAAATTACAACTTTTCTTAAATGGGCTCAAAAATGTTTTTACTTCATGACCGAAGTTTGGATTTTTGTTACTAAAACCTTTTTTTTTTTGAATGGGCTTATAGCTATTTAGGTAAATTATGGAATACTTAAAATCAATTGAAGGCCTAATTTACACGATGACTTATTAATTATGGACTTGTTTGTGGCATGAATCACTAGTTATTTTTTTAAAATGGGAAATCTATTTATGACAAACCCTTTAATTTGGTTTTAATCCAATATAGCATAAAAGCTATCTTTTTGTTGGACCAATAGATTAAGACTTAATTAATAGGAATTATCATGGACTAACTTCTAAGTTTGAAAATACAACTATTGGTTAAACTTTCCAAGTGAATTATTCAAAAATAAGATATCCCATATTGATATTTTATTGATCATATACATAGAAAAAGAGACTCGCCATTCGTGTGTGGAATATATAAGGTTGGAATGTTCATTCCTCCTCTTTTGGTTTGGTTTGTTTGTTTGTGCATCCATGCATTCATGTATACATATATTGCATCATATGTCATTGATCCGTTTTGGCTCACAGACCTAGAGCACAATAGTTTAAGAGCTTACGACAATTCAACCTATGCCAGTGATGTAGAATCCAGCAACTACTCAGTCAGCTTTTCAACAAAAGTAATGAAACCTGAATAGATTCAAAAGATGGTGAAGGAAGCACTCAACTTCAAGATGGAGGAACTAAAAGGGGTCCTAGCTGAGACTGTGAAAAAACATCTAGCTACACTATTAGAAAGTATTGTTGAAGCATCTGTTAGTACTAAGAAGCAGAAGGATAAATTAAAGACTAAGGTTGATGAGGTAGCCTTGGATGACGACAAGGTGATAATTGATGGTGATAATGACTGGGCTCAATATTTTCAAGATCCTCAAGAAAAGAAGGAAAAGAAAAAGGTTGTAGAGAAAGTAACAGTAGAGAAAACTGAAACTGTGGATGTGGAGAAGATGATTGCTGATTTAGAGAAGAAGTTCAAAAAGAAGTTAAAGGCTGAAGAGGTATCAGAGGAAGACAAGCTATTTGAGCAAGATGAAAAAGTCCCTTACAAGTTCAAAATGCCTTCTTTCACTAAGTACAATGGTACATGAAATCCTCACCCGCATGTTAAGCAGTACATAACTGTCATGCAGTCCGCTCGGCCTATTAAAGCCCAAACTCTGAGGTATTTTATGCTTTCTTTAGACCCTATTGTACAGAATTAGTTTAATACTTTGGATAAAAGTTCCCAAGAAGGTTGGGATATGTTGTACAAAGCCTTTATCCAACAGTATGGGTGTAATATGGAATTGGAAGTTACCATGATAGAGGTAGAGTCAATCAGGCAGAAGCAGAATGAGAATTTCATCGACCATGTGAAGAGATGAAGGAACAAGGCTGCACTCCTTAAGGAGAGGCCAGATGAGTATGATAAGATTAGGATGATAGTGAGAAGAATGTGGCCCAATCTTCATGAAAGTATGTCTCACACTCTTATCAAAAATTTCAAAGATCTTCTCCAAGATAGCTTGCAAACAGAAGAATGGGAAAGAGAGAAAAAATGGTTATTACAGCCATTGGCTCCTCGACTGCTACATGATCCTCTGCCACCAAACTTTGATGCCAAGGCCTTATATCAATTACATTAAATGAAAGGGCATGATACACATAAATGTGCTCAATTAAGGCACAAGATCCAAGATTTGATTGACAGCGGCAAGCTGCCTGAGCCCAATAAATCCAACACTAAAAGCAATACATTGCCTAAGTTTGGAAGAGTACCACTGCCAGCAACCTTCATGATAGAGGAAGGATTGATGGAAAGTTTTATCTTATCATCTTTTCAAGATATAGATGGAGAAACTACTGAGGAAGGGGTCACTAGTTTTGGCTCTTGCCCCTGACATGTCCAAGTAGATGAAGCATTTTTCAACTCCAACTCAATAAAACTTCCATTGGCTGATTTGGTTATTTATTTTATTTTCTATCTTTGATATTTTCTGGAATAATTATGTTCTTCAAATTAAGATTATTTGAATAAATTACTTTCATCAAATTTTTGTTTATGTTGGTCTTGGTTCATTTTGGTGTTGAACCGATGACGGATGTAGCTTGACATTTATAAATAAGTGTATCTATGCATTATAATTCAAATGACTTTACTAGGTGAGGGAGTTGTTCTCTAACATTGAGCTGTGTATGTTGACTTAGAGAGGGCTCCTGCATAATTACCTTTGTCTAGGTCTTAGTTGATCTTAGAACATACTTTGATGAACTTTTGAGGCGAAATTGAACTTTGCTTATTTAAAGAAGAGATGATCTAGGCATTGCTTGGTTTGCCAACAACTAGAATCCACCCAATTAAATATCAATCTCTAGTTGTCCCTTTGAGACTTCATGATATTTTAGCTTGCTTTTTATTGGATTAAAGACTTGATAACCTACACTAAGCTATTGTTACACTTTTGACAAATCTGATGACCACTGAGGGGGTAAGAAGATCAAGGAAAAGATGCATAGTCAAGACCACAAGGATATATGAAGTTTACCTGAACTAGATTTAATATTTCTAATCTCTTTTATCATTGAGATAAAGTCAAGACAATGAAGTGTTTATCCTTATTGAAATAGACTGTCTACTCCATTCATCCATAGTCAGAAGCATAGAATGGTGCAAACAAGACAACTCTCTTAGAGCTAGGACAAAGCAAAAAAAAAAAAAGAAAAAGAAAGAGAAACGAAAAGAAAAGGAAAAAAGAAAGAAAAGAAAAAGAAAGAAGAAAAAAAAAGAAAAAAAAGAAAGTAAAACCCAAAAAAGGTAGTTCAGAAAGCCAATAGAGTTCTTCTTACCCAAAATAGCAAAAGACTTCCATTTAGTTTATAAGGACAAATTGATTTGATTAGTCCATCCCAGCCAAAGATTCAATAAGAGAATGACCATCTTATCATAACTCCAAGTTTGTAATCTTAAAAGTTTTAGACTTAATACTCTAAAAAAGGAAAAGGACAAAAAGAAAGAGGAAGAAAAGGGTAGTCTAAAGATCAAAATAATACTAATTGGATCTAGATTTCTGCCAATAAGATGGAAGGGCATTCAAGCTTTGTATTTTCATGAAGTCATATAGAAATGATGCCCAGAAGGTGAAAATGGAACCTCTAACAATATACAGTTCCAACAAGAAGTTATAATGTGAAGGTTTGTCGATAGTGTTACATCAGCTCCCATCTAAAAATGGCCTTCACTTAACCCATGTCCCTTACAGACCCCATTTCAAGCCTATTTAAAACCTGTTAATTTTCTTGGTAGGTAGAGTCTATTAGTGGAGATTGTTTGAATAAGCATGCATATGAGATAGACAATATTTAAACTCAATGAGACCTTTGGCCAAGTAATGTGTATGTGATTATCTGAAGTGCAACAATTCTTGCTTAAATGGAAATGATTCCTGAGTTTAGTATGGTAACTAGGGTTGCCATGTTATAGATATATTAATTTGGAAAGTTAAGTCTGGAGGTAAATTAACACTGATTTGACAAAGTTAACATTTGCTTTTTAAGATTAAATTATAATTAAAAAAATAAAAAAATTATTTTCTCGTTGCATAAACCTTCAAGTTAAGGGAAGTATGTTGCATCGTCAAACCTCGAAGGACACATTGAGAAAAATAAATGATTATTTGTAAAGTTATGAAGAAGTTACCAATTAGTGTGCTAAATCATAGTATCTCTGCTGCTTGGGCTCCACCACTCATATTTTCAACATCTTAAAGATAAAAGCCATAAATGTGAAGTCTTATACTATTCCAATGCAAGACCTAAATGAGCATCTGAAAGGAATCTATGGAAGCACTTCAGATAATCACCTCAGTCTGTGAGTTAATAGAACCACTGTATGTATTATTCATGCATATCATGCATACATAAGCATGTCACACTGCATTTCTTTTGTCTTGCATTATCTATTGTTTGTCAAAGTAAACAACAGATACTCTATGAAGCAAACATGAAGCATATATGGAATTAGGGAGCATGAAAGGCCCATTGCATGAGGAAGATCCAGCCACTTTACAAAAATAGAGATGAGTGCTTGTGCAAAGAACCAGACAAAATATAGACATTAGTCAGAGCCTACATTGGTTTGAGCCTACACAGGGGATAAAACTTATCCTTTTCAATTTTTGAATTTATATATAAAATATTTTCAGACTCACCTTCAATATTTGCCATGCAGGGGGTCAAAGCAAGGCTATGACGGCCAAAAATAGCTGAATAGCCAAATTTTCTACAAAAGTACAAAGTGAAGAATCCATTTAAGAATGGAATAAGATGAAAATCATAACTCTTAAACGAATGAATATACAAAAGATAAAAGATTAGGACAAAGGTCTAAGATAAAGATCATATCAGTCCAGCTAGAATAGCTAAAGCTAATACACGACAATGTCTAAGGATAAAGATCCATCTTTGAAGGGTAAAGACCCAATCTCCAAAGGATAAATATCCATTTTTTTGAAGGGTAAAGACCCAATCTCCAAAGGATAAAGATCTATTTTTGAAGGGTAAAGACCTAATCTCCAAAGGATAAAGATCCATCTTTGAAGGGTATAGACCTAATTTTCAAAGAATAAAGATCCATCTTTGAAGGGTAAAGACCTAATCTCCAAAGGATAAAGATCCATTTTTGAAGAGTAAAGACCCATAACCCATTAAAGAATAGAACAACAGGCTAGAAGAAAGCTAGAACTGTCAGATGACAAAAGTTAGCAGAATCCATTAAAGAATGGAACAATGGTCAGAAGAAAGCCAGAACTCTTAGATGATGGAAGGTCAGCAGAATCCATTGAAGAATGGAACAAGCAGCTATAAGAAAGCCAAATTTCTCAAATGACAAAGGGACGGTCAAGCTAGATGAGCTCAAGTCCAATTTTAGGTCCAGAATCCAAACCAATCTCGGGTCCAAAATTTAAATCCAGTCTTGGGTCCAGATCCCAAATCAATCTCTGGTCTAGAATGCAAATCCAGTCTTAGATTCAGAACCCAAATCAACCTCGGGTCCAGAACCAAAATCCAATATCGGGTCTAGAATTCAAATTTAGTCTCCAGTCCAGAATCCCAATCCAGTCTCGGGTCCAGAACCCAAACCAGTCTCGGGTCTAGAACCCAAATTAACCTTGGGTCCAAAACCCAAATCCAGTCTCAGGTCCAGAACCCAATCCAATCTCGGGTCTAGAATCCAAATCCAGTCTCGGGTCTAGAATCTAAACCAATCTCAATTCTAGAAACTAAATCCAGTCTCGGGTTAAAACCCAATCCAATCTCGGGTTTAGAGACTAAATCCAATCTTGAATCTAGAACCCATATCCAATCTCAAGTCTAGAACCCAAACCAGTCTCAGGTCCAGAACAATCAATTCTTGGGTCCAGAACCCATCCTTATATAAAATCACCTCAAAGTCTTTTTGCTTTTCACTCTCTGAATAATTCAAGATCATTCAACTAGGTGGCAAACTATAGACCCTTGATTTTGGACCTAGCTAGTTCGGTCCTAATTAAAGGCCTAAGTCATGATCGGTCCATTCTTAATAAGCTTAAACCTACTTTAAGCTTTTAATTAGATTGGTCTGGTTTTATGAGGCCTAAAATAAGTCATGTTCAATTTTTATAGCCCTGAAATAGCCCGAATTGAGATTGAAGCATGTTTGGTTTGATATAGACCACACCATTTATTAGGCATGTTAAATTCGATATGGATGGTCCATATCAAACTAGACATTGCCTAATTCGATATAGACCATGTCCATATCAAATTAGGTTAATCATAATTTGATATAGACATCCATATCGAATTAGGGATATCGAATTAGAATTAGCCTAATTTGATATGGAAGACTATATCTAATTAGATCAATTCTAATTCAATATGGACTTTTGATCATATCAGATTAAACTTGTTTTAGTCCGATATGGTCATGGTTTCTCCTAAATTCAAAAGATTTTAATTTGAGATGTTTCAAAAGGGAGCCGTGCTTAGATAGGAAACTAAGACTCAGTTACAAGAGTTTAACCTAATAAATTTTCCTATAAATATAGGATTAAAAGCAACAATAAGAGAAAAAAGAGGACAGCAATAAGGAATTAAAAAAACCCTAGCAGCAAGACTTGACAGTTAACCATCAACAAACTAGAAGGCAGTGGACATTGCCTTCACTTTGCTCAACTGAGACTCAAATACTAGTGCAAGCAAGAAGCTTGGATCATCATATAATTCGATGGAGCCAACAAACGGAGGTTTGAAATTCCTTATTTAATTTGTTTTCAATTTACAATGGCTAGTTATTAACATCAAGTTTGAATATCACGATAGCAGTAGTGATGGAACTTTTAAATATAAACGGGCAGTGAGTTAGTTTAGTTTATAATAACCATGCAAACTCTTTGAATAATCTTTGCACAATAATCTATCAAGACATCCGGTAGCAATCTTTATTTTTTAAAACAATATTATCATATAGTTGTTGTCTTCACCCAATAGCAATTAATTTGTTAAAGTTTACAATTGCAACTTTAATAAACCCGGATAGTAATCCAGTAAAACCAATAGACAATGATCATTAATTTATAAACTTGATTACAGTAGCTAAATTTTAAATACTTAAAACCTACCTGCATGTCTTAAGAACCAAAACCATAATTTAGGTTAAAAATCCTAATTGTATAATAGAACCTTACTTGGATAGTTAAAACCTAGATTTTTTGTTTATAACTGACCAAACCCGGTAAGATTCCTTTTTTTTTGCCTTGCCTAAATTTCAACTTTTGTCCAAAATAAATTCAAGTTAATTGGCGATTATTTTATCAACAAATTTAGCATTGGTGGGTGCCGACTTTTGACCAAATAAATTCAAGGCAAATTAACAAATCTACACCTTAACTTAAATTCATTGTATTAAAATTAGAGGATTTATCTCTACCTTCTCCAAATAGCCCCTCAGGGAAAATTCAAATGTCATAATGTGAGGCCTCACCCGACCGTTAAATCTCGGCCACCAAATGAGGGAGCTGAAAATGCTCTTTTTGGGCTAAGTCATACACGATACTGCCGTATACAGTCTCCAGTCAATTTAGTAAGCACAAATTTAAAATCATCTTTTATTTTAAAAAGAAGACTCTTCTTTTTATTTTGAAAAGGAATGGTGGCTTTTATTTTGACAGGCATAGATTGGAGTGTCACCACCTTAGTTTATTTTTAGTAAACTGTATTAAATTAATTTTCACCCAAAGAGGGCACTAGTCTGAAACCAATGATGATGGGTCCGGGGCTAAATTTTCTAAACTAATTTTAATAAAACTAATTTTTCTCTTTTTGATAGATTTCAACCTTTCTTTTGATTGATTTTAAGAAAAGATGTAGTTTTCTTGGATTATGCCGTAATAATTATAAATGTCAAAATATTGCAATGCATGAATATTTAATAGTATGACATCCACGAATGCAGTACTAAATTATAAATATTACAACATTCCCAAAATGATGGCTCCAGGAGAGCTTCAACTCTAGCCTTTATGGGTCCTAGGTTGAGATCAAATCCCCAACTAATATAATAAACTCAAGAGAAAATAAAAGGGAGAAAATAATCACAATCACATGACATCCATTTGCAAAAATCTTACCAAAATTTTCAAACAATGCCACAAAAGTAAAAACAATAATAATAATATTGAAAACAACAGTTATAGAATAATATAGCAGAAAATAGAAATTAAAGAGGTGACTGATTATTAAGATGTGGGCTCGCCACTCGATGTGATATTTTGAGTGTGTCTACTTATCCCATTTGAATAGAAATTAGAGCCGTAAGTATTTCATACCTTTGAACGCAAAAGGTTATTAATTAACCAATTTCATTATTAATTAATTACCAAATTGAAAGAGAAATTGGAAAGTGTCACATTGCTTTGGGTAAGAGCTTTTTTCTTGACAATGGGTTGAAGAGTCTTGACACTTCGAAGCTCTACTTGAGCGAAAAATAAATAAAATCAATTAATAATAGTCTAGAAAGTCTAAAATAATTAAGATGAATTTTATTCTTTTATTAATTTTCACCACAAAAATATTTGGATAGAGTTTCAAGGTTAGAAAATTCGATCGTTAAATAAGAGGGCGGACTCCTATTTATAGGGGTCCAAAATCTAGTCCAAGCCATGCGGCCGTGCAACTTGGTTGCATGTCGCATGGCTGACCATGTATCTGGTGCAACTGTTGCTCATCATTTTCAATAATTTTTTAAAATAATGAAATCATATATTTTTCTTAATTTCCCCTTTTCCCAATTATATAGGTTAGGTGCAAAATTAAGGCTTCACACATAAATGCCAATTAAGTCTAAGTATTGCTTGAACTTACTCACTAAAAAAGGCTTAGTCATCATATCAAAGGGATTATTTATAGTTCAAATCTTCTTAACTATAATTGTAATACCCTTATACCCTATATGCATACAATACATATACTCAGTATATGTAAAATACATGTATAGAATATAAGAATGTCATAGTCTCAAACTTTTCAAAACTCCATAATTATAAGAATAGCATTTAAATTCCTAGAATATACCTTAATAGATAAATAAATATATACATAAGTAACTTAAATACTAAAAATACAACTTTTAAAGGAAAATCTCTGAAATAAATTCATTAGAGTTTTATCTGTATTTCAGATGTTCTCAAAATTCAAACAACATAACTTGCAAAAGATTTTAGACTCCCAAAAAAATATTCAAACATCAATTTCTCTATCACCTCTTAAATTATACAACCATATATCAATATATAATATTTTCCAATTTTAAAATGTTTAGCCTAAAAACCATTACAATTTATAACCTTTACATATATACAAACATTTTGTACATAATTATATAATGCTTCGCAAAAGAAATATTTACGTGTCTGTAATTGGCTCTAGTCTTGTGGCAACCTAATCAAACTTCTAGTAAAACCCAAAAACCTTAGACCTGCTCTAGTTTATAGGGCTATCCGTCTCAACCCATTTACCTGTGAAATTAACAAATCATGCTAAGCTTTTCGCCTAGTGGAACAAATTAACAAATCATGCTAAGCTTTTCGCCTAGTGGAACATACTTTGATATTAGCAAAAATTTAATGATAAAAATGCAAAAAAAGCATTTATTTTTAAAATTCATGATAGGACATGCAATCTCATGTATTAACTCACACACTTAACCCTTTTAATCATTGATATTTAACATTCGCATGCATTGGGCCCAAATGACCTTATATAATATTCAAGTTAAAGAGTTATTGTTTTGGTCTATTTTGACACTTAGTGTCTAGTCCGAAGGCAATGCAAGTGACACCCATCATCTAGCCCGAAGGAAAATCATATAATAGTGATATCCAACGTCTAGCCTGAAGGCAAATCAAGTATCAGTGATGTCTAGCATCTAGCCCAAAGGCAACATAGGCATGCCACTAAACACAACACTCTGGAGCATAATATTATATAAGGCAATACACATATAATATATATTTTCATAATCCATTTTCAATCACATTGTCTCATTTATTGCATAATATTCATTTTAGTCATATTTCCATTTTCAAACATCAAATGCTTTGCCACATTATCAATGTGGCTAAATTGTTTCTTAAAATTGACATAATTACATTCTTTTCACAAGCATATATAATAATGCTACTAGCCACCTTAGAATGGCTTAATCAATCTTACATAATGCATTTTTACACTTTATAAAGCAAAACAATGCACTTATCATATGGTTATCAATACCAAAGTAGCTTAGCACATTCCAAAAATTACAATGTGCTAAGCTAATGCAAATACAACTTAAACATATAGAATCAAAGTATGTACAAACATTAGATTTCACCACTTCCAAGCTAAAAAGCACAATTCCTCACCATCTCCTCAATGTGTCATTTACCAATAGGGTTGGACAATTTTAATCTACTCAATACCTACTCAAACTGTGAATGTATATAATATATTAGAATCACATTTTAAGGTATTTTAACCATTAACTAACAATTAAACACATATCCTTTAAGTTCTCAAATTTTGGCCCCAACTCTCTTTAATTTTGAAACAATATTCCAATCAATTCCAAATGACATTCTATGTTCATTTTAACCATTAAAATTATTTTATAACATGATTTAAATAAAGTAATCTAATAAACATTAATTCTTTAACAAAACTCTTCCAAAACCCTAAATTTACTGATAACCTATCCAAACTTCATCTAAACTCAAACAAATCAACTAACTACAAAATCTTTGTATCCTCATCAAAATAACTTCATCCATACCCACATAACAATTTAAACAACAACCCATCAAAATTTCATATTACACATAATAAAAAATTTAAGGAAACTTCAAAATTTCAAGAAATACTTACTAACTAGTTGAAAACCCACCAAAACTTCTATAAATTCTTGAAAATCCTTCTAAAAAGTGGTGTTTGGATTAAACAAATTTCTTTTTTGGCCATAGAGCAATTTCAGGTAAGAAAGAAGAAGAAGAAGATGATGAGTTTTGGAAAATTGACTTTCATTATTCTCTTCAAATTTCAACCATATATATATATATATATAATATTCCATTATTTTAATTAATTAATTAATTTAAAAACCCCAGTTTTCATCTTCCATTAGAATATAATTTCATTTTGAATTATTTTATTTTTATTATTTTATTATTTTATTAGTTAATTAATATTTTATAAATATCTACATTCCCATAATCTTCTACTATCAAAATTACTTTTAATTTTAATTTATTTAATTTATTTCTATTTAGTATTTTATTATTATTATTTTTACTTTTTTACTTTTACCTCTTTGACTTTTACCATTTTGCCCTTGTTACTATTTAACTTATGTCTTCTAATAAATTTTTATACCTTAAGTATATTTCACATATACCCACATATACATTTTATATTTTTCATTCTCGCATCACATGAATCTTTATCGTCATTCACATTTAAAATATTGTGATTTCCCGACATCACATAAATTTTTTAAGAAATTCTAATTTCTTTTTGTTTGCCACCAATACAGGCTCATCTTTCAAATTTTAATTATTACATAACTTTAGAACTTAAAAAGTATCTCAAGCTACATTTTCCACTAAAAACTTTATTATTTACTTTAAACGTACTATCTAATCTCTTTATATTTTTAACTCAATCCTTAAAATATCATTTTCCTCAATCCTCATGATAACACAACATCACTAGGTTTTCTTCTTTACAAATAATATTTTCTTCGTCTTTTCTTTCTTTGATTCCCAAATGTCTTATTTCTTTATTATATATTTTTCTAAAGGAAAATAATATATAATTTACTAATTATATATTCTCATCATTTATTCTGTAATAAATTAATCACATTCCAATCTTAAAATCCATTTACCAATAATTATAAATTATGCCAAAATTTATTCAACAAGTTTTTACCAATTTCTCCTACTCAAATCAAATAAATAATTTCTAACTTTCTAAAAATTACCATCAATTCTAAGTTTAAACTTTCATAAGCATACCAATAAGCTTATATCGATATACTTACATTAAGTTTCATTCAATTAAATACTAATCTTTCTTATTCAAATTATTCTTTTCCACTTTAAGTTTCATTTAATAACACATATTGTTTTCTTTAATAATATTTCAACATTCACTAATCACATACACTTATTATCTACCCATACCATTTATCAATAAATTTCTCAAAATTTTCATATTCCTAAATTTTTCCAACCAATAGAGTAACCCTTCTTCAATATCTTATAACAACCTTCCCTCAGCTAATTCACTACTAATTTGTTCATGTCAACTAAGGAAATAATTCCTTATACTCCAAAATCACAATCACATTCAATTTTAATTAAAATTAAAATTAATTATTATTTTTCATAAGTAAATCAATTAAGATAAATTCGAAACATAACTACTAACTTCAATTAAATTGAATATGAACCTTTCTATTAAACTTTGGTTATTCCACCATAATTTCCATTTACTTACTCTAGTATTTTTTTTTCTTTACAAACTCAAGAATATACATACTTTAACAATAAAGATTAACAATCGATACCATATATGACTTATGATTCATTTGGATCAAAACTATCAATTACATTTCAATCACTCTATAAATAAATTATTAAGGAGCACCACCAAATCCTCTATATTGTACAATCTAGATTAAGTTTCATCCATCAAACACACCTGGGTTAGAAAATATTAAAACCCATGTGATTTGAACCTCTACTGCCATTCCCATATAAAATTTATAGACACGGTCGTATCAATTTAGTTGACTAGCCTGTGCATAATAAATCTCTTATTCCTTAAATAAATTATTTCACCAATTCACTTCACACCCATATTTTCTTTATATACACACTTATGTGATGTAATATCCTGATTTGATGTATTTTTTAATAGTAAATATTGAAGAGCATATGGGTGTAATAGCTAGAGAAAATATTAGATGGATGTTATATATGTACTATATATATTTGAGATAAATGAGAAGGATAAATAGAGTATATAAGACATATACATATACCTAACATATACTACACATATGCATGAGGTATACATTAGTGGTGGAAAAATTGATTTTAATCATTTAATTCAATAATAATAATGATGATGATGATGATGATGATGATGATGATGATGATGATGATGATAATAATAATAATAATAATAATAATAATAATAATAAAAGGGAAAGTAAAAAGTCAAAGGAAGGAAGAAGATGAGTGATGGAGAATTTAAGTGGAAATTGTATATAATATTTAATTTATATAAGAGTAAGGATGGGTAAAGAGAAGACAAGTGTTCTTCTTCTTCTTCAACGCGAGATAGAGAGAGAGTGTGGAAAAAAGTGAACTTTTCATGCTACGTGAGATTTAAGAGGGATTAAAGAAAATAGTCAAGATTTGGCAAGTAATTAAAGTAAATACTTTCTTCTTAAGCTTATTTTATGGATTTTATGTATATATGTATGATATAATTAATGAGAGAAAGCTTATTTTATGGATTTTATGTATATATGTATGATATAATTAATGAGAGAAAGTGATGATTAATTGAATAATATTATGACAATGATATATTGATGTATATATGTTGAATTGATACATAGATGAAGAAAATATGTTTAGATATTGGGGATTGAATGAATTGATATATGGGTGATGGTATGAATAAATTATATGATTATTGTTATTATGATTTTATGTTTAGATTAATAAGAAGTAAGTAAAGAAAAGTAAGCTTAGGAATAACCAAAGATTTGTATATATGACTTCTTGGGTTTATATATATGATTTTGAGATTGTGCATATTTGATTTAACATGGGTTGGGGTTGCTATGTGATATGAGAGCATTGTATTGATGAAATGGAGTGAAAGAGTGTTTTTGCGATGTCATGGGTGTACCTAGAGATTTAGCCTGACATACCCATGTCCCAGGGCATGTCATAGTCACTGTGATATAGAATTAAAGATACGTGCAATAACATAGCTACTGAAAGGTAGTATAATTGACACGGCCATTAACACACCCGTGCTGTAGGACGTGTCAAAGTTTCTATAAGACAGAATGAATGACATGGACAGTGACACTCCCATGTCTCTGGGCATGTCGTATCTACTGTAAGGCAGTATAGGGACACGGGCAGTGACATGCCCATGTCCGTAGGCATGTCAAAGTTGTAGAAGTTGAGTGTGCCACTTGAAGAATTATGAGAAAATATGTTAATTATGCTACATATTTCTATGTTGATGAGTCATATGGTGAGTGTGGCTCATGTTTGCATGATGAAAGTATAAAATGGGAAAATGTGGTTAGATGTCAAGTGTGAATTATAAATGAATAATGATATGATATGATATGATATTGAAATGTATGAATGAACTGATATGACATTGAAATGATGAAATGAAATGATATGACATTGAAATGATTATATGGAATGATATGATATTGAAATAAATGAGAAAAATGAGAAATGAGGCAAGGTACCTAGTTAAATGTGAGAAAATTCGAAAGAAATGGAAGATGAGTATTGGTAATGTATGTGACCTATGTATGAATAATGTGAACTGGTAATGTGATGTAATCAAGAATGGTGATGATCACTAGAAAAGTATAAACTAAATTGATGTTATATACATGTAACCTATATCATTACTTGTCTAATTGTGTTGAGATTGATTGGATATGCATGAGAGGTCCTGAGCAGAGCTAGGCCTAGGGGTGCATATGTTAATAGACCTGAGCAGAGATAGGTCTTGACTCGAGCAGAGTTGGGTCATGTGTTTGAGATGACGGTTGACCTGAGCAGAGCTAGGTCATGTGATTGAAATTAAAATTGGACCCGAGCAGAGCTGGATCGAGAAACTGATAGTGTGACAGCTGAACTTAGTAATTGCAATGATGTGTGAGTGGGATGTGAAGCCCAATAGTCATGTACGAATATGGAATGTAATTTTCAATAGTGTAATGATGTGTAAGTGGGATGTGAATCCCAATATTGTATTTGTGTATATTGAATCCCAATATTGTATTTGTGTATATTAAATCCCAATATTGTATTAGTGTATTTGTATATAAATATTGTTTATATGTACCACTAAGCTTTGAAGGTTAGCGCAATTGTACAAATCGCTCAGATAAGTAGATTGGTGATCTGAGAGTTGGATATTTATGTAACACCCCTACATTCAATACATGCACACTACAAACACCACAATGTAGTATACATGCACTAAACATAGGGATGCTACGGATTCTCTTAACATTCAAAACATTTTAAACCATACCATAATCTTTCAATTGTATACATTATAGAAAGATAAGTAGTTAACTTGTAATACAAAACTAAATAGATATTTATATAGATACATTTAGTTGTTACGCAGCGGAATTTATCAAATATTTACATATATGAAAACATTTAATTTCCTATTTACAAATATACACATATGTACATTAAAATCATTACTTTACAAAATATAAAAGAGTTATACATGATTGGCAAGTCTCCTCTGATCTTTACGTTCCCAAAATCAACTCTTCACTGTCTACTCTCACTCGGTCTCAAAGAGCTCTCGGGTTCAACCCTATTACTTGCGCGATCAAACACTATCGCGCTAAGCCAACGGCTTAGTAAGACAAAATGTGCTAATGTTATGCTTTAGTGCAATGCAATGCCAATGCTCAATCCATATTATACATGTAACATCATATATGCAAGGCTAACAACATACCTTTACATTTCATATGCCTCATTAGTTATTCATTTAACCATTCATGTACAACATTAAACCAATCATGACTCACATTAAACAAAGACAAGCATTGGGCCCAAGACACACTAATATGCCATTCAATTTTTCAGAGTTAATGCTTTGGTTTTATCACATTTATCATTATCACATATACCCAACTAGGCTTCAAGGATTAGGTTCAACCAAGCTTCAAGGGGAACAAAGCATGCTAAGTCTCAACCCAACTTGGCTTCAAGAACCAAACCCAACCTAGCTTCAAGGGTTGTAACATCTCAATTAGGCTTCAAGGACTAGACCCAACCAAGCTTCAAGGGGAGTAAAACATGTTAAACTTCAACCCAACTTGGCTTCAAGGATCAAGCCCAACCTAACTTCAAGAGATTGTTACTATCATTAGGCATGCCACCAACAACAAACTCTGAAAATGGAATAACACATTAGCCACACAACTCATTTATTTATTTGTTATCAATTTCATTCTCACATGGATCAACATAGCCAATCACAATGGCTCTACATTCCATTTTATCTCAATTCACATCATATCATTTCAATCTTTCATATACATAATTATTTGCATCATCATGTCATTCACATTATTCATATATATATATATATCATCATTGATATAAACATAACAATACACATTGCTCAAATAAATTAACAATGTAGTAATGCCACATTTGAACTTACACACAATCATATAGGTTTTGTACTTACCTCAAAAACCAATCACACCACTCTTAACACTTCCTTGTTCAAGATCCTTCTACCTCTTAAATCAATGATTAATCACTATCTTCAAGACCTAAATCAAAAGTAATAGCATATACTTGTTTAGGGATACACAAGAGATAATCCAATTAGGAATTAATTAAGGCAAACCCTAACCCTGACACGCTCACCCACACGGGCGTGTTCATGACCGTGTCTTAACTCCACAACACAGAAGTATTTACACGCTCAACAACATGGGCGTGTTCCTGGGCGTGTAAATTCTCAAATCTCACAGTAGCTATGACACGCTCAATAACACGGGCGTGCTACTGGTCGTGTCAAACCTACTGCCTCCAACACAATTGACACGCCTAAAAACCCTGGACGTGCTCATGGGCGTGTCCGGCCACAAATCAAGACTCCGATAAAAAACAACCATACACTCAACAACACACTTCTATACATTAACATCCTCTTCAAATAATCTTAACAAAACATACTCAAAACTCATCTCAAACTTGCAACACACCCAAAACAAGCCAAAACACACATCAAACACAAAACACAAAATCATCTCAAAACCCTTACCACATATACAACATCATCTCTTCCAACCACTTACTCTTTTCTTCCATCCATACTCAAAATCCATCATCAAATCACTCAAACACTTCTCACATCTCAAAATCAACCAACACACTCTTAAAAATCTATCAAACTCAAGTATCATTTCAAATAAACACAAAAATCACAAGAGAACTTACCAAAGTTACAAAACTTCTTGAATCACCAACTTGATCACTTAATCTTTCTTCAATTTGAGCTTCACTCAACAAGATCTTCTCTTTGCCTCTTGCTTCCTTTGTCTAAGGAGGAGCCGGCCACAATGGAAAAGAAGAAGAAAAATATGAAGAAGCAAAGTCAAATTTTGCTTTTAATCTCCACCAAGTGATCTTATCCAAGCAATTACCAAAATGCCCTCAATCATATAACTAACTTTTTGTCTCATATAAGCCCTTATATGTAATTACACACTCAACACAAATAAATATCTCTTCTGTTGACTCTTCATTTGACCAATTTATATGTTATATATATCATCATATACACAACATATACCATTCTCTCTAAACCCTAATTCTTTTCCCCAAAACACATATACACAAGCATTCACTTTCCAAAATCTTTTCTCTTGCAATTTAACACATATATTCAATCCAATATATCACTACAACAACAATAACAACAACATCCACAACTTAATCAAAACTTCTAGAGCATATATGAGGATATTACAATTTATGCCACGTGAAGATTGAGGGTGTGCATGAGACCAACTAGAAGGTGGTGCATGCATGTATATTTTGTTATTCTGTAGTTTGACCATATATATATGTATATAAGTAAATTTTTGGAAAGACATGTATAAATGTATATATGCAATTAAATGAAAAATGTTCTTAAGTTCTTATATATATATGTATTTTTATAAATACGATAATGAAAGGTTTGAATGGATTTGTAAAATAGCATTCTTATGTCTTATATGCATATTGTACATATATGGGGTATTTGTATCATATGTATATAGGGTATAGGGGTGTTACATGTGAATTCAATCATCTCTATTTTTATCTTATTTACTAACACAATCTATAAATTTTACACTCCTAACATGTATTTAATTAGTCTCACTTCAATTTTTTTCCATTTCTCACTTAAACACCCATTAGGCATAATATATAAGTTATAGACCTATTAATTTATATACAACCAAATATATATATATATATATATAATCCTCAACCAGATAAATCAATAAGTCAATATTATACTCACTTATTGAATCAAATAGTTAATATCTAACTTTCCCAAATTACCATCAAATTCAAACCCCAATTTCCATTAATCTCAACAGTGAACTTTTCTATCTCAAAATTGTTTTTTTTTTTCAAACTATTTCAAATCATTGACTATTCATCATTTTATCATCTTCCCTACCTTAATTATCAAATTTACCTATTCCTTAAAATGTTATAATACTATATTAGTCACATATAATTAATAATGATCCCTCCTCTAGCTATACATCCATTTTGTACATCCAATTACATATATCAATATATAAATTTTTTTTGTCAATTCTTCCCCATTTCTAAGTCTTATCACCAATTAAATTGGTCACACAACAATCTTAGAACCATTTCACCAATTATTACAAATTTTCTCAAAATTTCTTAACATATCATTATTAATTCCATCCATCTAAATTAAATGAATAATATTTAATATACCAACATATTAATTAAATTTAATTTTAAATTTCTACAAACAAATCAACCAGATATAATCCAATACATTCACATTAAATTTCATTAAATCAAATATCACTCTTTACCTACCTTTAATTCTCATTCAATGACATTTTTCTCTCTTTCCTCCAATCTTTTACTTATAGATATCTTAACTATATAATACTATAATCGATATTACATGTAACTTTAGACATAACTCATTTAAACCAACATTATCTCATGTATATATATAATAGTTATCTAACTTTGTATACGTTCCTGCCCATAAGTAAATAATTCGTGCTTCAATTCTCTAAATAATGATTAGATATATATATTTTCCACTTTAATCTTCCTTCAATTATATTTTCTTTTTTCTTGCATTCTCATATTCTTGAATAGGTACACCTTAACAATATAATTTACTAATTTCCATTACAATTAATATCAACTTTAAATTTAATCCATTTAAACCACTATTAACAAATAGTTCATCATTCCTTTTTTAAACTTATATACCTTAAACAACCATTTAGCTCTAGAAGCACATTCCACCTCAAATTGATTAATTAATACTCCAAATATCATTCAAATAATGTACAAATCAAGTTAAAGAAATTTACTTTCTTATTAATTTACTTTCTTATTTATCAAATCTTTAACAACCCCAAAATATTAAGGGTTGCTAAATACCCTTAATATCACAGCCATAATAAAATATTAAAGTATTACTTTATAAAATAAAAATTGTCACTAAACAGAAAGTTCCTCTATAGCTAAAATCATCTCTTACTCTTCAAATAAACATTTACTCCCCCAAATTTATGCGCCCTAGATGCCGTCTCAACTTATATTTGTAATAACTTATAGGTATTGCCACATCAAGGACCAGTTTAAAGGCCAATGCATATTCATATATGATAATTTAAAATCACATTTAAAATCCCCTTTTTCTCTCTTAAAAACCCACCTAGGTCGAGAACATCAAACCTAGGCTTTGATACAAAAATAAATATAAAACTCTTATACCCTATATATGTACAATACATATACCCAATATATATAAAATATGTGTATAGAATATAAGAATGTCATAGTCTCAAAATTTTCAAAATTCCATAATTATAAGAATAACATTTAAATTCCTAGAATATACCTTAATACATAAATAAGTATATACGTAAGTAATTTAAATATAAAAAAATATAATTTTTAAAGGAAAATCTCTGGAAAAAATTCGTCAGAGTTTTGTTTGTATTTTAGATGTTCTCAAAATTCAAACAACACAACTTGTAAAAGATTTTACACTCCCAAATAATTTCAAACATCAATTTCTCCATCACCTTTTAAATTATACAACCATATATCATTATATAATATTTTCTGATTTTATAATGTTTAGCCTAAAAACCATTACAATTTACAACCTTTACATATATACATACATTTTGTACATAATTATATAATGCTTCGTAAAATTAATATTTACATGTCTGCAACTAGCTCTGGTCCTGTGGCAGCCTAACAAAAACTTCTAGTAAAACCCAAAAACCTTAGACCTGCTCTAGCTTACAGGGCTCTTAGTCTCAACCCAATTATCTGCGCGATTAACAAATTACACTAAGTTTTTTGCCTAGAAGTACATACTTTGATAGTAGTAAAAATTTATGACAAAAATGCAAAAAAGCATTTCTTTATAAAAATTCATGATAGGGCATGCAATCTCATGTATCAACTCACATACTTAACCTTTTTATCATTTGCATTTCACATTCGCATGCATTAGTCCCAAATGACCTTATATAATATTCAAGTTCCATAGTTACTATTTTGGTCTATTTTGACATCTAGTGTCTAGTCTGAAGGCAATATAAGTGACGCCCAGCGTCTAACCCGAAGGCAAATCATATAATGGTCATGTCCAATGTCAAGCCCGAAGGCAAATCAAGTATTAGTGATGCCCAACATCTAGCTCGAAAGCAATCATAGGCATGCCGCCAAACACAACACTCTGGAGCATAATATTATATAAGGCAACACACATATAATATATATTTTCATAATCCATTTTCCATCACATTGTCTCATTTATTGCATAATATTCATTTTAGTCTAATTTCCATACTTTTCTGCTATAAACATCAAATGCTTTGCCACATAATCAATGTGGGTAAATTGTGCCTTAAAATTGACATAATTACATTCTTTTCACAAGCATATATAATAATGCTACTAGCCACCTTAGAATGGCTTAATCATTCATACATAATGCATTTTTACACTTTATAAAGCAAAACAATGCACTTATCATATGGTTATCAATACCAAAGTAGCTTAGCACATTCCAAAAATTACAATGTGTTAAGCTAATGCAAATGCAACTTAAACATATAGAATCAAAGTATGTACAAACCTTAGATTTCACCACTTCCAAGCTAGAAAACACAATTCCTCACCACCTCCTCAATGTGTCATTTACCAATAGGGTTGGACAATTTTAATCTACTCAATACCTACACAAAATGTGAATGTATATAGTATAATAGAATCATATTTTAAGGTATTTTAACCATTAGCTAACAATTAAACACTTATCCTTTAAGTTCTCAAATTTTGGCCCTAACTCTCTTTAATTTTGAAACAATATCCCAATCAATTCCAAATGACATTCTAAGTTCATTTTCACCATTAAAATTATTTTATAACATGATTTAAATAATGTAATCTAGTAAACACTAATTCTTTAACAAAACTCTTCCAAAACCCTAAATTTACTAATAACTCATCCAAACTTCATCTAAACTCAAAATAATCAACTATCTAACTACAAAATCTTTGTATCCTTATCAAAATAACTTCATTCATACCCATATAACTAATTAAACAACACCCCATCAAAATTTCACATTTCACATAATAAAAAATTTAAGGAAACTTCAAAATTTCAAGAAAATACTTACTAACTAGTTGGAAAACCACCAAAACTTATATTAATTCTTGAAAATCCTTCTAAAAAGTGGTGTTTGGATAAAAAAAATTTCTTTTTTGGCCATAGAGCAATTTCAAGTAAGAAAGAAGAAGAAAAAGATGATGAGTTTTGGAAAATTGACTTTTATCCTTCTCTTCAAATTTCAACCATATATGTATAATATTTTATTATTTTAATTAATTAATTAATTATTTAATTAAAAAACCCCAATTTACTTCTTCCATTGGAATATAATTTCATTTTGAATTATTTTATTATAATTATTATTTTATTATATAATTAGTTAATTAATATTTATAAAAATCTACATTCTCATCATCTCCACTATCAAAATTATTTTTAATTTTAATTGATTTTATTCATTTCTATTTATTATTTTATTATTATTTTTTTTATTTTTTACTTTTACCTCTTTGACTTTTAACATTTTACCCTTATTACTATTTAACTTTTCTTCTAATAAATTTTTATACTTTAAGTATATTTCTCATATACCCACATATACATTTATATTTTCATTCTCCCATCATCTTTTATTTATTTATTTATTTTAATAAAATTATGGTCGTTACAATAATATTGCCTTAAGAGATAATATCTCGAACAAAATGGTACTTCACATTAATGTGCTTCATCCTTTCATGGAACATTTGATCTTTTATGAAGTGAATAACAATCTAACAGTCACAATGGATAATGGTATCTCTTGAATCTGAATTAAGCTCTCTAGATAGGCCTCTTAGCCAAATAGCTTCCTTCATAGCTTCAACCACTACCATGTACTCTGCCTTTATAGTAGATAATGTAACTGTAGACTATAAAGTAACTTTCCAACTGATAGCACAATTACTAAGGGTAAACACATAACCAGTGATGGATCTTCTTCTATCAAGATCTCCTGTATAATCTAAATCAATATAACCAATCACATTTCCCCTACCTGTTCCAAATTCTAAATAATTATTAGTAGTGCCCCTCAAATATCTCAATATCCATTTCACAGGTTGCTAGTGATCTTTTCATGGATTAGACATATATCTACTAATCACACTTACTGTATGAACAATATCAGGATGAGTACAAACCATGGCATACATAATACTATAAATAGTACTAGAGTAAGGAACATGTGACATGTACTTAACATCATTTTCAGTCTACGGTGATAAAGCAACAGAGAATCTAAAATGAGCCGCAAGTGGAGTACTTACAAGTTTAGCGTTTTTCATTCCAAAATGCTTTAAAACTTTCTCAACAAAGCTTCTCTAAGTTAGATAAAGTTTACCTATAGTCCTTTCTCTTTGAATCTCCAAACCTAGAATTTTCTGGGCTGCTTCTAAATCTTTCATTTTAAATGCACAATTTAGATCATTTTTCAATCTATGAATTTGAAATATATCATTATGTAACATCCTTGAATATATTAAGATTAAAATAAATTAAATTAAATCAAATTTAATAAGTTGGAATATTAAATGAAGAGTTGGAAGTGAGAAATATGAAGTGTATATGTGATGTATATGTTAAATATATATAACATATAAAAGTCAAAATTATATAGTAAAGTCAAAGGGTAAAATGGTAAATTATGAAAATTAAAGTAAAGGTTAAAAAATTTAAAATTTAAATAATTTTGAATGGGACATGAAAAATATGATTTTTAAAATAAATAAATAAATAAATAATTAAAAATAATTAATTATTGAATATTTATGTTTTAAAAGAAAAAAAGAAAAAAACACCATCTTCTTCCTTTCTTCATAGGTAGGTCGAACCTTCATGGGAGCAAGAGAGAGGTTTTCTTCTCTTCTAAATACCAAGTTTTGAGTGGATTTTCAAGAATCAAAAGAAGTTTTTAATAGAATGGATTTTTAAAATTAAAGAAAGTTATGATTGAAATTTGAAATTTTGAGGGAAATGTATTAAATTGATTTTTATTAGTTAGTATGTGTAGAAATATGGCTATAATACATAATATATACTTACATTTTGAATAGAAAGTTAGTAGATTGTATTTTCCCAACATTAGTGGCGAAGGACATTGTAGAAAGTAGTGAGAAAGTGGCGGTTTTTTGTAGCCTAGTAGTTGCTTAAACAATGTTAGTACTGTAGACCCTTAATTTTTGACCCAGTCCGGTCCAATATGTTTTATTTAGTCCAAAATGATTTTTGTTGTCTAATTGGTCTAAAATAATTTTTGTTAAATAATTTTTACTTTAGTATTTAATTTTTATTAATAAAAAATAAAAATAAACAAATAAAAGTCAAAAAATAAAAATAAAAATAAAAATCGGCGTCGAAAAAATTGCGCTGCCGAAAAAATTGCAGCAGGAAAAAATACGCTGGTGAAAAAATCTGCCACAGGAAACTGCGGCAGAGGGTGAGGAGCGGGCGTCGCCCGCAGGAAATTCCTGCTGGCGACCATTTCGCTCGCAAATTTTTTCTGCGGGTGAAATGCCCACGGGCCCACGCGACAATTTTTTCGTCGCCGATTTTTCCTACGCCGATTTTTATTTATTTATTTATTTTTATTTGTTATTAATAAAAATTAAATACTAAAGCAAAAATTATTTTGGACCAATTAGACAACAAAATTATTTTGGACTAAATAAATCATATTGGACCGGACTGGGTCAAAAATTAAGTGTCTACAGTTTGCCCCCTGCTTGAAAAATCTGAAACTTTAGTGAAAGAGAGTGAAAAATAATAAGACTTAATTTTTGAGATGGTTGATGTTTTGGATTCTGGACCCGGTTTGAGTTCTGGACTCAAGGATAAATTCTAGGTTCTAGACCTAAGGAAAATTTGGGTTCTGGGCCCGGTTCGAGTTCTGGACTTAAGGATGATTCTAGGTTCTATACCTAAGGAAAATTTGGGTTTTAGACCCGGTTCGAGTTCTGGACTCAAGGATAATTCTAGGTTCTGAACCTAAAGAAAAATTTGGATTTTGGACCCGGTTCGAGTTCTGGACTCAAGGATAATTTTAGGTTCTGGACCTAAAGAAAAATTTGGATTCTAGACCTGGTTCGAGATCTGGACTCAAGGATAATTCTAGGTTCTGGACGTAAAGAAAAATTTGGGTTCTGGACCCGGTTCGAGTTCTAAACTCAAGGATGATTCTAGGTTCTGGATCTAAGAAAAATTTGGGTTCTGGACCCGAGCTAAGTTTTGGACTTAGAAATAATTCTAGGTTTTGGACCTAAGAAAAATTTGGGTTCTGGACCTGAGCTAAGTTCTGGACTTAGAAATAATTCTGGGTTCTGGACCTAAGAAAAATTTGGGTTCTGGACCCAAGCTAATAATTTTTTATTTCAAAAAGTTTGGCTAATTTTTATGCATATACCTTCTTCTTGCCCTATGCCTGTAAAAATATTTATATACACGCAATCATTTGAATGATTAAAGTGAATAATTGAATTTACTGTTTTTTTATTATGTAGTCACTGTTCATGCACTATTTACTATTCATAAATAGTAAATTTACTATTCGCAAATAGTATCAAATAGTATTTACTATTGAAAATAATAATTTTACTATTCACCAATAGTAATACTATTTATAAATAGTAATATTTATTATTCATCAATAGTAATACTATTCATAAATAGTAACATTTACTATTTATCAATAGTAATACTATTCATGAATAGTAAAATTTTTATCCGTGTCACGACCATTTTTATGCCTGTTTTATTCAAATAAGACTCTTGACCTTTGATGTATCTCCTGTCGGTGTGCGGGAGATTTCTGATGAAAATGAGGGTAGAGATGAGGAGGAACATCACGGAGATGCAGGAGAGTCTGTTCCACATCTCGGGGCCAGTACTTCTCAGGTAAAACTTTTACCACTTTTTCCCTTGCAACTGCTTTTTCTTTCTTTGATTTCTTAATGATTGTTGCAGGTTGTTGGCTCATTTGATCATGAGGCTGGACCTTCTTTCACCCTTCGTTTGCTCATTCTAGTCTGCCGGATATGCCATCTCATCCGCAGGGTATTGATATGAACTACCTGGTACGTTTCTTATTTCATAATAGTTTATGCTATATGTATGCATAATTATGTATTCTCTTACCTTTTCCTTCTTGGCTCACAGCGGATGCTTGAAGAACAAAATAAGAAACTTCAAGAAGAATTAGCTGCAAGTCGCCAGCAGGCTTGTCATTTTGAAAGTTTATATCATCAATCTGAACAAACTTTTTGTAACTTCCGATTTTGGGGGATGAGGGATCCCAGCGTTTCTTCATCAAGAGGCCACCAGACTGATGAACATGAGATCCTTTCGTCTGCTTCTGATGAAGACCATGACAAATCGAAACTCCAAGGTAATAGGGATTTTAGTGCTTCTGCTTCGGGTGATCCCAGGATGAGTAATTTGCCCCCCTCCTCCAATAGGCGATGATTTTTTTAAGTCTTTATTTGGTGACCTAACACCACCCTCTTAGTGATAAGTAAATATTGTAGCAATTGTAAAACATTATACAATAATGAAAAATATACAATTTTCCTCTTTATTGTAACTCTTTTTTTTTTCATTTTTTTTCATTATTTTTTCATTACTGCAAATTTTTTTTATATATTTTTTTTGTTAGAGTACACCATTAATTTACATCCACTTCTTTTGTTAAACCAAATCCAATGTGGTAAAGGAAATTCATTACCACTTCCTTTCCTTATGCCATATGGTCTTATCCTTTCCTATCATCTTTTCCATTTCACTTTTGGAAAGGTTTGTTTCCTCTATATAAATCACCCTTCATACCATATTTTAATTCATAAACCAAAAATCTCTCTCCTTCAATGTGAAGACTCCCTTTAACAATTTTAATTTTTCTCTTAATTCACTCACCATGACCGAGCAACATTTAAAGAGAATAAAAATTTTATTTAAGAATATGGATGCCATTCATTGGAAGCAAATTTCATGGTCAAAACTTGATGTTTTAAAATGTTTTCAAAATGTCAAATTGGACCACTCCTTCTTACATGCCGTGGCTTCCTTTTGGGATTCAGATTCTAGGGTATTTAGAATTAATGGCTTTGAAATGTGTCCCTTGATTGAAGAATTTGAGGCCATCCTTGGATATCACAATAATCAACAAATGACATTACCCACATTGATTTCCAAGACTCAACAGAAGATGCAGATGTTATTTCAAATTCCAAAACCCGAAGTTCTTCGATTGATGAGAGGTGAAAAAATTATACTTGCTCCTTTGATTGACTTTTGTTTCTCTCATTTGGCTCCTACTAAGGCATGGGGACGCATGCTTTGTCTTTGCTTGCTCGGCCAGTTCTTGCTTGTTTCTTCTGACGGCGATATTGATCCACAAGTATTGGATATTATGGACCAAATGGAAGGGGGCTTGTCGTCGGTACCTGTGATTTTAGCAGAGACCTTAGTTGGATTAGACCGATTTAAATTGGGATTGTCAAAGAAACTAACTGGGAGTCCTTTGCTGCTTCAGGTAATTACCTAAACTGCCCTTTCGAGTTTTCAATTTAGGTTTTATTTTTCTTTTTATTGCTCTAACTTTTGCCTAGTCCGCCCATGCGGGTTTTCAGAACTAGCGAGCTGTCCTAATTTTTGCCTAAGCTGCCCTTGCGGGTTTTCAACTTAGCGGACTCTTTTTTTTAATTTAATTCTTTCTTCACAGATTTGGCTTCGGGAGCGTCTTTGTTTGCTTGGTACTCCCTCCATGGATTTTGCCAGATACCAGCCACATCATCATTCTACTATGAAGCTACTCCATCTTGCTTCTTCATATGCTGACTGGGTCGACTGGATACACTCACGCTCTGAAGTTAATATCTGTTGGTTGGTACCTTGGTGGAAGATTTCTCATATCACCATGCGGACATACTTGATGTACGTTCCCCTTGCTGCTCTTCGTCAAGGTACATGCTATGATCCTCGCCGACTTGGGTGTCAGTATGGAGCTGAGCCTCGTGATTCTGACTTTTCTCCTGACCTAGACATGCCTTGCTTGACTGAAGCCTACTTGGATCGGCTGAGGCAAAGCTGGCCTGCACATTACACTTATCGACTGTCATAGATTTTACATTTTCAATTTAGAAAGTGTATTGTTAGGATGAAAAAATAATTAAAGTAATAAAAGATGCTTCTTTTCCATTTATAATTTTTCATCACCTTTTGCAATTCTGATTATTTATTTCATCCATGTCTGGTCAAATACTTATAACAGTGCACATAGAACAATTTTAACATTAATTATGTTTTATTAAATTGGGGAACAACCAAACATAAAGCCAACATACACAAGATCACTCCTGTTGCCAACTAGCCCTTTTGGGTTTTCTAATTGATGATTTTCTCTCATTTAGCCCTAATTGTTGCCTAGCCCGCCCTTTCGGATTTTTGGAACTAGCGGACTGCTCTAACTTTTGCCTAGGCTACCCTTTTTGGGTTTTCAACCTAGCGAGCTCCTTTTTTTTTTTTTTCTCTTTTCTATCATACATAAAATCTCTTCAACTTGTCAATGTTTACTGGCTCATTAAATTCATTCTCATCCATGTCTGATAACTTCACCGCAACTTTGCTCATGACTTGTTTCACGACATATGGCCCCTCCCAGCTAGGTCTGAACTTCCCTCTTGGATCAAATACATTAGGCTTACATTGCTTCAACACCAAATCCCCAACTCTGAATTTTCTGATTTTAACCTTTCTATTGTAGGCCCGAGCTATTCTCTTTTGATACAGTTGGTGATGATACAGTGCCTTTAACCTTCTCTCTTCTAGTAGAGCTAACTGTATGTATCTGCTTGCTACCCATTCCATTTTAGGCAATTCAGCTTCCAAGACTACTCTTAATGACTTGATCTCAATTTCAATTGGCAATACCACTTCCATTCCATAAACCAAAGAGAACGATGTCATTCCAGTAAGTGTTCGCACACTTGTCCTATATTCCCATAAAGCAAAGGGAAGCATTTCCGACCAGTCCCTATAAGTCTTAATCATCTTAGACATAATTTGCTTAATTGTCTTATTCGTTGCTTCTACTGCACCATTAGCCTTTGGTCTATAAGGAGAGGATCGATGATGATGGATTTGGTACTTGGAGAATAAATCCTTAACTGCTCCTTGAAACTGTACCCCGTTGTCTGATATAACACTGTGTGGGACCCCATATCTACAGATGAGATTCTTTTCGATAAACCTATCCATTTGACTTGCATCCAGCTTGTTGAAGGACTCGACTTTGACCCATTTTGAAAAATAATCTACTGCTACCACAATAAAACGGTGCCCATTTGAAGCTGTCGAATGTATCTCTCCTATAATGTCGATACCCCAGGTGGCAAATGGCCAGGGTGAAGACATTGAATGCAGTTCTTCAAGAGGCATATGATTCAAGTTACCATACATCTGACATTGCTAGCACTTCTTTACAAACTCAATACAGTCTTTCTCCATGGTCAACCAATAGTAACCTTGTCGAATAATCTTCTTAACTAGGGCCAAACCACTCATGTGCGGACCGCAACTTTCCACATGTATTTCTGACATGATACTCTCCACTTCAGGTTTTCTTAAACATCTTAAATGCACCCCATTAGGCCACCTTCGATATAACTCCCCATGAAAGGTAATGTATTGCAAAGACCACTGCCTTATGGCTCTTCTCTCTTTCTTTGTTGCCCCCGGCAGGTATTCTCTTTCTTCCAAAAATCACCTTATAGTATCATACCACGCATCATGGTCCGTATCAATTTCCACGATTGTTTCATATTCATAGCAAGAAGTTGATGAACTGGTAAAGATTAGAGGCTTAAGGAATAGGCTGGTAGGATTTTCCCATACCGAAGCCAATGTGGCCAGGGCATCAGCCATCTGATTTTCTTCTCTCGATAGGTGTATAAGCCTACACTCCTTAAAGTTCTTCTTCATCAAGGTCAGGTAATGGTGGTATGGTTTTAATTTTTCTTCTTTCAACTCCCATTCTCCATTTACTTGGGATACAAATAGCAATGAATAGCCATAAACTTCCACCTTATCCACCTTCATAATCATTAGGGTTTCCAAACCGAAAATACAAGCTTCGTATTCCACCATATTATTGGTTGCCCTAAATTTTAATTTTTTGGCTACAGGAATAAATTCTCCTTCGGGCGATTCTAGTATAACTCCCAAACCTGCTCCTTTCCTGTTTACTGCTCCATCAAAATACATTTTCCACCCTTATACTTCAATCGCTTCTAAATGTTCATCTGGAAATTCTAAGATTACTTCTTCACTTTCTGGTAATGGTTGTTGAGCCAAGAATTCTGCCACCGCTCTACCTTTGATTGTTTTCTTGGTTACATACTCAATCTCAAATTCCTCTAATATTATCAACCATCGACCATATTTCCCAATTAAAGAGGGTGTCTCCCTTAAGTACTTCATTGGATCCACCCTGGAAATTGCTTGCACACTATACGATTGAAAGTAATGCCACAACTTTTTAGAAGACCAAACCATGGCTATATAGGTGTTTTCGATGATACTATACTTAATTTCATAAGGTAGGAGCTTTCTACTCAAATAGTAAACGACATGCTCAATCCCCGACTCATCTGCTTGGGCTAGTATGGCTCCTATCGACTCTTCTTCTACTGCTAAGTATAGTAATAGAGGTTTACTGTGTTTAGGTGGTTTCAAAATAGGTGGATTCAACAAATACTCTTTTATTCGATCAAAGGCTTTTTGACACTCTTCATTCCATACGACTGGCTGATTCTTTTTAAGCAACTTAAAGATAGGCTCACAGATTATTGTGAGCTTTGCTATAAATCTGCTAATGTACTGCAATTTACCAATGAATCCCCGAACTTCTCTCTCCGTTTTTGGGGCTGGCATATCCCTAATTGCTTTGACTTTGTCAGGATCTATCTCAATGCCATTCGGACCAATCACATGTCCCAACAATTTACTTGAGGTAACACCGAATACACACTTCTTCAGGTTTAATCTTAGCTTATATTTCAAAGCTATATCGAAGAATAATTCCAAGTTTTGGAAGTGTTGCTCCCTTGTATCCGACTTAACCATCATATCATCAACATAGACTTCAACTTCTTTGTGCATCAAGTCATGAAATAGTGTGGTGGCCATCCTTTGGTAGGTTGCTCCAGCATTCTTTAAACCGAAAGGCATCACCCTATAACAAAATATACCCCATGTAGTAATGAAGGCAGTTTTGGCTTTATCCTCTTAGGCCATTAACACTTGATTGTATCCGGAAAATCCATCTACAAACGAGTGTAGCACGATAGAGGCTGCACTATCAATGAGAACATCTATATGAGGTAAAGGAAAATCATCCTTAGGGGAAGCCTTGTTTAAATCTCTATAGTCCACACAGACCCTTATCCTCCCATCTTTCTTTTGCACAGGTACTATGTTGGCCAGCCAATCTGGGTATTCTATCACTTCAAGGAACTTCACTTGTATTTGCTTAGTGACCTCTTCTTTAACCAATTCAGCCCACTCAGGTCTTAATCGCCTAAGCTTTTGTTTGACAGGCTTAATGTGAGTGTGAGTAGGAATGTGATGCTCGGCTATGTCTCGATCTATCCCCGGCATATCTTCATAAGACCAAGCAAACACTTCTTCATATTTTTTGAATATGTTTTCAAATCTCTCTCTCTCTCATCAGGAGTTAGGTCGGATGCTATGCTAATGTTTTTAGGATTTTAAGTTGTTCCCAAATTCAATGATTATGTGTTAACAAAATTAATATTAAAGATGCTCATGTAACTGCTATTTGAATGTATGCAACCATTAGGAGAAACATCACACAAGTAAGCAAAATCAGACTTTATTGCATTCATTTTGGAAAAGAAAACATCATCATCCTCATACAAAGCAGACAAATTAAAATCAAAATCAAAATCACTGTTCTCAGAATCATAAAGCAGGATGTCTTCAAACTTTCTTCAACCAGAGCGGCAATCTCTTCTGGAGTCTTCTCGGCTTTCAGGGCAGCTTCATTCTTCTCTTTTGGATTGGCTTATTTGTTGGTTGATAGGTGTGAACCTCGGTTTCCACCCAAAAAGGATTCGGATTAACGTTCACTTGTTGTTAGGAGTCGCCACTCAATTTTTTCTGTTCAAAGGAAAAAACTAAGAAAACCCTTGTTTGACTCCAATAATGCATCCAATGTAAAGGTTTCTAATCTACGAACCCAAGGAGGATTCGGGGACTATGTCATGTATTTGATTAACTTTCCAAAAGGAAACAAAACTAAAAGGGACAAAGAAGAGAAGACAAACAGATTGTTAGTAAATTGCGGACTTGCTATTTGGGGTGAATCCCAAATATGCCTAAATACTCTCATTTTTTATGAGAGATCAAAGCCCATGTAGTTCAGAAAAGCCTATTTAAAGGCAATTATGCATTTATGCATATGTGTGCGTATGCTTCGTGCATTGTCGGGCTTTATGCCAAAATTGTGAGATTTCGAGCACTTAGTGCTAATTTTGATGAAATTTGGGTACTTGGTACCAAAAGAATGTAATTTAAGCTCCGTGCCAAAAAGTTAATTTTAATTGAGATCGGCTTCATGCCAAAAATTGATTGATTACTTAATTAGGCCTTAGACATAAAAGGATTAGGTCTTTGACCAAAACGATTGATTGATTCAGGGCTTAATACTGAAAGATTGATTGATTACTTAACTAGGCCTTAGACCTAAAAGGATTGGGTCTTTGACCAAAGAAATTAAGAAGAAGATGGAATGCTTATGACATGCTTGAATTGACAAAGGATGAATTAGGATATTACCTTGCTTAGGATTTTCCCACTTCGAAGTTCCATATCTTGTTTTCTTGGACCTTGGATTATGATTCTTGATTACGGATTAATTCCTGCAACACAAGGTTAGATTTATACAAAGAAAAGTCCAATAAAAGTCTTTAAGCGTGAAAATAGAGAGTTCGTCAGCACGAGGTCCCGGAATCCGAAAAGCCAACCACTTTTCTAAAAATTTAGCAGCCTTTTATAGACAAAAACGGACACGGACGCGGTCGGACCGCCATGGAAGTGACAAGCAGGGAAAAAGGGAAAAACAAAAGCGGTGGCGGTCGGCGGTTGAGTCCCCAAAATAGCATGCATGATTTCTTCATTCAAACTGATTTTTCGGGAGCTACGGACCTCCAAAAATTATTCCGAGACCATATCCGTGATTCTTGCGTCGCTCCGGACATTTCAAGTACCATGAAGACATACTTTTGGTGAACTTTGCCTTGGTCATTCGGTCTGGCTTAGTCTTTTGCAGTCTAAGAAAAACGGCTTTTCGAGCCTCAAAATTTGAGTATTCACAATTGCCCCCCACTGGGGTCCATAAAAATGATTTATGGGGCCCAGTGGTCGTCAGAAACGATAATTTTGAGCAAGGTGCAATATGGACCCTCAATAATGAACCCTCTTTTTAACCATGTGATGCATGAATGGACCAAGAGCCTCCATAATGTTGAAAGGATCAATATGGGAAGATATGGATTGAAAACTGTTGCTACTCTTAGAGGCGTAGCTGTAGATTGGGATTTCTTGCATGCTTGTATCAGATTTTGGGATCCCCAAGCTCACGTTTTCAGATTTGGTGCCCGGATGGAGGAGATGTGTCCTCTTTTTGAGGAATTCTGCTCAATTATTGGATGTGACCCAAATGCCCCTCTTGTAAGGCATGAGGTTCAAGTTGGCTACGTGGGGTCTTTTCAAAGGCTTTTCAACTTTACAAGGCCTCAAGCTCAAGCTATGATTGTGGATGGGAATAAGGCGATGCTGCTTCCTTTGAGTGATGCATTCCTGACTGCTAATTTCGAAGATGAGATTCAACTGAAGCATAGGATGCGAGCTTTTGTCTTCTGCCTGTTAGCTGGGTTTCTTTTCCTATTGGGCTTACTATTGCTGCCCCTATTACTCCCAGAGTTACTCGAGCTATTCTTCAAACTTGGGTTAGGAACCATCAGATGATCAGGCCTTTTGCAGAGCCTTCCCTTGTCCAGCCTACTCCAGAGTATAGAACTTGGTTTATAGCCGAAGTTTGGCTAATTGAAAAGCCAAGGAGGCATGCATTGCTGCAGGAGTTGGAGGGAGAGGATGTGGTTCCTCTTAACGAGGGGAAGATAGATGTTGTAGAAAGTTTCGGAACTAAGGAAGATGCCGAAGACTCTGCCCCACGTAGGAGACGTAGGATTTAGATCCTAAGGTTGACTCTATTGTCTACTCTCTTTTTTTTTGGTTCATTTGACGTTTTTGGACTTATGGCTTGACTCTTTTGATTGGTTTGATATTTCATGGAATGAATGACTCTTTTTGGAATGAATGACTCTTTTCGGAATGAATGACTCTTTTTGGAATGACTCTTTTCGGAATGAATGACTCTTTTTGGAATGACTCTTTTATTTGCTTTCCAAGCATTGTCTACTTTATTTACTTGCTCTAATTTTTGCCTAAGCCGTCCTTTCGGATTTTCAACTTAGCGAGCTCTTACCCATTCTTGCCTAAGCCGCCCTTTGTGGGTTTTCAACTTAGTGGGATTTTTTTTATGTTGGCAAAAGAAAAATGAATAAATGATTTTTATTAAAATTTAGACCGTGCTCAAGGAGAGCTGCCTACATATCTCGAATTAGTTTGCGAGAATCAGGTCTAATGTAGTTCCTTACAATGCATGATTATACATAATATTTCTTTAATTAATCTAGATTGCATGGGTTTATGAACTCCAGACCGTCCAAATCAGACAAGATGACGGCTCTGCCGGAAAGTATTTTCTTTACAATGTAGGGTCTAGCCCAAAGAGGACGAAACTTCCCACGAGGATCTGTAACGGGTGTTCTGATCTCTTTCAGAACCAAACAACCTTCTTCCAACTTTTGATCTTTGACCTTTTTGTTGAAATGTCTGGCCATTCGCCTCTGATACCCTTGAATCTGCTGGAGAGCTTGAAGTCTTTTTTCATCCAAACCCAACAACTGATGATGATAATTGCTAATCCATTCAGCTTCATTTATCTGACTTTCTTGAATTATCCTTGCCGATTGAACTTCCAGTTCGATGGGGAGTACTGCTTCCATTCCATACACCAGTGAATATGGGGTTGCCCCAGTAGGAGTTCTAATTGATGTTCTATATCCCCATAAGGCCAGTGGTAACTTCTCATGCCAACCCCTATATTCCTTGATCATTTTTTGTATGATCACCTTTATAGACTTATTTGCTGCTTTTACAGCTCCATTTGTTTGAGGTCTATAAGGAGAGGACTTATGATGCTGGATCCTCTTATCCTTCAAGAGTTTAGCAAATTCTACTTGGAAATGAGTTCCATTATCAGTGATAATCTCGAATGGTGTTTCGTACCGACAAAGGATGTTGGTTCGGACAAACTGTGCTGCCTTTTTGGCATCTAATTCTGCATAGGAAGCTGCTTCAACCCACTTCGTGAAGTAATCCACTGCTACCAAGATAAACTGATGTCCATTCGAGGCTTTTGGATGTATCTTTCCAATTATATCTATTCCCCAAGTAGCGAAGGGCCATGAAGAAGTGATTGGATTCAGGGCAACGGGAGGTTGCTTCTGCAGCTTAGCAAATATCTGACACTAATGGCATTCTTGCACAAATGACACACAATCTATATTCATGGTGGACCAATAATATCCTAGATTGGCTATTTTTCGAGCCAAGGCGATCCCATACATGTGCGGTCCTGATTCGCCACCATGCACCATTTCCATTATCCGCTTAGCCTCTGCTTCGTTCACACACCTTAGGTGCATTCCATTCCAACTTCTTTTGTAGAGGATATCTCCATTAAGAATGTAACCTGTGGCTAGCTACCTTATTGCTCTCTGATCAACCCTTGATGATCCTTCCGGATAACTTCCATCCTTGAGATAACTCTTGATATCCCAGAACCATGGCTTACCATCGGCCAAATGCATTATATGGGCGGGCTATTTCTGAAGCTGAACTTTCAATGGATGAATGGCTTTCCCCTCCTTGATATTGATCATAGAAGCTAAAGTAGCCAGGGCATCAGCAAACTGATTCTTTGCTCTTGGGAGATATTCGAAGGACAGATCATCAAATTGTTGTGCCAAATGATCCAGGCATTTTAGGTAAGGAACCAAACGCTCTTCTCTTATCTTCCATTTCCTTAAAGCTTGTGATACTATTAAAATAGAATCACCGTAGACCTTTAGGTTCTTAATCCCCAATTCCAGAGCGGCTTCAAGCCCATTGATGCAAGCTTCATATTCTGCTTCATTGTTTGTGCAGCTAAAGTCAAGTTTAACTGCAAAGGGAATGTATTCTCCACAAGGAGTTTTCAACACAATCCTAATTCCATTTCCATGATAATTGGATGCCCCATCAAAATACATCTCCCAAACACTTCTTTCCACATTCAAGAGGTCTTCGTCAGGGAAATTCATTTCTCGCATCTCGTCTTTTACGGGTAATTCTGCTAACTGGTCAGCTATTGCCCCACCTTTCACAGCTTTCCTCTGAATGAATTTTAAGTCAAAAGCTGCCAATGTTGACACCCACTTTGCCATTTTGCTGTCCAAAACAGGCCTCTCCATAAGGAATTTCAAGGGACTCTGTTCTGCGATGACACAAGTAGTGTAAGAAGACAAGTAGTGTTGTAACTTTGTGCAGGTTCAATACAACGCTAAACACAACTTCTCAATCTTGTTATACTTTAACTCATAGTCCAGCATCCTTTTGCTGAGGTAGTAAATTGCATTTTCTACCTTTGTACCTTCGGCCTCTTGAGCTAGCATTGCACCCATGGCAGAGACGATGGTTGGAGTTGATCAAAGACTACGACTGTTTGATTGATTATCATCCTAGTAAGGCAAATGTTGTTGCTGATGCCTTGAGTCGGAAGTCTTTGGCAGGTTTGACTTTCTATTCACTCTCGTTGCTTGTGGAATTGAGAGTGTTGCATGCTAGTTTTAAAGTATGCGATGATGGTGCATTATTGGCTAAATTGTAGTTGAGGCCAGTACTATTAGATCAGATTAAGGAGGCTTAGTTGGTTGATGAGAAAATTCAAAAGATTGTTTCCGATTGTCAAAGAGGAGAGAGCCGGGATTTTCTTGTGAGAGGTGATGGTAGTCTTTGGTTTAAAGATAGATTATGTGTACCTAATGATGTTAATTTGAGAAGAATTATTTTAGAAGAAGCACACCAGTCAGTTTTTGTTATGCATCCGGGTAATACTAAGATGTACCATGATTTGAAACAGCACTACTGGTGGTCTGGTATGAAGAGAGATATAGCGGAATTTGTGTCCAAATGTCTCACTTGTCAGAGGGTGAAAGCTGAACATCAAGTTCCAACGGGGTTGCTTCAACCTTTATCAGTGCCTGAGTGGAAATGGGAAAGAGTAAAAATGGATTTTGTGTTTGGTTTGCCATTGACTCAGAGAAAGCATGATGCTATTTGGGTGATTGTTGATAGGTTGACAAAAATAGCTCATTTTCTTCCGGTTTGGATGGACTATTCTCTTGAGAAGTTGGCTGAGCTGTATATCAGTGAAATTGTGAAGTTGCATGGAGTCCCTACTTCTTTAGTGTCGGATCAAGATCCTAGGTTTACTTCAAGGTTTTGGAAGAGTTTACATAGTGCTCTGGGTTCTCGATTGCACTTTAGCACTGCTTTTCATCCACAGACAGATGGGCAGTCAGAGAGAGTGATACAGATTATTGAGGATATGTTGAGAAGCTGTGTCATTGATTTCTCTGGAAGTTGGGACAGATTTTTACCACTTGTGGAATTTGCTTACAACAATAGTCATCAATCTAGTATTGGTATGGCACCATTTGAGACATTGTATGGTAGAAGATGCAGAACGCCTTTGTGTTGGAATGAAATTGGAGAGGGTAAGTTAATTGGTCCTGATTTGATAAAAGAAACTGAAGAGAAAGTGAAGATGATTCGAGATTGGTTAAAAGCAGCTTCAGACTGACAGAAGTCTTATTCAGATTTGAAGAGGAGAGACATTGAGTATAATGTGGGAGATAAAGTATTTTTGAAAGTGTCTCCTTGGAAAAAGATATTGAGATTTGGTCGAAGAGGGAAACTGAGTGCTCGTTTCATTGGACCGTATGAAGTATTAGAAAGAGTGGGACCAGTCACTTATCGGATCACTTTACCACCTGAGTTGGATAGAATCCATAATGTCTTCCATGTTTCTATGTTGAGAAGATATAGATCAGATCCATCTCATGTTCTATCAGTTGAATCTATTGAAGTGAGTTCGGATCTGACATTTGAAGAAGAACCAGTTGCTATTTTAGCACATGAAGTGAAAGAATTGAGAAATAAGGAAGTGCCATTGGTAAAGGTGTTAGTGTATATGCCCTAGGCCATTGATTTGGACCTTAATGTTATTCATTTTGTTATTAATAAAGAAGTTTTTATTATCATTGTTATGTTTGCATGTTATATATAATAATGATTATATCCCTGGTTTATTATTGTTATGGAGATAATAATAAATATAACTAGTGTAATATTGATTTGATAATCATAAGATGATTATAGGTATGAAGATACAAATCAATATTATGGATACATGTTAGAGAACAGTGTATTGGATAGACCCACATAGATATCACTTCATGGTTTAATGTCATAAGTGTATCTCATAATAGTTTTCATTTAATCCTTTGACTTGAGATTGTCATAGTTTCCAACATAAGGAATATTATGTTTTGACATGATCAAACGTTATCTGTAACTAGATAATTATAAAGGTTATGCTTGAACATGATATAAATTATGTAGAGGAAAATGAACAATCAAGATGGAATTTGTCCCTCTCTATGAGAGAGATATCTTCTGGGCCCCTCGATAAGTGTAACTGAGAAATGCATGGCCATGCTCAAATAATTTGATATAAGATCAATCTTATTTGTTTATCAGTTAACTTGGAGATCGAGTAATCATAAGTTTGGACAATATAAGTATGACATTTACTATGACTTATGTTCAAACTAGATATCGTGTGACAAAGGGATTAATGCATGTACTATTTCAGGTTTTTCATTTATAATGATTCTCATGATTAATTGGGTAGTCGTAATGTCTTGCTAGAGGCCAATTATGATTTGTGCATTTCAATAGAGATTGAAATACACTACCAATTAATATGAGCCTATCGGGTCACACACATAGAACGTAGGCTGTACTTAAATAATAATAATTATATTTAATTATTGTTGTTAGTATTATTATTATTATTATTAGATATTAATAATAATATTGTTATAATAATTATTATTAGATAATAATTATTAAAACGTGGGTCCATATGGGATATGGACAGTTAGGGTTTTGATAAAAAGAAGTCTTTTAAAACGGTTTTAAAAGGACTGGAGGTTTAATGATCTTATAATTTCGTTTTGCAAAAGAAAACGTAAGAAGAGAAAAAACCTAAAAAAAACCCTAGTTTCGTTTTGAAAAGGTTCAGCCACTGCCGTTGGTGAGCTAGCACTCAGACCGGCATACGTTTGTGTGGATTTCGTTAGAGGGTGTTCGTCTTCAGAAGGCAGCATCTGTTAATCGTTTTGAAGCTACACAAAAAAGGTTAGTTTCGAATCTCTTTTATCGAATTGAATGGATCACATGGATCCTGTGAGTAAATCGAAAGAATTTTTGTTTTCCGCTGCGGCAAGGGTTGCAGATTCTTCACGATTTACTAACAAAAGGTTCTTTGGAAGAACCATGGTAGAGAAGAAGCAACTTGGGAGAGTGAGCAAGCAATGCGAGACCAGCATCCTTAGTTGTTTCAGATCTGATATCAGGTAATTTCAAGGACGAAATTTCTTTTTAGAGGGGGAGAATTGTAATATCCCAAAGTGTGCCCTAGAAGTTTTGATAATTGTTGTTTTATTTGAATCAAATGTATATGTGTATTTGAATATGAAAAGATTTGTATAAAGAAATGTATATGTTGTATATATGGTAATATATATAACATATATGCAAGTCAAAATGGAGAGTCAAGGGAAGAAGATATTTAATATGTTATGTGTGAAATTACTAAAAAGGGCAAGTGAATAAAAAGGGAGTTAGGATTTATAAAAGGCGGTATTTAAGTATTTTTTTTTAAAATTGCTTGGTGGAGATTTAAAGAGAAGGGAAAGTTGACTTTTCTTCATTTCTTCTTCTTTCCTTTCTCCATTGTTGGCCGGCCACCCAAAGCAAGAGAGAGCAAGAGTAAGTTTTGGTGTTCAAGCTCAAAATTGAAGGAGTTTTCAAGTGATTAAGTGAAAGTTCAAGAAGATTTATTATTTTGGTAAGTTCTTTCTCTTGATTTCTCTTGTTTATTTGAAGTTGTGTATGGGTTTGGTTATTGATGTTTGAAATTAGGGTTGTGTTGATTGTGGTAAGTTAGAGTATGTTGATTTAATTAATTGTGGTGTTGATTTTGGTTTGAAGGAAGTAAGTTAAGTTGATGTTGGTTTTGAAAGTGTTTGTGTTGAAGTTGTATTAGGGTTTTGAGTTGGTAAATGTTGTTAATGTTGAGTTTGGTTAATTATTTTTGTTAGTCTTCATGATGTTTGGGTTTAGTGGAGTTAGAAGCTTGGAATACATGTTTTTGGTTGGAGGCAGTAGCATCTTGGATGCCACGCCCGTGGCCCTTTGATGCCATGGCCGTGGGGTGATGAACATTGTTGGGCAGAATCATTCTTTAACCCACGCCCGTGGGGGTCTTGGGTAGCCACGACCGTGGGGTCTAAGGTTGAGTTGTTGGTTTGTAATAGTGATATATGGGACTAGTATGAGGTTAATAAGTGATTGATTGTATTGGAATTGATGTGTTTCATCATTGTTTTGGATTAGGTTGTGAAGAAGGTGAATTGCCTTAATTCATTTGGTGAAGGACTCTTGGTAAAGGAAGTTTATAGAGTTGTGTGGGTTACCTTTGAAGTAAGTACAAACCTTGCATTATTGCATACATCTATTTGATTTTGTAACTTAACACATTTGGTGAATGGGTTAAATAACCTAATGCATTGTTGATACATATGAATAATGTTATGTTTTGCATATTATGAATCTTGTGAAATGTAATTGATTATGAGTATTTAAATGATGAATTGCTTTGATGTGAATGGAGTTATAATGAATCCATTGTTGTTGGCTATGGTTATGCAAATCAACTTATTGAGGCATGATTGCCTATTTAATCAGGAGATATGAATTGAGAAAGAGAATGATAAAGAGGCTAATGAAATAATGGTATATTTAATATGTTATTCAATTTCAAAGTTCTGGATTTGGAGGCATGCCTATGAGATATATGAAAAGTAACAGTCTAGCCGGGTTGAGGATCTCTTCAATTTGAGTTGAATTGAGGTCCAAGAGACTGGGTCTGTTACATTATGTGAATTATGAATATGAGATATATGAAAAGTAACAGTCTAGCCAGGTTGAGGATCTCCTCGATTCATTCGGGTTGATGGTCCAAGAGACTGGGTCTGTTGCAGGTAACAGTCTTGCCGGGTTGAGGATCTCCTCAAGTTATTGAGTTGATGGTCCAAGAGACTGGGTCTGTTACACTATCCATGGCTTGATTATTGTGATTATGGACCAAAGCAGTAACTCTTGACTTTGAATATCATATTAAATACTTGTTGGGCCCATGTGTGTCTATGTTGAATATATGTGACGAATGATGATACAATTATTGAAATAATGAAATGTAATATTTATGAATATGATCTCTATCGCTGAATGTATGACATTGATATTGACATTGCATACTATTATTATGGTTTGTACTACTGAGTTGTTGGCTCAGCGCGATTGTGATTTATTGCGCAGGTGATAGGATTGAGACGGAGGATTCCTCTAGAGCTAGTTGAGTTTTGTTGTGAAGTGTTGGCCTAGAGCTTAAAGATCAGAGAGTCAAGCTGCCAATCATGTATATATTCCAAGTTTTGTAAATTTTTATTTTAATGTATTTGTACTTATAAATATTGGATATAATTTCCGCTGCGTATTTGATAAACTTTTTTATCTATTGTGTTTTAATGAATTTCACTCAACCGTTTGATATTTGCTTCTTTTCTTTTTAGAGATATGACTTGAGTCTTTTGTATACTGTGGCATTTCTATATTCAGTATACATATATTACGATCGTATAAGCATGCTGTGTACGTATACGGGGTATAGGGGTGTTACAGTTAAAGTTTACTATTTTAAGTTTGGAAGTTGAATTAGGGTTTTAGGATTTAAAATTAGGGTCTCGGGTGATGAATTTTAATTAGGGTTTAGAAAGACATTTTGATGATTTCATAAGGTTTTAAGAATTTAAACAAACGGATTAAAGTTTTTATGAATAGAAAAGATGTTTTTTATGGCTTTTTGGAAGAAACAAAACCTAGTTTAAACTTTTGAAGGAAACATAATCAAATTTTTATTTTTGTTGAAAAAATATGTTTATTTAAGGTTTTAAGATTTTGAAGAGATAAAAATAACAATTTTAAGTCTTTTTGGAAAATAAAGTAACGTATTAGTGTTTTTAACTTTGGAAAAAATAAATTAAAGTTCTAAGGTTTTTGATTTAAACAACAAAATTTCATAGTTTATGCTACTGTGAAAAAATAAAACAAAAAGAATTTAATACATACCTCCTTTTGTTGATTCTCCAAAAATAATTCTTCTTGGATGAACAAGAACAAAACAGTTACTGCCTTTGAATTGCTTAAATCGTGTCCCTGCTATTCCAGAAAAAAAGAAAATGAATTGCTCCTTTTTCTTCACTGATTTGGTTTCAATTTTTTCAAGCTACTGTTTGATTTTTGGCCTCCTCAATTTCATTGCCTTTGGTCCTTATTTATAGTGGTTTGATATGGTTTATTCCTAATTAATCACGGCAAGTAATATTAATAAGAAAAGGAAACCGAAACCTAATTGAATTAGGTTTCAAAAAATTTGCGTCGGAAAAATTGCGCTGCCGAAAAAAATTGCCGCAGGAAAAAATGCGCTGGCGAAAAAAATCTGCCGCAGGAAATTGCGGTAGTGGGCGGGGAGCGGGCGTTGCCCGCAAGAAATTCCTAAACTTCATAAAACATCATAAAATCATCAAATTGATTTCCAAATTATAAAAGCCAATTCATCACCCGAGACCCTAATTTTAAATCCTAAAACCTTAATTCAACTTCTAAACTTAAAATAGTAAACCCTAATCCTTTAAAATTTTAAAAACCATAAAAACATAAATACTTTAATTTTACACAGTAGCTTGAAATCACCATCTAAAACCATGAATCAAAAGTATTTTAAAGTGTCTAAAACCCTAGTTTCATGATTTCACCATTCAAACCTTAATTTGTTTAATCAAAGAGTCTTACCAACCTTTTAAAACATAAAACCTCAATCTATTTTAATTCCATAAAAAGTCACAGTAGCCTAATTTTGTGAATTCCAAAACCTTAACACATGAGATAAAGAACCCGAAATGGAAATAGTAGCTATAATTTGGATTTTTATTTACCTTATTCAATTCCATATTTGATCATGCTTTGTTTTATTTCTTATGCTTAAATTATTTTAAATTCAATGCTTCGTTTATTTTATTTATCATGGATGGATGTTTACTTTTTATTGATATTTGGTACCTTTGATGATTGATTATTTATTATGAATGGTTATTTACTTTTATCAATTTATTTAGACTTCCAAATGTTGTAAGAGGTATGTTTCCACTTGGTGGATACCTCATTAGTTAAATATCATGTAATTTAATTTGCTTTTTCTATCTTAGAACTTATGTAAAGGGCATGTTTCTACCTTTTGGTGGGTGTCCTATTTAGGCATGTGATGTAAGGATATGTTTCCATCTTCGGATGGGTGTCCATTTATTTGATTTGCTTTGTTTGGACATTACTTTGATTTTAATATAATGATGCTTTCTTTTAATTATTGTGTGTAATATGGATAATGTTGTTATATTTAAGAATTTTATAATATTAAGACCTGTAAAGGAGGCCGGTTCCAATGAACCGAGCATTGTGGGGGTGCTGGGCCATTTCTCACCTTCCCCACACGTACTCAACTTTCCGAACCCATTGGGGGTTGGGGATTCCTTAGGAATCGAGTCATCCACCCCTTTCTTTTTCCCGGTTCGTCCGGGTGGCGACTCCATTTTCTTCGAACTTAGGTCCGTGTTCTCTAAGGCCCTAGTTTAAATAGTGCCAAAGTCACAAGAACCATTCCACTGGAAGTGGGGGCAAAAATTCCCGCTCACAAGTACATACTTTGATAAAATTGTATTGTAATACATTGTAAATGGGATATTGCATTATATTTTGTTTTTGTTGCTTTGCCACTTTGATGTGTGAATTCACATTCAAAGTGCTTAGATATATGTTTAAAGGCATGAATTACATAATGTATGGACATTTAAGCCATTTTAGAATGGGTAGTGGCATTACAAAATGTAGTTACATAAAAAAATTATTATATACCAAATTATAACCTTATATTGGTTACATTATGAAATTGGAATGGAATGTAAAGTTTAAATATGAAATGTGATAAATAGATGGAAAAAGTGTAAAAAGAATGAAAATTGGAATAATTGCCAAAATATGAGAAAAGTGTGAAATTGTATATGTTATGTGTGAAACCTTATATAATATCATTTTTTCAGAGTTTTGTGTTAGGTGGTATGCCTATGATTGCTTTCGGGTTAGATGCTGGGCATCATTGATATTTGATTTGCCCTCGGATTAGACGTTGGCCGTCACCATTATGTATTTTGCCTTCGGGCTAGAGTCATTGATATTTTTCTTTGGGCTAGACACTGGGTGTCAAAAATAGTCCAAAACATTATCTTCAGAACCTAAATATTATATATGGTCATTTGGGCCCAATGTATATGATTGTTTTAAGTAATAATTTAATGAGGATAATGTAATTAAATTGAAAGAAAATTTCATGTTGCATCATTAGATTTAATGAAAAAGCAATTACCATTATTTTACTTTAATTTACATTATTATCAAAGTATGTACCACTAGGCAAAATGCTTAGTACAATTTTATTTTATCGCACAGGTGATAGGGTTAGTACTAAAAGCCCTGCTACACCTAAGCAGGTCTAGGGAGTCTGGATTTTGCTGAAAGGTTTATTTTGTTACATGGGACCATAGCCAGTTTGCAAGTATGTAAATATCTACTTTATAAAACATGCTTTATTTATGTACATTGTTTATGAATATCTGAAAATATTGTAAATTATAAAGTTTTTAGGTTGAGTGTGAAATTTGTGAATATTATAAATATGTATCTATATATGTTTGAATAATTTTGAGAAATACTGGAGAATAATGAAGAAGTGGATATTTGAATGTTTGAATTTGGAAGTGCAAAATTTTTATGCAGATTGTGTATAGATTTTGGGGAATGTTCAAAATACATCTGAAACTCTGGCAAATTTTTCCCATAAATTTTTCTTTAAAATTTGTATTTTCATTAATTAAATTATTTATATATTTTTACTTATAAACTTGTTAAGATACATTTAAAATATTTAAATGTTTTCATATAAATATGGAAAATTTTATAAATATCAAAGATTATAACATTCTTGTATTATATGTGTGTATTATACATATACGAGTTGTACACATTATATATATAGGGTATAATGGTATTACATTTATTTTGGTATCAGGGCCTAGATTTGAGGTTCACGACCTAGGTGAGTTTTTGAGAGAGAGAAAATGGGATTTTAAATGTGGTTTTTATTTTAAACATGTCATACATGCATTTGCACTAGCATATTATCTAGTCCCTAATGTGGTAATTCTTTTTGTATTTACAGACATAGACAAATATGGCATCTTGGATGCATGAGTTTGGGGAAGGGATTGCAGAGAGTGTTGCCCCCAGAGAGGGTGTTGCTAGAGTTAGTGATGAGAGTGTTGAGGAGGCATCAGGGTCAGTTAGACCAACAGTTGAAGAAGTTCCACCAGGTTGGGTGTGGCATATGGTGGAATTATTATGACAGGCTTTGGTACAACAACCACAGTTACAACCGCAGTTGCAGCCACCAAGTATGATAAGTTGGGAAAGTATGGAGCTACAAACTTCTTTGGTACTACTGATCCAACTGTAGTGGATCATTGGTTGGATAGGATTCAGAGGATATTTATCCAGTTACAAGCCGGTGTGGAAGAGAAGTTTGATTATGTTATGTCTTTTTTGCAGGGGGGCGCTTATGACTGTTAGAAGACGGTTACCCATGCAATAAAGGATCCTCCTGTATTGACATATGATGACTTTCTGTAGGAGTTTGATAAGAAATACACCCCTCGGGAGTATAAAGATGCCAAGAAGAAAGAGTTTCTGAGTTTGAAGTAAGAGTCAAAGACAGTGACAGATTATGAGAAAGATTTCATCCAATTGAGTAAGTACACAAAAGAGATTATATCTAATGAGATTGACATATGCCAAAGATTTGAGGAGGATTTGAGACCATCCATCATGTGTCTAATAGGAGCATCATAGTATGAGGATTTTTCCAAGTTGGTTGTAGTTTTCAGAAGTGTAGAGAAGGCACAGGGACTTGCAAGAGCTACTAGAGCAGACAATAGAGACAAGAGACCTCAGACTGAAGGGTAGAGGAGGTTCTTCACAAAGGTCTTATACAGGCTAGGGGCAGCCTAGCAGGGGGTTTCAGCAAAGACAGAGATAGGGATCTGCTATTTCAGTGGCTAGTACCCTGACTCCAACATCATAGAAATCTACTCCACCCACCTGTGCTACATGAGGCATAACACATGGGGGTGTTTTCTAGAGAGTGGGTGCATCAACAATTTGTTTCAGATGTGGATCTCCAGACCATTTTATCAGATATTGTCTAAAGCCACCACCAAATGATAGATAAATTGTTACAGTAGCATCTAGACCCAGTATCAGAGGGGTTCGTGGAGGTAGAGGTGGTGCTAGAGGTGGCAGGTATGGATTCAGTCAAGGAGGAGGATTCGTAATAGGGACTATTAGACTAGAGCAGGCAGGATCATCACAGAGAGTATATGTGATGCAGAGATAGTCAGATGATTCAACCATGGTAGCTGGTATTTTCTCTTTATTTGGTACTTCAGTTTATGCATTGATAGACCCCGGGTCGATGCATTCATACATCATTGCATCCATGTTGCCTATGAGTGATGTGCATTGAGAGTCCTTAGGGTTTAATATGCTAGTTACCAACCCTTTATGGCACAGTATGTGCATGATGAGAAGTTTCTCGTTAACCTGATTGAGATGCCCACTAAAGATTATGATCTCATTCTGGGTATGGATTGGTTATCCAAATATCGGGCAGTAGTAGACTATCAGCAGAAATGTGTTACTCTAAAAATAAGTGATGAAAGAGATGTAGTGAGATCTAATGAGCAAAGACACCTCGTATCCATATTTATTTCAGCTTTATCAAAGAAGATGATCTAGAAGGGGTGTGAGGCATATTTGGCTCATGTTGTGGATACCATCACGGTAGGGTCAAAGCTTGATAGTATACCTACAGTGGCTGAGTTTCTAGATCTGCTCCCTGATGAGTTGCTAGGGCTACCACCTGAGAGAGAGGTGGAATTTGGTATCAATTTGATGTCGGATACCACTCATATCTCTATTACCCCTTATCAGATGGCACCAGTGGAATTAAAGGAGTTAAAGGTGCAATTTCAAGAGTTACTTGATAAAGAATTTATTCGCCCTAGTGTATCACCATGGGGAGCGCCAATATTATTTGCAAAGAAGAAGGATTGCACTTTAAGGTTTTTCATTAATTACTAACAGCTGAATAAAGTGACCATCAAAAATAAAAACCCATTGCCTCACATTAATGATCTCTTTAATTAGTTGAAGGGAGCAATAGTATTTTCCAAAATTGATCTGAGATCCGGGTATCATCAATTGAGAGTTAGAGATGTTAATGTGCCTAAGACTGCTTTTCGCACAAGATATGGCCATTATGAGTTTTTGGTGATGCCTTTTGGGCTGACGAATACACCAGCGACATTCATAGATTTGATAAATTAGGTCTTTAAGCCATATTTGGATTAATTTGTGGTAGTTTTTATTGATGATTTTTTGGTTTACTCTCGTAGTAAAGAAGATTATGATAGGCATCTATAGATTGTATTGCAGACATTAAGGGAGAAACAGTTATATGCCAAGTTGTCTAAATATGAGTTTTGGTTAGATCATGTGACCTTCCTTGGACATGTTGTTTCAGCAGAGGGTATTAGAGTTAATTTGAGCAAGGTGGAGGCAATCTTGAATTGGAGTCCACTAAAGAATATGACTGAGATTAGAAGTTTTCTAGGATTGGCATGTTATTACCATCGATTTGTGAAGGGATTTTCCATGATAGATTTACCACTTACCAGATTACTTCGCAAGGATGTGAAGTTTTTATGGACTGGTCATTGTCAGGAGAGCTTTGAGTAGTTGAGAACCTTGTTGACTTAAGATCCAATCCTTGCTCTGTATGCAGAAGGTAAACCATATGTGATCTATAGTGATGCTTCACATAATGGTTTAGGCTGTGTTTTGATGCAAGAGGGTAGTGTTATTGCTTATGCCTCTAAACAGCTGAAGTCTCATGAGCTAAACTATTCAATTTATAATTTGGAGTTGGCAGCCATTGTTTTTGCATTAAAGATCTGGTGACACCACTTATATGGAGAGAAATATTTTATTTATACAGATCACAAGAGTTTGAAGTATCTGGGGGTTTAGAAAGAGTTAAATCTTTGGAAAATGTGATGGTTGGGATTAATAAAGGATTATGATTGTTTGATTGATTACCACCCAAGCAAGGCAAATGTGGTTGCAGACACCTTGAGTAAAAAATCCATGGCAGGGTTGACTGCCTATGCTCTCACGTTGCTTGTTGAATTGAGAGCTTTACAAGTCAAATTTGAGAATTGTGATGATGGTGCTCTTATGGCCCAGTTGCAGGTGAGTCCATTGCTATTTGATCATATTAAAGAGGTACAAAAGATGGATATAAGAATTCAGAAGACTATAAAGGACTGCAAAAAGGGGAAGAGCAGAGATTTTTATCAGAGAGATGATGGCAGTGTGTGATACAGAGATAGACTGTGTACTCCTAATGATATAGAATTGAGAAAGAGAATTTTAGAGAAGGCAAATCAATGATCTTATAATCTTATGTTGTGTACCCAGGAAGTACCAAGATGTATCATGATTTGAAGTGGTACTATTAGTGATCAGGGATGAAGAAGGACATAGCAAAATTTGTATCTGAATGCCTCACTTGTCAGAGAGTAAAAGTTGAACACCATGTTCCTTCGAGATTACTACAACCATTATCAATTTTTGAATGGAAATGGAAGCGAGTGAGTATGGATTTTATGGCTGGATTACCTTTGACCTAGAGGAAGCATGATGCAATATGGGTGATAGTTGATAAGTTGATGAATTCAACTCATTTCCTTCCGATTAGGATGAACTTCTTACTTGATAAAGTGGTTGAGCTATATATCAATGAGGTGGTAAGATTACATGGAGTCCTAGTTTCCATTGTGTCAGATTGAGATCCAAGGTTCACATCTAGATTTTGGAAGAGTTTGCATAATGCCTTGGGTTCTCGATTACAGTTTAGTACTAGTTTCCATCTGCAGATAGATGGACAGTCAGAGAGAGTAATAATGGTCTTGGAGGACATATTGAGGAGTTATGTTATCGAGTTTACTAGGATTTGGGATGGGCACTTATCTTTGGTTGAGTTTGCATACATCAATAGCTTCTAGTCTAGTGTGAGGATCTCTCCTTATGAGACTTTGTATAGCAAGAAGTGCAGGACACCGTTATATTGGAATGATGTCGGAGAAGATAAACTAGTAGGTCCCGACTTAATCAAAGAAACAAAAGAGAAAGTGAAAATAATTTGAAATTGTTTGAAAGTAATTTCAGACCAACAAAAATCATACTCTTATTTAAAAAGAAAGGATATAGAATTTAGTATAGGTAATAAGGTGTTCCTGAAGGTGTCTCCATGGAAGAAGATTTTGAGATTTGGTCGAAAATAAAGTTGAGTCATTGCGTTATTAGTCCATATGAGGTACTTGAGGGAGTAGGATCGGTGGCCTATAGATTGGATTTGCCGCCTGAGTTAGATTGAATACATAACATCTTCCATGTTTCGATGCTTCAAAGCTATAAATCGGATTCATCTCATGTTTTATCAGTTGAGTCTTTTGAGGTGAATCTGGATCTGACTTACGAAGAGGAACCAGTAGCAATCTTGGCATGAGAGGTAAAAGAGTTAAGAAATGAAAAAATGCCATTGCTTAAAATGTTATGGAGGAATCATTCTACGGAGGAGGCGACATAGGAGAGTTAGTAGATTATGCAGAGCCAGTACCCTTAACTTTTTCAAAATTGATATCAAGTAATTTCGAGGATGAAATTACTTAAGTGGGAGAGAGTTGTAACATCCTTGAATATATTAAGATTAAACTAAATTAAATTAAATCAAATTTAAAAAGTTGAAATATTAAATGAAGAGCTGGAAGTGAGAAATATGAAGTGTATATGTGATGTATATGTTAAATATATATAACATATAAAAGTCAAAATTGTATAGTAAAGTCAAAGGGTAAATTAAAGTAAAGGTTAAAAAAATTTAAATAATTTTGAATGGGAGATGAAAATTATGATTTTTAAAATAAATAAATAATTAATTATTAAATATTTATGTTTTAAAAGAAGAAAAGAAAAAATAAGTTAAAACATAAAACACCATCTTCTTTCTTTCTTCATAGGTAGGCCGAACCTCCATGGAAGCAAGAGGGAGGTTTTCTTCTCTTCCAAACACCAAGTTTTGAGTTGATTCCAAGAATCAAAATAAGTTTTGGTGATTTTTCAACAAATCGGTAAGCTTTTCTCTTTAATTTTTAAGTTAGGTTGAAAAATTAGATTATGCAAGATTTGAATTTTTGATGGGTGATGAGATAATTTATTTAATGGGTATATAAAGTGTTATTTTGATGAGGAGACAAAGATTGTATGGTTGGACAGTTGATTTGGTTAAGTATAGATAGAGTTTGGAAGGGTTAGTAAGAAAGTTAGGGTTTTAGAATAGTAAACACAAAGAATTGATGTTTATTTGATTTTATGATTTAAATGATGTTATTAAATAATTTTAATGATGAAAATAAACTTAGAATATCAATTAGAATTGAGTAGAATGGATTTTTAAAATTAAAGAAAGTTAGGATTGAAATTTGAAAATTTGAGGGAAATGTATTAAATTGATTTTTATTAGTTAGAATGTGTAGAAATATGATTCTAATACATAATATATATTTATATTTTGAAAAGACATTTAGTGGATTGTATTCATCCAACATTAGTGGTGAAGGGCATTATAGAAAGTGGTGAGAAATTGATGGTTTTGGTAGATTGGAAGTTGCTTAAACAAGATTAGTACATACTTTGATAAAATTGTATTGTAATACATTGTAAATGGCATATTACATTATATTTTGGTTTTGATTTTTTGCCACTTTGATGTGTGAATTCACATGAAAAGTGCTTAGCTATATGTTTAAAGTAGTGAATTATATAATGTATGGACATTTAAGCGATTTTAGAATGGCTTGTGGCATTACAAAATGTAGTTACGTAAAAAAATTATTATATACCAAATTGTAACTTTATATTGGTTACATTAATACGAAGTTTAAGATTGGAAATGTAATAAATATATGGAAAAAGTGTAAAAAGAATGAAAATTGGCATAATTGCCAAAATATGAGAAAAGTATGAAATTGTATATGTTATGTGTGAAACCTTATATAATATCATTTTTTAGAGTTTTAAGTTTGGCGTCTATGATTGCCTTCGAGCTAGACGTTGCACATTACTGATATTTGATTTACCTTCGAGCTAGACGCTGGGCGTCACCATTATGTATTTTGCCTTCGGGCTATATGCTGGGTATCACTGATCTTTGCCTTCGGGCTAGACACTGGTGTCAAAATAGTCCAAAATATTATCTCTGAAACCTGAATATTATATATGGTTATTTGGGCCCAATGCATGTGATTGTGTTATTTGATAATTTAGTAAGGATAATGTAATTAAATTGAGAGAAAATTTCATGTTGCATCATTAGATTTAATGAAAAGCAATTACTATTATTTTACTTTAATTTACATTATTATCAAAGTATATACCACTGGCGTAATGCTTAGCGCGATTTTATTTATCGCACAGGTGACAGAGTTAGTATTGAAAGCCCTACTTTACCTAAGCATATCTAAGAAGTCCAAATTTTACTGAAAGGTTTATTTTGTCACATGGGACAGTAGTCAGTTTGCAAGCATATAAACATCTACTTTATAAAACTTGATTTAATTATGTACATTATTTATGAATATCTGAAAATATTGTAAATTATAAAGTTTTTAGGTTAAGTGTGAAATTTGTGAATATTATAAATATGTATCTATATATGTTTGAATGATTTTGAGAAATACTGGAGAATAATGAAGAAGTGGATATTTGAATATTTGAATTTGGAAGTGCAAATACAGCTGAAACTTTGACAAATTTTTTTTAAAATTTTTTCTTTAAAATTTGTATTAGCATTAATTAAATTATTTATATATTTTTACTTAAAAACTTATAAAGGTACTGTAGACCCTTAATTTTTGACCAAATCCGGTCCAATATGTTTTATTTAGTCCAAAATGATTTTTGTTGTCTAATTGGTCCAAAATAATTTTTGTTAAATAATTTTTGCTTTAGTATCTAATTTTTATTAATAAAAAATAAAAATAAACAAATCAAAAATAAAAAAAATAAAAATAAAATAAAAATCAAAGTCGGAAAAATCGGCAGCGAAAAAAACAGTCGCACGGTCCCGTGGGCTATTACGCCCCGCAAGAAATTCCTGCGGGTGAAATCACTGTGCTATTTCGCTCGTAGGAAAATCCTGCGCCCACTGCTACAGTTTTTTGCGGCAGTTTTTTTTCGACAGTGCATTTATTCCTGCGGCAATTTTTTTCGGCAGCGCGATTTTTTCCGACGCAAAATTTCTGAATCCTAATTTAATTAGGTTTTGGTTTCCTTTTCTTATTTAGATTATTTGCCGTGATTAATTAGGAGTATGCATAGAAAGACCTCTATAAATAAGGATCTAAAGCAACCAAATTAAAGAAGAAAAATTTTTAGCAGTAGCTTGGAAATTAGAAAACCAAATCAGTGAAGGAAAAGTAATAAATTCAATTCAATTGATTTTTAAAGGAGCATCATCATGATTTAAGCAATTCAAAGGAAAAAAAGGTTTGTCTTTGGAGCTAGTTCATCCAAGAAGAATTGTTTTTGGAAGAATCATCAAAAGAAGTTATGTGTTAATTGATTTTCTTTAATTGTTTTTACACAGTAGCTAAAAACTAGGATTTTTGTGTTTTTCAAAAGTTAAAATCTTAGAACTTTAATTTATTTTTTCTAAAGCCAAAAGACCTTATTTCGTTAGTTTATCTTTAAAAAGGCTTAAAATTGTTATTTTTACTTCTTAAAAATCTTAAAACTCTAATTGAACATATTTTTCAACAAAATTAAGATTTAAATTCTGTTTCTTTTAAAATTTTAAAGTAGGTTCTATTTCATTCAAAAAGCCTTAAAAAACATCTTTTCTACTTATAAAAACTTTAATTTGTTTGTTTAAATTCATAAAACTTCATGAAATTATTAAATTGATTTCCAAATTCTTAAAAATCATGCATCATCGTGACCCTAAATTCTAAAAATCCTAATTCAGCTCCAAAACCTAAAATAATGAACCCTAACCCTTTTAAAACCTTAAACCCTAATTTTTATGAAGCCTAATCCCTTTTAAAACATTAAAAACTATAAAACATAAATAGGTTAAATTTACACAGTAGCTTAGAAACCCCATAACAAAAAATCATAAATCAGAGTATTTTAAAGTGTCTAAAACCCTAGTTTCATGATTTCATCATTCAAACCTTAATTTGTTTAATCAAGGAGTCTTACAACCTTTGAAAACATAAAACCCTAGTCTATTTTAATACCATAAAAAGTCACAGTAGCTATAATTGGACTTTTATTTGCTTTATTTAATTCTATAATTGATTATGCTTTGATTTATCTCTTATGCTTTAATTTATTTAATTTCAATACTTGATTTATTTAATTTATCATGGATGGATGTTTATTTATATTTTGATTAATAGCTTTGATGAATGATTTATTTATGATGAATGATTATTTATTCTTATCAATTAATTTAGATTTCCAAAAGTTGTAAGAGGTATGTTTCCACTTGGTGGGTACCTCATTAGTTAAACATCATGTAATTTAATTTGCTTTTATATTTTAGAACCTATGTAAAGAGCATGTTTCTACCTTTCGGTGGGTGTCCTATTTAGGCATGTGATGTAAGGACATGTTTCCATCCTTGGATGGGTGTCCATTTATTTGCTTTGTTTGGACATTACTTTGATTTTAATATAATGATGCTTTCTTTTAATTATTGTGTGTAATATGGATAATATTATTATACTTAAGAATTTTATAATATTAAGACCTGTAAAGGAGGCCGGTTCCAATGAACCGGGCGTTGTGGGGGTGCTGGGCCATTTCTCACCTTCCCCACACGTACCCAACTTTCCGAACCCATAGGGGGTTGGGGACTCCTTAGGAATCGAGTCATCCACCCGTTTCTTTTTCCCAGCCCGTCCGGGTGGCGACTCCATTTTCTCCAGACTTAGGTCCGTATTCTCTAAGGCCCAGAGCCTAAACAGTGCTGAAGTCACAAGAACCATTCCATCGGGAGTGGGGGCAAAAATCCCCGCTCACAGTGGCGACTCCACTGGGGATAAGAGAAGTTGATTCCATTGGTCTTTTTATTATTCTATTCTTTCTTATAATAACATTATCTATTGCATCATCTTAGATTGCATTGTGTGCGTGAGTTAGGACGCCCGTGTTATCCGTGTTATGTTATGTAAGGGATACCATACTTTCACTCAAGGTATGGAGATCGAGCATGGCATAACCACTCATAGCCTCATACCATTTGGTATATACTTGCTATGGGAACCTAAGCCTTTTAACCCAAAGACTAAAGCTCATGTAATTGGCCTAGTTACTTTCCTTAGGTTTTACCCCAAATGCATGTTGTTTGACTATGGTTAGTTTATCTTAGTCTAAATCATGGCTTATTTGGTTTGTTCTTGTTGGCTTTAAATGGCTTAATTTATTTTGAGCTTACAATGTAAAACCTTACCATGTTGGTATTTTGTTAACCATATACCTAGGAAAAAGGGACTTGCCATTCGTGTGTGGATGTTATAAGGTTGGAAGGAACGTCCTATTTATCCTTATTTGTTGATTTGTTTGTGCTTACATGCATACATGCATACATTTGCATCTCATATCATTGATCCTCTCTGGCTCACAGCCCTGGATTACGATAGTTCTAAAGCTTACAACAATCCGACCTACACCGGAGACGAAGTATCTAGCAATGACTCAATCACTTGCTCACCTAAAGCAATGGAGCCCAAACAAATTCAAAGGATGGTGGATGAAGCCCTTAATGCCAAGATGGAAGAAATCAAAGAGGCCCTAGCTGAGACCATGAAGAACCAATTGACTGCAATCTTAGAGAATCATGCCGAGGCATCTGTTAGCACTAAGAAACCAAAGGACAAAGGGAAGACTAAAGTTAGTGAAGTGGTTTTTGATGATGAAAAGGTGATCATTGATGATGATGATTGGGCTCAATACTACCAAGAGGTTCAAGAAAAGAAGAAAGAACCGAAGGTTGTTGAGAGGGAAACTATTAAAAAGACCGAGACATCCGATGTTGAAAAGATGATTGCTGATTTAGAAAAGAAATTTGAGAAGAAGCTGAAAACAGAAGAGATGTCTGAGATCGACAAACTATTTGAACAAGATGAAGAGGTCCCTTATAAATTCAAGATGCCTTCCTTTGCTAAGTACAATGGCACCGAAAATCCTCATCTTCATGTGAAGCAGTACATCACTACCATGCAGTTCGCCCGGGCTACTAAGGCTCAAACCCTAAGGTACTTTATGATCTCATTAGACCCCCGTCGTCAAAAATTGGTTCAATACCTTGGATGATGGAACACAAAAGAGTTGGGATCTACTTTAAAAAGCCTTCATCCAATAATATGGATATAATGTTGAGTTAGAAGTTACTTTAATGGAAGTGAAGTCCATAAGGCAAAGGCCAAATGAGAATTTGGTGGACTATGTGAAGCGATGGAGAAACAAGGCCGCTTTACTCAAGAAGAGACCCGATGAATCTGATCAAATAAGGATGATTGTGAGAGGGGTGTTGCCTAGTCTTCATGAGAGGATTTCTCATACACTCATCCGTGATTTCAAAGACCTTCTCCAAGCTGGTTTGCAAATTGAAGAATGGGAAAGGGAGAAGAGCCGCTTTGCAATAAAAAGGAATGAGAAAGGGAGCTATCAACCTGGTAGCCAAAGCATGCAAAAGGCCATCGGTGTTAATGCTACTAACCAAGGAACAAGGAGACAATTTTTGGAATTGGGAAAACCGATGTCTTGGTTTCTCAACAAGCTTCAAAGAAAAGGATTGCTACAATCCTTAAACCCTCGTCCTTTGCCTAACCCTCTCCCACCTAACTTTGACACCAAAGCATTTTGTCAATTCCACCAAATGCAAGGGCATGACACGGATAGATGTGTAAGGTTGAGACATGAGATCCAAAATCTAATTAATAATGGGAAGCTACCCGAGCCCAATAAGCCAAACACCAAAGACAACCCATTGCCAAAATTCAATAGGGTACCACCACCGGCGACCTTCATGATTGGAGGAGGTTTACATGAGGCCTTTGTCATGTCTTCTTTTCAAGATGTGGGTGGAGAAACAACCAAAGAAGAAGAGGCATTTGAACAAGCTATGATGGGTGGAGAAGTAGCAATTTGTGTTGTCAACGGATTTTGGGATTCAAGTGATAGTGATAATGATATTATATCCAAGAAGGAGGAGTGGACTTGGTCCGAGCCCGAAGAAGATGAGGTGATGAACACTAGATCTGGTAAGCCTTATGCAAGGCCACCACCTAAGGAGGTAGAAACTAATAAGGGGAAGGAAGTTGAAGTAGAAGAAGATGATGCTGTGCTCAAGCAATTGAAAAGAACCCAAGCAAGTGTTAGTATTTGGGATTTGTTAGCTACTTCTAAAAAGCACCAAGAAACTATGGCCAAAGCCTTGGCTAGCATGCCAATTTCTACCTCCGCAACACCAGAGGAGTTGATCAACTTCATAAAAATTGGGGAAGTAATGAAATACGAGGAGGTCCAAGAAAAGAGTGAAGTTAGTATGGGAGTAGTTTCTTTTTCATATGCGGACTTACCGGAGAAGGGGAGAGACCACATCCGCCCTCTCTTTATCAAAATAGAAGTCAAGGGGAAGAGAACTCCTTGTGTAATGGTTGATGATGGGTCTGCCATAAATGTTTGTCCACTTAAGATATTGCCAAAGCTAGTCATGTCAACAAGAGATCTAAACCCAACCGAGGTGACAATTCGTGCTTATGACAACTCTAAAAGGCATGCCGAAGGGACTTTCAAAGCGGCTGTCAAGGTTGGTCCAATTGAATCTATTGTTGAGTTTGTTGTTTTAGACATACCAGTTACATTTGCCTTGCTCTTGGGGAGACCATGGTTTCACCCTCTTGGTGGAGTTCCTTCCACCCTTCATCAAAAAATCAAATTCCCCAATGGAAATGAGACAGTGGTCATTGAAGCTGAAGATAATGAGATTGTTAATGCTCTAATGGTTGAGAGGCCTCTCAATGGTTTTCAAGTGGCTACAATTTCTGATGATGAATTAGTGGACTCCAAAGTTTTGAATATGATGAAGAGTATGAACTACCTTCCCGGAGCTGGTCTTGGAAAGGGTAAGGCCGGTTTGACAAAATTGCCAGATTTTAGAACTCAAGCTTCCAAGAAGGGGTTGGGATATGATGAAGCCAATGGTTTCCAACCAAAGAAGAGTGAGGAGATGAGCTTCCCACCACTTAAAGAGATCTTTGTCAAAGCTCCAGATATGGGACCACTCCAAGGAAAGCCCGAGCCGATCATGTTCATGGGTAAGTTAATTCAAGGTTTTGAAATTTTTGCAGATGTTGCTGAGCTAGTGGAGCAAGTGAAGAAAGAGCTCACCCTGTCAACCAACAAAGAATCCAATCCAAAAGAGAAGAATGAAGCTTCCCTAAAAGCCGAGAAGACTCCGGAAGAGATTGCTGCCCTGGTTGAAGAAAAGTTTGAAGACATCCTGCTTTATGATTCTGAGAACAATGATTTTGATTTTGATTTGTCTGCTTTGTATGAGGATGATGATGTTTTCTTTTCCAAAATGAATGCAATAAAGTCTGATTTTGCTTACTTGTGTGATGTTTCTCCCGATGGTTGCATACATTCAAATAGCAGTTACATGAGCATCTTTAATATTAATTCAGTTAACACACAATCATTAAATTTGGGAACAACTGAAAATCCTAAAAACATTAGCATAGCATCCGACCTTACTCCTGATGAGAGAGAGAGATTTGAAAAAATATTCAAAAAATATAAAGAAGTGTTTGCTTGGTCTTATGAAGATATGCCGGGGATAGATCGAGACATAGCGAAGCATCATATTCCTACTTACACTTACATTAAGCCTGTCAAACAAAAGCTTAGGCGATTAAGACCTGAGTGGGCTAAATTGGTTAAAGAAGAGGTCACTAAGCAAATACAAGTGAAGTTCCTTGAAGTGATAGAACATCTAGATTGGTTAGCCAACATAGTACCCGTGCCAAAGAAAGATGGAAGGATAAGGGTCTGCGTGGACAATAGAGATTTAAACAAGGCTTCCCCTAAGGATGATTTTCCTTTACCTCATATAGATGTTCTCATTGATAGTGCAGCCTCTAGCGTGCTACACTCATTTGTAGATGGATTTTTCGGATACAATCAAGTGTTAATGGCCCAAGAGGATAAAGCCAAAACTGCCTTCACTACTACATGGGGTATATTTTGTTATAGGGTGATGCCTTTCGGCTTAAAGAATGCTGGAGCAACCTACCAAAGGATGGCCACCACACTATTTCATGACATGATGCACAAAGAAGTTGAAGTATATGTTGATGATATGATGGTTAAGTCGGATACAAGGGAGCAACACTTCCAGAACTTGGAATTATTCTTCGATAGAGCTTTGAAATATAAGCTAAGATTAAATCCGAAGAAGTGTGTATTCGGTGTTACCTCAGGTAAATTGTTGGGACATGTAATTGGTCTGAATGGCATTGAGATAGATCCTAAGAAAGTTAAAGCAATATGCCAACCTCAAAGGCGGAGAGAGAAGTTCAGGGATTCATTGGTAAACTGCAGTACATTAGCAGATTTATAGCAAAGCTCACAACAATCTGTGAGCCTATCTTCAAATTGCTTAGAAAGAATCAGCCGGTCGTATGGAACGAAGAATGTCAAAAGGCCTTTGACCGAATAAAAGAGTATTTGTTGAATCCACCTATTTTGAAACCACCTAAACCCGGAAAACCTCTATTACTATACTTAGCAGTTGAAGAAGAGTCGATAGGAGCCATGCTAGCCCAAGCAGATGAGTCGGGGATTGAGCATGCCGTTTACTATTTGAGTAGAAAGCTCCTACCTTATGAAATTAAGTATAGTATCATCGAAAAGACATGTATAGCCATGGTTTGGTCTTCTAAGAAGTTGCGACATTACTTTTAATCGTATAGTGTGCAAGCAATTTCCAGGTTGGATCCAATGAAGTACTTAAGGGAGACACCCTCTTTAATTGGGAAATATGGTTGATGGTTGATAATATTGGAAGAATTTGAGATTGAGTATGTAACCAGGAAAACAATCAAGGGAAGAACATTGGTAGAATTCCTGGCTCAACAACCATTATCAGAAAGTGAAGAGGTAATCTTGGAATTTCCAGATGAACATTTAGAAGTAATTGAAGTACAAGGGTGGAAAATGTATTTTGATGGAGTGGTAAATAGGAAAGGAGCAGGTTTGGGAGTTATACTACAATCGCCTGAAGGGGAACTCATCCCTTTAGCCAAAAAGTTGAAATTTAGGGCAACCAATAATATGGTGGAGTACGAAGCTTGTATTTTCGGTTTGGAAACCCTAATGATTATGAAGGTAGATAAAGTGGAAGTTTATGGTGATTCGTTGCTAGTAGTATCCCAAGTAAATGGAGAGTGGGAGTTGAAAGAAGAAAAATTGAAACCATACCACCATTACCTGACCATGATGAAGAAGAATTTTAAGGAGTGTAGGTTTATACACCTATCAAGAGAAGAAAATCAGATGGCTGATGCCCTAGCCACATTGGCTTCGGTATGGGAAAATCCTGCCAGCCTATTCCTTAAGCCTCTGATCTTGACCAGTTCATCAACTCCTTGCTATGAATATGAGACAATCATGGAAGTTGATACAGACCATGATGCGTGGTATAATACTATAAGGCAATTTTTGGAGGAAAGAGAATACCCGCCGGGGGCAACAAAGAAAGAGAGAAGAGCCATAAGGAGGTGGTCATTGCAATACATCACCTTCCATGGAGAGTTATACCGAAGATGGCCTAATGGAGTGCATTTGAGATGTTTAAGAAAGCCTGAAGTGGAGCGCATCATGTCTGAAATACATACGGGAAGTTGCAGTTCGCACATGAGTGGTTTGGCCCTAGTTAAGAAGATTATTCGACAAGGTTACTATTGGTTGACCATGGAGAGAGACTGTATTGAGTTTGTCAAGAAGTGGCAGCAATGTCAGATGTATAGTAACTTGAATCACATACCTCCTGAAGAACAACATTCAATGTCTTCACCCTGGCCATTTGCCACCTGGGGTATCGACATTATAGGAGAAATACATCCGACAGCCTCAAACGGACACCGTTTCATTGTAGTAGCAGTTGATTATTTTTCAAAATGGGTCGAAGCCAAATCCTTCAACAAGCTGGGTGCAAGTCAAATGGCTAGGTTTATCGAAAAGAACCTCATCTGCAGATATGGAGTCCCGCACAGTGTGATATCATACAATGAGGTGTAGTTTCAAGGAGCAGTTAAGGATTTATTCTCCAAGTACCAAATCCATCATCAACGATCCTCTCCTTATAGACCAAAAGCTAATGGTGCAGTAGAAGCAACGAACAAGACAATTAAGCAAATTCTATCCAAGATGACTAAGACTTACATGGACTGGTCTAAAATGCTTCCCTTTGCTTTATGGGGATATAAGACGAGTGTGCGAACACCTACTGGGATGACACTATTCTCTTTGGTTTATGGGATGGAAGCGGTATTGCCAATTGAAATCGAGATCAAGTCGTTAAGAGTAGTCTTGGAAGCTGAACTGCCTGAAACGGAATGTGTAGCAAGCAGACACACACAATTAGCTCTATTAGAAGAGAGAAGGTTAAAAGCATTGTATCATCACCAAATGTATCAAAAGAAGATAGCTCGGGCCTACAATAGAAGGGTTAAGGTTAGAAAATTTAGAGTTGGAGATTTGGTGTTGAAGCAATGTAAGCCTAATGTATCTGATCCAAGAGGGAAGTTCAGACCTAGCTAGGAAGGGCCATATGTCGTGAAACAAGTCATGAGCAAAGGTGCGGTGAAGTTATCAGACATGGATGGGAATGAATTTAGTGAGCCAGTAAACATTGACAGGTTGAAGAAGTTTTATGTATGATAAAAATCAAAATAAAAGAAAAAGAGCTCGCTAGGTTGAAAATCCAAAAAGGGCAGCCTAGGCAAAAGTTAGAGCAGTCCGCTAGTTCTGAAAACCAGAAAGGGCAGGCTAGGCAACAATTTGGGCTAAATGAGAGAAAATCGTCAATTAGAAAACCCAAAAGGGCTAATTGGCAACAGGAATGATCTTATGTATGCTGGCTTTATGTTTGGTTGTTCCCCAATTTAATAATTTGTTCTATGTGCACTGTTATAAGTATTTGACCAGATACGGATGAAATAAATAATCATAATTGCAAAAGGTGATGACAAATTATAAATGGAAAAGAAGCATCTTTTATTACTTTAGTTGTTTTTCATCCTAACAAAACACTTTCTGAATTGACAAATGTAAAAGCTATGGCAGTCGATAAGTGTAACGTGCAGGCCAGCTTTGCCTCAGCCGATCTAAGTAGGCTTCAGTTAAGCAAGGCATGTCTAGGTCAGAAGCAAAGTCAGAATCACGAGGCTCAGCTCCATACTAACGCCCAAGTCAGCGAGGATCATAGCATGTACCTTGACGAAGAGCAGCAAGAGGAACGTACATCAAGTATGTCTGCATGGTGATACGAGAAATCTTCCACCAGGGTACCAACCAATGGATATTGACTTCAGAGCGTGAATGGATCCAGTCAACCCAGTCAGCATATGAAGAAGCAGAATGATGACGTGGCAGACATCTGGCAAAATCCATGGAGGGAGTATCAAGTAAACAAAGACGCTCCTGAAGCCAAATCTGTGAAGAAAGAATTAAGTTAAAAAAAAAAAGAGAAGTTTGCTGAGTTGAAAACTCGCAAGGGCAGCTTAGGCAAAAATTAGGACAGCTCGCTAGTTCCGAAAACCCGCATGGGCAGACTAGGCAAAAGTTAGAGCAATATATAAAAAATAATAATAATAAAAAAATAAAAAATAAAAAAAAAATAAAAAAACCTAAATTGAAAACCCGAAAGGGCAGTTTAGGTAATTACCTAAATCAGCAACGGACTCCCAGTCAGTCTCTTTGATAATCCCGATTTAAATCGGTCTAATCCAACTAAGGTCTCAGCTAAGATCACAGGTACCGGCGACAAGCCTCCTTCCATTTGATCCATGATATCCAATACTAGTGGGTCAATATCGCCGTCAGAAGAAATAAGCAAGAATTGGCCGAGCAAGCAATGAAAAAGCATGGGTCCCCATGCCTTAGTAGGAGCCAAATGAGAGAAACAAAAGTCAATCAAAGGAGCAAGTAGAATTTTTTCACCTCTCATCAACCGAAGAATCTCGGGTTTTGGAATTTGAAATAACATCTGCATCTTCTATTGAGTTTTGAAAATCAATGTGGGTAACGCCATTTGTTGATTATTGGGATGTCCAAGGATGGCCTCAAATTCTTCAATCAAGGGACACATTTCAAAGCCATTAATTCTAAATACCCTAGAATCCGTATCCCATAAGGAAGCCACGACATGTAACAAGGAGTGGTCCAATTTGACATTTTGAAAGCATTTTAAAACATCAAGCTTTGACCATGAAATTTGCTTCCAATGGTTGGCATCCATATTCTTAAATAGAATTTTTATTTTCTTTAAGTGGTGCTCGGTCATGGTTGATGAATAAAGGGGAACCAAAATTGTTAAAGGGAGTCTTCACGTTGAAAGAGAGAGATTTTTGGTTTATGAATTGAAATATGGCATGCAAGGTGGTTTATATAAAAGAAAATAAACCTTTTCCAAAAGTGAAATGGAAAAGATGATGGAAAATGATAAGATCATATGGCACAAGGAAAGGAAGTGACAATTTCCTTTACCACCTTGGATTTGGTGTAGCAAATAAGGTGGATATTAATTATGATGTATTACATATATATAAATAATAATAATAATAATAATAATAAGAAATAAATAATTTTGGCAGTAACGAAAAAAAAAATTGGCAGTAACGAAAAAAAGAAAAAAAAGGATTACAGTAAAGAGGAAAATTGTATATTTTTCATTATTGTACAATGTTTTACAATTGCTACAATATTTACATATCACTAAGAGGGTGGTGGTAGCTCACCAAATAAAGACTTGAAAAAGTCATCGCTTGTTGGAGGAAGGGGGAAAATTACTCGTCCCGGGATCATCCGAAGTAGAAGCACTAAAATCCCTATTGCCTTGGAGTTTCAATTTGTCATGGTCCTCATCAAAAGCAGACGGAAGGATCTCATGGTCATCAGTCTGGGCGCCTCTCGATGAAGAAGCACCGGGATCCCTCATTCCTTGAAATAGGAAGTCACAGAAATTTTGTTCGGATTGATGATATAAAGTTTCAAAATGAGAAGCTTGCTGACGACTTGCAGCCAATTCTTCTTGAAGTTTCTTATTTTGTTCTTCGAGCATCCGCTGTGAGCTAAGAAGGAAAAAGGTGAGAGCATACATAATCATGCATACATATAGCATAAACTTTTATGAAATGAGGAATGTACTAGGTAGTTCACATCGATACTCTGCGGATGAGATAGCGTATCCGGCAGGCTAGAATGAGCAAACAAAGGGGCAGTGAAAAAAGGTCTAGCCTCATGATCAAATGAGCCAACAGCCTGCAACAATCAATAAAGAATCAAAGGAAGGAAAAGCAGTTGCAAGGGAAAAGTGGTTAAAGTGCAAAAAAAAACTCCCTTGGAAGATCAAAACAAGGAAAGAAGAGCATGAATCAAGCAAGACATGGCCAAGCCAAATCGAGCTTAGCCGTGTCACCTCAAAAGAAATTTTGGCAGAATATGACACGGGCAGGCGACACGGCCAAGCCACTGGCCGTGTCTCACCTAAAGGACAAAGTCAAGAAGGACCAAGCAAAGAAAGAAAAGAAACAGTAGGTGACACTGGCAAGCAACACGGCCAAGCCACTGGCCGTGTCCCATCCTAAGCCTAGAACAAAGAAAAACCAAAGAAAAAACACAGAAGCTGACACACCCAGGAGACACGGCCAAGCCACTGGCCGTGTCACTCCCATCTTCAAAGAACAAAGAAGACCCCGATCTCCAAGGATGAAGATCCATTTTCAAGGGTGAAGACCCGATCTCCGAGGGTGAAGATCCATTCTGAGGGTGAAGAATCACAATGCATAGAACATCTAGAGCAGTCAGACCTCTCAAATGATAAAAGGTTAGTCAAATTCATTCTCGGGTCCAACTACCCAATCTCGAGTCCAAGTACCCAATCTCAGATCCAAGTACCCAAATCAAATCAATCCCGGGTCCAAGTACCCAAATCAAATCAATCCCGGGTCTAAGTACCCAATCTTGGGTCCAAGTGCCCAAGCTTGGGTCCAAGTGCCCAAGCTTGGGTCCAAGTACCCAAATCAAATCAATTTAGGGCCGAGTATCCCAATACAGTTAGGATCGAGTATCCCAATCCAGTTTAGGATCGAGTATCCAAATCCAGTTAGGATCGAGTATCCAAATCCAGTTTAGGATCGAGTATCCGAATCTAGATAGGATTGAGTATTCGAGTCTAGTTTAGGATCGAGTATCCAAATCTCTCGGGTCCAGAACCCAAAATTTTCCTTAGGTCCAGAACCTAGAATCTCCCTTGAGTCCAGAACTCGAACCGGGTCCAGAATCTAAATTTTTCCTTAGGTCGAGAACCTAGAATTATCCTTGAGTCCAGAACTCGAACCAGGTCCAGAAAGAACCTAGAATTATCCTTGAGTCCAGAACTCGAACCGGGTCCAGAATTCAAATTTTCCCTAGGTCCAGAACCTAAAATTATCCTTGAGTCCAGAACTCGAACTGGGTCCAGAACCTAAATTTTTCTTTAGGTCAAGAACCTAGAACAATCCTTGAGTCCAAAACTAGAACCGGGTCCAGAACCCAAATTTTTCTTAGGTCTAGAACCTAGAATTATCCTTGAGTCCAGAATTCGAACCGGGTCCAGAATCCAAATTTTTCTTAGGTCTAGAACCTAGAATTTATCCTTGAGTCCAGAACCCAAACCGGGTCCAGAACCCAAAACCTCAATCTCAAAAATTAAGTCTTATTGCTTTTCACTCTCTTTCACTAAAGTTTCAGATTTTTCAAGCAGGGGGCAAACTGTAGACCCTTAATTTTTTACCCAATTCGGTCCAATATGTTTTATTTAGTCCAAAATGATTTTTGTTGTCTAATTGGTCCAAAATAATTTTTGTTAAATAATTTTTGCTTTAGTATCTAATTTTTATTAATAAAAAATAAAAACAAACAAATAAAAACAAAAATAAAAATCAGAGTCAAAAAATCGGCAGCGAAAAAAAGAGTTGCACGGGCCCGTGGGCTATTTCGCCCACAGAAAATTCCTGCGGGCGAAATCATTGTGCTATTTCACTCGCAGGAAAATCCTGTGGGCGAAATAGCTCACCCACAGGAATTTCCAGGGGCGACGCCCCAGCCCGCCCACTGCCGCAGTTTTCTGCTGCAGTTTTTTTTCGCCAGCTCATTTTTTCCTGCCGCAATTTTTTTCGGCAGCGCTATTTTTTTCGACGCAAAATTTCCGAAACCTAATTTAATTAGGTTTTGGTTTTCTTTTCTTATTTAGATTATTTTCCATAATTAATTAGGATTATACATAGAAAGACCTCTATAAATAAGGATCTAAAGCAACCAAATTAAAGAAGAAAATTTTTTTGGCAGTAGCTTGGAAATTGGAAAACCAAATCAGTGAAGGAAAAGTAATAAATTCAATTCAATTGATTTTTAAAGGAGCAGCATCATGATTTAAGCAATTCAAAGGCAAAAAAGGTTTGTCTTTAGAGCTAGTTCATCTAAGAAGAATTATTTTTGGAGGAATCATCAAAAGAAGGTATGTGTTAATTGATTTTCTTTAATTGTTTTTACACAGTAGCTAAAAACTAGGATTTTTGTGTTTTTCAAAAGTTAAAATCTTAGAACTTTAATTTAGTTTTTCTAAAGCCAAAAGACCTTATTTCATTAGTTTATCTTCCAAAAGGCTTAAAATTGTTATTTTTACTTCTTAAAAATCTTAAAACTCCAATTGAACATATTTTTCAACAAAACTAAGATTTAAATTCTGTTTCTTTTAAAATTTTAAAGTAGGTTCTATTTCATTCAAAAAGCCTTAAAAACCATCTTTTCTACTTATAAAAACTTTAATTTGTTTGTTTAAATTCATAAAACTTCATGAAATTATCAAATTGATTTCTAAATTCTTAAAAATCATGCATCACCATGACCTAAATTGTAAAAATCCTAATTCAACTCCAAAACCTAAAATAATGAACCCTAACCCTTTTAAAACCTTAAACCCTAATTTTTATGAACCCTAATCCCTTTTAAAACATTAAAAACCATAAAACCATAAAAAGGTTAAATTTACACAGTAGCTTAGAAACCCATAACCGAAAATCATAAATCAAAGTATTTTAAAGTGTCTAAAGCCCTAGTTTCATGATTTCATCATTCAAACCTTAATTTGTTTAATCAAAGAGTCTTACCAACCTTTTAAAACATAAAATCCTAGTCTATTTTAATACCATAAAAAGTCACAGTAGCTATAATTGGACTTTTATTTGCTTTATTTAATTCTATACTTGATTATGCTTTGATTTATCTCTTATGCTTTAATTTATTTAATTTCAATACTTGATTTATTTAATTTATCATGGATGGATGTTTATTTTATATTTTGTTTAATAGCTTTGATGAATGATTTATTTATGATGAATGATTATTTATTCTTATCAATTAATTTAGATTTCCAAAAGTTGTAAGGGTATGTTTCCACTTGGTGGGTACCTCATTAGTTAAACATCATGTAATTTAATTTGCTTTTATATTTTAGAACCTATGTAAATGGCATGTTTCTACCTTTCGGTGGGTGTCCTATTTAGGCATGTGATGTAAGGACATGTTTCAATCCTTGGATGGGTGTCCATTTATTTACTTTGTTTGGACATTACTTTGATTTTAATATAATGATGCTTTCTTTTAATTATTGTGTGTAATATGGATAATATTATTATACTTAAGAATTTTATAATATTAAGACCTGTAAAGGAGGCCGGTTCCAATGAACCGGACGTTGTGGGGGTGCTAGGCCATTTCTTACCTTCCCCACACGTACCCAACTTTCCAAACCCATTAGGGGATTGGGGACTCCTTACGAATCGAGTCATCCACTCCTTTCTTTTTCTCGGCCTGTCCGGGTGGCTACTCCATTTTCTCTGGACTTAGGTCCGTGTTCTCTAAGGCCCCGAGCCTAAATAGTGCCAAAGTCGCAAGAACCATTCCACCGGGAGTGGGGGCGAAAATCCCCGCTCACAGGTACATTTATAATATTTAAATGTTTTCATATTGTAATGGTCAAGATTTTAAACAGGATACTTTTTAACTAATATTGAAAAATTGATAGTGTATAGTGATAAAAGTAATATGGATAAATGTTGTAAGGATAGAATAATGAATAGTATATGTAATATCCCAAACTATACCCTAAAATTTTTGGAATGTTTATTGTTGAAATTGGATTAAATGATTTTAAAGTGTGTATAAAGGATTCAGGGGAAAGAGAAGTGTGTATATGTTGTATATATAGAGATATGTACAACATATACAAGTCAACAAGTGAGATGGTCAAATAAGTTAATTAATTATTTTAAAATGGGAAATTATGTGATAGTGGAAGATGATATTTTGGGTAATTAATATATTTAATTGCTTGGTGCATATTGCTAAGAGAGGTTGAAAGTTTGACTTTGCTCTTTCAATCATCATCTTCTTCTTCTTTCTTCTCTTTGGCTGGCTATCTCCATAGCAAGAAGGAAAGAGAGATTTTGTTCTTCCTAATTCAAGATTTGAAGGTGTTTCAAGAGATTAAGTTGGAGTTTGAAGGGTTTTCATCACTTTTGGTAAGTTTTCTAACTTGATTCTTTGATTTTATTTTGAGTTTGTAAATTGAGGTTGATGAATGGTTGTTGTTGATGTGTGTGTGTGGTAAATTTTGATGTGTTTGAGAGTGTGTTGTCTAATTGATTTTGATTTTTGGGGTTGGTTTTAAGGAAAGGTTAAGTTTGGTGATGGAAAGCAAGTGTTATGGATTGTGTATGTGTTGAGTTGTGATGATGGTTGTGATTTGTGTTTGATGTATGTATTGAGTTTTTTTGGTGTTTTTGCAAGTTTAGTATGGTTTATTGATGGTTTCGGGTAAGATTGTTTGGAGTGGAAAAGGGTTAAGTATGATGTTTGTTGGATGTGGTGTTGTTGGTGTCGGAATCAGGGTTTTTGGCCTGACACGCCCATAAGCACGACCAAGTCTTTAGGCATGTCAATGGTTCTATTTTTTGGATGGGTGACACGAGCAGTGACACACCCATGTCACTGAGTTTGTCATAGCTTCTGTGTTTGAGTAGTATTGACACATCCAGTGACACACCCATGTCACTGAGCGTGTCATAGCTTTTATGTTGGAGGAGGATTGACACGTGCAGTGACATGCCCATATCATTGAGCGTGTCAAAGCTTCTGTGTTGTGGGTTTAGGACACGATCAGGGACACGCCCGTGTTATTGAGCATGTCATGTGTAGAGTTTTCCCTAGTTAGATCTTATTCTTATTTTCTTATGAGTATTACTAAGTGAGTGTGTATAATCACCTTTGGATTAGGTTTTGAAGAGATTTGAGTCGCCCTAATCCAAGTGTTGAGGGATTCTTTGAAGAGGAGTTTGGAATTGGTGTGTGTTGCTCTTGAAGTAAGTACAAACCCTACATTATTGCATACATTTACATGCTTTTAGGACTTAACACATTTGGTTGGAAAATGTGTTAGGTTACCAATTATATTGTTGATATATGAGAATGGTGCAATGATTTGTATTATGTGAATGATATATTGAGGATTCAAAATATATGAACAATGTAAGTTGTGATATGCACTCAAATGATGAAATGTGAAACCATTGATATTGGCTATAATGATGTAAATGAAATATTGAGGTATTGTGCCTAAATGATTATGAGAAAATGAGAATGGATTTGATAATGAAATAATAAAAGAATTGTGTGCCTAGTATGTTATTCAATTTTCAGAGTTTTGTTGTTGGTGGCATGCCTAAAAGTAATAATCCCTTGAAGCCGGGTTGGGCTTGGTCCTTGAAGCCAAGTTGGGTTGATGCTAAGCTCCCTTTGAAGCTTGGTTGGGCCTAGTCCTTGAAGCCTAGTTGGGATGTTACATATGAGATGTTTCTCATTATGTTAATGATATGCCTACGGGCTTGATAAATGTCATTATTGAACCAAAACAGTAACTTTGGAAGTTGAATGACATATTAGTTTCTTTTGGGCCCATATTTGTCTTTTCTTTAATGTGAATTATGAATGATGAAACAAATGAATAACATGATGAGATTTAATGTTAAGAAAAATGGTATTCTTAAATATTGTTTCTAGTGCTTGAAAGTGTGACATTGGCATTACATTTAAAGCATATTGTCATCATGGTTAGTACCACTAAGCCTATGGCTTAGCGCGATTGTGGTTCATCGCGCAGGTGACAAAGTAGAAATGGAGAGTTCTGCTAGACCGAGTGGAGTCTAGTTTTGTGATCCTTTACGAAATGTTGATTTTTATACTTCAAGATCAGAGACAAACTGCCAAGCATGTATAAAATTTATAGTTTTGTAAATATTGTTTTTGATATATATATGTATGTATATTCCGCTGCTTAGTAAACAAATGTTTCTAGATAAACTTTTGATGTAATGAAGATTTATAAATATGTATTTTAAAAAAGAATGTTTTATCTATTACTATTTACGATAATGATTTGATGTTAAAATTATAAGCATTGGTTTACTTCAATTAGACTGTGTGTGAGCGGGAATTTTTGCCCCCACTCCCGCTGGAATGGTTCTTGCGACTTCAGCACTGTTTAGGCTCGGGGCCTTAGAGAACACGGACCTAGATCCAAAGAAAATGGAGTCGCCACCTGGACGGGTCTGGAAAAAGAAAGGGGTGGATGACTTGATTCCTAAGGAATCCCCAACCCCCTAATGGGTTCAAAAAGTTAGGTACGTGTGGGGAAGGTGAGAAATGGCCTAGCACCCCCACAACACCAGGTTCATTGGAACCGGCCTCCTTTACAGGTCTTAATATTATAAAATTCTTAAGTATAACAATATTATCCATATTACACACAACAATCGAAATAAAGCATCGTTATATTAAAATCAAAGCAATGTCCAAGCAAAGCAAATAAATGGACACCCATCAGAGGATATCCTTACATCGTTCATGTCTAAACTAAATAGGACACCTACCAAAAGGTAGAAACATGTCCTTTACATTGGTCCAAAATATAAAAGCAATTTAAATTACATGATATTTAACTAATGAGGTACCCACAAAGTGGAAACATACCTCTTACACTTTTAGAAATAAAAATAAATCGATTAAAGTAAATAACCATTCGTTATAAATAAATCATTCATCAAAGATATTAAACATCAATCAAAATAATGAACATTCATCCATAATAAATTAAATAAATCAAGCATTGAAATTAAATAAATCAAGCATTGAAAATAAATCAAAGCATATAAAGAACTACACAATCAAATCTAAAAATAAAGCAAGTAAAGACACAGATTGAGGTTTACTGTTTCTATTTAAAATTCTTTAATTAATATATTAGGGTTTTGGAATTTTAGTATTATTAGGGTTTGTAATTCTTAGCTACTGTAAGTTTTAAGAGAATTGAAATGGATTAGGGTTTTATAATTTAAGAAATTAGTAAGATTCTTTGATTGATCAAATTAGGGTTTGAAGGGTAAAATTATGAAATTAGGGTTTGCACACTTTAAAACATTTAGCTTTATAATTCTTAGCTACTGGATTATTATTTGGGATTTACTATATCAGGTTTGAATGTTTAGGTTTATAAGATTTTAAATATTAGGGTTTTGAGGATTTGAGTTTATGAAAACTAGAGTTTACTTATTGGTTTTGAGGGAATTAGGGTTTTTAGTTTTCGGAAAATACATTTGGTTTTAGGATTTGAGAAAACAATTTATAGTCTTATAATGCTTTCTATGATTTTTTTAGAAACTGTAAGATAAATTTAGGGTTTGGACATTTAACAAAACACTTGGAAATTTTGGAAAAATTTGAAAGGAAAACAATTTAGGGTTTTTAAAAGCTTTTGGAAATAGGAAAAACGTTTTAAGGTTTTTGGAAGCAAAAGAGTATTTTTTTTTAGGGTTCTTAAAGTTTAGAAAAGACAGAACTAGGGTTCTTAAATTTTAGAAGAAACAGAATTAGGGTTCTTGAGTTTTTAAAAGAAATAGAAGGAATGTTTTAAAATTTTTGGAAAACAAAGAAACGAATTAGGATTTTTAAGGTATTTAGAAATAGAGGAAATCATTTAAAGTTTTTAGAAACGAAGATCAAGTTATTACATCTTCAAATATCAAAGTTTTGTTTATATAATCTTATGAATAAAAAAAAATGAATCTACTGTAAGGAAATAAAAAGAAATTAGAGATTCAAACCTTCGTTTGTTGGTTCCACCAAAAATTGCTTCTTGGATGAACAAGGACAAAGACAAGCTTGTTGCCTTTGATGAATCGTTGATTTGCTTGCTTATTGCTTATTCTCCTCTAAAAAGTCCGATTGCTTTACTGCCAAGTCCCAGTCCAAAGTCCGATTCTTCCCCCAAAATTCAAGTCCAATCAATTTTTTAAAGTTCTTCCAAAATTTCAGTCTCCCTTTTCTGTGTTGTTTTTAGTCTTATTTATAGGAAATTTAGATGATTAATTTTAATTGTTTAAGGAAATTATCATTAATTAGGAAAAGGAAACCGAAACCAAAAGGAATTTGGTTTCGAAAAAATTTGCATCGAAAAAATTTTGCTGGCGAAAAAAACTGCTCCGAGTTGCTACGTGGGATTGCAAGCGAAATTGGGGCACTGCATGGAAAATTGCGGGCGAAATCCTGCGGGCGAAATGGCCGAAGGCCTTTTCGTCCAACCTTTTTGGCGACGAATGTTTTCGTCACCAATTTTTATTTTTATTTTGGTTTATTTATTATTATTTTTATTAAAACTTATAAAAAATAAATACTAAAATAAATATTATTTAATTAAAATACCACAAAAATTATTTTGGACTATATAAAAAAAATAACGGACTGGACTAGGTCAAAAATTAAGGGTCTACAGTTTGCCTCCTGCTTGAACGTTCTGAGACTATAGCAAAAGAGAGTGAAAAGCAATAAGACTTAATTTTTGAGATGGTTGAGGTTTTGGGTTCTGGACCCGGTTCGAGTTCTGGACTCAAGGGTAATTTTAGGTTCTGGACCTAAGAGTAATTTTGGGTTCTGGACCCGAGATAAGTTCTGGACGTAAAAGATATTTTAGGTTCTGGACCTAAGAAAAATTTGGGTTCTAGACCCAAGCTAAGATCTAGACTTAGAAGATATTTTAGGTTCTGGACTTGAGGATAATTTGGGTTCTGGACCCGAGCTAAGTTCTGGACTTAGAAGAGATTTTAAGTTCTAGACTTAGAAGAGATTTTAAGTTCTGGACCTACGGAAAATTTGGGTTCTAGACCCGAGCTAAGTTTTGGACTTAGAAGAGATTTTAGGTTCTGGACCTCAGAGTAATTTTGGGTTCTGGACCCGAGCTAAGTTCTGGACTTAGAAGAGATTTTAGGTTATGGACCTAAGGATAATTTGGGTTCTGGACTTGAGCTAAGTTTTGGACTTAGAAGAGATTTTAGGTTCTAGACCTAAGGAAAATTTGGGTTCTGGACTCGAGCTAAGTTCTGGACTTAGAAGAGATTTTATTATCTGCAAAAAATAATTATAGTGAGTAGCATATAAATTTTGTTTGCCAAAAAATTTAGGTAATTTTTATGCACATATTTTCTTCTTGCCCCCCTACGTGTAAAAATATTTTAATAGTATAAAAAATATTTATATACACGCAAATATTTGAATGATTACATTGAATGATTTAATTTACTGTTTGTTTACTATGTAGTCACTGTTTATTCACTATTTATAAATAGTAATTTACTATTGTAAATAGTAACTTAATATTTATAAATAGTAATTTACTATTCATAAATAGTAATTTACTATTCATCAATAGTAAAATTTACTTTTTAAATTTTGTTTTTTTGCTTTGCCGTTCCTCTATATAAATGAACGAATTCCTTCATTTCATTCACAGCAAATTTTCATTCCTTTCGTTAATAGCTATAATTCTCTCAAATTTAGCATATAGTTTTAAAAAAATGCATGTTTCAAGATCAGGAATTCATTCTAATGCTAAGTTATTGGAGTTTATTTGGCATCATGAAGATGGAAATATAGGTCTACTAGCCGGGATGTCGCTTCATCGTAGTTCCAACCAAAAGAGCCAGGTGATTATATTTTCTCTTTTCTTTTTTCTTTTCTTTCTTTTTTTATGTTTATTATTATTTATTATTTGTATTTTTCCCTTTATTATTATTATTATGTATTTATTACTATTGTTTTTATGTATTTATGTATTTTATGAAATTTAGGAAAAATATATTGATTCAAGAATTTAAGTAGATAGATTAATGATATACTTACCTGGTATGAAATTACCTGGCTCCATGTTAGCGTGGTCACTGTGTTATTTGGGACAGAGGGTGTATTTACAAAGCCTGACAATGGTATGATATAGCGCCTTCTCGGGTAAGGCGGATTATTCGAGATTGCGGGTTTGAGAGCTTCATCTTACAATTACCATCCGAGGAGTATCTGATAGACCGGAGCGTAGTCCAGGCACTTACAGAATGATGGTTGGACACAACTCATACTTTTCACTTGCCTATTGGAGAGATGACAATTAATCCGGTCGACTTTACTGCTATAACCGGCATTCGGTATGATGGTGTTCCAGTTTCTCTTACTAATGATATTTTAACATTTGAAGAAATTCAACAATTAATTGGTATGGAACCATCATATAAAGGGCCTTTTAAGATAAAAATTGAGCCAATTCGTAGTTATTGGATGGACTACGAAGGATGGGTTCACAGAGACACGGCCCAACAGTATGCTCAAGAATGTTATATTTGCTTGGGTCAACTATCTTAGGCAGCACTGAATCCGCCATCCATTTGTCAGTGTTGAGGGCCCTTTCTTATTTTAGGACGGTACCACTTTATGGCTGGAGTGAAGCTGGTCTCACCTGTCTTTACCATGGTATTAACAAACTTTGCCGAAATAAGAAGTCTTTCATCGGCTTTATGGCGATTGTCGAGGTACTCTTCTTCCACCCACGTCAATTTCATTCTTTTCTTGTATGAATTTGATCTCTATTATTGTTGTAGGCATGGGCATATGAGCATAACCTCGTGAGGGTGCCTAGTATTTCCTGAAAAAGTCGGGTATCTGAGATTAAATTTATGGTTGTCAGATAGCATGGAAGTTCCTAGCTCTCACCAAGTGCATACCCAACGCTTCATGTTGAGCCGCTTAACCTGGGACCAGGTAAAATAGCATTAGTATGCTTTAACATTTATGTGAAAGTTTACTTACCTTATGTCATTTTGCAGGTGAATTTGGCCTGGTGGAACCCAGAAGAGCAGACAAACTGGACTCCCTTCATGAATGCTGCACTATCTTTTTAACATACTTGCCGAGTCATCGCTGGCCCAGTGTTTAGCGGCTGGTTTCTCGGAGAGAGAGTTTATGAGTGGTTTCTTGGTCCAAAGCAGTGAAGGGTCCCGATGCATTGCCCAGAATATACTTTAAATATTATATCAATGCCGGAGGATGCATGGTGGTTGGCCCGACATGGTCATGATGTTGAGACATTTCTCCATCCATTGGGTGCATCTTATACCCTTTTTATTCAACTAAGGCTCTTGAACTTTGATGTATCGCCTATTGGTGTATGGGAAATTTCCAAAGAAAATGAGGGTAGAGTTAAAGAGGAACATCATGGAGAGGCAGGAGAATTTGTTCCACATCTTGGGGTTAGCACTTCTTAGGTAAAACTTTTACCATTTTTCCTTTACAATCACTTCTTTCTTATCTTATTTTGATTCTTTAATGATTGTTGTAGACTGTTGGCTCATTTGATCATGAGATTGGACCTTCTTTTACTGCTCCTTCATTTGCTCATTTTAGTCTGCCAGATATGCCATCTCATCCACAGGGCATTGATATGAATTACCTGGTAAGTTTTCTTGTTTCATGGTAATTTATGCTATATGTATGCATGATTATGTATGTTATTACTTTTTCCTTTCCGGCTCACAGTAGGAGCTTGAAGAACAAAATAAGAAACTTCAAGAAGATTTGGCCACTAGTTGTCAGCAGGCTTCTCATTTTGAAAATTTATATCATCAATCAGAACAAAATTTCTGAGACTTCCAATTTCAGGGGATGAGGGATCCTGGTGCTTCTTCATCTAGAGGCCTCCAAACTAATGACCATGAGATCCTTTCGTCCACATCCGAGGAGGACCATAACAGATCAAAACTCCAAGGTAATAGGGATTTTGGTGCTCCTGCTTTGGGTGGACTCGGAACGAGTGGTTTGCCTCCTCCTCCAACAGGCGATGATTTTTTCAGGGCTTTATTTGATGACCTACCACCACCTTCTTAGTGATGCATAAATATTGTATCAATTGTATAAACATTGTACAATAAGCATAATAATGACAACATATAATTTCTATCTTTACTGTAACTCTTTTTTTTCTTTTTATTTATATATATATCACATCATAAACATTGCACCACAATTTCCTTTTCACAATTCACAGCAGCATCACTTTGCTAAAACCAACTGCAACACGGTAAAGTAATTTTGTTGCTAATTCTTTTCCTCATGCATCACGGTTTCATATTTTTTCCTTATCCTCTTTTCCTTATCAATTTTGGAAAAGGATGTTTCTACTATATAAATTACTCTTCACACCATAATTTCATACAGAAACCAAAAAACTCCTTTTATCAATTCTAATTTTCCTTCATCCTTCAACAATGACCAAACTTTATTTAAAGAAGATAAAAACTCTATTTAAGAATATAAATGCTATTCACTGGGAGCAAATGTCTTGGTCAAAAATTGATATTTTAAAGTGTTTTCAAAATGTTAAATTGGACCACTCCTTTTTACATGCCATGGCTTCTTTTTGGAATATGGATTCTAGGACATTTAAAATTAATGGCTTTGAAATATGTCCTTTGATTGAAGAATTTGAAGCCATCCTTGGATATCCAAATAATCAACAAATGGCGTTACCCACATTGATTTCCAAGACTCAATAGAAGATGCAGATGTTATTTCAAATTTCAAAGCCTGAAGTTCTTCAGTTGATGAGAGGTGAGAAAATTCTACTTGCTCCCTTGATTGTTTTTGTTTCTCTCATTTGGCTCCTACTTAGGCATGGGGACATATGCTTTGTCTTTGCTTGCTCGGCCAATTCTTGCTTGTTTCTACTTATGGCGATATTGATCCACGAGTATTGGATATTATGGACCAAATGGAAGGAGGCTTGTCGCCGGTACCTATGATCTTAGCCGAGACTTTAATTGGATTAGACCAACTTAAGTCAGGATTGTCAAAGAGACTGATTGGTAGTCCGTTGCTACTTCTAGTAATTACCTAAACTTCCCTTTCGGGTTTTCAATTTGGGTTTTCTTTTTCTTTTTTTTTATTTTATTACTCTAATTTTTGCCTAGTCCGGCCATGCTGGTTTTTGCAAATAGCGAGTTGTCCTAATTTTTGCCTAAGCTGCCCTTTCGGGTTTCCAACTTAGCAAACCCTTTTTTTATTATATGTTTTTTATATTGCTCTAATTTTTTACTAGTCCGCCCATGTGGATTTTCGAAACTAATGAGTTATCCTAAATTTTGCCTAAGCTGCCCTCGCGGGTTTTCAACTTAGCAGACTCTTTGTTTTTCTTTTTTTTTTAATTTAATTTCCCTCACAAATTTGGCTTCAGGAGCGTCTCTGCTTGCTTGAGACTCCATCCATGAATTTTGCCAGATATCTACCACGGCACCATTTTGCTAGGAAACTATTTCATCCTGCTTCTTCATTTGCTGACTGGATCCACTCATGCACTGAAGTCAACATCCGTTGGTTGGTACCTTGGTGGAAGATTCCTCGTGTCACCATGCGGACATACTTGATGTATGTTCCTCTTGCTACCCTTCGGCGAGGTACTTACTATGATCCCCGCCGACTTAGCCGTCAGTATGGAGCTGAGCCTCGCGATTCTAAATTCACTCCTGATTTAGACATGCCTTGCTTGACTGAGGCTTACTTGGATCTGCTGAGGCAAAGCTGGCCTGCACGTTACACTTATCGTCTGCTATAGATTTCACATTTGTCAATTCAGAAAGTGTATTATTAGGATTAAAGTAATAAAAGACGCTTCTCTTCCTTTTGTAATTTGTCATCACCTTTTGCTATTGTGTTTAATTATTTCACCCATATCTTGCAAATACTTATAACAGTGCACATAGAACAATTTTAACATTAATTCTGTTTTATTAAATTGGGGAACAACCAAACATAAAGCCACCATACACAAGATCACTCCTATTGCCAACTAGCCCTTTCGGGTTTTCTAATTGACTATTTTCTCTTACTTAACCCTAATTGTTTCCTAATCCGCCCTTTCGGGTTTTTGAAACTAGCGGACTGCTCTAACTTTTGCCTAGGCCGCCCTTCTGGGTTTCAACCTAGCGAACTCTCTCTCTCTTTCTTTTTTTTATTTTATAAATAAAACCTCTTCAACCTGTCAATGTTTACTGGCTCACTAAACTCATTCCCATCCATGTCTGATTGCTTCACTGCACCCTTGTTCATGACTTGTTTCACGACATATGGCCCTTCCCAGCTTGGCCTAAACTTCCCTCTTGGATAAGATATGTTAGGCTTACATTGTTTCAACACCAAATCCCCGAATCTAATTTTTTTGATCTTAACTCTTCTGTTGTAGGCCCGAGCTATCTTCTTTTGATACAGTTGATGATGATACAGTGCCTTTAATATTCTCTCTTTTAGTAAAGATAACTGCATGTATCTGCTCACTACCCATTCTGTTTCAGGCAGTTCAGCTTCCAAGACCACTCTCAACGACTTGATCTCAATTTCATTTGGCAACACTGCTTCCATCCTATAAACCAAAGAGAATGGTATCATTCCAGTAGGTGTTCCCACACTTGTTCTATATCCCCATAAAGCAAAGAGAAGCATCTCTGACCAATCCCTGTAAGTTCTGGTCATTTTGGACAGATTTTGCTTAATTGTTTTGTTTGTTGCTTCTACTGCACCATTAGCCTTTGGTCTATAAGGAGAGAACCGATGATGATGGATTTGGTACTTGGAGAATAAATCCTTAATAGCTCCTTGAAACTGTACCCCATTGTCTGATATCACACTATACAGAACCCCGTACCGGCAGATGAGGTTCTTTTCAATAAATCTAGCCATTTGACTTGCACCCAGTTTATTGAAAGATTCGACTTTGACCCATTTTGAAAAATAATCTACCGCTACTACAATGAAATGGTGATCGTTTGAGGCTGTTGGATGTATCTCCCCTATAATGTCAATACCTCAAGTGGCAAAGGGCCAGGGTGAAGTCATAGAATGTAATTCTTCAGAAGACATATGATTCAAGCTACATACATCTGACATTGTTGACACTTCTTTACAAACTCAATACAATCTCTCTCCATGGTCAACCAGTAGTAACCTTGCATAATAATCTTCTTAACTAGGGCCTAACCACTCATATGTGGTCCACAACTTCCCGCATGTATTTCTGACATGATACGCTCCACTTCAGGCTTCCTTAAACATCTCAAATGTACCTCATTAGGCCATCTTTGATATAACTCTCCATGGAATATAATGTATTGCAATGACCATCGCCTTATGGCTCTTCTTTCTTTCTTTGTTGCCCCCGGCGGGTATTCCCTTTCCTCCAAAAATTGCCTTATAGTATCATACCACGCATCATGGTCTGTATCAGTTTCCATGATTGTCTCATAGTCATAGTAAGGAGTTGATGAACTGGTCAAAATCAGAGGCTTAAGGAATAAACTGGCAGGATTTTCCCATACCGAAGCCAAAGTGGCTAGGGCATCAGCATCTGATTTTCTTCTCTTGACAGGTGTATAAACTTACACTCTTTAAAGTTCTTCTTCATCATGGTCAAGTAATTGTGGTATGCTTTTAATTTTTCTTCTTCCAACTCCCACTATCTATTTACTTGGGATACTACTAGCAATGAGTCACCAAAAACTTCTACCTTATCCACCTTCATAATCATTAGGGTTTCCAAACCAAAGATACAAGCTTCGTATTCCACCATATTATTGGTTGCCCTAAATTTCAACTTTTTGGATAAAGGGATAAGTTCCCCTTCAGGCGATTCTAGTATGACTAACAAACCTGCTCCTTTCCTATTTATTGCTCCATCAAAATACATTTTTCACCCTTGTACTTCAATTACCTTTAAATGTTTATCCAGAAATTCCAAGATTACCTCCTCACTATCTCGTAATGGTTGTTGGGCCAGGAATTCTGCCACTGCTCTACTTTTGATTATTTTCCTGGTTACATACTCAATCTCAAATTCTTCTAATATGATCAACCACCGACCGTACTTTCCAATTAAAGAGGGTGTCTCCCTTAAGTATTTCATTGGATCCAACTTGAAAATTGCTTGCACACTATACGATTGAAAGTAATGCCACAACTTCTTAGAAGACCAAACCACGGCTATACAAGTATTTTCAATGATACTATACTTAATTTCATAAGGTAGGAGCTTTCTACTCAAATAGTAAACTACATGCTCAATCCCTGACTCATCTGCTTGGGCTAGCATGGCTCCTATTGACTCTTCTTCTACTGCTAAGTATAGTAACAGTGGTTTTAAAATAGGTGGATTCAGCAAATACTCTTTTATTTGCTCAAAGGCCTTTTGACACTCTTCATTTCATATGACCGGATGATTCTTTTTAAGCAATTTGAAGATAGGCTCACAGATTGTTGTGAGTTTTGCTATAAATCTACTAATTTATTGTAATTTACCAATGAATCCCCGAACTTCTCTCTCCGTCTTCAGGGCTGGCATATCCCTGATTGCCTTAACTTTGTCAGGATCAATCTCAATGCCATTCGGACCAATCACATATCCCAATAATTTGCCTGAGGTAACCCCGAACACACACTTCTTCGGGTTTAATCTTAGCTTATATTTCAAAGCTCCATCGAAGAATAATTCTAAGTTTTGGAAGTGTTGTTCCCTTGTATCCGATTTAACCATCATATCATCAACATATACTTCAACTTCTTTGTGCATCATGTCATGAAATAGTGTGGTGGCCATCCTTTGGTAGGTTGCTCCAGCATTCTTTAAGCCGAACGACATTACCCTATAACAAAATATACCCCATGTTGTAATGAAATCAGTTTTGGCTTTATCCTCTTGGGCCATTAACACTTGGTTGTATCCAAAAAATCCATCTACAAACGAGTGTAGCACGCTAGAGGCTACACTATCAATGAGAACATCTATGTGAGGTAAAGAAAAATCATCCTTAGGGGAAGCCTTGTTTAAATCTTTATAGTCCACACAGATCCTTATTCTTCCATCTTTCTTTGGCACGGGTACTATGTTAGTTAGCCATTCTGGATATTCTATTACTTCAAGGAACTTTACTTGTATTTGTTTAGTGACCTCTTCTTTAACCAATTCAGCCCACTCAGGTCTTAATTTCCTAAGCTTTTGTTTGACAGGTTTCATGTGAGTGTAAGTAGGAATAAGATGTTCGGCTATGTCTCGATCTATACTAGGCATGTCCTCATAAGACCAAGCAAACACTTCTTCATATTTTTTGAATATTTTTCAAATCTCTCTCTCTCATCAGGAGTAAGGTCGGATGTTATGCTAATGTTTTTAGGATTTTTAATTGTTCCCAAATTTAATGATTGTGTATTAACAGAATTAATATTAAAGATGCTCATGTAACTACTATTTGATTGTATGCAACCATTAGGAGAAACATCACACAAGTAAGCAAAATCAGACTTTATTGCATTCATTTTGGAAATGAAAACATCATCATCCTCATACAAAAGCATTGGAAATGAAAACATCATCATCCTCATACAAAGCAGACAAATTAAAATCAAAATCAAAATCATTGTTCTCAAAATCATAAGGCAGAATGTCTTCAAACTTTTCTTCAACCAGGGCAGCAATCTCCTCCGGAGTCTTCTCGGCTTTCAGGACAACTTCCTTCTTCTCTTCCGGATTGGATTCTTTGTTGGCTGGCAGGGTGAGCTCTTTCTTCATTTGCTACACTAGTTCGGCAACATCTGCAAAATTTTAAAACCCGAGATCAACTTCCCCATGAACATGATTGGCTCGGGCTTTCCTTGGAGTGGTCCCATATCTGGAGCTTTGACAAAGATCTCTTCAAGTGGTGGAAAGCTCATCTTCTCACTCTTCTTTGGCTGGACATTATTGTCTTCATCATATCCCAACCCCTTCTTGGAAGTTTGAGTTTTAAAATCTGGCAGCTTTGTCAAACCGGCCTTTCCCTTTCCAAGACCAGCTCCAGGAAGGTAGTTCATGCTCTTCATCATATTTAAGACTTTTGAGTCCACTACTTCATCATAAGAAATTGTAGCTACTTGGAAACCATTGAGAGGTCTCTCAATCATTAAAGCATTAACAATCTCATTATCTTCGGCCTCGATGACCACTGTCTCATCTCCATTAGGGAACTTGATCTTTTGATGAAGGGTGGAAGGAACTCCACCAAGAGGATGAAACCATGGTCGTCCCAAGAGTAAGGCAAAGGTAACCGGTATGTCCAAAACAACAAATTCAATAATAGATTCAATTGGACCGACCTTGATAGCAGCTTTGAAAGTGCCTTCGGCATGTCTCTTAGTGTTGTCATAAGCCCGAATGGTCACCTCGGTCGGATTTAGGTCCCTTGTTGACATGGCTAGCTTCGGCAATATTTTAAGTGGACAAACATTTATGGCAGACCCATCATCAACCATTACACATGGTGTCCTTTTCCACTTGATTTCTATTTTGATGAAGAGAGGGCGGATGTGATCTCTCCCCTCCTCCGGTAAGTCCGCATCCGAGAAAGAAACTTCTCCCATATTAACTTCACTCTTTTCTTGAATATCTTCACATTTCATTACTCCTCCAATTTTTATGAAGTTGATCAGCTCTTCGGGTGTTGTGGAGGTAGAAATTGTCATGCTAGCTAAGGCCTTGGCCATAGTTTCTCGGTACTTTTTAGAAGTAGCTAACAAATCCCAAATGCTAACACTTGCTTGGGTTCTTTTTAATTGCTTGAGCACAACATCATCTTCCTCTTCTTTATTCCCTACTTCAACTTCCTTTCCCTTATTAGTTTCTACCTCCTTAGGTGGTGGCCTTGCATAAGGCTTACCAAATCTAGTGTTCATTACTTCATCTTCTTCGGGCTCGGACCAAGTCCATTCCTCCTTCTTGGATACCAAATCATCATCACTATCGCTTGAATCCCAAAACCCGTTGACAACATAAATTGCTACTTCTTTACCTACCATAGCTTATTTAATTTTTCCAAATACCTCTTCTTCTTTGGTTGCCTCTCCATCCATATCTTGAAAAGAAGCCATGACAAAACTTTCATGCAAACCTCCCCCAATCATGATGGTCTCTAGTGCTGGTACTCTATTGAACTTCGGTAATGGTTTGTCTTTAGTGTTTGGCTTGTTAGGCTAGGGCAGCTTCTCACTGTCAATTAGATTTTGGATCTCATGTCTCAACCTCACACATCTGTCCGTGTCATGCCCTTGCATTTGATGAAATTGACAAAATGTTTTAGTGTCGAAATTAGGTGGGAGAGGATTAGGCAACGGACGTGGATTTAAGGGTTGTAACAATCCCTTCCTATGAAATTTATTGAGGACCCAAGATATTGGTTTCCCCAATTCCAAAAACTGTCTCCTTGTTCCTTGGGTAGTAGCGTTTACACCGATCGCCTTTTGTATGCTTTGGCTACCAGATTGATAGTTTCCTTTCTCGTTCCTTCTTGTTGAAAAATGGTTCTTCTCTCTCTCCCATTCTTTACTTTGCAAACCAGCTTGGAGAAGGTCTTTGAAATTACGGATGTGTGTATGAGACATCCTTTCACGAAGACTAGATAACACCCCTCTCACAATCATCCTTATTTGATCGGATTCATCGGGCCTCTTCTTGAGTAAAGCGGCCTTGTTTCTTCATCTCTTCACATAATCCACAAAATTCTCATTCGACCTTTGCCTAATGGACTCCACTTCCATTAAGGCAACTTCCATCTCGACATTATACCCATATTGTTGGATGAAGGCTTTGTAAAGTAGATCCCAACTTTTTTGTGTTCCATCATCTAAGGTATTGAACCAATTTTGGACAACAGGTTCCAATGAGAGCATAAAGTACCTTAGAGTTTGAGCCTTAGTAGCTCGGGCAGACTGCATAGCAGTGATATACTGCTTCACATGAAGATGAGGACTTCCAGTTCTATCAAACTTCGCAAAAGATGGCATCTTGAACTTGTACGGAACTTCTTCATCTAGCTCAAATAATTTGTCAACTTTGGACATTTCTTCAGTCTTTAGTTTCTTCTCATATTTCTTTTCTATATCCGCAATCATCTTTTTAACATCAGAAGTTTCAGTCTTCTCCATAGTTGATCTTTCAACAATCTTTGGTTCTTTCTTCTTGTCTTGATGATCTTGGTATTATTGAGCCCAATCATCATCATCATCAATGATCACCTTCTCATCAACGAAAACCACTTCACTGACTTTAGTCTTCCCTTTGTCCTTTGGCTTCTTAGCGCTAGCAGATGCTTTGGCATGATTTTTCAAAATTGCAGTCAATTGGTTCTTCATGGTGTCAGCTAGGGCCTCTTTGATTTCTTCCATCTTGGCATTGAGGGCTTCATCCACCATTCTTTGAATTTGTTTGGGCTCTATTGCTTTTGGTGAGCAAGTGATTGAGTCGTTTCTAGATTTTTTGCTTCCGGCATAGGTCGAATTGTCGTAATCCAGGGCTGTGAGCTAGAAAGAATCATTGATATGAGATGCAAATGTATGCATAATTGCATGTATGCACAAACAATAGACAAAGATAAGCAGGACGTTCCTTCCAACCTTATAACATCCATACACGAATGGCGAGTCTCTTTTTGTAGGTATATGGTTAATAAAATACCAATATGGGGTATCTTATTTTTGAATATTTCCCTTGGACATTTCAACCAATAGTTATATTTTCAAAAATGGAAATCAGTTCATAATAATTCCCATTAATTAGATTTTAATCCATTCAACCCACTAATATAGCTTTTATGCTATATTGGATTAAAACTAAATTATGAGGTTTATTATAAATAGATTTCTCGCTTGAAAAAGTAACTAATGATTCATGCCAAAAACAAGCCCTTGATTAATTATTCTTAGTATGAACTAGGCCCACAATTGATTTTTAGTATTTTATAATTGACCTAAATAATTTGCAAGCTCTTTGTAAAAAAGGTTGGAAATAATTTTGTTTCTAAGCCCAAAGATTTTAGAACAAAATGGATTTTGGGCTTAGTATTTGGGCCATGAACAAAAGAATTTTTTATTTGTTTTTTAGAAAAATTTTATGTCCAAAGACCATTTTGAAAATGTTTTGAAAATAGTTTGATCTTTTGGACTTTAAATAAAATTTTATTTTGAGCTTACAATGTACTTAGGTCATATTAGAAAAAGAGCAAACCAAATAAGCCATGATTTAGACTAAGATAAACTAACCATAGGTCATATTAGACACCCATTCGAGGATGTCCTTATATTGTTCATGTCTAAACTAAATAGGACACCCACCAAAAGGTAGAAACATGTCCTTTACATTGGTCCAAAATATAAAAGCAATTTAAATTACATGATATTTAATTAATGAGGTACCCACAAACTGGAAACATACCTCTTACACTTTTGGAAATCAAAATAAATCGATAAAAGTAAATAACCATTTGTTATAAATAAATCATTCATCAAAGATATTAAACATCAATCAAAATAATGAACATTCATCCATAATAAATTAAATAAATCAAGCATTGAAATTAATAAATCAAGCATTGAAAATAAATCAAAGCATATAATGAACTACACAATCAAATCTAAAAATAAAGCAAGTAAAGACACAGATTGAGGTTTACTGTTTCTATTTAAAATTCTTTAATTAATATATTAGGGTTTTGGAATTTTAGTATTATTAAGGTTTGTAATTCTTAGCTACTGTAAGTTTTAAGAGAATTGAAATGGACTAGGGTTTTATAATTTAAGAAATTAGTAAGATTCTTTGATTGATCAAATTAGGGTTTGAAGGGTAAAATTATGGAATTAGGGTTTGCACACTTTAAAACATTTAGCTTTATAATTCTTAGCTACTGGATTATTATTTTGGATTTACTATATCGGGTTTGAATGTTTAGGTTTATAAGATTTTAAATATTAGGGTTTTGAGGATTTGGGTTTATGAAAACTAGAGTTTACGTATTGGTTTTGAGGGAATTAGGGTTTTTAGTGTTTCGAAAAATACATTTGCTTTTAGGATTTGAGAAAACAATTTATAGTCTTATAAAGCTTTCTGTGATTTTTTTAGAAACTGTAAGATAAAATTAGGGTTTGGACATTTAACAAAACACTTGGGAATTTCGGAAAAAAGTTAAAGGAAAACAGTTTAGGGTTTTTAAAAGCTTTTCAGTCCCCCTTTTTTGTGTTGTTTTTAGTCATATTTATAGGAAATTTAGATGATTAATTTTAATTGTTTAGGGAAATTATCATTAATTAGGAAAAGGAAACCGAAACCAAAAGGAATTTGGTTTCGGAAAAATATGCGTCAAAAAAATTTCGCTAGCAAAAAAAACTGTTGCGGGCTGCTGCGAGGGATTGCGCGCGAAATTGGGGCACTGCATGGAAAATTGTAGGTGAAACCATTTCGCCCACAGGATTTTCCTGCGGGCGAAATGGCCCAAGGCCATTTCGTCCAACCTTTTCAGCGATGAATTTTTTCGTCGCCAATTTTTATTTTGGTTTATTTTGGTTTATTTATTTATTATTATTTTTATTAAAACTTATAAAAAATGAATACTAAAATAAATATTATTTATTTAAAATACCACAAAAATTATTTTGGACTATATATAAAAAAAAATAAAAGACCGGACTGGGTCAAAAATTAAGGGTCTACACTGTGACATCCCTATATCCGGTATACGTATATTACATGTTTAGAGCATATGTGGTGTACGTTTATGGAATATAAGGGTGTTACAGTATATCTCAAAATTTACTAAAGAAATTATTTTTACAGTTTTAAAAGACTAAATATCAAATTAGAATCAAAGGATAAGAAAGTGGATGCACCATAGTTAAAATGAGATTAGCCATACTAGATTAAATATATTATATATATGTGTGTGTGTGTGTGGACATGTGTGTGTGTGTATAGTCTTCTTCTCCTTTCTCCCATCTTCCATGCCAAACACCATCACCTCCACCATCTTTCTTATTTTCTTCATCTTCCTTTCTTCAAATCAAATAAAATTGAGAGTAGATTATATATGATTATAAATTTTTAAAAGAATAAGCTAGAAAAGGTGAGATTATCAGCAAGTGATCAAAGAAAAAGAGGGAAAAGAGAGAAGAAGAGAGAAATTGAAAGAAGTATGCGTTTATATATTATACTTTGAAAATAATTGAATTTCTATGAGTTTGAATGTTTGAATTGATTAATTGAGTCATTTATAATGAATTATTTCTTGAAAATATTGATTAAATGGATTGATGAGTGAAAAATAAATTAAAAGAACATATATGTGGTGAGTATGATTTTTAATTCAATCTTTATAAGAATTGGGTAGTTTGATGTTGTTTTAGCCATAAGTGATATTTGAAGGTTTGATTAATTGAAGTTTGAGTAAAGTATTAGATGTAGACTCTTCTATGTTAAAAAATTTGGATTTGATTCATTATTATCATAGATTTTGAATATATTGAGTTTAAATGGTTAAGTGTGTGAAATGCAGAATTTTTGCCTGACATGGCCAGTGACATGCCTATTTCAGTGGGTGTATCATAGTTACTGAATTATAAAATAAATGACACACCCAGTGACATGCCCATGTCGATGGGCGTGTCCAAGCTACTGTGAAATGGGCAAATGACACGCCCAGTGACACACCCATGTCATTAGGGGTGTCACTTGAAAAAATTTGCCTAAAATGACTCTTTTTCTTGTGTTTCATCCATGATTTAGGTCTAATTAACTATAAGGCCTTAAAGTGTAAAAGATTTTTTGAAATCAACCTTGTCAAGTAGTGTAATAAATTTTGAATATATGATAAATATGTGTAATACCAAGTGTTGAGCAAAGAATTGTTCTATTGAAGTGATATACATAATTCAATGATAATTAAAACTAATGAATTGCCCAAATCATACTGATTTTAGATCTAGCTTTGGATTGAATAGCTAACTAGATAAAGGATAGCCATAGTGATAGTGAACACCTCATGCCATTAATGGACACATTGTGTCATCAGTGACAGTGGGCATAATTGCCATTATACATTCTTGAGATTTGGCATTAAAATTGCTACACTAACATGTTATCCAAACCTATGATCTAAGTTCAGTATGTATGTGCATATTTAATGAAGTTATCGAAATTGAAAATATATGTGAATATGATGTTGTGAATAATGGAAGAATTGCAAAATAATAATATAAGTCAATTACTTGAAATCGACTTACTGTATTATAATATGAAAGTGATTGGTAATGTATATATTAAGGTTTATAAGTGAAAGTTCTAATGCTCAGAATAGAAATATTATGCTCAAGTTATTGAATTGATCAATAACTTTCTAAGTGTTATAATGATTGAAAGTGTATATAATGATATAAGATACAAAGTGCTCCAAAGTATAGTACTAAATTTAAGTGCTAAAAATTATAGATTGAATGAAATTATCCTACATGTGAAACTGAAAAGTAAGACTTACTGAAAAACAAATAAGTGTAATATGAGCAATATTAACAAATGAAAAAGTAAGTCTTAAATAAAATGATTCAAAAAGAGAAAAGTTGCAATCCCAAAAGTGTAGTGTAGCATGATAACTTTTATAAAGTTAAAATTATTATTTTATGTAATCAAAATATTATGCTGATTTGTTATTGAAAATAGTTAATATATTAAAATATTTCTTAAAACTAAGTGCTATTACTATATTTTCATAAGTATTTTCTTTAATATTAAGTGACAAAATATGTTTATACAAGCACCACTAAGCTTTACTTAGCGTGTTAGAATTATTTTCTGACATATAGGTATCAGGTCATCGGAGCAAGTTAAGAAGTGGAATTAAGGATCTCAAGTAATTACCTATAGTACATATAGAGATCCTTTTCATATTATACTCATAAGTTATGAAATGTATATATATAATTTAATTTGGTTATTTGAGTGATTGTACAAATTTGTAAACATGAAAGGAATATATGTATTTAGAGGATGAAGTTTGAGATTCTAGTGAATGATTATCAAATAAAGCAATGTATTATATATTTATTTGATTTGGTGAACTTATAATGTTTATCTAATTTATAATTACTATTTGGATTATTAGAGATATTGGAAATTGGTTTAAATATTAGATTTATAAGTGTTGTATTATACAAATTGTATTATTATTATTTGAAGATTTTTATTAGTAACATTTTGAAAGAAAACTTTGTCAATGAATTGATTAGAGTACTAATAGTATATTGAGTATATTGAGTAACATTTTCTCATAGTTCTAATGAGAATTGTTAGGGGATGTTACACATATAAATATGGGAAATTTTATAAATATTAAAGATGATAACATTATTGTATTCTATATATGTATTATATGTGTACGGGTTGTATGTACTATATATATAGGGTAAAGAGTGTTACATATTAGCTGCAGTAAGCATGTCATCCACATACAGCAACAAATAAATAAATGAGCCGTTATCAAGTTTTTTGAAATACACACAACTATTATATTGGCTCTTAGAATAATTGTGCCCGTCCATTAAGGAATCAAACCACTTATACCACTGTCGAGGGGATTGCTTCAAACCGTACAGTGATTTCTTCAATAAGCACGCATGGTCTTCCTTTCCTTCAATATTAAAACCCTCAAGTTGTTGTATGCAATATCTGTCTTCAAGTTCACCATGCAAGAAGGCAATCTTAACATCCAGTTGTTCCAACTCTAAATCATACATAGCAACTAAAGCAAGCAAAACACGAATAGAGCTATGTTTAATAACATGTAAGAAAATATCATTAAAATTAATTACTTATAGTTGACTATAGCCCTTAGCGATCAACCGTGCCTTATATCTTGCATCTTCAACACCTGAAATGTCATCTTTCCTTTTAAAGACCCATTTACAACCAATAATTTTCTTATCTTTAAGCAGTTTTATTAATTCCCAAGTTCTGTTTTTATTAAGAGATTCCACCTCCTCTTATATAGCAATCAACCACTTAACAGAATCATTACAAGAAATGGCTTCTGAATACATAGAAGATTCATTGGCTCCTTCAATTTCTTATGTAGCAACACATGCAAAAGTAATAAAATTTGCTAATCTTGGAGGCATGTTTTTCTCTCTTTATTGCCTACTTCTAGTAATGGAATATTATTCCTCTTCTGTTGACTCTTCTACTTCCATAGGAGTAGGTAACTAAATTGGACTTTGAACAAAATTTGTTTGTGAAGATACCTTAATCGCAACCTCCACCTACTTCTTTGAATTCTGCACAACTGTGTCAGAAGAAACAATAGACTTTTTCCATGAATGGAGCATGGTAGACTCATCAAATATAATCCTACTAATAATAGCTTTGGGTGATTTTAGATTAGGAAGCCAAACTCTATATAATTTTACACCATATGGGTAACCAATAAATATGCCCTTTTTAGATCTAGGCTCAATTTTTCCATCATTAGCATGAACATAAACAGCACAACCAAAACCCTTAAATAAAAATAATTAGCAGGATTACTAGATCATACCTCCTCTGGAGTCTTACATTCAATTGATGCAGATGGAGAATGATTCACCAAAAAGTAGGATATAGAAGCTATTTCTGCCCCAAAATCCTATGCCAATCCTGAACTAGACAACATGCACCGGACATTCTCTAATAAAGTTCTATTCATGTGCTCAGTTATGATGTTTTGTAATACCCTTATACCCTACATACATATAATAAATATACTCCATATACATAAAATATGCATATAGAATATAAGAATGATCAGTGTTAAACCCCTCATTTCAATATTAAAAATAATTGTAAGTTTATAATAGAAAATCTCGATGAAAAATTTGACAGAGTTTTATCTGTAATTTCATAAAATCCCAAATCATCAAACACTCAATTTGCATAAAACAATACTTCCAAATTATCATTCATTCATTAACTCCATTTCTCCTTACATATTCAAGTACTTAATAAATATAGATAATGTACATTATATACTTATACACAAAACTATACAAAACATCCTTTGTTTCAAACATATTATCACTTGATTACTATATTGTACAAAAACTAGAATACCTTCAAACAAACTTATACATGAAATGCAACAGACTGGTTTAGTCTCGTGGCAAAACCCTATCTTCAAGATCATTCCCAAAACTCAAACCTATCTGAATCTATCAGCACCTCCCAGCTCTGCACTTCTATCACCTGTGCGATACAGTTAACTGCGCTAAGTATATAGATTAGTAGTATATATTTTGATAACAATATACATTTATGTCTAAATGCTTTTTCTCATAATGTAATATATGCATTATTTATACAAATATTTATTATCTCATAATCCATACAAACACAACACATCCACACATACATTAAGCCCAATAATCCCTACACAATTACTAAGTCGAGTCTCAAGACCTAGCTCTGCTCTGATCTATCTTCAAGCTCAATCTCAAGACCTAGCTCTGCTTAGGTCTATTAACATATACATTACCAATATCAACTTCCTAGACATGTAATTATATAAGGTTAACAAACACACAATATTTCTTTACTTTTTATATCCTCATTATATATTGACACTTTTCCACAAATTTCCACATATTCTAAGGGATTGACACATTTTATCTATCACTTGATAATCACAATGCACAACCATGAGCCACATTCACAATGTGACTCATGTCCATATTTTTATCACATTCCTCTTACTTCCATAAAACAACATTCTTTAAGTTTTATAATAATATATAAATCATGTTTTTACCAATAATTCACAAAGAAAATGGACAATGACACTTTAAAGAATATCAATATTCTTTAAAGTGTGTCAAAATGAAATATGCCTATTATGAATTTTCAACATATATATATATATAATCAAAATATGTTCTAACCTTGTATCTCTTCTAAATTTAATTTTAACCACCTCCCAAGCTTTAATTTTCAAAGAGTCCTAAATTTCTCCACTTAGCAACTTTAACTTAAGCACGCACACACATACAAACCAACCAATAAATAAAATTCTCCCATTAAAACCATATTTCCTTCCATTTTATTCAAAACAATCACAAATTATGCAATTTTTAATCAATTTCCAACAAAAACTCTAATTTTCCTTTTACTACCCTTCTCAAACTTCACCCAACCAAAGTCATTTCCATCATCCAACCATTAAATCATCACTCATACTTCAAAACAACATTAAAACAATTAATTTTAACAATTAAAAGAACTTTTTTCAAAAATCCTAATTTCACATATTAATCCCATAAATCCTAACTTCACCAAAACCTACTCATATCCAACTTCCAACCATAAAATCATTACATATATATCAAAATAACTTTAAAACAACTCATATTAACAATTATCAATTCCTCCATCAAAAACTCAAAATCCCCATATTCATAAATATCAATAAACTAAGCTTTAAATAGAAATTACTTACCTAAATCTTGATTATTCCTTAAGAACACCTTGAATCCTTAATAATTCTTATGAAATTTGAAGTAGTTGAAGAAACAAATCCTCCCTCTCTCTTTATTGGAAAAATCGGCCAAACCTGAAGAAGGAAGAAGAAGAAGATAAAAAAAGTGATTTTTAATTTCTTTCTACCTTAACCGCACACACACACATATATATATATTAATTAATTAATTATTTGTTAGATGTTTTAGTCTTCCTTCCTATCAAAAATTAAATTTTAATTTTTCTTTTCTTTAAATAATAATTGTATATTTAACTTTTTACTTTTTTACTTTTTGACTTTTACTTTTTAACTTTTGTCTTTTAGTGCAAAATATATATATTATGTATATACCATGTATAAGTTAGGTATATACTATCTATATTCCTATTCCATCACTCTAATTACCCTCCATATTAATTATTTAGTTGTATTTAAAATCAAGGGTGTTACACATTTTGTTGTGGAGTTCCTTCTAACTGTGAGATGTCTCACAATACCCTTATTTTTGAAAAATTTATTGAACTCACCATGACAAAACTCTAATACATTGTCAGTGCAGAGACGCTTCACTTTTTTGCTTGTCTGCTTTACGACCAAATCCTTCTATTGCCTAAAAGTGACATAGACCTCATTTTCTGCTTGAGAAAGTAAATCCATGTCTTTCATGAGTAGTCATCAATAAAGGAAAACATATATCAAGCATAACCATTCAAAATAGTACATGATAGTCCCCAAAAATTTGAATGAATATAATCTAAAGTACATTTAGTTCTGTGAACTCTTGTACTGAAGTTGACTCTTTTTTCTTGCTAAAAACACAATGTTCATAAAACTCTAAATTTGATGTACTTTGGCCATTAAGAAGACTCCTTTTTCCTAACATTATTAGACCTTTCTCACTCATGTGTCCTAGCCTCATATGTCACAACTTGGTCACACCTAAATTTGGCATAGAAGAAAAAATTGCAACCGATCCCTTGATAGTAGATCCTTGCAATACCTACAATTTACCATCAAGGATGGCTTTCATCACAACAAGAGCACTCTTCGAAAATCTACACCCAAGATTATCTAAAGCAGATAGGAAATGGGATTCTTTCTCGAATTTGTAACATACTGAACATCAGTCAATGTTCTGATCACGCCATCATGCATCCTTATTTTAATACTAATGTGTCCCAATTAAATCTAGCAAGTGCACTAGTTGTATTAGTAATATAGATTTGTGAATCTAAATATCATCCCATGAAGACCAAATTTTATAATTAATTATTATATTGTGTTACTATTATTTGAGAGACAATATTTGAATAAATAAGAATTGAATAAAAATCTAAAAGTAAATTAACTTGCTAAAAATTTAATATCTTTAACGAATTAAGAATAAATCAATCAATAAAATATGGTAGAGTTCATAATCCCCCTAAACTTGCATAGATATCAAAATGATTAAGAAAATCGAGTTAAAATTAGCAGGTTATCTTTATGTCTACCTAACCTTATTCTAAGACATTGCTTTTTAAATTAACATTAAACTCTTATTCAGACACTTTAATATTAATTTGCATGTGATCAAACATAGTTATTCGACCTTATTTAAGAACACAAATAGATGCCATAGGCTAATATCAGATTATATATTTGAATAAATCCTCAATCAAACCTGTTATACAAAATCCCCTACATAAATCAAGCATTCAAATCCCATTGAATAAAAACCCTAACTTCTCTATTTGACACATCATTAGGGAATTCAATCAATGAAACATTGAATACAAGCATTAGGAACAAGGAATTTATATAAAATCAACTCAAATTCAATTAATCAAATTCAATATCCATTAAAACTTAACTTCCCTATAAAAAAAACTATTCCCTAATTAACTCTAAGAAACAAAAGTTGAAATTAAAAATAAACATGATGAGAATAAGCAAACTCTTGATTGTTGTCTTGGTTTGAGATTGAACCTCTCCTCAAATGGAGACTTTGTCTTCAAGGAGAAAGAAGAAGAAGAAGCCTTTCAAAATTGTGTGAAAACCAATTCTCAATTGCGTAAAAAAACTCCCCCCACCCTACCCCCCCCCCCCCCCCCCCAATTTAAAAAAATGTTCTCTTTTTATAATCTAAGGACCAGTCCTACTTTTTCCAAGGTAAAATAAAAAGAAATCCTAATGAATTAAGGAAACTAAAATCTCTAAATCTGCTGTAATTTTCATGCATGAGCAAGTATATGACCATGCATCTGTGCATGAACCTTTCTATCCTTCAAAACTCTACACTAGAAAACTCTAGCAGCAACATGTATGATATAATACCCTTATACCCTATACACATATAATCCATACACTCGGTATATGTAAAATATGCATATACAAGAATGTCACTATTCCTGTTTGTTCGAAATTTCCATAAATCCAAGAAAAATATTTCAAAAATTAAAATGTGCTTTAACATATAAATAAAAATATTCATTAACAATTTTAAGTGCCACAAACATATATATTTTATATATAAATTCTCTGAAAAAATTCACTAGAGTTTTGTCTACTTCAGATATTCCCAAAATACCAATTGTTTATAACCTGCACAAAATTAAACACTCCCAAATATAGTTTTAACCCATTCTCCAAATCAATAGTTTATAAATACACATTTGCATTCATAACTCAAAACATTATTTGTCATAATTAAATACTTTTATAAGTATACAAATACACAACCTTTATAATTTTTTATATACCAACACAAGTGCTATGTATTAATGTAAATAAACCAAAATATTTAAAAGTAATATCTATACATGAATGCAAATGACACAATTAGTCTTGCAGCACCCTAGGTCACCAAAAATAATCATCCACAATCTGGTTCCTCTGAACTGAAACACTCCTACCTACATGATTCACACAACCATGCTAAGCCCGAAAGCTTAATGGTATATATATAATACAACATTGGCATAACAATATTATAATTAAAATGTGTACCATATTTAAATAATACACAAATTAATTTTACTTTTCTTTAAATCATAAACAACCACATATGTTGGGCGCAACATTCTTATACAATTATCTAGTCTCAGGCTCCTTGCCTTGGTCTATCTCATCTCGCTAATGGATGTAGCTATCATCTGTGACACTCAATGTCTCATCCACATTGTATATCTTTGACACTATTGGTGACTCACTCAGGGCGTAGGAACATCTCTGTGACACCTAGTGTCTTACCCCATAATATATCTCGCCTAGGGACATAATAATCATCTGTGACACTAGTGTCTCATCCCTTTGGGCATATGGCATTGCCAACATCCAAGCGCAATCTTCTAGCAACTAGATAATGTATAAGGTACACACAATACATATTCATCTTTCAACATATTTTCACATCTCAAATCATATCATTGTTTCCATAAACCACCATCATACAAAATGCAATTGTGGCTCACTTCCACATTTTAGTGCACAACTTCCACTTTTCCTATTTTACACAAACATCAAGTTTAGCCATTTTTAAATGGCTTATCATGCTATAATCAATACAAATCAAGCATTGTTACTTCAAACAATGTCACAGACACACATATTCATTTTGCACTAATAATTAAATATTATTAATTTCCATATTTCTAATATTTTCAATAAATGTCACAAACTTTTTAGCCATAAACACAATGTGACTAACAAATCACATTTCTCATATCTTTCATGATCATTTCAAACTATGATCACCATCACATGTCTCATAATTTATCAAATTACATATTCATTTAACATTCCTATTCTTTTGTTTCCACATATGTCTCAAATGATCAACTCGCTCATGATCACTTCCACACTTTATCTTATCACTCAATTTCTCATATTCTTATTAAAATATCAAATTCCATATTTCTCAATCTACTTACTCTACTCATGAGTCGCTTTTAGAATGTGACTCATTTTTATACTTAAACACTTTTTTCCACATCTCTTATACTCAACTTCAAGACTTAGCTCTACTCAAGTCTATCAACATATTCTTATCATTCATCACATCAATATGTGTGAGTGTGATGTTGTAACATAAGTATATGCGAGCGTGTGTGATATTGAAAAATGTGATAAATATGATATAGTTGAGGGTATTACAATGTCATGTGGTCACGAGAGGTATTAGAATTCTTTAAGAGGAATGTATGAAATGTGAAATATGGAGAATGATGTGATGAAGGATGAGAATATGTTGAGAGACTTGAGTACAGCTAAGTCTTGAAGTTAAGTAGAAGAGCTATGGAAAATGTGTTTAAATATATAAACTAGACACATTCTAAAAGTGACTCATGAGTAGCGTAAGTAGATTGAGAAATATGGAATTTGATATTTTATTAAGAATATGAGAAATTGAGTAATAAGATAAAGTGTAAAGTGATCATGAGCGAGGTGATCATTTGTGATATATGTGGAAACAGAAGAATAGGAATGATAAATGAATATGTAATGTGATAAATTACAATACATGTGATGGTGATCATAAATCGAAATGATCACGAGAGATATGAGAAATATGATTTGTTAGTCACATTGTGTTTGTGGCTAAAAAGATGATGACATTTATTGAAAATATTGGAAATATGAAAATTAATAATATTTGATTGGTAGTGCAAAATGAATATGTATGTGTGTGGCATTATTTGAAGTAATAATGCTTGATTTTATTGATTATGGCATGATAAGCCATTTAAAAATGGCTAAATGTGATGTTTGTGTAAAATGTGAAAAGTGCAAGTTGTACACCAAAACGTGAAAGTGAGCCACATTTGCATTATATATGATGGTGGTTTGTGGAAACCATGATATGAGTTGAGTTGTGAAAATATGTTGAAAGGTGAATGTGTATTATGTGTACCTTATACATTATCTAGTTGCCATAAGATTATGCTTAGATGTTGGCAATGCCATACACCGAAAGGGATGAGACACTGGGTGTTACAAATGATTATTATGTCCCTAGGCAAGATATATTATGGGGTGACACACTGGGTGTCACAGAGATGTTCCTATACCCCCGAGTGAGACACCAACAACATCAGAGATAAACGTTATGGATGAGACACTGAGTATTGCAGATAATAGCTACATTCACTAGTGAGATGAGATAGACCAAGGCAACAAGCCTAGAACTAGATAATTGTATAAGAAGGTTAGGCCCAACATATGTCATTGTTTATGATTTAAGGAAAAAGTAAAATTAATTGGTGTATTATTTAAATATGGTGCACATTTTAATTATAATGCTATTATGTCAATGTTGTATTATATATACAATACTGTAGACCCTTAATTTTGGTCAAACTTAAACTTGATTTTAATTAAAAGGAACTAAACTGAGTTTGGTTTAAAAATAAAAGTTAATCTGATCCAATTAGGCCTAATACAATTAAAGTTGGTATGGTACAACCGAGTTGAGCCAATTTTTAGAATATGCATTCAAATTAGTTTGGTATAGACATTATATTCGATACGAGCAAGCAATCAGAAATTAATTTAAGCTCTTGGCCAAGATTTGGAAAAATAGAAATGGAAGCAAAGAAAAGTGGAGACAGTGACCACAACGAAGGTAGTAGCTAGGCAATTATTAAATTGCATGCACTCAGCCAAAACCCATCAATCCAAGTAGACAGTAGCATCATTAAGCCTCAACTTCATGGATTGAGGTGCTCAAATAAAGTTTGGTTCAATAATATTCCTTTGGTGGAGCCAATAAATGAGGGTACAATTTATTAACTTATTTTAATTGAATTCTAATAATCATCTTCATTGTTTAACATGGCAGAATTTATTTGTTTGACTTAAAAACCTCATCCCATAACCATAGTTTTAGAAATTTCATCCAGTAGCCATAACTATAGGATTAGTTAACTCCTAAAACCCTAATCCAAAACCCTAATTCCTAAAACTTGAACTCCAAAACCTTAACTCCTAAAACCCTAATTCCAAAATCCTAATTCCTTAAACCCTAAAATCCAAAACCCTAATTTTTAAACCAAATCCCTAATGCCCAAATTAAAACCCTAAGTTCCTAATTCCCAAATTAAAACCCTAAAATCATAATTTCCAAACCAAAACCCTAATTCCTTAACAAATTTATAAATCGTTTACCTTTTGGGGACGTTGCCCCAAGTCCCATGCAAGGGGTGCTGCCTCCTTAACCCCCGCCTACTAACTGGCTAGCCGAACCACCATATGCACGGCGCCCTATATTTTATTAAGGGGTTAACATTAATATTTGCTCATGGATTGCATTTTTTTATGATTTCATTTTATTTACGTCCTAATTTATTATTGTTTAGTGATTATGTGCATTATTATTATTTATTTACTTATGGATTATAATTTCTTATTATTAAGGATTTTGATATTATAAAAGGCATGTTTTCACTTTGTGGGTATCTTGTTTATTCAATTCAAACAACATGCATTTGGGGTAAAAACCTAAGTAAAGTAACTAGGCCACTTACATGAGTTTTAGTCTTTGGGTTAAAAGGCTTAGGTTCCCATAGCAAGTATATACCAAATGGTACGAGGCTATGAGTGGCTATGCCATGCTCGATTTCCATACCTTAAGTGAAAGTATGGTATCCCTTACATAACACAACACGGGTAACATGGGAGTCCTAACTCACACACACGATGCAATCTAATATGATGCAATGGATAATATCATTATAAGAAAGGATAGAATAATATAAAGACCAACGGAATCAACTTCTCTTATCCCCAGTGGAGTCGCCACTGTGAGCGAGGATTTTCACCCCCACTCCCAGTGGAATGGTTCTTGTGACTTCGATACTATTTAGGCTTGGGGCCTTAGAGAACACGGACCTAAGTCCGGAGAAAATGGAGTCGCCACCCGGACGGGCCGGAAAAAAAGAAAGGGGTGGATGACTCGATTCCTAAGGAATCCCCAACCCCCTAATGGGTTCAAAAAGTTGGGTACATATGGGGAAGGTGAGAAATGGCTCAGCATCCCCACAACGCCCAGTTCATTGGAACCGGCCTCCTTTACAAATCTTAATATTATAGAATTCTTAAGTATAACAACATTATCCATATTACACACAATAATTAAAATAGAGCATCGATATATTGAAAATCAAAACAATGTCCAAACAAAACAAATCAATGGATACCCATCCAATCCATGCCTAAATAGGACACCCACCGAAAGGTAGAAACATGTCCTTTACATTAGTTCTAAAATAGAAAAGCAATTTAAATTACATGATATTTAACTAACGAGGTACCCACCAAGTGGAAACATACCTCTTACAACATTTGGAAATCTAAATAAATTGATAAAAGTAAATAACCATTCATCATAATTAACTCATTCATCAAATATATCAAACATCAATCGAACGTAAACATCCATCCATGATAAACTAAATAAACTAAGCATTGAACTTAAATAAATTAAAGCATAGAAAATAAATCAAAGCATAATAAAATATAAAATTGAATAAAGCAAATAAATATTCAAATTAGGGCTACTGTTTCTATTTAAGTTTCTTTGTTTCATGTGTTTAAGGTTTTGGAATTCATGAGTTTAAGCTACTGTAAATTTTAATAGAATTGAGATGGAGCCAAATTTTAGAATTTAATAGGTTGATAAAGTTCTTTGATTAACCAAATTAGTGTTTGAGAAGTGAGATCATGAAACTAAGGTTTGAACACTTTAAAACATTAGGTTTTATGATTATTAGCTACTTACTGTGTTGAATTTTTTTTAGTTTTGTGAGGTTTTAAGGTTTAAAGGATTAGGGTTTAGAAGAATTAGGATTTAAGGTTTTAAGGGAGTTGGGGTTTACTGTTTTACATTTTGGAGTTGAATTAGGGTTTTAGAATTTTAGAATTAGAGTTTCGGTGAATGCATTAGGTTTTAGAATTCGAAGAAACAATTGATAATTTTATGAAACTTTATGAAAACAAACAAAATGATTTAAAGTTTATAGAAACAGAAAAGATGTTTTTTAGGGTTTTTGGAAAAAAACAGAATTCAATTTATGGTTTTAAAGAATAGGAGGACAAATTAGAGTTTCGAGATTTTGAAGAAACAAAAATAACAATTTTAAGAATTTTAGGAAACAAATAAACGAATTAAGATTTTTCAGCTTTAAGAAAAGTAAATTAAGGTTCTAGGATTTCTAAAATCAAAACAAGCTACTATGAAGAAATTAGTACCTCCGTTTTTTGGTTCCACCAAAAATTTTTTCTTGGATGAACAAGAACAAAGACAAGCTTTGCTGCCTTTGATCAATTGAATTTACTTGACTGCTTCTCTCAAAAAGTCCCCTCCCAATTCACTGCCAGAAAGAATTTTTAAAATTTCCAAGTTTTCCTCTTCAATTTCGTTTTCAAATTTCCTCCCCAATTTCCGATCCAATTTCTGATTCCTTTCTTTTTCCCCTTTTTTGTGTTGTTTTAGTCATTATTTATAGAAGATTTCTTGATTAATCTTAGTTATTCACGGAATATAATATTGATTAAGAAAAGGAAACCGAAACCTAATTGTATTAGGTTTCGAAAAAATTTACGTCGGAAAAATTGCGCTAGCAAAAACAAACTGCTGCGGAAAAAATACACTGGCAAAAAAAAAGATGCTGCAGCAGGCAGGCGAATTGGCCTGCGGGCCATTTCGCCGCAGTCCCTTTCGGCGAAAAAAATTTTCGTCGCCGATTTTTTATTTTTATTTATTTTGTTTATTATTATTATTATTTTATTGGATATTAATAAAAATTAAATATTAAAGAAAATATTTTTTAATTAAGATAACAAAAATTGTTTTGGACTAATTAAAATATATTGGACAACATAAAAATTATTTTGGACTAATTAAAATATATTGGACCAAACTGGGCCAAAAATTAAGGGTCTACAATTTGCCACTTGCTTGAATGATCTGAGACTTTAGTGAAAGAGAGTGAAAAGCAATAAGACTTAATTTTTGAGACAGTTGAGGTTTTTGGTTTTGGACCTGGTTCGAGTTCTAGACTCAAAGATAATTTTAGGTTATGGACCTAAGAAAAATTTTAGGTTCTGGACCTAAGGATAATTTGGGTTCTGGACCTGAGCTAAGTTCTGGATTTAGAAGAGATTCTAGGTTCTAGACCTAAGGATAAATTTGGGTTCTGGACCCGAGCTAAGTTCTGGACTTAGAAGAGATTCTAGGTTTTGGACCTAAGGATAATTTGGGTTCTGGACCCGAGCTAAGTTCTGGACTTAAAAGAGATTCTAGGTTCTGGATCTAAGGATAATTTGGGTTTTGGACCCGAGTTAAGTTTTGGACTTAGAAGAGATTCTAGGTTTTGGACCTAAGAAAAATTTGGGTTCTGGACCCGAGAAAAATTTAGGTTATGGACCCGAGCTAATAAAGATTTAATTATCTGCAAATAATTTTGTTTTTTGGTTTCAAAATGGCTGACTAATGTCTTCTCCTTGCCCCTGCGTGTAAAAATATTTATAGACACGCAAGCAGTTGAATGATTAAATTGATTAATTGAATTTACTGTTTATTTACTGTGTAGTCACTGTTCATACACTATTTACTATTTATAAATTGTAACTTACTATTCATAAATAATAGTAAATAGTATTTACTATTGGAAATAGTAATTTACTATTTATAAACAGTAATTTACTATTCATGAATAGTAAGTTTACTATTCATGAACTGTAAAACTTACTTTTGAATTTTATTTTTTCCCTTGCCGTTTCTCTATATAAACCCATGATTTCTTTCATTCAATTCACAGAAGATTTCTCAATTCTATAATTCTCTCAGATTCTTTCAAATTTAGCACATAGTTTTCAAAAAAAATGAATGCTTCAAGGTCAGGGACTCATTCTAATGCTGATTTATTGGAGTTTGTTAGGCATCATGAAGATGGAAATATAGATATACTAGCTGGGATGCCGCTTCATCGTAGTTCCAATGAAAAGAGCGCGGTAATTATTTTTCCCTTTCTTTTTCTTTTTCTTTCATCTTTCTGTTGTTTTTTTATCTGTTATTTATTTTTATTTTATTATTTTATTTTTTGTTATTATTTATTATTATTTTTTGCCTAATAATTTTTAGAAAATTTAGAAAAAAAATATTAATCTAATTATATAAGATAATATATACTTACCTGGTATTAACTTACTTGGCTCTGTGTTAGCATGATCGTTGCATTGTTCAGGCTGGAGGGTGTATTTACAAAGCCCGACAATGGTACGATGTAGTGCCTTCTCGGGTAAGGCAGATTATCGGAGATTGCGGCTTTGAGCAGTTCATCTTACAATTGCCATTCGAGGAATATCAGATAGACCGGAGCGTTGTCCAGACGCTTGCAGAATGATGGTTGGACACAACCCACACCTTTCACTTGCCCATTGGAGAGATGACAATTGGTCCGGTTGATTTTACTGCTATAATCGGCCTTCGATTTGATGGTGTTCCGGTTTCTCTGACCAATGATATTTTAACATTTGAAGAAATTTAGGAAATAATTGGTATAGAACCATTATATAAAGGACCTTTTAAGATAAAAATTGAACTGATTCATAGCTACTGGATGAACTACGAAGGACGGGTTGGCAGAGACACGGCCCAACAGTATGCTCGAGGATTTTTATTATATTTGCTTGGGTCAACCATCTTAGGCAGCACTGAATCCTCCATCCACTTGTCAGTGTTGAATGCCCTTTCTTACTTCAGAATGGTACCATCTTCTGGCTGGGATGAAGCTGGTCTCACGTGTCTTTACCACGGTCTTGATAAGCTTTACCGAAATAAGAAGTCTTTTCCGATGGCGGTTGTCGAGGTATTCTTCTTCTACCAATGCCAATTCCACTCTTTTCTTGCATGAATGATCTTTACTATTATTGTAGGTATGGGCATATGAACACAACCTCATGAGGGTACCCGGTATTTCCCGAGATAGGGTTGGGTATTCGAGATTAAATTTCTAGTTGTCAGATCGTGTGGACGTTCCTGGCTCTCGCCATGTACATACTCATCGCTTTGTGTTGAGCCGCTTAACCTAGGATCAGGTAAAATAACATTAGTATGCTTTAAATTTTATGTGAAAATTTTACTTACCTTATGTTATTTTGCAGGTGAATTTGGCCTGGTGGAGCCCAGAAGAGCGGACAAACTGGTCTCCTTTGATGAGGGCCGCACTATCTTTCCAACATTCTCGCTGAGTCATCGCTGGCCCAATGTCTAGTGGTTGGTTTCTCGGAGAGAGAGTTTATGAGTGGTTTCTCAGTCTAGAGCGGCGGAGGATTCTGATGCCTTGCCCAGAATACACTTTAAATATTATGTTGATGCCAGAGGATGCCTGGTGGCCGGCTCAGTATGGTTATGGTATTGAAGGATTTCTCTATCCGCCGAGTGCATCTTATTCCCATTTTATTCAAAGAAGGCTCTTGATCTTTGATGTATCTCCCATTGGTGTGCGGGAGATTCTTGAAGAAAATGAGGGTAGAGATGAGGAGGAACATCATGGAGATGCAAGAGAGTTTGTTTCACATCTCGGGGCTAGTACTTCTTAGGTAAAACTTTTATCATTCTTCCTTTGCTACTGCTTCTTTTTTTTTTTTTTTTTTGATTCTTTAATGATTGTTGCAGGCTACTGGCTCATTTGATCATGAGGCTGGACCTTCTTTTACTGCCCCTTCGTTTGCTCATTCTAGCCCGCCAGATATGCCATCTCATCTACAGGGCATTGATATGAATTAACTAGTAAGTTCCTTATTTCATGGTAATTTATGTTATATGTATGCATGATTATGTATGCTCTTACTTTTTCCTTTTTAGCTCACAGTGGATGCTTGAAGAACAAAATAGGAAACTTCAAGAAGAGTTGGCTGCAAGTCGTCAGCAGGCTTCTCATTTTGAAAATTTATATCATCAGTTCGAACAGAATTTTCGGGAGTTCCGATTTCAGGGGATGAGGGATCCTGGCGCTTCTTCATCAAGAGGCTTCAAAACTGATGACCATGAGATCCTTTCATCTGCTTCTGATGAGGACCGAGATGGATCGGAACTTCAAGGTAATAGAGATTTTGGTGCTTCTACTTCAGGTGATCCCGGGACGAGTAATTTGTTGAATTTTGGTGCTCCCGCTTCGAGCGGACTCGGGATGAGTGATTTACCCCCTCCTCCAACAGGCGATGACTTTTTCAGGGCTTCATTTGATGACCTACCACCACCCTCTCAATGATGTATAAATATTGTACGAATTGTATAAATATTGTACAATAAAAAAATATAATTTACATCTTTACTGTAACTTTTTTTTTACTTTTTTTCTTTTTTTACTTTTCATCGTTAATGTATCACAATTACTAAACTTTCTTTTTCATATTTTTTTTTATCACAGTACATCACAATTTCATAATTTACAGCCACATCATTTTGCTAAACCAAATCCAACGCGGTAAAGGAAATTCGTTGCTAATTCCTTTCCTTATGCCATACTGTCTCACTCTTTCCCAACACCTTTTCCTTATCACTTTTGGAAAAGTTTATTTCTTCTATATAAATCACCTTTCATGCCCTATTTCATACAGAAACTAAAAATATTTTCCAATTCAACGTAAAAACTCCCTTTAACAATTTTGATTTTCCTTCATTCATCAACCATGACTGAGCATCATTTAAAGAAGATAAAAATTCTATTTAAGAATATGGATGTCATTCATTGGAAGCAAATTTCATGGTCAAAACTTGATGTTTTAAAATGTTTTCAAAATGCTAAATTGGACCGCTCCCTCTTACATGTCGTGGCTTCCTTTTAGAATACGAATTCTAGGGTATTTAAAATTAAAGGCTTTGAAATATGTCCCTTGATTGAAGAATTTCTGGTCATCCTTGGATATCCAAATAATCAACAAATGGCGTTACCCACATTGATTTCCAAGACTCAATAGAAGATGCAGATATTATTTCAAATTCCAAAACCCGAAGTTCTTCGGTTGATAAGAGGTGAAAAAATTCTACTTGCTCCTTTGATTGATTTTTGTCTCTCTCATTTGGCCCCTACTAAGGCATGGGGACGCATGCTTTGTCTTTGCTTGCTCGGCCAATTCCTGCTTGTCTCTTCTAATGGCGATATTGATCCATGAGTATTGGATATTATGGATCAAACGGAAGGAGGCTTGTTGCCGGTACCTGTGATCTTAGCCAAGACCTTAGTTGGATTAGACCGACTTAAATCAGGATTGTCAAAGAGACTGACCGGAAGTCCATTGCTGCTTTAGGTAATTACCTAAACTGCCCTTTTGGGTTTTCAATTTAGGTTTTCTTTTTTTTTTTCTCTTCTTTTTATTGCTCTAATTTTTGCCTAGTCCGCCCATGTGGGTTTTTAGAAATAGCTAGTTGTCCTAATTTTTGCCTAAGCTGCCCTTGCGGGTTTTCAACTTAGCGGACCTCTTTTTTTCTTTTCTCTTTTTTTATTTAATTCTTTCTTCATAGATTTGGCTTCAGGAGCATCTTTATTTGCTTGATACTCCATCCATGGATTTTGCTAGATATCTGCCACGTCATCATTCTGCTAGGAAACTACTCTATCCTGCTTCCTCATATGCAGACTGGGTTGACTGGATCCACTCACTTGCTGAAGTCAATATCCATTGGTTGGTATCTTGGTGGAAGATTTCTCGTATCACCATGCGGACATACTTGATGTATGTTCCCCTTGCTGCTTTTCGTCAAGGTACATGATATGATCCTCGCCGACTTGGCCTTCAGTATGGAGCTGAGCCTCGCGATTCTAACTTTACTCCTGATTTAGACATGCCTCGCTTGAATGAAGCCTACTTGGATCGGCTAAGACAAAGATGGCCTATACTTTACATTTATCGGCTGCCATAGATTTGTCAATTCAGAAAGTGTATTGTTAGGATGAAAAATAATTAAAGTAATAAAATATGCTTCTTTTCCATTTTATAATTTATCATCACTTTTTGCTATTGTGTTTATTTTATCCATTTCTGGTCAAATACTTATAATAGTGCACATAGAAAAATTTTAACATTAATTATGTTTTATTAAATTAGGGAACAACCAAACATAAAGCCAGCATACACAAGATCACTCCTGTTGCCAACTAGCCCTTTCGGGTTTTCTAATTGACGATTTTCTCTCATTTAGCCCTAATTGTTGCCTAGCCCGCACTTTCGGGTTTCTGAAACTAGCGGACTGCTCTAACTTTTGCCTAGGCTGCCCTTTTTGGGTTTCAACCTAGCGAGCTCTTTTTTTTATATCATACATAAAACCTCTTCAACCTGTCAGTGTTTACTGGCTCACTAAATTCGTTCCCATCCATGTCTGATAACTTCGCCACACCTTTGTTCATGACTTGTTTCACGACATATGGCCCTTTCCAGTTAGGCCTGAACATCCCTCTCGGATAACATACATTAGGCTTACATTGCTTTAACACCAAATCCCCAACCCTAAATTTTCTGATTTTAACCCTTCTATTGTAGGCCCGAGCTATCTTCTTTTGATACAGTTGGTGATGATACAGTGCCTTTAACCTTCTCTCTTCTAGTAAAGCTAACTGTGTGTATCTGCTCGCTACCCATTCCGTTTTAGGTATTTCAGCTTCCAAGACTACTCTCAATGACTTGATCTCAATTTCAATTAGCAACACTGCTTCCATCCCATAAACCAAAGAGAACGGTGTCATTCCAGTAGGTGTTCGTACACTTGTCCTATATCCCCAAAAAGCAAAGGGAAGCATTTCTGACCAATCCCTGCAAGTCTTGGTCATCTTGGACAGAATTTGCTTAATTGTCTTATTTGTTGCTTCTATTGCACCATTAGCCTTTGGTCTATAAGGAGAGGATCGATGATGGTGGATTTGGTACTTTGAGAACAAATACTTAACTGCTCCTTGAAACTGTATCCCATTGTCTGATATCACACTGTGTGGGACCTCGTACCGGCAGATGAGGCTCTTTTCAATAAATCTAGCCATTTGACTTGCACCCAGTTTGTTAAAGGATTCGGCTTCGACCCATTTTGAAAAATAATCTACTGCTACCATAATGAAATGGTGACCATTTGAAGCTGTCGGATGTATCTCTCCTATAATATCGATACCCCAAGTGGCAAATGGCCAGGGTGAAGACATAGAATGCAATTCTTCAGGAGGCATGTGATTCAAGTTACCATACATCTGACATTATTGGCACTTCTTTACAAACTCAATATAATCTTTCTCCATGGTCAACCAGTAGTAATGTTTTATTAGTTTTTGTCATAGAATTGTATCTTATTTATTATGATGATTATTGTTTTATTTCAGTATTTCGGTAGCTTTAATCTGTTTATTTAGTGTTTTCATCAATTTTGGTAGTTTTAATTTATTTCAGTGTTTATGTCATTTTTGTTCTAGTTTTTAGTTTGGTGTTTATTTGTTGTTGGTTAATGTTTATTTAATTCTTGTTTAAAGTTTGCTTAAGTGTTTATTTTAGGTTAATAAGCAAACATCATCTTAAGGGCAAAACCAAAGACAAGAGAGGAAGGAAAAAGCAAGGAACCAAATGAGGAAGAAAACAATGGACAGAAGCTGACACACTCAAGGGACACGGCCAAGCTTATGGCCGTGTCCCATACCAACCTAAGAAGAAGTCCAAAAGATCAGAAGGAGACACACTCAAGGGACACGGCCAAGCTTGTGGCCGTGTCCCTCCAAATACCTCAGACACGGCCAAGCTCACCTAAGCTTGGCGGTGTCACACACTCAACTCCAAAGAAAGAAAGAAAGAAAGAAAGGAAGAGCCAGTGAGGGACACGACCAACTGTCTTGGCCGTGTCCCATGGAAATCAAGAGACACGGCCAAGCCAACCTTATCTTGGCCGTGTCACCCTTAATTTCTATAAATTCTTCTGCGCGAAAGAAAAAAGGGAAGGAGAGGACGACTAGGGTTTGAGTTAGAGAAAAAGAAACGAGAAGGAGAGGGCAAACATAATTTGGGATGAGGAGAGAGTGACACTCCCCTTGTCCCTCATCTTCGTCCTCCATCTTCATCTTCTCCATCTTCCATTGATAAGATCTTTGAGGTTCTTTGGGATCAAGTGGGTTGACAAGCTCTCAAAGGTTGAAGAAGCTTCATTAAAAGGATTGGTGACTTGAGAAAGCTCCTTTCTATCTTCCAAAGGTGTAATCAATTGAAGGGTTGGTTACTTGAGAAAGCTCCATTCCATATTGCAAAAGGGAAATCAAACATTGAAGAGGGCTTGAGTACTTCATCAAACATCAAAGTGGAGCTAGGAGGAAGATTAGTAATCCTACTCTTGGCATCTTCACAAGGGGTTTTTCTATTCTCTCTTTTAATTCATTCCAATATTGTTTTTGTTATATTAAGAGAATTGATATTGCAATGAACAATTTGTATTTGATTTATATTGAGTTGAATGAATGTTTTAAATTGATGATGTTGAGCTAAAAACCCATGCTTAGGGTTTGTAGTATATTTGATTGAATGCTTTGATTTGATATTTCCATTGATGTACCTTGTTGTTGGTTGATTGCATTGGTTTGTATGCTAGGTTGATAGATTAGCTACCTATTGATCTCTAGATATTGAATGAAGGACCGAGAGGTGAAATTCGATATCAGAATTATGCAATCGGCTACCCTATGAATGAATTAGAAATATAAGTTCTAGGGTTTCATTAATTTGATAATTTGAAACAATTGGTTATTGCTATTTCATGAATGTGAGAACTAATGGATTGGTAATTGACTAATTAACCTTAAGGAACAAATTAATTTACAAGGTTATGTTAATGGATAATTGAGAATTGAGCTTTGATTGAATGGACCTATAACCCTAGGCACCTTCCCAAGAATCTATTTGATCTTATATCACCTTCACACATTAATCCCTACACTCCTTAATTTTAGGTTTAAATTGTTCTTTTGCATTCCAAACAACAAACTCTCGCTTTTAATTTAATTGCTTTAATCAAGCTATTACGAACCACACCTTCTTGGGGAAACGACCTTGGGGCGATCACCTTTGCTATAGCTACCTCGTATACTTGCGAGTGACGCTTGTAGTAGAACTTAATTCGAGCTCAACAAGTTTTTGGTGCCGTTGCCGGGGAAGGCTGTTTAAGTAGTGATAGTTTGATTTTTCTTTACAATTTAATTGATTGTTTGTTTTCTTTGAATTGTTTGTTTGTTTTGTTTGATTTTCTTTTAATTTAATTATTTGTTTGTTTTTCTTTAAGTTGCTAAGTACCTTTTGTAAAGATGCAGTTTTCAAGGCACGGGGGAGTTTATGATAGGAACGATGATTCTGAAATGGCATGGTAATTAGCAGAATTGACTAATCAACTTAAGGTGCTAAATGCAAGAGGAAGAGCACCTATGCCATGCTAAGAGATATGTGCAGCATGTGGCAATGCAGGACACAGTGCAAATACATGCTCATTCGGCTTCACACGTTACCAAGAATGGCAAGAGGAAGAAGATGACTTTGATAGTTTCCAGCAAATGGGTAGAAATGACCAATATTCTAATCCTTACAACCCAAGCTGGGGAAGCCAACCAAATTTTTCTTGGGAAAATCAGCAACACATTCCACCTCACAATTGTTTTCAACCTTACCAAAGAAGTTCTTACTCTCAAGAACAATATTCAAATCAAGATTTCCTTAAGAAACCCTCATCAGAGGATAGTTTGAATGCCTTCATTCAAACTAGCGCACACAATCAAGATCGACTTAAGGAACCCACTTTGGAAGATAGTTTGAATGCCTTCATTCAAATTAGTGCACAAAATCAGATTCAATGCTAGAAATCCACATTGGAAGATGATTTGAATGCTTACCTTCAAATTAGCACACAAAATCAGGAAGGGATCAATGAGAGGTTGGATTCTTTGGATGAATCATTGAAGAAGGTGGAAATTCAAGTTAGGCAACTGGCACATCAACTCCAAGCACACCAAAAGGAGGAATATCCTAGCCAATTGGAGCAAGTCAAGGTAATCACAAATTTAAAGAGTAAACAGGTAATATATAACAAATTTTGTGATTCTTTGGATGCAGGCACTAATCAAGAAGATAATGGCGAGGAGATACAAACCAACATTGAGGAGTTGAGCCAATCAAACAAGAAGGAGAATTTGGAGGCATTAACCTCACCAAAGTTGCATGAATTTTCCAATCCTGATAGGCCACCAAATCCATTTCCATGTAGCTTGAAGGATGAGGAGCAAGGTAAGCAACTTCCTGACATCTATAATATGCACTCCTAAGGAGATAGTGGAAATAAGATTGGGATGACTATGACCTTAGAAGAAGAGCATGAAATGGCCAATTTAGAAATTGAGGAGTGTAAGCTAATTTTAGATGCTGAGGTTGTTGAGATGGGACTTGACATTGTTAAAGTGGATGAAGAAGTGATTCAACCAAACTTGGTTGAACTTAAAGAGTCCCCAAAAGTCATCTCTACTACTATTGGTGGTAAGGAAGAGCAGAAATCTGATATGCCCAGGTTGCACAAAGACAAAGATTATTACCATGTTCCTATAGCACTGGAGGATCACCCTGAGGCGACCTTCACATGTCCCTTTGAGACATGTTCTCTTCAAGGAATACTATTTAGGGGTTGCCATACATCGGGCACATTTCAAAGTTATATTTTGTTCATCCTCTCAGTCATGGGCTCCAATTGCATTATGGGTGGAAGGAGCCCTACACATCGTATATGGGAACGATGAAAATCAGGTTTCATCTAAACCCCCTCTGTAGTATGCATGCTCACATTGAGGACAATGTGAATCTTTAAGTGTGGGGTGCATTTTATGTTTTGTGTTTTTACTTTTAAGTGCATTTTGTGTTTTTACTTTTTAAAGTTTAATAATGTTTTACCTTGAATAAATGAGTTTTAGAAAGTTCAATTGTTATAAAAATTGTTAATAGATGACCTTTGAATTTTTGAAGCATGAATTTGAGAATTGAGTAGAATTGGTGCTTATTGTCAATTTTGTTGGTTTTTCTTTGCATTGCCATTAACCTAGTGAGGAATTGAGCCATCAACTTATCATTATTGTTGTGGGTGAACATCTTTGATTGATGAATTGCTAGAACTTGCTTTGATATGCATTTTAAGATTATATAAAAATTTCAATTAGGCATCAAGATATTAAGGCAATTAGGTGAACCCACTTTGGCTTAAAAAGACTAACCCTATTTTTAACTTTAGTTAGCCAATTTTGAGCTTATTTTACTTTTCCTTTTCTTTCTTTTTCACAACACCATTAGCTTGAACCTTGTTGTTTAACTCTTACCCTTTCATTAGGTCAAGAGCATTTTAAGAGCGTTTATGACCGAGTGTTGTGTTGAATTAAGTGTGGGGTTAAATTTAGTAGGTTTAAGATTGCAAAGCAAAATAATAAAAAAAAGAAAAAAAAAGAAGAAATATATATATATAATAATAAGAATAATTATTGTTCTTGTTGAAAGGGTTGGGAATGTATCATTACAAGATTTAATAAGTGAGTTCCCTTGAAAAGCTCTGTAATGCCAAGAGGTAGATGAGAGGAAGGTGTTTCGGGACTGTTGGGTTATGTATATGATCGGGTATTTCATTCTTAAAGTTCTCTTGAACTTAATGATTAAGCTCACATTTCCTAAATGCCATGCCTTTACCTTAGCCCCATTACAACCCAATAAAGACCTTTTGATTGATGCTTGATTCTTATTTGTGGTGGAGATTTGATTGATAAGCAAGCCTATGGTAATAATCTTTCATTGATTGTTATGACTGTAAACACCACTATGATCAAACACTTGTAAGAGTTGGTGAGGGAGCGACAACATAGGTTATGCATGGAAAACCACTTAATTGCATGGGTGTCGATTTTGTTTGATTCGATATTGATTGTGGATTTAGTGATAAGGAAGTCTTGATGCATATTTATAACTCTTGAACTTAACAAAATTTATCTTGTTAGTGTGTTTTGATTTTAGCCTTGCTTGGGGACAAGCAAGGAATTAAGTGTGGGGTAGTTGTTTTATTAGTCTTTGTCATAGAATTGTATCTTATTTATTATGATGATTATAGTTTTATTTAGGTATTTTGGTAGCTTTAATCTGTTTATTTAGTGTTTTCATCAATTTTGGTAGTTTTAATTTATTTCAGTGTTTATGTCATTTTGTTCTAGTTTTTAGTTTGGTGTTTATTTGTTGTTGGTTAATGTTTATTTGATTCTTGTTTAAAGTTTGTTTAAGTGTTTATTTTAGGTTAATAAGCAAACATCATCTTAAGGGAAAAACCAAAGACAAGAGAGGAAGGAAAAAGCAAGGAACCAAGTGAGGAAGAAAATAATGGACAGTAGCTAACACACTCAAGGGACACGGCCAAGCTTGTGGCCGTGTCCCATACCAAGCTAAGAAGAAGTCCAAAAGATCAGAAGGAGACACACTCAAGGGACACGGCCAAGCTTGTGGCCGTGTCCCTCCAAATACCTCAGACATGGCCAAGCTCACCTAAGCTTGGCCGTGTCACACACTCAACTCCAAAGAAAGAAAGAAAGAAAGAAAGAAAGAAAGAAAGAGCCAGTGAAAGACATGGCCAACTGTCTTGGTCGTGTCCCATGGAAATCAAGAGACACGGCCAAGCCAACCTTAGCTTGGTAGTGTCACCTAATGGAAAGTAAGGAAAAGACCATGAAACACGGCCAAGCACACCCAAGCTTGGCCGTGTCACCCTTAATTTCTATAAATTCTTTTGCACAAAAGAAAAAAGGGAAGGAGAGGACGACTAGGGTTTGAGTTAGAGAAAAAGAAAAGAGAAGGAGAGGGCAAACATAATTTGGGATGAGGAGAGAGTGACACTCTCCTTGTCCCTCATCTTCATCCTCCATCTTCATCTTCTCCATCTTCCATTGATAAGATCTTTGAGGTTCTTTGGGATCAAGTGGGTTGACAAGCTCTCAAAGGTTGAAGAAGCTTCATTGAAAGGATTGGTGACTTGAGAAAGCTCCTTTCTATCTTCCAAAGGCACAATCAATTGAAGGGTTGGTTACTTGAGAAAGCTCCATTCCATATTGCAAAAGGGAAATCAAACATTGAAGAGGGCTTGAGTTCTTCATCAAACATCAAAGTGGAGCGAGGAGGAAGATTAGTAATCCTACTCTTGGCATCTTCACAAGGGGTTTTTCTATTCTCTCTTTTAATTCATTCCAATATTGTTTTTGTTATATTAAGAGAATTGATATTGCAATGAACAATTTGTATTTGATTTATATTGAGTTGAATGAATGTTTTAAATTGATGATGTTGAGCTAAAAACCCATGCTTAGGGATTGTAGTATATTTGATTGAATGCTTTGATTTGATATTTCCATTGATGTACCTTGTTGTTGGTTGATTGCATTGGTTTGTATGCTAGGTTGATAGATTAGCTACCTATTGATATCTAGATATTGAATGAAGGACCGAGAGGTGAAATTCAATATTGGAATTATGCAATCGGCTACCCTATGATTGAATTAGAAATATAAGTTCTAGGGTTTCATTAATTTGATAATTTGAAACAATTGGTTATTGCTATTTCATGAATGTGAGAACTAATGGATTGGTAATTGACTAATTAACCTTAAGGAACAAATTAATTTATAAGGTTATGTTAATGGATAATTGAGAATTGAGCTTTGATTGAATGGACCTATAACCCTAGGCACCTTCCCAAGAATCTATTTGATCTTATATCACCTTCACACATTAATCCCTACACTCCTTAATTTTAGGTTTAAATTGTTCTTTTGCATTCCAAACAACAAACTCTCGCTTTTAATTTAATTGCTTTAATCAAGCTATTACGAACCACACCTTCTTAGGGAAACGACCTTGGGGCGATCACCTTTGCTACAGCTACCTCGTATACTTGCGAGTGACGCTTGTAGTAGAACTTAATTCGAGCTCAACAAGTAACCTTGTCGAATGATCTTCTTAACTAGGGCCAAACCACTCATATGCGGTCCGCAACTTCCAGCATGTATTTTTGACATGATATGATCCACTTCAGGCTTTCTTAAACATCCTAAATGCACCCCATCAGGCCATCTTTGATATAACTCTCTAAGGAATGTCATGTATCGCAAAGACCACCGCCTTATGGCTCTTCTTTCTTTCTTTGTTGCCCCCGGCGGGTATTCTCTTTCCTCCAAAAATCGCTTTATAGTGTCATACCACGCATCATGGTCTGTATCAATTTCCATGATTGTTTCATATTCATAGCAAGGAGTTGATGAACTGGTCAAAATCAGAGGCTTAAGAAATAAGCTGACAGGATTTTCCCATACCGAAGACAATGTGGCTAGGGCATCAGCCATTTGATTTTCTTCTCTTGACAGGTGTACAAACCTACACTCCTTAAAATTCTTCTTTATCATGGTCAGGTAATGGTGGTATGGTTTTAATTTTTTCCTCTTTCAACTCCCACTCTCCATTTACTTGGGATACTATTAGCAATGAATCGCCAAAAACTTCCACCTTATCCACCTTCATAATCATTAGGGTTTTCAAACCGAAAATACAAGCTTCATATTCCACCATATTATTGGTTGCCCTAAATTTCAACTTTTTGGCTAAAGGGATGAATTCCCCTTTGGGTGATTCTAGTATAACTCTCAAACTTGCTCCTTTCCTGTTTACTGCTCCATCAAAATACATTTTCCACCCTTGTACTTCAATTGCTTCTAAATGTTCATCCAAAAATTCCAAGATTACTTCTTCACTATCTGGTAATGGTTGTTGGGCCAAGAATTCTGCCACCACTCTACCTTTGATTATTTTCCTGGTTACATACTCAATCTCAAATTCTTCTAATATTATCAACCATCGACCATATTTCCCAATCAAAGAGGGTGTCTCCCTTAAGTACTTCATTGGATCCAACTTGGAAATTGCTTGCACACTATACGATTGAAAGTAATGCCGCAACTTCTTAGAAAACCAAACCACGGCTATACAAGTCTTTTCAATGATACTATAATTCATTTCATAAGGTAGGAGCTTTCTACTCAAATAGTAAACTACATGTTCAAGCCCTGACTCATCTGCTTGGGCTAGCATGACTTCTATTGACTCTTCTTCTACTGCTAAGTATAGTAATAGAGGTTTGCCAGGTTTAGGCAGTTTTAACACAGGTGGATTCAACAAATACTCTTTTATTTGCTCAAAGGCCTTTTGACATTCTTCATTCCATATGACCGGCTAATTCTTTCTAAGCAATTTGAAGATAGGCTCACAAATTGTTGTGAGTTTTGTTATGAATCTGCTAATATATTGTAATTTACCAATAAATCCCTGAACTTCTCTCTCCGTCTTAGGGGCTGGTATATCCCTGATTGCTTTAACTTTGTTAGGATCAATCTCAATGCCATTCGGACCAATCACATGTCCTAATAATTTGCCTAAAGTAACACCAATCACACACTTCTTCGGGTTCAATCTTAGCTTATATTTCAAAGCTCTATCGAAAAATAATTCCAGGTTTTGGAAGTGTTGTTCCCTTGTATCCGATTTAACCATCATATCATCAACATATACTTCAACTTCTTTGTGAATCATGTCATGAAATAGTGTGGTGGCCATCCTTTGATAGGTTGCTCCAGCATTCTTTAAGCCGAATGGAATCACCCTATAACAAATTATACCCTATGTAGTAATGAAAGCAGTTTTGGCTTTATCCTCTTAGGCCATTAACACATGGTTGTACTCAAAAAATCCATCTACAAATGAGTGTAGCACGCTAGAGGCTGCACTATCAATTAGAACATCTATATGAGGTAAAGGAAAATCATCTTTAGGGGAAGCCTTGTTCAAATCTCTATAGTCCACACAGACCCTTATTCTTCCATCTTTCTTTGGCACTGGTACTATGTTGGCTAACCAATCTGGGTATTCTATCACTTCAAGGAACTTCACTTGTATCTGCTTAGTGACCTCTTCTTTAACCAATTTAGCCCACTCAGGTCTTAATCACCTAAGCTTTTGTTTAACAGGTCTCATGTGAGTGTAAGTAGGAATATGATGCTCGACTATGTCTCGATCTATTCCAGACATATCCTCATAAGACCAAGCAAACACTTCTTCATATTTTTTGAATATTTTTTCAAATCTCTCTCTCTCTCATCAGGAGTAAGGTCGGATGCTATGCTAATGTTTTTAGGATTTTCGATTGTTCCCAAATTTAATGATTGTGTGTTAACAGAATTAATATTAAAGATGCTCATGTAACTATTATTTGAATATATGCAACCATCAGGAGAAACATCACACAAGCAAACAAAATCAGACTTTATTGTATTCATTTTGGAAAAGAAAACATCATCATCCTCATACAAAGTAGACAAATTAAAATAAAAATCAAAATTATTGTTCTCAAAATCAAAAGGCAGGATGTCTTCAAACTTTTCTTCAACCAGGGTAGCAATCTCCTCCGAAGTCTTCTCGGCTTTCAGGACATCTTCATTCTTCTCTTTTGGATTGGATTCTTTGTTGGTTGACAGGGTGAGCACTTTCTTCACTTGGTAAACTAGCTCAGCCACATCTGCAAAATTTCAAAACCCGGGATGAACTTTCCCATGAACATGATTGGCTCGGGCTTTTCTTGGAGTGGTCCCATATCTGGAGCTTTGATTAAGATCTGTTCAAGTGGTGGGAAGTTCATTTTCTCACCCTTCTTTAGCTGGACATCATTGGCTTCATCATATCCCAACCCTTTCTTGGAAGATTGAATTCTAAAGTCTGGCAGCTTTGTCAAACCGGCCTTACCCTTTCCAAGACCAGCTTCGGGAAGGTAGTTCATTTTCTTCATCATATTCAAGACTTTGGAGTCCACTACTTCATCATCAAAAATTGCAGCTACTTGAAAACCATTGAGAGGCCTTTCAATCATTAAAGCGTTAACAATCTCATTATCTTCAGCTTCAATGACCACTGTCTTATCTCCGTTGGGGAACTTCATCTTTTGATGAAGGGTGGAAGGAACTCCACCAAGAGGATGAAACAATGGTCGCCCCAAGAGTAAGGCGAAGGTAACCGGTATGTCTAAAACAACAAACTCCACAATAGATTCAATTGGACCAACCTTGACAGCAACTTTGAAAGTCCCTTCAGCATGTCTCTTAGTGTTGTCATAAGCCCGAATTGTTACCTCAGTCGGGCTTAGATCCCTTGTTGACATGGCTAGCTTTGGCAATATCTTAAGTGGGTAGACATTTATGGCAGACCCATCATCAACCATTACACATGGAGTCCTCTTCCCCTTGACTTCTATTTTGATAAAGAGAGGGCGGATGTGATCTCTTCCCTCCTCCGGTAAATCCGCATCTGAGAAAGAAACTGCTCCCATATTAACTTCACTCTTCTCTTAAACCTCTTCACATTTCATCACCCCTCCAATTTTTATGAAGTTGATCAACTCCTCCGGTGTTGTGGAGGTAGAAATTAGCATGCTAGCCAAGGCTTTGGCCATAGTTTCTCGGTGCTTTTTAGAAGTAGCTAATAAGTCCCAAATGCTAACACTTGCTTGTGTTCTTTTCAATTGCTTGAGCACAGCATCATCTTCTTCTTCTTTATTTCCTACCCCAACTTCCTTACCCTTATTAGTTTCTACCTCCTTAGGTGGTGACCTTGCGTAAGGCTTACCAGATCTAGTGTTCATTACCTCATCTTCTTCGGGCTCGGACCAAGTCGACTCCTCCTTCTTGGATACAAGATCATCATCACTATTGCTTGAATCCCAAAACCCATTGACAACACAAATTGTTACTTCTTCACCCACCATAGCTTGTTTAATTTCACCAAATACCTCTTCTTCTTTGGTTGCTTCTCTACCCACATCTTGAAAAGAAGACAAGACAAAGTCCTCATGCAAACCTCCTCCAATCATGAAGGTTGTCGGTGGTGGAACTCTATTGAACTTTGGTAATGGGTTGTCTTTGGTGTTTGGCTTATTGGGCTCGGGTAGCTTCCCATTATCAATTAGATTTTGGATCTCATGTCTCAACCTCACACACCTATCCGTGTCATGCCCTTGCATTTGGTGAAATTGACAAAATGCTTTAGTATCAAAATTAGGTGGGAGAGGGTTAGGCAAAGGGCAAGGATTTAAGGGTTGTAGTAATCCCTTTCTTTGAAGTTTATTGAGAACCCAAGACATCAGTTTCCCCAATTTTGAAAATTGTCTCCTTGTTCCTTGGTTAGTAGCATTGACACTAACTGCCTTTTGCATGCTTTGACTACCAGACTGATAGTTCCCTTTCTCAATCCTTCTTGTTGAAAAATGGTTCTTCTCTCTTTCCCATTCTTCAATTTGCAAACCCACTTGGAGAAGGTCTTTGAAATCATGGATGAGTGTATAAGACATCCTTTCACGTAGACTAGGCAACACCCCTCTCACAATCATCCTTATTTGATCGGATTCATCGGGCCTCTTCTTGAGTAAAGCAGCCTTGTTTCTCCATCTCTTCACATAATTCACAAAATTCTCATTCGACCTTTGCCTAATGGACTCCACTTCCATTAAGGTAACTTCCATCTCGATGTTATATCCATATTGTTGGATGAAGCCTTTGTAAAGCAGATCCCAACTCTTTTGTGTTCCATCATCTAAGATAATGAACCAATTTTGGACAACAGGGTCCAATGAGAGCATAAAGTACCTTAGAGTTTGAGCCTTAGTAGCTCGGGCAGACTGCATCAAACTTAGGGTCCAATGAGGATTTTCAGTTCCATCAAACTTCGCAAAAGATGGCATCTTGAACTTGTACGGGACTTCTAAATCTAGCTCAAATAGTTTATCAACTTCGGACATTTCCTCGGTTTTCAATTTCTTCTCAAATTTCTTTTCTAGACCAGCAATCATCTTTTCAACATCAGAAGTTTCAGTTTTCTCCACAGTTGACCTTTCAACAATCTTCGGTTCTTTCTTTTTCTCTTGAGCATCTTGGTAGAATTGAGCCCAATCATCATCATCATCAATGATCACCTTTTCATCATCAAAAACCACTTCACCAACTTTTGTCTTCCCTTTTTCCTTTGGCTTCTTAGTGCTAGCAGATGCCTTGGCATGATTTTCTAATATTGCAGTCAATTGGTTCTTCATGGTCTCAGCTAGGGCCTCTTTTATTTCTTCCATCTTGGAGTTGAGGGCATCATCCACCATTCTTTGAATTTGTTCGGGCTCCATTGTTTTTGGTGAGCAAGTAATTGAGTCGTTGGTAGATACTTTGTCTCCGACATAGGTCAGATTATCGTAAGCTTTTGAACTGTCATAATCCAGGGCTGTGAGCCAAATGTATGCATGTATGCACAAACAATAGACAAACAAGGACAAATAGGATGTTCCTTCCAACCTTATAACATCCACACATGAACGGCAAGTCTCTTTTTCTAGGTATATGGTTAACAAAATACCAACATGTGGTATCTTGTTTTCGAATAATTCCCTCGGACGTTTCAACCAATAGTTATATTTTCAAACATGGAAATCAAATTATGATAATTCCCATTAATTAGGTTTTAATCCATTTAACCAACTAATGTAGCTTTTATGTTATATTGGATTAAAATGAAATTAAGAGGTTTATTATAAATAGATTTCTCACTTGAAAAAGGTAACTAATGGTTCATGCCAAAAACAAGCCCATGATTAATTATTCTTAGTATAAACTAGGCTCACAATTGATTTTTGGTATTCCTTAATTGACCTAAATAATTTGCAAGCTCTTTGTAAGAAAAGGTTGGATAAAAATAATTTTATTTCTAATCCCATTGTAAAAAGAATTTAGAAAAAATGGATTTTGGGCTTAGTATTTCGACCATGAGCAAAAGAATTTTTTATTTGTTTTTTTAGAAAAGTTTTATGTCCAAAGACCATCTTGAAAAGTTTTAAAAAATAGTTTTGGTCTTTTGGACTTTAAAGAAAAATTTATTTAGAGCTTACAATATACTTAGGTCATATTAGAAAAAGAACAAACCAAATAAGCCATGATTTAAGCCAAGATAAATTAACCATAGTCAAAAAACATGCATTTTGGGTAAAAACCTAAGGAAAGTAACTAGGCCAATTACATGAGCTTTAGTCTTTGGGTTAAAAGGCTTAGATTCCCATAGCAAGTATATACAAAATGGTACGAGGCTATGAGTGATTATGCCATACTCGATCTCCATACCTTGAGTGAAAGTATGGTATCCCTTACATAACACAACATGGGTAACACGGGCAATCTAACTCACGCACACGATGCAATATAATATTATGCAATGGATAATATCATTATAAGAAAGGATAGAATAATATAAAGACCAACGAAATCAACTTCTCTTATCCCCAATGGAGTCGCCACTGTGAGCGAGGATTTTCGCCCCCACTCTTGGTGGAATGGTTCTTGCGACTTCGGCACTATTTAGGCTAACACGGACCTAAGTCCGGAGAAAATGGAGTAGCCACCCGGATGGGCAGGGAAAAAAGAAAGGGGTGGATGACTCAATTCCTAAGGAATCCTTAACCCCCTAATGGGTTCAGAAAGTTGGGTACGTATGGGGAAGGTGAGAAATGGCCCAGCACCCCCACAACGCCCGGTTCATTGGAACTGGCCTCCTTTATAGGTATTAATATTATAGAATTCTTAAGTATAACAATATTATCCATATTATACATAATAATTAAAATAGAGCATCGATATATTAAAAATCAAAACAATGTTCAAACAAAACAAATCAATGGACACCCATCCGAAGATGGAAACATGCCCTTACATAATCCATGCCTAAATAAGACACCCACCGAAAGGTAGAAACATGTCCTTTACATTAGTTCTAAAATAGAAAATAAATTTAAATTACATGATATTTAACTAATGAGGTACCCACCAAGTGGAAACATACCTTTTATAACATTTGGAAATCTAAATAAATTGATAAAAGTAAATAACCATTCATCATAATTAACTCATTCATCAAATATATCAAACATCAATAGAACATAAACATCCATCCATCATAAACTAAATAAGCCAAGCATTGAACTTAAATAAATTAAAGCATAGAAAATAAATCAAAGCACAATCAAATATAAAATTGAATAAAGCAAATAAATATTCAAATTAGGGCTACTGTTTCTATTTAAGTTTCTTTGTTTCATGTGTTTAAGGTTTTGGAATTCATGAGTTTAAGCTACTGTAAATTTTAATACAATTGAGATGGAGCCAAATTTTAGAATTTAATAGGTTGATAAAGTTCTTTGATTAACCAAATTAGTGTTTGAGAAGTGAGATCATGAAACTAAGGTTTGAACACTTTAAAACATTAGGTTGTATGATTATTAGCTACTTACTGTGTTGAATTTTTTTTAGGTTTGTGAGGTTTAAAGGTTTAAAGGATTAGGGTTTAGAAGAATTAGGGTTTAAGGTTTTAAGGGAGTTGGGATTTACTATTTTAGGTTTTGGAGTTGAATTAGGGTTTTAGAATTTTAGAATTAGAGTTTTGGTGAATGCATTAGGTTTTAGAATTTGAAGAAACTATTAATAATTTTATGAAACTTTATGAAAACAAACAAAATGATTTAAAGTTTATAGAAACAGAAAATATATTTTTTAGGGTTTTTGGAAAGAAACAGAATTCAATTTATGGTTTTAAAGAATAGGAAGACAAATTAGAGTTTTGAGATTTTGAAGAAACAAAAATAAAAATTTTAAGAATTTTGGGAAACAAATAAACGAATTAAGATTTTTTAGTTTTAGGAATAGTAAATTAAGGTTCTAGGATTTCTAAAATCAAAACAAGCTACAGTGAAGACATTAGTACCTCCGTTTGTTGGTTCCACCAAAAATTTCTTCTTGGATGAACAAGAACAAAGACAAGCTTTGCTGCCTTTGATCAATTGAATTTACTTGACTGCTTGGCTCAAAAAGTCCCCTTCCAATTCACTGTTAGAAGGAATTTTTAAAATTTCAAGTTTTCCTCTTCAATTTCGGTTTCAAATTTCCTCCCCATTTTCGATCCAATTTCTAATTCCTTTCTTTTTCCCCTTTTTTGTGTTGTTTTAGTCATTATTTATAGAAGATTTCTTAATTAATCTTAGTTATTCATGAAATATAATATCAATTAAGAAAAAGAAACCGAAACCTAATTGTATTAGGTTTCGGAAAAATTTGCGTTGGAAAAATTGCGCTCGCGAAAAAACCTGCTGCGGAAAAAATGCGCTGGCAAAAAGAAAGCTGCCGCAGGCTGACGAATTGGCCTGCAGGCCATTTCGCCGCAGCCCCTTTCGGCGACGAAATTTTTCGTCGCCGATTTTTTATTTTTATTGTTATTATTTTTTGTTTATTATTATTTTTTATTGGTTATTAATAAAAATTAAATATTAAAGCAAATATTTTTTAATTAAGATAACAAAAATTATTTTGGACTAATTAAAATATATTGGACAACACAAATATTATTTTGGACTAATTAAAATATATCGGACCGGATTGGATAAAAAATTAAGGGTCTACACTATGGTTAACATGTTTTGGTTTGAGTTACGGCCCATTTCGTTTTTCTTTTTCCTAATATGACCTATTTATGGTTTAAGCCCAAAATAATTCTTTTAAGGCCCAAAAGACCAAAATTATTTTTCAACTCTTTTTCAAAATGGTCTTTTGACATTAAACATTTTTTTAGATAGTTCAAAAATCCTTTTTCCTCATGGCCTATGCTTAAAGCCCAAAATTCATTTTTAAAAAAACCTTATTTAATGGGTGTGAGCAGGGATTTTCTCCCCCACTCCCGGTGGAATGTTTCTTGCGACTTTGGCACTGTTTAGGCTCAGGACCTTAGAGAACACAGGCCTATGCTAAGAGAAAAATGGCCGCTACCCAGATGGGCCGAAAAAAAGAAAGGGATGGATGACTCGATTCCTATGGAATCCCCAACTCCCTAATGGGTTTGGAAAGTTGGGTACATGTGGGAAAGGTGAGAAACGGCCCAGCACCCCATAGTTCTTTAGAACCGGCCTCCTTTATAGGTCTTAATATTATAAAATTCTTAAGTATAACAATATTATCCATATTACATGCAACAATTAAAATAAAGCATCATTACATTAAAATCAAAATAATCTCCAAATAAAACAAATAAACGGACACCCATCCGAGGATGGAAACATATCCTTACATCGTCCATGTCTAAAACTAAATAGGACACCCACCGAAAGGTAAAAACGTGTCATTTACATTGTTCTAAAATATAAAAGAAATTTAAATTTCATGATGCTTAGTACATGAGGTACCCAAAATATGGAAACATACCTCTTACAATGTTTTGAAACTAAAGCAAATCAATAAAAGTAAACAACCATTCATCATAAATAAATCATTCATTTAATTTAAACAAAACAGTAAGTATATAACTTTAGGGTTTAAGTAAATAAAATTGAAGCTTATGAAAATAAAATAAATCTTTAGATATTTGAAAGGAACAAGCTACTGTGATGATTTGAAAAATAGAATTAATTAAGATTTATGGTTTGAATAAATTAGGGTTTAGGTTTGTATTTTAAATAAAGCTACTGTATTTTGAATAATCATAATAAAGAAAATTAAACATAAAGACTTATAATACACAAATAAATATTGAGTCCTTCGATGAGCCCATACTGTCTTTTAGGGTTGTAGGTTTTGGTGTTGAAAATCAAGATTTTATGGTTTAAGATTTAGAAAATAGGGTTTCAAAATTGGAAGAAACTAAGGTTATTTTTTAAAGAATAATGCTACTGTGTGATTTTGGAAAGAAGAATTAATTAGGGTTAAAGCTTTTGATACTTGAAAAATAAGGCTACTGGATGTTTGAATTAGAAATTAGGTTAGGGTTTTAAGAAAACAATCTATTATTTTATGGTTTTAGAAAAGTGTAATTAGGGTTTTAGATTTTGAAAATATGTGCTACGGGTATTAAGGCATTCGGGTTTTAAAAGAAATAGTTTTAGGGTTTCAAATAGAGTTTGGATGGTAAATAGAATAATAGATTAAATTGTATGATGAAACAATTAATCCAATTTGATGAAGCTACTGTAAACATAAACAAAGAAATAGAGATTCAAACCTCCGTTGTTGATTCCACCACAATCTTTGAATTCTGGTTGAGCAATAATAAAGACAGTGTAAGCTGCCTTTGATGGATTGTTGTTGTTTGCTGCCTCTTGATCTTTCAAGCTTGAGGTTGGCCGAAAAAACCAAAAGTCCAAGGTCAAGTAAAAAATTTTAGCCCCTTTAATTTGTGTCTTTAATGTGGTATTTATAAGAAAAAAAATAATAAACCTAATCCTAATTGGCTAAAAAAATAAAAACCTTTTCGAAAATAAAATTAAAAACCAAGTAGAATAGGATTTGGGCAAAACCGCGTGCGGGACGGGCATGCAAAAATGAGCTGGCAAAAAATTTGCTACGGGCATTGGGCGCAGGCCAGCTAGTTTGCCGCAGGAATTTCCTGCGACGAATTGGCTCAAGCCAATTCATCTTTCGTCTTCGATTCTTCCGTCATCGATTTTTATTTATTTATTTTTATCTTTTATTTACTGTTACCTTTTTTATTTTTTATTAAAAATAAATATTATAAGTAATAAATATTAAAATAAATATTATTTAATTAAAACACCATAAAAATTATTTTGGACTGTTTAAAAATATCGTACCGGACAAGGTAAAAAATTAAGGGTCTACAATGGGCTTTCATTAAAACCCTTTTTTAAATGGGTTTATAACTAGCTAGATCAATTATGAAATATTAAAATCAATTGTGGGCCTAATTTATACCAAGACATGTTAATTGTGGGTTTGTTTGTGGCATAGATCATTGGTTATTTTTTTTTAATGAGAAATCTATTTATAATAAACCCTTTAATTTAGCTTTAATCCATAATATAGCATATAAGCTATCTTTCAGTTGACCTAATGGATTAAGGCTTAATTGGTGGGAGTTAATTAATTGATTTCTCTATTTGAAAAGACAATTATTAGTTAATCCCTTTGAGTGCATCTATCAAAAAATAAGATATCTCATGTTGATATTTTATTGACCATATACTTAGGAAAAGAAACTTGCCATACTAGTGTGGAAGATATAAGGTTGGAAGGAACGTCTTGACTTAATTTATTTGTTTGTATTATTTGTTGGTCATGCATATATGTATTGCATTACATTTGTATTGATCCTTTCTGGCTCACAGACCTGGAGTTCAACAGTTCAAAGGCTTATGACAATCCAACCTATGATAGAGAGTCAGAAAGTAGTAAAGGCTAAGTCAACTTTGAACCAAGATCGATGGATCGTAAACAAGTTCAGAACATGATGAAAGAGGCATTCACATCTAAGATGGAAGAATTAAAGGAGACCCTAGCCGAGACTGTGAGAAGCTAGTTGGATGTGCTGTTAGAGAACATTGGTAAGGTATCTGCCAGCACCAAGAAGCAGAAAGATAAGGGAAAGGCTAAGGTAGGCAAAGTAGCCTTTGATGATGACAAAGTGATAATTAATTATTATGATTGGGATGCATACTTTCAAGACCAGCAAGAAAATAAGAAAGAGAAGAAGGTTGTAGAAAAAACTGAATATGTTGATGTTGAAAAAATGATTGTTGCCTTGGAAAAGAAGTTTGAAAAGAAGTTAAAGACTAAAGAAGTGTTGAAGTTGGACAAGCTATTTGAGGATGATGAAGGAATCCTCTACAGGTTCAAGATTCCTCCCTTTGCTAAGTTTAATGGAACAAAAAATCCCCATTTGTATGTTAAGCAGTATATCTCTGCCATGTAGTCTGCTAGAGCTACTAAGGCTCAAACTCTAAGGTATTTCATGCTCTCATTAGATCATGTTGTGAAAAAATAGTTCAATACCTTATAGGAGAACGCTCAAAAGGACTAGAATTTACTGTACAAAGCTTTCATCCAACAGTATGGGTATAATATTGAATTGAAAGTAACTCTAATAGAGGTAGAATAAATAAGGCAAAAGCAAAATGAGAACTTTGTTAACTATGTCAAAAGATGGAGAAATAAGGTTGCACTTCTTAAGAAGAGGCCAGATGAGTCTGATCAGATCTGAATGATAGTAAGGTGTATTACCTAACCTTCATGAGCAAATGTTCCACACTCTTATAACGGACTTCAAGACCTTCTCTAAGCCAGGTTGCAAATAGAAGAGTGGAAAAGGGAGAAGAATCATTTTTCTAGAAGAAGGAATGAGAAGGGAAGTTACCAATCTGGTGGCCAGAGTATGCAGAAAGCAGTGGATGTCAATGCAACAACTGGTCAAGCAAATAGAAGATAATTTTTATATTTGGGGAGAGCTTTATCCTGGATTTTCAATAAGCTGCAGAAGCAAGGGTTATTATAGCCATTGGCTGCTCAACCGCTACACAATCCTCTGCCATCAAACTTTGATGCTTAGGCCTTCTGGCAATTTCATCAAATGTAAGGGCATTAAATAGATAAATGTGCTCGATTAAAACACAAGATCTAAGATTTGATTGTCAATGAAAAGTTTCCTGAGCCAGATAAGATCAAAACCAACAACAATCCTTTGTCTAAATTTAGAAGAGTGCCACCAGCAGCAACCTTCACAATAGGAGGACTGAAGGAAGATTTTGTTTTATCCTATTTTTAGGATAGTATGATGAAGGAAGATGGGCCTCTAAACCAGAAGTAGAAGAGGTACAAAATAATGATATCCTCGCCCTTGACCTATCCAAGTAGATGAAGTGTTTTTTACTCTAACTCAACAAGCTTCCCTAAGCTTGAGTGCTGCTTATTTTATTTTTGTTTTCTTTGATATTTCATTAGAACAATTGTGTTTTTCAAATTAAAGTTGCTTGAATAAATTACTTTGAATTTATTTTGTTGGTCTTTGTTCATTTTGAAGCTTAACCGATGATGAATCTAGCTTGATGTTCATAAATTAGCATATCTATGAACCATGATTCAAATGGCTTTACTAGGTAAGGGCATTATTCTATAGCATTGAGCTGAGTATGCTTACTTAGAAAGGGCTCCCACATAATTGCCTGTGCCTAGATTCTAGTCGATCTTAGAATATGCTTTAACAAACTTTTGGGGCAAAATTGAACTTTGCTTATTTAAGAGAGAAATGATCTAGGCATTGTTTGATGAGCAAACAACTAGTATCCACCCTATTAATATCAAACTCTAGTTTATCCCTTTGAGCCTTCATGAGATTTCAGCTTTCTTTTCATTAGCTTATAAACCCTGATAACCTATCCTGAGCTGTTATGACACTTATAGCAAGTCTAATGTCACTGAGTTGCCAAGAGGGCAAGAAGATCGAAGAAAGGGATGCTCAATCAAGATGATGAAAAAAAATTGAAGTTTAATTGAATTTAGGTCTGATGGCATCAAGATTACAAGAGATTCATCCTCATTAAAACAAACGCATGTTGCTCTATAGTTGAAAGCATAGGGCAGTACGAACAAGAAGACTCTCTTAGAGTTAAAAAAAGATATAAAAAAAAGGAGGAAAAAAGAGAAGAAAAGAAAGGAAGGAAAAATGAAAAATAAGAAGAAAGAGGAAAAAATAAAAAATAAAATAACAAAAAGCTAACATAGTTCTTTTTACTTGAAATAATAGAAGACTTCCACTCATCCTACGAGAAGAAGTTTGACTTGAATTGGTCCAACCCAACCAGAGATTCAACCACAATCAGAGAAATAGGAGAAAGACCACCTAGTTCATGATACCCATCACAGTTCCAAGTTAGTCCTGCGAGCAAAATGATGAAATTCCAAAAGAGAGAAAAGAAAAGGAAACAAAGAGAAAAAAAAAGGAAAAAAAAAAAGAAATAAAAGTAAGAAAAAGAAATGAATGAGATTCTCAAACTTTTTGCAAATGTAAAGATTGACATAATCAAGATCCAGATTCATGCCTAAAAAATGGAAGAACATTCAAATCCCTATCTTTTCATGCTTCCAACTATCTAAGGTTTCAACAAACGGTTTATAGTGTGAAGGTTTGTCCATAGTATCACGTCATCTCCAATCTAAAAATGGCATTTGCTTAACCCATGTCCCTTATAGACCCCATTTCAAGATAGCTAAAGTCCTGTTGATCTCTCTTAATAGGTAGAGTCTATTAGTGGAGATTATTTGAAAAGGCATACATATGAGATAAATAATATTTAAACTTAATAAGACATTTGGCCAAGTAATGTTTATGTGCCTATCTAAAGTGCAATAGTTCTTGCTCAAACAAAAACATTGACACTAATTTGATGAAGCCAATACATGGTTTTTAAAATTCAAAATGTTTTTTGTTACATGAGCCCTCAAGCTTAGAAAAGTATGCTGCATTTGTCGAATGTTAAAGAATATATTAGGTAAGGTGGGCTAATGAAGGCACTATTTGCACAGTCATGAAAAGTTGTCAATCAATGTGTTGAATCATGGGTTGACATAGATGTTTGACTATACTGTTTGGGCCCCCACTACTCATGTGTTCGAATAAGTGATAGAACATTCGAATGGACTAGGTTATTAAGCCGGGATTTAACATAATATGGCCTATAAATATAGAATTAAGAAAAAAAAGAAAAGGTGGCCACAATTATCAAAGTACTCAGAAATTAATTTAAAGCTTATAGACCCTTAATTTCAGCCCTAAGTTGGTAGGTCCTGATTAAAGAATGTCAAAATAAATGTGATCCGACTTTAAAAGATTTAAACCTAGTTTACAACTTTTAAATAAGTCAGTCTAATTTTGAAAGGCATAAATTTAATTATAAAACCCTAAATTAAGTTTTTTGGCCCATATTAAAACTGTCCAGTCTAGAAATTAAAAATATACAAGATTATCTTGAGTTAGGACGGCCCAGGAGACTTGAGCCATTGCTCATGTCAACCTAGAGGGCCCAGGTTGACTTGAGCATGGCTCATGTAGATCTGGTTGCCCATATCAACATGGCCTTAAGTCATGTCGATATGGCACACCAGATCGACATGGTACTAACTTATTTTTAAGTTTTGGACAGCCAGTTTCCTAATTAGGCTATAATTCTTCTTAAAGACGGATTACATGGATTCAGTTTAGGGTTTTTTTGAAGGATGATTTTTCTATAAATACTAATGTTTAATGCCAGCAATAGGCAATAAGAAGAATTAAAATGACAAGAAGGATTAAAAGAGCAACAATGATCAATAAAGCAACAAGCAATACTTAGTAACCAATTTGAACCAAGAACAAAAGTCATCAGCACACCAAAGGCAGTAACACTGTCTTTATTCTTATTCAACCAGAAATCAAATTTTGGTAGAACCGACAATGGAGGTTTGGCCTTAGATCTTTAATTTGTTTATATTTACGGTAGCCTCATCCTTTGATTCATAAGTTGTTTAAGCATACAATAGCCTTAGCATGTTTTCTTTTAAATGTTTTGATTATTTATTTTGATATTAATTTTTCCAGTAATTTAAATTGTTAAACCCTAATCATATGTTTTATAAATCAAAGTTTCAATTCATTTTACTTTATCCAGTAGCCTAAATCACTGGTTCAACCATCAAAACCCTAATATGTTTTGCAATTCTAAGAACCCTAATAGTTTTCTTAATTTTCCAAAAAACCTTAAACTGTTTTTCTAAAACCTTAAACTATTTTATTAATTGTCAAAACCAAAACCTTAATTTATTTCCACAAACCATAAGCTATTTTTTGAAAATAATAAATTAAATACTCTACCCTCTTTTAAAACCATAATCCAGTAAACCCTAACCTATTTCCAAAAGATCAATACCCAATTTTCTCAAACCTCATCCAGGACCTTAAAATTCTTAAACTTTAATTCCCAAAACTAAGACCCTAAAACCCTAATACCAGTAGCTTAATTCCCAAACCTAGGTTCCAAACCTAATTCCAATAACTTAATCCATAAACTCTAGTTTCATAGAAACCCTAAAATTCCTTAAACCCTAAATTTCCTAAACCCTAATCTAAACCCAAATCTTGTTAACCACCAAAACCTCAAAACCATAATCCTAGTGATCTTAAACCCTAATAAAGTAAACCAATATTAATTTTATCTAGTAGCCCTAAAAAATGTTTTTAGTAAACTTAATTCAGTAATCAAATTTCTAAACTCTAAACCTAAGTCATAAACCTTAATCTCAAAATCTAAAACCCTAATTTTGTTTATTTAATGATTTAAACTACAGTTTTAATTGACTTGCCATTTGTTATATGATGGATGATTTTTTTTATGATGGATGTTTTATTTATTATGTTTGAATGATTTAATTATTTATTTATTTAGATTTTATGATTGTAAAAGGTATGTCTCCACTTTGTGGGTTCCTCGATTCTCATTATGTAATTTAATTTATCATTTAAAGATTTTGGGGCTATTGTAAAGGACAAGTTCTCACTTTTTGGTGGGTGTCCTATTTGTTTTAAATATTGGACATGGTTGTAAGGGCATGTTTCCATGTCATATGGGTGCCCATTTGTTGTTTTGTTTTGAACATTACTTTGATTTTAATACAATGATATTTTTATTTTAATTAACACATTTAGTATAGATAATATCATAATAACTAAGAATTTTATAATATTTAGACCTAAAAAAGAGGTCGATTCTAATGAACCGGGCATTGTGGTGGTGCTGGGCCATTTTCACCTTCCCCACGCGTACCCAACTTTTCAAACCCATTAGGGGGGTTGGAGATTCCTTAGGAATCGAGTCATCCACCCCTTTCTTTTTCCCTGGCCGTCTGGGTGGAGACTCCATTTTTTTTTGGGTTTAGACCCGTGTTCTCTAAGGCCCTGAGCCTAACAGTACTGAAATCACAAGAATCATTCCACATGGGAGTGGAGGCAAAAAATTTTGCTCACAAAGCTCTCGGCCAGGATTTGGAAAAACAGAAATGGAAGCAAAGAAAATGGAGACTGTGACCACAACCAAGGCAGTAGCTAGGCAATTTAAAAATTACATGAACTTGGCTAAAACCCATCAATCCAAGCAGACAGTAGCATCATCAAGCCTCAACTTCGTGGATTGAGGTGCTCAAACAAAGTTTTATTCAATAATATTCCTTTGGTGGAGCCAATAAATGAAGGTACTGTTTATTAACTCATTTTAATTGAATTCTAATAATCATCTTCATTGTTTAACATGGCAAATTTTGTTTGGTTGACTTAAAAACCTCATCCCATAACCATAGTTTTAGAAATTTCATCCAGTAGCCATAACTCTAGGATTAGTTAATGCCTAAAACCCTAATCCAAAACCCGAATTCCTAAAACCCGAATTCTAAAACCCTAACTCCTAAAACCCTAGTTCCAAAATCCTAATTCTTTAAACCCTAAAATCCAAAACCCTAATTTTCAAACCAAATCCCTAATTTCCAAATTTAAACCCTAAGTCCCTAATTCCTAAATTAAAACCCTAAAATCCTAATTTCCAAACCAAAAACCTTATTCCATAATAAAAATTATTTTGTAAATTATTTACCTTTTGGGGGAGCTGCCCCCTTGATCCTCGCCCACTAACTGGCCAGCGGAATTATCGTATGCGTGGCGCCCTATATTTCATTAAGGGGTTAATGTTAAGATTTGCTCATGGGTTGCATTTTTTCTATGATTTTATTTTATTTAAGTCCTAATTTATTATTATTTAGTGATTATTTGTATTATTATTATTTATTTGCTTATGGATTGTAATTTCTTATTATTAAGGATTTTGAGATTGTAAAAGGCATATTTTCACTTTTTGAGTTCCTTGTTTATTCAATATGTTTATTTTATTTAATTTATTTTTGGGACAATTGTAAGGGACACATTTTCACCTATGGTGGGTGTCCCATTTTATTTATTTTTCTTTCTTTTTAGGTATTGGACATTGTAAGGGCATGTTTTCATCCTTTGATGGTTGCCCATTTTATTTGATTTATTTCAATAATATGATAAATATTTATTTCCTTTATAATTGCATGTAATATGAATAATGTTATAATAATTTAAGAATTTGATAATATTTAGACATGAAAAGGAGGCCGATTCCAATGAACCAGATGTTATGGGGGTGCCGGATCATTCTCACATTCTCCATGCGTATCCAACTTTTTGAACCTAATAGAGGGTTGGAGATTCCTTCAGAATTGAATCATCCACTCCTTTCTTTTCTTTCCCTATATGGCTAAATTGTGTAAAATGTGAAATATGTGTATTATGTGAAAATGACCCAAAGTGTTTGGTTAAATGCCATTTGTTGTGTATGCATTAAGTTCATCTTTAAAAAGTCATTGGTATTGGCTAGATTACATTGTGATTAATATGTGAATTATGTGGAAATACCCAAAGTAATTGGGTAATGTGCTGTAAATGAAAAAATGTGGTATAATGTAATGAGATATATGGAACCATAATGAAATGAATTGATATTGATATAAATGAGAAATATGAATAAATTGTGTGCCTAATATGTTATTCAATTTTCAGAGTTCTGTATTTGGCGGCATGCCTATGATTTGCCTACGGGCTAGATGCTGGGTGTCACTATGAAAATATTTTTGAGGTGAAATGACCGGGTCATAAGCCTTAAAAATAAGTCCTTAAAGCTGGGCTGGGTGAAATGATCGGGGTCGTAAGCCCAGACCTAGTTGGATTATTACATTGATATTTTGCCAACGGGGCTAGACACATGGTGTCATTATAGACCAAAATAGTAACTATGGAATTTGAATAGCATATTAGTTATCTTTGTGCCCATGCTTGTGTTTATTTTTATGTGAATTATGGATTGTGCAATATTTGAAAAATATGAGAAAATGGAATGATGTGATATCCATATGCAGTGAGCATTGGGATTACATTTGAGTTTTATTGTTATCAAATTTATATTACTAGGCTTTTGGCTTAGCGCGATTGTTTACATCGCGTAGGTGACAGGGTAGATTCGGCTGAGCCGAAGAGTTTTTCTAGACCAGGTAGGGTCTAGACTTGTGGTTGTGCTTATAGAGTTGATATCAAGATCAGAAACACTATCAGTAGCTTGTATATATTTTATATTATTTTATATGTTGGGTATTATGCATATTATATCAGATTTTTGGATTTTATGCATTGTAAACTATAAAGAATGTTTGGGTTAAGTTATATGAAATGGGGGTCTAAATGTATTCTAAATTATATATATATATGTTTGAGAAACTTGGTGAAATTGAGGAGTATGGGTGAAATGGTGATTTGAAATTATTTGGGAGTGTTTTCTGATGCAGGTTGTGTTTTGCTGAATTTTGGGAACGTCCAAATTACTGACAAAACTCCGGCGAGTTTTTTCCAAAGATTTTCATATAAAATATTTATTTTGAGTTCCTATAACAAGTAAAGAATATTTATATACTATTTAATTTTATATATTTAGTATTTAAAATTTTAAATCAGAAATGTGAAAATTTTTATTAAACCGATTCGTGACATTTTTATACAGTATATGCGTATTCTACATATATTGAGTGTGTGTATTATATGTGTATAGGGTATAAGGGTGTTATATTTATTTTGGTATTAGAGCCTAGGTTTGAGGTTCTCGACCTAAGTGGGTTGATAGAGAGAGAAAATGGGGGATTTAAAAATAGTTTTCAATTGTAATACATGCATTGGCACTGGCAGTTTTTAATCTCTGATATAGTAATTTCTGTTGTGTTTGCAGATATAGGTAGTTATGAAATCTCGAACGCATTAGTCTGCAGAGGGTAGTGCAGAGAGTGTGGCTCCTGATGAGGATAGAGATGGAGCTAAAGTTGTGTCTGCTAGTGAGGCATCTGTTTTTTTGCCCCTGAGACCAGCAGCTGATGAGATTCCACTTGACTGGGTATGATATATGGTAGAGTTTTTTAGGTAGATTTTAGTTCAGCACTCGCAGCCGCCACAGCCGCAGTTGCCAATGAGGAAGTATGATAAGCTGAGAAAATTTCTTGGTGCTAGTAGATGCTTCGGCATTGTTTCCTAAAATTTCAGCTAGTTGATTCTTTATGGTCTCAGCTAGGGCCTCTTTTATTTCTTCCATCTTGGCATTGAGGGCATCATCCACCATTCTTTGAATTTGTTTAGGATCCATTGTTTTTGGTGAGCAAGTGATTGAGTCATTGCTAGATACCTCGTCTTCGGCGTAGGTCGGATTGTTGTAGGCTTTTGAACTTTCATAATCCAGGGCTGTGAGCCAGAAAGGATCAATGACATGAGATGCGAATGTATGCATGTATGCATGTATGCACGAACAATCAACGAATAAAGATAATTAGGACGTTCCTTCCAACCTTATAACATCCACACTCGAATGGCGAGTCTCTTTTCCTAGGTATATGGTTAACAAAATACCAACATGGGGTATCTTGTTTTCGAATATTTCCCTCGAACATTTCAACCAATAGTTATATTTTCGAAAATGGAAATCAATTCATGATAATTCCCATTAATTAGGTTTTAATCCATTCAACCAACTAAAGTAGCTTTTATGCTATATTGAATTAAAACAAAATTAAGAGGTTTATTATAAATATATTTCTCACTTGAAAAAGGTAACTAATGGTTCATGCCAAAAATAAACCCATGATTAATTACTCTTAGTATAAATTGGTTTTTAGTATTTCGTAATTGACCTAAATATTTTGCAAGCTCTTTGTAAGAAAAGGTTGGATAAAAACAATTTTGCAAAAAGATCTTAGAAAAAATGGATTTTGGGCTTAGTATTTGGGCCATGAGCAAAAGAATTTTTTTTTATTTTTAGAAAAGCCTTATGTCCAAAGACCATCTTGAAAAATTTTGAAAATAGCTTTGGTCTTTTGGATTTTAAAGAAAAATTTATTTTGAGCTTACAATGTACTTAGGTCAGATTAGAAAAAGAGCAAACCAAATAAGCCATGGTTTAAGCTAAGATAAATTAACCATAGTCAAACAACATGTATTTGGGGTAAAATCTAAGGAAAGTAACTAGGCCAATTACATGAGCTTTAGTCTTTGGGTTAAAAGGCTTAGGTTCCCAAAGCAAGTATATACCAAATGGTACGAGGCTATGAGTGGTTATGCCATGCTCGATCTCCATACCTTGAGTAAAAGTATGGTATCCCTTGCATAACACAATACGGGTAACACGGATGTCCTAACTCACGCACATGATGCAATCTAAGGTGATGCAATGGATAATATCGTTATAAGAAAAGATATAATAATATAAAGACCAACGGAATCAACTTCTCTTATCCCCAGTGTAGTCGCCACTGTGAGCGGGAATTTTTGCCCCCACTCCCGGTGGAATGGTTCTTGCGACTTCGGCACTGTTTAGGCTCGAGGCCTTAAAGAACACGGACCTAAGTCTAGAGAAAATGGAGTCGCCACCCAGATAGGCCTGGAAAAAGAAAGGGGTGGATGACTCGATTCCTAAGGAATCCCCAACCCCCTAATGGGTTTGAAAAGTTGGATACGTGTGGGGAAGGTGAGAAATGGCCCAGCACCCCTACAACGCCCGGTTCATTGGAACCGACCTCCTTTACAGGTCTTAATATTATAAAATTCTTAAGCAAAACAACATTATCCATATTACACACAATAATTAAAAGCAAACATCAATATATTATAATCAAAGCAAGGTCCAAGCAAAACGAATAAATGGACACCCATCCGAAGATGGAAACATGTCCTTACATCACATGCCTAAATGGGACACCCACCAAAAGGTAGAAACATGTCCTTTACATAGGTTCTAAAATAGAAAATAAAATTAAATTACATGATATTTAACTATGAGGTACCCACCAAGTGGAAACATACCCTTTACAACAATTGAAAATAAAAGTAAATAACCATTTATCATAAATAAATCATTCATCAAAGATATTAAACATCAATAGAAAGTAAACATCCATCCATGATAAATTAAATGAACCAAGCATTGAACTTAAATAAATTAAAGCATGGAAATAAATCAAAGCATAATCAAATATAGAATTGAATATGGCAAATAAAATTCCAATTATAGCTATTGTTTCCATTTAGGGCTCTTTATTTCATGTGTTTAGGGTTTTGGAATTAATGGATTTGGCTACTGTGACCTTAAGAGAATTTAAATAGATTGATGATTTTATGTTTTAAAAGGTTGATAAAATTCTTTAATTAACCAAACTAGGGTTTGTTATGTAAAATCATGAAACTAGGATTTGGACTCTTTAAAATACTTTTGATTTATGGTTTCAAGTTTACTGTGTGAAATTAAAATATTTATGTTTTTATGGTTTTTAAAGTTTTAAAGGATTAAAGTTTAGAAAAAATTAGGGTTTAAGGTTTTAAAGGGGTTAGGGTTTACTATTTTGGGTTTTGAAGTTGCATTTGTGTTTAGTGTTTTAGAATTAGGGTTTCAGTGAATGCTTAGGTTTTTTAGAATTTGGAAAAAAGCAATTGATAATTTTATGAAGTTTATGAAAATAAATAAACGATTTTTAGTTTATATAAATAGAAAAGATGTGTTTAGGGTTTGTTGAAAGAAACAGAATCAAATTTTGGTTTTGAAGAAAAACATGTTCAATTAGGGTTTTAAGATTTTGAAAAAGTAAAAATAACAATTTTAAGCCTTTTTGGAAAATAAAACAACGAATTAGTGTTTTTAACTTTAGAAAAACTAAATTAAAGTTCTAGGGTTTTTGATTTTGAAAGACACAATTTCATAATCTTAGCTACTGTGAAAAAATATAACAATTAATACATACCTCCTTTTGATGGTTCCTCCAAAAATAATTCTTCTTGGATGAACAAAAACAAAGGCAGTTGCTGCCTTTGATCGTTTGTTAATGGCTTTTGCTTCTTCTCCTCTCAAAAGGTCAAATTGATTTCACTGTTTTCCCACTCAATTTCGATTTCAAACTCTCTCAATTTTTGTCCCAATTTCTGATTATTTTTCTCCTTCGATTTCTTCCTTATTTATAGAAGAATTCTATTATTAATCCTAGTTACTCACGGCATACAATATTAAATAAGAAAAGGAAACCAAAACCTAATTATATTAGGTTTCGCAAAATTTGCATCGAAAAATTTCACTGGCGAAAAAAATTTCCGTAGGAAAAATTACGCTGGCGAAAAAGCTGCCGTAGTTGCGGGCAAAATGGGCCTGCGGACCATTTCCCCCGCATGTTTTTCTTGGCCATTTCGCGCAGCCGACTTCTCTTTTTTTTCTTTCTTTTATTTTTTTTATTTTTATTTTTTATTAATAAAAATTAAATAGTAAAGCAAAAATTATTTAATTAAGATAACACAAAAAAATTGGCAGCGCACGAGCTGTTGGGCCCGTGGGCTGTGCTGGCAGCAATTGCGCTAGCAAAAATGGGCGCAGCGGGCCAATTTGCAGCCAGTGGCATCTGGCTGCGAAATTGGTGTCCCAAATCACAGCCAGTTGCATCTGGTTGCGAAAATTGGTGTCCCAATTCGCAGCCAGTGGGCTGCCGCGCGACGCTCGCCGATCAGTCCGATTTTTTATTTTTTTTCATTTTTTATATTTTTTATATTTTTTATTTTTATTAAAAATAACTATGAAATAATATTAGTAATTAAATATTATTAAAATAAATAAAATACTATAAAAAAATTATTTTAGACTATCGGATTTGAATGGGTCAAAAATTAAGGGTCTATAGGTATAGAGATAGGTTGTGTATTCCTGATGATACAAAACTGGAAAGGATGATATTAGAGGAAGCACATTAGTCACTTTATGCTATGCACCCTGGGAGTACCAAGATGTATCAGGACTTGAACCGACATTATTGGTGGTTAGATATGAAGAGGGACATAGCAGAGTTTGTATCCAGATGTCTCACTTGCCAGAGAGTGAAGGTTAAGCACTAGGTTCCTTCAGGGTTGCTCCAACCTTTATCAGTGTCCGAGTGAAAATGGGAGAGAGTGACAATGAATTTTGTAACTAGACTGCCTTTGACCCAGAAGAAGCATGATGCAATCTGGGTGATAACTGATCAAATGACGAAGACTCATTTTCTTCCAGTTCAGATGGATTATTCTCTTGTGAGGTTGGTTGAACTGTATATCAGTGAGATAGTGAGGTTACATGGAGTCCTAGTTTCTTTGGTATCGAATTGAGATCCCCAATTTACTTTGAGGTTTTGGAAGAGTTTGCATGATGCTTTGGGTTCTCAATTGTATTTTAGTACTGCTTTCCATCCTTAGACAGATGGGGAGTCAGAGAGAGTGATGCAGATTCTAGAGGAGTTGTTGAGGAGTTGTATCATTGATTTTACTTGAAATTGGGATAGATTTTTGCCACTAATTGAGTTTTCTTATAACAACAGTCATCAGTCCAGTATTGGGATGGCTCCTTATGAGGCCTTGTATGGCAGGAGATGCAGGACACCTTTGTGTTGGAGAGAGTTGGTCCAGTGGCTTATAGACTAACTTTGCCGCCTGAGTTGGATCGAATTCATAATGTCTTCCATGTCTCGATGCTTTGGAGATACAAGTCTGACCCATTGTGAGTGGGAATTTTCTCCTCTACTCCCGGTGGAATGGTTCTTATGACGTCGGCACTGTTTAGGCTCAGGGCCTTAGAGAACATGGGCCTAAGCCCGGAGAAAATAGAGTCACCATCCGAATAGGCTGGGAAAAGAAAAGGGTGGATGACTCGATTCCTAAAGAACCCCCAACCCCCTAATGGGTTCAAAAGTTGGGAACGTGTGGAGAAGGTGAGAAATGGCCCAGCACTCCCACAACGCCCAGTTTATTGTAACCGACCTCCTTTGCAGGTCTTAATATTATAAAATTCTTAAATATAATGATATTATCCATACTACATGCAATCATAAGAATAAATGAATACTTTATTAAAATCACAATAATATCCAAATAAAATAAATAAATGGACACCCATCCAAGGATGGAAACATGTCCTTACATCATCTATGTCTAAAACTAAATAGGACACCCACCGAAAGGTGGAAACATGTCCTTTACATTAATTCCAAAATATGAAAATAAATTAAACTACATAAAGATTAATTAATGAGGTACCTAATTATGGAAACATACCTCTTACAATTTTAACAAATAATAATAATAAATAAATTATCCATCCATGATAAACAAATAAAATATTTAAATTAAATAAATCACATCAAAACATATAATAAACTACATAATTAAATTTAAAACTTAAATTAGGTAAATAAAGATACATATTTAGGTTTACATCTTGGATTAGGGATTCTAGGGTTTTTTAGGGTTTTTAGATAGAAAATTTGGTTTCAAATATGAAATACTATTTTATAGGTATTCGGATTCAAAAAATAAGATTTTTAGGGTTTTTTGGTTTTAAGAAAATAGTGTAGGGTTTATAACATGCAACTAGGTTTTGGAAAATAAGGCTAGGGTTTTTAGTTTAGAAATTAGGGTTTTGGTATTTTTATGAAAATAACAATAGGGTTTGAGTAAATTAGATTAGTGTTTTGATGATTATGTTATTGATTTAAATTAAAACTTATGCTTACTGTATGAAAGAAATCAAGAAGAAGTTGAGCAATAAAAATGTTGTGATGATAGTTTTGAAAAGTGGAGGTGATTATTGATTTAATAAAATGAATTTAGAAGAACTTACCTGCGTGTGAAGGCTCCACCAAATTGAAGAAATTAAAACAAGCTACTGCCTGCTTTAATACAAGATTTCTAGCAGAGCAAAATCAAGGCAATGCGTTCACTACCTTCGTATAATTCTGTTTTCTTTGTTGCTTTCATCTTCCTTACTTTCTTTTCTTTTTCTTCCCTGTTTTTCTATGGTTTATGCCTCAAGTCTCAGGAAAAATTAAAAGTCCAAAGTTTGTTTTAATAATTGCTTCCCCAGTCCGTGTGTTTAATAATATTATTTACAGAAAAACAAAAAGACCTAATCCTATTTTAATAAAAAAAATACCAATTGTTTAGGAAAAATTACAAAATCGGGTAAAATAAGGTTTGGTCAAAAATCGGCAGCGCGTGGGCTACTAGGCCTGCGAGGATTACTGTGGGCTGGCACACAGATTGTGCTGGGCGAGGCAGCGGGCAATTGTAGGCTGGGTGAACTAGGCAGCGAATTGGGCAATGCCCAATTCCCCACAGATACTTGCTGCGGCGCACTAGGCAAGCCCAGTTGGCTGCTGCGGTAGTGTGGCAGTGCTGCCGCGCGTCGCTCGCTGATCCGTTATTTTTTTAATTTTATTATTAAAAATAACTATTTAATATTATAAAGACAAATATTACAAATAGTAAATAAAATAAATACCACAAAAATTATTTTGGACTATTTAAAAATATCGGGATGGATTGGGTCAAAAATTAAGGGTCTAAAGTTTGCCTTCTGCTTGAACGATCTGAGAATTTTTAGTAAAATAGAGTGGAAAGCACTATGACTTTGAGCAGATTTTAGATAAGGATGGGTTCTGGACCTGAGATTTGGATACTTGGACCCAAGACTGAATTAGATCTAGGTACTTGGACCCAAGATTGGTTACTTAGGCCCGTGACTAAATTGGATTTGGGTACTTGGACCCTAGATTAGGTACTTGGACCTCAGACTGAATTGGGTTTGTTTATTTGAACCCGAGATTGGATTGAGTTGTAACACCCTTATACCCTATATACATACAATACATATTTCCAGCATATGTAAAATATGCATATACAGTATAAAAATGTCACAGACCGGTTTAATAAAAAAATATTTCACATTTCTGATTTAAAATTTCAAATACTAAATATATAAAATTAAATAGTATATAAATATTCTTTACTTGTTATAGAAACCCAAAAAAATATTTTATATGAAAATCTCTGGGAAAAATTCGCCAGAGTTTTATCTGTAATATGGACATCCCAAAATTTATCAATTACACAACCTGCAAAAAAAACACACTCCCAAATAATTTCAAATCACCATCTCAACCATACTCCTCAATTTCACCAAGTTTCTCAAACATTTATATATAGATATATATATATATATAATTTAGAACACATTACACTCCCATTTCAAATAACTTACCCAAACATTCTTTATAGTTTACAATACATAAAATCCAAAAACATAATATACTATTGATAATACCCAAAATATACAATAACATAAAATATATACATGCTGCTGACAGTGTTTCTGATCTTGATATCAACTCTACAAGCACAAACAAAAGTCTAGACCCAACCTGGTCTAGAAGAACTCTCCAGCTCAACCGAATCTACCCTGTCACCTATGCGATGTAAACAATCGCGCTAAGCCAAAAGCCTAGTAATACAAACTTTGATAATGACACCATGTGTCTAGCACCGCAGACAATATCTCAATGTAATAATCCAACTAGGTCTGAGCTTACGACCCGGTCATTTCACCCAGCCTAGCTTCAAGGACTTGTTTTTGAGGCTTATAACCCGGTCATTTCACCTCAAACATATTTTCACAGTGACGCCCAGCGTCTAGCCCGTAGGCAAATCATAGGCATGCCGCCAAACACAGAACTCTAAAAATTGAATAACATACTAGGCACACAGAACTCGATATCAATTCATTTCATTATATTTCCACATATCTCATTACATTATACCACATTTTTTTCATTTACAACACATTACCCAATTACCTTGGGTATTTCAACATAATTCACATATTAATCATATTTAATGTAATCTAGCCAATACCAATGACTTTTTAACAATGCACTTAATGCATACACAATAAATGGCATTACCCAAACACTTTGGTTCATTTCCACATAATACACATATTTCACATTTTACACAATTTAGCCATTATCAATGGCTTTTCACAATGCATTTAACACATATATGGCACTACAAATGTCATAGCACATTATTCATACATAGCCAATGTATCAAGTAGCTTAACACATTTTTCAACTAAAATGTGTTAAGCCCAAATGTCATGCAAATATAACCAATGTATTCAAAGTTTGTACTTACCTCAAATAGCAACCAAAACAAGCTTAAAACAACCTCCAATCTTATCCTTCTAACTTGCCCTTCACCACTTGGATGAAGCAAATTAACCTCCCTCAATGCCTAAACCAAATGTGATAGCAAATAATCATTTAGTATCACATTTAATGGCATTTTTAATATTAAACCATAATTAAACATCACTCCTACAAATTTTAAAAATTTAGCCTTTCCTTACTTTAACATTAGAATTCCATTTTATTCCATTTAAATTAGTGTTTTAAGTTTATTTATATTATTAAAAACATATTTTAATACATTTAAACCATATACATTACATAAACACACTCTTATACAAAAAACCCTAAAATGGCATAACCTTCCCCCGATGAAGGTTTTCCATTCCAACACAATCCATTAATCATTTCAAGCTTATATTCATCACTTTTAACACTAAACAACATGCTTAAACCAACAAAATCAAACAATTCCACAACTTTGGAAAATCACTTTTCCAAAACCCTAAATCTCTATTTCCATTCTCAAACTCCAACCAAACACAACCAAATCCAATATTTGACTTTAAAATACTTGTTTATGAACCAAAACAACTCATTTAGAACCAATTTTCACAATTAAAAACCATGATTTCTCAAACCCTAAAAATCCATAGCCCTAAATTCTCTCTCTTCACTATTCTTTATCCAAACTCCATCATCTCTTCAATCCAACCTTAAAATCATTGTTAACTACCCAAAATAACATCATACACACCAATTCCAATAATTATTACATACTACTAAAAAAAATCCAAAATCACACATAATTAAAATTTCCATGGAATTCAAAGAAAGGAGTTGGAAACTTACCAAATTTGATGGAAATCACCAAAAATCCACTTTAAACTTGTTAAATCCTTCAATTTGTGGAGTATGGAAGAATCAAAACCTTGGTCTATGCTCCCATGGTGGTTCTTCCTTAATGAAGAAGAAGAAGAAATGAAGGCAACTTTTTTTAATTTCTATTTCCTTTCATCTTTTATTTTAAACCATATATATTATAATATATTAATAATTAATTATTTAATAAATTAAAAGTCCAAAAATCCCTCTTCAATTAAAAAATTATTTATTTTTGAATTAATTTAATAATTTTGAATTTATAAGATTTAATTACCAAAATATCCTTTACTTTTTTACTTTTGACTTTTCTTTTAAAATGTTGACTTTTATATGTTGTATATATGTTGTATATATATATATCACATATATATTCCACTTTTTCCATTTAAAATTCCTTTATTTTTTATTAAAAACCATCAATTTAATTTATCGATTTAAATTATAATTTATTTTATCAAATTTTCAAAAATTAGTAATTTTTAAAAATTTGAGATATTACAATTCTCTCCCCCCTAAAACAAATTTCATCCTTGAAATTACTTGATCTCAAGTCTGGAACAATTGGAGAAACTAACTCCGCATCGCCTGCTCACTCTCTCATGTCGCCTCCTCGGTGGCATGATTCCTCCAAAGGACTTTCACAAGTGACACCCTCTTATTCCTCAATTCTTTAACCTCTCGAGCCAAAATTGCCACTGGTTCTTTCTTAAGTCAAACCTGGACTCATCTCAATAGACTCCACTGATATGATATGAGATGGGTCAGACCTATATCTCTAAAGTATTGAGACATGGAAGACATTATGAATTCAATCTAACTCAGGCGGCAAAGCTAGTCTATAAGCCACTGGACCAACTCTCTCCAACACCTCATATGGTCCTATGAAACGAGGACCCAACTTTTCTTTTTGATCAAACCTCAGAATCTTCTTCCATGGAGACACCTTCAGAAACACTTTATCTCCCACACTGAACTCTATGTCTTTTCTCTTTAAATCTGAATAGGATTTCTGTCTGTCTGAAGCTGCTTTCAAATGACCCCAAATCACCTTCACTTTCTCTTCTATTTCCTTAATCAAATCAGGACCGACCAATTTACCTTCTCCAACCTCATCCCAACACAAAGGTGTCCTGCATCTCCTGCCATAAAAGGCCTTATAAGGAGCCATCCCAATACTAGACTGATGACTATTGTTATAAGCAAACTCAATTAGTGGAAAAAATTTGTTCCAATTTTTGGTAAAATCAACGATACAGCTCCTCAACATATCCTCTAGAATCTATATCACTCTCTCTAACTGCCCATCTAACTGAGGATGGAAAGTAGTACTAAAATGCAACTGATAACCCAAAGCATCATGCAAACTCTTCCAAAACCTCAAAGTTAACCGGGGATCTCAATCCGACACTAAGGAAACTGGGACTCCATGCAACCTCACTATCTCACTGATATACAGCTCAACCAACCTCATAAGAGAATAATCCCTCTGAATTGGAAGAAAATGAGCTATCTTCATCATCCGATCAACTATCACCCAGATTGCATCATGCTTCTTCTAGGTCAAAGGCAGTCCAGTCACAAAATCTATTGTCACTCGCTCCCATTTTCACTCTGGCAATGATAAAGGTTGGCGCAACCCTGAAGGAACCTGGTGCTCAGCTTTCACTCTCTAGCAAGTGAGACATCTGGATACAAACTCTGCTATATCCCTCTTCATACCTAACCACCAATAATGTCATTTCAAGTCCTGATACATCTTGGTACTCCCAGGGTGCATAGCATAAAGTGACTGATGTGCTTCCTCTAATATCATCCTTTTCAATTCTACATCATCAGGAATACACAACCTATCTCTGTACCATAGACTACCATCATCCCTCACATAAAAGTCTCAACTCTCCCCCTTCTGACAAACCAACACAATTTTCTGAATTCTCTCATCTGCCAACTGAGCCTCCCTAATATGATCCAACAAGAGTGGCCTCAACTGCAACTAAGCCATCAAAGCACCATCATCACAAGACTCAAATCTAGCATGCCTTACTAAGATGATAATAAATCAAATAGTCGTAGTCTTTAATCAACTCTAACCATCATCTCTGTCAAAGATTCATCTCTCTCTGAACACCCAGGTATTTCAAACTCTTGTGATCATATAAATGAAACACTTTTCCCCATACAAGTAATGCTGCCAAATCTTCAAGGCAAAAAATATGGCTACTAATTCCAAATCATATGTTGGGTAATTCAACTCATATGGCTTCAACTGTTGAGAGGCATAAGTAATGACTCTACCCTCATACATCAGAACATAACCTAAACCACTATGTGAAGCATCACTGTATATCATTTATGGTTTACCTTCCACAGGCAGGGTAAGGACAGAAATCTGAGTCAACATCTCCCTCAACTGCTCAAAACTCGGCTGACACCTATCTGTCCACACAAATCTAACTCCTTTTGGAAGCAATCTGGTGAGTGGTGTAGCTGTCATAGAAAAACCCTTCACAAACCGATGATAATAGCCTGCCAATCCTAGAAAACTTCTAACCTCTGTCACAGTCTTCGATGGACTCCAATTTAAGATAGCATCAACCTTACTCGGATCAACTCTAATACCCTCTGTTGAAACCACATGACCAAGAAAGCTACCTAATTGAGCCAGAGCTCACACGTAGACAGCTTAGCATACAACTGCTTCTCTCTCAGAGTCTGCAATACAATCTGCAAATGCCTATCATGATCCTCTTCATTATACGAATACACCAAAATGTCATCAATGAAGACCACCACAAACTGATCTAAATATGGTCTGAACACCCTATTCATCAAATCCATAAAAGTTGCTAGTGCATTCTTCAATCCAAAGGGCATCACCAGAAACTCATAATGCCCATACCTCATGCGAAAAGTTTTCTTGGGTACATCCACATCTCTGACTCTTAACTGATGGTACCATGATCTCGAATCAATATTAGAGAATACTACTACTCCCTTCAATTGATCAAAGAGATCATTTATCCAAGGCAAAGGATACTTGTTCTTGATGGTCACCTTATTCAACTACCTATAATCAATACACAATCTTAAGGTGCCATCTTTCTTCTTCACAAACAACACAGGTGCTCCCCACAACAACTCCTGCAACTGCACCTTCAACTCTCTCAACTCAGCAGGTGCCATCCGATAAGGGGTAATATAGATAGGAGTGATACTAGACAACAAATCGATACCAAATTCCACTTCTCTCTCAGGAGGTACCCCTGGCAACTCATTAGGGAAAACATCTGGAAACTAGGCAACTGTAGGTATACTGTCAAGTTGGGACCCCACTACTCTAGTATCTACAACATGAGCAAGATAAGCCTCACATCCCTTCTGAATCATCCTCCCAGCTGAAACAGCTGAAACAAACATGGATGAAAGATACCTCTGCTCACTAGATATCATCACATGTTCTCAAAGTATCACATTTCTTCTGACAGTCTACCACAGCTGTAATATCCTCATTTATGCCCTAGAAGTTTTGAGTATGTTGTTGTTATTGTGGTTGTTGATATATATATTGGAAAGTGAATGTTTGTGCATATATGTGTTAAATTGTAAGAGAAAAGAAATGGGAAGAGAATGTATATGTATATGTGTTTTGGAGAAGAAATTTAGGGTTTAGAGACAAATGTATATGTTGTTTATATGATGATATAATTAACATATACATTGGTCAAATGAAGAGTCAAGGTGATGGTTAAGTGGAAGAAGATATTTTTGGTTGTTAATGAAATTACTATAAAGGGCTTATATGAGACAAAGAGTTAGTTATATGGTTAAGGGTGTTTTGGTAATTTTCCTTGTAAGATGCATGGTGGAGATTAAAAGAAGAAAAGGTGTTTGACTTGTGCATTTTCTTCTTTCTTTCTTGAAGTGGCCGGATTCTCCATAGACAAAGAGAGAAAGAGAGGTGATCTTGAGGTTTGAAGCATTTTGAAGAAAGAAACAAGGGTTTTGGTTAAAGATTTGTGGATTTCTTCATTTGAGGTAAGATCTTTTCTTTAATTTCTTCAATTCTTTTGAAGTGGTGTGAGAAAGGAATTAGGGTTTGTTGGTTTGATGATGAGAAGTTGAGTTGGTGAAGGTGTTGGAAGTGATTGTGTTGAGTAAGAGTTGTGTTTAGTGAAATTGTTTCTGTTTTACAATTAGTAAAGGCTGTGATTTGTATGATTTTTAATTAATTATAGAAAAATGTTCTTGAAGTAAATTTTTGATATGTTGTGCCTCTATGAGTCTAGAATGACTGAAAAATATGTTGATTCGATTTTGGAATGGTTATGAGTTTAGAAAAATTATTTTCATTAGACCTGTTCCAGCAGGTACCTTAACTGGGACAGCTATATTTCGTGATTTTTAATAAAATGTAGAAAAATCATATTCAATTGAATTTTGGATATGTTGTTGCTTAGTGAGTCTAGTATTTGAGAAAAATAATTTGGAATCACATTGATTGAATTTGATTTATGGAATTCACAAAGTTCAGAACTGCTGCCAGGATGCAGGGCAATTGGGGCAGTCTGGTTAGGTGAACTATTTGACCAAGATTTTGTGTTCAGTTTGATCTGAAATTTTAAAGGGATGATTTTAAGATACAAAACTAAATTCTGTAAAAATTTTAGAATTTTTAGTCAAGTAGATTATTTTATACAATTTTTCAAAATAAGGATAAAATGGAGTTTAAAACCAGAATGTACTATTTATGGTTAGGGTTTTAATTCTTTGTTCTTCTTGCATTGCTTTGGTTCTCCAAAGGTAGGTTGGTCCTTAAACCTAACCCTAAACACTTTAAACACACTTGAATCAATGAATGTTATAATCAATTGTTCTTTGCCCTAATTGCATTGTTGAGATTGAACAATGTTATGTTGTGCATTGTGAATGGTAATGTGTTTCATGAGTAATGTGGAATGAAATGTTAATATTTATGAATGATGCTATGTGAGATATAATGTGATCATGGATGAGATATATATATATATACTTGAATAATGAGATGTTATATTGTGAAATGAAATGTGAAGCCATTATTATTGGCTAAGATGATGTAATTGAAAGAAAGAAGGCATGTTTGCCTAAATGTGATGAGAATTGAGAATGGAAATGAATTGTTTGTTTAATATGTTATTCAGTTTCAGAGTTCTGGATTTGGGTGGCATGCCTAAGAAATGATAAAAGGTAACAGTCTTGCCGGGTTGAGGATCTCCTCATATGTGTTGAGTTGATGATCCAAGAGACTGGGTCTGTTACACTATGAGATATATGATTTGTAACAGTCTTGCCGGGTTGAGGATCTCCTCATATGTGTTGAGTTGATGAACCAAGAGACTGGGTCTGTTACACTATCCATGGATAGAGATACATGTATATACATTGCCTACGGGCGTGATTATTGTGACTATGAACCAAAGCAGTAACTCTGAACTCTGAATATCATATTAAATACTTGTTGGGCCCATAGGTGTCAGAGTTATATGAATGTCCTAAATAATGTTATGAGTTAATGAAATGAGATGTTGGTTATTGAGTATGATTGATTAATGTTGAATGTGGCATTGCATTACATTAAAGCATACCATTAGCATGTTTTATCTTACTAAGCCGTTGGCTTAGCGCGAATGTGATTCTTCGCGCAGGTGACAAGGAAGAACCAGAGAGTTCCTCTAGGCCGAGTCGAGCCTAGATTTTGAAGATTGAATAGTGGGCTTTAAGATCGAAGACTGACTGCCAAACATGTATAAATTTTATGTGTTGTAAAACTTGAGTTTTGATGTATATGAATTTGTAAATATTGTTACTTTCCGTTGCATAGTGAACAAAGATTTTATCTGCTGTATTTCATAATAAACCTTTACTTTATTTTGTACTAGAAGTGTAAATCCTTTTTGCAGGTTGTAGTTGAGGTTATAAGGGGGATTTATTGGAAGTGTACTGAGAATGATTTTGTTTGCATTGGTTTGTGTAAAAATGTTTTCAAAAATTAGAAAAAAACCAGTTTTGTCGACACTTGGGATTGAATTTTTAGGCAAAACTATGGCAAAATTTCTATAAAAATCGGAACAAAAATTTGACTAAGTAAAAGTGGTAGCAACATTAGGATAGGGTGGCGCCTCTACTCAGCTTACACACGTAGGTCGGGAAGGGGTGTTACAATTTTTGGTATCAGAGCCTAGGTTTGAGATTCTCAACCTAGATCAATTGTAAGAAAAAGAATATTTTGATTTTTAAAGTGGGTTTTTGAGTAAAATACATGTTTTGGTATGGCAGTCTTTGATCTTTAATGAGGAATATTCTGCTGTGTTTGCAGATATAGGTAGAGATGGCATCTCATTCGCGACAATCTGTTGAGGGTAGTGCCGAGAGTATTGCTCCTGCTGAGGGAGCTAGGGTTGATAGTGTTGAGGAGGCACCTGCTTCGGTGTCGGGTAGACCAGCTGGGGAGGAGGTTCCGCCAGCCTGGTTTAGGCCTATGTTGGAAGCTATGAGACAAGCACCTGTGCAACCACAGCCACCGCCACCACCCCCTCAGCCTTCAGTACCAGTAAGGCACTATGATAAGCTAAGGAAATATGGAGCAGAGGATTTCTTTGGTACAGTTGATCCGGCTGTAGCAGAACAGTGGCTTGATAGAGTTCAGAGGGTATTTGTGCAGTTGCAAGCCACTTCAGAGGAGAAGTTTGACTATGCAAGATCTTTGCTACAGAAGGATGCCTACGACTGGTGGAAGACAGTGCCCCATTCTATGGATGATCCACCAACCTTGTCTTATGCGGATTTTCTGAGAGAATTTGAGTTGAAGTATACTCCTAGGGAGTATAAAGATGGGAAGAAAAGAGAGTTTCTAGATTTGAAGCAAGATCATCGGACCGTAACTGAGTATGAAGTTGAGTTTATTCGACTGAGTCAGTATGCTGGGGGTATCATTACTGATGAGATTGATAGATGTCGGCGATTTGAGGAGGGATTGAGGCCCTCGATCATGTGCTTAGTGGCTGGATCCAGATATCAGGATTTCTCACAGCTTGTGGCAGCAGCTCGAAGTGTAGAGCGAGCTCAAGTTATTGCAGCTGCTTCAGAGGAAGAGGTTAGGGTTAGAAGGCCCCAGTTCGAGGCAGGGTCTTCTTCTGCGAAGAGGGGTAGAGGAAGTTTTGTTCCTCGGAGTAGTAGGAGCCAGAGACCAGTGGGTAGGTCAGTGCAGTTCCAGAGGCAGAGATTTAGACCTGCAGCTTCAGTAGCGAGTGCTCCTACTCCTGGAGTTCAGAGATCCACCTTACCTGTGTGTAACCAGTGTGGTGGAAGACATGGGGGCGTTTGTTGGAGGCATAGTAGATCAGGGGTATGCTTCAGGTGTGGATCACCTGACCACTTTGTGAGAGACTGTCCTGAGAGGCAGGATCAGATGTCAGTTGATTCTGCTGCTTCTCGAGCTAGTGTGAGGGGAGGCAGAGGAGGCAGAGGTGCCAGCTGGGGAGGTAGACCAGGATTCAGTTCTAGAAGAGGTGCTACATCCAGGGAGGGTAGACCAGAGGAGGTTGGATCTTCCCAGAGGATGTATGTTATGCAGAGACAGCCAGATACATCGGCAGTCATAGCTGGTACTTTTTCTTTATTTAATACTCCAGTACTTGCTTTGATTGATCCGGGTTCCACACATTCATATATTAGTGCATCTGTTTTGCCTGTATCTGATTTGCATGCTGAGTCCCTAGGATTTGATGTGTTGGTAACAAATCCGTTAGGGCATAGTGTGGTTGTGAGTAAGGTGCATAGAGATAGTGCAGTAGTGGTGCAGGGTGAGGAGTTCCTTGGGGATTTGATTGAGATGCCATTTAAGGAATATGACGTGATCTTAGGTATGGATTGGTTATCTCGACATGAAGCTGTGGTGGATTGTAAAAAGAAATTTGTTTCTTTGAGAACGGGTGATGGTAGAGAGGTGATAGTATCTAATGAGCAGGAACAGCTAGCCTCCTTATTTGTTTCAGCTGTTGCAGCCAGGAGGTTGATTAGAAAGGGGTGTGAAGCCTATCTTGCTCATGTGGTGGATACTAGAGTGAAGGGTTCCCCTATTGATAGCATTGCCACAGTTGCTGAGTTCCCGGATGTGTTTCCAGAGGAGTTGCCAGGGTTGCCTCCTGAGAGAGAGGTGGAGTTCGGTATTGAATTGTTGCCTGGTACCACTCCTATCTCTATTACTCCTTATAGAATGGCACCAGCAGAATTGAGGGAGTTGAAAGTGCAATTACAGGAGTTGTTGGACAAAGGATTCATTCGCCCCAGTGTTTCTCCTTGGGGAGCTCCTGTGCTATTTGTGAAGAAGAAAGATGGTACTATGAGGTTGTGTATCGATTATAGGCAATTGAACAAGGTGACTATTAAAAATAAATATCCTTTGCCTAGAATCGATGATCTCTTTGATCAGTTAAAGGGAGCGTCAGTGTTCTCCAAAATTGATTTGAGATCTGGGTACCATCAGCTGAGGGTAAGAAGTGAAGATGTTCCTAAGACTGCTTTTCGGACCAGGTATGGGCATTATGAGTTTTTAGTTATGCCTTTTGGTCTAACGAATGCACCTGCAGCTTTTATGGATTTGATGAATAGGGTGTTTAGGCCCTATTTGGATCAGTTTGTAGTGGTCTTCATTGATGATATACTGGTGTATTCGCGGAATGAAGAGGAGCATGATATGCATCTGCGGATTGTGTTGCAGATTTTGAGAGAGAATCAGTTATTTGCCAAATTGTCGAAGTGTGAGTTCTGGTTGGATCAAGTTGCTTTTCTCGGACATATTGTTTCTGCAGAAGGCATCAGAGTTGATCCGAGCAAAGTTGAAGCTATTTTAAATTGGAGTCCACCCAAGTCTGTGACAGAGATTAGAAGTTTTCTGGGTTTGGCAGGCTATTACCGACGGTTTGTGAAAGGGTTTTCTTTGATAGCTACTCCACTCACCAGATTACTTCGAAAGGGAGTGAGATTTGTGTGGACAGATCAGTGTCAGGCTAGTTTTGAGCAGTTGAGAGAGTTGTTGACTCAAGCGCCTGTTCTTACTTTACCTGTTGAAGGCAAACCATATGTGATCTACAGTGATGCTTCACATAGAGGTTTGGGGTGTGTATTGATGCAGGAAGGGAAAGTTATAGCTTATGCATCTCGACAGTTGAAACCGCATGAGCTTAACTATCCGACCCATGATTTAGAATTGGCTGCCATTGTGTTTGCATTAAAGATTTGGCGCCACTATCTGTTTGGGGAGAAATGTTTCATCTACACTGATCACAAGAGTTTGAAGTATTTGGGTGTCCAGAAAGAACTCAATCTTCGTCAGAGGAGATGGTTAGAATTGATTAAAGACTACGACTGCTTGATTGACTATCATCCAGGTAAAGCAAATGTTGTTGCTGATGCCTTGAGTCGGAAGTCTTTAGCTGGTTTAACTGTTTACTCGCTCTCGTTGCTTGTTGAGTTGAGAGCATTGCATGCCAGTTTTGTACCTTGTGTTGATGGTGCATTATTGGCACAGTTGCAATTAAAGCCGATTTTGTTAGATCAGATCAAAGAAGCTCAGTTGGCCGATAAGAAGATTCAGAAGATTTTTTCAGATTGCAAGAATGGGAAGATTAGAGATTTTGTTGTGAAAGATGATGGGAGTCTCTGGTTTAAGAACCGATTGTGTGTACCCGATGATGCTGATTTGAAAAGAGTCATTTTAGAAGAAGCTCATCAGTCAATGTTTGCTATGCATCCGGGTAATACGAAGATGTATCATGATTTGAGACAGCATTATTGGTGGATTGGTTTGAAGAGAGACATTGCTGAGTTTGTATCGAAATGTCTCACTTGTCAGAAGGTTAAAGCAGAGCATCAAGTTCCAACCGGGTTGCTTCAACCATTGTCAGTGCCAGAATGGAAGTGGGAAAGAGTGACAATGGATTTTGTGTCTGGTTTGCCATTGACACAAAAGAAGCATGATGCTATATGGGTGATTGTGGATAGATTGACTAAAACAGCTCATTTCCTTCCGGTTCGAATGGATTACTCTTTGGAGAGATTGGCTGAGCTGTATATCCATGAGATTGTGAAACTGCATGGTGTTCCAACTTCTTTAGTGTCTGATCGAGATCCCAGGTTTACTTCCAGTTTTTGGAAGAGTTTGCATAGTGCTTTAGGTTCTCGACTGCACTTCAGCACTGCTTTTCATCCACAGACGGATGGACAGTCAGAGAGGGTGATACAGATTATTGAGGACATGTTGAGAAGCTGTGTCATCGATTTCTCTGGAAGTTGGGATAGGTTTTTACCTCTTGTGGAGTTTGCTTACAACAACAGTCACCAATCCAGCATTGGTATGGCACCGTTTGAAGCATTGTATGGCAGACGGTGTAGGACACCTCTTTGTTGGAATGAGCTTGGAGATAATAAGTTGGTTGGTCCTGATTTGATTCAAGAAACTGAAGATAAAGTAAAGTTGATTCGAGGCAGGTTAAAAGCAGCTTCAGACCGACAGAAGTCTTATGCAGATCTAAAAAGGAGAGATATAGAGTTTGATGTTGGAGATAAGGTATTTCTGAAAGTGTCTCCTTGGAAGAAAATTTTGAGGTTCGGTCGGAAAGGAAAATTGAGTCCTCGTTTCATTGGGCCGTATGAAGTGTTAGAAAGAGTTGGGCCAGTGGCGTATCGACTTGCTTTGCCACCTGAGTTGGATCGTATTCATAATGTATTCCATGTTTCTATGTTGAGGAGATATAGGTCGGATCCATCTCATGTGTTGCCATTTGAGTCTATTGAAGTGAGCCCAGATTTGACATTTGAAGAGGAACCAGTTGCTATCTTGGCACGAGAAGTGAAAGAGTTAAGGAACAAGAGAGTGCCATTGGTGAAGATTCTTTGGAAGAATCATGCAAAAGAAGAAGCGACTTGGGAAAGTGAGCATACCATGCGAGAGCAGTATCCGCAATTGTTTCAGCTTTGATATCAGGTAATTTCGAGGACGAAATTTTCTTTTTAGAGGGGGAGAATTGTAATATCCTCATTTATGCCCTAGAAGTTTTGAGTATGTTGTTGTTATTGTGGTTGTTGATATATATATTGGAAAGTGAATGTTTGTGCATATATGTGTTAAATTGTAAGAGAAAAGAAATGGGAAGAGAATGTATATGTATATGTGTTTTGGAGAAGAAATTTAGGGTTTAGAGACAAATGTATATGTTGTTTATATGATGATATAATTAACATATACATTGGTCAAATGAAGAGTCAAGGTGATGGTTAAGTGGAAGAAGATATTTTTGGTTGTTAATGAAATTACTATAAAGGGCTTATATGAGACAAAGAGTTAGTTATATGGTTAAGGGTGTTTTGGTAATTTTCCTTGTAAGATGCATGGTGGAGATTAAAAGAAGAAAAGGTGTTTGACTTGTGCATTTTCTTCTTTCTTTCTTGAAGTGGCCGGATTCTCCATAGACAAAGAGAGAAAGAGAGGTGATCTTGAGGTTTGAAGCATTTTGAAGAAAGAAACAAGGGTTTTGGTTAAAGATTTGTGGATTTCTTCATTTGAGGTAAGATCTTTTCTTTAATTTCTTCAATTCTTTTGAAGTGGTGTGAGAAAGGAATTAGGGTTTGTTGGTTTGATGATGAGAAGTTGAGTTGGTGAAGGTGTTGGAAGTGATTGTGTTGAGTAAGAGTTGTGTTTAGTGAAATTGTTTCTGTTTTACAATTAGTAAAGGCTGTGATTTGTATGATTTTTAATTAATTATAGAAAAATGTTCTTGAAGTAAATTTTTGATATGTTGTGCCTCTATGAGTCTAGAATGACTGAAAAATATGTTGATTCGATTTTGGAATGGTTATGAGTTTAGAAAAATTATTTTCATTAGACCTGTTCCAGCAGGTACCTTAACTGGGACAGCTATATTTCGTGATTTTTAATAAAATGTAGAAAAATCATATTCAATTGAATTTTGGATATGTTGTTGCTTAGTGAGTCTAGTATTTGAGAAAAATAATTTGGAATCACATTGATTGAATTTGATTTATGGAATTCACAAAGTTCAGAACTGCTGCCAGGATGCAGGGCAATTGGGGCAGTCTGGTTAGGTGAACTATTTGACCAAGATTTTGTGTTCAGTTTGATCTGAAATTTTAAAGGGATGATTTTAAGATACAAAACTAAATTCTGTAAAAATTTTAGAATTTTTAGTCAAGTAGATTATTTTATACAATTTTTCAAAATAAGGATAAAATGGAGTTTAAAACCAGAATGTACTATTTATGGTTAGGGTTTTAATTCTTTGTTCTTCTTGCATTGCTTTGGTTCTCCAAAGGTAGGTTGGTCCTTAAACCTAACCCTAAACACTTTAAACACACTTGAATCAATGAATGTTATAATCAATTTTTCTTTGCCCTAATTGCATTGTTGAGATTGAACAATGTTATGTTGTGCATTGTGAATGGTAATGTGTTTCATGAGTAATGTGGAATGAAATGTTAATATTTATGAATGATGCTATGTGAGATATAATGTGATCATGGATGAGATATATATATATATACTTGAATAATGAGATGTTATATTGTGAAATGAAATGTGAAGCCATTATTATTGGCTAAGATGATGTAATTGAAAGAAAGAAGGCATGTTTGCCTAAATGTGATGAGAATTGAGAATGGAAATGAATTGTTTGTTTAATATGTTATTCAGTTTCAGAGTTCTGGATTTGGGTGGCATGCCTAAGAAATGATAAAAGGTAACAGTCTTGCCGGGTTGAGGATCTCCTCATATGTGTTGAGTTGATGATCCAAGAGACTGGGTCTGTTACACTATGAGATATATGATTTGTAACAGTCTTGCCGGGTTGAGGATCTCCTCATATGTGTTGAGTTGATGATCCAAGAGACTGGGTCTGTTACACTATCCATGGATAGAGATACATGTATATACATTGCCTACGGGCGTGATTATTGTGACTATGAACCAAAGCAGTAACTCTGAACTCTGAATATCATATTAAATACTTGTTGGGCCCATAGGTGTCAGGGTTATATGAATGTCCTAAATAATGTTATGAGTTAATGAAATGAGATGTTGGTTATTGAGTATGATTGATTAATGTTGAATGTGGCATTGCATTACATTAAAGCATACCATTAGCATGTTTTATCTTACTAAGCCGTTGGCTTAGCGCGAATGTGATTCTTCGCGCAGGTGACAAGGAAGAACCAGAGAGTTCCTCTAGGCCGAGTCGAGCCTAGATTTTGAAGATTGAATAGTGGGCTTTAAGATCGAAGACTGACTGCCAAACATGTATAAATTTTATGTGTTGTAAAACTTGAGTTTTGATGTATATGAATTTGTAAATATTGTTACTTTCCGTTGCATAGTGAACAAAGATTTTATCTGCTGTATTTCATAATAAACCTTTACTTTATTTTGTACTAGAAGTGTAAATCCTTTTTGCAGGTTGTAGTTGAGGTTATAAGGGGGATTTATTGGAAGTGTACTGAGAATGATTTTGTTTGCATTGGTTTGTGTAAAAATGTTTTCAAAAATTAGAAAAAAACCAGTTTTGTCGACACTTGGGATTGAATTTTTAGGCAAAACTATGGCAAAATTTCTATAAAAATCGGAACAAAAATTTGACTAAGTAAAAGTGGTAGCAACATTAGGATAGGGTGGCGCCTCTACTCAGCTTACACACGTAGGTCGGGAAGGGGTGTTACAACAGCACCATGCTTGGATAACCAATCCATGCCTAAAATCAGATCATACTCCTTAAAAGGCATCTCAATCAGGTCACTAAGAAACTCCTCATCCTGAACAACAACTGGACTATCTCGGTGCAGCTTGCTCACCACAACACTATGCCCTAAAGGATTTGTGACTAAAATATCAAATCCTAAGGACTCAGAATGCAAATCACTCATAGGCAAGATGGATGCACTGATGTAAGAATGAGTCTATCCAGGGTCTAATAATGCAAGAACTGAAGTAACATATAAAGTAAAAGTACCAGCAATAATATCTAAAGCATCCGGCTTCCTCTGCATCACATAAACCAGCTGTGATAGCCCTGCCTCATCTGTCCTACTACCTCCAGTGGTAGAACCTCCTCTCTGACTAGTCCCAGATTGACCACCTCTACCAAAACCTCTGCCACCATGACCCCTCTGACACTGGGTCGAGAAGCTGCAGTATCTGCCTGTCTATCTGTGAGCGGAGATATTCGCCCCTACTTTCAGTGGAATGTTTCTTGCAACTTCAGCACTGTTTAGGCTCGGGGCCTTAGAGAACACGGACCTAAGTTCGGAGAAAATGGAGTCTCAACCCGGACGGGCCGAGAAAAAGAAAGGGGTGGATAATCAATTCCTAAGAAATCCCCAACCCCCTAATGGGTTCAGATAGTTGGGTACGTGTTGGAAAGGTGAGAAATGGCCCAGCACCCCCCACAACGCCAGGTTCATTGGAACCGGCCTCCTTTACAGGTCTTAATATTATAGAATTCTTAAGTATAACAATATTATCCATGTTACACATAATAATTAAAATAAAGCATCAATATATTGAAAATCAAAACAATGTCCAAACAAAACAAATCAATGGACACCCATCCGAAGATGGAAACATGCCCTTACATAATCCATGCCTAAATAGGACACCCACCGAATGGTAGAAACGTGTCCTTTACATTGGTTCTAAAATAGAAAAGCAAATTTAATTACATGGTATTTAACTAATGAGGTACCCACCAAGTAGAAACATACCTCTTACAATATTTGGAAATCTAAATAAATTGAATAAAACCATTTATTATAAATAAATCATTCACAAAAGACATTAAACATCAATAGAATGTAAACATCCATCCATGATAAACTTAAATAAATCAAGCATTAAATTAAAAAAATTGAAGCATATAAAATAAACCAAAGCATAATCAAATATAAAATTGAATAAAGCAAATAAAGATTCAAAATAGGGCTACTGTTTCTATTTAAGATTCTTTAATTAATATTTAGGGTTTTGGAATTTATTGGTTTAGGCTACTATGATTTTAAGGGAATTAAAATGGATTAAAGTTTTATGATTTAAAAAGTTGGTAAAGTTCTTTGATTAGCCAAATTAGTGTTTGAGATGTAAAATCATGAAATTAGGGTTTGGACACTTTAAAACAATGGATTTATGATTATTAGCTAATGAATATGGTTTTTAGGTTTACTGTGCTTGAATTTTAATATTTATGCTTATAAATTTTTAAGGTTTAAAGATTAAAGGGTTAGGGTTTAGGAAAACTAGTGTTTAAGATTAACTAATTGGGGGTTGTTGTCTTGGTTTTGAAAGTTGAATTAGGAAGAATGTATTTTATTTTAGAGTTTGAGAAAACAATAGTTTTATAAAACTTTATGTGATTTCTAGGGACTGTAAAGTGAACTTTAGGGTTTTAAGGTTTTGAAACATTGGAAAACAGATTAGGGTTTTGGGGAATTAATAAAACGATTTAAGGTTTAGGGAAAGTTGGAAAAGTAGATTAGGGTTTTGATATTTTGAAGAAACAGAAAAAGTAATTTGGGGTTTTTTGAAAATAGAGAAAACGATTTAAAGTTTATAAAAACAAAAAAGACAATTTAGGATTTTTGGGGATAGAAGGAATAAATTAGATTTTTGAGGTTTTAAGGAAACAGCAGGATGACTTTTACAATTTTAGAACGATTTAAGGTTTTTTAGAAAAACAAAGAAACGGATTAAAGTTTTTAAAGGTATCTAGAAATAGAGGAATTCACTTAAGGTTTCTAGAAACAAAGATCAAATTATTACTTCTTCAAAGATTGAAGTTTTGAGTGTGTAATCTTATGAATTAAATAAAGAATGAAGTTACTGTAAGAAACAAAAAGAAATTAAGAATTCAAACCTTCGTTCGTAGGTTACACCAAAAATTGCTTCTTGGATGAACAAGGTCAAAGACAAGCTTTGTTGCCTTTGATGGATTGATTGTTTGGTTGCTTCTTCTTCTCTCAAAAAGTCCGATTGATTTCACTGCCAAAGGTTTCTCCTCCTCAATTTCGGTCTCAATTTTTTCTCCAAAATCCGATCCCCAATTTTGTTAGGAAATCAAGGAGATCACTGCAAACAAAACACGCAGCGGAAAAAAATTTTGATCTTTGATTTCCCATCAGGATCCATGCTGTTTGTTTAATTCGACAAAAGTGTTCAAAGAACTAACCTGTTGATGATTCGAAATCACAGTTTGGAAGAGATGCCTCGATCGTGAAACACCCTCTATCGCGTATCCACATGAATGCTACCGTCTGGAGTGCTAACTCTCTGCAACGGCGAAGGCTGAAAAACGTTTTCTCTAAAACGTATTAGGGTTTCTTTTTCGTTCTCTTTTATTTTCTAAAGTTACCTATATAAAGACTTAACGTCTGGAGTGAATATAATCACTCCAGAATCCAATTCGAAATTGGATAAGGTAAGTCAAATTCAGAATCCAAATCTAATTAGGATTCTGAATATATTATCTAATAATATATATATATAAATGAAAATAATAATAATAATAAATATTAATATCTAATATTAATATTATTAATATTATATCCAGCCCAAAGCGCATTCTTGTGTGTGACCCGATAGGCCCATATTAATTGGCAGTCAATTTAATCTCTATTAAACCAACAAGTCATAATTGGCCTCTAGCAAGGCGTTACAACTACCCAATTAATATAAGGAATGTCCAATTTGCTTAATAATAGTACATGCATTAATCCCTTTGTCACACGATATCTAGCTTAAACATAAGTCATGGTCAACGTCATACTTATATTGTCCAAACTTATGATTACTCGATCTCCAAGTAGACTGATAAATACAAATGAAATTGATCACACTATCAATTCATTTGAGAACGGCCATGCATTTCACAGTCTCACTTATCGAGGGGCCCAAAAGATATCTCTCTCAAAGAGAGGGACAAATTCTATCTTGATTGTTCATTATCCTCTACATAATTTCTATCATATATGATCATAACCTTTATTACTATCCAGTTACGGATAATGTTTGATCATGTCAAAATATAATAGTCCTTATATTGGAAACTATGACAATCTCAAGTCAAAGAATTAATACATAACTATCATGAGATTTACTTATGACACTAACCCATGTAGTAATCTCATGATGGGTCTATCCAATACATTGTTCTCTAACAAGTATCTATGAAATTGATTTGTATCACTATACACATAACCATCTGATGATTATCAAATCAATGTTCATACTGGTTAAGAATTATTTTTTTATCTCTATAACAATAATAAACCAGGGACAAATATCAAAATTGTGCAACATGCAAACAAACAATAATGATAATAAAACCTCATTTATTAATAATGAATATATAACATAAAGATCCAAATAAATGGCCTAGGGCACATACACTAACAAATTTTCGTTCCAAAATTTCTCCCTTTTTTGTGTTGTTTTAGTCCTTATTTATAGAAGTTTTTTATGATTAATCTTAGTTATTCATGGAATCTAATACTAATTAAGAAAAGGAAACCGAAACCTAATTGTATTAGGTTTCAGAAAAAATTGCGTCGGAAAAATTTTGCTGGCGAAAAAAAAACTGTTGCGGAAAAATTGAGCTGGCGAAAAAAAACCACTGTGGAAAAATTACACTGGCGAAAAAACTGCCACCGCAGCTGGCAAAACTGGTCTACGGGCCATTTCGCCCGCAGAAAATTCCTACGAGCGAAATGGCCCAAGGCTATTTCGTCGCACGCTGGCCCCCCTTTTTTATTTTTTATATTTTTTGTTTATTATTATTATTTTTATTTTTTATTAATAAAAATTAGATACTAAAGCAAATATTATTTAATTAAGATAACAAAAATTATTTTGGACTAATTAAAATATATTGGACAACACTAAATTATTTTGGACTAATTAAAATATATTGGACCGGACTGGGTCAAAAATTAAGGGTCTACAGTTTGCCCCCTGCTTGAACGATCTGAGACTCTAGTGAAAGAGAGTGAAAAGCAATAAGACTTAATTTTTGAGATGGTTGAGGTTTTGGGTTCTGGACCCTAGAGATTTGGATACTCGATCCTAAACTAGACCTGGATACTCGATCCTAACTGGATTTGGATACTCGATCCTAAATTGGGTTTGGATGCTCGATCCTAAACTGGATTGGGATACTCGATCCTAAATTGTGTTTGGATACTCGATCCTAACTGGATTGGGATACTCGATCCTAAATTGTGTTTGGATATTCAATGCTAAATTGGATTTGGATACTCGATTCTAAATTGGGTTTGGATACTCGATCCTAAATTGGATTGGGATGCTCGATCCTAAAGTGGGTTTGGATACTCGATCCTAAACTGGGTTTGGATGCTCGATCCTAAACTAGATTGGGATACTCAATCCTAAATTGTGTTTGGATACTCGATCCTAACTGGATTGGGATACTCGATCCTAAATTGTGTTTGGATACTCGATCCTAAACTGGATTGGGATACTTTGACTCGAGATTGAATTTGATTTGGGTACTTGGACCTGGGATTGGGTACTTGGACCCGAGATTGGGTATTTGGACCCGAGATTGGGTATTTGGATCCGAGATTGATTTGATTTGGGTACTTGGACCCGAGATTGGGTACTTAGACCCGAGATTGGATTGAATTTGGGTACTTGGACCAGAGATTGGGCACTTAGACCCGAGATTGGGCACTTAGACCCGAGATTGGGTACTTGGACCTGAGATTGATTTGGATTTGGGTACTTAGACCCAAGATTGGGTACTTGGGCCCAAGATTGAATTGAATTTGGGTACTTGGACCTTAGAGTAGATTGAATTCGGGTACTTGGACCCAAGACTAGATTGAATTTGGGTACTTGGACCCGGGATTAGGTACTTGGACCCGAGATTGATTTGATTTTGGGTACTTGAACCCGAGAATGGGTACTTGGACCCGAAACTGAGTTTGACTAACCTTTTATCAGTTGAGAAGTCTGACTACTCCAGCTGTTCTATGCATTGTGGTTTTTCACCCTCAAAATGGATCTTCATTGATGGAAATGGATCTTCCTTCTTTGAGATCGGGTCTTCACCCTTGAAATTGGATCTTCATCCGTTAAATTTGGTTTTTTCCCTGGCTTCAGCTCTTTTAGCTGGATTGATCTTTTGTATCTTCATTCTTTTGAGAATTCTAATTTTCTTCTTTTTTCATTCTTTCTTGTTCTTCCTTTGCACTTTTGCAAAAAAAATCAGCCCTTTTTAGCTAGCCTTCATATCCTCTCCTTGTCCCCCCATGATTTTTCTATGCGTACTCTGATTGATGTTCTTGTCATCTTGTTCTTTGCAAAAGCACGCATTTCTTCTTTTTGCAAAATTACTAGAGCTTTCTCAAGCAATGGGCTTTCCATGCCCCCCCTGATTTGACATCTTCTTTTGATTCTTTACTTCACAGAGTGTTTGTTGTTCACTTTGATGAAGAATAGACAATACAAGACAAGAAAGTGTGATGTGATATGCTCATGTATGCATGATATGCATGATAATACTCACAGTGGTTTCATTGACTCACAGACCGAGGCAATCAGCAGAAGTATTCTCATTGACTCCTTTTCGACGCTCGTTCAAGTCTTGCATTGGAATGATAGAAAGCTTTGCATTTATGGCTTTTATCTTCAAGATGTTGAAGATATGAATAATGGAGACCCCAAGTAGCAGAGTCAGGAATGCATCCATTTCAAACTATGTCTCAGTTGGTAGCTTCTTCATGACCTTGCCAATAATTATTTCCTTTGCCCAATGTGTCCTTTGGAGGTTCTACATACTTCCCTGAACTTGAAGACTTTGTATGACAAAACACCTTTTTTTTTTAATTTTGATTTTGAAATCAAAATGTTGGCTTTGCCAAATTAATGTCAATGTACCTCAGGACTTGATTTTCCAAATTTATATATCTATAACATGATAACCCTAGTTACCATACTAAACTCGGGAATTATTTCTATTTAAGCAAGAACTGTTACACTTCAGATAGGCACATACACATTACTTGGCCAAAGGTCTCATCAAGTTTTAATATTGTCTATCTCATATGCATGCTTATCCAAACTATCTCCACTAATAGACTCTACCTACTAAGAGAGATCAACAGGTCTTTAATAGGCTTGAAATGGGGTTTATGAGGGATATGGGTTAAATGAAGGCCATTTTGAGATAGGAGCTGATATGACATAATGGACAAACCCTCACAATATAAATTTCTTGTTTGAATTTTAGGCAGCTTGGAGGCAATCTTACTAGACTCCAAATTCCTTCTATCTTCTTGGCATTAATCTGGATCTTGATTGGAACAGTCTTTGCCCTTGCATAAAGTTTGTTACCCAAATTTGTTTCTTTTCTTCTTCTCCCTTTTCTTTCTTTTTATTTTTCTTACTCTTCCCTTTTTTCCTCTTTCCTTACTCTTCCCTTTCTTTTATCATTTTGTCCTTCTTTCTTGTAGGACTATCAAGTACAAAACTTTCAAGAACTGGATGGTCTTCCTTCTTTTTCTCCAATTTTGATTGAATCTTTGGTTGGGTTGGACCAATTCAAGTAAAAATGTCTTTATGAACCAAATGGAAGCCTTTTGTTGCTTTAGGTAAAAGAGAACTCAGTTGGCTTTCTGAACCGCCTTTTTAGGTTTTATTTTCTTTTCTCTTTTTCCTTTTTCTTTTCTCTTTCTTTTCTTTTTTCTTTTTTCTTCTTTTTTTTTCTTCTTTTTTTTTGTTTGTTTTTTGTTTTCTTTGGTTCTAGCTCTAAAAGAGTTGTCTTGTTTGTACTGACTTGGGCTTCCAATAATGGATGAGTGGAGTAACATAAATCTTCTTTAACAGGGATACATCATTTGTTGCTCTGATGTTGTCTTGATATATTGGAAATACTAAGAAAACTTCAACTACCCTTATGGTCTTGAAAACTTTGACTACCCTTATGGTCTTAAGAACTTCAACTATCTTCATGGTCTTGAGAACTTCAACTATTTCATGGTCTTGAGAACTTCAACTATCTTCATGGTCTTGAGAACTTTAACTATCCTCATGATCTTGACTAATTATTGCTTTCTTTGATCTTCTTGCCTCTTCATCTTAGTGATCATAAGATTTGTCAAAAGTATCACAACAACTCAAGGTAGGTTATTGGGGTTTGTAAGCCAATGAAAAGAAAGCTAAAACCTTATGAAGGCTCAAAGGGACAACTAGGGATTGATATCTAATTGGGTGGATACTAGCTGTTGGCTCATCAAACAATGCCTAGATCATCTCTCTCTTAAATAAGTAAAGTTCAATTTTGCCTCGAAAGTTTGTCAAAGCATGTTCTAAGACTGACTAGGACCTAGACAAAGATAATTATGCAGGAGCCCTCTCTAAGTAAGCATACATAACTCAATGCTATAGAGAAATTCCCTCACCTAGTAAAGTCATTCAAGTCATGATGCATAAATATATTAATTCATGAATTATCAAGCTAGACTCCTCATCGGTTGAGCACCAAAATGAACAAAGACCAATGAAAGTAATTTATTCAAGCAACTTTAAATTTGAAAAACAAGATTGTTCCAATTTAAATATTAAAGAAAATAAAATTAAAAAGCAACATTCAAGCTAAGGAAAGTTCATTGAGTTTAAGCTTCTTTTCCCCTTCACATCTTCAGTATTTCCATCTTGAAAGGATGATAAAACAAAATCTTCTTCCAATCCTTTTCCCACCATGAAGGTTGCCGGTGGAGGTACTCTATTGAACCTTGGTAATGGATTGTCTTTGTTGTTGGGCTTATCTGGCTCGGGTAGCTTACCACTATCAATCAAATCTTGGATCTCATGCCTTAGACGAGCACATTTATCTATTTCATGCCCTCGCATTTGATGAAATTGACAGAAGGCCTCGGCATTGAAGTTTGGTGGCAATGGATTATGTAAAGGTCGAGGAGCTAACGATTGTAACAACCCTTTCTTTTGCAACTTGCTAAAAACCCAAGATAGAGGTTTCCCCAATTCTGAGAATTGTCTTTTATTTCCTTGACCAGTCGCATTAACATCAACTTCTTTTTGCGTGCTTTGATTGCTAGGCTAATAATTCCCTTTCTCATTCCTTCTTATTGCAAAGCGATTCTTCTCCCTTTCCCACTCTTCAATTTGTAGACCAGCTTGGAGAAGATCTTTGAAATCCCTTATAAGGGTGTGAGACATCCTTTTACGGAGATTGGGCAGGACGCCTCTCACAATCATCCTTATTTGATTAGATTTTTCGGGCCTTTTCTTGAGCAAAGCGGCCTTATTTCTCCACCTTTTCACATAGTCCACAAAATTCTCATTTGACCTTTGCCTAATGGACTCAACTTCCATTAAGGTAACTTCCAACTCGACATTGTACCCGTATTGCTGGATGAAGGCCTTGTATAGCAAATCCCAACTCTTTTGTGTTCCTTCATCTAAGTTATTGAACCAATTTTGGACAACAGGGTCCCATGAGTGCATAAAGTACCTTAGAGTTTGAGCTTTAGTAGCTCGGGCAGACTACATGGCAATGATATACTACTTCACATGGAGGTGAGGATTTTTGGTTCAATCAAACTTTGCAAAAGATGGCATATTGAACTTGTACGGAACTTCTTCATCTAGCTCAAATAATTTGTCAACTTCAGACATCTCTTCGGTTTTAGCTTCTTCTCTAATTTCTTTTCTAAATCAGCAATCATCTTTTCAACATTGGATGTCTCGGTCTTTTTAATAGTTGCCTTTTCAACAACTTTTAGCTCCTTTTTGCCTTGAAGATCTTGGTAGTATTGAGCCCAATCATCATCATCAATGATCACCTTATCATCATCAAAAGCTACTTCATCAACTTTAGGCTTCCCCTTGACTTTTGGCTTCTTGGTGCTAGCAGATGCCTCGGCATGATTTTCTAGGATTGCAGTCAATTGGTTCTTCATGGTCTCAGCTAGGGCCTCTTTTATTTCTTCCATCTTGGCATTGAGGGCTTCATCCACCATTCTTTGAATTTGTTCTGGATCCATTATTTTTGGTGAGCAAGTGGCATAGGTCGGATTGTTGTAAGCTTTTAAACTGTTGTAATCCAGAGCTGTGAGCTAGATAGGATTAATGATATGAGATGCAATTGTATGCATGTATGCACAAACAATAGACAAACAAGGATGAATAGGACATTCCTTCCAACCTTATATCATCCACACACGAATGGCGAGTCTCTTTTCCTAGGTATATGGTTAACAAAATACCAACATGGGGTATCTTGTTTTTGAATAATTCCCTCGGACGTTTCAACCAATAGTTATATTTTCAAAAATGAAAATCAATCCATGATAATTCTCATTAATTAGGTTTTAATCCATTTAACCAACTAATGTAGCTTTTATGCTATATTGGATTAAAACTAAATTAACAGGTTTATTTTAAATAGATTTCTCACTTGAAAAAGGTAACTAATGGTTCATGCCAAAAACAAGTCCATCATTAATTATTCTTAGTATAAACTAGGCTCACAATTGATTTTTGGTATTCCTTAATTGACCTAAATAATTTGCAAGCTCTTTGTAAGAAAAGAGTGGATAAAAATAATTTTATTTCTAAGCCCATTGTAAAAAGATATTAGAAAAAATGGATTTTGAGCTTAGTATTTGGACCATGAGCAAAAGAATTTTTTATTTGATTTTAGAAAAATTTTATGTCCAAAGACCATCTTGAAAAATTTTGAAAATAGCTATGGTCTTTTGGCTTTTAAAGACAAATTTATTTTGGGCTTACAATATACTTAGGTCATATTAGAAAAAGAACAAACCAAAAAAAGCCATGATTTAAGCCAAGATAAATTAACCATGGTCAAACAACATGCATTTGGGGTAAAACTTAAGGAAAGTTACTAGGCCAATTACATGAGCTTTAGTCTTTGGGTTAAAAGGCTTAGGTTCCCATAGCAAGAATATACCAAATGGTACAAGGCTATGAGTGGTTATGCCATGCTCGATCTCCATACCTTGAGTGAAAGTATGGTATCCCTTATATAACATAACACAGGTAACACGGGCGTCCTAACTTACGCACACAATGCAATCTAATATGATGCAATGGATAATATCATTATAAGAAAGAATAGAATAATATAAAGACCAATGGAATCAACTTCTCTTATCCCCAGTGGAGTCGCCACTGTGAGCGAGGATTTTCGCCCCCACTCCCGATGGAATGGTTCTTGCGACTTCGGCACTGTTTAGGCTCAGGGCCATAGAGAACATGGACCTAAGTCCGGAGAAAGTGGAGTCTCCACCCAGACGGGCCAGGAAAAAGAAAGGGGTGGATAACTCAATTCCTAAGGAACCCCAACCCCCTAATGGGTTCAGAAAGTTGGGTACGTGTAGGGAAGGTGAGAAATGGCCCAGTACCCCCCACAACGCCCGGTTCATTGGAACCGGCCTCTTTTACAGGTCTTAATATTATAGAATTCTTATGTATAACAATATTATACATGTTACACAGAATAATTAAAATAAAGCATCGATATATTGAAAATAAAAACAATGTCCAAACAAAACAAATTAATGGATACCCATCCGAAGATGGAAACATGCCCTTACATAATCCATGCCTAAATAGGACACCCACCGAAAGGTAGAAACATGTCCTTTACATTGGTTCTAAAATAGAAAAGCAAATTAAATTACATGGTATTTAACTAATGAGGTACCCACCAAGTGGAAACATACCTCTTACAACATTTGGAAATCTAAATAAATCGAATAAAACCATTTATTATAAATAAATCATTCACCAAAGACATTAAACATCAATAGAATGTAAACATCCATCCATGATAAACTTAAATAAATCAAGCATTAGAATTAAAGAAATTGAAGCATATAAAATAAACCAAAGCACAATCAAATATAAAATTGAATAAAGCAAATAAAGATTCAATTAGGGCTACTGTTTCTATTTAAGATTCTTTAATTAATATTTAGGGTTTTGGAATTTATTGGTTTAGGCTACTGTGATTTTAAGGGAATTAAAATGGATTAAAGTTTTATGATTTAAAAAGTTGGTAAAGTTCTTTGATTATCCAAATTAGGGTTTGAGATGTAAAATCATGAAATTAGGGTTTGGACACTTTAAAACATTGGATTTATGATTATTAGCTACTGAATATGGTTTTTAGGTTTACTGTGTTTGAATTTTAATATTTATGTTTATAAAGTTTTAAGGTTTAAAGATTAAAGGGTTAGGGTTTAGGAAAACTAGGGTTTAAGGTTAACTAATTTGGGGTTGCTGTCTTGGTTTTGAAAGTTGAATTAGGGAGAATGTATTTTATTTTAGAGTTTGAGAAAATAATTTATAGTTTTATAAAACTTTATGTGAGTTTTAGGGACTGTAAAGTGAAGTTTAGGGTTTCAAGGTTTTGAAACATTGGAAAATAGATTAGGGTTTTGGGGAATTAATAAAACGATTTAAGGTTTAGGGAAAGCTGGAAAAGTAGATTAGGGTTTTGATATTTTGAAGAAACAGAAAAAGTAATTTAGGGTTTTTTGAAAATAAAGAAAACAATTTAAAGTTTATAAAAACAAAAAAGACAATTTAGGGTTTTTGGGGACAGAAGGAATAAATTAGATTTTTGAGGTTTTAAGGAAACAGCAGGATGATTTTTACAGTTTTAGAACGATTTAAGGTTTTTTGGAAAAACAAAGAAACTAATTAAAGTTTTTAAAGGTATCTAGAAATAGAGGAATTCACTTAAGGTTTCTGGAAACACAGATCAAATTATTACTTCTTCAAAGATTGAAGTTTTGAGTGTGTAATCTTATGAATTAAATAAAGAATGAAGTTACTGTAAGAAACAAAAAGAAATTAAGAATTCAAACCTTCGTTCGTAGGTTACACCAAAAATTGCTTCTCGGATGAACAAGGTCAAAGACAAGTTTTGCTGCCTTTGATGGATTGATTGTTTGGTTGCTTCTTCTTCTCTCAAAAAGTCCGATTGATTTCACTGCCAAAGGTTTCTCCTCCTCAATTTCAGTCTCAATTTTTCCTCTAAAATCCGATCCCCAATTTCCGTTCCAATTTTTCTCCCTTTTTTGTGTTGTTTTAGTCCTTATTTATAGAAGTTTTTTATGATTAATCTTAGTTATTCATGAAATCTAATACTAATTAAGAAAAGGAAACCGAAACCTAATTATATTAGGTTTCGGAAAAAATTGCTCGAAAAAATTTTGCTGGCGAAAAAAAAACTGCTAAGGAAAAATTGCGCTGGCGAAAAAAACTGTTGTTTATTATTATTATTATTATTTATTATTAATAAAAATTAGATACTAAAGCAAATATTATTTAATTAAGATAACAAAAATTATTTTGGACTAATTAAAATATATTTGACAATACAAAATTATTTTGGACTAATTAAAATATATTGAACCAGACTGGGTCAAAAATTAAGGGTCTACACTATCCTCTAGTGGCTTTGGACAATCTTTGATAAAATAGTCTGACGACCCACATCTAAAACACACTCCCAAAGCACCTCTCTACCAGCAGACACCTCCATATACTTTACCACAATGAACACAAGTAGGTGGAGCATGCCTCTAAGCCACTGGGGTCGGTGTACTAGCAACTGAAACTGCAGGTCTCTATCTCTGTCTCTGCTGCTGTACTGACTGTCAAACTGCCCCTGGCTCCTACTTAACCTTTGAAAATATTCCCCTTAGACTCTCTTCACTGATGAAGACCCTGCCTTACTCTGGGGTCTCCTAGCTCTGGTCTCCTCAACCCTGGCAGCTGCTGCAAGACTCTGTGCTCTCTCTACATTCCTGGCAGCTGCAACCAACTGAGAAAAATCTTGATACCAAGAGTCTGCTATGATACACATGATAGAGGGTCTCCGTCTCTCCTCAAATCTCCTGCACCTGTCAATCTCGTCAGAAATGATCCCACCAGCATAATGACTCAACCGGATAAACTCAATCTCATACTCTATCACTATCCTGGTATCCTATCTCAGACTCAAAAACCCCATCTTCTTTGCATCCTTATACTCCCTCGGAGTATACTTCTGCTCAAATTCCTGCAGGAAATCATCATAAGTCATCAGTCAAAGCATGTGGAACCGTCTTCCACCAATCATATGCATCCCTCTGCAGAAGAGATCTGGCATAATCAAACTTCTATTCCGTACTAGCCTACAATTGAATGAACACTCTCTGAACCCTGTCTAGCCACTGCTCTACTACAGCAGGGTCTGTAGTACCAACGAAGTCCTCAGCTCCAAACTTTCTCAGCTTATCATACTTTCTCACCGGCAATTGCGGCTGCAGTTGTGGCGACAGTGGCTGCTGAACTGGAGACTGCCTCAACAACTCTACCATATGTCGTACCCAGCTAGGCAGAATCTCATCAGCTACTGGTCTCACAGGCACAGAAATAGACTCCTCACCAGCAAAAACAACTTTAGCTCCATCTCTACCCTTATCCGGAGCCACACTATATGCACTACCCTCAGCATCCTGATGCGTCCGAGACACCATAACTACCTATATCTGCAAACACAATAAAAATTACTATATCAGAGATTAGAAACTGTCAGTGCCAATGTATGTATTATAATTAAAAATCATTTTCAAATCCCCCATTTTCTCTCTCTATCAACCCACCTAGGTTGAGAACCTCAAACCTAAGCTCTGATACAAAAATAAATGTAACACCCTTATACCCTATATACATACAATACATATTTCCAACATATATAAAATATGCATATATGGTATAAAAATGTCACAAACCGGTTTAATAAAAAAATATTTCACATTTTTTATTTAAAATTTTAAATACTAAATATATAAAATTAAATAGTATATAAATATTCTTTATTTGTTATAGGAACCTAAAAAAAATATTTTATATGAAAATCTCTGGAAAAAATTCGCCAGAGTTTTGTCTGTAATATGGACATCCCAAAATTTATCAATTAAACAACCTGCAAAAAGAACACACTCCCAAATAATTTCAAATCACCATCTCAACCATACTCCTCAATTTCACCAAGTTTCTCAAACATTTATATATAGATATATATATATAATTTAGAACACATTACACTCCCATTTCAAATAACTTAACCCAAACATTCTTTATAGTTTACAATACATAAAATCTAAAAACATAATATGCTATTGATAATACCCAAAATATACAATAACATAAAATACATACATACTGCTGACAGTGTTTTTGATTTTGATATCAACTCTACAAGCACAAACAAAAGTCTAGACCTGACCTGGTCTAGAAGAACTCTTCGGCTCAACCTAATCTACCCTATCACCTGCGCGATATAAACAATCGCCCTAAGCCAAAAGCCTAGTAATGCAAACTTTCATAATAATAAAAAGCAAATGCAATGCCAATGCACAATGCATATGGATATCACATCATTCCATTTTCTCATACTTTTCGAATATTTCACAATCCACAATTCTCATAAAACAAACACAAACATGGACCCAAAGATAACTAATATGCTATTCAAATTCCAGAGTTATTATTTTGGTCTATAATGGCACCATGTGTGTCTAGCCCCGTAGGTAATATATCAATGTAATAATCCAGCTAGGTTTGAGCATACAACCCGGTCATTTCACACAGCCTAGCTTCAAGGACTTATTTTTGAAGCTTATGACCCGATCATTTCACCTCAAAAATACTTTCACAGTGACGCCCAGCATCTAGCCCATAGGTAAATCATAGGCATGCCGCCAAACACAAAACTCTAAAAATTGAATAACAAACTAGGCACACAATTTATTCATATTTCTCATTTATATCAATATCAATTCATTTCATTATGTTTCCACATATCTCATTACATTATACCACATTTTTTTCATTTACAACACATTACCCAATTACCTTGGGTATTTCAACATAATTCACATATTAATCATATTTAATGTAATCTAGCCGATACCAATGGCTTTTTAACAATGCATTTAATGCACACACAACAAATGGCATTACCCAAACACTTTGGTCCATTTTCACATAATATACATATTTCACATTTTACACAATTTAGCCATTATCAATGGCTTTTCACAGTGCATTTAACACATATATGACAATACAAATGTCATCGCACATTATTCATACATAGCCAATGTATAAAATAGTTTAACACATTTTCCATCCAAAATATGTTAAGCCCAAATGTCATGCAAATATAACCAATGTATTCAAAGTTTGTACTTACCTCAAATAGCAACCAAAACAAGCTTAAAACAACCTCCAATCTTATCCTTCTAACTTGCCCTTCACCACTTGGATGAAGCAAATTAACCTCCCTCAATGCCTAAACCAAATGTGATAGCAAATAATCATTTAGTATCACATTTAATGGCATTTTAAATATTAAACCATAATTAAACATCACTCTTACAAATTCCAAAAATTTAGCCTTTCCTTACTTTAACATAAGAATTCCATTCTATTCCATTTAAATTAGTGTTTTAAGTTTATTTATATTATTAAAAACATATTTTAATACATTTAAACCATTTACATTACAAAAACACACTCTTATACACAAAACCCTAAAATGGCATAACCTTCCACCATTGAAGGTTTTCCATTCCAACACAATTCATTAATCATTTCAAGCTTATATTCATCACTTTTTACACTAAACAACATGCTTAAACAAATAAAATCAAACAATTCCACAACTTTGGAAAATCACTTTTCCAAAACCCTAAATATCCACTTCCATTCTCAAACTCCAACCAAACACAACCAAATCCAATATTTGACTTTAAAATACTTGTTTATGCACCAAAAAAAACTCATTTAGAACCAATTTTCACAATTAAAAACCATGATTTCTCAAACCCTAAAAATCCATAGCCCTAAATTCTCTCTCTTCATCATTCTTTATCCAAACTCCATCATCTCTTCAATCCAACCTTAAAATCATTGTTAACTACCCAAAATAACATCATACACACCAATTCCAATAATTATAACATACTACTAAAAAAAATCTAAAATCACACCTAATTAAAATTTTAATGGAATTCAAAGAAAGGAGTTGGAAACTTACCAAATTTGATGGAAATCACCAAAAATCCACTTTAAACTTGTTAAATCCTTCAATTTGTGGAGCATGGAAGAATCAAAATCTTGGTCTATGCTCCCATGGTGGTTCTTCCTTGATGAAGAAGAAGAAGAAATAAAGACAACTTTTTAATTTCTATTTCCTTTCATCTTTTATTTTAAACCATATATATATTATAATATTTTAATAATTAATTAATTATTTATTTATTTAATAACTTAAAAGTCCAAAAATCCCTCTTCCATTCAAAAATTATTTAATTTTGAATTAATTTAATAATTTTGAATTTGTAAGGTTTAATTACCAAAATACCCTTTTACTTTTTACTTTTTACTTTTTACTTTTTGACTTTTCTTTTAAAATGTTGACTTTTATATGTTGTATATATGTTATATATATATCACATATATTTTCCACTTTTTCCATTTAAAATTCTTTCATTTTTCATTTAAAATCATTAATTTAATTTATCCATTTAAATTATAATTTATTTTATCAAATTTTCAAAAATTGGAAATTTTCAAAAATTTGGGATATTACATGGGTTTTGGGTACTTGGACCCGAGATTGGGTACTTGGACCCGAGATTGGGTACTTGGACCCGAGACTGAGTTAGATTTGGGTACTTAGACCCGAGGTTGAATTTTATTTTGCTACTTGGACCCTAGACTGAATTGAGTTTAGGTACTTAGACCCGAGATTGGGTACTTGGACCCGGAATTGGGTTGAGTTTGGGTACTTGAACCCGAGATTGGGTATTTGGACCTGTAACTGAATTGGATTTGGATACTTAGACCCGAGATTGGGTACTTGGACCCATGATTGAATCTAATTTGGGTACTTGGACCCGAGACTGGATACTTAGACCCGAGATTGGGTACTTGGACCCATGATTGAATCTAATTTGGGTACTTGGACCCGAGACTGGATACTTAGACCCGAGACTGGATTTGATTTAGGTATTTGGACCCGAAACTGGGTACTTAGACCCGGGACTAAATTTTATTTGGGTACTTGGACCCAAGACTGGGTACTTAGACCTGAGATTGGGTACTTGGATCCGAGATTGAGTTCTTGGACTCAAGATTGGGTAATTGGTCCTGAGATTAGGTACTTGAACTCGAGATTGGGTACTTAGACTCGAGATCGAGTGCTTGGACCCGTGATTAAATCTAATTTGGGTACTTGGATTCGAGATTGGATTTGATTTGGGTACTTGGACCTAAAACTGGATACTTGGACCCAAGATTGGATACTTGGACCCGAGGCTAAATTTTATTTGGATACTTGGATCTGAGACTAGATGCTTGGACCCCGAGTGAGTTCTGGACTCAAAAATAATTTGGGTTCTAGACCCGAGGTACCTATATACTCTTGCCCCCTGTGTAGGCTCAAATCAAAGATTTTTTTATGCAAGCTTTGATTGATATTTTTGTTGTCTAGTTCTTCATAAAAGCATGCATTTCTTCTTTTTGCAAAGTTACTAGAGCTTCCTCAAGCAATGGGTGTAATGGTCAAGATTTTAATTAGGGACATTTTAACAAATATTGAAAAATGCATAGTGTATAGTGACAAAAGTGTGATGGATAAATGCTACACATAAAGAATAGTACATTGTGTAGTTTAAAACTTTACTGAAAAGAGTATTTTTACCGTTTTACGAGATGAAAACTCGATTTAAAATCAATGGTTAAGAATGAGAGTGCACCATAGTTATTATGAGCCTACCCTCACTAGATTAAAAATATATATATATATATGTGCATATGTGTGTGTGTGTGGAGAAGTTTCTGAATTCTTCTTCTCTCCACGCCATCATCATCATCTTCACTCCTTTCTTCTTCCTTCTTTCCATGAGTTGAATCAAAATTTAAGATTAAGTTGGAAAAGTGGTGATTATCAACAAGGTATGTGCTTTTGATTTATATTTTATAAAAATATGACTTTTTACAAGTTTAAATGATTTAATTGATTGATTAAGTTATGTATAAAGATATATTGTGGAGAAGTGAAGGATTTGATTATGTTTTTATCCATATGAAATGGTTAAAAGTTTAATCAAGTGAAGGTATTTGATATGAACACTTTTTATGTCAAAATATTGAGTTTGATCAATTATTATCTTAGATCTTCAATATGATTGTGTTTAATGAAGTTAAAAGTGCATAATACATGATTTTACTCCGAAAACAGTCCCGAAATCAATGCCACGACCGTGGCCCTTGAGTGCCACGACCGTGGGATTGAAAGTGATGATGTTTCTTCAAAGAAATTTGAGAAAACAGAAGAGTTTTAGATGCCACGACCTTGGCCCTTGAGGCCACGACCGTGGGGTCTTCAAACTTCATTTACAGCTTCATTTCGGATCCCACAGGCGTGGGGTTGAGATGCCACGGCCGTGGGGCACCTAAATAATGTTTTTGGCTTGTAATTTGTGATCTACGGGCCTAGTATGAGACTAATATGTGAATAATTGTATTGAGACTTCATGTGTATGTGTTAAATGCATGAAAAAGAGTGAGAAACTTTAGATAAGTGACAAATATATATCATACTACATGTTGCTCAAAGCAATGTACCAAGATCATGGTATAAACAAGTGAAATGATATAAACAAGTGAAATGATATAAACAAGTGAGTGTTTATATAAACAAGTGTTAATCAATAACATGAGACTAATATGTGTATAGTCCATACTTTAGTGTTAATGTGTTATACGTATACCAAATGATAAACTTTAGACAAGTGACACACATATACCAAATGTTGATAAGAGTATAGTACCAATGAAATGAAATAAACAATGTAGTGTTCATCAAAATTAATGAATTGCCCAAATCATACTAAATTTATATCTAGCTTTGGATTGAATGGCTAACCAGAGGATGGATAGCCACAGTGATAGTGGGCACCTCGTGCCTTTAATGGACACATTGTGTTATCAGTGATAGTGGGCATAATTGCCATTATAAATTCTTGAGATCTGGCATTCAGATTGCTACACTAACATGTTATCCAAACCTATGATCTAAGTTTAGTATGTATGGGCATAATTAATGAAATTATATGTGAACATGATAGTTGTGACTAATGAAAGAAATGTCAAATAATAATATAAGTCAATTACTTGAAATTGAAGTATCGTGTTCCAGTGTAAAAAGGGATTGTAATATATATATATATTAATGCTTACACGTGAAAGTTCTAATGAACGTAATGGAAATGTTATGCTCAATGTATTGAGTTAATCAAATGATTGAAAGTGTATAACCTGATGTGAGATACAAAGTGCTCCAATAGATGTAAGTGCTGAAAAGTATAGATTGAATGAAATGATCCTATATGTGAACCTGAACTTGAAAAGAAAGATTTAGTGAAAAACAAAATAATGTATTGTGAACAATGTTATCAAATGAGAAAACAAGTATTGAATAAAATGATTCTTAATGAGACAAGCTGCAATTCTGAAAGTAGTGTATTATATGATAACTTTTATGCAGGGATAGTTATTATTTTGTATAATCAGCATGGTATGTTGATTTATTACTGAAATGAGTTAATATATTGAAATACTCCTTAAAACTAAGTGTTATTACTATATTTTCATAAGTATATTTCTTTAATATTAAGTGATAAAATATGTATATTCAAGCACCACTAAGCTTTGCTTAGCGTGTTAGAATTGTTTTCTGACACGCAGGTATCAGGACATTGGAGCAAGATAAGAATAGATGAAGATCTTGTGTTTATTGTATTCGTAAGTTAATAAAGGTATATAGATACTCCAATTTGGCAATTTGAGAGATTGTATAAATATGTAAACATAATAAGATTTATGTATTTAGAGAATGAAGTTTGAGATTCTAGTGAATGAGTATATTGAAAGAAATGTATTGTTTATTTATTTGACATGATGAACTTATAAAGTTTATCTGATCGATATTGGAGATATTGAAAATTGGTCTAAATGTTGGACTTTAAGTTTTGTGATATGCAGATTGTATTATTATTTGAAAAATTTTATTTATGATGAGAGTTTTGCTAAGAATTGATTGGAGCGCGAACAGTGTATTGAATAACATTCTCTAATAGTTTTTATATAAGAATTGTCAGAGGATGTTACAATGGGCCTTCCATGCCCCCTGATTCCATATTCACTTCATGTTTGCTTCATAGAGCATCTGTTGTTTACTTTGACAAAGAACAGATAACACAAGACAAAAATGCCGTGTGATATGCTCATGTATGCATGATATGCATGGGTAATACTTACAGTGATTCTATTGATTCACAGGCTGAGGTGATCAGCAGAAGTGTTCTCATTGGTTTCTTTCAGATGCTCATTCAAGTCTTGCATTGGAATGACAGAAAGCTTTGCATTTATGGCTTTTATCTTAAAGATGTTGAAAATATGAATAATGGAGGCCCCAAGCAGCAGAGATATATCCAGTTCAAATTATGATTCAGTATGTCAATTGGTAGCTTCTTCATGACCTTGCCAATAATCATTTCCTTTGCCCAATGTGTTCTTTGAGTTTTGATGGTTCAATAATATTCTCTTAACTTGAAGGCTTTGTATATTATTTTTATTTTTTATTAATTTTTTTTGAATTTTAATTTTGAAATCAAATGTTGGCTTTGTCAAATCAATGTCAATTTAGCTCAAGACTCGATTTTTAAATTTAACATATCTATAACATGGAAACCCTAGTTATCGTACTAAACTTGGGAAACATTTCTATTTAAGCAAGAACGGTTGCACTTCAGATAGGCACATACACATTACTTGGCCAAAGGTCTCATTGAGTTTAAATATTGTCTATCTCATACGCATGCTAATCCAAACTATCTCCACTAATAGACTCTACCTACCAAGAGAGATCAACAGGTCTTTGATAGGCTTGAAATGGGGTCTATAAGGGACACGGGTTAAATGAAGGCCTTTTGTAAGTTGGAGCTGTTGTGACACTATGGCCAAACCCTCACACAATGATTTTCTATTTGAACTTTAGGCAGTTGGGAGCATGAAAAGATGGAGCTTTGAATGTTCTCCCATCTTTTTGGCATTAATCTGGATCTTGATTGAGATAGTCTTTGCCTTTGCAAAAAGTTTGATACCCATATTCATTTTGTCTTTTTCCTCTATAGGATTTTCAAGTATAGGACTTTCAAAAAACTAGATGGTCTTTCTCTTTTTTTCTCTGATTTTGATTGAATCTTTGGTTGGGTTGGACTAATTCAAGTTAAACTATCCTTACAAACCAAATGGAAGCCTTTTGCTGCTTTAGGTAAAAGAGAACTCGGTTGGCTTTTTGAACCGTTTTGGGTTTTATTTTCTTTTCCTTTTATTCTTTTTTCTTGTCTTTCTTTTTTCTAGCTCTAAAAGAGTTATCTTGTTTATACCAACTTTTGTTTCTGATAATGCATGAGAGGAGTGACATAAATCTTCTTTAACAGGAATAAATCATTTGTTACTCTAATGTTATCTTGATAGATTAGAGATATTAGGTAAACTTCAACTACCCTTATGGTCTTGAGAACATCAACTATCCTTACGGTCTTGGCTATACATTCCATTCTTTGATCTTCTTGCCTCTTCACATTAATGATCATCAAATTTATCATAAGTGTAACAATAGCTCAGGGTAGGTTGTTGGGGTTTGTAAGCCAATGAAAAAAAAGCTAAAATTTTATGAAGGCTCAAAGGGACAACTAGGGATTGATATTTAATTGGGTTGATACTAGTTGTTGGCTAACCAAATAATGCCTAGATCATCTCTCCCTTAAATAAGCAGAGTTCAATTTTGCCTTGAAAGTTTGTCAAAGCATCTTCTAAGACTGACTAGGACCTAGACAAAAGTCATTATGCAGGGGCCCTCTCTAAGTAAGCATACACAACTCAATGCTATAGAGCAATTCCCTCACCTAGTAAAGTCATTCGAATCATGATGCATAGATATGCTAATTTATAAATATCAAATTAAATTTGTCATCGGTTGAGCACCAAAATGAAGAAAGACCATGAAAAATTTGATGAAAATAATTTATTCAAACAAACATAATTTGAAAAACATAATTGTTCCAAATAAGTACTAAAGAAAGCAAAATAAAAAGAGCAACACTCCAAGCTAAGGGAAGTTTGTTAAATAAAATGTCTCCTTATTCCACATCTTCATGACTCCCATCTTGAAAAGTGGATAAGACAAAATCTTTCCCCAATCCTCTTCCCACCATGAAGGTTGCCGGTGGAGGTACTCTTCCAAATTTAGACAAAGGGTTGTTCTTGGTATTGGGCTTATCTGGCTCAGGCAACTTTCCATTATCAATTAAATTATGGATCTCATGCCTCAACTTCATACAATTGTCCATTTCATGTCCAGGCCTTTGATGGAATTGGCAAAATGCCTTAGTATCAAAGTTAGGTGGAAGAGGATTAGGCAAAGGATGAGGAGTCAATGGTTGTAACAATCCCTTCTTTTGTAGCTTATTGAGAACCCAAGACAGCGGCTTCCCTAATTCCAAAAATTGCCTCATTTCTCCTTGACTAGTGGCATTAACATTAGCTTCCTATTGTGTACTTTGATTGTTAGGTTGATAATTCCCTTTCTCATTCCTTCTTGCCGAAAAGTGGTTCTTCTTCCTTTCCCACTCTTCGATTTGCAAGCCAGCTTGCAAAAGGTCTTTGAAGTCCCTTATAAGGGTGTGAGACAGTGTTTCACGAAGGTTGAACAGGACACCTCTGACTATCATCCTAATTTGGTCTGACTCATCATGCCTCCTTTTGAGAAGTGCAGCCTTATTTCTCCATCTTTTCACATAGTCCACAAAATTCTCATTTGGTCTTTACCTAATGGCTTCCACCTCCATTAAGGTTACTTCCAGCTTGACATTGTACCCATATTGCTAAATGAAAGACTTGTACAACATGTCCCAATCTTTTTGAGTACTTTCCTCTAAGGTGATGAACCAATTTTGGACAACAGGGTCCAATGAGAGCATGAAATACCTCAGAGTTTAAGCTTTAGTAGCTCTAGCAGATTGCATGACAATGATGTACTGCTTCACATGGAGATGAGGATTTCCAATACCATTATATCTAGCGAAGGAAGGCATCTTGAACTTGTATGGAACTTCTTCATCCAGCTCAAATAATTTGTCAACATCGGACATTTCTTCGATTTTTTGATTCTTTTCAAACTTCTTTTCCAGATTGGCAATCATTTTTTCAACATCTGAAGTTTCAATTTTCTCCACAGTTGATCTTTCAATAATCTACGGCTCTTTCTTCTTGTCTTGAGGATCTTGGAAGTATTGAGCCCAATCTTCAACATCAAAAGCTACATCACCAAACTTTAGCCTTCCCCTTATCTTTCTTAGTGCTTGCGGATGCTTCAGTAGTGTTCCCAAACACTGTAGTCATTTGACTCTTCATGATCTCAACTAGGGCCCCCTTTAGTTCTTCCATTTTAGCATTGAGGGTGTCGTCCACCATTCTTTGAATTTGTTCAGGCTCAATTGCTTTTGGTGAGAAAGTGATTGAGTCGTTGCTAGATTCTTCGTCTCCGGTGTAGGTTGGATTGTCATAAGCTTTTAAACTGTCGTAATCTAGGGCTGTGAGGTAGAGAGGATCAATGATATGAGATGCAAATGTATGTATGCATGTATGCACGAATAACTAACAAACAAAGATAATTAGGATGTTCCTTCCAACCTTATAACTTTTACACACGAATGGCGAGTCTCTTTTCCTAGGTATATGGTTAACAAAAATAACAACATGGGATATTTTGTTTTTGAAAAGTTCTCTCGGACAGTTCAACCAATAGTTATATTTCAAAAATGGAAATCAGTTCATGATAATTCCCATTAATTAGGTTTTAATCCATTTAACCAACTAAAGTAGCTTTTATGCTATATTGGATTAAAACTAAATTAAGAGGTTTATTATAAATAAATTTCTCACGTCAAAAAGTAACTAATGATTCATGCCAAAAATAAGTCAATGGTTAATAATTCTTAGTATAAACTAGGCTCACAATTGATTTTTGGTATTTCCATAATTGACCTAAATAATTTGTAAGCTCTTTCAAAAGGTTATGAAAATAATTTTGTTTCTAAGCCCATTGTAAAAAGATTTTAGAAAAAATGGATTTTAACTTTATTTTTTGAGTCATGAGAAAAGAAAGTTTTATGTCCAAAGACCATCTTGAATAGCTTTAAAAATAGCTTTGGTCTTTTAGTCTTTAAAGAAAAATTTATTTTGAGCTTACAATGTACTTAGGTCGTATTAGACAAAGAACAAACCAAATAAGCCATGATTTAAACTAAGATAAACTAACCATAGTCAAACAACAAGCATTTGGGGTAAAAACCTAAGGAAAGTAACTAGGCCAATTACATGAACTTTAGTCTTTGGGTTAAAAAGGCTTAGGTTCCCATAGCAAGTATATACCAAAAGGTACAAGGCTATAAGTGGTTACACCATGCTCAATCTCCATACCTTGAGTGAAAGTATGGTATCCCTTACATAACACAACACGGGTAACACGGGCTTTCTAACTCACGCACACGATGCAATCTAATATGATGCAATGGATAATATCATGATAAGAAAGAATAGAATAATATAAAGACCAACGGAATCAACTTCTCTTATCCCCAACGGAGTCACCACTGTGAGTGGAGATTTTCGCCCCTACTTCCGGTGGAATGGTTCTTGCGACTCCAGCACTGTTTAGGCTCAGGGCCTTAGAGAACACGGGCCTAAACCCAGAGAAAATAGAGTCGCCATCTGAATAGGCCGGGAAAAAGAATGGGGTGGATGACTCGATTCCTAAGAAATCTCCAACCCCCTAATGGGTTCGAAAAGTTGGGTACGTGTGGGGAAGGTGAGAAATGGCTTAGTACCCCCACAATGCCCAGTTCATTGGAACTAGCCTCCTTTGCAGGTCTTAATATTATAAAATTCTTAAATATAATGATATTATCGATACTACATGCAATCATAAGAATAAATAAATACTTTATTAAAATCACAACAATGTCCAAAAAAAATAAATAAATGGACACCCATCCAAGGATGGAAATATGTCCTTACATCATCTATGTTTAAAACTAAATAGGACACTGATGGAGTGAAAATATAATCATTGTTTTATGCAATTTTAACTCTGATTTTTAACTATTCTCCAATTGAATTTGATGAGTTTGATTATTTAAGTTAGAATTACACTTTTTGAGCATGGAAGACAAGACTAAAGGTTTTTGATGATTAGTAAGGCAAAATTCAAAAAAAAGTAAGCAAAAATGAAGGCAAAACGCATGCCACGACCGTGGCCTCCCAGAGGCCACGATCGTGGGTTCCATTTCGCCACTGCCTGAGCCAAGAACAAGAAGAAAATAAGTTTGGTAGCCTCATTTCAAAAGCCATGACCGTGGCCCACCAGACCGACCTTGGCAGCTGAAAAGTTTGACGAAACAGGCAGAGTTCACACAGGCCACGACCGTGGCCCTTATTTTATGATTTGTGAGCTGCAAATGTTGAAGATGAACTCACCAACCAAGTCTTGTTTAAACCTTTTTCAGTTTTTCTCCACTAAAGAAGTCTCCAAGCACTCTATATAAACACATTTCCTCCAAGGATTCAAGAGAGCATGAATTAATAGGGTATGTAATAGATTATATTAGATTCATCCAAATAAATTTAGTTTAGAGAAGAAGTGTGAAATTCTGCTTCAAAGAGGAGTTCAAGATTCAAGTCAAGATCTTCTTCAAAGAAATAGAGTTTGATATTTCTTGTTCCTTTTAAATTATGTCTTCATTTACCATTTTAAATATTTGTAATGTTTTTATTTTAATAATGAAGAACTAATCCTTTTTAGGGTTGGTCCCTTTCATTGAATTTATCATGGAGTTATAAATGTCTATTTGGTTAATTTAGTTATCCTTTGATTATTTTGTTGTCTTTAATCTTAATGCTTTTATTATTTGGCCAATGATTAATTGATTTGAGATGTTGTGTGATGGAGCGAGAGTGGAAGCATGACATTAGTCCAAGGAGATAACAATCTTAAGTAAGTTTTTCACTTAGAGATAAGGTTAAACCCTTAAGAGGTTGATTCAAGATTCTCATAAAACTTAATGAATTGATTTAATTACTTATGATCACGAGAGTAGATGTAAGGATTAAAGTCAATATTAGTTCTAGTACTTGAGAGAGACTTGAACTTAATTTAGGAGAATCCAACCATTAATCAAAAGGAAGACTGAATTAAATCGATACCTTAGAAAATCCATGATAAATCAATAAAGGTGACTAAACCCTAAGTCTTAAATTATTAGAAATTTATTCTTGATTTATTGTCATTTTAGTTAGTTAAATCATAAAATCGAATTTGATTGTCCAAATATTAATCAGTTTAATTATTTTGTACTTAAAATTAACCTCCTCGTGGGAATGATACTCTACTCATCATTATATTACTTGTTAACGATCTGTGCACTTGCAGATAGTTAGGCTGAGTCCGCAACAAGTTTTTGGCGCCATTTCCGGGGAGGCAATCATTCTGATATTGATAATATTAAACTGTTATTACTTTGGATTTTTACTTTTCTGCATTATTTCTTTAAATTTTAAGGGTACATGCACAGCAATGCACACACTCAACTTGTACCCTATAATCCTGAAATTGAAAAATTTTATAGACAACAAAACAGGGAAAGAAGAGAAAGACAAAGAGGAGAAGAAACTTTAACTGAAATCCATTTAGAAGAAGTAGCATTTTCTTTAGAAGAAGAAGAAGAAATCATGGGATATCCATAGAACATGACCTTGAAACAATATACTATGCCGTTTGCTCACCCAAGATCTAGCATAGTCAAACCTCTGATGCAAGCTAACACATTTGAACTAAAACTAGCACTTATTAATTTAATTCAACAATCTGTTTTTCATGGCTTACCACATGAGGATGCTTATGCTCATATTTCAATTTTTTTAGAAATGTGTGATACATTTAAAATTAATGGTGTATCTGATGATGCTATTAGGTTGCGACTTTTTCCAATTTCGTTAAGAGATCAAGCAAAAGATTGGCTCATTTCTAAGGCACCAGGTACATTCTCCACTTGGGATCAATTAGCCGCTGAGTTTTTGGCAAAATATTTTCCACCTGCAAAGACGGCTAAATTAAGAAATGATATCACAAGTTTCATTCAACAAGATGGGGAGAGCTTATATGAAGCTTGGGAACGGTTCAAGAATTTGCAAAGAAAATGTCCTCACCATGGAGTCCCGGAATGGCTTTTAATTCAAACCTTTTATAATGGACTTCATCCAAATATCAAGGGAATGATTGATGCAGCAGCAGGAGGTGCTCTAATGAACAAACCTCCTTCTGAAGCAACTGATTTAATTGAAGAAATGGATGCAAATAATTATCATTGGACTTCAGAATGAGGTATACAAAAAAGAGTTGCAGGTTTACATGAGATTGATAATTTTTCTTTACTTGCAGCTAAAGTGGATACAATTACCAAGAAATTGGAGCATGTCAATTTGTCATCATCATCTCAAATTTGTGAAGGATGTGGAGTTAGCCACGATGTAGCTGATTGTAAGATAATGAACACGTCCAGTTTGTGGGGAATCAAAATAGAGGTCCAACTTTCCCACAAGGAAACACATACAATCCCACATGGAGAAATCACCATAACTTGGCATGGGGAAATGAAGGCAATTAAAAAGCACCATATCAGCCACCATACATGAAAAATCAAAACCAAGGCCAAATTCATCCTCCTGAAAAACCATCCTATGAATTGGCTTTGGAAAAATTTATTGGTGCAACTTCAGAAAGGTTCGACAAGCTGGAAAAATAATATGACAAGCTTGAATCAAGGATGGAACAAATTGCAGTTCAAAATAGAAATCTTAAAATTCAAGTAGGTCAAATTGCAAGTTCTCTCCATAATCTGAATCAAGGAGCTCTTCCTAGTCAGACAGAAATCAATCCAAGAGAACATTGTAATGCTATTTTCTTAAATAGCATACAACTTGAAGATTCTTCACTAGAGCACCAATTTTATCAAATCTCTTCTTCTCAAATGAAAGAAAGTGAAGCTAAACAAAAGGAGCCAATAAAACAAGAGGTCAGAACTTATGTGCCACCTATTCCTTTTCCTCAAAGGTTAAAGAAAAATATGGAGGAAAATGCAAAGATTGCACTTACTGAGGAGTGCAACAATCTTCTTCAGGATAAGATCCCTTCTAAACTTGAAGACCCAGGGAGTATTTCAATTCCTTATCAAATTAGTAGATTAAATTTTCAAAATGCATTATGTGATTCAGGTGCTAGTATTAATTTAATGCCTTTATCTATTTTCAGGAAATTAAAGCTTGCACAAATGAAACCTACCAATTTAGTATTGCAGCTTGCAGATAAATCAGTCAAATGCCCCAAAAGACTTGCAGAAAATGTGCTTGTAAAAATGGAAAAATTTTACATCCATGTTGATTTCATGATAGTTGATTTAAATAAGGATGAAGATGCTCCATTGATTTTTGGGAGACCCTTCTTAGCCACGATTGGTGCTGTAATTGATGTGAAAAATGGCAAACTCACTTCAATGATTGAAAATGAACAAGTTGAAATTAACATGATCAAATCTCCAAATGCACTCAAGGATTGCCAAATTCAAAACTCCAATCCAAAGGAGGAAAAATAGAATTTAGCCTCATCAAGCTCACAAGCACAATTTGAAGGGTATAATGAACTTGGGAAGCAAAATTCTAAGTCAACTATAGCCAGCAAAATAGTGGGAAAGGAAGTAATTTGTTATCTTCCATCTTGAGGATAAGAAGTTATAGTCAAGCTAAAGACTATAAATTAGCGCTTTTTGGGAGGCACCCAATTCTTTTTCCTTTTGTTCTTTTAAATTAGTTTTTCATTTCAAACTTTTTAATAGATGTGTTTAAATTTTGTTTTAAAGGTAATCTAAAGTGCATATACACAAGAAATGGAAGGAATTCAGATGCCACAACCGTGGCCATCCATCCCCAGGGCCGTGGAATTCAATTTGAAACTACAAAAATGGAAACGGAGGAAAATTTTTGATAAAACAGCAAGAAAACCAAGGCCACGACCGTGGCCTCCCAAAGGCCACGACCATAGGATCAAGACCAAGGCTACCAAGATGTCCCTCTCAAAGAAAACAAGGAGGCAGAAGCAAAACTAAAGCCATGACCATGGCCTTCCAAGGGCCATGACCGTGGCAAGCCATGCAAACCGCCATTGACCAAGTCAACACAAGGCCACGACCATGGCACTTACATACCACGACTGTGGCCTTTCAAGAACTATATAAGCATCTCATTTTCTCTCCTTCTTTAGCCTGGCTGCCCAAGTTTGAAAGCCACGACCAAAACCTCTTAACCCACGACCTCAACTCCAATTTTCATTCAACTTTCTTCAATTCTTCTATATTTTGATCAAATCAAACACAAAAATGGTGAGAAGCAAGACTTTAGCCACAAAATCAACAGGAAAATCAAAAGGTAGAGGATCAAGGGGAGATGGGTCTAAAAGAAGATGCCAAGAAACATCTTCCTCATCATCATCAACATTGTCTCCACCAACATCTCCAACACCTCAAGGACCAAGCAGGTATCAGGAAATTTGTTTCCAAGATGAAGAACAAAGGCAAAGGTACCAAATTTTAAGCTCTAGAAAAATTATTCCTTCTCGGTTTATTGATGAAAATGTTGTGAGGAAATTAAGATGGAATAATAAACTGATGAAAATGTTTACTGATATGCAATGGATAATGTTTGCTAGTATGTGTTTCCCCACCTATGCTGAATTAACCCTAGAATTCTTGAGTAGCTTTAAATTTTTTTTCCACCCAATTTTCAAGCTAGATTCAATGGGAGAGTGGAATTTAAATTGGAAAATCAAAATTATAATTGGCTTATGCTTGAATTCGGGGATGCACTTGGATTATCAAATTTACAAGGGATACCTGGGAGAATGGAGAAGTTTGATGAAGATTCCACATGGACTAGATTAGGAGGCACAAGACGATTTAATAGCAAAATATCTAAAGCCTCTAATTTTACAAACCCATTCTATAGGTATATTCATGTTGTCCTAGCAAACACCATTTTTGGAAGAGGGGAGAGTCAAGGAAAATAAATTCAAATGAATTGCACTTCTTTTATTGTGCCATGGAGGAAAAAGTGTTTAATGTTGGTTATTGGTTTGCTAGAAGATGTGAGGAAGTGATTAGACAACAGAGTGGAAAAATTGTAATTAGGGGGATGATCACAAAAATTGCACATTATCTAAATATTAGATTTGATCACCTTGTCCCCGTACCTGGTAAAATTACAATTGATATGATCATTGTTTTAGCCATGCGGATAGCAAGAAAAAGAGGGAACAAATATGAGATTCTAGAGCCACCGGATGCAGATATAAACATTTACATAGATGAGTTGTTTGGAGAAGGGGGAGAGTTTGATGAACCTGAAGATCAACCACCACCTCCACCTTTTGAGGCTGGTCCATCTGCACCACCACCCTCTGAAGCCGGACCATCTGCTCCACCACCAAACACATTTGACTATATTGCTAACAGACTTGACTCTTTTGAAAATGAGATGAATCACAGGAATGAAGTCTAGAAGCAACGTTTTGACAATATGGAGCAGCTTTTCGGAGGAGTTGAGCACGAGGTACGTACCATTTCCACTCAGATGACGGGCCTTAGTGAACAGTTTAACACTTTCTTTGCTCAATTTGGACTGCACTACCCTCCTCCACAGCAACCACCTCTGCCTGGTGATGACCCTGATGTAGGCACCCACTGAGGACAGTGTAATTAAAGTTTGGGGGAGTTTTCTGAATTATTGTTTAATCTTATGCACAATTTTGGTACTTTTATATTTTGTTTAGTTATTGAATTTTATATTTTTTGTTTTTATGGTACTTTTATATTTTATTTCAATTTTAACTCTGCTTTTGGTTACTTATGGTTTAATTTTTTTTTAGTATTTTTATTTCTTTATATGTTCTTTTATATGTTAAAATTTGATTCAGTTAAGTTTTAATTCTAAAAGTTAAAATTTAGTGGAATAATTATACCTTATGAATTTTAATATTCCAAATGAGCTCTTCAATGCAATTAAAAGTGGTTAGTTATTGAATTTTAGATTGAGTTTATATTCTTTTACCTAGGCCTAGAACATGTTTAAAAGAGCTTTTGAGGCGAAAAAGAATCAAGCTAGATAAAAGGGAAAAATGATTTAGGTATTGTTTGAAAAGCCAAATCCTTATATCCACCTGTGAACCTCGTGGTTTTCGCCCGAAAAGGATCCGGGCGAACGTTCACTCGTTGTCGGGAGTCGCCACTCAGTTTATTTTGTTCGAAGGGAAAAACTAAGAAAACCCTTGTTTGACTCCAATAATGCATCCAATGTAAAGGCTTCTAGTCTGCGAACCCAAGGAGGATTCGGGGACTATGTCATGCATTTGATTAACTTGCAAAAATGGAACAAATTTAAAGACAAAAAGATTGTTGGTAGTTTGGTGGACTTGCTATTTGGGGTGAATCCCAAACATGCCTACATACTCCCGTTTGAATAGGAGATCAAAGCCCATGTAGTTCGGAAAAGCCTATTTAAAGGCGATGAAAATTATGCTTCATGCATGTGTGTGTATGCTTCGTGCATTGTCGGGCTTCATGCCAAAGATGTGAGATTTAGGTACTTTGTACCAAAAGAGTGGAATTTAGGCTCCATGCCAAAGGTTCATTTTAATTGAGTCGGGCTTCATGCCAGAGTTGTGAAATTTAGCACTTAGTGCTAAATGGTGCAATTTTAGGTACTTTGTACCAAAAGAGTGCAATTTAGGCCTTTTGGCCAAGTGTTGTCGGGCTTTATGCCAAAATGTGAGATTTAGCACTTAGTGCTAAATTCTCCAAATTTAGGTACTTTGTACAAAAAGAGTGCAAATTTTGGGCCTTTGGCCAAGTGTGGTTGGGCTCCATGCCAAAAATGTGAATTTCAGCACTTAGTGCTAAATTGTGAAATTTTAGGTACTTCGTACCAAAATGGTGTAATTTAGGCTCCGTGCCAACAGATTGATTTTAATTGTGAAATGTAGGTACTTTGTACCAAAAAGATGTAATTTAAGTCTTTGTGCCAAAGAGGCTGATTGATTAGTCCATTAGGCCTTAGACCTAAAAGGATTAGGTCTTTGACCGAGAAGAAATTGAGAAGAAGATAGAATGCTTATGATATGCTTAAATTGACAAATGATGGATTAGAATATTACCTTGCTTAGGATTTTCCCGCTTCGAAGTTCCAGATCCCGTTTTCTTGAACCGGGGATTATGATTCTTGATTACGGATTGTTTCCTGCAGCACACGGTTAGATTTATGCAAATAAAAGTTCTTAATCGTTTTTAAGCGTGAAAAGAATTCGACAGCATGAGGCCCACCCGGAAAAGTCCAACCCCATTTTCTGAAAATCTGAAGCCTATTTATAGGCAAAATCGGACTGTACGGCGGCCGAGCCGCCGGTCACGGTGGCCGGGCCTCCGACTTTGGTGGCCGAGCCGCCGGGGTCACGGCGGCCGGGCCGCCGGTCACGGCGGCTGAGCCGCCGATTTTGGCCGGTTTTCGCTCAAACTGATTTTTCGGGAGCTAGAGACCTCCAAAAATTATTCCGGGATCATATCCGTGATCCTCACGTCGTCCCGGATATTTCAAGTACCATATCGATATACTTCCGGTGAATTTTACTGGGGACGTCCGGTCCGGCCCGGTTTTCAGTAGTCTGAGAAAATTGGCTTTCCGAGCCTCAAAATTCGAGTGTTCACAATTGCCCCCCACTGGGGTCCATAAAAATGATTTATGGGGCCCAGTGGCTTCTGAAGAGCGAATTTTGAGCGAGGGGTAAAAGATACGCCTTTTGGCACTTTTGGATCGCTTGCAACATTTCTGATTTTTCTGTACCTTCACTTTTGTTAAGCACAAACAGTACATATGTATGCATGATGTCCCCTTCTATTTTTCAAAAAGGTTTTTTTTTTTTTACAACCGTTGTATGCACAACTGGACCAAGAGTCTCCATAAGGTTGAAAGGATCAATATGGGAAGATATGGATGGTGCGCTGTTGCTACTTGGGTTGCGAGCTGATGCTACTCTTAGAGGCGCAGCTGGGGATTGGGATTTCTTGCACGCTTGTATCAGATTTTGGAATCCACAAGCTCATGTCTTCAGGTTTTGTGCCCGGATGGACGAGATGTGTCCTCTTTTTGAGGAATTTTGCTCAATCATTGGATGTGACTCAAATGCCCCCCTTGTAAGGCATGAGGTTCAAATTGGCTATGTGAGGTCTTTTCAGAGGCTTTTCAACTTTACAAGGCCTCAAGCTCAAGCCATCAGTAATTATTTCTAGTAAAGAACTTAGAAATAATCCTCTAGGAAGTCCAACTCCACTGGGGAAAGAACTTGAATTTTTCTGAAGTTGCCCCCAAATTATTTCCGGAGTTACTCGAACTGTTTTTCAAACTTGGGTTAGGAACCATCAGATGATCAGGCCTTTTACAGAGCCTTCCCTTATTCAGACTACTCCTGAGTACAGAACTCGGTTTATAGCTGAAGTTTGGCCACTTGAAAAGCCAAGGAGGCTTGCATTGCTGCAGGAGCTGGAGGGAAATGAGGTGGTTCCTCTTAACGAGGAGAAGGCAGACGTTGTAGACTCTGCAGACTCTAGGGTTGACTTTTTTTTTTTGACGTTTTGGACTTATGGTCTGACTCTTTTTTGTTGGTTTTTGGTACTTTATGAAAGGAATGACTCTTTTTGAATAAATGACTCCCTTGGGAATGAATGACTCTTCTTGGGATGAATGACTCTTTTTTGAATGAAGGACCCTTTAATTTGCTTTCCAAGCATTATCTACTTTATTTATTTGCTCTAATTTTTGCCTAAGCCGTCCTTTCGGATTTTCAACTTAGCGAGCTCTTACCCATTCTTGCCTAAGCCGCCCTTTGCGGGTTTTCGACTTAGCGGGCCCCACTATTGCCTAAGCCGCCCTTTGTGGGTTTTCGGCTTAGCGGGATTTTTTTGTTTTTTTTTTTTGTTGAAAGAAAGATGAATGAAAGATTTTTATTAAAATTTAGACCGTGCTCAAGGAGAGCTGCCTACATATCTCGAATTAGTTTGCGAGAATCAGGTCTAATGTAGTTCATTACAATTCATGATCATGCATAATATTTCTTCAGTTGATCCAGATTGCATGGGTTTGTGAACTCCAGACCATCCAAATCAGACAAGATGACGGCTCCGCCGAAAAGTATTTTCTTCAAAATGTAGGGTCCCGCCCAATGAGGACGAAACTTCCCACGAGGATCTGTAACAGGTGTTTTGATCTCTTTCAGGACCAAACAACCTTCTTCCAAGTTTCGATTTTGACCTTTTTGTTGAAATGTCTGGCCATTCGCCTTTGATACCCTTGAATCTGATGTAGAGCTTGAAGTCTTTTTTCATCCAAACTCAACAACTGATGATGATAATTGCTGATCCATTCAGCTTCATTTATCTGACTTTCTTGAATTATCCTCGCCGATTGAACTTCCAGTTCAATGGGGAGTACTGCTTCCATTCCGTATACCAATGAATACGGGGTTGCCCCAGTAGGAGTTCTAACTGATGTTCTGTATCCCCACAAAGCCAGTGGTAACTTCTCATGCCAACGCCTATGTTCCTTGATCATTTTTTGTATGATCACCTTTATAGACTTGTTCGCTGCTTCTACAGCTCCATTTGTTTGAGGTCTATAAGGAGAGGACTTATGATGCTGGATTTTCTTATCTTTCAAGAGCTTAGCAAATTTTGCTTGGAAATGAGTTCCATTATCAGTGATAATTTCAAATGGCGTTCCGTACCGACAAAGGATGTTGGTTCGGACAAATTGTGCTGCCTTTTTGGCGTCTAATTCTGTATAGGAAGCTGCTTCAACCCACTTTGTGAAGTAATCCACTGCTACCAAGATAAACTGATGTCCATTTGATGCTTTTGGATGTATTTTACCAATTATATCAATTCCCCAAGTAGCGAAGGGCCATGGAGAAGTGATTGGATTCAGGGCAACAGGAGGTTGCTTCTGTAGCTTAGCAAATATCTGACATTGATGACATCCTTGCACAAATGCCAAGCAGTCTGCATTCATGGTGGACCAGTAATATCCTAGATTGGCTATTTTCCGAGCCAAGGCGATCCCATACATGTGTGGTCCTGATTCGCCACCATGTACCATTTCCATTATTTGCTTGGCCTCTGCTTCATTCACACACCTTAGGTGCATTCCATTCCAACTCCTCTTATAGAGGATATCTCCATTAAGAATGTAACCTGTGGCAAGCTACCTTATTGCCCTCTGATCAACCTTTGATGATCCCTCCGGATAATTTCCATCCTTGAGATAGGTCTTGATATCCCAAAACCATGGTTTACCATCGGCCAAGTGCATTACATGGGCGGGTTGCTTTTGAAGCTGAACTTTCAATGGACGAATGACTTTCCCCTCCTTGATATTGATCATGGAAGCTAAAGTAGCCAAGGCATCAGCAAACTGATTCTTTGCTCTTGGGAGATATTCGAAGGATAGATCATTGAACTGTTGTGCCAAATGATCAAGGCGTTGTAGGTAAGGAACCAAACGCTCTTCTTTTATCTTCCATTTCCTTAAGGCTTGTGATACTATTAAAATAGAATCACCATAGACCTTTAGGTCCTTAATCCCCAATTTCAGGGCGGCTTCAAGCCCATTAATGCAAGCTTCATATTCTGCTTCATTGTTTGTGCAGCTAAAGTCAAGTTTAACTGCGAATGGAATGTATTCTCCACAAGGAGTTTTGAACACAATACCAATTCCGTTTCCATGATAATTGGATGCTCCATCAAAGTACATCTCCCAAACACTTCCTTCCACATTCAAGAGGTCTTCGTCAGGGAAACCCATTTCTCGCATCTGATCTTTTATAGGCAATTCTGCTAATTGGTCAGCTATTGCCCCGCCTTTCACAGCTTTCCTTTGAACAAATTTCAAGTCAAAGGCTGCTAATGTTGACACCCACTTAGCCATTTTGCTGTCCAGAACAGGCCTCTCCATAAGAAATTTCAAGGGACTCTGTTCTGCAATGACATAAGTAGTGTAAGAAGACAAGTAGTGTTGTAACTTCGTACAAGCCCAATACAAGGCTAAACACAACTTCTCAATCTTGTTATACTTTAACTCATAGTCCAGCATCCTTTTGCTGAGGTAGTAAATTGCATTTTCCACCTTTGTATCTTCAGCCTCTTGAGCTAGCATTGCCCCCATGGCTTCATCTGTTACAGACAAATACAAGAGCAGAGGTTTTCCCATTCTGGGAGGTTGTAGAATTGGTGGACTTAACAAGTATTCTTTGATCTTGTCGAAGGCCTTCTGACAGTCTTCATTCCATTCTTGCGAAGCACCTTTCCTCAGTAGCTTAAAGATAGGACCACAAGTCTCAGCCAACTGTGATATGAATCGACTGATATACTGTAATCTACCTAGCAAGCCTCGAACCTCTTTCTCTGTTCTTGGCGGAGGCATTTTTAGAATAGCCTTTGACTTTGCTGGATCAACTTCTATTCCTTTCTTGCTGACCAAATATCCCAAAAATAATCCTGATGTTGCACCAAAGAGGCACTTTGCAGGATTAAGCTTCAAATTGTACTTGCGAAGTCTAAGGAAGAACTTCTCAAGTGCTTCAACGTGTTCTTCTGGAGATTTTGACTTAACAATCATATCATCAACATACACTTCTACTTCTTTGTGAATCATGTCATGAAAGACTGTTGTCGCCATCCTTTGGTAGGTAGCCCCTGCATTTATCAACCCAAAAGGCATAACCCTGTAGCAGAAAGTACCCCATTCTGTGATGAAAGCTGTCTTTTCTTTGTCTGGTGGGTGAACTAGGATCTGATTGTACCCAACCGCGAGGTCAGTCATGGAAACCATCACATGCCCAGCCATCCTGTCTATCAGCAAATCGATGTGTGGTAGTGGAAAATCGTCCTTGGGACAGGCCTTATTCAAATCTCTGTAGTCAACACACATCCTGACCTTTCCGTCTTTCTTCGGGACCGGCACAATGTTTGCTAACTAGGAAGGGTAGGCAATTGGTTCTATGAACTTATTGTCTAGTTGCTTGGCAACCTCCTCTTTAATTTTCAAAGACCATTCTGGCTTCATTCTTCTCAATTTCTGCTTAACCGGCTTTGCATCGGGGTATAGCGGAATCTTGTGAACTGCTATGGCTGGGTCTATTCCCGTGACATCACTTGCCTTCCACATGAAGTAGTCGACATACTTCCTGATGCAATCGACAACCTGTTCTTTATTCACACAATCATATGCAATGTATGTATGTTCATTTTCTTTGCCAATTATTATCTTTTCATTTATTTCTTTTATTTCATTTATTTCATTTTTGCTAGATAATACTTGGAAAGCAAAAGACACAGGGTAACCAAGAATCGGAACAGTTTCATTGATAATTGCGGAGTCATTCTCCAAGATTACATTGGACTTGACATTAGGGTTCCCTAAATCTGAAACTACAGAAGACTCAAAATTAGACTCTGACTTGGTTTTTGACTCAGAACAAGACTCGGTACAAGACTCAAGTTCAGGGTGTGACACAGGACTAGGTTTGACCTCAGCAGCTTGTCCCTCCTCGGCGTACCAATTTCTCAGCGGTCCATCCGTTGTCTTGATCAGCTTTGTGAAGTCCCTTTTGTCTTCAAAATTGGTTATCATAGCAACCTCATCAAAGAGACCAAGCTGCATGAAACCTTCCATCTGGGAGTCAGTTTCAGGTTCTGGCTCTTCTTCTTTCATGGCTACAACATCAGCAAACATTTCAAAACCCGGTAGCTTCTTTCCGATCATAGGAGAATAGAATGGTTCCTGAAAACCACAGTAATGAACCGCCTTTCCAGGTTTGCAGAAATGACCATTCAGAGTTCTAAAGTAAGGGCGCATTTTGAGGCTTCTTGCCCCCCAATTTCCCTTTTTCTTCCTTCCACGCTCAAGCTCTTCTATTTCCTCGTCTGTAGGTTTGTACCCCAAGCCAAAAGTTCCCTTATTCTCAGGCTCTTCCCATGGCCGGACTACGGGTGTTTTCCTCCCAGACTTCATCATTTCCATCCCAGGCAAAAGACCTACCCTCAGCATCATTCCTACTAGGCAGTTGATTTGGACCTCCCCAAAATCATATGAGACAAATGGCCCCTTGGGTTTTTCACCTTCTATGCATTGAACTGTGTCGTAATGAAACCCAGTCAAGGTCATGGCGGTTTCACCAGGAACAACCTCAAGGAGAGACTGATCCATGGTTTTCCTGTTGATTTCGCAGGTGTCCCCTTTGATAGTGATGATTTTTCCTTCAAAAGGGAATTTAAGTTTTTGGTGTAGTGAAGAAGGTACAGCATTAATTTGATGAATCCACGGCCTTCCAAGGAGGAGATTAAAGCTCGCGGGTACATCAATGACCTGGAATGGTACTCCTATTTTCACCGGCCCAATAGCAATTTTTAGAGTGGCAACACCCAAAATTTCTCTTCGAGTGTTATCATATGCTCTCACAATCTGATCAGAAGGTGTAAGATCTGTAGTCTCCAACCCCAAACAGCTTGCTACTTTCAAAGGACAGACATTTAAGGCTGACCCATTATCAATGAGAACCATGGGCACAGTCTTTCCCCCAGTCTGTATGGTGATGTATAGAGCATCATTGTGTTTACTGCCATCTTCTGGTAGGTCTGCATCAGAAAATTGGATACTCAATGTCTTGGTTGATTGGGTCAAAGTGGCCACCAAAGCTTCTGGGCTTGTGTCCACAGGTGTATCAAGTTGACTCAAAGCTTCGCTGAGAGCCTGGCGGTGTGGGAATGAGGAAGCAAGGAGTTCCCAAATTGACACCTTAGCTTGAGTTTGTTTAAGCTGAGTGAGGACAGGGTCTTCTTTTGGCTCTGGTGTTTTCTTATGGGGGGGTTTGAGGTTGTAGGGGTTTTTCCCAGGTCAAGTGGCTGATATTGTCTTCCACTTCTTGTCAGAGCACTGACCTCTTCAGCGAGGTCGTTCAAATCTAACACACACACTTCATTCATTTCCAAAAGAAGTTTGAAATGATCAAACAGCTCTTCTTCCACAGTAATGGCGTGGATGGAATGATTGGGCAAAGGGTTAGTGTTAATATTTGGTTGCCTCCTGAGGGGGATGATGTCACCACTATCCACCAAATCCTAGATGCGGTTTTTCAAAATCCAGCAAGCATCTGTTCTGTGCCCATTTCCTTGGTGGTATTCACAGTACTCATTGGCCCTGTAATTGGAGGGTAATGGGTTTGGAGGAGGCCTTGGGTCCAAAGGCTTCAAATATTTCCCTTCCACGGCCTTTTTAAACACTAGATGAAAGGGCATTCCAATGTCGGTATATTGCCTTCTTGACTGATTTCTTTGCCCAAGATTGCCCACACGTAAAGGATTCGCAGGGGCAATATTGGCCACTTCATTAGCAGCTTGGCCTTGTTTTTTATACTTCGAGATAGCTTCTTCATCTACTATCTTACCCAATTGTATCAGATCTTCTACCTTGGTTGCAGTCGCAATGAGCGATTTGAAAGTAGGTAGGTATTGGGTTTGCAGTTGGGCTTGATATGTAGGCCTTAAATTTCTGATTATGATATCAATCTGCTCTTGTTCTGAAGGGCGATTGATCATTTGGGCGGCCTTTGCCCTCCACCTCATAAGGAACGAGGAGAAGGGTTCATTGTTGTTCTGCTTGGTAGTCTCAAGTTCCCTTCTGGTGACATCCACCTCAATATTATAGTGGTATTGAGAGTTAAATGCATTGCAGATGTCTTCCCAGGTCTTAATCTTGACATGGTCTAGGCTTACAAACCACTTGAGGGCAGCACCAGTCAAAGATTGTTGGAATAATTGAGCAAAGAGGTCATCATTTAAACCCCAAGGGCTTAATGCCCCCACATACATCTTGAGGTGAGTTTTAGGGCAAGTAGTCCCATCAAATCTGTCCATCCCAGGCATCTTGAATTTTGGAGGCAATCTAGCTTGGGGAAACAAGGATAAAGAATCCATGTCTACCACCTCTTTATGAGTTTTCATGGCAGTGATTGACCTTTCCAGCAATTCAAGTTTTCTTTTCAGTTCATCAGTTTCAGTGACATTCTTAGAGGGTGGATCCTCTAAATTGATGACAGGGGTATTCTGAGCAGTCATGGGGGTACTAGTTTGTCCCACAATAGGTTCCTTCCCTAAATTTCCAAGAGTAGGGACTATCTTTGGTGCTCCTCCTAATTCAGCCAAGATGGCTACCCTCTGGGCGGCTAAAGCTTCATCAATTTTTTCTTGCATCCTAGCTTCAATTTCTTTAGCCTGTCCATCTAACAAGGCCTTGATCTGTTCAATTGTAGCCATTTTAGGAATTGGAGTGGTTGGTGAAGTTGGAGTGGTAGAGCTTGTGGGTGATTGCCCAGTTGGAGTTGGTGTGTCTGGTGTAGGTGACGGCACACGGATGGTGGATACCTGAAAAGGTCAAGGGTAAAGGATCAGGGTAGTGTGTAGGGTAGGAAAACTCTTGGTCCACTTGCACATATCAAAAGATTTTCCCCAAACCCGTGTTGTTATGTTGCATGAATGCACCTTATCACATCACAATTCATTTTAATGGAATGTGGCACTATCATGGGGTACATAAAACCTAAGGGAAGGTTCTATTGGCACATGAAAAATAGAGAATCGGCTTATAATAGGGACCCTTGAGTCTTGAGTAAGATATACCTAACCACATGTGAAACAAGGAGTTTCGCGTGGGTCCAACAGTACGATTACTCATAGGCCACTCCAAAAGGATTGGAATGGTTTGCGACAACAGGGAGGACGCTTTGGCTGTCCGCCGGCATAATCAAGGAGACCTGCCGGTCAGCGCTACTTGCTATCCAGACTCAGAACTTTGAACAGAAAGAGAAGAAATTCATTTGAAAACAATTTTTTATGCAATGGAGGAAAAGGATTCTCCCATATATGCAAGAGAAAAAGATTCTCTGAATGACAAAACAAATGCACATTTAGCCAAACAAGAGATCCATCCAAGGAAAAAGATTCCTTTCGCCAATCTTCATTCCAATATCCTTAAAGAAAGGATATATAATGCTAGGGTACCCTGCAAAATAAATAAACGTACCCTAAAGAAGGGCAAATTAGTCAAATAAGCAAGAATAGCCTACTAGGATCCCATAAATTATTTTTATGGTCTCCCGTGGCAAGTTAATCAAATAATCAATAGTAGTCCACTAGGATCCCATAAATGGTTTTTATAGTCCCCAGTGGAGTCGCCAGATTGTGAACCTCGTGGTTTCCGCCCGAAAAGGATCCAGGCGAACGTTCACTCGTTGTCGGGAGTCGCCACTCAGTTTATTTTGTTCGAAGGGAAAAACTAAGAAAACCCTTGTTTGACTCCAATAATGCATCCAATGTAAAGGCTTCTAGTCTGCGAACCCAAGGAGGATTCGGGGACTATGTCATGCATTTGATTAACTTGCAAAAATGGAACAAATTTAAAGACAAAAAGATTGTTGGTAGTTTGGTGGACTTGCTATTTGGGGTGAATCCCAAACATGCCTACATACTCCCATTTGAATAGGAGATCAAAGCCCATGTAGTTCGGAAAAGCCTATTTAAAGGCGATGAAAATTATGCTTCATGCATGTGTGTGTGTATGCTTCGTGCATTGTCGGGCTTCATGCCAAAGATGTGAGATTTAGGTACTTTGTACCAAAAGAGTGGAATTTAGGCTCCATGCCAAAGGTTGATTTTAATTGAGTCGGGCTTCATGCCAGAGTTGTGAAATTTAGCACTTAGTGCTAAATGGTGCAATTTTAGGTACTTTGTACCAAAAGAGTGCAATTTAGGCCTTTTGGCCAAGTGTTGTCGGGCTTTATGCCAAAATGTGAGATTTAGCACTTAGTGCTAAATTCTCCAAATTTAGGTACTTTGTACAAAAAGAGTGCAAATTTTGGGCCTTTGGCCAAGTGTGGTTGGGCTCCATGCCAAAAATGTGAATTTCAGCACTTAGTGCTAAATTGTGAAATTTTAGGTACTTCGTACCAAAATGGTGTAATTTAGGCTCCGTGCCAACAGATTGATTTTAATTGTGAAATGTAGGTACTTTGTACCAAAAAGATGTAATTTAAGTCTTTGTGCCAAAGAGGCTGATTGATTAGTCCATTAGGCCTTAGACCTAAAAGGATTAGGTCTTTGACCGAGAAGAAATTGAGAAGAAGATAGAATGCTTATGATATGCTTAAATTGACAAATGATGGATTAGAATATTACCTTGCTTAGGATTTTCCCGCTTCGAAGTTCCAGATCCCGTTTTCTTGAACCGGGGATTATGATTCTTGATTACGGATTGTTTCCTGCAGCACACGGTTAGATTTATGCAAATAAAAGTTCTTAATCGTTTTTAAGCGTGAAAAGAATTCGACAGCATGAGGCCCACCCGGAAAAGTCCAACCCCATTTTCTGAAAATCTGAAGCCTATTTATAGGCAAAATCGGACTGTACGGCGGCCGAGCCGCCGGTCACGGTGGCCGGGCCGCCGACTTTGGCGGCCGAGCCGCCGGGGTCACGGCGGCCGGGCCGCCGGTCACGGCGGCTGAGCCGCCGATTTTGGCCGGTTTTTGCTCAAACTGATTTTTCGGGAGCTAGAGACCTCCAAAAATTATTCCGGGACCATATCCGTGATCCTCACGTCGTCCCGGATATTTCAAGTACCATATCGATATACTTCCGGTGAATTTTACTGGGGACGTCCGGTCCGGCCCGGTTTTCAGTAGTCTGAGAAAATTGGCTTTCCAAGCCTCAAAATTCGAGTGTTCACACCACCATATTTGAACATTGCCTCTAGTTGTCCCTTTTGAGCCTAAAAAAAATATTTTAGCTTGAGAATTTATTGATAAGCAACAAAAACCACCCTTTTCAAGGTTAACTATCTTTTGAAAAATTACTATAAGGATACAAGTTTAAAATAAGAAGCTCCTAAAGTTTAAAGTTTGGGGGAGTTTTATATACAATTAAAAAAATGAATGACATATATATATATATGATAAATAAATTAGACTCCCTAAAAAAAAAAAAAGGAACAAAGCATTCAAAAATCCTCTATAAAAGCTACAAGGAAAATTTTTTTTGGAAGATACTTAACCTATTTTTATCTAAACCTTATTTTAGCCCATTCCTTTTACACCTCATTACAAGCCTATTAAAGACCTTTTGATTTTCCTTAATCTAGTGTGGTCTATTAGTGGAGAAGGTTTTGTTCCCAAACACTGTAGTCATTTGACTCTTCATGATCTCAACTAAGGCCCCCTTTAGTTCTTCCATTTTAGCATTGAGGGTGTCGTCCACCATTCTTTGAATTTGTTCAAGCTCCATTGCTTTTGGTGAGAAAGTGATTGAGTCATTGCTAGATTCTTCATCTCCGGTGTAGGTTGGATTGTCATAAGCTTTTGAACTGTCGTAATCCAGGGCTGTGAGCTAGAGAGGATCAATGATATGAGATGCAAATGTATGTATGCATGTATGCATTTATGCAGGAATAACTAACAAACAAAGATAATTAGGATGTTCCTTCCAACCTAATAACTTTCACACACGAATGGCGAGTCTCTTTTCCTAGGTATATGGTTAACAAAAATACCAACATGGGATATTTTGTTTTTGAAAAGTTCTCTCGGACAGTTCAACCAATAGTTATATTTCAAAAATGGAAATCAGTTCATGATAATTCCCATTAATTAGGTTTTAATCCATTTAACCAACTAAAGTAGCTTTTATGCTATATTGGATTAAAACTAAATTAAGAGGTTTATTATAAATAAATTTCTCACGTCAAAAAGTAACTAATGATTCATGCCAAAAATAAGCCCATGGTTAATAATTCTTAGTATAAACTAGGCTCACAATTGATTTTTGGTATTTCCATAATTGACCTAAATAATTTGTAAGCTCATTCAAAAGGTTATGACAATAATTTTTTTCTAAGCCCATTGTAAAACGATTTTAGAATAAATGGATTTTGACTTTGTTTTTTGAGTCATGAGAAAAGAAAGTTTTATGTCCAAAGACCATCTTGGAAAGCTTTAAAAATAGCTTTGGTCTTTTAGACTTTAAAGAAAATTTTATTTTGAGCTTATAATGTACTTAGGTCGTATTAGAAAAAGAACAAACTAAATAAGCCATGATTTAAACTAAGATTAATTAACCATAGTCAAACAACAAGCATTTGGGGTAAAAACTTAAGGAAAGTAACTAGGCCAATTACATGAACTTTAGTCTTTGGGTTGAAAAGGCTTAGGTTCCCATAGCAAGTATATACCAAAAGGTACAAGGCTATAAGTGGTTATGCCATGCTCGATCTCCATACCTTGAGTGAAAGTATGGTATCCCTTACACAACACAACACGGGTAACACGGGCTTCCTAACTCACGCACACGATGCAATCTTATATGATGCAATGGATAATATCATGATAAGAAAGAATAGAATAATATAAAGACCAACGGAATCAACTTCTCTTATCCCCAATGGAGTCGCCACTGTGAGTGGAGATTTTCACCCCCACTTCCGGTGGAATGCTTCTGTCGACTTCAGCATTGTTTAGGCTCAGGGCCTTAGAGAACACAGGCCTAAGCCCGGAGAAAATAGAGTCGCCACCTGAATAGGCTGGGAAAAAGAAAGGGGTAGATGACTCGATTTCTAAGAAATCTCCAACCCCCTAATGGGTTTGAAAAGTTGGGTATGTGTGGGAAATGTGAGAAATGGCCCAGCACCCCCATAACACCCAGTTCATTGGAACTATCCTCCTTTGCATGTCTTAATATTATAAAATTCTTAAATATAATGATATTATCCATACTACATGCAATCATAAGAATAAATAAATACTTTATTAAAATCACAACAATGTCCAAAAAAAATTAATAAATGGACACCCATCCAAGGATGGAAACATGTCCTTACATCATCTATGTTTAAAACTAAATAGGACACTGATAGAGTGAAAATATGATCATTGTTATATGCAATTCTATATAAATACATTTCCTCCAAGGATTCAAGAGAGCATGAATTAATAGGGTATGTAATAGATTATATTAGATTCATCCAAATAAATTTAGTTTAGAGAAGAAGCGTGAAATTCTGCCTCAAGGAGGAGTTCAAGATTCAAGTCAAGATCTTCTTCAAAGAAATAGAGTTTGATATTTCTTGTTCCTTCTAAATTATGTCTTCATTTACCATTTTAAATATTGGTAATGTTTTTATTTTAATAATGAAGAACTAATCCTTTTTAGGGTTGGTCCCTTTCATTGAATTTATCATGGAGTTATAAATGTCTATTAGGTTAATTTATTTATCCTTTGATTATTTTGTTGTCTTTAATCTTAATGCTTTGATTATTTGGCCAATGATTAATTGATTTGAGATGTTGTGTGATGGAGTGAGAGTGGAAGCATGACATTAGTCCAAGGAGATAACAATCTTAAGTAAGTTTTTCACTTAGAGATAAGGTTAAACCCTTAAGAGGTTGATTCAAGATTCTCACAAAACTTAATGAATTGATTTAATTACTTATGATCACGAGAGTAGACGTAAGGATTAAAGTCAATATTAGTTCTAGTACTTGAGAGAGACTTGAACTTAATTTAGGAGAATCCAACCATTAATCAAAAGGAAGACTGAATTAAATCGATACCTTAGAAAATCCATGATAAATCAATAAAGGTGACTAAACCCTAAGTCTTAAATTATTAGAAATTTATTCTTTATTTATTTTCATTTTAGTTAGTTAAATCATAAAATCGAATTTGATTGTCCAAATATTAATCAGTTTAATTATTTGGTACTTAGAATTAACCTCCTCGTGGGAACGATACTCTACTCATCATTATATTACTTGTTAACGATCTGTGAACTTGCAGATAGTTAGGCTGAGTCCGCAATAGACACCCGCTGAAAGGTAAAAATATGTCCTTTACATTAATTTCAAAATATGAAAATAAATTAAATTGCATAAAGATTAATTAATGAGGTACCCAATTATGAAAACATACCTCTTACAATTTTAACAAATAATAATAATAATAAATAAATCATCCATCCATGATAAACAAATCAAATATCGAAATAAAATATATCACATCAAAATATATAATAAACTACATAATTAAATTTAAAACTTAAATAAAGTAAATAAAGATACATATTTAGGTTTACATCTTGGATTAGGGATTCTAGGGTTTTTTAGGGCTTTTGGATAGAAAATCAGGGTTTCAAACATGAAATACGATATGGGTATTTGGATTCAAAAAAATAAGATTTTAGGGTTTTTTGGTTTTAAGAAAATAGTGTAGGGTTTATAACATGCAATTAGGGTTTGGAAAACAAGGCTAGGGTTTTTAGTTTAGAAATTAGGGTTTTGGTATTTTTATGAAAATAACAATGGGGTTTGAGTAAATTAGATTAGTTTTTTGATTATTATATTACTGATTTAAATTAAAACTTATGCTTACTGTATGAAAGAAATCAAGAAGAAGTTGAGTAATAAAAATGTTGTGATGATAGTTTTGAAAAGTGGAGGTGATTATTGATTTAATAAATTGAATTTAGAAGAACTTACCTGCGTGTGAAGGCTCCACCAAATTGAAGAAATTAAAACAAGCTACTGCCTGCTTTAATACAAGATTTCTGGCAGAGCAAAATCAAGGCAATGCGTTCACTGCCTTTGTATAATTATGTTTTCTTTGTTGCTTTTGTCTTCCTTGCTTTCTTTTCTTTTTCTTCCCTATTTTTCTATGGTTTATGCCTCAAGTCTCAGGAAAAATTAAAAGTCCAAAGTTTCTTTTAATAATTGCTCCCCCCCCCCCCCCCAGTTCATGTGTTTAATACTATTATTTATAGGAAAAAAAAATCTAATTCTATTTCAATAAGGAAATACCAACTATTTAGAAAAATTACAAAATCAGATAAAATAACGTTTGGTCAAAAATTGGCAACGCGCGAGCTGCTGGGCCTGCAAGGATTGTTGCGGGCTGGCACGCGGATTGCTCTAGGTGAGGCAGTGGACAATTGCGGGCTGGGTGAACTGGGCAAGCCAGTTTGCTGCTACAGCGAATTGGCCAGCGCCCAATTCGCCACAGATACTTGTTGCTGGGAACTGGGCAAGCCTGCCGCACTTCGCTCTCCGATCAGTCTGATTTTTATTTTTTATTATTTTTTATTTTTATTATTAAAAATAACTATTAAATATTATAAAGATAAATATTACAAATAGTAAATAAAATAAATACCACAAAAATTATTTTAGACTGTTTAAAAATATTGGGCTGGATTGAGTAAAAAATTAAGGATCTACACCCATCTCATATCCTATCAGTGGAGTCTATTGAGGTGAGTCCAAATCTGACTTACGAGGAAGAACCAGTGGTGATTTTGCCACGAGAGGTTAAAGAATTGAGGAATAAGAGGGTGCCACTTATGAAAGTCCTTTGGAGGAATCATGTCATTGAGGAGGCGACATGAAAGAGTGAGCAGACGATGCAGAGTCAGTTTCTCCAATTGTTTCATATTTGAGAGCATGTAATTTCGAGGACGAAATTTGTTTTAGGGGGAGAGAATTGTAATATCCCAAATTTAATTGAAAATTTTTAATTTTTGAAATTTTGATAAAATATATTATAATTAAATTGGATAAATTAAATTAATGGTTTTAAATTAAAATGAAGGGATTTCAAATGAAAAATTAGAATATATGTGATATATATATATATATATATAATATACATAACATATAAAAGTCAACACTTTTTAAAAGAAAAGTCAAAAGTCAAAGTAAAAAAGGGTATTTTGGTAATTAAATCTTAAAAATTCAAAATTATTAAATTAATTCAAAATTAAATAACTTTTGAATGAAAGAGAGATTTTTGGACTTTTAATTTATTAAATAATATATATATGGTTATAATTAAAGGATGAAAGGAAAGAGAAATTAAAGAATAGTCTTCTTCTTCTTCTTCTTCTTCTTCTTCTTCTTCTTGGGCGAACCACCATGGGAGTTAACTCAAGGATTTTTGTTCTTCTTAGCTCCAAGAATTGAAGGATTTCAAAGGTTCAAAGAGGATTTTTAGTGATTTCCACTTGAAAAAGTAAGTTCTTTAGCTTTTTCTTTGGATTTCTATAGAAATTTTGAATATGTGAGTTTTGGATTTTTGAAGTAGTATGTTATAATTGTTGAAATTGGTGTGTATGAAGTTATTTTAGGTAGTTATTAATGATTTTAAGGTTGGATTGAAGAAATGGTTGAATTTGGATAAAGAATGGTGAAGAGCAAGAATTTAGGGTTATGGACTTTTTTGGGTTTGAGAAATCATAATTTTGAATTATGAAAATTGGTTCTAAATAAGTTATTTTGGTGCTTAAACAAGTATTTTAAAGTCAAATATTGGATTTGGTTGTGTTTGGTTGGAGTTTGAGAATGGAAGTGTGATTTAGGGTTTTGGAAAATGATTTTTCCAATGTTGTTGAATTATATAATTTTATTGGTTTAATCTTGTTGTTTGGTGATATAAGTGATGAATATAAGTTTAAAATGATTAATGGATTGTGTTGGAATGGAAAACCTTCAATGGGGGAAGGTTATACCATTTTAGGATTTTGTGTATAAGAGAGTATTTTTGTAATGTAAATGGTTTAAATGTATTAAAATATGTTTCTAATAATATAAATAACTTAATATATTAAAATGAATGGCCTAATATGAGAATCCAAAGTTAAAGTGAGGTTAGTCTTAAATTTTAGATTTTTGCTTGGATGTGGTTTAATTATGGTCTAATATTGAAAATGCCATTAAATATGATACTAAATGATTATTTGCTATCACATTTGATTTAGGCATTGAGGAGGTTGATTTGCTTCATCCAAGTGGTGAAGGGCAAGTTGGAAGGATAGGATTGGAGGTTGCTTTAAGCTTGTTTTGGTTGTTATTTGATGTAAGTACAAACTTTGAATACATTGGTTATGTTTGCATGACATTTGGTCTTAACACATTTTGGTTGAAAAATGTGTTAAGCTACTTGATACATTATTAATGTATGAATAATGTGCTATGATATTTGTAATGTCATATATGTGTTAAATGCATTGTGAAATGCCATTGATAATGGTTGAATTGTGTAAAATGTGAAATATGTATATTATGTGAAAATAACCCACAGTGTTTAGGTAATGCCTTTTGTTGTGTATGCACTAAGTGCATTGTTAAAAGGCAATTAGTATTGGCTAGATTACATTAAATGTGATTAATATGTGAATTATGTGGAAAAAAATATGGTATAATGTAATGAGATATGTGGAAACATAATAAAATGAATTGATATCGATATAAATGAGAAATATGAATAAATTGTGTGCCTAGTATGTTATTCAATTTTCAGAGTTCTGTGTTTGGCGGCATGCCTATGATTTGCCTACGGGCTAGACGCTGGGCGTCACTGTGAAAATATTTTTGAGGTGAAATGATCGGGTCGTAAGTCTCAAAAATAAGTCCTTGAAGCTAGGCTGGGTGAAATGACCGAATCATGAGCTCAGACCTAGTTGGACTATTACATTGATATTTTGCCTACGGGGCTAGACACATGGTGTCATTATAGACTAAAATAGCAACTCTGAAATTTGAATAGCATATTAGTTATCTTTGGGCCCATGCTTGTGTTTGTTTTTATGTGAATTGTGGTTTATGAAATATTTAAAAAATATGAGAAAATGGAATGATGTGATATCCATATGTATTGTGCATTGGCATTACATTTGAGTTTTATTATTATTAAGTTTGTATTACTAGGCTTTTGGCTTATTGTTTACATCGCACAGGTGACAGGGTAGATTCCGCTAAGCCTGAGAGTTCTTCTAGACTAGGTCAAGTCTAGACTTATGATTGTACTTGTAGAGTTGATATCATGATCAGAAACACTATCAGCAGCATGTATATATTTTATGTTATTGTATATTTTGGGTATTATGGATATTATATCAGGTTTTTGGATTTTATGTATTGTAAACTATAAAGAATGTTTGGGTTAAGTTATTTAAAATGGAGGTTTAAATGTGTTCTAAATTATATATATATAAATATTTAAGAAACTTGGTAAAATTGAGGAGTATGGGTGAGATGGTGATTTTAAATTATTTGGGAGTGTTTTCTGATGCAGGTTGTGTTTTGCTGAATTTTGGAAACATCCAAATTACATACAAAACCCTGGCAAATTTTTTTCAGAGATTTTCATATAAAATGTTTATTTATGTGAAATATGTGAAATAAGAAAGCAGAATCTAAAATCTATCCTTGTTTGGATTTGGCACCGTCTTCAGTCATGACATAGACATCAGTGATTTCAACCTCATCCTAAACAACACTACTTCAGTAGGTTTCTCAACTTTCTTATTCCTTTCTTTATTTTTGTTCTAAAGCTTAAAACATGAAGCTTTAATGTTCCCTTTCTTATGATAATTGTAAATTAGATGACTATTTTTCAACTTTGATTTTGATTTTGATCGATTACTACTGCTAGACTCCCTTATAGAGGACCTTCCTCTAATAATCAAACCCTATGTTGGACAATCAGAATAGCTAGTTGAGAGTTATTTATCAAAGAGCTCTTTATAATATAAAGATGTTTTCACATCCTCCAACTTTAAAGACTTGTTACTATAAATCAATATTTCTCTAAAGTTCTTATATGATAGAGGTAGTGAATGAAGCAACATAAGAGCCTGATCTTCATCTTACTAATCTCCATAATTGCCTGGTCCAAAATAATAGAGGAGGACTCATCAATATGAGATTTGATAGATGTGCATTCCCCCATAGAGAGGGTTTACAAACTGTGCTTAGTAATCAGCTTGGTAGTGAGATTCTTTGTAATATACAAAGATTCCAACTTGTCCCATAAATCTTTAACTATCTTCTGATTAAGGACTTCACGCAACATTTCATTGGATAAGCAAATTTGAATCGTAGATAGGGCATTCTCATCAATCTCTGCCTTTTTATCTTCATCCATTGCAGTAGGCAACTTATCCTTACCTAATAGCCCTTTATGCAAACTGTTTTGTGCCAAGATCGCTTTCATCTCGACTTGCCATCTAGCAAAACTCATATTAAACTCAAATTTCTCAATATCAATTTTTTTTGTTGGCATAACTAATTCCAAATAAATATTAGCAAAGCTTTGATACCAATTTCTTAAGGTTTAATGCAAAAATAAAATATTTATCTAAAAAATATGACAAATAAAATAGGAAAAAATAAATAAGAATACACAAATTTATATGGTTCGATGTTGGTCTACATCCACGGATAAAGGAGAAATCAAAATCTAATAATAAACTGAAAGTTGTACAAATTTTTTAAGAAATTACACTCACAACCCTAAACCCAATTACACCCAAAGAACTCACTCACTTAATTGATGAGCTCTCAAAATACTTGAAGAAAATTACGTAGAATTTTATTTTACAAGTTCACACCACTCCCAACTCTATATTTTACAAATGAGTTGCACATTTCTATTTACAGAGTGTTGAGGTCGGTTAAAATAATGTGGCCATTTGCATACAAAAAATTTGTCAACATTTGTTGGCCCAAAAAATTGTCAAAAAATTTAGCAAATGATTGACTAGAAATTGTCAACGGAATTTAGCAATTGTGGGTGCCAACTTTTGTCTAAAATAAATTCAATTTGATTGGCTATTATTTTGTCAACAAATGTAGCATTTGTGGGTGCTGAATTTTGACCAAATAAAAATTAATAGTTTCATGCACAATTACACTCACAAACTTAAATCCAATTACACCTAATGCACTCATTCACTTAATTGAGGAGCTATCAAAATACTTGAAGGAAATTACTCATAATTTTATTTTACAAGCTTACTCCACTCCCAACTCTATATTTTACAACCGAGTTGCATATCTCTATTTATAGAGTGTTGAGGTCGGTCATAATAATGTGGCCATTTGCATACAAAAAATTTGTCAATATTTGTTGGCCCAAAAATTGTCAAAAATTTTAGCAAATGGTTGGCTAGAAATTGTCAACAAAATTTAGCATTTGTGGGTGTCAACTTTTGTCCAAAATAAATTCAAGTTGATTGGCTATTATTTTGTCAACAAATTTAGCATTGGTGGGTGTTGACTTTTGACCAAATAAATGCAAGGAAAATTAATAGTTTCATGCACAATTTATTGTATTTCACCACTGTCTGATCCTGCTTATTAGAATCATCACTATAGACTGAAATATGCATCTTTGAAATCTTATCTAAAATGAGGGAAATCTCACTGAAATTCTTAGCTTCAAGCTTGTGGTCAAGAATACAGTAATTACTAATATTTGGACTTTTCCTTTTGTTTCTAGAGCAGAAAAGGCAATTTCATCTTCAAAGTCACTATTAAATTGATAACGAAGCAACATGAGATGGAAGTAATGGCTGAAATACATGACAAACATGGTGTTTTCAACCAATTTAGCTAAACCAGAGACAAGATATTCAAAGTCTTTCTTGAGAACCTTATGGAAGAAAAAGATGAAGCTAATTGGTTTTTATTCATCATAGAAAGATTCAACCTCCAATACCAGCAAAGACGGTGCACTACAACTGCTTCTTACTAATGCTTCGTGTATGATGGGAGTTTTGGATGAGTGTCTCCATCGGTCATAAAGAGAGAAAAGGTTTAACATGGCGAAGAGATGGAAATAATATTTGTAGGATGTGTGTAAACATAAAGTTTGAAATCTCCCATAACGAAGCTCTATTGTTAATAAAAATTTAACAAAGAGTGCGAATTTAAAGAGCATATTAATTGTTAAAGTTCTTGCCTTTGGTACCTTGGAATGGGTAGTAAGAAACCCAAAAATTAGCTTTTAGTATTGAGCAAATTACATTGCATACGGAAAAGGAAGTTCTGTTTTCATAATTACCCCACCCACACATTTATTTACATTTTTACATTTTCATTGTTGTTTTTCTTTTTTTTTTATTTTTGTTGTTTTTTTCATTTTTTATTTTTATTTTTATTTTAAAAAAATTAATGTCATATTTTCAATATACACAAAAAATATATATATATGTAATATATACAAATACACACTCAACAATACAAATTACATCTGCAACAAATCTACTACGCATCCACATAATATTTTTAATAATTTGTTTAATTTTATTTTTAAATTTTTTATTCTCATAACATTCACACAGTATTCATACAACATTCAATAATTTTTATATAAATATAACATCTATAACACATCTATAATATATCTACATACCGAAATTGTGTATTTTTTTTATTTTTATGTGTATAATATGTAAAATTTGTTTAAAAATAAATTTAATGGCTTTTATTAATATATTTTTGTATATTTTACTTTTTATTTTTGTCTTTCATAAAAAATTATAATTTTTATATGATACAAAATAATTTAAAATATAAAAAATATTTTAAAATATTAATTTTTATCATTTTATTAGAATATTTTTATTTAATAGTAAAATTAAAAAAATAAAAATTGATGTAAAATAATGATTGTAGTAAGGAAAAGGTATTTTTTAAAAAAAAAACTTTTGTTTTAGTAAAGAATAAGATATTTTTAAAATTTTACACTAATTTTTTATAACAGTATAAATATTTTTAGCTTTTATATTATTTTTGTGATAAAAGTTATTTTTTTATAGTTATGTAAATATCCCTTTAGTATTTGGCAAATCAAAACCTATGACCTCTTACAGCAAAAATACATTTTTTTACCATTTCAACCATAAACCAATTTAGTTAAATTGGTGCATTATATATAATTAAATTAAACAAATTAAATTAAATTCAAACTTTTAAAACTATCATTTTATTTAATTTAAAAAATTAATTTGAATTTTAAATAAATTAATAAAATTTAATTTTATAGATCATATATATTTATTTATTTTCATAATAAAAAATTTGTTGAATATGTTTAAATTATGTTGAACAAAAAGAGGACATCAACCCCAACATAAATTTTGTATGCAGAAAATTTGATATGAAAGATTTAAAAATATTAATAATAATAAATTTAAGTTAATTTGAACGTAAAATATAGATTGAATGATTGTATGATTTTTTTTTAATTTCCAGAATGTATACTCTTGATAATGAGAAAAAAAAAGTAATAAATGGTGTCATGCACCAAAATATCATAATATTATTGTAATACCTTTATATCTTATATACGTACAATACATATATTCGGTATATATAAAATATGCATATACGGTATAAAAATATCGTAGTCCGGTTTAATAAAAAAAATTTATTTTTTAAATTTAAAATCTTAAATACTTTAAAATGTATATTTAAATAACAACTAAAATATTATCATAAATTATAGGTACTAAAATAAGCATTTTTCATAAAAATTTCTGAAAAAAATTTGTCAGAGTTTTATCTGTAATTTGGACATTCTCAAATTTAAAAAAACCACAAACTCAACCAAATTCAATATTTGACTTTAAAATACTTGTTTCTACATCAAAACAACTAATTAGGATCAATTTTCACAATTAAAACCCATGAATTCAAAAGTCTCAAAGTTACATGACCCTAAATTTTGTCAAAGTTACATAATCCTAAATTTTGTCTCTTTACCAATCATTACCCAAGCTCAATTATTTCTTCAATCCAACCTTAAAATCATTGTTCATCACTTAAAATAATCTCATTCATACCCGAATAGATAATTAAAATATGCTACTTCAATAATTCAAAATCCACATAATTAAATCTTTGTGGAAATCCAAGAAAAAAGTTAGAAAACTTACTATTTATGGAAGAAAACTCCAAAAATCCACTTGAAACTTGTTAAATCCTTCAATTCATGGAGTAAGAAGAAGAAAAATTCTTGAGCTCTCCAGCAATGAGGGTCGGCCCTTGGAGGAAGAAGAAGAAGATGAAGAAAAGCTAAATTTTTCTCTTTCTTTCCACTTTAAATAATATCCATATATATATTATTTTAATAATTTTTAATTAATTAATTAATTAATTATTTCTTTAATAAAAATTCAAAATTCATATCTTCCATTCAAAAATAAAATATTTTTGAATTATTTTTAAAATTTTCAATTTCTAAAGTATATTTAACAAAATGCCCTTGACTTTGACTTTTCTTTTAAAATGTGTTGACTTTTTTGTTGACTTTATATATTATGTATATTTTGCATATATATCACATATAAATTTTACTTTTTCACTTAAAATTCTCTCGAGATGAGCTCCATTCTTTCGGCATGTGACAGCAGCCTTCTTTTCCAACTACTAATCCGGCGATTGAACTTGTCCAAAAGGGGGAGACAATCAGAGTGTCTCAATCTGGTAGATACTAGGGGTAGTCCCCAGTATTTGAGAGAGAGATGCGCATCACGGAAGCCAAGAGTACGAATAATTTTTCATTTCGCCCTATAACTGGTGACCGAGAATGATAGAGTGCATTTAGCTTTATTAATCCCAAGACCTGCCCAGCTATGAAAACTAATTCAGCACTTGGTTGATGACCAACGCATTTAAAATTATTTATTTAATTTATCTAATTAAATTATAATTTATTTAATTTAATTTTTAAAAATTAGAAATTTTTAAAAATTATGGCTATTACAATTATTTAGTGATAGTGAAGAAATTTTAGTGATTTAGTGATTGCTTTTTATCTTTGTACATTTTGTATGTCATTTCTATTTTCATATGCATATGTTTTGGCAAAGTCACAAACATATATCCTTTTTTTTTTTGTCTACCTTAATGAATTTATTTTTTAAAAAAATGATATCTAAATCTAACCATCGTAAATAATAAAGTTATAGTAATATACATAATGTCTCCATTAAAATAATATTGTTCAATAATATACATAATATCTAATGATTTCACTTTTTTATACACTACTTTTTATTTTTCTTTTCTTAATAAAATTTTCAAATATTGTTACATATATCCATATATTACTTGATATATTAATATAGGATCCATTATTGAGCATTTATCTCATAACACAAAACATTAGAAATTCATTAACGTAACATTTTTTCAAGGTTTTCTATAACACCCTTATACCATATATACGTATAATATATACATCCCGTATATATAAAATATGTGCATATGGTACAAAAATGTCAATTTAGGTTTAATAAAAAATTTTCCAATTTCTAATTAAAAATTCAAAACACTTTAAAATGTATATTTAAGTAATAAATACAATATTTATTAATAACTAAAAGTTTCAAATAGTACTATTCATAAAAATCTCTGAAAAAAAATCGTCAGAATTTTATTTGTAATTTGGGCATTTTCAAATTTCAACAAAATACAACCTGCATAAGAAAAATACTTCCAATAAAAACCAATCATATATTTCACTCATACTCCTCAATTTCTCCAAGTTTCTCAAAATATTTATACATATACATATGTATTTATCAAAAACACATATATATAAAACCCACATTATAAAATTTTCCAACACATTCTTTATAATTTGCCATACATATATCTAAACATAATATAATATACATAATATCAAAATATAATATAAAACATATACATGCTGGCAGTGTCTCCGATCTTGATGGCCAAAAATCAACTTTACAATCAAAATCTCAAATCTAGATCCGATCCGGTCTAGACGAACTCTCCAGCTCAACCGGATCACCCCTGTCACCTACGCGATGAATTACAATCGCGCTAAGTTAAAAGCCTAGCGATGCAAACTTTGATAACAAAAAAACTTAAATACAATGCCAATGCATAATGCATTTACGCTATGTCACAAGGTGGCTTCCAAGCTCATTTTTAAACATATTCTTTCATCATTTAATAATTCATACAAGAACAAACATAAGCATGGGCCCAAAAGATCTAATATGCCATTCAAATTTTAGAGTTACTATTTTAGTCCAAATTGACACCATATGTCTAGCTCCGAAGTTAAATCATGGTAATGCTCAAAAGCTAGCCCTGAAGGCAAATCATATCACAGTGATGCCAAGCGTCTAGCCCCAAAGGCAAATCAAAGTAATTGCTCAAAAGCTAGACCCGAAGGTAAATAATAAGGATAACCTCATAGACATGCCGTCAAACACAGAACTCTGAAAATGGAATAACATACCAGGCACACAATTATTTCATATTTTCCATTATCAATTTCTTTTTCATTTTCTCATAATCAACTAGACACATTGCATCTTTTCACATTATCAATTAGGCATATTGCCTCATTTTCTCTTTTTTTTTTTCAATGTCATTTTATTTCCATTTATCATATTTTTATCATATCTCAATATATCATCATAATGTATCATATTCCACATCAAAATCACATTACCCAAATACTTTGGGCTATTTTTACATAATTCACCGAATTTACATTTTTATGCAATTTAGCCATTAACAATAGCTTTTCACAATGCATTTAATGCATATATAACATATCCTATCACCCAAACACTTTAGGTCATTTCCACATAACTCACATATTTCATAATTTACTTAATTTAGCCAGTATCAATGGCTTTTCATAATGCATATAATGCATACATAACATTACACATATCATAGCACATTATTCATGAATAATCAATGCATCAAGTAGCTTATATATTTTTCAACCAAAATGTGTTAAGCCCAAATATAATTCAATTATGTCACATTTATCAAGAGCTTGTACATATCTCTATAAGCTCTGAAAAGCAAGCTCAAAATCAAACTCCAACCTCCTCTTCCAAGTTACTCTTCAACACTTGGGTTGGCCAAACTACTTCCTCTCAATGCCTATACCAAATGTGATCATAAATAATTATTTAATATCACATTCTAAGACATTTCAAGCAACAAACCTTAATTAAACATCATTCTAATGAAAATCCCAAAATAAAGCCCAACCTTACTTTAACTTTGAAAAATCATATTAAACCATTCAAATTGGTATTTTAAGTTTATTTATATTATTAAAACATATTTTAATATGTTTAAACCAATTACATTAGTTAAACACATACTTATGTCTGAAACCCTTAAATGGCATAACTTTCACCATTGAAGGTTTTTCATTCCAACTCAACCCAATTAACAATCCAAGCTCATATTCATCACTTATATCATTAAACAACATGCTTTAAGCATTAAAATCAAATAATTCACCATCTTTGAAAATTCACTTGTTCAAAATCTTAAATCAACATTACTTCATCCAAACTCTATCCAAACATAGCCAAATCTATCATTTGACTTTAAAAATACTTGTTTATGCATCAAAATAATATATTTAGAATCAAATTGCACAATTAAATCACATGAATTCAAAAGTCCAATTCTCTCATAACCCTAAATTCTCTCTCTCCACCAAACCTTAACTTAAACTTAACAATTTTTTCAATCCAACCTTAAAATCATTGTTAACTACTTAAAACAACTTCATTCATACCCAAATAGATAATTAAATCATATTACTTCAAAATTCCAAAATCATCATATTCAAATATCCATGAAATTTAAAAGAAAAAGTAGAAAAACTTACTTTTTCAAGAAGAAATCACTAAAACCACCCTTGAATCCTTGAAAATCCTTCAATTTTGGAAGCTCGGAAGAAGTAAATTTTCCTCTCTTGAAGCCATGGAAAATGGGCCAAACATGGAAGAAGAAGAAGGAGATGAAGACCAAGTTTAGTTTTCTCTCTCTTTCCACTTTCATTCTTAACCTTATATATATAATATTTAATTATATTTTCAATTATTTATTTATTTATTTAAAATCCCGAAATTACTTCTTTCATATAAAAATAATTTATTTTTAAATTATTTAAATAATTTTTAATTTTCAAAGTTTAATTATAAAAATACCTTTTGACTTTGACTTTTCATTTAAGAGAGTTGACTTTTTTGTTGACTTGTATATATTATATATATTTCATGTATATTTCACATAAACATTTCACTTTTTCACTTAAAATTATTCAAATTTCCATTTAAATCTTTTATTTAATTTATCGAATTAAATTTTAATTTAATTTCTAAAAATTTTGGATATTACAATTCTTTCCCCCTAAAGAAAATTTCATCCGCAAAATTACCTGTTATCCACTCTGGAACAACTGAGGATACTGACTCTGTATCGTCTGCTCACTCTCCCATGTTGCCTCCTCAGTAGCATGATTCCTCTAAAAAACTTTCACAAGTGGCACCTTCTTATTTCTCAACTCTTTCACCTTTCATGCTAAAATTGCCACTGGTTCTTCCTCGTAAGTCATATTCGGACTCACCTCAATGGACTCCACTGACAAAATATGAGATGAGTATGACATGTATCTCCGAAGCATAGATACATGGAAGACATTATGTATTCGATCCAACTCAGGCGACAAAGCCAGACTATAAGCTACTGGACCAACTCTCTTCGGCACCTCATATGGTCCTATGAAGCGAGGGCTCAACTTTCCTTTGCCGTCAAATCTCATAATTTTCTTCCACGAAGACACCTTTAGGAACACTTTATCTCCCAGACTAAACTCTATGTATTTGCTCTTCAAATCTATATAAGATTTCTATCGGTCTGAAGCTGCTTTCAGACGATCCCGAATCACCTTCACTTTCTCTTTTGTTTCCTTAATTAAATTGGGACCGACCAATTTACCTTCTCCAACCTCATTCCAATACAGAGGTGTCTTGCACTTCCTTCCATACAAGGCCTCAATAGGTGCCATCCCAATACTGGACTGATGACTGTTGCTATAAGCAAACTCAATCCGTGGCAAGAATATGTCCCAGCTCCTAGTGAAATCAATGATACAACTCCTCAATATATCCTCTAGAATCTGTATCACTTTCTCTAATTGCCCATCTATATGAGGATGGAAAGTAGTGCTAAAATGCAATCGAGAACCTAATGTATCCTGCAAACTCCTCCAAAATCTCGATGTAAACCGGGGATCTTGGTCGAAAACCAAAAAAACTAGAACTCCATGCAACCTCACTATCTCACTGATATACAGCTCAACCAACCTCGCCAGTGAATAATCTATCTGAATTGGAAGAAAATGACCCAAATTTCATCATGCTTCTTCTGGGTCAATAGCAGTCCAGTCACAAAATTCATTGTCACTCGTTCCTATTTTCACTCTGGCGCAGATAATGGCTGAAGCAACCATGAAGAAACTTAGTGCTCAGCCTTCACTCTCTGGCAAGTGAGACATCCAGATATAAATTCTGCTATGCCCCTCTTCATACCTGACCACCAATAATATTGCTTCAAATCCTGATTCATCTTGGTACTACCATGGTGCATAATATAGACCGATTAATGTGCTTCCTCTAATATCATCCTCTTTAATCCTGCATCATCAGAAATACACTACCTATCTTTGTACCATAGACTGCTATCATCTCTCACATGAAAGTCTCGACTCTCCCCCTCTTGGCAATCTATCACAATCTTTTAAATTTTTTTCATCTGTCAACTAGGCCTCCTTAATCTGATCCAATAATACTGGCCTCCACCGCAACTAAGCCAACAATGCACCATCATCACAAGACTCAAATCTGGCATGCAATGCTCTCAACTCAATAAGCAACGAGAACGAATAAGCAGTCAAACCTGCTAAAGACTTCCGACTCAAGGCATCAGCAAAAACATTTGCCTTACCAGGATGATAATCAATTAAATAGTCGTAGTCTTTAATCAACTCTAACCACTGTTTCTGCCAATGATTCAGCTCTCTCTGAACACCCATGTACTTCAACCTTTTGTGATCAGTATAAATGAAACATTTCTCCCCATACAAATAATGCCGACAAATCTTCAATGCAAAAAATATGGTTGCTAAAGCTAAATCATGAGTCGAAAAATTCAGCTTATGAGGCTTCAACTATCGAGAGACATAAGCAATGACTCTACTCTCCTGCATCAGAACACAACCTAAACCACCATATGAAGCATCACTGTATATCACATAAGGTTTACCTTCCACAGACAGGGTAAGGACAAGAGCCTGAGTCAACATATCCTTCAGCTGCTCAAAACTCACCTGACACCGATCTGTCCACACAAATCTAACTCCTGTCCGAAGTAATCTGGTAAGTGGTGTAGCTATCATAGAAAAATCCTTCACAAACCTACGATAATAGCCTGCCAATTCCAGAAAATCTCTAACCTCTGTCATAGTTTTTAGTGGACTCCAATTCAAGATAGTCTCAAGTTTACTCGGATCAACTTAATACCCTCTGCCGAAACCACATGACCGAGAAAAGTCACCTGATAGAGCCAAAACTCACACTTAGACAGCTTAGCATATAACTGCTTCTCTCTCAAAGTCTGCAGTACAATCTGCAGATGCCTATCATGATCCTCATTATGCAAATACACTAGGATATCATCAATGAAGACCACCACAAACTAATCTAAGTATGGTCTAAACGTCGCCCTATTCATTAAATCCATAAATGTTGTCGGTGCATTTGTCAATCCTAAAGGCATCACCAGAAACTCATAATGCTCATACCTCGTGCGGAAAGCTATCTTGAATACATCCACATCTCTAACTCTCAACTGATGGTACCTTGATCTCAAATCAATCTTAGATTGTTGCTTCCTTCAACTAATCAAAGAGATCATCAATCCAGGGCAACAGATACTTGTTCTTGATGATCACCTTATTCAACTATCGACAATCTATACACAATCTCAATGTGCCATCTTTCTTCTTCACAAACAAAACAGGTGCTCTCCATGGTGACACACTAGGGTAGATGAACCCTTTATCAAGCAACTCCTGCAACTGTACCTTCAACTCCTTTAATTCAGCAGGTGCCATCCGATAAGGGGTAATAAAGATGGGAGAGGTACCAGGCATCAGATCAATAACAAACTCCACCTCTCTCTCAGGAGGTACCCCTAGCAACTCATCAAGAAAAACATCTGAAAACTCGGCAACTGTAGGTATACTGTGAAGTTGGGACCCCACTACACTGGTATCTACAGCATGAGCAAGATATGCCTCTCATCCCTTCCGAATCATCCTCCTAGCTGAAATAGCTGAAACAAACATAGATAAAAGATGTCTTTACTCACTAGATACCACTATCTCCCTACCATTACATGTTCTTAGGGTAACACATTTTCACTGACAGTCTACCACAGCCTCATGCCTGGATAACCAATCTATGCCCAGAATCAGACATACTCCCTGAATGGCATCTCAATCAGGTCACTAAGAAACTCCCCATCCTGAACCACAACTGGACTATCTCGGTACACCTTGCTAACCACAACACTGTGCCCTAAAAGATTTGTGACCAATACATCAAATCCTAGGGACTCAGAATGCAAATCACTCACAGACATTATGAATGCACTGATGTATGAATAAGTCAACTCATGGTCTATCAATGCAAGAACTGAAGTATCAAATAAAGTAAAAGTACCATCTATGGCAGCTGAAGCATCCGGCTGCCTCTACATCACATAGACTCATTGTGATGGCCCTGCATCATCTGGTCTACTCCCAGTTGTAGAACCTTCTCTCTGACCAGTCTCAAATCTACCACCTCTACCAAAATCTATGCCACCACGACCCCCTCTAACACTGGGTCTAGTAGTTGATGTATCTATTTGTCTATCCTCTTGTGGCTCTGGACAATCTTTAATAAAATGGTCTGGTGACTCACATCTGTAACACACTGTTGGTGCACCTATTCTCTAGCAAACACCCCCATGTGGCCTACCACAATGAACACAGGTAGGTGAAGCAGGTCTCTGAGCCACTAGGGTCATAACACTAGCCACTGAGACTACATGTCTCTGTCTCTGTCTCTATCTCTGCTGTTGTACTGACTTGTCAGACTGCCCCTGACTCCTATTAAACCTCTGAGGATATCCCCCTCGGTCTTTCTTCACTGATGAAGACCCTGCCTCACCTTGGGGTCTTCTAGTTCTGCTCTCCTCAACTCTGGCAGTTGCTGTAAGATTCTGTACTCTCTCAATACTCCTAGCAACTGCAACCAACTGAAAAAAATTCTAATACCGAGAGTCTGCCACAAGACACGTGATAGAGGGTCTCAGCCCCTCCTCAAACCTCTGACATCTATCAATCTCATCAGAAATGATCCATCTATCATACTAGCTCAGCCGGATAAACTCAATCTCATACTCAGTCACTGTCCTGATGTCCTGCCCCAAACTTAGAAACTCCATTTTCTTTGCATCCTTATACTCCCTCGGAGTATACTTCTTCTCGAATTCCCACAGAAAATCGTCATAAGTCAACACTAGTGGATCAGCTATAGCATGGGGAACCGTCTTTCATCACTCATATGCATCCCTCTGCAAACAGAGATTAGGGGTGGGCATCGGTTGGTTCGATTAATTAACCGACCAAACCGACCGATTAACCGAACTGAATTTATTAAAATCTTTTAACTGAACTGACCAAATTTCTATTTCTGTCAATTCGGTTAATTAATCGAACCAAATTGGTTGATTCAATTAATTAACCGAACCGACCAATTTTTTAAAAAAAATTTATAATAAAAATTTTATTTAAAAAAAATTAATATAATTAAATACTTAAATAAAACTTATTAAAAAAACTAAAAAATAATTTTATTTTACAATAAAAGTTCATATTTACAGTAAAAAAATTAGTATAATTAAAGAATTAAATAAAAAATAATAACTATAAATTTAAAAAAAAGGTTCAGTTAACGGTTAATCGACCGAACTGAACCAGTTAACTGTTAACAGAACCAAAAACTGAATTTATATAAATTCTTCAATTGAACCGACCGAATTATTCTAAATTTGATTAACCGAATCAAAATTTTAATCGGTTAATCAAATTTTGCCCACCCCTAACAAAGATATAGGATAATCAAACTTCTCATCCGAATTAGCATACAGCTGGATGAACACCATCTGAACCCTATCCAGTCATTGTTCTGCTACAGCAGGATCTGTAGTGTTAACAAAATTTTTTGCTCCAAACTTCCTCAGCTTGTCATATTTTCATGTCGGCAACTGCGGCTGCTGAACCGAAGCTTGTCTAAACAACTCTATCACATGTCGTACCGAGCCTGACAAACATCGTAAGTTGCTGGTCTAACAGGTACAGAAGCAGACGCCTCACCAACAGACGCTTCACCAGCAGACACAATATCAACTCCAACTCTACCCTCATAAGGAGTTGCACTATCCTCTGCAGACTAATGCATCCGAAATACCATAACTACCTAAACCTGCAAATACAACAAAAATTATCACATCAAAGATCAGAAACTGCCAGTGCCAGTGCCAATGCATGTATCACAATTGAAAATCATATTTAAAATTCATATTTTCTCTCTAACAACCCACTTAGGCTAAAAACCTCAAACTTAAGCTCTGATACCAAAATAAATATAATACTCTTATACCATATATACATATAATACATACACCCTATATATATATATATATATAATACACATATACAGTATAAAAATATCGCATCCCAATTTAATAAATATTTTTCACATTTCCAATTAAAAATTCAAAACACTTTGAAATGTATATTTAAGTAATAAATAAAATATTTATTAATAACTAAAAGTTCCAAATAATACTATTCATAAAAATCTCTGGAAAAAATTCGTCAAAATCTTATCTATAATTTAAACATTCTTAAATTTCAACAAAACACAACCTGCATAAAAAAAACACTTCCAATAAAAACCAAACACTCATACTCCTCAATTTCTCCAAATTTCTCAAAATATTTATACATATGCATATATATATTTATCAAAATCACACATAAAACTCATTATAAATTTTCCAACATATTCTTTATAATTTACAATATATACATCTAAACATAATATAATATACATAATATCAAAATATAATATAAAATATATACATGTTGATAGTGTCTCTGATCTTGATGTCCAAAAATCAACTATATAATCAAAATTAGATAATCAACCAACATATCAACATCCAAATATGTATGCAAAACAATAAGCTAATTGAATTCCAGTTCCAGCCTTCATACATATATAAATACATATTTAATAACCGAATTTGATTTAAACTATACAAAAACTTAAAAAAGTTTTTTAAGTTAATATCCTAAAATCCACTAAAGAACACTTGATATGGCTATTTTCCATCAAAAGAAAGAGCTTTTCAAGCTCGCTTAACTTCCACAAGCCATGCACTCTTCACGATTTGTAAGAGAGCAAACCATCTGGGCCATCTTGTTGGTATCATCATCATCTTCTGCATCCACTTTCTGCTTCTTTTCCTGCATCACCAACAATAAGGAACTTTTTTTCTTAAATAACATAGAAAATATAAATGATTAAAATACTCTGATACTGATTGATCATTACTTGAAGAAGAGAAGTATCAACAGTGAACTTGATGGCATCTGCTGCAGCACGTGATCGGAGATAATACATTCCGGTCTTTAAACCCTTTCATTCCATAAACAAAATGAACAAATTGAAATTAAAACTCAATTAGTTCCATAGCAAAGGGCCATTCAGCGTAATAATGTAGCATTGCTTCTGCCAGACAAAAAACATCAGAACAACACTGGAACCTTAGATGATAAGAAGGTATTATTTCAATATTTACCTTAGACCATGCATAAAAGTGCAAGGAAGTTAATTTCTCAAAATTGGGTTGGTCCATGTGTATATTAAGGCTTTGGCTTTGATCAATATAGCACCCACTATCAACTGCCATGTCTACCAATGACTTTTGCTTGATCTCCCAAACAGTCCTAGTTACCACAAAATTGTCTTAGAATGAGAAAAGAGAGAATATAGCAAGGGACAATAGACATGAAAATCACATATTCATACTTGTATAAGCTTCAATTCATCAGGGATTTCCAGAATCTTCTGGACAGAGCCACCCTCATAAATTATTTTGTTCTTAAAGAGCAGGAGACCAAAGACCCATCTCAGTTAGGTCATGAAGTAGATGTTTGTTGAACACAACAAATTCACCACTGCAAAATGGTGAGAATTAGAGGGCAACATAAGAAAAGATCTTATTGTAAGCTGAATGGAATGGAATGGCATAACAAACCTCAAAACTCTGCGACTATAGATGTTGGAAGTATATGGCTCAAAGCACTCATTGTTGCCAAGAATCTGACTGGTTGAAGCAGTTGGCATTGGTGCTACAAGAAGCGAATTTCTCACTTCATTCTTGCATATCATTTCCCTTAGGGCATCATAGTTCCACCTACTTGAAGGAGTTACATTCCACATGTCAGGCTGCAGAATTCCCTGGGAAATTCAATAGGAAATTGCAGAAGTTAGAAAAAAACAAGGACCGGTCCGGTCCGGTCCAGTCCAACAGAAAATAAATGCTAACATAGGAGTTGTCTGCCAGAAGCTGACGATGAAACGTATAATTACCACTATGCCAAATTAATGAAGTACATCAACACTCGGTGAACTAAGAGGAAATCTTAGATTAGTCAAACTGTAGTACAAAATTTATTTAGTATATAACACAGGCATTGAAAGTAATGCAAGGCTAATGGCAGCACATCTCTGGCTTGATTATACAACAACAATAGAAAATAAAAACCCAACCGCCAAGGTGTAGCTTGGTGGGTAAAAGCATATATTGCTCTTGTTTAAATCTCAAATTTAAATCTAAGGTATCACCCTTTCCCACATGTAATTAATAAAAAAAAATGCAAACATAAACACTTCTAAATGCTTAAAAGTGTATATAATTTGGAGAAACTTAGCATACCTTGCTCACAGGACTTCCATTTTATGTTTTATATGAACCATCTCTGGCAGCTATCTCAGAAGAAGCTTTCAAAGAATGGTAATAAATGGTTTCAAATATGTCCTTGTTCAGCTGTTGAGCCTGAAATCAAATCTCATAAAATTACCAAAATACACAACTTTTCCAAGCTATAACTCAAACAAAATATTAGTTTGTATAAATCTTACATCTGGTGAATCAAATGCCATTCCAAGCAAAATAAAGGTGTAGGCAAGACCTTGAACTCCAATGTCAATGGGCCCATGTCAAAAATTTGACCTTCTAGCATTTTCCACAGGGTAGTAATTAACATCAATTATCTTGTTAATATTGGAAGTAACTACTTCGGTAACCTGTTAAATAAAAAAGAAAATGAAGTTATAGCCAAGTTTATTAGAGAAAATACAGATCCACAAAGCTGCACCAAGAAAGGTAATAACTTGCCAGAATTTCCTAATAAACTGGAATTACAAACCTCTGCTAGTTTGTCAAAGTCAAAGTATCTACTCTTGGAACCTCTACTTCCAACAAGCTTAGATGGATGAGACTCAATTGGAATCTCCTGCAACAAACAACGCAAAGTCGAACAAGATTATAAGAGAATTTATCTAACTAGTCTCAAGCAATGGCTCACCTTTTCTCTCACAAATCGTGGTAGAGCAATTGATGCCAGATTGCACACAGCAGTTTCTGTTGGACTTGTATACTCAATTATCCCAGTGCACAAATTTGAAGATTTTATAGTACCTAGATTCTGCTGATTGCTTTTTCTGTTGGAAGTATCCTGGAGGAGGAAAAAATCAATACAAAGTCATAAATCAAACCAATGGAAGACAATAATAAAAAACTAAAATGCTTAAAATAATTACCTTTAAAACCAGATAAGGAGTGCCAGTTTCTATCTGGGATTTCAAGATTTCAAACCAGAGATTCTGTGCTTAGACAACCTTCTTTGCCTTGCCCTAAACATAGAACAGAGCGTTAGGAACCAGAATACAGTAAGAAAGAAAAAAAAACACATTCACATGCAGTAAAATTTACCTCTCTCATATTGGCTGTACAGTTTTTCAAATTCCTCACCCCAACTATCTGCCAAACCTGAAGCCTCATTAGGGCAAAATAATGACCACTGTCCATTACTTTGTACTCTTTCCATAAATAGATCAGGAACCTAAAAGGCATAGAATAAAACCCGAGCCCAGTACTCCTACACAAGAGAGTACATTTTTTTTATGTCAAGTGGCAAGGAACCTAGACACTGGAAGAAGCTAGTTTTTTATTCAAATAAAATAGAGTGATAATGAAGAATCAGTCACTTTTAGGTGATTCTTCCTAAGATCAAGAAACTCAAATATATCAGCATGCCATGGTTCCATGTACACAGCAAAAGCACCTATAGCATTATAAGCAATGGTTCAAGAGAGGACAATCAAGTGTTAGATCGAATATGACAATATAAAACATGGCACAGTGAACATACCTTTCCTCTTGCCTCCTCCTTGATCAACATAGCGGGCTGTATCATTGAACACCCATAGCATTGGAATAATACCATTAGATGTCCCATTTGTTCCCCGGATATAGCTGCCTGTGGCACAAATATTGTGAACAGATACACCAATTCCTCCAGCTGATTTGCTTATAACAGCACACTCCTTCAGAGTGTCATATATGCCTTCAATACTATCATCTTTCATGCAGACCAAAAAGCAGCTGCTCAACTGCAACAAATGGACAAACAAAATTCATTTGTAATTGTTGACATGCAGTAAGAAAAGAAACAGAAAACCTTTCTTAACAAGCACATAAAACATAAAACATACTTGTGGTCTTGGTGTACCAGCATTGAAAAGGGTGGGAGAAGCATGAGTAAACCATCTCTAGGACATCAAATGGTAGGTTTTAAGAGCTGAATCGATATCATCCTTGTGTATTCCAACAGCAACCCTCATCAGCATATGCTGAGGCCTTTCGACAACCTTCCCTTGGACTTTTAAGAGGTAGGACCTTTCCAGGGCTTGAACCCAAAATAATCATAGTCAAAGTCCCGATCATAAATGATCTCACTGTCCAGACAAGCAGCATTCTGAAGCAAATAAATAATTGTTAAATAATTCAAGTCATGCTCTTAATTAAACATCATCCAACTGCATGTACATTTTTCTCCACAGCCAGTAAAGCCCCAAAATTCTCAATTCACTTCGTCACATCCATAAGTAGTTGGAATCAACCGACAATCTATGCTAACTTTTTTCAAACAATATTATTGTTAATTATCTTTGAACCCAACCCTTATAAACTCCCTTTCTCTGCCATAACTGCCATACAGACTCCCTCTTCACTCCAAAAGAGTTGTCAACGCCTTAGATTAAGGCCTTGTCCATCTAATTGAGAATTTTAAACACAGATCAAAACAACCATAAAAAAAAATTGAAATTCATAATGCAACTTGAAAGAATACCTTCATGATTATATCAAATACATCATCAGCAATCAAAGGAGCCTTTAGCCATGATCTCTCATTAAAGTGGTTGTACATAATTTCGACCCTGCAATAAGCACCAAACGAGATCAGACACAGTCCCTTGCCCAAAAAAAACCTTAAATAAATTGACTCTATCAAACTTCAAAACCACTTGCGTCTCTGAAAATGATTTCTTAGTGTTTTTTATGCAGATTTGAAACAACAATTCTTGCAGCCAACTGCGTTGCAGAAAAAATCAATAATGATGAACAAACCAAAGATACAAACCACTTATAGCAACAAAATAATTTTCCAACACAATAATCTTAAAAAAAGAAAAGGAGAAAAACTCACAGAAGCATAATCAGGATGCTTGGCAGTCATGGCTGCAGCGGTCTCAGCAGCCAATTCATCAAGCTGGCTGGTGGTAACGCCCTTGTAAACACCAGCACACACCTTCTGAGAAACCAAAACAGGATCACAATGCTCCATGCTAAGCCCATAACTGAGCTTCTTCAATCTGGCAGTGATCTTGTCAAAGTGAATAGCTTCTTGTCTTCCATCTCTCTTGACCACATACATTTTTCGCTAATTCTTCTTTTTTTCCTCTTTGAGAGGAACAAGAGAAGTATAGTATTTGTATAGAGTCAAAGAGTGCGTTTGACTTGAGTTTTAAATTTGGGGAATTTTAGGGTTTTAATTTGGTGATGCAGAGCATATTGAATTACAGTACACGGAGAATTTGGATCGCGGTAAGATTAGTGGCCGTTTGCGAAAATAGGCATAACTTTTGCTCAGGAGGTCCGAATTGAGCCCACAATAGCTTGCCGGAAGCGTTTTCGCGAGCCGGACAATTTTGAAAAGTGCCACCCTGTCCCTTGGACTACAGTGGCAAAGTTTGGGGTCAAATTTTGCTGTTTAGGGCCTCAAAATCGCGTTTTAAGTTTTCAGGGACTATTTTGTAATTTTTCTTTATTATTTTCTGGTTTAATTTCGGATTCTTTATTTTTATGACGTTTTAGGGTTAATTAGCCATTATAAATAGGCTTTAATTTGGCTGCCTAGACAGATCATTGTTTTGGAATAAAATTCTTATCAAGGTTAATCTTGTTTTCTTTCGTCCAACCAAACGACATTGGTTAAACTCTTGAACAGAGTCTAAACGTTCTTCTTCTTTGTTAATTCCGTTCTGCGTCAGTTGGTATCAGAGCCGACCTCCATGGCCAACAATCAGGAAGTTCGACTAACCAACCTGGAAACGTCTGTGGCTGAAATTCGAAATTCTTTGGCGGACCTGACTACTCAAATTGGAGAGCTAACCTTAGCTATCCGAGGAGTCAATCCGGCTGTGGCAGGCAATCCACAACCTATTCGAAGGGCTGCTGTACAGGATGAAGAGGGAGATAGGCAGATTCAGAATTTGCCGGCTGAGAACCGTAGGGATCGTGAAGGCTATAACGATTCTTACAAGATTAAAGTTGAACTTCCACCTTTCTATGGAACTATGGATGTAGAAACCGTGCTGGATTGGCTAACGGAGGTTGAACGATTCTTTGATGTGATGAATATAGAAGAGGAACGAAAAGTTCCAATTGTGACCTATAAATTAAAAGGAGGGGCAGCAGCGTGGTGGAGTTCTGCACAGAACGAACGATACCGCAGACAGCTACCACCTATTCGACATTGGTTGGATTTGAAACTTATGATTCAGCAACGCTTTTTGGTCAGTGATCATGCCCAGGTATTATACAATCGATACCATGATTGCTTACAGGGAAGCCGAAGGGTGGACGAGTATACAGACGAGTTCTTAAGACTTCAAGCCAGATGTGATAATTGTGAGAACGAGTCACAGCAAGTTGCTCATTACCAGAGAGGGTTAAATCATGAGATACGAGATAAGATGGGGGTTTCTGCAATTTTTACCTTGACTGATGCTATTGAGATGGCTAGAAGAGCTGAAGAGCATCTCGGATGGCAGACCCGACAGTCCTCCAGTCGTGGGTTTAATCGGAGTTATAGTTCTACCAGCAACCAGTTTCAGCAGAACAAGGGCAGTTCCAGCGGGCAGTCATCTAAACCTGCTAATTCTGGAAATCAGAACCTAACGGAAGAGAAGAAAGACAACCAGCAGCGGATGAATCAGAATGACAAAGGTAAAAATAATAATCCTTACAAAAAAGAAAGAGGTGTTATTTGTTACCGTTGTCAACAGCCTGGGCATACGTCCAATAACTGCAGGCAGGAGAGGACTTCTATGAATAGGAGGCAGGTTAATGTTGTACATGAGGCAGAAGATGATGTAGAGATAGAAGATGATGAAGGATCGATTGCTGGTTCAGAAGAGGGAGACGTTACATTCGTAGTGAAGAAGATTTTGTGCTCAACGAAACAGGAAGAAGATACACAGCGGAGGAAGATATTCCAAGCAAAGTGCCGGCTGGGAGATGCAGTTTGTAGGTTGATCATTGATAGTTGCAGTTGCGAGAATCTTATCGCAACACAGTTGGTGGAGAAACTGCAGTTACCTACTGAACCTCACCCATCACCGTACAAAGTGGGGTGGATTAAAGAAGGTCCCATGATTCCAGTGAACAGAATTTGTGGAGTTCCTCTCTCCATTGGTAAGCATTATTTTGAAAATGTTTATTGTGATGTTGTGGACATGGATGCTTGTGGTGTTTTGCTAGGTCGACCTTTGCAGTTTGATGTTGATGCTGAACACCGGGGAAGGGAGAATTCGTATCGGTTCACTTGGAAGGGAAAGAAGATAATTATTTTACCTTCTGGTTCGATGAAACCTTCCAAAGTGGAAGGGCAGGCTACAGCAGTTGTAACTGCTAAGGAAGTTCAGGATGTGGCCTTGCTGCTGCGAAAGAGAGAAGAGGTTTCAGTGGAGGAGAAAAACGAGTTCCTGCCACCCATTGTGCAGGGAGTGTTGAACGAATTCCCAAGCATAACGAAGGAACCAGATTCACTGCCACCAATGAGGGATATTCAGCATCAAATTGATTTCATTCCAGGTTCTACCTTGCCAAACCTTCCTCATTACAAGATGAGTCCGAAGGAGAGTGAAACTTTGCAGGGTCAAGTTGAAGAGTTGCTGCAGAAGGGGCATATTCGTGAGAGCATTAGCCCCTGTGGGGTTCCTGCTTTATTGGTTCCCAAGAAGGATGGAAGTTGGAGAATGTGTGTTGACAGTCGAGCCATCAATAAAATCACTGTTCAGTATCGCTTTCCGATTCCTCGTTTGGATGACATGCTGGATCAGTTATCGGGTTCGGAGATATTCTCCAAGATTGATTTGAAGAGTGGATATCATCAGATACGGATGAAGGAAGGAGATGAATGGAAGACAGCTTTCAAGACTAAAGAAGGGTTATATGAGTGGCTGGTTATGCCATTCGGGTTGACAAATGCTCCAAGTACCTTCATGCGACTTATGAACCAGGTTTTGCGTCCTTTCCTTCGCAAATTCGTGGTTGTTTATTTTGATGACATTTTAATTTTTAGTCGCAGTGTTGAGGAACATATTCAGCATCTCCGTATGGTAATGACAGCTTTGGAGAAAAATCAGTTGTTCATTAACTTAAAGAAGTGCAGTTTCATGGTTGAGCGAGTTTTGTTCCTGGGGTACATTGTTAGTTCAGAAGGTATTCATGTGGATGAGAAGAAGGTAGAGGCAATTCGAAATTGGCCAGTTCCGAAGAATATTACAGAGGTTCGAAGTTTCCATGGGCTTGCTACATTCTATCACAGGTTCATTAGAAATTTCAGCAGTATAGTTGCGCCTATCACAGATTGTTTGAAGAAGGAGAAGGTCCAGAAGTTCCATTGGACTGAAGCTGCCAACAAGAGCTTTGAGGAGATTAAAGATAAGCTTACTTCAGCCCCTGTTCTTGCTTTACCTGATTTTAACAAATTGTTTGAAATTGATTGTGATGCATGTGGTGTGGGAGTTGGAGGAGTTCTTTCGCAATGTGGCAGACCTGTAGCTTTTTACAGTGAGAAGTTGAATGAAGCCCGGCAGAAATGGAGTACCTATGAGCAGGAATTTTATGCTATATACCGAGCTTTCAAGATTTGGGAGCATTATTTGTTGGGAAAGGAGTTCATCATTCACACAGACCATAAGGCGTTAATTCACATCAACACTCAGAAACATGCAAATAAGATGCAAAGCACGCTGGGCAGGCTACATGGGAGCTTTTCTTTACATCATTAAGTTCAAATCTGGAGCAACAAACAAGGTTGCTGATGCCTTGAGCAGGAGAGCAAGTTTGATGGTGCAAATTAGCCAGCAAGTTGTGGGGTTTGATTGCTTGAAAGATCTTTATGCTGAGGATGAGGATTTTGGAAGTACTTGGTCAAAGGTACAGGCTCGTGAACCTACAGATGGGTTTGTGATTCAGGATGGTTTTCTTTTTAAAGAAAATCGATTATGCATTCTTCGTTCTTCTGTGAGAGAGCAGTTGATTAGAGAATTGCATGCAGGAGGATTAAGTGGTCATTTGGGACGTGACAAAACAATTGCTGCATTGGAGGGTCGTTTCTACTGGCCACAGTTGAAGAGAGAGGCTGGCAAGATGGTGCAGAAATGCAGAATTTGTCAAAGTCAGAAGGGCTGTTCGCAGAATACAGGATTATACATGCCATTGGCCGTACCATAATTTCCTTGGGAGGATTTATCCATGGATTTCGTCCTTGGACTGCCACGAACTCAGCGTGGTTCTGACTCTATATTTGTTGTGGTTGATAGGTTCTCTAAGATGGCGCATTTTATTCCTTGCAAGAAAACCAGTGATGCTTCTCATATAGCCAAATTATTCTTTCAGGAGATTGTTAGACTGCATGGCATTCCAAAAACCATCACTTCTGATCGTGATGTGAAATTTCTTGCTCACTTTTGGACTGTTTTGTGGAAACGTTTTGGAACTGAACTGCGTTACAGCAGCACTGCGCATCCTCAAACCGATGGACAGACAGAAGTGGTGAACCGAACTCTGGGAAATGTATTGCGTTGCATCTGCAGTGATAAGAAGACAGCTTGGGATTTAGCACTTGCACAGGCAGAATTTGCATATAATAGTTCTGTCAGCAGTTCGACGAAGATGTCACCATTTGCTGTAGTCTATACCCATGTGCCAAAACAGACTGTTGACCTTATTGCTTTACCTGCAGGTGTTCTTCCTAGTGTTGCAGCTAACAATTTGGCTAAACAGCATGTTGATATAATCCAGCAGGTCCGACAGAATCTAACGGAAGCCAATGAGAAGTATAAAGCAGCAGCTGATCAGCATAGGCGTCCTAAATCCTTTGCTGTTGGTGATCAAGTTATGGTGTCCTTACGCAAAGAACGTGGAGGTGGACAGAAGAAGCTGGATGCTAAGAAGATTGGTCCTTTCAAGATTATGCAGAAGATTAATGACAATGCCTATGTTCTTGACTTGCCGGATCACATGAAGATATCCAAAACATTTAATGTGGCGGATCTTTACCCTTACTACCCTGATGATGACAACTCGAGGTCGAGTTTTTTCCAAGTGGAAGGGAATGATGCGGAGCAGATTGAATTGCAGTACATGGAGAATTTGGATCGCGGTAAGATTAGCGGCCGTTTGTGAAAATAGGCATAACTTTTGCCCAGGAGGTCCGAATTGAGCCCACGATAGCTTGTCGGAAGCGTTTTCGCGAGCCGGACAATTTTGAAAAGTGCCACCTTGTCCTTTGGACTACAGTGGCAAAGTTTGGGGGTCAAATTTTGCTGTTTAGGGCCTCAAAATCGCGTTTTAAGTTTTCAGGGACTATTTTGTAATTTTTCTTTATTATTTTCGGGTTTAATTTTGGATTCTTTATTTTTATGACGTTTTAGGGTTAATTAGCCATTATAAATAGGCTTTAATTTGGCTGCCTAGACAGATCATTGTTTTGGAATAAAATTCTTATCAAGGTTAATCTTATTTTCTTTCGTCCAACCAAACGACATTGGTTAAACTCTTGAACAGAGTCTAAACGTTCTTCTTCTTTGTTAATTTCGTTCTGCGTCATTTGGTTTCCCTCCAAGTAAGGAATTTAAGGAAATGTTGGCGCGTTCCTTTTTTTGGCCGGGCGTTTGTAGTGCCCAGTGTTTGAAGTATAGAGCACGTAATTGGGATTGTTACAGGTACATTTACAAAATTAATTTTTTTTAAAAAAAATTTTTAAAAAATATTATAAAAAATAAAATATTTATAATTTTAGAAAAAATTAAAGTAAAATTTTAAAATTATCTTACTCCTGCTGGAACAAAGATTTTTTTTTAAATATGTTTTATCTCACTATAATTAATATTTTACTTATTTTTTTTTCAAACTTTACTATTAAAGAGAAATATTTTAATAAAATAATAAAAATTAACATATTAAATTATATTTTTAGCATATAAAAATTATTAATTTTTATAAAAAAAATTTAATTTTAATTAAAAAATAACACTCACAAAAAATAATTAAAAAGCAAAATATATTAATAAAAACCTTTAATTTATTTTTAAATAAAATTTACATATTATGCACATAAAAAAGTAAAAAAAAATATTAATTTTCTTATATAGATGTTTAGTAGATATTTTGTATATTTAACAAATATTATATACATATTATGTATTTATTTGTATATGATATTTGTATTTTATACAGATGTTGTGTGTGTTGAGTGAATATAAAATTTAAAAAAATAAAGTTAAAAAATTAGAAATATTATGTTGATGTTTGATAAATATTTTATACCTATTTGATAAATATAATAGATATTTAATATATGTTATATATAAATTGCTTCTTATATATGTTGATTGTTATATATGTGGGGTGTGTGTGTGTGTGTGTGTTTTTTTTTTTTTTTTTGTATATTGAGAATATCATATCAAAAAAGTATTTTGAATAAAAAAAACCAGAAATAAAAATAAATAAATAAACAAAATAAATAAATAAATAAAAATCACTGTTTTAAAAAAGTAAAACGGAAAAAAATATGTGTTCCCAAAATTAAAAAAAAAAAAAACTAGCCACCAAAATTGCGTAATTAGTGTAATTTTATCATTTTTATAAAACTACTCGTAAAAATATTTTTAAAATACAGTAAAAAATATTTATATTTTTAGAAAAAAATTAAATCAAAAATTTAAAAATATCTCACTTCTCATTAAAATTTTTTTAAAAAATATCTTTTCTATTAAAAATAATATTTTTACTTCAATTTTTGTCAAAGTTAACTATTAAATAAATATATTATAACAAAATAATAAAATTTAATATTTTAAATTATATTTTCATCATGTAAAATGTATTAACATTTTATAAAGGAAAATTTTTAATTTTGATTGCAAATAAGAAATTACACTTACAAAAATAACATAAAAGATAAAATTAATAAAAATATATTTATTAAATTATTAAATTTATTTTTTTTAAAAAAAATATAGATTATCTATAAAAAATAAAGTTAAAAAAATTAATGTTGTTGTGTATATATTATTTGTATGTTGCGTGTATAGTGTATATATTATGTATGTATGTAGGTTTTTATAGACGTTGTGTCTGTATAAATTAAAGAAAATAGAGCTAAAAATATAAATATATTGTGTAGATGTTGCACTTGCATATATGTTTAGTATATGTTATGTAGAATTTGTGTGCATTTTATATATGATGTGTATATATTTATATATTTTGTATGTATATTGTAAATATGAGAAAAATAAAATTATTTATGAATAAAAAAATAAAAAAATAAAAAAAAATAAATTTAATATGTGAATTTTTGGGAAGCAATATTGGAATATGATTCAGAATCCAAATTCACTCATGGCTAGATTAAACATAGCACGGTATTTTCTCATAAGTTCTTTCTTAGAAGCGCAACTAGGAATTAACCAAAGTTTCATTCGGAGAAGCATTTAGGCGATTCAAACCATTCTCAACCATGGATGCATGCGGAGAGTTGGTTCTGAAGAAGACATCGATATATGGAATGATAGATGGTCACCAAGTAAGGAAGATCCTAGAGTATCCTCAGTCAGTCCTTTTGGCAATCAGATATGGAATGTCACAGCTTATAAATAATAATGTATGGAATCAAGTAATTATCAATGAAGTTTTCAATGAAAGAGACAAAACCTTGATTTTGTCCATTCCCCTATCTTCTCGAAGGATTAAAGACAAAATAATTTGGATGGAAGAATAGAAAGGGAACTACTATGTAAAAAGCGCATATAGGTTGTTGGTTGGCGAGATGGGGATACAAGTCATGATACAAATGAGGAATTATGGGCTAAATTATGGAATTTGATGGCAGCTCCAGAAGTACAAAACCTTCTTTGAATGGCAAGCAATGACGTTCTCCCTATAAAGGATGCTCTGGGTAGTAAGCAAATTTTGGTAGACCTAACATGCCCAATCTGTCATGGCGAGCATGATTCAGTGTTTCATACACTGGTATTGTATCCACGAGGACATGACTGTTGGCGGCTATCAAGTATGGATTAAGTAACTCAAACTCGTTCCTGGATTAGCATCTTGTAATGCTGAACAAGAACATGAGGGAGGAGAGGGGCTTGGGAGCTACTTATGCTAATTTATATGGAGAGGACATAACTTGGTTGTGTGGCAAGGGAAGGATTTTTGTACCGAGGAATATCTTCTATCAATCCTTGGATTTCCATCTAGTTACATATCCGCACACCAAATGCTAGTATTGACAAATAGACAAAGCCTAAAACAGATTGTATTAAAATTAATATAAATGCTACTGTGCACGCAAATTCAAGAAGCATCGAGTAGGGTTGATTGCTAGGGATCATGAAGGGAACTTGGATGCAACTAAAGCTTGTAATATCATGGGTTTATTTCCTCCATTACGGCAGAAGCCATTAGAGAAAAAGAAGCATTAAGCTGGATAAAGACTAAGAGGCGAATCAAGGTTATACTCAAGTCAGACTGCCAAACAATTATTTTGCATTTAAATGCCAAAGTGCAGTTAAACTCACCTTTAGGAATTGTTTTAGATGATTGCTATATTCTCTCTCAATCCATCCTAACTAGAGCTTAGATTTGTTTTTCTTTCGTTATTATGTGGATGGAGTTACTCACTTGTTAGCAATAGATGCTCATTTTAAGTTAGAACCTAGTTAGTGAGTTGATCACCCATCTCTTGTAATAGAGAATGCATTATTTTAGATAAGCAATAATATTTCCCCTTTATTTTTTTAAAAAATAATAAATACCATTTAATACGTAACTCATACTAATGATTTTTCTCCCAACATAAATCAAACGCATATCTCATTTGAACAAGAATTCATATCCTAACATAGTTAATTTGGATACAAAGAAAATATTTCTATGAGCATTAGATATAAACAAAATGTCTTTTAGTAGCATATGATAATAAATGAAATTGGATCCAATGATCTTGGCAATCATGCTTTCTCCATTGCCAATCATTAGGGGGTCATTGCTTTCTTTCCCAAGTACTCAATATAACACCTTACTTTTGTCCAAAATATTATTGAACTCTATAGATGATTTTCGAATATAGATACATATTTGATGTTTCTTTTTGGATAAGAATTTTTTGTTTAATAAGGATAAAGTATTAGAATTTCAAATATTGATTTATTTACCCTTATTTGAGTTTAATGCACTAGAATATGAATTAGTTAGCAAGTGAAGTACAAGTCAATTAGTTAATTGAAGTATACATTTTATCTTTTAATTTAATATTTAAAATTTTAAAAGTTGCTATAAATAGTTAAGTGAATAAATAAATTGTTTGATACTAATTTGACTATTTTTACCACTAGCTAATTACATATATATACTTACATATAATATTTTGTAACGGTCGGACCTATTCTAAACTCATAGGCAACCGCACCAATTACCACCATTGTATAAAAAGCCAATAACTTCTTCTTTATTCATTTATTCATTTACTTATTTTTCTCCTTCTTTTGTCAGCCATTCACCTACTCCTTTCCTTTATTTTCCTTGATTCAAGCATATATAGCAATTAGGCTGGGTAGCCAAGCTCCATTCGAGCCGTACCAGTAGCTTGATACAAGTGCCATAGGACGAGCTTAGAACACTTGACCTATCAGGCCGACCCAATATGATCCGAATAATTTTAAATAAATTATATAAATAAAATTAGATAAAGGAGGAATCGATCTTAGGTTTATTTACTCAAGAGAGAGTGCACTTGCCACTAGATTATACTTTGACATGTAAACAAATTTTCAATTTAAGTATACATACTATCTAATATAGTTTTATAAAACAAAATATTTAAAGTGTTAAATAAATTTTTACTACATTTAAAGTGTTAAATAAATTTTTACTTATAAAAAATTTTTATCGATAATTTTTTTATGTATCAAAAATTAATTCTACTGATAAAAAACAAATTCTTTTTTATTCATGTTTATAATTAAGTTGAAATTTAGACAAATTATATTATATATTTTCATATGCCAAAATAAAATTGCTTAACAATAATTTTTTTTTTGCTTTTCCATAATAATTAATATGGTTTTAATTTTTTGTGTTTAATTTAATTATTATTTGGGTTATTATAGTTTAATTTGTTTAATTTATATTATTATAGTTTAATTTGTGTTATTATAATTTAATTTGTGTAATTATAGTTTAATTTGTTTAATTTGTATTATTATGATATTATTTTATTTTATTTTATCAATTTCTATATATAATTTGTTTAAAAAAATAATTGTGAATTTTGTACAAAAAGAATTGGGCCAATCCATATATTGACACGATACGACATAACCCAGCACAACACGATATGATTATATATATGCCAATGGGTTGTGCTAGGCCATTACTTTTAAAATTTTGGTATGGCCTAGCACGATGCAAATAATTTTTTAGGTCAGCACAATATGAAACAAAAAGATCACATGTACGCTGGATCTGGGTCTGGCCGGACCAACACAACCCAATTGCCATTTATAGATTAAAGCTTTCCAAATCCTCTTAGTTAATTATTTTATGAAGATTTTAAGGATTAGAGCTTCTAGTTATTGCTTAGTAAATTTAATTATTTTCTCAATTAGTTAAAATTTTGGGTTTTGTTTATATAATTTGAATATGAGGAGTTAATTGAAGGTTAAGCTTTTAATGAAGTGATATGTGACTTCTAAATGGGATTTAGTGAAAGTTTGAGTAAAAATCTAAAGAAATTGATTTTTAAAATCCTAAACGCTCACTTTGTAAAACCATAAATTTATATCTTTGGCTAAATTGAAATTTTATGATATTATCACCTAATTGAGGTTGTGTTTATTTGTTTGAATAAGCTTGGTTTTGGTGGAAATTTGATGAGTTAAATGTTTGGTTAAAATTGCCTATTGATGGAGGAAGTTGTATATTTTAATAGTAGATTAAGCATGCTATATTGTTGGAAATTAAGCTAGAACAGTTAAGAATGTGTTAGCATAAGTGTGTGTTAGGTTTGGCCAAAATGGAAGGGTTAGGGTGGGAAGGAGTTAGCTTACTTTGATCGATGATTATGGGTTTAGGCATTAAATTAAATATGTATGTGTCCATTTTGTAGGTCAAGACATCTAAGAGGAACCAATGGGAAATTAGAGAGCCTGTTGTTTGGTAAATGATTTGGTGATTTTGTAAGGATAATATGTGAATCATTTGCCTACCATTCCACCTACCCATGGATTTTGCTTTGTATCATCCCGGTCACCATTATTTTAGAGGAATCAACTAGTTTGTCACAACTTAAAATGATTCCTTGGCAGTGCATTACCCATATTGTTATCCACACTTATACCACTTTTGTTCTACCTGTCAGTTTATGCATGGCACTTGTTATGTCCCCAACCATCTTGGTCATCAATATAACACTCCTCATATTAATTTTGAAAGTCCCAAGACTTTGGCATGCCAATGCTAATTGAAGATTTTTTGGCTTGCTTGAGATAGAGTTGGACTTGGTATAATATATTTTGGCGTCCTGATTCTAGAATAGATGCTCAAAAGACAAAGAGAAGCATCAGCTCTCACGAGTAAAATTAAATCAAAGAAGCATAAATGAAATATAATAGAAGAGTAGCATGATAATTAACTGTGTTTCTTTGCATTTAGAGTAACTCAATTTTTAGCATCAAGTTGTTTATATGGCTTATCATCATCATTTTCATGCTTTGGCAGAGAATGCCATGGTGAAAGGGACACATGCCTTGAGGTGGATATCTCATCTGTTAAAAAATTTAAGCCCTAGAATCATACATAAAATTAAAATCACATAATAAAGTAATTGACTTACAAGTTTTCTTGTTTGGCTCCATAATTGTCTATATTAATGTGATTTTCAAATCAATCAACCACGCAATCTTCCTTTCTATATCTTTTAATTCTTAATGGATAGAATAATATGTTGCAGAAGATTAGAGAGAGATGACATAACATTCATATTTATACTCATTAGGGCACTCTCATCATAACCCTAATAGGTTTCCTAATCCTAATAGGATTAGACCAGACTTATAATACAAAACATAGAAGGATAATATTACTTAGGAACATACTGTTTGCACTCAATAATCACTCTTTAAAACATGATATTAATACATTTTTTACACTATAATTTTAACCTAAGTATATATTTTGATAAACCATAAAATAAAATCAATAAGCCCAATAGAAAAATTCTAACATTCTCCCACTTGGGCGTAATTGATTTTATAAAATTTATATGAAAATCATTTTATTTATTGAAAAGATTTGGGTCAACAAAGAAAACTTTTATGTGACCACAATTTAAAAACAACATAGTCCAAAAGATGCCTAAGTCCAATAGTTCGGTCCTTTAAACAATCAACATTGAACTATGGCAATCATTGTAACAATCTATAGATGCATGACCATCCATAATTACAAATGTTGATTGATTTATTAACATGAACTATAAATGTGTTTTAGTCTGGGATGAATATTAACACTAGGTATATGAATGAATATGCTAATTTCATCTTTGTCATGCTTTAAGTCTTTCATGGGACATCATTTATACTTCACCAAGAAGCTTTTAGATCGACAAACTATCATGCTTAAGAATATCTTAAGACTTTTGCATGCAATACTTATAAATTTGCTTCATGAAAAAAAAAAAAAGATAATGATGATCATCCAAATATAAATAACAACTCAATCATATATCATAAAATTTGAGCTAAAAGGAGTTCAAATACATTAGAAAATAAACATAAAACTCCCAATAATAAAAAATATCAAAAAAACCAACTACAACCATATTTATCATATGAATCTTAAATGACCCAAGTACAATTGCTTTAGTTAAAGGGTCAACCAACATGTTCTTGGTTGGGATGTGTTCTACTTTTATCTCTTATTCTTTGCCATTTCTTGAACAATAAGGAATTTTATATGAATATGTTTAGAGCCACCGGAGCCTTTATTGTTATTAGTAAAATTCACAATTGCCATACTATCACAACATAATCACATTGGCTTAGAAATAGAATCAACAATTTTAAGCCCAAAAATAAAAATTTTCAACCAAATGGAACGAGTTGTAGCACCATAACATGCTACATACTCCGCATGCATGGTAGATGAAGCAATAAGAGGTTTCTTAATACTTTTCCAAGAAATAGCACCACCAGCCAACATGAAAATATATCTAGAAGTGGATTTCAAGTCATTAAGACATCCACCAAAATCTGAATCTGAATAACCTACTATTGCAAGCTCGTCTACTTGCCTAAAAGTAAGCATAAAGGCTCTTGTACGCTTCAGATAACACATTACTTTCTTTACAGATACCTAATGATCCCAACCAGGATTAGACATATACCTTCCCAGGACATTTATTGTATAGAATATATCAGGTCTTGTGCACACCATTACATACATTAAGACCCACGATACTAGTATAAGGCACATTACTTATTGACTGTTTCTCAATCTCATTTTTAGGACACTGATCATTCCTATATTTGCCCCCTTTAGTCATGGGAATATGCCATGGCTTGCAATTCTCCATTTTAAAATGTTTCAATAGTCTATCAATATAAGATCTTTGAGAAAGTTCCAAAATATTTCAAGATCTATTCCTAAGAATTTCAATTCCAAGAACAAAAGATGCTTCCCCCAAATCTTTCATATCAAAGGTTTTGGACAACAAAGCTTTCATCTCATGCAAAAATCCTAAATCATTACAAGCCAGTAATATATCATCAATATATAAAATAAGAAAAATAAATATCCTCCCCCTAGTCTTAAGATATATACATTGATCAATCATATTCTTTACAAAACCCATATTCTGTGCAAAACCCAATTTACTAATAACTTCATCAAATTTTAGGTACTATAGCCTAGAAGCTTGTTTGAGACCATAAATGGATCTTTTTAACCTATACACCATATGCTCCTTTCCAGGAACTATAAAACTCTCAGGTTGCATCATATAGATTTCTTTATCTAAATATCCATTTAAGAAAGTATATTTCACATCCATTTGATGAAGCTCTAAATCAAAATGTACTACCAATGCCATAATAACTCTAAAAGAGTCCATAAAAGACACATAAGAAAAAGTTTCATTGTAATCTACGCCTTTCCTTTGAGTAAACCCCATTGCCAGTAGCCTTGTCTTAAATATTTCTATGTTACTTTTTGAGTCTCTTTTGGTTTTAAATACCCATTTACAACTAGTAGGTTTAAAACAATTTGGCAATTCTACAAGTTCCCAAATCCCATTATGTGATATTGAGTCATCTCAACATTTATAGCCTTTTTCCATGCAATACATTGGGGGCTGAGCATTGCCTCACCATAGGAAATTGGGTCTATCACATGTTCAACTTCATAATCAGTTTCCCCTAGATAAACAACATAATCACTAAATATAATAGATCTTCTTTGTCTATTGGATCTCCTAACAGTTACATCTTCAACTGGTTGTGCTTCAGTCTCTTTCACTTGATTCTCCACTAGTTGTTCTCCTTCTATTTCCCCAACCTCAGGTTGATAAACTATTTTCTCATGTATAATTAGTATAAGAATAGTAACTTGCTCTTTTGGCGGAAGTAACTCAACATCACTACTGAAATCTTCATCATAAACATCAAACTCTAATAATTTAGCTTTAATGGACTCAACAATCTTTGTACCACGATTAGGATAATAAAATTTGTATACTTTAGACTGTTCTAGATAGCCTATGAAGAAGCAACGAAAGGTTTTGGGGTCAGTTTTCCTCTCAAAAAGATTATAGATCTTAACTTCTATAGGACAACCCCGAATACAAAAATGGTTAAGACTGAGTTTTCTATCGGTCCATAATTCAAAAGGAGTTTTAGGAACTGATTTACTAGGTACTCTATTCAAAATATAAATGGCAGTCTTAAAGGCTTCACCTCCAAGGTGTTCAGGAAAATTGCTTCTAGCCATCATAGATTTAACCATGTACATAAGAGTATGATTTCATCTCTCTGCCACACCATTTTGTTCAAAGGTACTCGACGTAGTATATTGGGCAACAATCCTATACTTTTGTAAGACTTGGCAAATGGTCCCATATCTGCCCTTTTCCATCATATTTTCCATAGTACTCACCACCATGATTAGACCTTACAATCTTAATGCTTTTGCCTAATTGGTGTTCAACCTTAGTTTTAAAAATTTTAAACACATTAAGGGCCTCTAATTTTTCTTTATGAGAAATGCATATCCATAACGAGAAAAATCATTAATGAAAGTTATAAAATAAGATTGTCCAGTAATACAAGGTGATAAAGGACCATTAATGTCATTGTGAATGATTTCCAAAAGATTTTGACTACAAGTGGAACCTTTCCTTTTTGTCTTAGTAAACTCACCTCTAAAATAATCAACACAATTTTCAAAATTTGTTTTATCAAAGAGAAGCAAAATATCATCTTTTACTAGTCTTTCAATTCTTTCTTTAGAATGTGTCCTAAACACTTATACCACAACATAAAAAGATTTTTTTTTGGTCAAAGGTTTTTTTAACAATTGTTTTTCCTGCATGCATGGAAAAATTTTCACTTTGAGCCAAAGAAAACTTATAAAGATCATCACATAAATAAGCATGCCCAATGATAACCTTCTGAATCAAGTTTTTTAATAGAAATATAATTCTGTCTCACAGACAATACATAAAGAACATCTTTTAAAACTAAAGTAAAAATAAAATCCAAAACCAAATTGATAAATCCTACCAGTTCAACTTTAACTCTAAGACCATTTCTTATGACCAGACTACTTTTTGATTAACTTGACTTCTGTTTATTTGTGAACTCTTATAAATGATTATAAACATGAATAGATGCACCAGCATCAATCCGCCAAGAATTAATAGGGACATCAACCAAATGGAATTTAAAACAATCAAAAGCAAAATAATTACCTTGTTTATTATTATTTTCTTGATGATTCTTATATTTTACGTACTCATGTTTCTTATGGCTCTTCTTTTTGTATAACCATCATTTTTCTTCTTTCTTTATGTTACTTTTAGCATTATGATTGTGATTCTGACTATTACCTATGTTGGAACCTTTCTTAAAGTGTCTATACTTTGATGGTCTATAGTTTCTTTCATAATTATGGGTATAAGGAGAAGATTGAGTGACTACAAAAGATTTCATTACCTAACTCGCCTTTTCTTAATGTGGTGTTTCTTCCTCTTGGGAACATTTAGTTATAAGCTCACTAATGGACCATTTCTCTATCACAACATTATAGACAGTTTTAAGCAGACTAAATTGAGATGGGAGAGTGCTAAAGACTTGATAAATAATGAACTCATTAGGTAAGGTAATATTAAGGGCTCTAAGCTATTTCTAGTAACCCAACATGGTATGGATGTAGTCTCTCACCCCACCTACCCTATTATACCTCATAACCATTAGCTTCCCCAAAATTAAGCTCCCCACATTCAACCTTATCACCAATGGAGTTATAAATGTTGTCAGCTACATACTTCTTAATAATAACCACACAAAGATGATTAGCTCTAACCGAAGCCTTATAAGCTACAATATGATTAACATTGTTATTTTCTGTAGGCATAGGAGGTTTAGGATCGTGTAAAGTAATATCAAGTTCTCTCATTCCCAAAGAAAGTTCAATATCTAATTTCCACTTTGCATAATTAGCTCCATTCAAAATCTTAATATTGGCTTATTGATTGTTGTTAGAAACATTAATTATTCAAGAGATAACCCAACACACAATTAAAATTCATGAATAAGCTTTATAACATGATAGCCATATTCAAAATGAGAATTCAAGTGCATCATTATAAAATCTCCTTTGGGTAGAAAATATAACATGCAAATAGGTTTCTCAAATATTGGAGCCCATATATGATAACATGAACTCTCAAGAAACGAAAAATCTATCACCTTTAAATAAATAGACTTTCAAATCACTACAACAAAATGCATCTCTAGCTACAATACATTGCTATAAAAATAAATATTGTAGCTAATACATATTTATAGTTACAACAAAAAAGAACTTGTAGCTATTTTTAATCTTTTAGCTACTAAGTTTAAATATTATAGCTAATATATCAATGTTGCTTTAACTTTAATATATCATAGCAAAATTTTGGTAATTAGCTACAATAACTTTTAGTTATGAAAGAAAGTCATAGCCAATTCTTATAATTGCTCAAAAATTAATATTACTGTAGCAATTTCTAATCAAATGGCTACAATTAAATAGCTACAATAAAATATTAAAACTAAATTAAAAGACTTGTTATGTCTATATTTTTTTGTAGCAATAATGAATCATTAGCCACAATTTTTTTGCTATATAAAAATATCATAACTAATAATATATTACAGCCACATGTTTAACATAGTTGTAGCAATATTTAGTGTGTTATCTACAACTAATTAGTTATAATAAATTATTTGTAACTAATATAAGAATATGAGCCATGATTTTTAGGGCTGTGCATGGTTACTCCTGGAACCGCCCCAGAATCGGGAACTGGACCGAAATCGGTACTGGACCTGAAAAAGAACCGGTTATTTTGGAACCGGTCCGATACCGGTATCGAAAATTATAATTTTTGGTACCAGTTCCAGTTCCTCTGCTAGAACCAGACCGGAACCGGTACTAGAACTGGTACCGAACCGGAACTGGAAAAAGGAACTGGTTTCTCTAAAAAAACAAAACCACTTATAAACATTAAACAACTAAACTTTTAGGTCAAAAATATTTTCCAATTGCTACTCCTCTATTCCTCTCTCTTGCGCAGCCGCTTAACTCCTTTCATTCTCTCTTTTGAGCCGAGCCGCCTTGCCACTGCCGTTCTTTCACTTTCATGCTCAACTGATCATCTTCAGTAGCCTTCTTCTTCCCTCTGCTTCCGTTTTTCAGGTTTGATTTTTTATTTTTTTGGAAATGTCTCTTTTATCAGTTGATTTTAATTGTATTTGTGTTTGTGTTCTTGGATTTAGCAGTTAATTTTATTTTGGCATGGATTTTTTTTTCTGATTTAATTTTGGTATGATATTTAGTAGTTTAACCACGCCCGTTCTTTTTTTTTTTTTCTGGTTCCTCCAGTAAACTCTGGTGCTTTTAATTTATCTATATATCTTTTATCTTGCATTTTAGTGTTCTTGAGCTTGGAAATAGTGAGCTGATGCAGTACCCACGCCCATCCCTGATTTCAATTATTATTGATCTCATTTGTGGTTCTTGCTTTTATGAACAAGTAGAACAATCTCTATTTTTTTACTACCTCTTTGGTCTGTATTATGCTTTGCATTAGCTTACTGCTGCTACCACGATGATTTTTATTGGCCATTTTGCCTGTACACTTATTCTGGAAATTGAAAAAAAAAATTAAATCAAATCAGAAGATATGGATGTCTTCCTTTGTAAATTTTTTTATAATATTCTCCCTTTTTCCCTTCTATATTTTATATGAATTTAATTGTGTTTGTGTATAATTCAATAATTTTTTTAATAAAGTTATTCGGGTGTGAAAATAGGAAAATTTGAGTGCAAGGGCAGTAGGTTTCACAGGGGCGTTGTGAAAATTGGAAAATTTGAGTGCAAGGGCAGTAGGTTTCACAGGGGCGTTGTGAAAATTGGAAAATTTGAGTGCAAGGGCAGTAGGTTTCACAGGGGGGTTGTGAAAATTGGAAAACTTGAGTGCAAGGGCAGTAGGTTTCACAGGGTGGTTGTGAAATATGGAGGGCTATATGGTTCATTTGGATTTTTTTTTTAATTTTTTTAATTATGCACAACTTAGTTGTACGCTTACGGAGGTTGAAGCAGGTGGTGGCGTTGGATGAAGAAAGGGATGAAAGAAGAAACAAGTTAGTCGAGTTGAAGTTTTCTGAAAAAATAAACCTGTTGTATGCTTCCTCACTCGCACTGCAACTTCAATCTCTCAATCACTCAGCGTTTCTTTCATCATTTCGCTTTAACGAAAATGGAGGGAACAGGAACAGTGTTTACACCATCATTGGAGGGAATGAAGCATGTGAAATCTGAACAAGGAGAAATGCTGTCCAAGCCTTTCTTTGATGTTTGCAAATTGATTTTGCCTGTTATTGATAAGTTTGGAGCTGCTATGGCGCTTGTAAAATCTGATATTGGCGGCAATATATTGAGATTGGAGACAAAATATAATTACGATCCAACTAAATATAACCATTTGTACACTATGGTTCAAGAAGAGGTTGATGCCAAAAAAGCTAAAGGATCATCTAGTTGTGCCAATGGTCTTCTTTGGCTAACCAGAGCAATGGATTTCCTAGTGGAGCTATTCCGCAATTTACTTGCTCATCCAGATTGGGCAATGTCTCAAGCCTGTACATATTCCTACGGAAAGACACTGAAAAAATTTCATGGCTGGCTTGCTAGTTCAAGTTTCTCTATTGCTATGAAACTTGCTCCAGATAGGAAGAAGTTCATGGACGTGACAGCCGGCTCAGGTGATGTTACTACTGACATGGAAAACTTTTGTGCAACCTTTTCACCCTTTCTTGAAGAGAATCACAAATTCCTGGCTTCTGTTGGCTTGGATGATAAGAAATCTTCATAAAAGAAGAGAAGCAGCAGTGGTTTTCTCTTTTTTTTCCCCTGCTTACTGCATCGGCTTAAAAAACTCAGTGTTAACATAAAATTTGGATTAATCACTATTTCAATTTTCAAATCATACAACCTATGTAACTTCTTATCAGTTACAAAACCTTTTCACTTGGCCATTTTGCTTTGTTATTATATGATTTAATATAGTTCAATATAATCGTGTCTAAAAAAAAATAAACTTGTTGTATATTTCTGAAAAGTCACATAAAGTTCAGGGGCTTATCTGATATTTTTGGACATTTTAGAAAACCAGCAGAAACTACAGGGATTGAACTTTATAGCCGCAAGTTCCAAATTCCAAATTCAATTAATGAAAAGCAAATGCAATTAATAGCCGCAAGTTCCAAATTCCTCAGCCTTCTACCTTTTTGTTTTCATTGGAGGGAGATCAATGGTTACAAAAATTTTATTCCCTCCAATTGTTGAAATTTTTCGTTCCAAAATGCATATATACGTATTTCTATTTTGTTCTACTCCAATTTTCTTCCATTTGAAATTTTTAGATTTCTCTCTTTCCTCCCAATCGAATCCATCAATTTGTTCGGCGGCCTTTGATTTCATACAAGTGAGTTCTATTTAACTTTGTGCCGTTGTGTGCTTATAGTATATTATTTCAGTTTTTTACATATAATATATTTATTTATTGTGTCATTTTGATGTGCAGTTCATATATTTTGCTACAACCACATCTAACAATTATGCAAAATATTCTAGCTAATTAGTCATTTTACATGAATTTTGCAAATATTACATTTACAACATTCTAAAATTTTACCACCATTGATCAGTGGTTATATGCATAATTCATAGTTTTTATTGTCAAATATGAAGCCTCTAATGATTATATACAATTCATATATAAGATAAATATTCAAAAAGAAGTCAAACCACCAGGCTTATGAGGAAGAAGAATTCTTAGAAAACCTAACTAATACTTCTCCCTAGAAACCATGGAAACTAACAATGAGCATAAACTCGGTGAGACATGAATCATATTAATAGTTCACTTTAAAAAATAAATTATTATTAATACTAAAAAATATATATTTATACAATTAAAATTAAATGGATTGTGCTTGAAATGTGCTTACAGAATTAAATACCAAATAAAAAAAATAAAAATCAATAAAAAATAAAAATCAATCTTCAACATCGATAAAATGAAATAATAAATAAAATGTAAATTAATGAATAACTCATACAAATGACTAATAAATTTTTTCAATGAGAAAGATATAATTTAGAAATTCAAGAATTCACTTCTAATTGAGGTCTAGTTTGATTCGGTTCAAGTATTTATGAACATAAATTTTATAAATATAACTTTTTAATATATAAAATATATTATAAATTATATAGAAACAATAAATATATATCTGATAATAAATTCTTGTTTGCGTTCAGTAAATGGCTTTTGGATTTCATTTAGTATTCAATTCTTGTTTGCGTTCAGAAAAAGAATAATTTAATTTTTTAATCATTAGGATAATGATTAGTATTTTCCAAATCAATTGCTTATTGTTAAAATTTTGTACTGTATGACTTGAAATCTTGCTCTCTCAAGAAAATATTCTTTGTACTGTTATGATTACTAATATTGTTTTTGTTATATATTTTAACTGTAGGACAAAAATAAATTATGGGTAGAAGATGTGGTGCTCACAAACTTAGAAAATTGAACAACAATGACAAGCAAAATGATGTTGAAAATAGTGTTTCACATGCAATTGAAGAACCTGAACAGTCACATGAAAATGAATCGATCAATTTTCATGGTAAAATTTAATTTATATTTATTTGATTTTCAAAAATATTAATTTATTAGTATGACTAACTTTTTTTTTATCAGGAAACAACTTTCAAAAAACAATTAGGTATCATTATGGAGGTTATTTCAGTTTTTCACCTCGCAGAGTATATGAGAATGGGAAATTAAATGAGAAACCTAATCTTGACGTTGATTTCATTTCTTACTTTGATATATTAGATGATTTGAAAAAAGAATGCATGTTTGATGTTCTTAGAGGTGATAGATTTTATTATTTAAAGTCAATTACTACTCTTAGTGATCTTGATGGGTTAGTAGAAATTAATGATGACACTAATGTGAAAAACATGCTTGATGATTATAAGAAGGCAATGGAAAACCAATTGATATTTATTGTGTAATGGAAAGTGATGATATTTTTCCAATTGAAAATGATGGTGTCAATGCTGTTGCAAATGATTATCTGTTCGAGAATATCGAACCTCAAAATGCTTCAGGTTTGTTTTTATTATTTTCATTTTTACAAAATTAGTCAAGATTATTATGAATCACCAATTTTTATTTGGTTGTGTTTTTATTTTCAATAGGTCCCAATGTGAAAAAAAGAAAAACAAGAGGTCCGACACGATGCTTGAAGATCACAGAATTAGAGGCTGGACAAAAACTACCTTTAAAATTTGATGAGGATGATCAAGTTATAGGTGATAATGCAACTGCATTTGTTTGGTTCTTAGGCCAAACGGTAAGAAGTAAATCATGTTGCCCATTACAAGTGACAAGATGGAATGAGATTAGCATTAAAGATTTTGATCATATGTGGTTAACCATATTGGTAAGATGACTTGATGATTAAACTAATTTTTAATTTAATATAATTATTAATTAGTTGTATTTTATTTTGATAATTTTAAAATGATTATATGTAACAATATTTAGTTTATTTTTCTAGGAAAAATTCACATTTGAATATTCTAATGCAAGAAAAGGAGCTATATTGGGTCATATGAATGCTTTATACAGAGATTATAGACACAAATTGAAGAAAAAATACTTTGATACAAAAACAACTTACGCACTTCGTCTATGAAATAAGCCTAAAGATATGGATGCAAATGATTGGAAATATTTGGTTAACTTATGGACTGATGCCAAATTTCAGGTAATTAAAAAATGTATGTAAAATTTTATAAATTTTTAATACTTTTCATAATAGTATTCTATTTTATGTAGGAGATAAGTATGAAAAATAAGACAAGTAGATCAAAGCGTTTGATGCCTCCATACACGGGAACAAAAAGTTTTGCTCGACTTAGACACCAAATGGTATGAATTTTATTTTTAAATTCAAAGATCTAATTATATAAATGGTCAGTACCACACTTGCCTTCTTTGAGTGTTGCTCCAATTCTTTTCTCCTATTTTGTGGATTCATCTTATTGCTGTAAACATATATCTTAGAATGATATTCTATTTTTGTATTTTCTTATTTTCCATGCATGTTTTTTCAGTTCAAGGTGATTGTAGTAAGACAGATTGCTATTCATGTTTCTTTACTGCATTTTTGCCATTTATTTTTCTTTTTGATTCTTAGTATGGAGGCAGCACTAATTCTTTTACATCTTCTGAGCATACCAATTATTATTTTGATATCTTGTGAAGTGTTCTTTTAAATTTGTTAAGCATACATTTTTAATTGCTACAAGCTTTGTTATTTTTATTTTAATAGAAAATCAAAAGTGGAAAGATACCTACTCGAGTTGAAGTTTTTATTGAATCCCATAAAAGAAAGCAAGGAAAGGAAGTTAATCATATATCTCAAGAGGCCATTGTAATGTCTTTATATTGAGAATTTAATTTATTTTTATTTTATATATGTATATTTAATTATTATTTTAACTAAAAGTATTGTTTTTGATATAGGAAAAATTAACACAATTGAAAAAACAACAAGAAGAAGGACAAATTTCATTAACTGATGATGATATATTTGCTGATGTTCTTGGACCTGAAAAAAATGGTTACGTATGTGGTTATGGTCCTGGAAAAAATGTGACTGAATATTTTGGTGTTAGACCTACAAAGGTAGAACTTCTAAGACAACTTGATGTTGCTAGAAAAGAAGCAAGTGAACGTGTGGAACAAGTTCAGAAAGAAGCGAGTGAGCAAGTAAATGAAGTGAAAAAACAAATGGATGAACAACTAGTAGAGATGAATAAAAAATGGGAAGAAAAATTCAAAATGTTGTTGGAAAAGACTATGAACTCTCAACAAGTACATGATAGTACATGATATAGTAAGGTGTTATAGTACTTTTTAATTTAAAATAATAGCTATTTATAAGTATCAAATAAAAAATCAATTTTCTCATAAATTTTATTTTACTTTCTTATTGCAGCTTATTGGACGTTAACGAGATAATCAGATTAGAAAGTGATTTAAAATTCACATGAAAGCAGCCTTCTACCTTTTTTGCATATTAGATATTGTTATTTTAAATGCTATTTATGTTATTTTTGTAGGAACAATTTTATTTCGTATATGTAATTAATATTGTCACATGGATTGAATTAATTTTTTTTTATTTTACTCTATTTATTATTTATTTGAATTATTATTAATAATTATTACTTTTGATTTTCACTTTTTTTTTTATAAATTTGTACGTAGCAATATGTTATATATATAGTTACAAAACTAATATACTCCGTAGCTAAATATATAAATAATTGCCACTTTATTACACTTGTGGCAATATAATATATTTTTTACCTACTAAATTTATTATGTGGCTAAACATAAAAGTAATTGCCGTGTAGCAATTTTTGTGGCTATTTATTTCATTGTTAGTTACAAAAAAAAATAAAAGGGTGGCTAACTATATATAAAATTGCTACACTAATATAGTAGTGGCTAAATGTAAAAGTACTTGCTATATCATTATATTATAGCTAAAATTAGAACTTATTTGTTATACTATTATATTTGTGGCTAAACGTGAATTTAATTGCCATATCATTACATTTGTGGCAAAATCATATAGACTTTTGTTACATATAAATTAAGTATAGCTAAAAAAAAAAAGAAAGTTGGCTATACTACATTATTACTGTGGCTAATAATTTGCCACAATTTTATTTTTTTGTAACAAAATACATTCAACCATTTAGCTTCATTTTTCCTAAAAAACCTGCTTAGCTATATTTATTAACAAAATATGGCTACATATAATAATTACAGCTACAGTTTAGCAAAATCCTGTAGCTAAGTTTTAGCTACGCCACTTCTAGCTACGGCATGCTACGGGAAAAACTAGTTGTGGCAAAAGCATCTAGCCACAAAATATTTATCTTTAGCTACAATAAGTTTTGTAGCTGTAAATCCATTTTGTTGTAGTGAATCCATGCTCCTCTCTAATATTAAATCTTTTAGTTCTCAAATTATCATATACAATAATCTCCTTTGGGTCGATTAAATTATATAATAACTTGGAAAATTTCATCTCACATACATCATGTAAAAGAATCATAAATTAATATAAATGAATCACTTTGGTGGTAACATTTAAACTAATTTATGAATTCAAATATGAGATATCAATAAAAAAAAAGTGCCATAATTGTAATATTTTTATATCATTGTGACTAAACTTTTCACATCACAATTTTATACATAATTGCAAATAAGTGGTGGGTATATGTGGCAAAATAAAACAGTAGAAAATAAAAGACAATTATATAATAACAACAATAATATAAAATCTTATTGTAATATGGAAATAAATTAATTGAACAATAGTAGTCATATAGGTTTTAAATAACAAACATTCATAATCATGGTCATCCAATAACAATATCCATATCAATTTTAAATAACCAAAAACTGTGGTCATCCAATAATAGTAGCCATATTATATGACTATCCAATATCATCATAATAAATTAGATCACTTATTCATGATAGTGAAAAGAAAAAAAATTTCTTGTTGATTGCCATGGCCATAAATTGATTTGAATTCAATTACAATAGCCATAGAAAGTATGACAATGATCATCCAAGATTATCAACACAATGCCATGATTAACAATAGCCAAAAACTTTTAAATTCATGGCCATAAACGTTCAATGGTAAAAAGAAAAATAATAAATAATGGCCAATTCATGACCATAAACATTTAATAATAATAATAATAATAATAATAATAATAATAATAATAATAATAATAATACCAACAAAATTGATTCTGGCCATATTGTTTTAATAAAAATAATAAAAACATGGTCATAAATATTTTAAAATCAATAACAATTATGGTGCATATATAACAATTCAACTCCCAATTGTGATATAAAAAATAACCACAATATTATGAATTTTAATTTTATGAAACTAGGCTTTGATATCACTTGTTAAAAAATTTTAAGCCCTAGAATCATACACAAAATTAAAATCATATAATCAAGTAATTGACTTATAAGTTTTCTTGTTTGACTCCATGTTTGTCTCCATTAATGTGATCATTAAATCAATCAACCACACACACTTATCTGCAGAATAGTTATGACTTTCCTATCTATATCCACTAATCCTTAATGGGTAGAATAATATGTTGTAGTAGATTAGAGAGAGAAGACATAACCTTCATATTTATACTCATTAGGGCACACCCATCATAACCCTAATAGGTTTCCTAATCCTAATAGGATTAGACCAGACTTGTAATACAAAACAAATAAGGATAATATTACCTAGGCCCATCTTATTTGCAGTCAATAATCACTCTTTAAAATATGATATTAATACATTATTTTGGACTATAATATTAACCCAAATATATATTTTGATAAAATATAAAATAAAATCAATAAGCCAAAAAAAAAATTCTAATATTAGCAACTTTGATAGTGGTGGTTCCATTACCAGAAATGAGAGAGGGAACTGAAGTTTTGAGGAAGTGAAAGGGAAGTAATTCTTTGATTGGTAGTAGTGTGTGTTTGATATAGCATTTGATTAGCCCTTCTAATTCTCCCAGAAGCTAAGTATTAGAATTCCTTCTGCATGTGGCAAAGTAATCTACAATTGCCTTCACTTGAAAAGAGAACAAATTTAATAATGGTGTAGCAGTAGGTGTTTAGTTTGGTTTTCAGGGAAGAGTATTGGGAGAGAGTGGATAAGGAGATTCACATTTTATTGGTTTTTGAGGTATAGAAAGTGCCATAAAAAAGATTAATTTGATCAAATATTTGGTTATTGTTGTTTCTTAATTCCAAAAATTTGTTTGGTTTGGTTACAACTTGTGGCCAACAATAACAATACTTAATAACAAAAGAAGAGGAGAAAGTTGGCTTATTACCCTCTTCTTACCTGTCTAACCAAAGACAAGATTGGACCCAATCAGATGCTCTTAAATCGGTTAACATTACCTATATTGTCATATATAAGCAGTATATGATCAAATGTTTAGTAAGTTCCTACCCAAATGGGCAAATACCAAACTTGAAGTAGAAAGTCACAGATTTAAATTTTGATCGATTTGTGTTGGGAAATTTAAATAAATAAATCCTAAAAATAAATTTGTAGCTCAAAGGAATTAAATAAATAATCAGCAAAAATGAGACACTAATATTTAACGTGGTTCACCCTTTTTATTTGGGCTACGTCCATAGGACAAACTTGAAATAATTTCTTTCACTAATAAATAGTAGAATTACAAGAGAGAGACTTTTCTAGAAAAATATTCTAAAAGCACAACACTCACATATGAAATAAACCCAAAATGGTAAGTATTTCCCAAATACCCAAAATAAAACTTCACTATTTTTTCATTCACAAAAAAAATTATCTCACATAAATGATTTCCTCTCCCTCTTAAAATTTCCTTACTATCTCTCTATAATTTTTTTCTTTCAATTTTTTGTACATAACTAAACTGAAGGAGGAAGGCCTATTTATAGGCCTTCCACTTCCTTTCACTGCATAATTAATGCAGTTGAAATTTGCATTAAATTGCAAATTTCTTTTGCTGGCCACCTGTCAAAGAAATTTGCAATTCTTTGGCGGGCCACTTTATTTTACTCATTTTTTTAATTTAAAAGTGGTGGGTCCCACCACTTAAGTGGGACCCTCTAACAAATCTCCCTCTCACACTTAAGTAGGCAGGACTTCCATGCCAAAAGTCTTCCTACAAGCAACTAGTTTCTCCATAGATAGAGCTTTAGTCATCATATCAAAGCCGTTATCATTTGTATGAATCTTTTCAACTTGAAACCATTTCATCTCTAGTGCATCTTGAATTCAGTGATATCTCACATCAATATGCTTTGATCGTGAGTACAAAGTAGAGTTCTTACTAAGATAAATGACACTCTAACTGTCACAGTACAATACATACTTTTTTTGCTTAAAGCTTAACTCATGTAGAAACTTATTCATCCATAGTAACTCTTTGCTTGATTTAGTAGTTAAAATATATTCAGCCTTAGTATTGGATAAGGCAATATATTTTTGTAACTTTGATTGCCAAGAAATTGCTTCCCCTGCAAAAATAATCAAGTACCCAGAAGTGAATTGTCTAGAGTCAATGTCACAACCAATATCTGCATTTGTGTACTCATTCAACATAGGTTTCCCATCACCAAAGTATAAACAAATTCTGGAGGTGCCTCTAAGATATATTAGTATCCATTTCACTGCTAGCCAATGTTCCTTTCCAGGATTAGAAAGGAATCCGCTTACTACTCCAATAGCATAAGCAATATCCGGTCTTGTACAAACCATAACATATATTATGCTACCAACTATAAAAGCATAAGGCACTTTCTTCATTTCTTCTTTGTCATTCTCACTTGAATAATATTGATTGGAACTCAGCTTGAAATGCCTGCAAGTGGAGAGCAAACTGGTTTTGCCTCGCTCATGTTGAAACTATTAAGGACTTTTTCAATATATTTTCCTTGAGATAGCCACAATTTTCTTCTCTTCCTATCTCGAGTAATTTTCATTCCAAGAATTTGCTTGCTAGATCCCAAATCCTTCATTGCAAAGGATTTGCTAAGCTCTTTCTTCAAAAAACTTATCTTCTCCGCATCATGTCCAACTATCAGCATATCATCCATATAAAGCAATAGGATGATAAAATCACCATCATGAAATTTCTTTACAAACACATAGTGATCATCAATTATCTTTGCATACCCATGATTTTTCATGAAAGATTCAAATTTTTTATACCACTGCCTTGGTGCTTGCTTAAGTTCATACAAGTTTTTCTTTAGTCTGCAAATAAGATTCTTGTTGCCTTTATCTTCCTCCTCTACATCACCATGTAGGATAGTTGTCTTTACATCAAGTTATTTTATCTCCAAATTCAAACTGGCAGCTAAAATAAGAATAACTCTGACGGAAGACATCTTGATCACGGGTGAGATTTCTTCAAAGTCAATCCCCTTCTTTTGCCCAAAACCATTCATAGCCAACCTAGCCTTGTGCCTTAACTGTCAATTCACTCAAATTTTCAGTTTTCACTCTGAAAACCCATTTATTCTTCAATGCTCTCTTACCTTTAGGTAGCTTTAACAACTCATAAGTGTGGTTCTCATCCAAGGAGTTTATCTCATCTTGCATAGCATTCAACGACTCATTTTTTTTATCACATGCTATCACCTCTTCATAGCTTTTGGGTTTTCCCTCATCAATGAGCATCACATACTTATGAGGGTATTTCTGGGAGGCCACTTTGTTTCTGGTGGATCTTCTTAATTGAATTTCAACTGGCGGAGAAGGAGGAGGCTGATCTTCATGCTCATTTACAACCTCATCAGTTTCATCATCATTAGGAATGGGCTCACCATCATTGTTAACATCTTGTTTAGCTGCATCACTTTGCTCAAAACTAAACGACTCTGATGTGCGATCTGGAACCTTTTCTTTAACTGGTTTAGGCTTCTCAAGATCTTCAATAATTTGATCTTCAAAAACACCACATATAAATTTGAAAATTTACTAAAATTAAATTAAATTAATAAGTTGGAGGGTTAAATGACCTGTTGAAAGTGAGAAACTATCATATATATATATGTGAAATATAATGAGAATATACATTACATATAAATTCAAATATAAGTTAAAAAAGACAAAACATGAATAGTAAGGAGGGGCAAAATGGTAAATAAATTTTATAAAAATAAAAATTAATAAAATAATTCAAAAAGAAAATAAATATTGGTGGAAGATAAAAATTAGAATTTAAAAATAATTAATTAATTAAAATAATATATATATATATATATATGTGGTTAGGAAAATGAAAGAAAGAAAAAGTCAAATATTAAAAAAAAACTCATATTCTTTCTTCTTCTTCTTCTTCTTCAAGCCATGACCACCATAGCCATTAAGGGAAGAATTTTTGGCTCATCAAATCACTCAATTTTGAAGGGTCTTCAAAGGATTGGAAGGAGTTTTGGTGGATTCTTCACTAGCTGGTAAGTTTCTTTTCTTAATTTTAGAGTTTGGATGAAAGTTATGAATATGTATGAATTGTGTTTTTGAAAGAGCATGTTATGCTTTTTGGAATTGGTTAGAATGAAGTTCCAAACTTGAAGAGGCTTAGGCAAAATTTTGGAATTTTGAAAGAAGTGTGATACATTGTATTTTAATACTTGAAATGTGTTAAAATATAATGTTAGAGATATTATTAAGTTTAAAACTCCACTTGGAATTAGTGGAAATGGTTTTTCCAAGTTAAAGTCCATTATAGATAAAAAAAAAGGGGTAGTTGAAGGATTATATTTTTATTGATGTGTAATAGCTTAAACACCTTAAAATGTCATCCTAATGTATGGTTTATATTCACATTTTGGTTAGGTGCCAAGTAAGTTGTTGTTCCAATAATTTAATAGTGAAAGGCTTTTTGGAGAAGTTGTGGAGAGTTGTGCTTTTTGGCTTGCAAGTGCTCGTAAAGAGGTATATATATACTTTGAATGAAATGTATTATTTTGCATTTGTTGGCATGCTACATTGGTATGTGATTTGATAACTATACTACTTTGATGTGAGAATTCACATAAAAAGTGCATAGATATATATTTAAGTTATGAGTTGCACAATGTGTTTGTGAGAACATGTACTTGAGCTTAATAAATGCATATTTCGGCCACATTGAATATGAAGCTAAAAAATTGACGAAACTAATAAAAATGTGTGGAAATAATGATAAATAATGGAAATTGGCATAATTGCCAAAGAATGAGAAAAATATGTGATTGTTTAGGGAATGTATGAAATCTTGTGTAATATCAATTTTTAGAGTATTTTATTTAGTGTTATATGGTATACCGATGATCGCCTTCGGGCCTAACGCTAGGTATCACTGTTATTTGCCTTTGGGCCAGATGCTTGGCATCAATACTATATTACCTTCAGGCTAGACGATGGGTGTCAAATATGAGTCCAAAGAAATATCTTTGGAACTTAAGTATTACATAAGGTCATTTGGGCCTAGTGCATGTGAATGTGAGATGTGAATATTAAATGTACAATTTGTTTCATAGAATTGCATTTTTGCATTTTTCTTATTTGTTATATATATCAAAGTATGTACTACTAGGCAGTATTGCTTAGTGCAATTTGTTTATTGCATAAGTGATAGGGTTGATTTTGAGAGCCTTGCGAGACTTGAGCAGGCATAGAGTATCCTTGCACATTTTGGAGTTTTCTTTGTTCTGTTGCTTTGGACCAGGACCAGTTGCAAGCATGTAATGATTTCATTTTGAAAATTTATCTTTTAATTATGTACGTTACATTTGTAAATATGAAAATGATGTAAATTGTAAAAGTTTGGTTTAAATTTTGGGATTTATGGATATGTATATGTATATATGTACATTTAAGTATTTTGAAGAAATGAAGGGGTTTTTTTAAGAGTATGAAATGGTTGAAAATATTTGGGAGTGCATTTTCTTATAGGTTGTGATAATTGTTATTTTGGGAATGTCAGTAATATAAACAAAACTCTAGTGAATTTTTTCCAAAGATTTTTTTAATATTAACATTTGCATTATTTAATCTATATCTATAATTAATTACTTGTCAAATTATAATTTAAGGTTATAAATATTTTCTTATAATTATGAGAAGCTTTATAAATGTCAAGAATGGTGACAGTCTTATTTTCTCTTATTTTCTATATGTGTATCTATATATATACACGGAGAGTATGTATTATAAATATATAGAAAATAAGGGTGTTAAATTTATTTTGGTATAAGAGCTTATTTTGAGGTTCTAAACCTAAGTGGGCTTTGGGATAGAGAAAAAAAGATTTTAAATGTGATTTCAATATGTCATGCATGTATTTGCACTGATATTTTATTTGGTCCCTGATGTGGCGATTCTTTCTATATTTACAGACATAGGCGAATATGACATCTTGGACGCATGAGTCTGGAGAGGGGAGTGCAGAAAGTGTTGCCCCTAGAGAGAGTGTTGTTGGAGCTCGTGCAGAGATTACTAGGGAGGCATCTATACCAGCTAGACCAGCAGTTGAGGAGGTTCCACCAGTCTGGGTATGGCATATGGCGGAGCTGTTATGATAGGCTCCTGTGCAACAACAACTACCGACTAGAAAATATGACAAGTTGAGAAAATTCGGAGCTACAGATTTCTTTGGCACTATTGATATAGTTGTAGCAAAGCAATGGATAGATAGAGTACAAAGGGTTTTTATCCAGTTACAGGCTGCTGCAGAAGAGACGTTTGATTATGCCAAGTCTCTTCTGCTAGGGGATGCCTACGATTGGTGGAAGACAGTTTCCTAAGGAATGACTGATCCTCCGATGTTATCATATGATGACTTCCTGTGGGAATTTGAGAAGAAATACACCCCTCAGAAGTATAAAGATGCTAAGAAGAAAGAGTTTCTATAACACCCTTATACCCTATATGCGTATAATATATACACTCGGTATATGTAAAATATGCATATAAAGTATAAGAATGCCACAACCTGGTTTAATAAAAAAATTTTATATTCCCAATTAAAAATTCCAAACACCTTACAATGTATATTTAAATAGTAAATAAAATATTCTTTATTATTATCGATTCCCAAAATAAGCATTTTATATAAAAATATCTGGAAAAAATTCGACAAAGTTTTATCTGTGATTTGGACATCCCGAAAATTCAACAAAACTCAACATGCATAAAAATGCACTCCCAATAAATCAAATCAAAATTTCATCTCAATTTCTCAAAATATTTATATATATATATCAAACACACACATATATTTATTCCCACATTATAAAATTTATCCAAAAAGTCTTTATAATTTACAATGTCCTAAAAAACATAACTATAATATACAAAATAACAAAATGTACTATAACATAAAATATATACATGATAGCAACCGACACTGATCTTAAAGCAGTAAAAAGCAACTCAATCAATCTCAAGTCTAGACCCGACTAGATCTAGCAGAACTCTCCAGATCTACCGGATCACCCCTGTCACCAACGAGATAAATTACAATCGTGCTAAGCTAAAAGCCTAGTGGTATAAACTTTGATAGTAACAAAACTTTAAAACAATGACAATGCATAATACTTTTGCATGTTATTTCACAATGTGGCATTCAATTCCACTTTAAAACATAATCTTTAATCTTTTAATATTTCACATTAACACATACACAAGCATGGGCCCAAACAATCTAACATATTATTCAAATTCCAAAGTTATTGTTTTGGTCCATATTAACACCCAGTGTCTAGCTGAAGGCAAATGATGCCCAACGTCTAGCCCCGAAGGCAAATCATATGATGCCCAACATCTAGCCCGAAGGCAAATCATATATCAGTTATGCCCAACGTCTAGCTTCGAAGGCAAATAATAAGGATAACCTCATAGGCATGCTGTCAACCATAGAACTCTGGAAATTGAATAACATACTAGGCACACAAATAATACATGTTTTCCATAATCAACTTTTCTTATCACATTGCCTCAATTTCTCATTTTCTCATCATATTGTCTCATTTTCTCATTTTTCTCATTCATATCAATGTCAACTCATTTTAATTCAACATATCATATCTTTTCATCACAATGTATGTCATTTCACATTAAAATCACATTACCCAAATATTTTTGGGTCATTCTCACATAATGCATATAAATCATGTTTTATTCATTTTAGCCATTAATAATGGCTTTTTGTAATGCACATAATGCATACTCACAATTCACATATTATAACACAATGTTCATGTTGCCAAGTAGCTTAACACATTTCTATCTAAAATGTGTTAGGCCAAATTTAATGCAAATATATCTAAATTATTAAAAGTTTGTACTTACCTCAATTAGCACTCAAATACAAGCTAAAGATCACCCTCCAACCTTCACTTCCAACTTGCCATTCAACACTAAGGTTGGGCAATTCACTTCTTTCTAATGCCTATACAAAATGTGAGCAAATACCATCATTTAGGATCATATTTTAAGGCATTTAAAACATAGTACCCTAATTAAACATCACTCCTACAAATTCCTAAAATTTTTCCTTTCCTTATTTTAACATTGAAATTCTATTTTAATCCATTTTAATTGGTGTTTTAAGTTTATTCATATCATTAAACACATATTACAACATGTTTTAACCAATCAAATTAAATAAACACATAATCTTATACAAAACCCTAAAATGCCATAACCTTCATCAATTAAGGTTCTTCATTCCAACTCATTCCAATTATTAATCTAAACTTATTTTCATCATTAGTATCTTTTAATAATATGATTTATTCATTGAAATCAAACAAATAACTATACTTTAAAAAAATTCCTTTCCAAAATCCTAAATTTAATACTACCTTATCCAATCTCTAACTAAACTTAATTAAATCCATCGTAAAATTCTTGTTTGTGCAAAAAAAAAAAAAAAAACCTTTGGAATTCATTTGCACAATTAAAACACATAACTTCAAAAGTCCAAATTTCACATAACCCTAAATCAAGTTCTTCCTCCAAACCCCACTCAAACTTAATCCTTTCTTCAATCCAACTTAAGAATCATTAATAACTAAACAAAATAGCTTCATACAAACTCATTCAAGTAATTAAATCATGCTACAACAAAATTTCAAAATCTACATATTCACAATTTTTCGAAGAACTTGCAAAATTGGTAGAGAAAGTTACCAATTAATGAAGAGCTTCCAAAAACTCTACTTGAATCCTTGAAATCCCTTTAATATTTGATGTATAGGAGAAGAAAAAAAGCTATCTTGGTCTCACATGGAGGTTTGACCTCTAAGAAGAAGAAAAAGATGATGAAGTTTGATTTTCTCTTTCTTTCCACTTTCAAATTAAGACGATTTATATATATTATTTTAATATATTTTTAATTAATTATTTATTTATTTAAAAAACCATAATTTACCTCTTCCATCAATACTTAATTTATTTTTAAATTATTTAATTAATTTTAATTTTATAAAGTATAATTACAATTTTGCCATTTTCCATTTGAATTTTCTTCTTTAAGAGTTGACTTTGTATATGTTATATATATATAATTGGTGGCGAATTTGTGCTATTGCAATATTACGGCAAGTACACGAATCGTGCAAGTAATAAAGTAGTAAGTAAGATATCGTTCCACTGGGGACAAGGTCAATTACTAGTGCAAATCTCAATTGTTATTTAGCAAATCAATAGTTTTTGTGATGATTAAAATAAAAGATGAGTTAATAAATTAAAGTAAAGAAAAATTGAATATTATGCAAAAAGAGTTGATGATGATAATACTATCCGGATATTAAATCTCCCTAGCCATAAAAATATTTATGAATATCAATTTAATTATATCAAATAATAAAGCTGAATTGACATTCCTCTAAATTAGACTAAAACCTCTCTTAAGTGAATTAATCTCTAATCACTAAGTAGAATACTGGAATCTCTTCTTGTAACACCCCTTCCCGACCTACATGTGTAAGCCGAGTAGAGGCGCCACACTATCCAAAAGTTGCTACCAATTTTACTTAGTCAAATTTTTGTTCCGATTTTACAGAAATTTTGCCATAGTTTTGCCTAGAAATTTGGATCCCAAGTGTCGTCAAAACTTGTTTTTCTGATTTTTGAAAACATTTTACACATACCAATGTGAATAAGAATACCATCAAATTTAATGCACTCCCAATGAATCCACCTTATACCCTCAACTACAAACCTGCACGAAGAGTTCACACTTCTAATATAACATAAAGTAAAGATTTATGATTATTACATACTACTAACATACAATTATAACATAGAAAATCTCTTTTATATTTATTCATATACATGCCACAACTATCGACTCATAATGGAACTAAAAGATCTACCCCTGAGATTTGCTGTGGTCTGGTCGTTGCTTCCCCAAGATTTATCTACTGCTCCGAACCTACGAGTCAAGGAAAACTTAACTCGCTGAGCGTTGTCGCTCAGTGGGTACTTTACCAATAAAAATAAAAGTAGTATATGAAAGTATTCAAAATCAAAGGAAATAATGAAATCATAATTTAACCAACCTTAAGCCAATAGAAATTATTGTACATTCAGGGTAATATGCTTTCAATAATGTAAAATCATAATTCAAACTCATTGGCATTATATAGTTTAACGAAAAATAATATGTCTTTGATTCAGGCTCTACTGGTATATAGGGAACCATAGTGATAAGGCAGTGGCCCTCACCACTGTAACATAGGTGGCCCTCACCACCGATATCAGATCACAGGAATGGCCCTCACCATCCTGGTTATAACCAATGGCCCTCACCATTGGCCCCCAATGGCCCTCACCATTGAGTTCAGATCATATCAATTCAATCACAATATCAAGCAGTACTGCATAAGTTAGTATAGTGCACCATACCCTTATCTACCACTCCCACTATCCAGTAGAGCAAAAAAATTTAAAATGATTCAATTTAAGTCTCAAACCTCATTTTAGAATGACTCGCGAAATCATTTTAAATTCCCATCGCACTTTGCCATTTATGCCGCGCAACACATTCTTTAGTCAAACCATTCCCCTTTTTCGCATATTTAACATCCACAATAAACACATCAAACATTTCAAAGCATTTCTCAAAATATCACAAATTGACCAAATGAATAGTGTTGCGGCGAGACAAATCGGCAACGCAAAATAGCATGACCAAATGAATAGTAAAATCTGGGTTTTCGTCAAAATTTCAGTCCACTTCAGTCATGCATTTGACCAAGTAAATGATCTTATTTTTAGCTGAAATTTTACAGAAAACTTATTTCATATGTTGACTAATTGCATGTAAAATTTCGTTGAAAAATTCATTCATTTGCTGCCTCAAACGATTTCCACAAAAAGGTCCAGAAAGCTGTCTTTTTGGGACCATTTCGGCCCAAACACATAAAATGCATAGGATAGTTTATTTTTCTTTTGCAAATCAATATTAAGGATTCTTTAATGGTAAAGTGAAGATTCAAACACTTCCCTTTGACAACTTTTGCATGTTTAACTCAAATCAATATATTTAAGCATCAACAACAAAACTTTCATAAACCAAAGTTTGTAAAGCATCAAACCAAAATTTATTATTCAAAAGTAAAGTACCAAACCTTATTTCTTTAACTCCTCTTGGCTTTTCCTTCTTCTCCTTCTTTAATTCTTTATTTCTCCTTCAATCAATTCAAGATACAACATAAACCTTAGAATTTCAAAATAATAAATTATCCTCTATTTCTTTTCCAACCGAAACCCCTAATCTAACCTTATTAATCTTTCTACATCTTGATTCTTCCATTTAATCAATTAATCTCATCACTTACTTAATATTATTATTATGTTTTTCAATTCCATATAAGACTCTAATTCCCAATCTTCCAATAAATATATAACTACCTAAAACTAATACTAAAATTAAAGTCTACACACTTAAAAAACCTTAGAACTTACCTTAAAAATCAAAGTTTGGAAAAACTTGGAAGTCCCTTGGTAATTTCCTATTGTGGCCGAAATTTGCAAGTGGAAAAGAGAGAAATTTGCTCTTCATATCACCTATATTTATAGACAAAGGAAATGATGATCACCTTGCCCACTTGTCCACTTTTTCTCTTTCTTCATTTATTACACATTTATTACACATGCTAAATGTTTTCTTTTGATTGGCCAACCTTTGATTTTTATAACTTCCTTTTTCCTTTACTTCTTTCCACTTGTCTCTCTTCCCATTGGATCTCATAAAGTTGTCCCGGGTTACCCATCCGGTCCCGACACGAAACCGAGCCACATTACGTTCCGGCGATTAATCGATCATATCTTTTAAACCGTATAGTTCCATGAGTCAAACTATATATAGTTTTGATCCTCTTGACCTCTACTTTCTATTTATAAGGTCTATTTTAGGTTTCCAAGTCATTTTGAAAAATTACCAATAAGCCCTCAACTTTTTACAAAATTCCCTTTTGGTCCTATTTTTGCTCGGGTTTTCTCCGGCTTCGTTTCTACTGACGATCATTTCATATTTAACCTCTCGCCATTCTCTACGTACTCACGTCTTTATTTCCTACCCTAAATTCATGTATAACTTTAATTGGTAATGACCAAAATGCCCTTAGTCAACATTTCTTCATTTTTCTTTAACGGGACATTTCCTGGAAAAACCGTTACACGTCGTTGCGATCCGGTTTTTCTCTACATTCCATTTTTGAAATCTGTTATATGCACTATTAAAAACATCCGGTGCAACTTTCTTTGAAATTACATCTACGTCCCCAACTTTATTAAAAATTACAATTATGTCCCTTTTGTCATACAACCTTATCTAGGGCTGTTATCAAGAATTATCTTCTCCTTTTCCCTACTCTTGCTATGCACGTGTCTACACTGCATAAATGCAGTAGGCGGATGTGACACTTCTCAAACATAACTAAATAGATCTTGCAATATGAACAAGGAATTATAAACCAAAGGATCCTGCAAGTCTATCTCTAGCACTCCAATCAACCCTCAATCCTAATGATAATTTTGTTCATATCAAGCTTTCTCGAGGCAATAATATAAAAATTGGAACCAATAAAAAAGCATACTATTATCAATTGAAAATAAGAAATTAAGAATCAAACGGATAAAACAACTCAATTAAATTATTTAATTTAATAAGAACTATTCAATCCATACAATAAAACTAGGGTTCATCAATATCTAGATAGAGATGATTTAGTTAATATTCATAACCAGAAAACCAGAACAAAAGAAATAAGTAAAAGAATCCAAACAATCCATAATGAATGATTTGTGTTTCTTCACTTCAATCTTTGATTCTTGATTTAAATCTTGTTTAACTTGAATCTTCACCTTCAATCTCATATGCTAAACTCTTTTTCTTTCTAAGAAAGTTGGCTCTAAGTGATAAAAACCGAATCCCTAATTCGTACTTCAGCTCAGCTTTTATAGCCCAGAGATTTAGCCTAAAATGCCCAGTGACATGGCCATATCTCTAGGCGTGTCAATGATGCTGTTTTTCACCATTGATGACATGGACTGACATGCCCACCTCTTTGGGCATGTCATGGAAACTTCAATGTTGGCATAAGGACATGGTCAGTGACACGTCCATGTCTTTGGGCGTGTCACAGCTTCTGCAAAATTGTTGAATGACATGGCCCTTGACATGCCCATGTCATTAAGCATGTCACTTGAAGAATTTTCCCAAAATAGCTCTTTTCCTTGTCTTTCATCCGTGATTCCAGCCTAAATAATCATAAGGTCTCAACATGTAAAAGGTTCCTAGAATCAACCCTAATAAACACTTGAACAAACAAATTAAACTCAATTTGACAATAAATATACTAAGAAATAAGGGCAAAAATATAATCAACTATACACTTATTAAATTTACCCACACTTGAGTTTTTGCTTGTCCTTAAGCAAACTAAATCTCGATAATAAGCATAAATGAAGGACCTCTCTACGTCCAAAAATAAAAGAGAATTTTTACAATACTTGAATAAAAAAAACTCGACATTCTCAATCAAAAACAAATTCACAAACATGACAGCTGAATCAAGAAGTTTTAAAACAAAAATGTCATAGACCTAAAATTTAAAAATCCAAAGTTAAAAGATTGAGCATAAAATTTTAGAAACTCAAAAGTCATGAACAAAGTAAGAAATTGTAGATTTTCTCTTAAGTTCTTTGACTCTTTTATTTATTTATTTATTTTGTTTTATATATATTTTTGTTTAAAGAAGCCCGACTTGTTTAAACTGATACTAACTTTTTGACGCGAAGATAAACATTTGTGATGCTGACCCTCGGTTACTCTGTTAGAATCACTGTCCAAATGGCTACTAGTACTATTCATGATTCCAACTCCGTCATTTCAATTCAAGAGTTAAAATCAGCATAATATGGATTAATTTTCAAAGCTCCTTATTATATATATTTTTATTTTTTTTTATTTGTATCAATAATATTCAAGTGGTCAAGAACTTAAGACATTAAGTATGTCCTACTAAGTTTGACTCAAGTATCTAAGGAATTTTAACATGCTAAAAAATAACTAAGGTGTCAAACTTCATATGTGCAATTCTCATCAATCAACTACCTAATTCGAACTATCACATTCAATCCTTAGCAATTGATTAAGAAAGCCAAGTCACACTCAACAAGATATTGTCATTCACTAAATCAACCATTAATTTAATACAAAGAGGAACCATTTCAATTCATACTATTATAGAAATCTAGTTTACTTGAACCTAAAAACAAGTTGAAGAAACTAAATGAGACAAATGAATCAATTGGCAAGAATGAAATAACAAAAGCTCAATCTAGAAAAATTACCTCTCCCCTACACTTAAGACGTACATTGTCCCCAATGTGTGTAAAATAAGAAAAAGAATAAAAGAAAGAGAGAACTGCTCTACCATTTCCATGAATTGACATATATCAATATGGTTCCAAAAGTATTACGAAGTCAAATTAGCTATAGGACAAAAACTGACATGCAAAATTGTGAAGATTCATGTATATATAAAAAGATTGAAAAAAAGAAAGAAATATAGAATTAAAATAAAAAGAAAAGAAATATAAATATAAATGGGTTAAAAGTACAGTCATCCATGAAATTAATTAAATAAGAAAATAAAAGAAAATAAAAAATCCACTAGATGAGAGAGGAAAGGTGGGCTAGTTAGACTTGGGTGCAGCACTGGTATCCTCAACGCTGGCACTGGCATCACTATCCGAAGCATAGACATGAGGCACCGGGGGCTGATATGGTGGAGGCGGTGGCTATAAAGGAGTCTGAGACCTCTAAAACTCAAGCATGGATTGCTACATCCATTGCCTTCGCAAAATCTTGTGGTCCAACTGCGCTTGAAAGGAAAAAGCACGTTGCTCCATGTAATGCTGGATATGGTCCTGCTGAGATAATAACTTGTTATGATTCAACTCGATGTTCCCTAAAATACAAATATCAATCAGAGCTTCCATAAGAAAAATCATTGGTTTGAGCCTCCACAAGGGGCAAAGTTTCTCCATTTTAATTTTTGAGTTTATGCGTATACAAAATATTTTCAAACTCACTTTCAAGTATTTTGGTCCAGAACCCAAATCACTTTTTGAGTCCAGAACTCACCACAGGGTCCAGAACCCAAATCACTTTTGAGTCCGGAACTCACCACCGGATCCAGAACCTAAATCACTTTTAAGTCCAGAACTCACCACAGGGTTGAGAATCCAATCAAATTCAATCTCTGATCGAGCACCCAAAATCAGTTTCGAGTCGAGCACCCAAAATTCAATTTTGGGTCCAGAACCCAAATCTAAATCCAGTTTAGGATCGAGTATCCAAATCCAGTTTAGGATCGAGTATCCAAATCCAGTTTAGGATCGAGTATCCAAATTCAGTTTAGGATCGAGTATTCCAATCCAGTTTTGGATCAAGTATCCAAATCTAGTTTAGGACCAAGTATTTAAATACAGTTTATGATAGAGTATCTAAATCCAGTTTAGGATCGAGTATTCAAATCCAGTTTATGATCGAATATCGAAATCCAATTTAGGATCGAGTATCCAAATTCAATTTAGAATTGAGTATCTAAATCCAGTTTAGGATCGAGCATCCAAATCCAGTTTAGGATCGAGCATCTAAATCCAATTTAGGATTGAATATCCAAATCCAGTTTAGGATCGAGTATCCAAATCCAGTTTAGGATCAAGCATCGAAATTCAATTTCAGGTCGAGCATCCACATCCAGTTTAAGATCGAGTATCCAAATCCAATTTTGGGTCGAGCACCAAACTCCTGTCTCGGGTCCAAGTACCTAATCCAGTCATGGGTCCAAGTACCCAATCTCGGGTCCAAGTACCCAAATCGAATCCAAGTACCCATCCTCATCCAAAATTTATTCAAATTCATGTTGCTTTTTACTCTCTTCTACTGAAAGTCTCAGATCATTCAAGCAGGGGGCAAACTATAGACCCTTAAGTTTTGTCCCTGTCCAATCTGATAGTCCAAAATAATTTTTGTGGTATTTTAATTATTTTAATTACTTATAATATTGCATAGTTATTTTTAATAAAAATAAAAAATAAAAAAATGGAAAAATAAAAATCTAACGGATCGGCGGGTGACACGCGGCAGAGCTGCCCCGCATCATAGCAATTTTGCCGCAAAAAGTTTCTGCGGTGAATTGGGCAGTGCCCAATTTGCCGCAGATAACTATCAGCAGTGAATTGGGCACTGCCCAATTTATCACAGCTGGGCTTGCCTAGTTCGCCCAGCCCGTAAGCCCAGCAGCCCTCACGCTGCCGATTTTTTTTATCAAACCTTGTTTCACACGATTTTATGATTTTTTTCCTAAATAGTTAGTATTTCCTTATTAAAATAGGATTAGGTCTTTTTGTTTTCCTATAACTAATAGTATTTAACACATTAAAAAGGGGGACAAAAAAAAAGAAGAGGAAAAGAATTGTAATTGGATTTCGGCCAAGAGAGAGTAGGAAGATTTTTTTGAGACTTTGAGAACCAACAACACAGAAAAGAAATTAGCAAGGAAATTCAAATATCAAGCAGAAAGCAACGAATCTGAAATATCAAGCAGAAAAATAATCAACAAGGCAGTAACTTAGCTCACTGTCTTATTCTCAATTCAACCAAAAAATACAAAGGCAGTGTAATCATTGTCTTTGCCAAAGCTCATCCAGAATTCCATTCAAACAATTTTGGTGGAGCCAACAAACGGAGGTGTGTCTTTCTAACTTAATTCATTTAAATTTATATTGAGATAACTTATTATTATTTCATCTATCAAACTTTCTTTGTTTAAAGTTTATTCTTTTAACTTTTAATTTATATACCAATATACAGTAAGCATAGTAGTTTCTTTTTGTTGTTTGCATGACCAGTAACTTGTTTCATTAAATCACCATAGCATTAGATTATTCAAATAATGTTTTAAACATCCAGTAGCCATATTACATATAAGTATTTATCAAAAATCCATGTTAAAGTGGTCTTAGTATTTTTATAATAATCATATTTTGATAAAACCCTAATCTGTATTTCTAAAGATCAAAATCCATAGAAACCCTAATTTCCCATCTAAACCCCTAAAAAACCATTTTGCATGTCTAAAACCCTAATCCTTTTTCATAATAATTCCAAACCCTAATTTAAATTAAACTAACTTATTTTGTTAAAACCTTAATCAAATTTGTTTATTTGATTATCACAGTAGCTATTTCTTTTTAAATATTTAAGTTTTAATCTTATTTTCATAGGTTTGAACCTTATTCACTTAAATCCCAAATTATAATTTTAATCACATAGTAGCATAATCTTTCTAAAATAATAAACCTAACAATAATACTAGTTCTTTAAAATTCCAAAACCTTAGCTTTTAGATATAAATTTCAAAACCCTAAATGTTATCTAAGAAACCCTAAGTTGATACACTTAAATTTGCATCTTTATTTGTTTCATTATTAAGTGACTATTTATTATATAGTTTGATTAACGATTTATTTATATATTCAATTTATGTCTTCAATGAATGATTTATTTATGATGAATGGTTGGTTGGTTGTTTTTATTAATTTGCTTTGATTTCAAAACATTGTAAGAGGTATGTTTCTATATTTTAGGTACCTCATGAATTAAGCATCATGTAATTTAAATTGTTTTTATTTTTTGGACCAATGTAAAGGACACGTTTTCATCTTTCAGTGGGTGTCCTATTAATTTTTAGACATGGACGATGTAAGGACATGTTTCCATCCTCGGATGGGTGTCCATTTATTTGTTTTGTTTAGACATTGCTTTGATTTTAATATAAAAATGCTTTATTTTAATTGTTGTATGTAGTATGGATAATATTATTATATTTAAGAATTTATAATATTAAAACCTGCAAAGGAGGCCGGTTCTAATGAACCGGGCGTTGTGGGGGTGCTGGGCCATTTCTAACCTTCCCCATACGTACCCAACTTTTCGAACCCATTAGGGGGTTGGAGATTCCTTAGGAATCGAGTCATCTGCCCCTTTTTTTTTCCCGGCCCGTCCGGGTGGTGACTCCATTTTTTCCAAGCTTAGGCCCGTGTTCTCTAAGGCCCCGAGCCTAAATAGTGTCGAAGTCACAAGAATCATTCCATCGGGAGTGGAGACGAAAATCCCTGCTCACACTAACCCCAAAGGCAGATCATAATAATTGCTTAAAAGCTAGCCTCAAAGTCAAATAATGAGGATAACCTCATAGGCATGCCGCCAAACACAGAACTCTGGAAATTAAATAACATACTAGGCACGCAATTATTTCATATTTTTCATTATCCATTTCTTTCATATTTTCTCACATTCAACTAGGCACATTGCCTCTTTTCTCATTATCATATAGGCACATTGCACCATTTCTCATTATCATTTAGGCACAATGCCTCATTTCTCATTTTTCTCTTTCATTTCAATGGCATATCATTTCATTTCATCATTTCTCAGTATATCATCACAATGTATCACATTTTATGCAATATAGCCATTGCCAATGACTTTTCACAATATCTTTAATGCATACACAACAAACCACATTACCCAAATACTTTGGGTCATTTTCACATATTGTACATATTTCACTTTATACTCAATTTAGCCATTATCAATGGCTTCACAATGCATTTAATGCATACATGACAAATCACATGTCATAGCACATTGTTCATTAATGTTCAATATATCAAATAGCTTAATACATTTCTCATCCAATATGTGTTAAGCCCAATGTAATGCAACATAACTCAAACTCAAGCCAAACTCCTTAAATCTTTACTTCCTCTAACTCTTCATAACTTGATCTTCTAATCAAGATATGAATAGTCAAGTTATTAATAACATCAATCTATATATCTCAATTATACCACTCAAATCCTATCTTTCCTTCTCAACTCGTAACACTTAATTCAATACTCCATACTTTGGAGTTTCTCATTAACTAATACTATAATGAGTTTCCAAACTAACAATAATATCATATTCATCTCATCTTTATCATAATCATTATTCATTTATAATTCACACTTGATATCCAACCTCATTTCCCATTTCATGTTTTCATCATGCAAGCATGAGCCACATTCACCATATGACTCATCAACATATCAACATTTAGCATAATCAACATATTATATCATAATCCCTCACTTTATAATCACATATTTATACTTTTAGGCCTTATGGTCATTTAGACTAGAATCACAGACGAAAGATAAGGTAAAGAGGTATTTTCGGCAAATTCTACAACTGACACGCCCAATGACATAGGCATATCAATGACCATGTCATTTACCCACCTTACAAAAGATTTGATATGCCAAGTGACGTGGGCGTGTTACTGCACGTGCCATTAATCTTGCCTTACAGAAGCTTTAATATGCCTAGTTACAAGGGCGTGTTACTGCACCTGTCATTTATCCTACATTACAGTAGATATGACATGCCTAGTGACATGGGCGTGTCAGTGGGCATGTTAGGCTAAATTTCTGGGTACTCCCATGACATCCCAAAAATACACTTTCACTCCATTTTCATCAACACAATACTCACATATCACATAAATAACTCCAAATCATGTTAAATCAAATATGTACAACCTCAAGATCATATATACAAACCAAAGAAGTTATATGTACAAATCTTTGATTATTCCATGCTTACTCTTCTTTACTTACTTCTTGTTAATCTAAACACAAAATCATAACAACAATCATCATATGTTTCATTCATACAATCATCCATATATTAATTCACTCAATCCCCAACTCAATTCCACAAAACCTTTGCTCTTTTTCTCAATTCCAACTACTCATCATTATTCCCAACACCTAATTATATTTGCTTCATCAATACATCAATTCAATATATATATATATACTTCAATATATCATTGTCATCATCTTATTCAATTAATCATCACTTTCTCTCACTAACAATATCATACATATATATAATCCATAGAATAAACTCAAGAAGAAAGTACTTACTTGAAATACTTGCCAAATCATGACTATTATCTTTAATCCCTTTTGAATCTCTTGTAAAGTTGATATGTAACATAGAAAGTTCACTCTTCCCACTCTCTCTCTCTCTATCTCACGTTGAAGAAGAAGAAAAAGAAGAAGAAGAAGAACTTATCTCTTCTTTTCTCATCCTTATCTTTATATAAATAAAATATTATAAACAATTTCCACTTAAATTCTCCACCACTCATCTTCTTCCTTCTTTTGACTTTGTGCTTCACCTTTATTATTAATTAATTAATTAATTAATTGAGTAATTAGAATCAATTTTTCCTACAACCAATTATACCTCATGTATATGTGGTGTATATGTTGGATATATGTATATGTCTTATATATATCATGTTTATTTCAAATATATTTTAAATATATATAACATATACATATATATTACTTGTATCATACATATTCATCTTATATTTTCTCTACCTATCACAACTATTTACTCTCCTACATTTACTATTTCAAAGTACATAAAAATTGGGGTGTTACAATTCTCTCCCCTTTAAATAATTTCATCCTCGAAATTATCCAGCACTATGATAATCCATCCATAACAAAATATCATCTTAAATTCTCATATGAAATTATTCATGTCATTAAATCACATAACCTCTACTCTCCCCCTTAGGTTCATTCTCAACCCTTTTCTCATAATTAATCATAACTTTTCATTATACTTTTCCATTCTAACCAAAACAATAATGATAAATCATTATATTATCAATGGAATTATCATTAGATAAAAATCAATTCACTTCGTTAGTATACATATGTCTCATATATCTATTATACTCAAGATATTTTATCACTTCATCCTTTTATAACTATACTCTCATAATCCTTAAATTTAAAGGTTATGCATTTACACCTTAATACTAACTTTTCAGTCACCATAATCATTTTCAAGAGTGTATCTCCATTCAACTATCTCTTCTTATATTTACAAATAAGTATTTGTAAATCCATAAATGATAACAAATCTCAATCTCATTGCGATAATATATGCATTTTTACCATGATTTTATTCTTTATACAATTACCACATAGTATTTTAATACAATCAATATATAACTACTAAAATCTTATTTCCATCATTAAAATTCATTTTCATGATTTATTCATTAAACCCAACCTATATATACATTCAATCACACATAATTGACATCTTCCTTAACTTAACCACCATTTTCTTAAGTAACTTTCTCATTTCTTACACAATTAATTCAATCCCTAGAATGTCATTTTCTTAGCATCAGCATTAATATAATATCTCTAAACTTACTTCACGTCCATGCACACATCAAAATATTACATCATATATGTGTCATCACATATCTTTCATATTATTAACACAACTATATATACTGAATCTCAATAATTACTCACAAACTTACCCAGATCAATTCATTTAACTATAACAATATCAACATCACAACCTTATTCTATTCTAGTCAACTTTTGGCCAGTTTAAACTTATCATTCTATCTCAATTCATGACCTAACTTTATTAGGTCAAACTTATTTTCAAATTTCAATTTTCTTCGGATTCATCATAAATAATACCATTTCAACTTATTAGAGCTAATGACTGTGTATACAACCAATATACATCATTTCAAATTACATTCAATCATTAAAAATAATTTTCTTATGCATTTTCTATTATATATATTTAATCATATCATATTCAATTCATCATATTTTGAGTTATAACCACAATGTGACCAATAAATCACATTCCTTAGAACTCATGTGATCATATCAAACTTGATCACTCTTAAATATCTCATTAATCATCACATGACATATTCATATATATATATACATATAACATACATAAATACAAATACACTATTAAGCACAACACTCCTATATAATTAACATATCCGGTTAACATAGTTTCATGGTCCAGCTCTGCTCGGAACCATTACTGATCTCAATCACATGACCTAGCACTGCTCAGGTCAAGACTTATCCCTGCTCAGGTCTATCAATATATGTATCTCTAGTCCTAGCTCTGCTCAGGACCTCTCATGCATATCCAATCAATCTCAACACAACCGAACAAGTAATTGTATAGACGACTTATATAAAGCATCACTTTACATTGTATTATCACGTACTCATTACTCTATAATTTCCCCGTGATCATCACTGTACATGATCACACCATACTAGCATTTCACATTTAACATAACTCTTAGTCACATTCCACTTTCTATAACTCATCACACTTCCACAATTCTTTTCTCTTTCACACTTTCTATAGTTATAAATAAATTTTTACACAAGATTACGAGTTCTAAAAATAAAACTATCAATCTTATCAAAACTATCTCACGGCTATGTTATCTCAGGTCCACACCAGTGGATAATAAAACTAATCTGTCAATACACAAAACAAGTCACATGGCCGTGTTAATTTAATTAACGACTTAATACATACCTAGCCCCTTATACTAGGCACGATTAGTCAGTTTGCCTCTTATACTCTTCCAGTAACCACTTTGCCCCTTTAACTTATTAGTTTTAATAGCTAATAAGCCCTTCGTTACTGAGCTGGCAGTATGTTTATAATACAACCTCCCATAGCGCGGGGATCCATTGCAATCTATTGTATTTATTATTAAATGACAATAATATCCTGCATTTCTATATTTAAATGAATATAGTTATAATGGAATGACCATAATACCCTTCATAACTTTAATTACAAAAGAATATAATATTAAAAATTAATTATATTTAAATTTATTAAAAATTAATAAAATGAGTTAAATTTATTTTATAGTATTATATTAAATTATTTAAAATTTAATTTAGTTATTTTAATTTAATTTTCTCTAGTTCATATCCCCTAATTTAATTTAATTCAAAAAGTGGAAAAATCACAAATTTATTACAAGTAAAAAAATTACAAGTTTTAAAGAATATATTTACATATCAAATAATATTGTAAATAAATTAATTTAAATAAAAAATTAAAAAAAACAAAGAAAAAAAACAAAGAAAAATTATGCCCAGCACATCATCGCCTCCACCTTTGGAGCTACCTTCTGAAAATTTGGTCTGTTGTTGAAACAAACATATCAAGTACCACCAATATTGCAACCACGACGCCGTTGAAGCCATTTATAATGTTTTGCCGGAAAACTTCAACGATCGTCGGAAAAAAAAAATTCAATATATGAAAACTGAAATTCAATTCACAATTTCAAAAACATACCAAGCAACCTTAATCTGAACATGTTCAACAACATACACAACAATATTGCTTCCACCATCATTATCTTCAAACCCAGCAACATCACCTCGAATCAAACCCACCATCAGACTCGGATGAGTCAGAAAGCAATGACTCATCCCCATAGAGGAGGAGGAGGTCCAGCAAGTGCAGAGAAAGGAGTAGCCGGAGATGAAGTCAAAGCCGAAGGAATCAAAATTGTGACAGTGAGGACAATGCCTGCACCATCATCGCCTCCACCACCACCACTTCCGCAAACGCAACAACATCCCCTCAACAAACCCAACATCATCGCATCTGATCAAACCCAACAAACAACAATTTCCAAATTGAAAGAGCAAGCAACCATAAATGAAAGAAATCAATGAAATAAGTTTAAGCAGAGACAGAGAAAGAGAAGGAAAACATATCTCTAAATTAAACAAATTCCCAAAAATAAACAAATTTCCCAACAAATTAGACAAAAATCTGTCTCTTGAAAAGATTTTTCCAAAATCCCTAAATTCAACAAAATGCCTAAATTTTTTCCTCTCTCCATGCTCTTGAAAAGATTGAAAGCTTCATCACCATCACTGTTTTGAGCAAACCCAGCAATTATAGAATTCCAACCAACCAAATCTTCTATCACCTTGTGTATATTAGAGTCGACTAGAGTTGATCACCTCTCTCTTCCTCCTCCGCTGTCGATTAGAGTCGATATTGGCGTTGAAGGAGGGAGAGAAACAAAAGCCTTTTTTAGGGAAGAAACAAAGGCTTTAAGTGAATGGGAATTTGCAGAGAATATATTGATTCAAATGCCAGTTACTCTTGGGATAATGATTTTCTTCTTATTTATATTTATATGGGTAATTAGAATTTTAGACAAATTTAAATTTTTGTTGGATGAAAGCGATTTTAAATTGGGAATCATATAGGTGTGCAAGTCAGATTCAAAAATATTTTAATAAAAATTAAATATTTAATTTAATAAATTATAATATATTTTTTAAACAAATTATAACAATTTTTATTTAATAAGTTTTAATATTTAAAATAACAAATAAAAATAAAAATTAACAGTCAAATAATACATGCCAATATTTTATATTGTATGGGCCCATATAAAAATGATGTCAGCATATGTTAGAATCACACGCATTTAATTTTCTCGTTATGTTATAGGGGCTGCTGGTTAACTAAATCATCTAGTTAAAGGTGCTATCTAGTTACACGAAAAGTTGAAGAGATAAAATGACTAATCGTACTAAGTACGAGGGGTTATAGGTTTATTAAGTCTCTAATTAATATATTCATGTATAATAAATTTTTTCTATTTTAAATAAATTATCTCACCACTTTGCAAAACAATTACATATCCTCTAAAGTCATACCGAATAAATTCAACCATTATGATTTTCTGTCTATCTATCAATAAAATTAAAGTTTAGATTCTTAACAAGTATTCAATTAGTTTCATGTCAATTTTCTTCATTACTTAAATCATTCACTTAACTCAAACTTACTCTTTAATATACCATATAACTACTCATGCACTCGTTATAATTGAATAAATATTTTCACAATATTCACATCTTTAAATTTTTATAGTCAAATAATCATTTCATTCTAACAACGCATTTCACCTCAAATTAAATAATTAACATACCAAGTATTCCCTAAATAATGTATATATATACCATATTAAAATCTTATTTTTCTATTTATTATTCCATTTCCAATATATCTCTTATAAAAAATTCTCATTCACTCTTTTCTTATAACAATTTTATCAAATAACACCCAATGCGTTTGTATAAAATTTTATTAACTCAACTTTCATTCTTCTATAGTCAAACTAACTTTTCCACTTACACACTCTTTTCATTATAATTTTCTTTTCTTTATACTCTCCTACTTGTATACATTTTTATCACCATAGACTATAACCAACATAATTCATTTAAATCAACATCATATCATATATAATTTTACTCAATAGAAAATATTTTATTTTCTTTTATAATCTTATAACTCAATTCTAACATTATTCTCAAATTCATTCTCTTATAACTTATTTCACAAACACATTCCAATAATCAATAATTTCAAATTTAGTTTTACTTAAGTAAAATCCCATTTCTTTAATTCATCAATTAAACTTATATAACTTTTCCCACATCATTTCTTTATTTAGTTTTCCTCTCATGTGGAATCTCATTTTCCACACTATCATCTAACTCATATCATTCGATCGCTTCACATCATAAACACACATAATGCTACATCCGAGACCAACCTAGATGTCAATACATATGCATGTATCACAACTTGCTTCACTTTTCCAAAATTTCCATTTCTTTTTTCAAAACTCACTTAGGCTAAGAATCTCAAACCTAAACTCTGATACCAAAATAATTGTAACACCCTATACCTTATATACGTACCATATATATAACCCGTATACATATAATATGCATATAAAATATAAGGATGTAACTTTACAGTGTTGTTTAAACCTTTACCTTAATTCCACACCAAAATATATAATTGATAAAAGAATATTTTAAATTATCAAATCTCATTCTTTAAAAGTAACATTTCCAAAATCATTAATATTTTCATTAAATTGCATATATATATATATATACATTGTCTTTCCAAAATTCACTTATATACATATACATATGATCAAAATACAACATAACATATTGTAAATGCATGCACCACCTTCTAATTGGTCTCATAATACCCTTAGTTCTCTTATAGCACAACTCTCTAATTCTCAGATCAGCCATCTACTCACCTGCGAGATTCACACAACCGCGCTACACTCGAAAGCTTACTGGTACATATAAACAACATATACATACATTATAGAAAATTACATTCACAACAATAACATCATTTATCATCATATTCTTTCATCATTTACCAATTTACATGCAATGCCAATGCACAATGCTTATGTACATCATGTCACTATGTGACCTACCATTTCATTTTAGATATATTTTTCAATCATCCTACAATTCATATGAAGCAAACACAAGCATGGGCCAAAATAATCTAATTTATTATTCAAATTTCAGAGTTACTGTTTTGGTCCATATTGACACCATGTGTCTAGCCCCGAAGGCAAATTATAATAATTGCTCAAAAGCTAGCCCGTAGGCAGATCATAATAATTGCTTAAAAGCTAGCCTCGAAGGAAAATCATATCACAGTGATGCCAAAAATCTAGCCCCAAAGGCAAATCAAATAATTGCTCAAAAGCTAGCCCCGAAGGCAAATAATGAGAATAACCTCATAGGCATGCTGCCAAACACAGAACTCTGGAAATTGAATAACATACTAGGAACACAATTATTTCATATTTTCCATTATCCATTTCTTTCACATTTTCTCACATTCAACTAGGTACATTGCCTCTTTTCTCATTATCATCTAGGCACATTGTCTCATTTCTCATTATCATTTAGGCACATTGCCTCATTTCTTATTTTTCTCATTCATTTCAATGTCATATCATTTCATTTCATCATTTCAATGTCATATAATTTCATTTCATCATTTCATAGCTTATTATCACAATGTATCACATTTTCTGCAATCTAGCTATTGCCAATGGCTTTTCACAATATCTTTAATGCATACACAACAAACCACATTACCCAAACACTTTGGATCATTTTTACATATTTCACTTTATACTTAATTTAGCCATTACCAATGGCTTCACAATGCATTTAATGCATACATAAAAAATCACATGTCATAGCACATTATTCATCAATGTTCAATATATCAAATAGCTTAACACAGTTCCCATCCAAAATGCGTTAAGCCTAATGTAATGCAACATAACTCAAAATCAAGCCAAACTCCTTAAATCTTTACTTCCTCTTACTCTTCATAACTTGATCTTCTAATCAAGATATGAATAGTCAAGTTATTAATAACATCAATCTATATATCTTAATTATACCACTCAAATCCTCTCTTTCCTTCTCAACTCGTAACACTTAATTCAATACTCCATACTTTGGAGTTTCTCATTAACTAATACTATAATGAGTTTCCAAACTAACAATAATATCATATTCATCTCATCTTTATCATAATCATTATTCATTTATAATTCACACTAGATATCCAACCTCATTTCCCATTTCATATTTTCATCATGCAAGCATGAGCCACATTCACCATATGACTCATCAACATACCAACATTTAGCATAATCAATATATTATATCATAATCCCTCACTTTATAATCACATTTTTATACTTTTAGGCCTTATGGTCATTTAGGCCGGAATCACGGATGAAAGACAAGGTAAAGAGCTATTTTCTGTAAATTATACAACTGACATGCCTAATGACATGGGGGTGTCAATGACTATGTCATTTATCCACCTAACAGAAGATTTGACATGCCTAGTGACATGGGTGTATCCTTACAGAAGCTTTGACATGCCCAATGACATAGATATGTCACTACAACTGTCATTTATCCTATATTACAGTAGCAATACATGCCCGGTGACATGGTTGTGTGAGTGGGCATGTTAGGCTAAATTTCTGTGTACGCCCATGACATCCCAAAAATACACTTTCACTCCATTTTCATTAACACAATACTCACATATCACATAAATAACTCCAAATCATGTTAAATCAAATATATACAAACCAAAAAAGTGATATGTATAAATCTTTAGTTATTCCAAGCTTACTCTTCTTTACTTACTTCTTGTTAATCTAAACACAAAATCATATCAATAATCATCATATGTTTCATTCATACTATCATCCATATATCAATTCACTCAATTCCACAAAACCCTTGCTCTTTTCCTCAATTCCAACTACTCATCATTATTACCAACATGTAATCATATTTGCTTCATCAATACATCAATTCAATATATATATACTTCAATATATCATTGTCATCATCTTATTCAATTAATCATCACTTTCTCTCACTAACAATATCATACATATATATACATATAATCCATAGAATAAACTCAAGAAGAAAGTACTTACTTGAATTACTTGTCAAATCGTGACTATTATCTTTAATCCCTCTTGAATCTCTTATAAAGTTGATATGTAACATAGAAAGTTCACTCTTCCCACTCTCTCTCTCTCTATCTCACGTTGAAGAAGAAGAAGAAGAACTTATCTCTTCTTTTCTCATCCTTATCTTTATATAAATAAAATATTATAAATAATTTCCACTTAAATTCTCTACCACTCATCTTCTTCCTTCTTTTGATTTTGTACTTCACCTTTATTATTGTTATTATTAATTAATTAATTAAGTAATTAGAATCAACTTTCCCTATAACCAATTATACCTTATTTATATGTGGTGTATATGTTGGATATATGTATATGTCTTATATATATCATGTTTATTTCAAATATATTTTAAGTATATATAACATATACATATATATTACTTTTATCATACATATTCATCTTATATTTTCTCTACCTATCATAACTATTTACTCTCCCACATTTACTATTCGAAAGTACATAAAAATTAGGGTGTTACATAAGGCATTTTGTCAATTCTAACAAATGCAAGGGCATGAGATGAACAAATGTTTAAGATTGAGGCATTAGATATAGAATTTGATTGATAGTGGAAAATTGCCTGAACCTAGCAAGCCTAGCATGAAGGACAATCCGCAACCAAGGTTGAACAGAGTACACCCATCAACAACTTTCATTATTGAAGGAGGTTTGAATGAGAAGTTTATTTTGTCTTCTTTCCAAGATGTAGGTGGAGAGGCCACTAAAGAAGAAGAAATTCTTAGTAAGATTAAATCAACTGTGATGAAAGGGAATGAAGCGGCCATCTGTGATGATTCTGAATCCAAGAAAGAAGAGTGGACCTGGCCTGAGCCCGATGAGGATGAAGTAATGAATACTCGCTCTGGTAAGCCTTATGCAAGGCCTCCACCAAAAGAAGTAGAAGCTGATAAGGGAAAGGAAGTCGAAATGGGAGGTAAAGAGGAAGAAGAAGATACTATTTTAAAGAAATTTAAGAGAACTCAAGCTAGTATTAGTATTTAGGATTTACTAGCCACATCCAAAAAGCATCAAGAAACTATGGCCAAAGCTATGGCAAGCATGTAGATTTCCACTTCTGCGACACCCGATGAACTAATTCATTTTATGGGATAAACAAGGGTAAGGAAGTAAAGAAGGGTGGTGATGCTCAAAAGAAGAATAAAGTTGATGTGGGAATGGTGTCGTTTTTGGATTTTGATCTACTAGAGGAGGGGAGAGATCACATTTGCCCACTATTTATCAAAGTAAAAGTCAAAGAAAAGAGAACTCCATGTGTCATGGTTCCATAAATGTGTACCCACTCAAGATCCAACCAAAGCTAGCTATGTCAACAAGGGATCTAAGCCCAACCGAGGTGACAATTAGGGCTTATGATAATATTAAAAGGCACACCAATGGAACTTTCAAAGCTGTTGTAAAGGCTGGCACTGTTAAATCCATGGTAGAGTTTATGGTCTTGGATATACCCATCACCTTTGCACTACTGTAGGGATGACCCTGGTTTCATCCTGTTGGTGGAGTTCCTTCTACACTCCATCAAAAGATCAAGTTCCCTAATGGGGATGAGATAATAATTGTTGAGGCTGAGGATAATGAAGTGGTGAATGCTCTAATGATTGAGAGGCCTTTTAATGGATTTCAAGTGGCTGTTGTTTCTAATAATAAGATAGTGGGCTCTAAAGTTTTGGCTATAATGAAGATAATGAATTACCTACCTAGCACTGGTCTTGGGAAAGGAAAGAAAGGTGTGACAGAGCTTACAAATTTTAGGACTCAAACTTCCAAGAAAGGGTTGGGATACGATGAAGCTAACAAAGGTATTCTACTGAAAAAGAATGAGAAGATGATTTTTTCTCCACTTGAAGAGGTTTTTGTCAAAGCTCCAGACATGGGACCATTGCAAGGGAAGCCAGAGCATATCATGTTCATAGGAAAGGTGATTCTAGGTTTTAAAATCTTTACTGATGTTGCTGAACTGGTGGAACAGATGGAGAAGAAGCTTGCCCTGCCAACTGACAAGGAATCCAACCTAGAAGAGAAGAAGGAAGTTGTCCTGAAGTTTTAAAAGACTCCAGAGAATATTGCTGCTCTAATTGAAGAACAGTTTGAAAGCCTTTTGGTTCATGATTATGAGAATAATGACTCTGATTTTGATTTTAATTTGTCTGCCCTGTATGAGGATGATGATGCTTTTTTTCCAAAATGAATGCAATAAAGTCTGATTTTGCTTACTTGTGTGATGTTTTTCCTGATGGTTCCATACATTCAAGTAGTGATTACATGAGCATTTTTAATATTAACTCTGTTGACACACAATCATTAAATTTGAACAACTGACAATCCTAAAAATATTAGCATAGCATTCGACCTTACTCCTGAAGAGAGAGAGAGAGAGATTAGAAAAAATATTTAAAAAATATCAAGAAGTTTTTGCTTCGTCTTATGAGGATTTGCTTGGAATTGATCAAGACATAGTCGAACACATGATTCCCACTTACATTCACATTAAATCTGTCAAACAAAAGCTTAGACAGTTAAGGTCAAAATGGGCAAAACTGATCAAAGAGGAAGTTACTAAGCAGATACAAGTAAAATTCCTTGAAGTGATAGATTACCCTGATTGGTTAGCTAACATTGTTCCCGTACCGAAGAAATATGGGAGAATTAAGATTTTTGTGGACTATAGAGACTTGAACAAGGCTTCCCCTAAAGGTGATTTTCCTTTACCCCATATAGATGTCCTTATTGATAGTGCAGCCTCTACCGTGCTACACTCATTTTTAGACGGATTTTCCAAATACAACCAAGTGTTAATGGCCCAAGAGGATAAAGCTAAAACTACCTTCATCACTACGTGGGATATATTTTGCTATAGGGTGATATTGTTTGGGTTGAAGAATGTAGGAGCAACCTACCAGAGGATGGCCACCACTTTGTTTCACAACATGATGCACAAGGAAGTTGAGGTCTATGTTGATGATATGATGGTGAAGTCGGATACAAGAGAATAACATTTTCAAAATTTAGAGATCTTCTTTGAAAGAGCAGTAAAGTATAAGCTAAGGTTGAACCCAAAGAAGTGTGTGTTTGGGGTTACTTCAGGCAATATGTTGGGGCACTTGATTAGTCCAAATGGCATTAAGATTGACCTAGACATGGTTAAGGTGATCAGGGATATGCCAACTCCTAAGACGGAGAAGGAAGATCGGGAGTTTATCGGAAAGTTATAATATATTAGCAGGTTCATAGCAAAGCTTACCACAATCTATGAACCGATCTTTAAATTGCTTAAAAGAACCAACCAGTCAAGTGAAATGAAGAATTTTAAAAGGCTTGGGAACATATAAAAGAGTATTTATTGAATCCACCTATTTTGAAACCACCTAGACCTAGTAGGCCTTTGTTACTATACTTAGCAGTAAAGGAAGAGTCGATAGGAGCAATACTAGCACAAGTAGATGAATCAGGAAGGTCTGGTTGTCTAAGAAGTTATGGCATTACTTTCAATCTTATAATGTGCAAGTAATTTTTAGGATGGATCCAGTGAAGTATTTAAGGGAGACACTCTCCTTGATTAGGAAGTATTGAAGATGGTTGATAATTTTAGAAGAATTTGAGATTGAATATATAACTAGGAAAACCATCAAAGGTAGAGTAGTAGAAAAATTCCTGGCTCAACAACCATTACCTAACAATGAAGAAGTGATTTTGGAATTTTCCAATGAACATTTAGAGGCCATAGAAGTTCAAGGGTGGAAGATGTATTTTGATGGAGCAATAAATAGAAAAAAGTAAGTTTAAGAGTAATATTGCAATCACCTGAAGAAGAGCTCATCCCTCTAGCTAAGAAATTGAAGTTAAGGGCAACCAACAACATGGTGGAATACGAAGCATACATTTTTGGTTTGGAAACCTTGATGATTATGAAGGTGGATAAAGTGTAAGTTTTCAATGATTCATTGTTAGTGGTATCCCAAGTGAATAGAGAATGGGAGTTGAAAGGAGAAAAGTTAAAGCCATACCACGATTACTTGACCATGATGAAGAAGAATTTCAAGGAGTGCAGATTTATACACTAATAGAGAGAAGAAAACCAGATGGCCAATGCCTTAGCCACACTAGCTTTAGTGTGAGAAGATCTTGTCAACTTATTCCTTAAGCATCTAGTTTTAACCACTTCATCGACTCCTTGTTATGAGTATGAGATAGTTATGGAAATCGATATGGACCATGATGCATGGTATGACATCATGAGATGATTCTTGAAAAATAGGGAGTACCCATTGGGAGCAACAAGGGAAGTGTAATATCCTAAAATATACCCTAAAATTTTTGGAATGTTTATTGTTGAAATTGAATTAAATGATTTTGAAATGTGTATAAATGATTTAGAGGAAAGAGAAGTGTGTATATGTTGTATATATAGAGATATATATAACATATACAAGTCAACTTTTATTTAATGGTCAAAGGAGATATTTGGTTATTTTAAATGGGAAATTATGTGATAGTGGAAGATGATATTTTGGGTAATTAATATATTTTATTATTTTATTTCTTGGTTGAGATTTAAAGAGAGCTTGAGTGGTTATTAAAGGTTGACTTTGTTCTTTTTTCTTCATCTTCTTCTTTCTTCTTTTGGGTTAGCCGGCCACCATCATTGACAAGAGGGAAAGAGAGATGTTTTTCTTCCAAACTCAAAATTTAAAAGGTGTTTCAAGTGATCAAGTTGGAGTTTGAAGGGTTTTCATCACTATTGGTAAGTTTCCATCTTGATTCTTTGGTTTTCTTTTGAATTTGTGAATTGAGTTTGGTGAATGGTTATTGATGATATGTGTTTGGTTAATTTTGATGTGTTTGAGATTGTGTTGTCTATTTGGCTTTGATTTTGGGGTTGGTTTGAAGGAAAGGTTAAGGTTTGGTGAAGGAAAGTAAGTGTTGAGGATTCTGTATGTGTTGAATTGTGAAGATGGTTGTGATTGTGTTTTGATATATGTATTGAGTTGTTTTGGTATTTATGCAAGTTTAGTATGGTTTATTGATGGTTTTGGGTAAGATTGGTTGGAGTGGAAAAGGGTTGAGTATGATGTTTGTTGGATGTGGTGTTGTTGGTGTCGGAATCAAGATTTTTGGCTTGACATGCCCATGAACACAACTAAGTCTTTGGCATGTCGATGGTTCTATTTTCTAGATGGGTGACACGACCATGTCACTGAGCGTGTCACAGCTTCTGTGTTGGAGTAGTATTGACACGAGCAGTGACACGCCCATGTCACTGAGCGTGTCATAGCTATTGTGATGTTGGTGGATTGACACGGCCAGTGACACGCCCATGTCACTGAGTGTGTCATAGCTTCTGTGTTAAGGGAGGATTTACACGGCCAGTGACACGCCTATGTAACTGAGCATGTCAAAGCTTCTGTGTTGTGGATTTAGGGCACGATCAGGGACACGCCCATGTTGTTGAGCGTGTCATGTGTAGAGTTTGCCCTAGTTGGTTCTTGTTCTGATTTTCTTATGTGCATCACTAAGTGAGTGTGTATAATTACCTTTGGATTAGGTTTTAAAGAGATTGAGTTACCCTAATCCAAGTGTTGAGGATTCTTGAAAGAGGAGGTTGATAGATTAGTGTGAGTTGCTCTTGAGGTAAGTACAAACCTTACATGGTTGCATACATTTACATGACTTTGGGACTTAGCACATTTAGTTGTAAATGTGTTAAGTAATCTATTACATTATTGATACATTTGATTAATGCTATGATTTGCATAATGTGAAAGATATAATGATCATTCAAAATGTATGTACAATGCAATTGGTTATGTATACCCTAATGATGAGATGTGAAGCCATTGTTGTTGGATATAATGATGCAAATGAAATAAATTGGGCATGGTTGCCTAGATGATTATGAGAAAATGAGAATGGAATTGATAATGAAATAATAAAAGAATTGTGTGTCTAATGTGTTATTCAATTTTCAGAGTTTTGTTATTGGTGGCATGCCTAAAAGTAATAATCCCTTGAAGCTCGGTTGGGCTTGGTCCTTGAAGCCAAGTTGGGTTGATGCTTAGCTCCCCTTGAAGCTTGGTTGGGCCTAGTCCTTGAAGCCTAGTTGGGATGTTACATATGAGATGTTTCTCATTGTGATAATGAATCACCTACGGGCTTGATAAATGTGATTATTGAACCAAAACAGTAACTCTGGAAGTTGAATGACATATTAGTTTCTTTTGAGCCCATGTTTGTCTTTGCTTTAATGTGAACTATGAATGATGAAACAAATGAAAAACATAATGAGATTTAATGTTACAAAAAATGGCATTCTTGAATATTGTTTCGAATGCTTGAAAGTGTGGCATTGGCATTACATTTAAAGCATATTGTCATCATGGTTGTACCACTACGTCGTTGGCTTAGCGCGATTGTGGTTCATCGCGCAGGTGACAGGGTAGAACCGGAGAGTTCTGCTAGACTGAGTTGAGTTTAGGTTTGTGAAGTGTGGATTTTTGGACTTCAAGATCAGAGACAAACTGTCAAGCATGTATAAACTCTATATTTTGTAAATATTAATTTTGATGTATACATATGTATATTCCGCTGTTTAATAAATAAATATTTTATCTATTATATTTTATAATATAACTTAAATGTTTTAAGTTTTCTTATATTGTTAAATTGAAAGATTGGTTTGCTTTAAAATAGACCGTAATATTTATGTATCCGGTATACATATATTACAGATGTAGTTGTATGTAGTGTGCGTATATGTGGTATAGGGGTGTTACAGGAAGAGAGAAGATCCATAAGACAGTGGTCCTTACAATACATCACCTTTCATGGAAAGTTGTATCGAAGATGGCCTGACGGGGTGCACTTAAGGTCCTTGAGGAAGTCTGAGGTTAAGCAAATCATGTTGAAAATATATGCAGGAAATTATGGTCCCCATATGAATGGGTTGGCCCTAGTTAAAAATATAATACGACAAGGGTACTACTAGTTGACAATGGAAAGAGATTGTATAGATTTTGTGAAGAAGTGCCAACAGTGCCAGATGTATGGCAATCTGAATCACATGCCTCCCAAAGAATTGCATTCTATATCTTCATCTTGGTATTTTGCAACCTGAGGGATTGACATTATTGAAGAGATACATCCAATGGCTTCAAACGGTCATCGACTCATTATAGTAGAAGTTGATTATTTTTCAAAATGGGTTGAAGCCAAACCTTTCAACAAGCTGGGGGCAAGGAAAATGGCTAGATTTATTGAGAAGAATCTCATCTACAGATATGAAGTTTCGTGTAGTGTAATATTAGACAATGGGGTACAATTTCAAGGAGCAGTTAGGACTTATTCTCGAAGTATCAAATCTGCCATCACTGATCCTCCCCTTATAGACTAAAAGCTAATGGTGCAGTGGAAGCAATGAATAAGACAATTAAGTAGATTATGTCAAAGATGACCGAGATATATAGAGATTGGTCTAAAATGCTTCCTTTTACTTTATGGGGATATAGGACAAGTATGCGAACCCCGACTGGAATGATGTCATTTTCTTTAGTATATGGGATAGAAGCAGTGTTGTAAATTGAAATTGAGATCAAATCATTGAGGGTGGTCCTGAAAACTGAATTACCTAAGATGAAATTGGTAGCAAGCAGATAACACAGCTTGCCTTATTAAAAGAAAGAAGGTTAAAGGCGATGTATCATCATCAGCTATATCAAAGAAAGATAGCTCGAGCTTACAATAGAAGGGTTAAGATCATAAAGCTTAGAATCGGCAACTTAGTGTTTAAGTAGTGTAAGCCTAATGTCTCTAATCCAAGAGGGAAGTTTAGACCTGGTTGGGAAGGGTCATAAGTTATGAAACAAGTCATGAACAAGGGTGCAGTCAAGTTGTCAGACATGGATGAAAATGAGTTTAGTGAGCCAGTGAACATTGACAGTTTGAAGAGATTTTATGTTTGAAATAAAAAAGGGCTCGCTAAGTTGAAAATCCAAAAGGGCGGCCTAAGCAAAAGTTAGAATAGTTTGCTAGTTATGAAAATTAGAAAGGGCGGGCTAGACAATAATTAGGGGTAAAATGAGAGAAAATTGTCAATTAGAAAACCCATAAGGCTGGTTGGCAATAGGAGTGATATTGTGCATGCTGGATTTATATTTTTTGGTTATTTCCCAATTTAATAAAATAGAGTTAATGTTAAAATTATTCTATGTGCATTATTTTAAATAATCTGACCATTAGGGTAAAATAAATAACACAATAGCAAAACGTGATAACCAATTATAAAAGAAAGAAAAACATCTTTTTATTATCATTATAGTTCATCCTAACATCATTTTTTCTAAAGAATTGACAAGTGTATGATTTATGGTAAATGATAAGTGTAACATACAGGCTAGCTTTGCTTTAGATGATCTAAGTAGGCTCCAGTCAGATGGGGCATGTCTAAATCAAGAGTGAACTCAAAACCTCAAGGCTCGGTGCCATACTGACGGTCAAGTCGATGGGGGGTCATAGCAAGTGCTTGGATGGAGAGTAGTAAAAGGAACATACATCAGATACATCCGAATGGTGACATGGGTAATTTTTCACTAAGGTACCAACCAATGAATGTTAATCACAGCTCATGAGCAGATCCAGTTAACCCATAGATGTTGGGGAAAATATATGGTAAAGTCTATAGATGGTGTGTCGAGCAAGAAGAGGTGTTCTTGTAACCAAATCTGTAAAGGAGAATAATAATTTATTATAAAAAAGAAGCTCATTAGGTTGAAAACTCGTAAGGATGGCCTAAGAAAAAAATAGGGCACTTCACTAGCTCTGAAAACCCACAAGGGTGCTCTAGGAAAAAATTAAAACCAATATAAAAAAAAGTCCACTAGGTTGAAAACCCGCGAGGGCGGCCTAGGTAAAAATTAGGACAACTCATTTCAAAAATCTACAAGGGCAGACTAGGCAAAAATTAGAGCAATAAAAATAAACTTAAATTAAAAACCTAAAAGGGCAATTTAGGTAATTACCTGAAGCAACAAGAGACTTTCAGCCAACCTCCTTGAAGAATTTATCTTGAATTGATCCAATCCAACTAGGGTTTCAACCAAGATCATGGGTATTAGTGACAATCCTCCCTCCATTTGGTCCACGATGTCCAGTACACATGAATCGGTGTCACCATTAGAAGAAACAAGCAAGAATTGACCAAGCAAGCATAGACAAAATATGCGTCCCCATGCTTTGTTAGGAGACAAATGGGGAGTGTAAAAATCAATTAATGGACAAGCAGGATTTTCTCATTTCGAGTTAATTGTAGAACTTTAGGTTTTAAGAGTTGAAACAACATCTGCATCTTTTGATGAGTCTTTGACATTAGTATAGGTAATGCAATCGGTTGATTGCTTGGGTATTCAATAATAGCTTCAAATTCTTCGATCATAGGACATATTTCAAAGTTGTTTATATTGAAAGTCCTAGTGTTCACATCCCAAAAGGAGGTTATGGCATGTAAAAAGAAATGGTCCAATTTGATATTTTGGAAACACTTTAAAGCATTAATTTGAGACCAAGATATTTGTTCCCAATGTGTAGCTTTAATGGCCTTAAATAAAATTTTAATTTTCTTTAAATTGAGCTCAATCATTGATAGGGTTTGAGAAGAATTGAAATTGTTTGAGTTGCTTTTGTTGCTGTGATAAAATTCGTAAGAGATGAATTTGTTTTTGTTGAGTAGTGAATTGTGGCGAGTGGATTGCTAGACTTGTTATGGCTAGAGAATTGTAGCTAATTTAAATAGGTAGCGGCTTGAAATCAAAGCGCACAAGGAAAGACGTTTACGTCGAGTGGTTATTGGAATGCTGAGTCCATCGTGGTTTTATAAATCTGAGTCCATGATGAATTCAAATTGTTGAATTCATCATGGATGTTCTGTACGAAAATATATTTTAAAAAAATGAAATGATGATAAAAATGAAAAGTCAGAGTTATAGGAAAAGTAAATGTTGTTGTTGTTATTATTATAATTATTATAATAATAATTATTATTATTAATACAAGCTTTTTATTTAAAGTAACACAAGTTGATCACTATAAATAGGGAGGCGGTCCATAATCAAATAATGCCCTGAAAAATTCATCGCCTGATGGATGAGGCGGTATATCATCCGCCCAGAATCCACTCAAGGAAGAAGCGCCTAAGTCCTTACTGCCCTGAAAATCGATTTTGCAATAGTCATCGTCTGAAAAGGGATGAGGTGCATCATGATCATCAGTTTGGGGCCCCATCGAAGAAGAAGTATTAGGATCCCTCATGCCTTGAAATCAAAAGTCCCAAAAGCTCTATTTCGACTGATGATATAATCCTTCCAAATGAGCAGCATGTTGACGACTGGCAGTTAATTCTTCCTGCAGCTTTTTATTTGTCCCTCAAGCATCGCTGTAAGCTAGAAAAGGAAAAGGTAAGCTCATACATTTTCATGCAAACATGCTTACAGACAGCATATATCATTATGGAATATGATGACAGACATGGTAACTTAGATCAAAGCCCTGAGGATAAGATGGCATATCTAGATGAGAAGGAGCAAATAGAGAGAATTACTATTGTATCGAAGTAGCATACTGTAGATCCTTAATTTTTAACCCAGTCTGGTCCAATATTTTTTTATAGTCCAAAATAATTTTTGTGTATTTTAATTAAATAACATTTATTTTAGTATTTATTATTTTTAATTTTTAATAAAAATAAAAAAGGTAATATTAGTAAATTTAACAATAATAATAATAAATAAATAAAAATCATTGACGAAAAAATCGGCGATAAAAATTTTTCGTCGCCGAAAGTAAGTTGGCTTGGGCCAATTCGCTGCAGGAAATTCCTGCGGCAAATTGGCTGGCTGGCTCGCAATTTTCATGTTGGTCTATAGCAATTTTTTTGCCAGCGTAGTTTTTTCAGTGTAGTTTTTTCCGAAGCTGAATTCTATTTGGTTTTGATTTCTTTTCCTAAATGGTTTTTTATTTCCTTAGACAACTAGAATTAGGTTTGGATTTTTTTTCTATAAATACCACATTAAAACACTTCAGAAAGGGGATCTGGACTTTGGAGATGAAACTTAGATCTTTCAACAAAGGGAAATAAGGAACCAAACTTGGGATTCTAAAAAATTCTTTCGGCCAAAAGAAAATCCTAAAAAGCAAGGAAAAATTCAAGAGACAACAACCAAAGGAAGCAATCATCTCCAGATTGCTTTGCTCAACCAAAATCAAATCTGAAGCAGGCAACAGCTTGGTTCAATTCCTTCAAATTTGGTGGAGCCTTCAAACGTAGGTAAATTGCTCTAACTTTAGTTTATTGAATCATTAATCATCTTCACCTTTTAGCCATCATCACACTGCCTTAGTTATTTAATTCTTTCTTTAATTTAATTTAGGCAGTAGCATGAATTAATTCATACAATCCTTAAGGTCTTAATTAAAGTAAATAATATAATCATTCAACACAAATCTAATTTCATAAACCCTAAGTTATTCAAACCCTAAATCTTAATTAATTTTGTTTCCAAACTTCCACAGTAGCTATTTTGTTATAATTTCATTCAGTGAGCTATTTTAATCTTTCAACAATAAATTTGGCTTTCTATATTTGTTTTCACCTAAAAATACATAAGTAGTTGATATAGTCAATATTAAAAGCGCACTCAACTTTGATTACTATAAAGCATCAAATTCTAAATTAAAAATCATAATCTATAGAATCAGGATTTCAAACCATAAAACCCTAATATTTTAACCGTAAAATCCTAAAATTTTAATAGCTATTAAAACATGTTTTTCAAATCTAAAATCCTAATTACACCTTTCTAAAAACCAAAACAACAATCTGTTTTCTTAAAACCCAATCCAGTAAACCCTAGTTTTCCTAAACCCTAATTCTTAAAACGTCAAAACTTTATGACAAGTTCATCAACACCCTAAAGCCCTAATCCAGTGAACCTAAAACCCAATCTAGTAAGTCTAAAATCCTAATTCTTAACTCAGTAACCATAATCCAGTGAACCTAAAATCCAATCTTTTAAAATTATAAGCCTTAATGTCTTAAGATTCCAAAACCCTAATTTCATGATGTTAGCCCTAAACCCTAATTTGATTAACCAAAAACCTTACCACTTTCTTAAATTTATAAAACCCTAATCCATTCCATTTTTTCAAAAATCCTCACAGTATCCTAAATAATAAATATAATAATTTCAAAATCCCAAAACTCTAAATGTTAATTAAAGAACCCTAAATTGAGACATAAACCTAAATTTGTATCTTTATTTGCTTTATTTAATTTTAGATTTGATTATGTAGTTTATTATATGTTTTGATGGTTGATTTATTTAATTTCAATGCTTGATTTATTTAATTTATCATGGATGGATATTTTCTCTATTATTATAATTATTATTTGTTTATTTTGGTATTAAAATTGTAAGAGGTATGTTTCCACTTTGTGGGTACCTCATTAATTAATTTTTATGTAATTTAAATTGCTTTTATATTTTGTACCAATGTAAAGGACATATTTCCACCTTTCGGTGGGTGTCCTATTTAGTTTAGACATGGACGATGTAAGGACATGTTTCCATCCTCGGATGGGTGTCCATTTATTTGCTTTGTTTGGACATTACTTTGATTTTAATATAATAATGCTTTTATTTTAATTGTTGCATGTAATATGGATAATATTATTATATTTAGGAATTTTATAATATTAAGACCTACAAAGGAGGCCGGTTCCAATGAACCGGGCGTTGTGGGGGTGCTGGGCCATTTCTCACCTTCCCCACACGTACCCAACTTTTCGAACCCATTAAGGGGTTAGGGATTCCTTAGGAATCGAGTCATCCATCCCTTTCTTTTTCTCGACTCGTTCGGGTGGCGACTCCATTTTTCTCCGGGCTTAGGCATGTGTTCTCTAAGGCCCTGAGCCTAAACAGTGCCGAAGTCGCAAGAACCATTCCACCGGGAGTGGGGGTAAAAATCTCCGCTCACAGTGGCGACTCCACTGGGGATAAGAGAAGTTGATTCCATTGGTCTTTATATTATTCTATTCTTTCTTATCAGGATATTATCCATTACATCATATTAAATTGCATTGTGTGCATGAGTTAGGACGTCCGTGTTACCCGTGTTGTGTTATGTAAGGGATATCATACTTTCACTCAAGGTATGAAGATCGAGCATGACATAACCACTCATAACCTTGTACCTTTTGGTAAATACTTGCTATGAGAACCTAAGCCTTTCAACCCAAAGACTAAAGCTCATGCAATTGGCCTAGTTACTTTCTTTAGGATTTTACTCTAAATGCTTATTGTTTGACTATGGTTAATTTATCTTAGCTTAAATCATGGCTTATTTGGTTTGTTCTTTTTCTAATATGACCTACGTATATTGTAAGCTCAAAATAAATTTTTCTTTAAAGTCCAAAAGACCAAAGCTATTTTCAAAACTTTTTAAAATGGTCTTTGGGCATAAAACTTTTCTTAAAAACAAATCAAAAATACTTTTCTCATGATCCAAATACAAAGTCCAAAATATGTTTTTTCTAAGATCTTATCACAATGGGCTTAGAAACAAAATTATTTTTATAACCTCTTGAAAGAGCTTACAAGCTATTTAGGTCAATTATGAAAATACCAGAAATCAATTGTGAGCCTAGTTTATACTAAAAATTATTGATCATGGGCTTGTTTTTGGCATGAATCATCGGTTACTTTTTCAAGTGAGAAATATATTTATAATAAACCTCTTAATTTTGTTTTAATCCAATATAGTATAAAAGCTACTTTATTTGGTTGAATGGATTAAAACCTAATTAATGGGAATTATCATGAACTGATTTTCATTTTTAAAAATATAACTATTGGTTGAAACGTCCAAGAAAAATATTCGAAAAAAAGATACCCCATGTTGGTATTTTGTTAACCATGTTACCTAGGAAAAGAGACTTGCCATTCGTGTGTGGAAGTTATAAGGTTGGAAGGAACGTTCTATTTATCCTTGTTTGTTTATTGTTTGTGCATAATGCATGCATACATACATTTGCATCTCATATCATTGATCATTTCTGGCTCACAGCCCTGGATTATGATAGTTCAAAATCTTACGATAATTCGACCTACGCCGGAGACGAAGAATCTAGCAACGATTCAATCACTTGCTCACCAAAGCAATGGAGCCTGAACAAATTCAAAGAATGGTGGATGAAGCCCTCGATGCCAAGATGGAAGAAATAAAAGAGGCCCTAGCTGAGACCATGAAGAACCAATTGGCTGCAATTTTAGGAAACAATGTCGAAGCATCTGCTAGCATTAAGAAGCTAAAGGACAAGGGGAAGGCTAAAGTTGGCGAAGTGGTTTTTGATGATGATAAGGTGATCATTGATGATGATGACAATTGGGCTCAATACTTCCAAGATCCTCAAGACAAGAAGAAAAAATCGAAGATTGTTAAAAGACCAGCTATGGAGAAAATTGAAAATTCTAATGTTGAAAAGATGATTGCGGATTTGGAAAAGAAATTTGAGAAGAAGCTGAAAGCCGAAGAAATGTCCGAAGTTGACAAATTATTTGAGCTAGACGATGAAGTTCCGTACAAATTCAAGATGCCATCCTTTGCAAAGTTTGACGAAATTGAAAATCCTCACCTCCATGTGAAGCAGTATATCACTGCCATACAGTCTGCCTGACCTACTAAGGCTCAAACTCTAAGGTACTTCATGCTCTCATTGGACCCTATTATCCAAAACTGGTTCAATACCTTAGATGATGGCACACAAAAGAGTTGGGATATGCTATACAAGGCCTTCATCTAACAATATGGATACAATATCGAGATGGAAGTTATGTTAATGGAAGTTGAGTCCATTAGACAAAGGACAAACAAAAATTTTGTAGACTATGTGAAAAGATGGAGAAATAAGGCTGCTTTACTCAAGAAGAGACCCGATGTATTTGATCAAATAAGGATGATTGTAAGAGAGGTGTTGCCGAGTCTTCATGAAAGGATGTCTTATACACTCATCCGTGATTTTAAAGATCTTCTTCAAGTAGGTCTGCAAATCGAAGAATGGGAAAGAGAGAAGAACCATTTTTCAACAAGAAGGAATGAGAAAGGGAACTATCAGTCTGGAAATCAAAGCATGCAAAAGGAAGTTGATGTCAATACAACTGGTCAAGCAAATAGAAGGCAGTTTTTAGATCTGAGGAAGCCTTTGTCTTGGGTTTTCAACAAGCTACAAAAGAAGGGACTATTACAGCCATTGGCCTCTCAACCTTTGTCTAATCCTTTACCCCCAAAATTTGATACTAAGGCTTTTTGTTAATTTCATCAGACTCAAGGACATGAGACTGATAGATGTACCCGATTGAAGCATGAGATCCAAGATCTAATCGATAGTGGTAAGCTACCTGAGCCGAACAAGCCCAATACCAAGAACAATCCTTTGCCTAAGTTTGGAAGAGTACCTCCACCGGCAACCTTCATGGTATGTGATAAGTACACAATTAAGAATATTTTACTCCCATTTCTTAACATGATTATTATCCAATTGAGTTTGATTTGTTTGTTCAAAGTGCATTTTAAGGTTAATTGCAGGAATTCTCGATAATTTGAGGCTTTTGGTCATTTTGGAGCAATTACGAATGAAAGTAGAAGAAAAGAGAAAAATCTGTCAATGGACACTCCCATGAACACGGGCGTGTCAATAGGCATGCCCTTGTTATTGCATTCAGTGGCTATGACACGTCCAGCTGCATAGGCGTGTCACCAAACGTGCCATTTGTCCAGACTCACAGTAGCTGTGACACGCCCAGGACCACGGGTGTGCCAATGATCGTGCCATTTATCCAAACTTACAGTAGTTGTGACACGCCCATTAACACGGGCGTGTCAATGGGCGTGCCCTTTTGTTTAGAATCACAGTGCCTATGACACGCCCAATGACATGGGCGTGTCAGTGGTCGTGTCACCTGTCGAAAAGTGAGATTCTTTGCACTGATTGGGGAATAAGTGGGGGACAACAGCTGGCCTTTGTCAAAAAGAAAGAACAAGAAAAGAAGAGCTTGCCTAAATTAGGGAAAAGGGTGATGAACCAAGGGAAAGTGGTAGACAATGGATGAGTTTAGTGAGCTGGAGGTATGGGCTGGAGATTTGGAGGGAAATAAAAAGAGAAGAGGGGGAGAAGAACAACAGGTTTTGGCTGGAGCATTTCTGGAAACAGAGAAGAAAGAAGAGGAGGAGGAGCCATCTGCTGGAGCAAGGAGAAGGGTCTTGAGCTGAGTTTGAGGAAAGATCCACATCATACACAAGCCCTAAACCAAGAATCAAAAGCTTAAGTGAAGAAATACAGATTCACTGCCATGAATTGTTTGGTTTCTCTTACTTATTTATCTTACTCTGTTTTTCTAGCTGTGAATATGAACTAAATCTTTCTCTATCTTGATGTTGATGAACCCTAGCCAATTTGTATGAATTGAACAATTGTATTCAGTTGAATCAATTAATTGAGTTGTTTTATTCTTATGATACTTGTTGTTATTTCCAATTGATAATAGCATGCTTGTTGATTGGTTATTATTTTCATATTATTGACTTGAGAAAGCTTGATGTGAATTGAATACTCATAAGGATTGAGGATTGATTGGGGTACTAGAAATAGACCTACAAGATCCTTTGGTTTATAGTTCCTTGCCCTTAATGCATGACCTATTTAATTGTGTTTTGAGAAGAGATTCCGGCACTCTACTTAGTGATTAGGGATTAATCCACTCGAGAGAGGCTTTAATCTAAGTTAGAGGAATGCCAATTCAATTTGATTAAATGATTTAGCTGAATGGATTGTTTATAAATATTATTGAGGCTAGGGGGATTCAATATCTGGATAGTTCTATTAATATCATTATAAATCTTTTGTGCACAACATTTAATTTCCTTTCATTCATTAATTAGTTGATTTTAGTTACAACACATCACACAACTATTGATTCGCTAAACAACGATTAAGATTTGCACTAGTACTTGGCCTTGTCCCCAGAGGAACGACACTCACTCACTACTATATTACTTGAGCGACCCGTGCACTTGCGGTAATTGCATATAGCACTACGGCACGCATCAGTATGAAAATGATTTGAGGAAGATTTTGTCTTATCCTCTTTTCAATATGGGAATATTGAAGATGTGAAAGGAGAAGAAGCTTAACTCAATGAACTTCCCTTGGCTTGTTTGTTTTTCTTGTTTTATTTTCTTTATTTGGTGTTTTATGGAATAATTCTGTTTTTCAAATTTAAAGTTTTTTGAATAAATTTCTTTCATTAAAATTTTTGTTGGTCTTTGTTCATTTTGGTGCTCAATCAATGAGGAATCCAGCTTGATGTTCATAAATTAATGTATCTAGGCATCATGACTTGAATGACTTTATTAGGTGAGGGAATTGCTTTATAGCATTGAGTTGTGTATGCTTACTTAGAGAGGGCTCCTACATAATTACCTTTGTCTAGGTCCTAGTCAGTCTTAGAATATGCTTTGACAAACTTTCAAGGCAAAATTAAACTCTGCTTATTTAAGAGAGAAATGATCTAGGCATTGTTTGGTTAGCCAACAAATAGTATCCACCCAATTAAATATCAATCCCTAGTTATCCCTTTGAGCCTTCATAAAATTTTAGCTTTCTTCTCATTGGCATATAACCCCAACAACCTACCCTGAGCTGTTGTGATACTTTTGACAAGTCTTATGATCACTAAGAGGCAAGAAGATCAAAGAAAGAAATGAATAGTCAAGATCATAAGGATAATTGATGTTCTCGAGACCATAAGGGTAGTTGAAGTTCACCTAATATCTCTAATCTATCAAGATAACATCAGAGTAACAAATGATCTATCCCTGTTAAAGAAGATTTATGTCACTCCACTCATCCATTATTAGAAATCCAAGTTGGTACAAACAAGACAACTCTTTTAGAGCTAGAACAAAAAAGAAAGAAAAAAAAGAAAAGAGAAAGAAAAAAAGGACAAAAGAAAAAAAAAGGAAAAAAAGAAAAAAAAAGAAAGATAAAACCTAAAAAGGCGGTTCAGAAAGCCAACTGAGTTTTCTTTTACCTAAAGCAGCAAAAGGCTTCCATTTGGTTTATAAGGACAATTTGACTTGAATTGGTCCAACCCAACGAAAGATTCAATCAAAATCGGAGAAAAAAAGAGAAAGGTCACCCAGTTTTTGAAAGTCCTATACTTAACAATCCTATAGAGAAGAAGGACAAAATGATAAAATGCTCAAAGGAAAGGGAAGAGTAAGAAAAATAAAAAGGAAGAAAAGGAAGAAGAAGAAAAGAAATGAACTTGGGAACCAAATATTTTGCAAAGGCAAAGACTATCCCAATCAAGATCCAGATTAATGCCAAGAAGATAGAAGGAATTTGGAGTCTAGCAAGATTACTCCCAACTGTCTAAAGTTCAAACAAGAAATTTGTAGCGTAAGGGTTTGTCCATTGTGTCACATTGGCTCCAACTTACAAATGGCCTTCATTTAACCCATGTCCCTTATAGACCCCATTTCAAGCCTATCACAGACCTGTTGATCTCTCTTGATAGGTAGAGTCTATTAGTGGAGATAGTTTGAATAAACATGCATATGAGACAGACAATATTCAAACTCAAATAAGACCTTTGGCCAAGTAATGTGTATGTGCCTATCTGAAGTGCAACAATTCTTGCTTAAATAGAAATGATTCCCGAGTTTAGTACGATAACTAGGGTTGTCATATTATAGATATGTTAATTTAAAAAATCAAGTCCTGAGGTAAATTGACATTAATTTGGCAAAGCCAACATTTGATTTCGAAATCAAAATTCAAAATTAAAAATTCAAAAAAAAATAAAGTTAAGGGGAGTATGTTGAACTATCGAACCTCGAAGGACATATTGGTCAAAGTAATGGATTATTGGCAAGGTCATGAAGAAGCTACCAATTGACATGCTGAAACATAGTTTGAAATGGATGTATCCCTGACTCTGCTGCTTGGGGTCTCCACCACTCATGTTCTCAACATCTTGAAGATAAAAGCCATAAATGCAAAGCTTTCTATCATTCCAAAGCAAGAACTGAACAAGCATCTGGAAGGAGTCAATGAGAGCACTTCTGCTGATCACCTTGGTCTGTGAGTCGATGAAATCACTGTAAGTGTTATTCATGCATATCATGCATACATGAGCATATCACATGGTATTTTCTTGTATTGTATTGTCTATTCTTTGTCAAAGCGAACAACAGACACTCTACGAAGCAAAGATGAAGCGGGTATAGAATCAGGGGGGCATAGAAGACCCATTGCTTGAGGAAACTCCAGTCATTTTGCAAAAGAAAGGAAGAAATGCATGCTTGTTCAAAGAACTAGATAATCTACAAACATCAACCAAAGCCCGCATAGAAAAATCATGGGGGGCAAGGAGAAGATTTGAAGGTTAGCTAAAATGGCTGAAATTTTTTTGCAAAAGTGCAAAGGAAGAACAAAAAATAAACAAAAAATAAAAAAAATAAAAAGAATGGAACATTAGAACTATCAAAAGAATGAAGACACAAAAGACAAAAGATCAATCCAGCTAGAAGAGTTGAAGCCAATATAGGACAAATCTCTAAGGATGAAGATCCACTTTCAAGGGTGAAGACCCGATTTCCAGGGATGAAGATCCATCTTAAAGGATGAAGATCCATTTTCAAAGGTGAAGACCTGATTCCAAGGATGAAGATCCAATTGCAAAGGGTGAAGACTCGAAGTCCAAAGGATGAAGATCCATTTTCAAAGGTGAAGACCTGATTCCAGGGATGAAGATCCAATTGCAAAAGGTGAAGACCCGAAGTCCAGAGGATGAAGATCCATTTTCAAAGGTCAAGACCTAATTCCAAGGATGAAGATCCAATTACAAAGGGTGAAGACCCGATTTCCAAGGATGAAGATCCATTTTTAAAGGTGAAAACCTAATTCCAAGGATGAAGATCCAATTTCAAAGGGTGAAGACCCGAAGTCTAAAGGATGAAGATCCAATTTTAAAGGGTGAAGAACCGAAGTCCAAAGGATGAAGATGCATTTTCAAGGGTGAAGACCTGATGCAAAGGATGAATATCCAGCTTAAAGGATGAAAATCCAATTTCAAGGGTGAAGACCCGACATCCAAAGGATGAAGATCCGTTTTCAAGGGTGAAGACCCAATGTCCAAGGATGAAGATCCATTTACAAGGGTGAAGACCCGATCTCCAAGGATGAAGATTCATTTTCAAAGGTGAAGACCTGATTCTAAGGATGAAGATCCATTTTGGTGGATAAAGACCCATAATCCATCAAAGAATGGAATAACAAATTAAGTCTAAAACTTAGCTCGGGTCCAGAACCCAAATTATCCTTAAGTCCAGAACTTAGCTTAGGTCCAGAACCTAAATTTCCTCTTAAGTCCAGAACTTAACTCGGGTCCAGAACCTAAATTACCCTTAAGTTCAGAACTTAGCTCGGATCCAGAACCCAAATTACCCTTAAGTCCAAAACTTAACTTAGGTCCAAAACCTAAATTCCCTCTTAAGTCCAGAATTTAGCTCGGGTCTAGAACCCAAATCCAAAATTCACCTCTGGTCAAGAACCCAAATCATTTTTGAGTCTAGAACTCAAACCAACCTTAGGTATGGAGTCCAATATGGCTTTAAACCCAGTCAAAAATCACATTGCTTTTCGCTCTCTTTTGTCGTAGTATCAGATCGCTCAAGCAGGCGGCAAACTGTAGACCCTTAATTTTTTACTCAGTCTGGTCCAATATTTTTTTATAGTCCAAAATAATTTTTATGGTATTTTAATTAAATAATATTTATTTTAATATTTAATATTTATAATTTTTAATAAAAATAAAAAAAGTAATATTAGTAAAGCTAAAAAAATAATAAATAAATAAATAAAAATCGGCGACGAAATAGTCGCCGAAAGTAAATTGGCTTGGGCCAATTCACCGCAGGAATTTCCTGCGGCGAATTGGCTGGCCCACCCACAATTTTCGTGCTGGCCCGCAGCAATTTTTTTGTCAGCAAAGTTTTTTCAGCGTAGTTTTTTTCGAAGCCAAATTCTATTTGGTTTTGATTTCTTTTCCTAAATGGTTTTTTATTTTCTTAGACAATTAGAATTAGGTTTGGATTTTTTTCCTATAAATACCACATTAAAACACTTCAAAAAGGGGATCTAGACTTTGGAGACGAAACTTAGATCTTTCAACAAAGAGAAATAAGGAACCAAACTTGGGACTCTCAAAAATTCTTTCGGCCAAAAGAAAACCCTAAAAAGCAAGGAAAAATTCAAGAGACAGCAACCAAAGGAAGCAATCATCTCCAGATTGCTTTGCTCAACCAAATTCAAATCTGAAGCAGGCAACAGCTTGGTTCAATTTCTTCAAATTTGGTGGAGCCTTCAAACGTAGGTAAATTGCTCTAACTTTAGTTTATTGAATCATTAATCATCTTTACCTTTTAGCCATTATCACACTGCCTTAGTTATTTAATTCTTCCTTCAATTTAGTTTAGGCAGTAGCATGAATTAATTCATACAATCCTTAAGGTCTTAAATAAAGTAAATAATATAATCATTCAACACGAATCTAATTTCATAAACTCTAAGTTATTCGAACCCTAAATCTTAATTAATTTTGTTTCCAAACTTCCACAGTAGCTATTTTGTTATAATTTCATTCAGTGAGCTATTTTAATCTTTCAACAATAAATTTGGCTTTCTATATTTGTTTTCACCTAAAAATACATAAGTAGTTGATATAGTCAATATTAAAAGCACGCTCAACTTTGATTATGGTAAAACATCAAATTCAAAATTCAAAATCATAATATATAGAATCAAGATTTCAAACCATAAAATTCTAATATTTTAACCGTAAAACCCTATTATTTTAATAGCTATTAAAACATGTTTTTCAAATCTAAAATCCTAATTACACCTTTTTAAAAACCAAAATAATAATCTATTTTCTTAAAACTCAATCCAGAAAACCCTAGTTTTCCTAAACCCTAATTCTTAAAACATCAAAACTTTATGACAAGTTCATCAACACCCTAAAGTCCTAATCCAGTGAACCTAAAACCCAATATAGTGAGTCTAAAATCCTAATTCTTAACTCAGTAATCATAATCCAGTGAACCTAAAATCCAATCTTTTAAAATTATAAGCCCTAATGTCTTAAGATTCCAAAATCCTAATTTCATGATGTTAGCCCTAAACCCTAATTTGATTAACCAAAACCCTTACTACTTTCTTAAATTTATAAAACCCTAATCCATTCCATTTTTCCAAAAATCCTCACAGTATCCTAAATAATAAATATAATAATTTCAAAATTCCAAAACCCTAAATGTTAATTAAAGAACCCTAAGTTGAGACATAAACCTAAATTTATATCTTTATTTGCTTTATTTAATTTTAGATTTGATTATGTAGTTTATTATATATTTCGATGGTTGATTTATTTAATTTCAATGTTTGATTTATTTAATTTATCATGGATGGATATTTTCTTTATTATTATGATTATTATTTGTTTGTTTTGGTATTAAAATTGTAATAGGTATGTTTTCACTTTGTGAGTACCTCATTAATTAATTTTTATGTAATTTAAATTACTTTTATATTTTGGACTAATGTAAAGGATATGTTTCCACCTTTCGGTAGTGTCCTATTTAATTTAGACATGGACGATGTAAGGACATGTTTCCATCCTCGGATGGGTGTCCATTTATTTACTTTGTTTGGACATTGTTTAGATTTGAATATAATGATGCTTTATTTTAATTGTTGCATGTAATATGGATAATATTATTATATTTAAGAATTTTATAATATTAAGACCTGCAAAGGAGGCCGGTTCCAATGAATAAGGCGTTGTAGGGGTGCTGGGCTATTTCTCACCTTCCCCACACGTACCCAACTTTTCGAACCCATTAGGGGGTTGGGGATTCCTTAGGAATCAAGTCATCCACCCCTTTCTTTTTCTCGTCTCGTCCGAGTGGCAACTCAATCTCTCTGGGCTTAGGCCCATGTTCTCTAAGGCCTTAAGCTTAAACAGTGCCAAAGTCGTAAGAACCATTCCACCAGGAGTGGGGGCAAAAATCTCTGCTCACACATACGATGGGACAACTTTATGACTAAGGGAACCAGTAGCCTGCAATAATCATAAAGATAGAGTGAAAAAATTAAGAAGAAGCAGTTGTAATGGAAAAATGTTAAGTGTTCTCTTGTAATGGAAAAATGTTAAGTGTTCTCCTGAGAAGCGCCAGGCCCGGAGTTGCCACATGAATGGGAAGAGGGCTCCCTCTCCTCCTCCTCGTCTTCCTCCACTTATCTTTTTTCCAATTCTTCTTCTTCTCCCTCGGGAAGCCCCCGAATGCCGACAGGAGAAACTTTAAAATTTAAGAGCTAATCTCGAATGAATTGGACATATGACATATCTGGTGAAAGCAAAAATGACCTAATATCAAAGCAATTGCGAGCACGACTCCAATAAGATTCTAGCATGGATATGGTGTTTAGCACAAATGATGGGATATCTGCTGGTACCCTCCACTGGTCGTGATCGAGAAACCAATATACTCATTCACCAAGAAACCAACCACATGAAACTGGGCCAGCAATGATCCGATGAGAATCTTGTAAGGGCAGTGCATCAACCATAAAAGTAGTCCAGTTGTTTCTCTCTTCAACTTCCCACCAAGCCACGTCCACCTACAAAAAAAAGCACGCAGGTAAGTTTTTTTACTCATAAGTTTTGATATTAATATTAATATTTCTCTTACTTGGTCCCAGGTTAAGCGACTCATATGGTAACGATGAGTATGTACATGATGGCGTCCAGGCACTTCTCTGCGGCCTGATAGCCAGAAGCTTCGCCTTAGATATCCTACTTGCAATCTAGTAATGTTGGGAACTCTCACCAGATTGTGATTATATGCCTAAATCTTTACATAAAAGGAAAGATCAAAATCCATACATGTGCATTATTTGGACCAACAGTTATAAGAAAAGTGATACCTCGACAACAACCATAAAACTAGTGAAGGATCTTTTATTCCCATAAATTGCATCAAAGCTGTGATAAAAGGCAGGCAAGGCCAACTTCTCCCAACATATAAGATGGCATATGGTCTAAATCAGAAAGGGCATGTAGCACCGACAAGTGGATGGTAGACTCAGTGTTGCCCAATATGGTCATCCCCTGTAGATATAATAGAAACCCCCAAATATATTGTTATCCCCTGTAGATATAATAGAAACCCCCAAATATATTGTTTAGCCTTATCATCTTGTAAGGGTCGAGTATACTTTAATCCAATATTCTCAAATGGGCTCCTATTTGATTTTTTAAGGTCATCTTAAATGGGGCCTAACACTGATCAACTGTTGAGTTTCGTCATGGGTTAAAATATTATTGGTTAAAGGGATAGGGATCCCATGACATTGCAGGCCTGTTATGGCAACAAAATCAACTGGACCGATGGTCATCTCTCCAATAGGCAAATAAAAAAGTATGGGTAGTGTCCATCCATCACTCTATGAGTGCTTGGATCACACTCATGTTAATTTGATAACCTCGAGATGGTAATTGCAAAGTAAAGTCTTCAAAGATACTTTCTTGGACCATTCTTTTTACTGTAGGTGGGGCCCGATCGTACCATTTGTGGGCTTTGTGAATGTTTCCTCCTCCCTTAATTCCAACACTGTCATGCTATCAAAATATAGGTAAGTCAAACAAGTTAAGTACATATATTGCCTTTTGCACTTTAATAAAAGTTACATTCATTCATATCCCCTTTCTTTTACCAGTTTTTATAGATTTTACTTCATAAGTTCTATGATATAAATTTTCATGCAGGTTTTATTTTCTAAATTTAACTTATTTTAATGTCCAGTAGCTATGTTTTCCTTTAAACATTGAATGTCATGAATTGTTTTAATCCAGTAGTTAATTTAATTCTAGTAACATTAAAAGTTTTGATTACTTGTTGTAATTAATTTTAATTAAGTGGCCAAGTAATCTAGTAGCAACAAAATTGTTTGCTATCATTTAAATTTCCAGTAGTAACAAAATTATCATCTTCTGACCGTAGCAAAATTTCATAAACCCTAATCCTATTTTCCAAAACATTAAACCTTGTTTCCAAAAGCTTACATCTCAAACCCTAAAACCCTAATCCTAAATCTGTAAAACTAAGACCTTAATCCCAAATACCTAACCCTAATTCTAAAACATTAATCCTGATCCCAAATACCTAAAACCTAATCTGTAAAACTAAGACCTTAATCCCAAATACCTAACCCTAATTCTAAAACATTAATCTTGATCCCAAATACCTAAAACCCTAGTTTCCAAATTAAAACCCTAGACTTTCACCTAAAACCCTAATTTCCAAACCAAAACCCTAATTTCCAAATTAAAACCCTAAAAACCTAATTTCCAAATGAAAACCCTAGTTTTTAAACTTAAAACCCTAATTTATTTTTTAAATCATAAAAACCCTTGTTTTCAAGCTCAAAACCCTAATTTTGTTTTAGAATCCATAAAACCTTGATTTTATCCAAAAAATCCTAATTTAGGAAAAACTCCTAATTGTATAATAAAATCCTAATTTGATAATTAAAACCCTAGTTTTGTATGTTTAAAACGTAATTTAGGATTAAACTCTAGATCCGATTATTTGATTTATTGTTACATGCTTTTTATGATGGATGATTCATTTTTTATTTTTTTATTACTCATTTTATTTAATTGAACTATATTTGTTTATTTGGATTTTAAAGTTTTAAAAGGCATGTTTTCACTTTAAGGCTGCCTTGTTTACTTAATTTATTTCTTTTTTTTTTATTTTTGGAGATTAATGTAAGGGACATGTTTCCACCAATTGGTGGATGTTCTATTTTGTTTTACTTGTATTTTGGACATTGGACATTGTAAGGTTATGTTTCCATCCTGTATATGTGCCCATTTTGTTGTTTTATTTGAACTTATTTTAGTTTTAATACAATGATTATTTATTTCAGTAATTGCATGCAGTATGGATGATATTATAATGTTTAAGAATTTAATAATATTTACACCTGAAAAAGGAGGTTGGTTCTAATGAACCAGGCATTATGAGGGTGCTAGGTCATTGTCACCTTCCCCATACATACCCAACTTACCCATTAGGAGGGTTAAAGATTCCTTAGAAATTGAGTCATCCACCCCTTTCTTTTTCTCGACCCTTCCAAGTGGTGACTCTATTTTCTCCAAATTTAGGCCCTTGTTCTCTAAGACCATGAGCCTAACAGTGCTGAAGTCACAAGAACCATTTCACATGGGAGTGGGGGAAAAAATCTCCACTCACAGTGGGTCACCAGATCAATTAATCAAAGATTATCCAAAGCCACCAGAGGAGAGACAGACATAAACAGCAGTGTCCAGGCCCAGTGTCAGTCATAGAGGTAGGGGCAGTGTTAGAGGTGGAAGGTCTAGATTTAGTCAGAGAGGTGGATCTAAGTCAGGGACTAGTAGACTAGATCAAGCAAGATCATCACAGAGAGTATATGTGATGCAGAGGTAGGCAAATGCTTTGGATGTTGCGGCGGGTACATTTCTTTTATTTGATACTTCTGCACATGTATTGATTGATCCTGGATTGATACATTCATACATTAATGCATCCATTCTGCTTGTGAGTGATAAGCATTCTGAGTCCCTAGGGTTTGATGTCTTGGTTACTAGCCCTTTAGGGCACAGTGTGGTAGTTAGTAGAGTATACCGAGATAGTTTAGTAGTTGTGCATGATGAAGAGTTTTTCGGTGATCTGATTGAGATGCCCTTTAGGGAGTATGATTTGATGATAGTTTAGTAGTTGTGCATGATGAGGAGTTTCTCGGTGATCTGATTGAGATGCCCTTTAGGGAGTATGATTTGATTTTGGGTATGGATTAGTTATCTAGACATAAGACTATGGTAGACTATCAGTAGAAATATGTTACTTTGAAAACACGTGATGGGAAGGATGAAGTGGTATCTAGTGAGCGGAGACACCTCTCATCCATGTTTATTTTAGCCATTTCAACTAAGAGGATAATTCAAAAAGGGTGTGAGGTTTATCTAGCTCATGTGGTAGATACTAGAGCGATAGGGTCAAAGTTTGATAATATACCGACAGTTTCAAAGTTTCCTAATGTGTTCTCCAATGAGTTGTCAAGATTACCTCCTGAGAGAGAGAGAGAGGTAGAGTTTGGTGTTGATTTGATGCCTGGTACCACTCACATCTCTATTACTCCTTATCGGATGGCACCTACATAATGAAGGTGCAGTTGCAGGAGTTACTTGATAAAAGGTTTGTTCACCCTAGTATATCACGATGGGGAGCATCAATGTTGTTTGTAAAGAAGAAGTATGACACTTTAAGATTGTACATTGATTACCGATAGTTGAATAAAGTGACCATCAAGAAAAAGTACCCATTACCTCATATTGATGATTTGTTTAATCAATTGAAGGGGGCAGCCATATTCTCTAAGATTGATTTGAGATCAGGGTACCATCAGTTAAGGGTTAGAGATGGAGATGTACCCAAGATGGCTTTTTGCACGAGGTATGGCACTATGAGTTTTTAGTAATGCCATTTGGACTAACTAATGCACCATCCACATTTATAGATTTGATGAATCGAGTATCATATCATACTTAGATCAGTTTGTGATGGTGTTCATTGATGATATTTTAGTGTACTGTCGTAGTAAGGAAGAGCATGATAAGCATTTATGAGTTGTACTGTAGACATTGAGAGAGAAACAATTACATGCCAAGTTGTCTAAATGTGAGTTTTGGTTAGATCAGGTGACTTTTCTTGAACATGTTGCTCCAGCAGAGGGCATTAGAGTGGTTTCGAGTAAAGTTGAAGCAATCTTGAATTGGAGTCCACCAAAGAATATGACTGAGATCAGAAGTTTTCTGGGATGGGCTTATTATTATCATCAGTTTGTGAAGGGATTTTCCATGATAGGTTTATCACTCACCATATTACTTCAGAAAGATGTGAAATTTATGAGCAGTTGAGAGACATGTTGACTTAAGCTCCAGTTTTTACTCTACTTATAGAACGCAAATCATATGTGATATGTAGTGATACGTCACATAGTAGTTTGGGTTGTATGTTGATATAGGAGGGTAGAGTTATTGCAATTGCTTCTAGACTGTTGAAGCCTCATGAGTTAAACTACCAACTCATGATTTGGAGTTGACAGCCATTATATGTGCATTGAAGATTTGGAGACACCACTTGTATAGAGAGAAATATTTTATTTACATTGATCATAAGAGTTTAAAGTATTTAGGTGTCCAGTAAGAGTTGAATCTTTGGCAGAGTTGGTGGTTAGAGTTGATAAAAGATTACGATTGTCTGATTGATTATCATCCTAGGAAGGCAAATGTAGTTACAGATTCCCTGAGTCGGAAGTCTATAGCAGGGTGACTACCTATTTACTCTCGTTGCTTGTTGAGTTGAGAGCATGGTATGCCAGATTTGAGATCTGTGATAATGGTGCTCTTATAGCCCAATTGTAAGTGAGACCATTATTACTTGATTAGATTAAAAATGCATAAAGGTCATATTTGAAATTATAGAAGATTATGGAGGAATGCCAAATGGGGAAGAGTAGAGATTTTCTTATGAGAGATGATGGTAGTGTGTGGTGTAGAGATATGTCGTGTATTCCTGATGATGTGGAATTGAGAAAGAGGATTTTAGAGGAGGCATGCCAATCTCCTTTTGCTATGAATCTCGGAAGCACCAAGATGTATCATGATTTGAAGAAGCAGTACCGGCGGTCAGGTATGAAGAAGGGTATAGCAAAGTTTGGGTTTAGATGTCTCACTTGTCAGAGGGTGAAAGCTAAGCACCAGATTCCTTCAGGGTTACTACAACAATTATCAGTTCCTGAGTGGAAGTGAGAACGAATGACCATGGATTTTATGGCTGGACTACCTTTGACCCAGAGGAAGCATAATGCAATCTGGGTAATAGTGGATAGATTGATGAATTCAGCCCATTTTCTTCCAGTTAGGATGGACTATTCACTTGATAGGTTAGCCGAGATGTACATTAATGAGGTGGTAAGATTACATGGAGTCCTAGTTTCATTGGTATTAGACCAAGATCCCATATTCACATCTAGATTCTGGAGGAGTTTGCAGGATGCACTAGGTAGTCAGTTACACTTTAGTACCACTTTTCATCCTCAGACAGATGGACAGTCGGAGAGAGTGGTTCAGGTTTTGGAGGACATGATGAGGAGTTGTGTCATCGAGTTTACTGGGAGCTGGATAGACTCTTACCTTTGGTTGAGTTTGCATATAATAATAACTTTCAGTCAAGGATTGGGATGGCATTATATAAGGCATTGTATGATAGGAAATGTAGGATACCTTTGTATTGGGATGAGGTTGGAGAAGGGAAGCTAGTAGGTCCCGATTTGATCAAGGAAATAGAGGAAAAGGTTAAAATAATTGGGGATAGATTGAAAGCAGCTTCAAACCGACATAAATCATACTTAGATTTGAGGAGAAAAGATATAGATTTCAGTGTGGGAGATAAAGTTTTCTTGAAGGTATCTCCATGGAAGAGGATTCTGAGATTTGGTCAGAAAGGAAAGTTAAGTCATTGATTCATTGGACCATATGAGGTACTGGAGAGAGTCGGACTGATGGCATACAAACTGGCTTTGCCACCTGAACTAGAAAAGATTCATAATATCTTTCATGTCTATATGCTTCGGAGGTATAGATTGGATCCGTCTCATATTTTATTAGTGGAGTCTATCAAAGTGAATCCGGATCTAACCTACGAAGAAGAACCAGTGATGATTTTAGCATGAGAGATGAAGGAATTAAGAAAAAAGAAGGTGCCATTAGTTAAAGTTCTTTGGTGTAATTATTCCACTGAGGAGGTGACATGGGGGAGTGAGCAAATAATGCAAACTCAGTATCCTCAACTATTCCAGGTCTGATGCCAGATAATTTTGAGGACGAAATTATTTAAGGGGGAGAAAGTTATAACATCTGAAAATTTACTAAAATTAAATTAAATTAATAAGTTGGAGAGTTAAATGAGGTGTTGGAAGTGAGAAAATATCATATATATATATGTGAAATATAATGAAAATATACATTACATATAAATTCAAACATAAGTTAGAAAAGACAAAAGATAAATAGTAAGGAGGGGCAAAATGGTAAATAAACTTTATAAAAATAAAAAATTAATAAAATAATTCAAAAAGAAAATAAATATTAGTAGAAGATAAAAATTGGAATTTTAAAATAATTAATTAATTAATTAATTAAAATAATATATATGTTGTTAGGAAAATGAAAGAAAGAAAAAGTCAAATATTAAAAAAAAAAACTCATCTTCTTTCTTTCTTCTTATTCTTCTAGCCATGACTATAGCCATTAAGCGAAGAATTTTTGGCTCATCAAATCACTCAATTTTAAAGGTTTTCAAAGGATTGGAAGGAGTTTTGGTGGATTCTTCACTAGTTGGTAAGTTTTTTTTCTTAATTTTGGAGTTTGGATGAAAGTTATATGTATGAATTGAGTTTTTGAAGAGTATGTTATAATTTTTAGAATTGGTTAGAATGAAGTTCCAAACTTGAAGAGGCTTAGGGCAAAATTTTGAAATTTTGAAGCAAGTGTGATACATTGTATTTTAATGCATGAAATGTGTTAAAATATAATGTTAGAGATATTATTAAGTTTAAAAATCCACTTGGAATTAGTGAAAATGGTTTTTCCAAGTTAAAGTCCATTATGGCTAAAAAAGGGTAGTTGAAGGATTAAACACCTTAAAATATCATCCTAATATATGGTTTATATTCACATTTTGGTTAGGTGTAGAGTAAGTTATTGTTCCAACAATTTAATAGTGAAAGCCTTTTTGGAGAAGTTGTGGAGAGTTGTGCTTTTTGGCTTTGAAGTGCTCGTAAAGAGGTATGTATATACTTTGAATGAAATGCATTATTTTGAACTTGTTGGCATGCTATATTAGTATGTGATTTGATGACTATGCTATTTTGATGTGAGAATTCACTTAAAAAGTGCATAGATGTATGTTTAAGTTATGAGTTGCACAATGTGTTTGTGAGAACGTGTACATGAGCTTAATAAATGCATATTTCGACTACATTGAATATGTAGCTAGAAAATTGATGCAACTAATGAAAATATATGGAAATAATGAGAAATAATGGAAATTAGCATAATTGCCAAAGAATGAGAAAATTATGTGATTGTTTAAGGAATGTGTGAAATCTTGTATAATATCAATTTTCAGAGTATTGTGTTTAGTGTTATACAGTATGCCGATGATCACCTTCAAGCAAGACGCTGGGTGTCACTATTATTTGCCTTCGGTCCAGACACTGGGTGTCAAATATAAATTTAAAGTAATATCTCTAAAACTTGAGTATTACATAAAGTCATTTGGGCCCAATACATGTGAATGTGAGATGTGATTGTTATGTGTGATTTGTTTCATGGAATTGCATTTTTGTATTTTCCTTAGTTTTTATATATATCAAAGTATATACTACTAGGCAGTATTGCTTAGCGCAATTTGCTTAAAGCGCAAGTGATAGGGCTAATTCTGATAGCTCTGCTAGACTCGAGCAGGTGTAGAGTATCTTTGCACATTTTGGAGTTTTCTTTGCTCTGCTGCTTTGGACCAGGACAAGTTGCAAGGATGTAATGATTTCATTCTAAAAATGTATCTTTTAATTATGTACATTAAGTTAGTAAATATGAAAATGATGTAAATTATTAAAGTTTGTTTTAAATTTTGGGATTTATGGATATGTATATGTATATATATACGTTTGAGTATTTTGGAGAAATGAAGGAGTTTTTTTTTAAGAGTATGAAATGGTTAAAATATTTGGGAGTGCATTTTCTTGCAAGTTGTGGCAATTGTCATTTTGGAAATGTCCATAATACAGACAAAACTCCGATAAATTTTTCTCAGAGATTATTCTTTAATATTAGTATTTGCATTATTTAATCTATATCTATATTTAATTACTTGTCAAAGTATAATTTAAGGTTATAAACATTTTCTTATAATTATGATAAACTTTATAAATTTCAAGAATGATGACAATCTTATTTTCTATATGCCTATCTATGCATATACGGAGATTATATATTATACGTATATAGAAAATGAGAGTGTTACACCACATCTCTGCTTCTAATGATTTTCTTATTAATAGAATCCCAAACCTGTAACCAAACTCTTCATAGGCATATCCCAAGAAGATGCATTCTTTTGCCTTGAAGTCTAACTTGGATATCTCATCTTTTGGAATGTGAATAAATTCCCTACATCCAAAAACTCGTAAATGATCATATGAAATATCTTCCCCTCTCCATACTCTTTCTGGAATATCTTCATCAAGAGAAATTGAAGGTGAAAGGTTAATCTGGTCAACTGCAGCTCTTATTGTTTCACCCCAAAAGAACTTAGGGAGTTAAAGATGAGAGAGCATACACTGGATCCTTTCCAAAATTGTTATATTCATTCTCTCAGCAACTCCGTTATATTGAGGTGTTTTTGAAATTGCCTTCTCCAAGCGAATGCCATGCTCCTTGCTATATGTCTCAAATGGATCTCTGTATTCTTCACTATTATCTGGACAAACATATTTCAGCTGCCTTCCCATTTCTCTTTCAACACAGACATGAAAATGTTTGAACACATCCACAACCTAATCTTTGGATTTCAAAGCAAAAGCTCACACTTTTCTAGAGTGATCATCAACAAAGGTTACAAAATACAAGGAACATCCAAGAGTTTTATTACTTATAAAACAAACTTCAGTGTGAACTAGATCAAGAACATTTGATCTTCTAGAAGAATAAGATCTATAAAATGCAACTTTATATTGTTTTTCAACCAAACAATCAGTGGAAGATTCTAGATGTATACTTGTCAAGGGTAGAAACTTTCTTCCTAGTGAGAACACCAATTCCTTTTCACTTAGGTGACCAAGCCTTTTATGTTATAAATTTGATGAAGTATCTACCACTGCATTCACCTCTCCTGTACATATTTTGGCTTGTATGAAGTATAAAATGTCTTGTGTTTTGTGTACCAAAGGAACTTATGCAACCCTCGCCATCAAAAGTGCCAAGAGGAAATACAATTGAGCCTCATTTCAGGAATATGCCTGACATTATTGAGCTATAGCTTGCACCTGGTATTGGTACTCATGCACACTTTACGCATGCCAACAACCATGGCTGGAGCTTCATTCCCCATTCTGTCGTAGCCAAAATTACCACTGGTATATAAGATGAAAATTTTACGTTTAGTAGACATATGATATGAAGCTCAAGAATCAACTACCCAAGTAGTTTCATGGCCATCGAGATGTAAACAATTATCACTAGTGGAAATGACAATATCACCATTAAGTGCAATTGAAGTTGTTTCTTTATCTTCTGTCTTTTCTTCCTGCTTCTTTTTCAACTGCCTGCAAAATCTTTTCACATGCCCTGGCTTGTCACAATGATAGCAAGTGATACCTTTCTTTGACTTGGATCTACCCCATAACTTGTCATAGTTGTTTGACCACTTGTTTGCATTTTGAGGCTGTTTGGTTCTGCTTCTACCATGTCTTTTAGTAACTAGTGTTTTTGAGTTAGTAGAAGAGCCTTGATCTTTTCTCTTGGTTTCTTCATTTGATAAACTTTCACAAACTGCATCCATAGACAGTTTGCCTTCAGGAGCTGAATTACTCAAGGCAACCACCAAAGTCTTCCAACTGTTAAGCAACGTACCAAGAAGCAAATAAGTCTGCAATTCATCCAATAACACAACTTCTAGATTGGTCAGGTGATTTACAAAGTCTTTAAAATCGCTCAAGTGTTCAGTCATATTGCTTCCATCTTTAAATCTCATATGGACAAGTTTTCTAACAAAAAAAAGTCTTATTTTATGAGGATTTTCTTTCATATAAATTGGCAAGGTTCTTTCACAAGGCCTCAACATTATTCTCCTAAGTCATATGATGATAGACACCATTATCTATCTATTACCTAATTGTACCCACAGACTTTTTATTCATTTTTTTCAATCATTGTCGGATTTATTTGCTGGCTTGCCCATTTCACCTTCAATAAGATCATAAAGATCCTTGCAGATCAAAAAATCTATAATAATGATCCTTGCAAATCAAAATATCTTCCATTTTAAGCTTCCAAATTAAATAATTTGAATATGTCAATTTAAACATACTGCTAGACTATTTCATTTTCAAATTGCATAGATAATAGCCTACCACACTCTAATACCAGTTGTTGGGAGATTTAAACAAATAAATCTCAAAAATAAATTTGCAACGCAGCAGAATTAAATAAATAAAAGGGCATAATAAAAATAATTAACAAAAAGGAGAAACTAATATTTAACGTAGTTCATTATTTTTATTTGGGCTTTGTCTATGGGATAAATTTTTAATAATTTCTTCCACTAATAAATAATAGGATTACAAGAGAGAGACTTTTCAGAAAAATATTCTAAAAGCACAATACTCATAAATAAAATAAATCCAAAATAGTGATAAGTGTTTTCCAAACACCCAAAATAAAACTTCACTTTTTATCACTCAAAAAAATTACCTCACATAAATAATTTTCTCTCTCTTTTAATTTTTTTTACTATCTCTCTATATTTTTTTTTCTTACAATTTTTTTGTGTGTAACCAAACTAAAGGAGGAAGGCCTATTTCACCTCCTTTCATTATGTAATTAACGCAGTTGAAATTTGCATTAAATTAAAAGTTTCTTTGGCTGGCCACCTACTAAAGAAATTTGCAATTCTTTGATTGGCCACTTTATTTGACATTTTTTTTAAATTTAAAAGTGATAGATTTCACCATTTGGGTGGGACCTTCCAACAATTTGATTTCTCGTATTTCATTTGCACACCTATACTTCATATAAATTTATTGTATATACTTCTTACATTGTACATAAATTTTCAAAATATATATAATTTTTATTTTATTTCAGTCTATCACATAAAAAAATATTGAGTTTATAATATAATAAGTTAAATTTTACAACACAAAATGACCCAAGTCATTTAAATTAGATAATTTTTTTCTTACTATAAATAATTGATGTGGCATTCTGATATATAATTAGTTAACTCATGGGAGTTTTGCTGAATGGAAAGTCACACAATAAGCCAGCTATTGTGGCAAAGTAGCCTCCAATTCGTCTAAATTTTCCTTATATTTTTAATAAGAGCAGTCCTAATTAATGGCAAAGTTGTATAAGGAGACAAGGAAGTAGAATTGAATTAGTCAAAGGGCTCTAACTTAAATCAAGCAGAGTTCTTGGACACCATTTTTTCTACGCATGTATAAATGACATTAGAATAGAAGAAGACATTATTGTTTATTTATTTCATTTACAAAGAAAATTAGAGAGAGGGATAGATGGAGAACAGCAGCCAACAAATGGTATAAGAGAAAGAAGAAAACCAGGAAAAGAAGGAAGTTGTAGAAGGATTGCCTGTAGAGAGCAGTCCATACTTAAAGTACACAGATTTGGAAGATTATAAGAAGCGAGGCTATGGCACCCACGGCCACCAACATGTTAAGCCCAATCAAGGTGGCGGTGCCACTGATGCCCCCACTCTTTCTGGAATTGCCGTCGAGACTCACCCTCAACAAACGCAACACTAATTAGTAACTTTATTACTATACTATCACATGATAGCTTCACCCATCCTTGAAATTCAGCGCTTTTACCTTTTTTTTCATAGATGGTTGCGGCCATGTATTATATCTCATCCATCAAAATTTGGGTCATATCTTCTTATAAGAGAGAAAAAAAAAAAGCCTATACCTGCTCGTTTGATTCATGCATTATAAAATATTGTAGTTGATAGATGAGTTTGGACAAAAACAAACATAATAAGGGATTGATTATTCTTTTAAATTTATATTTATTTCTTTTCTAAATTGATAGAATAGAATTTTTTTTATTATTGTTCAAATAATATTTTTTTATATATTATTATCCAATCATTAAAAGCTAATATAATCATTAAAAGCATATTAAAACCCGTAATATATATGATATCAAGTAATATATATATATATATATATATATGAATTTTATGGTTTCAAACTCGCTGGGGTTATCCAGCGGGTCACCTGTTATTACTCCTAGAAAAAAGTAAGAGTTCGATCCTCAAAAATATATCTTCAAGGGTCGAGCTTCTTAAGAAAAAAAAAATATGAATTTTATGATTTCAATCTCAAATAACCCAGGTATTTTGGCAAGAGCCACTTTATTTTGTTTTATTAATTGGCAAGAGCCACTTTGAATAATGATGGTTTCATTCTGTGAAATCATGTCCCAATTTCAACTGTACAAGCAATTTATGATGATTTAAGGTAATAATTTTTTTTGGCTCTAAACAAAATATGAATTTTATATAAAAATATTTAAAAGAGTAAAAATATTTTAAAATATTTATTCTCATATTTTTCTCAAATTTGTTCAAAATATAAAATTTTAAATTTAAAAAACACATAATTCCAATTTGCCAATGCGAATATTTCCAGTTAAACGTAAAATGAAATAATATTAAAATTTTTTAAAAATTATAAAATATTTTTATAAAATTAAAAAATGATATATGAAATAATTTTCTTTTCTTTTTTTTGAAAGGATATGATGTAATTTTCTAAAAAAATATTGCATTATATAATACTATAAAAAAAACCCAAATTATCGATAAATATTTTTATTGGTAACTATTTTACTCGATAAATTTCCAACTAAATATTTTAGTCTTCAATTATTTTGTAGGCAATAAATTTGCCGAGATATTACGCTCTGTCCACATTTACCGAGAACATGCCGATAACAATCTAGTTCTGAAAATATTTCAATTTATCAAGAAATAGTATTCTCGTCGGTGGTTGACGACTGCAAAGCTGTCCATAAAGTAAATTTCAGATTCCGTACTAAGTTTAGAAGACAGTTTGTAAATTATCGAGAATTTATTTTAATATTATTCTAAAAATTTTCAAATCTATTAGTAAATATTTAATATAACATTTTTAAAACTCAATATTAAGTTGATAATCCATCGGTATCTTTTGTGTATCTACAAATTTTTTGTGTATTCGGTCAGAAAAATGTACTTTCGTTGGCATTTATTATTAATCCATCGATAATTCTTTCAGTAAATAATTAATATTTTATTAATTTATATATAATTTATCGATAAATTTTTTTAAAAAATATTTTTAAAAATGAAAATTTAAATTATTAAATTGTTATTTTGATTAACATATATATATAATTAAAAATACATATAAATAAAATTATGATAATAATATATATATAAATAAAATAAAATTATAACAATAATAAAATAATACAAAAAAATAAAATATACACATAAATATATACAAATAAAATGTACAAATAATATATAGAAAAATTAATCGGGAGGAGGCGGAGGCAGTTGAATCTTGAGAGATAGAGATAGAGGGGAGGTATCTTAATAGAAATTGATCCAACAGTATTTAGATCTCTCTCTACATGTGTTCTCGCAATGCAAGCTCCCGCTCACGGGCTTCTAGCTTTCTCTATTGTATTTGGAGTCGCTCCTCATATGTCCGTTATTAATTTAAGAGCAGCTCCTAAAAGGCTGCCTTCATGCTCAACTTCTTGATATAGCGTTGAAGAGAAAGATGAAAATATGGAGCTGACCTCAGAGACGTACTGAGATCCCATACACTTTCCTCCTTTGATGACTCATTAAAGTGATAAGCTAACACGAACAGAGCTTGCGCTTCCATCTCAAATAGACCAGAAACACAAGCTAAACTCAACTAACCCAACAAATGAGCTCCCTAATTAACAAACTAAAAATTATATAACTTAAAATTTAGAGAAAATTATATGAAATACTTTTTTTTAAAATACTATTTTTATTATTTTTTGAATTTACAAAATTAGTATTTTAATTTTTTTTATTTTTACGATATATATTAAAAATCTACTTAGCATCTATTAAAAATATACAAAAAAGAACTGTATTTTTATAAATTTTTTTATTTGTCTAATTGTAAATTTTTTTATTTTCCATTTTTTCAGTTATTTTTATAAATTTTCCTTAAAATTATTCATCAAAGATATCCACGGATAGAATTGCCAAAACTGGCGCAGATTGCGTCAATGACCAGTTTAGCGTCACCTTCAAAAATAACTTTTTCCCACCTTTTGATATTTGCTACTTTTATCATTGCCTCTCTCAATGCAAGCACTTGAATCACAGTTGGATTCCATAATCTTGTGAACTGGGGCAGTGGAGAATAAGTGAACAACCCTAACAAAATTAAAATAATGAAATCCAAATCCAAAGCTTATAATTTTGCATTGTGTTATGCATAGACATCTCAATTCCCCTTAATTAAGCATTAATAGCAAGTCAATTAGAATTAGTTGAATACATTTTTTTAATTCGCTCAGAGTTACTGTGGACTGCATCTTTAAAAAGATTATTAAATTATTATTATTTTTGTTTCCAAGTTACAAGTTACATACTTGCATATAAACAGAAAATAACAAGTGCCCATTTGCTTTTTTCCTTCGTACATTATTCTAGAGATATTTTGCCCATCTCCAAAGAGGAGCCAGCCCCTAATCTTGATCCTCTAACTAGTGTAAATCTAATGACTTTTTTTTTCTTCCGGTGTTTATGGGTTCCACACAACCTTAAGTTTCTTCTTCTTTCTCCTCAAAAGAAGAGCCAAAATAACGCCAAAGGTCCAAATGATCCCCAAGAAAAGAAAAAAAAAAGTCCAAACTCTAATTCAACAAAAATTTTGTATTATCTTTCTAATTCCAAGGCTTTCCGCCATGCGTGTCTGCCACAAGGAAAAGTTTAACAATTAACCCTTCGCCTCAGAAATATTATTATTAGCCAAATGTTCTCCATTTAAGGCTCTCCCTTTGTTTGGGATGGGCTAAACTATGCTTGATCTTGGGTTTGCTGCCTGTCCCCACAGTTTGAACAAATTCAGTTGTATTTTCTTTAATATTTGAAGGAGATTAAGGTCATTTCCTAAAGAAAAGTTCACTCCACAGCGTCCCACAATGAAGAAAAGGCAAACAAAAATTAAGGAATCAACGTGAAGTACAGAATTAGACTTCTCTTACGCCTCATTATCTCTAATGGATGCTCTTAAAGCCACAGTTCTCTTCTTGGTCATGTTACAAATATGCAAGATTACTGCTGTTAATGGCACTGATGAGGAATGGAAGACTGCAACAGCCACTTACACCAAAGAAAAATATGGGTCAATCACTATAGGTAATTTTCTCACTTCTAGTCCTATTATATGGAATATATATATATATATATATCAGTTTTAATTGGGAATGCAGGAAAAAAGATGAACATGGAAGATTTCAGCTTTCTGGGATTACAAGACTCGGTTCGGTGGAGTTAAAATTTTCAGTTTTTGTGAGTATTTAAATGGCATTTTTTGGTGTCGCAGAAGGAGCTTGTGGGTATGGAGATCTTCGCAAAGCCACTTATGGTAAGTATAGTGCTGGACTAAGTTGCATATTATTCAACAGAGGGAGTACCTGTGGAGCTTGCTTTGAGCTCAGATGCGTAGACCACATTCTGTGGTGCCTGCAAGGTAGCCCTTCTATCATTCTTGCTGCCACAGATTTCTGTCCTCCGAATTATGGACTTTCAGCAGATTATGGTGGTTGGTGTAATTTCCCCAAAGAACATTTTGAGATGTCAGAGGCTGCATTTGCTGAAATTGCAGAAAAAAAAGCCGATATTATTCCAGTTCAGTACAGGAGGTAAAATGAATTCAACTACAAATAATTTGCAAAACAACTCAAGTTTATGTCTTAATTGGATGAGCAAACAAACACCATTTATACAAAATTTGTGCTGTGCAGGGTAAAGTGTGAGAGGAAGGGTGGGCTGAGATTCACAATGAGTGGAAGTTTTCAGTTCTATCAGGTCCTCATTACAAATGTAGGATTAGATGGTGAAGTGGTTGCTGTGAAAGTGAAGGGATCAAAAACAGGGTGGATACCTATGGCAAGGAATTGGGGACAGAATTGGCAATCCAATGTCAACCTTAGTGGGCAGCCTCTTTCTTTTGAAGTCACTACAAGCAGTGGAAGAACACTAACATCTTACAATGTTGCACCAGCGAATTGGCAATTCGGCCAGACATTTGAGGGAAAGCAATTCTAGCATAAGAAGGTCTCAATCAGCTTGCTTGTGGAATGAGGCAAGCGTCTTGAATCTTTGAGGCATTGGTGAAGAGTTAAGCAGCAGTATCGACTATTGAGTATTTCTAGTCATATGTTCACACTAGCTTTAGTTACCACTCAAAATTTCCAGTCCATAGTCAAAGATGGTAATTAGAAAAGTGTAGAGAAAAAGTTGAGAGAAATAGAAACATGGTCCCAGTTTTGTCTGTTGAATAGACATTATTTATTAAAAGTTAACTACTAGTGACATGTATAATGATTAAAATTTTGAGGAATCTGCTCCAATTCCAAACAGCCCACCCCCACCCTCAAAACAACACACACAGAGACCCAAAATAAGATAAAAAAAAATGAGGAAAGAATTAATACCGTTATCTAAACTTCTGTTAGGTCTGGAAATCAGTTCTCATAATTAGAGAATGAGAGAAATGAATTGTAGAATCAATCAGATAAATGTAGCCATTTGATTTACAATTGTTGCACATGGATATCTCCTCTTAGAACAGTTTTAGTGTCGATCATTTTCTCAGGTTGGATAGTGATTTCCCCTTGAATAGAAGTAGGCAGCTTATGAAGTGGAGTACTGTGATCTCTCCTATTTTTCCCTTGAGAAGGGAAACATGAAACACAGGATGCTACTTGCAATCTGCTCGGAGCTGCAGTTTGTAGGCCACATCACCAACCTTCTCTGAAATTCTGAAAGGATTATTAATATTTTGTTATAAGTTTGATAAATTTCCTTACAGCTAAGAAGATTGTTGATATGGTTTTATTCTAAGATAAACTTAGTCACCAACAGAAGAAAATTCTGTCACTTTTGTGTTTGTCTACAAATTGTTTTATTTTGTAGGTGGATTGGCTAACTGTCCCTTGAGATACTAATTCATAGAGTCCCTGGCTACCAAAAAATTCTTCAACACACTACAAAATTTTTCATGACTAGTGATGGGCAAATTTGTCACGCTAAATATCTTTAACGATGGAATTACATCATATGAACACAAGTCAGGGAGAAAATATTATTGCTAATAGTTTAACGATTGATTTTCAAAGATGTCACTAGTTTAGCGGCAATTTATTTCGTTGTTAATTGTTTTTAATTGTCCTAAAATGGAGCGTTTGCTTTAAAATTTTGGAAAAAAAAGTTATAAAAAAGATGCTGAATTATTTGGGAAATCTCATATTAAACTCTTTTTTTTTTTGTCTCAATTATAATTTTTAACTATTAAAAATGGGCCAAGTTGAACCCACACAAAACAACACTGAAAAAGTCCATTAAATTTAGGTAATATTTTATTTTATTTATATTTTTTTAGTCATAAATATTTTTTTTTATTTTCATATTCTCAATATACACACAAAAACGCAACATATATAATATACACATAAAATAAATAGTAACATATACACACATACCAAATATATATATATCATCTACATAATATTTACATAATTTATTTATTATTTATTTAATTTAATTTTTTTAAATTTTATATACAAATAATATGTATATAATATACACTCAATATATAAACAACATACACAACAAATATATAATATAAATATAACAACTACAATACATCTATAATATTTATAACATCTATATAATATACACACACAACATACATCCAACATCTATAAAATAAAATTAACTTTTTTTATGTCTATAATATGTAAAATTTATTTAAAAATAAATTTAATAATTTTTATTAATATATCTTTATATATTTTTACCTTTTTTAATTTTTTGAGTGTTATTTGTAATTAAAATTAAAATTAAAATTTTCTTTTTATAAAAAATTAAATCATTTTATTAGTTGAAAATATATTTTAAAATATTAATTTTTATTATTTTAATGGAATATATTTATTTAATATTAAAATTTAAAAAAATAAATTTTTGTAGTATAATATTGTTTGAAATGAGAGAATATATATATTTTTTTAAAAAAAACCTTGTTAGAATAAGGAGTGAGGTATTTTTAAAAATTTGAGCCAAGTTAAAAAATGTAAATACTTTTTTTGTAGTATTTTTGAAAAGAGAATTATTTTTATAGGTATTTTTGTAAATATCCCATTAAAATTCAATTTATTATCATAAAAGCAATTATTGATGTTGCTTAAAAAAATCTTATTATAATTAAATTAATATATTATTATTCAAAAAATCTTACTATAATTTTAATTTATTTTTTTCCTAATTATTTTAAATTAAAATTTTTAAGATATTCATTATCATTTATATAATTATATTATTTAAATATATAATTATCCCAAGAATTATATTCACTTTTAATTTTAATCTTATACTTTATTTTATTTTTTATTCTTAAGTAATTATCACTTAACGATAGCATTACAAACTCTATATATAATTATTTTTGGTTTCTTATAGGTATAATATATTTTAAAAATAAATATATATTTATCTAACTTTTTATTATCTATTGGCATATTCATTGAGGAGTTTGGGTCTCATGAAGCTATATCACTTAAATTTAACGGATTTCTTGACTGTCATTACGTGAGAATCCAACTTGGACCATTTTTAATAATTGAAAATTATAATTGAGATAAAAAAAAAATTTAAGGTCCAATATAAGATTCTTCAAATAGTTTAGGGTATTTTTTTTACCTTTTTTCAAAATTTAAAGAAAATATGCCGTCAGCTTAGTGCAAATTTACTGATGACGACTTGTTCGTCATTAAACTTACATATATTAAATAATGAAGGAAACTTCAATAGTCACTATTTTTTTTTTTGAATATTTTCCTTTTTTTCTTCTTTTTTTAAATATTAATGAAAAAACAGTACTATCCATATAATAATTTGAAAAAATAATACAAATATAATCTTTATAAATAAATGTACAATAAAAAAACATATAATATAAAATGTAAAAAATAATGCATTGATGAGAACAGGTGGTAAAGGATGGTCCATCGTTTTCCCCTGCTGTTGCTGGTGGCCAACATGCACTGATCCTGCAGCTGCTGCTGCATTTGCTCTGCAAATTGCTGCTACATCTGCAGTCAACCTGCTACTCATGCACCTACAGCTTTGAATATACATTTAATTGTTGCTTCAACATAAAATATTTTAGTTTTAGTTTTTTAATTTTATAATGTCATTTTATAATGCAATTAAAAATTTCGACGTCAAAAATTAATTTCAATCACCTATCTAATTGAGTTTTTTATTTTATTATTTTATTATGGAATAGTGAAAATGCATTAATGGATTAATATTATTTATTCATGTTAGTTGAATTCTATTTGCTGCAATTTACACTTGAATTGTGATGAGGTACTTAATTAATTAATTATATGGTATGATAATTTGCACATTGTGTTGGTAGCATTAAAAAAGATAATAGCATTGATGTTAAGAATTTATTCTAATGAGCAATGAGGATTTTATTAAGTAATAAAATTGAAATTGAAAATCTTGGTTTTAAATTTAAAAGCTATCAATTTTAATCCATTTTGTATTAGGTTTGAGTTATATTTATAATATTATTTGCTAAATGAGAATTTCAGATTATTTTCAGATTATTTTAAATATATATATATATATATATATCAAGAAAAAGGGATGATTTATACGCTGTCACCTATAAAATGTAAATTATAAATTTTTATAATTTATTATTATAAAATTAGAATTAAAAGTGAAGAATTCAAAAGGTAAAGAATTTAAAAGACAGCGAATAGTTAATTTTTTTTATTGTTATTTAGAAAAGGTAATTATTAAGAAATAAACAATTAATAATTGGAAAATAGTTGGAAATTTTAAGTTATAAATATAGACATATAAGTAAAAAAATTTCAATTCAAACAATTTCATATTCAATAGTAGTTAGATTGAATTGAAAGAAAAATATATATATATATATATATAGTAGTTAGATTGAATTGAAAGAAAAAAAAAATATATATATATATATATGTATATATGTATATATTTTGCAATTTTTTGTCGCTGTAATGGTTTATTATGCATATGAAGATGGTGCAGGTAATATTTTTTTTTTAGTTTTTTTTTTGGGGGTGGAGAATGATATATATATATATATATATATATAATGGAAAAGTAACAGAAATTAATTTAATATATTTAATCAATATTATTAGGGTTTATATTTTTTTGTGATAGTAAATAATTATCTCTTTCATAATATAATCTATTATATCTAATTTGTGATTAGTTTATTATGAAATATATAATAAAATAATCTTTTTAATTCTTTAATTATTTGTTTATGCATATTTTTATTTAATTTATTGATTGCTTTTACAAAAAAAAAATACCAGTATTAAAAATTAGTTATTTCATGATTAAATAAAAAAAATTATACCCGTACATCGCAGGACGAATGACTAGTTTGAATTATAAAAAAAAAGAATGTATTATAATAAACAATGATGATTAAAATAAATTTATATCTCAAATTCACATATTACAATAAAAGGAAATTTATTATAATCAAAAAATAAAACCTGAAAAATTAAATAACAGAATTTAGAAAATAAATATAACAAAAGTTAAATAACAGAAAAATTAAACATAATAAGAAAAATAAAATCTAACCGAAAATTAAATGATAGAAAGTTTAAAAATAAACCTAACAAATTATAACAGAAATTAAAAGAAATTAAACTTGATTGAATGATAAAACCTAACCCAACATAAACTGAAAAGAAACTAATAAACAAATAAAGTTTGATTAATTAAAAAATAATAAACCTAAAAAAATAGAAACTAAAAAAATAAAAAATATAAACTAAAAAAAATAAACATAAAAAAGTAATACCTAACCAAATATTAAACAATAGAAATTAAAAAATAAACCAATAAAAAATTAAATAATAGAAATTAAAAATAAAACCTAATCAAATAATAAAAATTAATCAAATAAAAAATTTAAAAAATTTAAAATGTGCCCAAAACTAAGTAACAACAATTAATTTAATTTATAAAAGAAAAAATAGAGCAATAATTTATAAAAGAAAAAAAATAGACCAAGAAACTTGTATCGATGATTGAGATAGAGAGAGAGAGAATGTAACATCCGTAGTTTTAGTAAATATAATTAAGTGAAGAAGCAGAAATAATTAAATAAATAATTTAATAGGGCTAAATAAGGTGTTGAAAGAAGAAAATGACTTATGTATATATGAAATATAAATAAAATATACATAAAGTATAAAAGTTACTAAAAGACAAAAAGTGGGTAAAAGTTAAAAAGTCAAAGGCAAAAATAAGAGTAAAAAATAAAATAATAATGATAATAAAATTAATTAAAATTAAATCAATTTTTGGTGGTGTAAGATGATAACTATTAAATATTAATTTTAAAATAAGAAATAAAGGTCAAAATATCACATTTTTCTTCATCTTCTTCTCCCCCCTCTCTTTGGACGAATTTTATGGAGCTTGTAGGAGGATTTTTACTCCTTTAATCCATCCAATTCTATAAGGTTTTCCAAGAATTATGGGTGATTTTGAAGAATTTCCAAGTTAGAGGTAAGGATTCTTGAGATTTTTCTAAGTTTTCTTGAATATTTGAATATGTGTAATTTGAGCTTTTGAAGGAGGTACACATAATTGATAATATGGATTGCTAAGAAGTTATTTTAATGTGTAAGCAAAGATTTAAGGTTGGATGATTGGAAAATATGGGTTTGGTGGAATTTTGAAAGAGGTAGTATGTTAATTAGGGTTTTGGAGCAAAATTTAGCTAGTAAAGGTATAAGTGATATTTGTAGGATTAAAATGTGCTAATATGAATTGCTAATGATATATTTAAACGTATAATTTGATTTAAAATTGAAAGGACAAAAAATTATTTTATTAATAAAATTAAAGTTTTTAAGGAACTTTGAGTAGAATGTATGTAATTGGGATTTAATTGGTTAAATTGTATTAAAATAGAATTCTATTACAATATATAAACTCGTAATTTGGTTAGGAATTTAGTAATGTGGAGTTGTACATTTAAAGGATGGAAAAGTATTTGGTTGGAATTGAGTATAATTGAAGTAAGTGATATCTAATTGAATTAAATGAATATATAATAAATATTTAATGATTTATTTTAATTTATATTTTGGTTTAGGACAAAGTGAGGTGAAGTTGCATAATTGAAGTAGTGAAGGACATTAGTGAAAGTTGGAGTTGGAAGGAGAAATTAGCTTGGAATTTAGCAATTTAGAGGTTTGTACATACCTTGATTCCATATGTTTAAGTTGCATTTGCATTGGCTTAGCACATTGTAATTTTTGGAATGTGCAAAGCTACTGTAACACCCCTATACCCAATATACTTACACCATATATACTCACAATATGTAATATACGTATACCGGATACAAGAATGTTACAACCCATTTAGAAACAAAACAATCTTTAACTATAAAATCAAATCATCATTACTAAAATCTGAATAAACTAAAAACATTTAACTTATATTATAGAAATCAATAGATAAAACATTCGTCGTTAAAACATATATATATTTTCATTACTCCAAAGTTTATCCAAAACATTTGTTTAATAAGCAGCGGAATATGCAGCAGAAAATACATATTTACATCAAAATCAATATTTATAAAAATATAAAATTTATACATGCTGGCAGTTCGTCTCTGATCTTGATGTCCACAAATACCTATGATCTCAAAGTCTCAAGCCTAGACTCAACTTGGTCTAGACGAGCTCTCCGGCACAATCGGATCTACCCTGTCACCTACGCAATGAACCATAATCATGCTAAGCCAAAGCTTAGTGGTACAAACTTTGATACAATATAGTCCAAATTAAATGTTAATGCATAACACATATATGTATATCACAACTCATAACATTATATTAATTCAATTGTATCTCAATTCATGATTCACATTAAAGCAAAGACAAGCATGGACCCAAAAAGGATCTAATATGCTATTCAAATTTCAGAGTTACTGCTTTGGTCCATAATGACACCTTGTGTCTAGCCCCGTAGGCAATATATCCATGGATAATCCAACTAGATCTGAGCTTACGACCCGGCCTTTTCACTCAGTCTAGCTTCAATGATTTATTTTTGAGGCATACGACCCGGTCTTTTCACCCCAAAAATATCACATTTATCAACTGGGCTGAGCTTATGACCCGGTCTTTTCACCTGCCCAGCAATTCATAGGCCCAGAACTCCGAAAATTGAATAACATACTAGGCATACAGCAATTCCATTCTCAAATCATTTATCATTTTCTCATGATCAAACTAGGCATATTGCCTTATTATATCATCTTTTTCTCATTTTCCTCATTTCTTTCTCTTTTATATCACTATCAATTTGTTATATTATGTTTTCACATATCTCATCACAATATTTAATATTTCTTTTCATTTACAACACATTACTCAATCGCTTTGATACATTAACATAATTCAGATTATGCATATCATAACATATTTTCTATTCATCACCAATATAATAAGTAACTTAATACATTTTTCCAGCCAAATGTGTTAAGCCCCAATGTCATGTAAATATATGCAATCATTCAAAGTTTGTACTTACCTCTAAAAGCAACAACACCACTTCAACTTCCTCTTCCAAGATAACTCTCAACACTTGAATTAAGGTAGCTCAACCCTCTTCAAAACCTAATCCAAAAGTGATTTACAACACTCACTTAGTGATACACATAAGAAAATAAGAAAGAGAACTATCTAGGGCAAACTCTACACTTGACACGCTCAATAACGTGGGCGTGTCCCTGACCATGCCCTAAACCCACAACACAAAAGCTATGACACTCTCAGTGACATGGTGTCACTGCACGTGTCAATTCTCCTCCAAAACAGAAGCTATGACACGCTCAGTGACATGGGCGTGTCACTGGACGTGTCAATCCTCTAACAACACAGTAGCTGTGGCACGCTCAGTGACATGGGCATGTCACTGGACGTGTCACCAACCCAGAAAATAGAACAAATGACATGCCCAAAGACATGGCCATGCTACTGGGCATGTCAGGCCAAAAACCCTAAAATCGACACCAAAACGCCACATCCAACTATCATCTTTGACAAACCTTATCAACACCACACAAACTCAACTAAAACCATCAATACACCATAATAAACTTACATAAGCATCAAAACAACTCAATTATAAGCATCAAACACAATCACAACCATCTTCAAAACTCAAAAATCATACAATCCTCATCTCTTGTTCTTTACACCCAACTTAACCTTTTTCTTCAATCCAACCCCAAATATCTAAGCTAACTAAACAAAACAACCTCAAACATGCCAAAATCAACCATAAACACAACTGCATCAAACATCCAACAAACTCATACACAACCTCAAAGGAAATCAAAGAAATAAGTTGGAAACTTACCAAATATGGAGAAAATTCTTAAAACTCCAACTTGATCTCTTGAAATCCTTCAATTGCTTGAGTTAGAAAGTAACAAAATCTCTTTTTCTTTGGTTGATAATGGTGGTGGCCGGCCCAAAGAAGAAAGAAAAAGATGAAGATGCAAAGTTAAACCACACTCACCAAACACTTCTCTTTTAACCAAACTCTTTTTCCCTAAATCACTCTCCACCAAGCATTTAATAATATAATAATAAACCCAATTATCATCTTCCACTATCCTTAATTAATTACTATTTAAATAAAAATATCTCTAGACCATATTAAGACATAGACTTGTATATAATGTATATATCTCTATATATACAACATATACACACTCCTTCCTCTTATATTTTCACTTAATTAACTATACACACTTTAAATCATTTAATTAATTCTCAACAAATAATATATCCAAAAATTTTAGGGTATCATTTGGGATATTACAGCTACTTTGATATTGAAAACCATATGATAAGTGCATTGTTTTGTTTTATAAAGTGTAAAAATGCATGAGATATGTTATGTTGAGTTATTGAGAAATGGCAATGATATATGTCATGAGTAATTCGTGAAAAGAGTAATATATGCATGAGAAGTATGGAAAGGAATGTCACATTTAAATGTGACTAAAAGTATGAAAATTGTGTTTAACTATAATGAAATAAAGGAATAATACATGATTATGGAAAAAAAATGAAAACAGATAAAATGTGATGTGTGTTGCCTTATTTAATATCTAGTTCTAGAAAGTTTGTGTTCGGTGTTGTTTGGCATGCCATACGCCTTCGGGCAAGACACATAAGTATCACAGATATGATTATGCTGGTTGAGATACGCTGGTGTCACAGATATGATTACGCCTTCAGCGAGACATGCTAGTGTTATTAGGGGACGCGCCTTCTGGCGGTATTTGATACTTAGATCTCCAGTGTCGAGATTGGCTAAAACAATATTTCTAGGATATTTAGAACCAATGTATGTGTTATAAAATTTGATATATGTATATGTATTTGATGAATTACATATCTTTGTCTTGACATTATGGCATGATGCATTTAAAGAAGTTTTATGCATATTATTTTTTTTTGGGTGTCAAAGTATGTATCGATAAGCAAGTAGATAAGCACGATTGAATTTCATCGCGCATGTGACAGGGTTGATACTAAAGGTCCTATTAGACCTGATCAGGTCTAGGATTTGTCGATAGTACTAGAAGTTTTTTTTTTGCCACCAGGCCAGTGCCTCTTGTAAAGCATGTAAATATTTATTTTACTAAACTTATTATGTTTATATGAATTATAACGTTATTTAATAATTTTGTAACTTTAAATTTTAGATATGTATTATAAATATTTGCAATATATATATATATATACACGAACATGTGATTTTAGAGGTTTTAAGTATTATTGGAGAAATATTGGAGTATTGGGTGAATGTTTGAATATGTGTTTGGGAGTGTAAGCTTTTGTGCATGTTATGTTAACTTGTTTGGATTTGGAAAAATGTTTAAATTATAAAAAAAATTTTGACGAAATTTTTTCCAGAAATTTTCTCTAATAAATATTATTTTAATATTTAAATTAGTTATATTTACATTTATTTATTAAATAAATTATCTTTAAAATAATAAATTATCTTTTTAAAATTTTTTTGTAAATTTTTCTAATGACTAAAACAGTAACATTCTTATACTCTTTATATATATTTTACATATACTGGCATATGTATTGTATGTATATAAAGTATAAGGGTATTACAGAGAACGGGAGGAACATCAAACCTAAGAAAAAAAATCAAATGAAAGAGAGGGGGAGATGAGATAAAACTAAAAAAAAAAGAAATACCAAAAAAATATCAAACGGCGAACGAAGAAGAGTAGGATAGAGGGAGGAACAAACATATTGAGAGGGAGAGAGGTAGGGGGCACGAGAGTATCACAATTCGAACCCGAAGGCTATGACTCACATGTTAGAATCTATATAATAGAAAAATATGTGACTGTTAGAATCTGTAGTCAGCCTGACTATCCATAAACCAATAAAACTAATTTATGACAGTTATCACTATTAAAGACTAAGGATATGACTCACATGTTAAGCAAAATCTATATAACATCACATCACTGCTTCAACCGAACAACCATCACAAATCTCCAATGGCGGACACAATAAGGTTTAGCCCCCTGAATTTCTATGAATTTCTACATATACATATACATATACATATATATATATATAATAGTACATGTGTTTACTAAATCTTAGAAATCAGTATACCTATATATACTAGCCCCTACTAAATTGTAATATCCCAAATGATACCCTAAAATTTTTGGAAAATATTAATTGTTGAAATTGAATTAAATGATTTTAAGTGTATATTTAATTAAGTGAAAAGATAATAGGAAGATGTGTATATGTTATGTATATGAAGATATATACAATATATACAAACTAAGGTCTTAATATGGTCAAGAGATATTTTTATTAAATAGTAATTAAATTAAAGATAGTGGAAGATGACATAATTGAGATTAATATAATATTAATTAAATGCTTGGTGGAGAGTGATTTAGGAAAAGGTGTTGGTTAAAAGAGAAGTGTTTGGTGAGTGTGATTTGACTTTGCATCTTCATCTTCTTCTTTCTTCTTTGGGCCGGACACCACCATCTTCATCAAGGGAGAGATTTTGCTTCTTGCTAACTCAAGAAATTGAAGGATTTCAAGTGATCAAGTTGGAGCTTTAAGGATTTTCTTCACTTTTGGTAAGTTTCCAACTTGTTTCTTTATTTTCTTTTGAGTTTGTGTTTATGGGTTTGGTGGATGGTTGGTGTAGTTGTGTGTATGGTTGATTTTGGTATGTTTGAGGTTGTTTTGTTTTGTTAACTTTGATGTTTGGGGTTGGATTGAAGAAAAAGGGTTAAGTTTAGTGAAAGAGACAAGAGTTGTGGGTGTTGTGACTTTGAGTTGTGAAATATGGTTGTGATTGTGTTTTGATGTTTGTAATTGAGTTGTTTTAATATTTACTCAAGTATTATATGGTATGCTGATGGAGTTGGTTGAGTTTGTGTAGTGTTGATTTTTGGGCATCAGGATCAGAGACGAACTGCCAGCATGTATAAACTCTATATTTTTGTAAATATTGATTTTGATGTCTACATATATATATTCTGCTGCATTTTCCATTGATTATTAAACAAATATTTTAGATAAACTTTTGGGGTAATGAAGATATATGTATATGTATTTTAACAGGGGATGTTTCATCTATTACTTTTTATAATATAAGTTAAATATTTTAAGTTTACTCAGATGAACTTATGAATTGTTTTGATGTTAAACTTTTAAAGTTTGGTTTGTTTAAAATGGATTGTGACATTATTGTATTCGGTATACGTATATTACATATGTGGGTGTATGTGGTGTACGTATTTGGGGTAGAGGGGTGTTACACTTGTTTTTGGTGTAATGCAAAGAGATCATGTGTTACACCATCTTCATCAAGGGAGAGATTTTGCTTCTTGCTAACTCAAGAAATTGAAGGATTTCAAGTTATCAAGTTGGAGTTTTAAGGATTTTCTTCACTTTTGGTAAGTTTCCAACTTGTTTCTTTGTTTTCTTTTGAGTTTGTGTTTATGAGTTTGGTGGATGGTTGGTGTAGTTGTGTGTATGGTTGATTTTGATATGTTTGAGGTTGTTTTGCTTTGTTAACTTTGATGTTTGGGGTTGGATTGAAGAAAAAGGGTTAAGTTTGGTGAAAGAGACAAGAGTTGTGGGTGTTGTGACTTTGAGTTGTGAAATATGGTTGTGATTATGTTTTGATGTTTGTAATTGAGTTGTTTTAATGTTTACTCAAGTATTATATGGTATGTTGATGGAGTTGGTTGAGTTTGTGTAGTGTTGATTTTTGGGCATCAGGATCAGAGACGAACTGCCAGCATGTATAAACTCTATATTTTTGTAAATATTGATTTTGATGTATACATATATATATTCCGCTGCTTATTAAACAAATGTTTTAGATAAACTTTTGGGGTAATGAAGATATATGTATATGTATTCTAACAGGGGATGTTTCATCTATTACTTTTTATAATATAAGTTAAATGTTTTAAGTTTACTCAGATTAACTTATGAATTGTTTTGTTGTTAAAGTTTTAAAGTTTGGTTTGTTTAAAATGGATTGTGTCATTCTTGTATTCGGTGTTACATATTCATTCTTGTATTACATATGATCTCTTTGCATTCGGAGTCCCTATGATTTGATGTTTTGGTGACAAATCCTTTAGGGCATAGTGTTGTGGTGAGTAAGGTGCACCGAGATAGTCCAGTTGTTGTTCAGGAAGAAAAGTTTCTTAGTGACCTGATTGAGATGCCTTTTAAGGAGTATGATCTAATTTTAGGCATGGATTGGTTATCTAAGCATGGGGCTATGTTAGACTGTTAGAATAAGTGTGTTACTCTGAAAACCGGTGATGGTAGGAGTGTGATGGTATCTAGTGAGCAAAAACAACTTGCATCCATGTTTGTTTTAGCTGTTGCAGCTAGGAAGATGATTTGGAAAGGGTGTCATCTTATCTTGCTCATGTTGTAAATACCAGAGTAGTGGATTCTCAGCTTGATAGTATACCCATAGTTGCTGAATTTTCAGATGTTTTTCCTGAGGAGTTGCCAGGGATACCTCCTGAGAGAGAGGTTAAGTTTGGTATCGATTTGTTGCCTAGTACCACTCCCATCTCTATTACTCCATATCGAATGACATCTGCTGAGTTGAGAGAATTGAAGGTGCAGTTGCAAGAGTTGTTGGATAAAGGGTTTGTTCACCCTAGTGTGTCTCCGTGGGAAGCACCTGTTTTGTTTGTGAAGAAGAAGGATGGTACTTTGAGGCTGTGCATCAATTATCGACAGTTAAATTAAGTGACCATCAAGAACAAGTATCATTTGCCTAAGATTAATGATCTCTTTGATTAGTTGAAAGGAGAAGCAATTTTCTCTAAGATTGATCTGAAATTAGGGCACCATCAGTTGAGAATCAGAGAGGAAGATGTTCCCAAGACAGCTTTCCGCATGAGGTATGGGCATTATGAGTTCTTGGTGATGCCTTTTGGGTTGACGAATGCACCAGCAACTTTTATGGATTTGATAAATAGGGTGTTTAGACCCTATCTAGATCAGTTTGTGGTAGTCTTTATTGATGATATTTTGGTTTATTCGCATAATGAGGAGGATCATGATAAGCATCTGCGAATTGTATTGCAACCTTTGAGAGAGAAGCAATTGTATGCTAAGTTGTCTAAGTGTGAGTTCTGGCTTGATCAAGTGACTTTTCTCGATCATGTGGTTTCAGCAGAGGGTATAAGAGTTGATTTGAGTAAAGTCGATGCCATTTTGAATTAGAGTCCATCGAAGACTGTGATAGAGGTTAGAAGTTTTCTAGGTTTAGCAGACTATTATCGATGATTTGTGAATGGTTTTTCTTTGATAGCTACTCCACTCACCAGATTACTTCGAAAGGGAGTTAGATTCGAGTAGACAGATCAGTGTGAAGCAAGCTTTGAGCAGTTGAAGGAGATGTTGACTCAAGCTCTTGTTCTTACCTTGCGTGTGGAAGATAAACCATATGTGATTTATAGTGATGCTTCACATAGTGGTTTAGGTTGTGTTTTGATGCAGGAGGGTAGAGTCATAGCTTATGCTTTGCGGCAGTTGAAGTCGCATGAGCTTAATTACCCGACGCATGATTTGGAATTAGCAGCCATAGTTTTTGTTTTGAAGATTTGGCGACATTACTTGTATGGGGAGAAGTGTTTCATTTATATAGATCATAAGAGTTTGAAATACTTGGATGTTCAGAGAGAGCTGAATCTTCAGCAGAGATGGTGGTTAGAGTTGATTAAAGACTATGACTGCTTGATTGATTATCATCCTGGTAAGGCAAATATTATTGCTGATGCCTTAAGTCAGAAGTCTTTGGCAGGTTTGACTGCTTATTCGCTCTCGTTGCTTGTTGAGTTGAGAGAGTTACATGCTAGTTTTGAATCATGTGATGATGGTGCTTTGTTGGCTCAGTTGCAAATGAGACTGGTATTGTTGGATCAGATTAGAGAGGTTCAGTTGGCAGATGAGAAAATTCAGAAAGTTGTATCAGATTGCAAAAAGGGGAAGATGTGAGCGGGGATTTTTGCCCCCACTCCCGGTGAAATGGTTCTTGCGACTTCGACACTGTTTAGGCTCGGGGCCTTAGAGAACACAGACCTAGGTTTGAAAAATGGAGTCAACACCCGGACGGGCCGGAAAAAAAGAAAGGGGTGGATTTCTAAGGAATCCCCAACCCCCTAATGGGTTCGAAAAGTTGGATACGTGTGGGGAAGGTGAGAAATGGCCCAGCACCCCCACAATGCCTGGTTCATTGGAACCGGCCTCCTTTACAGGTCTTAATATTATAGAATTCTTAAGCATAACAACATTATCCATATTACACGCAACAATTGAAAGAATGCATCATTATATTAAAATCAAAGCAATGTCCAAACAAAGCAAATAAATAGACACCCATTCAAGGATGGAAACATGTCCTTACATCATCCATGTCTAAACTAATAGGACACCCACCGAAAGGTAGAGCATGTCCTTTACATTGGTCCAAAATATAAAAGCAATTTAAATTACATGATATTTAACTAATGAGGTACCCACAAAGTGAAAACATACCTCTTACACTTTTGGAAATCTAAATAAATCGATAGAAGTAAATAACCATTCATAATAAATAAATCATTATCAAAGATATTAAACATCAATCAAAATATATAATAAGCATTCATCCATGATAAATTAAATAAATCAAGCATTGAAATTAAAGAAATCAAAACATATAATGAACTACATGATTAAATCTAAAAATTAAATAAAGCAATAAATATATAATTTATGGTTCGCATCTTAAAATAAGATTTTAGAATTTTAATTACTAAATTAGGTCTTTGGAAAAAGGAAAGTTAAATACGCGGACTCATAATATACAAATGAATATTGACCCTTTCGACGAGCCCATACGGCGGTCCCGCTAGCCGGTTAGAGGGCGGGGGTCAAGGGAGCAGCGTCCCAGAAAATTTTAAAAATTGGCTTCTAGGATTATAGGTTTTGCTGTGAAAAATTAAGATTTTAGGGTTTAGAATTTAGAAAATAGGGTTTTGGAATTTTGAGTAACTAATATTTTTTTTAAAGTGAATAATGCTACTAGACGTTTTAAAGATTTAGGATTTTATATGTTTTATGAAAATAATGCCACTGTGACTTAAAATAAATAGGTTTGGTAACAGATTGTTATTTTGGTTTTACTATATTGGATTTGAATGTTTAGGTTTGTAAGGTTTTAAGGATTAGGTTTAGGGTTTAGGAAAAGTAGGGTTTATGGTTTTGGTTTTGAGGGAATTAGGGTTTTTAGTGTTTCAAAAAATATGTTTGGTTTTAAGACTGAAAAAAATAGTTTAGTGTTTTTGTAAAGTTTCTGGAAATAAGCAAAATAATTTAAGGTTTTTAGAAATAGAAAAGTATTTTTTTAGGTTTTTAGAAATAAAAGGATCAATTTAGGGTTTTAAAGTTTTGAACAAATAGGTTGAACAATTTAAGGTTTTTGGAAAACAAAGAAACGAATTAAGATTTTTAAGATATTTAGAAATAGAGGAAATCACTTAAGGTTTATGGAAATGAAGATCAAGTTATTACATCTTCAAAGATTGAAGTTTTGAGTGTATAATCTTATGAATCAAATAAAAAATAGAGCTACTGTAAGAAATAAAAAGAAATTAAGAATTCAAACCTTCGTTCGTTGGTTCCACCAAAAATTGCTTCTTGGATGAACAAGGACAAAGGCAAGGTTATTGCCTTTAATAGCTTGATTGCTTGCTTGCTCCTTCTCTTCTAAAAAGTCCAATCAATTTGTAAAGTTCCAATTCACAATCCAAGTCTCAGTCCAAAGTCCGATTCCTTCCAAGTTTTTTCCCCATAAGTCTCTTCAAAAGTTCCCCCCTCTGTGTTGTTTTTAGTCTTATTTATAGGAAATTTAGATGATTAATTCAACTTGTTTACAGAAACTAACATTAATTAAGAAAAGAAAACTGAAACCAAATAGAATTTGGTTTTGAAAAAATTGCATCGGAAAAATTTTGTTGGCAAAAAAAAAACTGCTGTGGAAAAATTTCGCTGGCGAAAAAAATTGCTGCGGGTTGCTGGAAAAAAAATTGCAGGGCGGGGCTGCGGGCCATTTCGCCTGCAAAAAAATTTGGTGGGCGAAATAACCTTGGCCATTTCACCCGCAGAAAAATTCTGCGGGAAAAATGGCCCAAATCCATTTCGTCCGACCTTTTCGGCCACGAAAGTTTTCATCGCCGATTTTTATTTTTATTTATTTATTTATTATTAATTACTAAAATAAATATTATTTAATCAAGATAACACAAAAATTATTTTGGACTAATTAAAATATATTGGACAACACAAAAATTATTTAGGACTAATTAAAATATATTGGACCGGACTGGGTCAAATATTAAGGGTCTACAGTTTGCCCCCTGCTTGAATGATCTGAGACTTTAGTAAAAGAGAGTAAAAAGCAATAAGACTTAATTTTTGATGAGATGGTTACTTGAATTTGTTTTGGGTACTTGGACCAGAGACTAAACTTGAATTTGGGTGCTTGGACCTGAGATTGAATTTGATTTGGGCCCTTGGACCCGGGATTGGGTACTTGGACTCGAGAATGGGTGCTTGGACCCGAGAATGGGTACTTGGACCCTAGACTGAATTAAATTTGGGTGCTTGGACCTGAGATTGAATTTGATTTGGGCACTTGGACTCGAGATTGGGTACTTGGATCCTAGATTGAATTTGATTTGGATACTTGGACCCGAGAATGAATTGAATTTGGGTGCTTGGACCTGAGAATGAATTGAATTTTGGGTGATTGGACCCGAGACTGAGTTTGACTAACCTTTTATCAGTTGAGAAGTCTGACTGCTCCGACTATTCTATGCATTGTGGTTCTTCACCCTCAAAATGGATCTTCATCCTTTGAGATCGGGTCTTCACCCTTGAAAATGGATCTTCATCCTTTGGACTTCGGGTCTTTACCCTTTGAAATTGGATCTTCATCCTTTGGACTTCGGGTCTTCACCTTTGAAAGTGGATCTTCATCCTTGAAAATCGGGTCTTCACCCTTGAAAGTGGATCTTCATCCTTAGAGATTTGTCCTATATTGGCTTAAGCTCTTCTAGCTAGACTATTTTTTGTCATTTGCATCTTCATTCTTTTGATAGTTCTAATGTTCCATTCTTTTGTTCTTCCTTTTTGCAAAAATTCAGCTATTTTTAGTTGGCTTTCATATCCTCTCCTTGCCCCCCAAGGATTTTTTTTCCATGCAAGCTTTGATTGATGTCTTTCTTATCTAGTTCTTTGCATAAGCACGCATTTCTTCTCTTAGCAAAATTACTGGAGCTTTCTCAAGCAATGGGCTTTCCATGCCCCCCTGATTTGATATCTTCTTTTGATTCTTTACTTCACAGGGTGTTTGTTGTTTACTTTGACAAAGAATAGACAACACAAGACAAGAAAGTACGATGTGATATGCTCATGTATGCATGATATGCATGAATGATACTTACAGTCATTCCATCGACTCATAGATCGAGGTGTTCAGCAGAAGTGTTCTCATTGGTTCCTTTCATATACTCTTTCAGGTCTTGCATTGGAATGATCGAAAGCTTTGCATTTGTGGCTTTTATCTTCAAGATGTTGAAAACACGAGTGGTGGAGATCCCAAGTTGCAGAGTCAGGGATACATCCTTTTTAAACTATGTTTCAGCATGTCAGTTGATAGCTTCTTCATGACCTTACCAATAATCATTTCCTTTGCCCAATGTGTCCTTTGGAGGTTCAACATACTTCCCTTAACTTGAAGGCTTTGTGTGACAAATTTTTTTTTTTTTTGAATTTTGATTTTGAAATCAAAATTTGGCTTTGCGAAATTATTGTCAATGCACCTCAGGACTTGATTTTCCAAATTAACATATCTATAAAATGACAACCCTAGTTACCATACTAAACTCGGGAATCATTTCTATTTAAGTAAGAACTGTTGCACTTCAGATAGGCACATACACATTACTTGGCCAAAGGTCTCATTGAGTTTAAATACTTTCTATCTCATATGCATGCTTATCCAAACAATCTTCACTAATAGACTCTACCTACCAAGAGAGATCAATAAGTCTTTGATAGGCTTGAAATGGGGTCTATAAGAGACAGATTTAAATGAAGGCCATTTGTAAGTTGGAGCCGATGTGACACAATGGACAAACCTTCACACTACAAATTTCTTATTAAAACTTTTGGGAGCATGAAAAGACAGAGCTTTGAACATTCTTCTTTCTTTTTGGCTTTAACCTGAATCTTGATTGGAATAGTCTTTGCCTTTGCAAAACGTTTGAGACCCAAATTTTTTTCTTTTTTTCTTTTCCCTTTTCTTTCTCTTTATTTTTCTTACTCTTCCCTTTTCTTTCTCTTTATTTTCCTTACTCTTCCCTTTCTTTGAGCATTTTATCATTTTGTCCCTCTTTCTTATAAGACTGTCAAGTACAGAACTTTTAAGAACTGAATGGTCTTTCTCTTTTTTCTTTGATTTTGATCGAATCTTTGGTTGGGTTGGACCAATTCAAGTCAAAATGTCCTTATAACCCAAATGGAAGCCTTTTGCTGCTTTAGGTAAAAGAGAACTCAGTTGGCTTTTTGAACCGCCTTTTTAGGTTTTATCTTTCTTTTTTTTTTTCCTTCTTTTTTTCTTCTTTTTTCTTTTATTTTCTTTTTTTCTTTTATTTTCTTTTTTGTTTTTTTTGTTCTAGCTCAAACAGAGTTGTCTTGTTTGTACCAACTTGGGTTTCCAATAATGGATGAGCGGAGTGGTATAAATCTCCTTTAACAGGGATAAATCATTTGTTACCCTGCTGTTGTCATGATATATTGGAGATATTAGGAGAACTTCAACTACCCTTATGGTCTTAAAAATATCAACTACCCTTATGGACTTGAAAACTTTAACTATCTTCATGGTCTTGAGAACTTCATGATCTTGACTAATTATTGCTTTCTTTGATCTTCTTGCCTCTTCATCTTAGTGATCATAAGACTTGTCAAAAGTTTCACAACAGCTTAGGGTAGGTTATTGGGGTTTGTAAGCCAATGAAAATAAAGCTAAAATTTTATGAAGGCTCAAAGGGACAACTAGGGATTGATATTTAATAGGGTGGATACTAGTTGTTGGTTAACCAAACAATGCCTAGATCATCTCTCCCTTAAAATAAGCAGAGTTCAATTTTGCCTCGAAAGTTTGTCAAAGAATGTTCTAAGACTGACTAGGACCTAGACAAAGGTAATTATGGAGGAGCCCTCTCTAAGTAAGTATACACAACTCAATGCTATAGAGCAATTCCCTCATCTAAGTCATTCAAGTCATGATGCATATTAATTCATGAATTATCAAGCTAGATTCTTCATTGGTTGAGCATAAAAAATGAACAAAGACTAACAAAAATTTTGATGAAAGTAATTTATTTCAAGCAACTTTAAATTTGAAAAACACAATAGTTCCAAAATATTGAAGAAAGTAAAATTGAAAAGCAACATTCAAGTTAAGGAAGGTTCGTTGAGTTTAAGCTTCTTTTCTTTTCACATCTTCAATGTTTCCATCTTGAAGGGATGATAAAACAAAATCTTCTTCCAATCCTTTTTCCACCATGAAGGTTGCTGGTGGTGGCACTCTATTGAACCTTGGTAATGGATTGTCTTTGGTGTTGGGCTTATCCGGCTCAGGTAGCTTACCACTGTCAATCAAATCTTAGATATCATGCCTTAGACGAGCACATTTATCTGTTTCATGCCCTTGCATTTGATGAAATTGATAGAAGACCTCGACATTGAAGTTTGGTGGTAGTGGATTATGTAGCGGTCGAGGAGCTAACGGTTGTAACAACCCTTTCTTTTGCAGCTTACTAAGAGGGTGTTTCTCAAAACTTAAAAGCTGGTCAAAACTGATTATAAGCAGTTTTTAGATTATAAGTTGTTTATTTAAGTGTTTCTGAAAACTTAAATAATAGATTATAATCTGATTTTAATCAGTTTTTTAAAAGTTGGGTTTTGCTACTTTTTTTTAAGCACTTATTTTTTAAGCAGTTTTGACCAAGTAAAAGACCATACTATCCCTACATAATCTTCAATATTTCAAATTTGCCCACCCTATACATTTTAGTTCCCATCAAAATTCTTTTATGTTTCTTCTTAAATAAATTTTATTATTATTATTATTATTATTATTGCAAAATAAATTTTGAATTGACATTTAAAAAATTATTTTTATACAATAAATAAAGTCAGGGACAGTTTGGTCATTTTGATAGTTTCTGCAATTAAAAACTGATTTTAAGCTGATTTTACAGAAACACTTAACTGATTATAAACTGATTATCAGCTGATTATTAACTAGTTTACAGAAACGCTTAACTGCTTATTTTTAATCTGATTATAATCTAAAAAACACTTATTCACAATAAGTTGAAAAGCTCCAGTTTTGAGAAACACCCTCTAAAAATCCAAGATAGAGGTTTCCCCAATTCTGAGAATTGTCTTTTATTTCCTTGACTGGTCACATTAACATCAACTTCTTTTTGTGTGCTTTGATTACTAGGCTGATAATTCCCTTTCTCTTTCCTTTTTATTAAAAAGCAATTTTTCTCCCTTTTCCACTCTTCAATTTGTAGACCAGCTTGGAGAAGATCTTTGAAATCTCTTATAAGGGTGTGAGACATCCTTTCACAGAGATTGGGCAGGACGCCTCTCACGATCATCCTTATTTGATCAAATTCGTCGGGCCTTTTCTTGAGCAAAGCGGCCTTATTTCTCCATCTTTTCACATAGTCCACAAAATTCTCATTTGGCCTTTGTCTAATGGACTCCACTTCCATTAAGGTAACTTCTATCTCGACATTATACCCATATTGCTGAATAAAAGCCTTGTACAACATGTCCCAATCTTTTTGAGTACTTTCCTCCTAAGTGTTGAACCAATTTTGGACAATAGGGTCCAATGAGAGCATGAAATATCTCAGAGTTTGAGCTTTAGTAGCTCGGGCAGACTGCATGGCAGTGATATACTGCTTCACATGGAGATGAGAATTTCCGGTTCCATCAAACTTCGCAAAAGATGGCATCTTGAACTTGTACGGGACTTCTTCATCTAGCTCAAATAATTTGTCAACTTCGGACATTTCTTCGGTTTTCAGTTGCTTCTCAAATTTCTTTTCTAAATCAGCAATCATCTTTTCAACATCAGACATCTCAATTTTCTCCATAGCTGATCTTTCAACAATCTTTGGTTCTTTCTTCTTGTCTTGAGGATCTTGGTAGTATTGAGCCCAATCATCATCATCAATGATCACCTTATCATCATCAAAAGCTACTTCACCAACTTTAGTCTTCCCTTTGTCCTTTGGCTTCTTAGTGCTAGCAGATGCTTCGGTATGATTTTCTAAAATTGTAGCTAGTTGATTCTTTATGGTCTCAGCTAGGGCCTCTTTTATTTCTTCCATTTTGGCATTGAGGGCTTCATCCACCATTCTTTGAATTTGTTCAGGCTCCATTGCTTTTGGTGAGCAAGTGATTGAGTCGTTGCTAGATTCTTCGCTACCGGCGTAGGTCGAATTGTCATAAGCTTTTGAACTGTCGTAATCCAAAGCTGTGAGCCAGAAAGGATCAATGATATGAGATACAAATGTATGTATGCATGTACAAACAACAAACAAGGACAATTAGAACGTTCCTTCCAACCTTATAACATCCACGCACGAATGGCGAGTCTATTTTCTTAGGTATATGGTTAACAAAATACCAACATGAGGTACCTTGTTTTCGAATATTTTCCTCGGACATTTCAACCAATAGTTATATTTTCAAAAATGGAAATCAGTTCATAATAATTCCCATTAATTAGGTTTTAATCCATTCAACCAACTAAAATAGCTTTTATGCTATATTGGATTAAAACTAAATTAAGAGGTTTATTATAAATAGATTTCTCACTTGAAAAACTAATGATTCATGCCAAAACAAGCCCATGATTAATTATTCTTAGTATAAAGTAGACTTACAATTGATTTTTGGCATTTTGTAATTTACCTAAATAATTTGCAAGCTCTTTGCAAGAAAAGGTTGGATGAAAATAATTTTGTTTCTAAGCCCATTATAAAAAGATTTTAGAAAAAAATGTATTTTGGGCTTAGTATTTGGGCCATGAGCAAAAGAATTTTTGATTTATTTTTAGAAAAGTTTTATATCCAAAGACCATCTTAAAATGTTTTGAAGATAGATTTGGTCTTTTGGATTTTAAAAAATTTATTTGAGCTTGCAAATGTATTTGGGTCATATTAGAAAAAGAACAAACCAAATAAGCCATGATTTAAGCCAAGATAAATTAGCCATAGTCAAACAACATGCATTTGGGGTAAAACCTAAGGAAAGTAACTAGGCCAATTACATGAGCTTTAGTCTTTGGGTTAAAAAGCTTAGGTTCCCATAGCAAGTATATACCAAATGGTACGAGGCTATGAGTGGTTATGCCATGCTCGATCTCCATACCTTGAGTGAAAGTATGGTATCCTTTACATAATACAACACGGGTAACACGGGCGTCCTAACTCACGCACATGATGCAATGGATAATATCATTATAAGAAAGAATAGAATAATATAAAGACCAACGGAATCAACTTCTCTTATCCCCAGTTGAGTCGCCACTGTGAGCGGGGATTTTCGCCTCCACTCCCGGTGGAATGGTTCTTGTGACTTCGGCACTGTTTAGGCTCGGGGTCTTAGAGAACACGGACCTAGGTTTGGAGAAAATGGAGTCGCCACCCGCACGGGCCGGGAAAAAAGAAAGGGTGGATGACTCGATTCCTAAGGAATCCCCAACCCCCTAATGGGTTTGAAAAGTTGGATACGTATGGGGAAGGTGAGAAATGGCCCAGAATCTCCATAACGCCCGGTTCATTGGAATTGGCCTCCTTTACAGGTCTTAATATTATAGAATTCTTAAGTATAACAACATTATCCATATTACACGCAACAATTGAAAGAATGCATCATTATATTAAAATCAAAGCAATGTCCAAACAAAGCAAATAAATGGACACCCATTCGAGGATGGAAACATTTCCTTACATCATCCATGCCTAAACTAATAGGACACCCACCGAAAGGTAGAACATGTCCTTTACATTGGTCCAAAATATAAAAGCAATTTAAATTACATGATATTTAACTAATGAGGTACCCACAAAGTGAAAACATACCTCTTACACTTTTGGAAATCTAAATAAATCGATAGAAGTAAATAACCATTCATAATAAATAAATCATTATCAAAGATATTAAACATCAATCAAAATATATAATAAGCATTCATCCATGACAAATTAAATAAATCAAGCATTGAAATTAAAGAAATCAAAGCATATAATGAACTACATGATTAAATCTAAAAATTAAATAAAGCAATAAATATATAATTTAGGGTTCGCATCTTAAAATAGGATTTTAGAAATTTAATTACTAAATTAGGGCTTTGGAAAAAGGAAAGTTAAATACGCAGGCTCATAATACACAAATAAATATTGACCCCTTCGACGATCCCATACGGTGATCCCGCTAGCATGTTAGCGGGAGGGGGTCAAGGGAGCAGCGCCTAGAAAATTTTGGAAATTGGCTTCTAGGATTATAGGTTTTGGTGTGAAAAATTAAGATTTTAGGGTTTAGAATTTAGAAAATAGGGTTTTGGAATTTTGAGTAACTAATATTATTTTTTTTAAGTGAATAATGCTACTGGACATTTTAAAGATTTAGGATTTTATATGTTTTATGAAAATAATGCTACTGTAACTTAAAATAAATAGGTTTGGTAACAAATTATTTTTAGTTTTACTATATTGGATTTGAATGTTTAGGTTTGTAAGGTTTTAAGGATTAGGTTTAGGGTTTAGGAAAACTAGGGTTTATGGTTTTGGTTTTGAGGGAATTAGGGTTTTTAGTGTTTCGAAAAATATGTTTGGTTTTAAGACTGAAGAAAATAGTTTAGAGTTTTTGTAAAGTTTCTGGAAATAAGCAAAATGATTTAAGGTTTTTAGAAACTAAAAAGTATTTTTTTAGGGTTTTTAGAAATAAAAGGATCAATTTATGGTTTTAAAGTTTTGAACAAATAGGTTGAACGATTTAAGGTTTTTGGAAAACAAAGAAACGAATTAAGATTTTTAAGGTATTTAGAAATAGAGGAAATCACTTAAGGTTTCTGGAAACGAAGATCAAGTTATTACATCTTCAAAGATTGAAGTTTTGAGTGTTTAATCTTATGAATCAAATAAAGAACGAAGCTACTGTAAGAAATAAAAAGAAATTAAGAATTCAAACCTTCGTTCGTTGGTTCCACCAAAAATTGCTTCTTGGATGAACAAGGACAAAGGCAAGGTTGCTGCCTTTGATAGCTTGATTGCTTTCTTTCTCCTTTTCTTCTAAAAAGTTCGATCAATTTGTAAAGTTCCAATTCACAATCCAAGACTCAGTCCAAAGTCCGATTCCTTCCAAGTTTTTTCCCCAAAAGTCTCTTCAAAAGTCCTCCCCCCCCCCTCTGTGTTGTTTTTAGTCTTATTTATAGGAAATTTAGATGATTAATTCAACTTGTTTACAGAAATTAACATTAATTAAGAAAAGGAAACCGAAACAAATAGAATTTGGTTTCGAAAAAAACTGCTGCGGAAAAATTTCGCTGGCAAAAAAAATTGCTGCGGGCTGCTGCGAGTGCTGGCGAAAAAAATTGCAGGGCGGGGCTGCGGGCCATTTCATACCTTTTCGGCGACGAAATTTTTCATCGCCGATTTTATTTTTATTTATTTATTTGTTTATTATTATTATTTTTTATTTTTTATTAATTACTAAAATAAATATTATTTAATCAAGATAACACAAAATTTATTTTGGACTAATTAAAATATATTGGACCGGACTGGGTCAAAAATTAAGGGTCTACAGAAGAGGCAAGATTTCCATGTGAGGAATGATGGTAGTCTTTGGTACAAGGATAGATTGTGTGTTCCTAATGATGCAAGATTGAAAAAGATAATTTTGGAGGAAGCACATCAGTCGGCTTTTGTTATGCACCCTAGGAATACTAAGATGTACCATGATTTGAAGCAATATTATTGGTGGTCAGGTATGAAGAGGGACATAGCGGAATTTGTATCCAAATGTCTCACTTGTCAGAGAGTGAAGGTCGATCACCAAGTTCCTTCGGGATTACTTCAACCTTTATCAGTGCCAGAGTGGAAATGGATCGACTAACGATGGATTTTGTGACTGGGTTACCTTTGACTCAGAAGAACCACGATGCAATCTGGGTGATTATTGATCGGTTGACGAAGACAGCTCATTTTCTTCCAGTTCGGATGGATTATTCTCTTGAGAGGTTGGCTGAATTGTATATCAGTGAGATTATAAGATTGCATGGGGTCCCTATTTCTTTGGTATCTGATCGAGATCCCCGGTTCACTTTGAGATTTTGGAAGAGTTTGCATGATGCTTTGGGTTCTCGGTTGCATTTTAGCGCTGCTTTTCATCCTCAGACAGATGGGCAGTCAGAGAGAGTGATACAAATTTTAGAAGATATTTTAAGAAGTTGTATCATTGATTTCTCTGGGAGTTGGGACAGATTCTTGTCATTGATTGAATTTGCCTATAACAACAGTCATCAGTCCAGTATTAGAATGGCACCTTATAAGGCATTATATGGTAGAAGATGTAGGACGCCTCTATGTTGGGATGAGGTTGGAGAAGGTAAGTTGGTTGGTCTCGATTTGATTAAAGAAACAGAGGAGAAAGTGAAGAAAATTTGGGATCATTTGAAAACAGCTTCAGATCGACAAAAATCTTATTCAGATTTCAAGAGGAGAGATATAGATATCAATGTAGGAGATAAAGTATTTTTGAAAGTGTCTCCCTGGAAGAAAATTTTGAGATTTAGCCACAAAGGGAAGTTGAGTCCTCGTTTCATTAGACCTTATGAGGTACTGGAGAGAGTTGGACCAGTGGCCTATAGACTCGCTTTGCCGCCTAAACTGGATCAAATTCACAATATATTCCATGTCTCTATGCTTCGGAGGTACAGGTCAGACCCATCTCATATTTTGTCAGTTGAATCTATTGAGGTGAGTCCGGATCTAAATTTTGAAGAAGAACTAGTGGCTATTTTGGCACATAAAGTGAAAGAGTTGAGAAATAAGAAAGTGCCACTTGTGAAGGTTCTTTGGAAGAATCATGCTAAGGAAGAGGCAACTTGGGAGAGTGAGCAAGTGATGCGAGATCAGTATCTCCAGTTATTTCAGACTTGAGAACAGGTATTTTTGAGGATAAAATTATTTTTATAGAGGGGGAAAATTGTAATATCCCAAATGATACCCTAAAATTTTTGGAAATATTGATTGTTGAAATTGAATTAAATGATTTTAAGTGTATATTTAATTAAGTGAAAAGATAATAGGAAGATGTGTATATGTTATATATATGAAGATATATACAATATATACAAATTAAGGTCTTAATATGGTCAAGAGATATTTTTATTAAATAGTAATTAAATTAAAGATAGTGAAAGATGACATAATTGGGATTAATATAATATTAATGAAATGCTTGGTGGAAAGTGATTTAGGGAAAGGTGTTGGTTAAAAGAGAAGTGTTTGGTGAGTGTGGTTTGACTTTGTATCTTCATCTTCTTCTTTCTTCTTTGGGCCGGCCACCACCATCTTCATCAAGGGAGAGATTTTGCTTCTTGCTAACTCAAGAAATTGAAGGATTTCAAGTGATCAAATTGGAGTTTTAAGGATTTTCTTCACTTTTGGTAAGTTTCCAACTTGTTTCTTTGTTTTATTTTGAGTTTGTGTTTATGAGTTTGATGAAGATGGTGGTGGCCGGCCCAAAGAAGAAAGAAGAAGATGAAGATGCAAAGTCAAACCACACTCACCAAACACTTCTCTTTAACCATCACCTTTCCCTAAATCACTCTCCACTAAGCATTTAATTAATATTATATTAATCCCAATTATGCCATCTTCCACTATCTTTAATTTAATTACTATTTAATAAAAATATCTCTTGACCATATTAAGACCTTAATTTGTATATATTGTATATATCTTCATATACATAACATATACACATCTTCCTATTATCTTTTCACTTAATTAAATATACACTTAAAATCATTTAATTCAATTTCAACAATTAATATTTTCAAAAATTTTAGGGTATCATTTGGGATATTACAAAGTATGTTTTGAAATATATATATATATATATACACTATAGGTGTTATATAAGATATTTAAATATGAATTATATATATAATTTTTTTAGTTCATAAAAGTTATTTTTTGAGTTAATAAAAAGTTATATATATATATATAACTTACTTTTGTAAATTTTTTTCTTTAGTCAATTTTTTCATTTCTCTTTCTTGGCATAATTTCAAAGATATATATAAGCTCTATTTGTATGAGTTTTTCAAATTTTTAATCTCAAAATCTATAAATATCATTAAATTTCTTATTTCTTATATATATATATATATAATTGCACTATCATGAAATTTCCATATCAATTTATTCTATATTGAACATGTTGGAGAAGGAAATCTTTTAAGATTTTTATTTTTTTTACTATTTTCATAAATTTATATCACTGGTGTATAAAACTAAAATATATAAAATATATAAGGGTTAAAATTTATTATTTTAGAATGAAAAATTATTTTACAAGCGTTATGGCAAATAAAAATTTTAAAAATAAAAATTTATAAAAAATAAGTTCCTACTGAGTTTAAATTTTGCGTTCGCCCTTGCAAATCTCATCATCATCATCATATATTACTCAATAAAAATATCACAATGACTAACTAAACTGATTAGAAATAGAGGTAGCAAAAGATATGCACTATAAAGTTTATAGAACACGAGTCAACATAAAATAATTACATTCTGAGTAAATTAAGAAACTCTCATGTCAAGGAATAAAAAACAGGAGTAAGTCTATAAAATTATCCTTCTACGCTCAACATGTAAACTAGAGAAAAAATGATGAACAAGAATGAATATTCAATTGAATGAGTTATATAGTAATCAATATAATACAACATTCTCATATATAAAGTGCGTGTGCAATGAAAAATAAAAAAATAAATCACATAATCATACAATGATAGGAATCAGTTGATAAGAACCATACTAAACCCAAACTAAGGAGCCAATCCCATTGTCTAGCTTTTTTAGTCTATACATTTCTCTTAAAATCCAATATATAGGGTTCACCATCATGGCGATAGTCAAACAACGCTATTCAAGCTCTGAGCAATAAGCAAGCCCTCATCACCATGCAAGTCATAAGCTCATTATCAGTCTCAAGCTCATCTCAGTATGCCGGCCATATCTTAATTATGTGCATGGTCCTATGTTATCCTAATTTAACCAAGCAAACATAGTTAATATACAACATTTACAATTATTGAATCTTATACACTAAAACACATCATGCTCTTCTAATTCTATTACTGATAATGACAATTATAATATACAATAAATAACAGCCAATACGTGTATGTCAAATGCAAATGCTAAAAAAATTATGAAAATGAGATAATTATATTAAACTTGATATGTAACATCTATAAATTAACTAAAATAAAAAAATTAAATTAAATAAATAAGTTAGAGGGTTAAATAAGGTGTTGGAAGTGGGAAAATGTAAAATGTATATGTGAGATATAAAGAAAATATATATAACATATAAAGTCAAATGGTATAAGGTAAAAGTTAATTGGTGAATAATAAAATGTTAAAAGTTAAAAAAATAAAAAAAATCAAAATTTAAATAATTTTGAATGAAAGATGTAAATTTAAGAATTCTTAAATAAATAAATAAATAATTAAAATATAATTAAATAATATATATATGCGTGTGGCTAAAAATTAAAGAAAGAAGGAAAAATCTAACTTTGCTTCTTCTTCTTCTTCTTCTTTTGCACGATTTTGGTGGCTTGAATGGGGGGAAGAACTTCATCCAAACAACAAATTTTTGAAGGATTTTCAAGAATTAAAAGGAGTTTTGGTGGTTTCCAACTAATTAGTAAGTTTTCTCTTGAAATTATGAAGTTTCTTTGAAAATTTATATTATGTGAGATATGGAATTTTGATGGAGTATTTTATAATTATTTAAATGGGTTGTAATAGAGTTATTTGGATGTGTAGACAATGATTCTAAGGTTAGTTGATGGTTTTGTTTAGGCTTGGTTAGAGTTTGGAAGAAGAAGAATGAGATTTAGGGTTTTGGAGGGAATTTTGATAACGAATGAGTGTAAATTAGATTTAAGTATTTCAAACATGTTATAATATGATTTTAATGATGAAAATGAACTTAAAATGAAATTTGAATTAGGTTAGAATGGTGTTTTAAAATTAAAGAGAGTTAGGGCAAAAATATGAAAGTTTAAGGAATGATGTTAAATTGATGTTTAATGGTTAAAACATCTTGAAATGTGATTCTAATACATTATATACATTCACATTTTAATTAGGTGTTGAGTAGATAATAATTCTCATAACAAAGTGGTGAAGGACAATAGGAGAATTTGGAGTGGAGTGGATTTTTCACTCCCATTGTTGTATTTAAAAGGTTAGTGCACACTTTGATAGAAAATATGTTTAAATGCATTTTGTTTGGCATGCTACATAGTTTTAGATTTTGAGACTATGCCACTTTGATGTGTGAATTGCATAATGTAGGAATAATTAAGCCATTTTAAGATGGTAAATGGCATTGTTAAGTGTGTTTGTGAAAAGTAAGCATTTATGCCAATTGTTGGGCATAATTTGACTACATTGTATAAGTGGAAAAGCATGTGATATTTGTGATGAGAAAGTATACAAGATATAATGAAATGATGGATAAAGTGCTAAAATATGGAAAATGGTTTAATTGACAATGTAATGAAAAAGTATGGAAATATGTATAATATGTGTGTTGCCTTATATAATATTATGCTCCAGACTATTGTGTTTGGTGTATGGAGATAGAATGCTTATAATTTGTCTGCAGACTAGACGCTAGGTGTAACACCCGATATTATAAATATTGTTAAATAATTAATTTAGAGGGTAATAGTATGTTGGATGAGGGAAATATAAGTTATATACATAATATATACATGATATATCCATAATATATACTTAATGTATATATAAAATACACATTACATATATGTTACATATACATATGTGTAAAATATATATAACATATAAACAAAATATAAACAAAATATAAATGTATATATATGTATAATTGTGGATGGGAAGTGGATAATTGGTAAATAAATAAATAAAAATAAAAATATAGTTAAAGGAAAGAAAAATATTTGTGGATAGGAAAAAAAAAGAAAAAATTAAAATAATAAAATAAGTAATTAATGTATAAATATATGGATGGGAAGGAAGATTAAAACTCAAAAGTCTTCATCTTCTTCTTCACACCATAACCATGAACAAAATTGGAGAGAGAAATGGAGGAATTTTATTCATCCAAAATATCAAATTTTATTACAAGTCCAAAGGTTTTAAGTTGGGTTTGAAGATTAATTAAGGTTAAAATATTAAGTAAAGTGGATTTATAAAATTAAAGGGAAGAAGGGCAATTGGTGAAGTTGAAGTTGAAAGGTGATTTGAGCTTGGAGATTGTTATATTTAAGGTTAGAATATACATTTGACAGCCTTTGTATTGATTGTTTTTTAATTTTCTTAGCACATTATGAATTGCGAAAATACGCTAAGTTACTTTGATATTGGAAGTCATAACAAAAGTGCATTGTTATTTATGAAATTATGTGAAATGCTTGAATTGTGAGAAATTAAGCCATTGTAGAATGGCCAATATCTTTATTAAGTGTAAATGGTAAAAGTCCATTTTATACACTTGAAATGGAAAGTATGCCACATTTGGGAACATGATAAGAAAATATACTTGAATAATTGAAATATGTGGAAAATATATAAATAGTATATAAAACTTGAAAATGTGTGGAAATTGGTAAAGATATGGAAATATGATAAGAATGAAAAATGATGAGATAAAGAATATGTATATGTTGTGATATGTTCATAATGTGTGATTGAGAACCATGACAATGTGATAGATTGTGATGTGTATAAAAGATGGATAAATGAATGTGTTATGCTATGTTGATGAGATATGTGGTAATATGTGATATGTATAATGTGATGTGTTGAGACGTGAAATTAATATGTAAATGTGATTATTTATGAGATATGTGATGGAGATCATGGAATGATATGATCACGATACATATGAAAATTCCTGAGAAGGAATGTGAGATGAGAAACATGCTAAATGATGAGAAATGAGTTGTTGAAAGACTTGAGCAGAGCTAAGTCTTGATAATGAAAATAAGATTATGGAAATACAATTTGGTGAGATGAATAATTATGTGATGTGTGTGTTGCCCTACATAATAACTCGTTTCAGAAAATTGATGTTGGGGATTATATGATAATGAGCCCGAGCAGAGCTGGGCCATGACCTGAGTAGAGCTAGGTCATGAGATTGAGGACTTGAGCAGAGTTGGGTCGAGAAATTGAAATAATTTTGTCTACAGATTAGACACTGAGTGTCACAATGGACCAAATTAATTATTATAAAACTTGATTATTGTGTAGGGAGTAGTTGGGCCCAACGTGTGATGTGATGTTGTGTCTTATAATTTTTGGTAATATTGTAATGAAATGATGAGATGAATTAAATGAGTTTAGTTGAGCAATGTGCTGTGTTGGTAATATGACAACGAAATGTTGAGATAATGAATATATGTGTGTATGGTTGGATGTGATGTGTATATGTGTGAGAATATATGTGTTGTGTAAATATTATGAAATGTAAGTTTGAACATACATATGTGATGAAATAAAGAGTATTTTATAGCAATAATATTTTTATGAGTCAAAGAATAAAGAAATGAGTGTGGTGTGTGTTAATGCGTATGCAATGAGTGATTGGATGAGTAGTAAGTATCATAAAAATAAAAAAAAAAATTTAAATAAAAGGTATATAGCATGGAGTGTGCCATGAAGTGATGGCATGATAAACATGCATTGAATTTTACATTGGTTACATTATCGAGGTATATACCTGTTGCGATTTCAGCCTCACTATCTGCAAGTGCACAGATCGTTAACAAGTAATATAATGATGAGTAGAGTATCGTTCCCACGAGGAGGTTAATTCTAAGTACCAAACAATTAAACTAATTAATATTTGGACAATCAAATTCGTTTTTATGATTTAAATAACTAAAATGACAATAAATCAAGAATAAATTTCTAATAATTTAAAACTTAGGGTTTAGTCACCTTTATTGATTTATCATGGATTTTCTAAGGTATCGATTTTATTCAGTCATCCTTTTGATTAATGGTTGAATTCTCCTAAATTAAGTTCAAGTCTCTCTCAAGTACTAGAACCAATATTAACTTTAATCCTTAAGTCTACTCTCGTGATCATAAGTAATTAAATCAATTCATTAAGTTTTATCAGAATCTTGAATCAACCTCTTAAGGGTTTAACCTTATCTCTAAGTGAGAAACTTACTTAAGATTGTTATCTCCTTGGACTAATGTCATGCTTCCACTCTCGCTCCATCACACAACATCTCAAATCAATTAATCATTGGCCAAATAATCAAAGCATTAAGATTAAAGACAACAAAATAATCAAAGGATAACTAAATTAACCAAATAGACATTTATAGCTCCATGATAAATTCAATTAAAGGGACCAACCCTAAAAAGGATTAGTTCTTCATTATTGAAATAAAAACATTACAAATATTCAAAATGGTAAATGAAAACATAATTTAAAAGGAACAAGAAATATCAAACTCTATTTCTTTGAAGAAGATCTTGACTTGGATCTTGAACTCCTCCTTGAAGCAGAATTTCACACCTCTAAACTAAATTTATTTGGATGAATCTAATCTAATCTATTACATATCTCATACCTTGGAGGAAGTGTGTTTAAATAGAGTGTTTGGAAGCTTCTTTAGTGGAGAAAAACTAAAAAAAGTTAGGCCACACCTTGTTTGGTTCAACACCTACCCAATTGTTTGCTCAAAGTCATGTTTTTCGGCCCCACGGTCGTGGCTTTTTGGTGCCACGGTCGTGGCCTGAGTTGGTTTGGTCGGTTTGAGCACTTTAGAGCCGTAAAATGGTCGGTCTGGGAGGCCACGGTCGTGGCCTTTGGGAGCCACGGTCGTGGCATTGAAAATGAAACTGCCAACTTGATTTTTCTTCTCTTTCTTGGCTCGGACAGTAGCGAAATCAATCCCACGGGCGTGGCCTTTGAGTGCCACGGCCGTGGCCTTTGAAAATGCTTCTAAATATGCCAAATCTCTTCAAAATAGAGCCAAAATCCATGCCATGGTTATGGCCTTTGAGCCCTATGGTCGTGGCTTTCCAAATGCTTCTGCCCTTGTAATTTCTGTCTTTGAAAAACTTGGACAGCTTCAAATCAAATCCCATGGCCGTGGATTTTTTACAGCTTTGGCCCTGAGATTCAAAACGACTCTGAACCTCTTGATTTCTCATCTTTAATTCCATTTTGAAGTTCAAAATCATGTATCATGGTTTATAAGACCATGTAAATTCTTTTTCTTCCATTTTTGAGCTTGATTTGTCTTCCTTTCCATTTTTCCATGATTTTTAGCCAAAATAAGCTTTTTCTTCATACTTGCAACTCTATACTTGAAATGATGAATATTCTAGCTTTCACAATAAAGATTGATCAAATTCAATTGATAACAATAAAAATACAACTAGAATAATCATTAATCATTCAAGAAGTTATTCAATTGTAATCAATTGTTGCTCTTTAGATAAACACATACCCCTTGCATTCATTAAAAATTTTATATAGTTTTAAAGAAAATTTGCCTTTCTCATATGCATGTTTAATCAAACCTTCTCCACTAATAGACCTTACTAACTCAAGGAAAATCAAAAGGTCTTTTTAAGCTTGTAATGTGGTTTAAAAGGGTTGAGACTAAAGTGACGCTTAACTTTTTGAATACCTTCCAAGGTTTCGATTGCAGCTCTTCATAATAGTTTTGGAGAGTTCGTTAATAGATATGATTTTTCCTCAATTGCTTTAGCACACTAGCAGGGAAATTTTATTTTTACTATCTTTTTCTCTTTTTTTTTCTTTTTTTATATATATTTTTTATTTTATATTTTCCCCCAAAACCTGAAATTTTATTAATGAGAAATCTAAAGGAGCTTTCCCATTTAATTTTCTCTCTCCAATTGAGCATAAATAATAGGAAGATATACCAAAAGATAATTAACCATAAAAAGGTAGATATTAGTGTTTAATGAGAAAGAACAACAAGCTAGAATATTCAATTTGGCTCAAAGGGGACAACTAGAGGCAATGTTCAAATATGGTGGATATAAGAATTTGGCTACACAAACAATGCCTAAATCATCTTTTCCCCTACTTAGCAAGGTTCAATTTCGCCTCAAAAGTTCTTTTAAACATGTTCTAGGCTTAGGCATAAGAAAAATAAATAAATAAATAAATAAATAAATGACAAAAGAGTAGGAGTCATCTCTAAGTAAGCATATACCATTGATCACTTTCAACTAAAATCAAGAATGTATTCAGGTCAAAATCTATAAAGTACAGTTCTTCACAACAACTTTATTTCAAAAGATAAATTTTAGCATTACAAAATCACAAAATTTTATTAGCCTGTCATGAATTCAATCATTCAAGTGTAAGATAGCAAGAATTTTTTTTTTTTTTCGAAAAATTTTTCGTAGCTACCCCATATCCCAACATTTATGAAAGAGTAATAAAATTCAAAAAGGGAATGGAATACATTACTAAATTTTGGGCTAAACTCCCCCAAACTTGAAGTGTTCCACTGTCCTCAGTGGTTTAGGCATTGGGTAGTGGAGGAGTTGCGCATGCCCATTCTTAAATTTGCCCTTTGCAAGAAGAATCCATCAAAAGCTCATTTCCATCCAAGTTCATCCTGAAAAACACAAAACACAAAATCAAAACACAAAAATAAAACCAAAAATAAAAGACAAAGTTTAAATAAAACATTGGGTTGCCTCCCAAAAAGCGCTAATTTATAGTCTTTAGCTTGACTATAACTTCTTATCCTCAAGGTGGAAGATCACAAATTACTTCCTTTCCCACTATGTTGCTTGCTATAGTTGACTTGGAATTTTGCTTCCCAAATTCATTATACCCTTCAAATTGTGCTTGTGAGCTTGATGAGGCTAAATTGTATTTTCCCTCCTTTGGATTGGAGTTTTGAATTTGGCAATCCTTGAGTACATTTGGAGATTTGATCATGTTAATTTCCACTTGTTCATCTTCAATCTTTGAAGCGAGTTTGCCATTTTTAACATCAATTACAGCTCCAATAGTGGCTAAGAAGGGTCTCCCAAAAATCAATGGAGCATCTTCATCCTTATTTAAATCAACGATCATGAAATCAGCAGGGATGTAAAATTTTTCCATTTTTACAAGCACATTTTCTGCAATTCCTTTTGGGTATTTAATTGATTTATCTGCAAGCTGCAATACTAAATTGGTAGGTTTCATTTGTGCAAGTTTTAATTTCCTGAAAATAGATAAAGACATTAAATTAATACTAGCACCTGAATCACATAATGCATTTTGAAAATTTAATTTACCAATTTGACAAGGAATCGAAATACTCCCTGGGTCTTCAAGTTTAGAAGGGATTTTATCCTGAAGAAGATTGTTGCACTCCTCAGTAAGTGCAATCTTTGCATTTTCCTCCATATTTTTCTTTAACCTTTGAGGAAAAGGAATAGGTGGCACATAAGTTCTGACCTCTTGCTTTAATGGTGCCTCTTGTTCAGCTTCACTTTCTTTCATTTTAGAAGAAGAAATTTGATAGATCCGGGGCTCTAGTAAAGAATCTTCAAGTTGTATGCTATTTAGAAAAATAGCATTACAATGTTCTCTTGGATTGATTTCTGGTTGGCTTGGAAGTGCTCCTTGTGGTCGAGTGTGAAGAGAACTTGCTATTTGACCAACTTGAATTTCAAGATTTCTATTTTGAACTGCAATTTGTTCCATCCTTGATTCAAGCCTGTCATATTGTTTTTCCAGCTTGTCGAACCTTTCTGAAGTTGCACCAATAAATTTTTCCAAAGCCAATTCATAGGATGGTTTTTCAAGAGGATGAATTTGGCCTTGGCTTTGATTTTTCATGTATGGTGGCTGATATGGTGCTTTTTGATTGCCTTCATTTCCCCATGCCAAGTTAGGGTGATTTCTCCATGTGGGGTTGTAAGTGTTTCCTTGTGGGAAAGTTGGAGCTCTATTTTGATTCCCCAAAAATTGGACGTGCTCCATAATTTTACAATCAGCTATATCGTGGCTTCCTCCACATCCTTCACAAATTTGAGATGATGATGACAAACTGACATGCTCCAATTTCTTGGCAATTGTATCCACTTTAGCTGCAAGTAAAGAAAAATTGTCAATAAATTGTCAATCTCATGTAAACCTGCAACTCTTTTTTGCATACCTCGTTCTGAAGTCCAATGATAATTATTTGCTGCCATTTCTTCAATTAAATCAGTTGCTTCAGAAGGAGCTTTGTTCATTAGAGCACCTCCTGCTGCTGCATCAATCATTCCCTTAATATTTGGATGAAGTCCATTATAAAAGGTTTGAATTAAGAGCCATTCCGGGACTCCATGGTGAGGACATTTTCTTTGCAAATTCTTGAACCGTTCCCAAGCTTCATATAAGCTCTCCCCATCTTGTTGAATGAAACTTGTGATATCATTCCTTAATTTAGCCGTCTTTGCAGGTGGAAAGTATTTTGCCAAAAATGCAGCGGCTAATTGATCCCAAGTGGAGAATGTACCTTGTGCCTTAGAAATGAGCCAATCTTTTGCTTGATCTCTTAACGAGACTGGGAAAAGTCGCAACCTAATAGCATCATCAGATACACCGTTAATTTTAAATGTATCACACATTTCTAAAAAATTTGAAATATGAGCATAAGCATCCTCATGTGGTAAGCCATGAAAAACAGATTGTTGAATTAAATTAATAAGTGCTGGTTTTAGATCAAATGTGTTGGCTTGCACCGGAGGTTTGACTATGCTAGATCTTGGGTGAGCAGATGGCATAGCATATTGTTTCAAGGTCATGTTCTGTGGATCTCCCATGATTTCTTCTTCTTCTTCAGAAAATGCTCCTTCTTCTAAATGGATTTCAGTTGAAGTTCCTTCTCCTCTTTGTCTTTCTCTTCTTTCCTTGTTTTGCTTTCTACAAAATTTTTCAATTTCAGGATTATAGGGTACAAGTTGAGTGTGTGGATTGTTACGCATGTACCCTTAAAATTTAAAGAAATAATGCAGAAAAGTAAAAATCCAAAGTAATAACAGTTTAATATTATCAATATCAGAATGATTGCCTCCCCGGCAACGGCGCCAAAAACTTGTTGCGATTTCAGCCTCACTATCTGCAAGTGCACAGATCGTTAACAAGTAATATAATGATGAGTAGAGTATCGTTCCCACGAGGAGGTTAATTCTAAGTACCAAACAATTAAACTAATTAATATTTGGACAATCAAATTCATTTTTATGATTTAAATAACTAAAATGACAATAAATCAAGAATAAATTTCTAATAATTTAAAACTTAGGGTTTAGTCACCTTTATTGATTTATCATGGATTTTCTAAGGTATCGATTTTATTCAGTCATCCTTTTGATTAATGGTTGAATTCTCCTAAATTAAGTTCAAGTCTCTCTCAAGTACTAGAACCAATATTAACTTTAATCCTTAAGTCTACTCTCGTGATCATAAGTAATTAAATCAATTCATTAAGTTTTATCAGAATCTTGAATCAACCTCTTAAGGGTTTAACCTTATCTCTAAGTGAGAAACTTACTTAAGATTGTTATCTCCTTGGACTAATGTCATGCTTCCACTCTCGCTCCATCACACAACATCTCAAATCAATTAATCATTGGCCAAATAATCAAAGCATTAAGATTAAAGACAACAAAATAATCAAAGGATAACTAAATTAACCAAATAGACATTTATAGCTCCATGATAAATTCAATTAAAGGGACCAACCCTAAAAAGGATTAGTTCTTCATTATTGAAATAAAAACATTACAAATATTCAAAATGGTAAATGAAAACATAATTTAAAAGGAACAAGAAATATCAAACTCTATTTCTTTGAAGAAGATCTTGACTTGGATCTTGAACTCCTCCTTGAAGCAGAATTTCACACCTCTAAACTAAATTTATTTGGATGAATCTAATCTAATCTATTACATATCTCATACCTTGGAGGAAGTGTGTTTAAATAGAGTGTTTGGAAGCTTCTTTAGTGGAGAAAAACTAAAAAAAGTTAGGCCACACCTTGTTTGGTTCAACACCTACCCAATTGTTTGCTCAAAGTCATGTTTTTCGGCCCCACGGTCGTGGCTTTTTGGTGCCACGGTCGTGGCCTGAGTTGGTTTGGTCGGTTTGAGCACTTTAGAGCCGTAAAATGGTCGGTCTGGGAGGCCACGGTCGTGGCCTTTGGGAGCCACGGTCGTGGCATTGAAAATGAAACTGCCAACTTGATTTTTCTTCTCTTTCTTGGCTCGGACAGTAGCGAAATCAATCCCACGGGCGTGGCCTTTGAGTGCCACGGTCGTGGCCTTTGAAAATGCTTCTAAATATGCCAAATCTCTTCAAAATAGAGCCAAAATCCATGCCATGGTCATGGCCTTTGAGCCCTATGGTCGTGGCTTTCCAAATGCTTCTGCCCTTGCAATTTCTGTCTTTGAAAAACTTGGACAGCTTCAAATCAAATCCCATGGCCGTGGATTTTTTACAGCTTTGGCCCTGAGATTTAAAACGACTCTGAACCTCTTGATTTCTCATCTTTAATTCCATTTTGAAGTTCAAAATCATGTATCATGGTTTATAAGACCATGTAAATTCTTTTTCTTCCATTTTTGAGCTTGATTTGTCTTCCTTTCCATTTTTCCATGATTTTTAGCCAAAATAAGCTTTTGCTTCATACTTGCAACTCTATACTTGAAATGATGAATATTCTAGCTTTCACAATAAAGATTGATCAAATTCAATTGATAACAATAAAAATACAACTAGAATAATCATTAAATTATGTGCAAAATATAGTCCTATCAATACCACTAAGCTATATGCTTAGCACGGTAGTTGGTATCGTGCAGGTATTAGAGGTATAAACCAGAGTGGTTCGGATTGTGATAGAGATTTAAAGAATTGTTGTGTGTCATGAGGCCAACTTGGGAGGTGTTGTATCCATGTATAAGATGGTTTTGATGTACTTTGGTTTTTTGTACATTTAGGTTACAATATATGTATATTAAATCAATTTTGAAAAATATTATATGTGAATATGAAAATAAGAGTAATATTGTTTTATATATGAGATTTTTGGATGTAAGTTAATAAAGTAATACTTTGGTAAAATAATGGATTTCATATATGGACATGTATTTTAAACATGTGAAGGTTTTGACAAGAATCTAAATATTGGGAGTGTAATAAATTTTATATGCAGGTTATGTGTTTGTTATTTTGGGAAATATTAAAATTACAGATAAAACTCTGGTAAATTTTTTCAGAGATTTTCTTATAAATATGTATTTTTAATAATTAATTACTTATATATATATTTATTGTAACACCCCCATACCCTATATAAGTACTATACATATACCTGGTATACATACAATACGTATATAAAGTATAAGAATGTCACTTCTAGTTTCAATTTAAAAACCTTTATCCGAGTTCAAGCAATATTACATTAGTTTAAAGAACATTTACAAAAATCATTATTCTTATTTACCAAAACTTCATCTATACATATTATTATATATTCTTATAAAAAATACAACATAATTAAATTCGCAAAATGTATGCATCACCTTCTAGTTGGTCTCGAAACACTCTTACCCTACTCGTGGCATAACAGCTGGACTTCCAGATCAACCGCATAATCACCTGCGCAATTACACAACCGCGCTAAGCCCGAGAGCTTATTAGTACAAATAATATTAAAATATACTTTACAAAAGAATCATACCTCATATTTTTAGCATCATGTTTTATTGTTCTCTTATCTCATTTTCCTTTCTCAATGCATTCTTCATATATCCCCACTAATCTCATAAATTATACACATATTTACATAGAACACTCACAAAACAATACTTACCATTTCTATTTCATATACCTATACATATACATCATTTCAACAAATCATCATTCAATGACTGATCCAAACCTTCGTGAAAACAATTCTCCCAAGTTCCACACTCACACACATTTTACACATCGTATTATATTTTCATGAACTCATTTCTCAACATCTCATTACACCATTCAAATTAATCATTATCCAATATTCAACCTTCATGAATCACAATCAATGTATCAATACACACATTACATATCATACTTCATAACATTACTTTATTTACAATTCATCAATCATAAATTACATATCCAACAAAGGCAACCATAGATCTCATTACTCACTTATTTCAACATTTGTATATCTCATTAACAACAAAGACAGACTCGGGCCCAAAAGATACTAATATGCCATTCAACTTTCAGAGTTAATGCTTTGGCTTAATCATCACATTTATCATTATCCCAACTAGGCTTCAAGGATTTAGGTTCACCAAGCTTCAAGGGGAACAAAGCATGCTAAGTATCAACCCAACTTGGCTTCAAGAACCAATCCAACCTAGCTTCAAGGGTTGTAACATCTCAATTAGGCTTCAAGGACTAGACCCAACCAAGCTTCAAGGGGAGTAAAACATGTTAAACTTCAACCCAACTTGGCTTCAAGGATCAAGCCCAACCTAACTTTAAGAGATTGTTACTCATATTAGGCATGCCACCAACAACAAACTCTGAAAATGGAATAACACATTAGCTACACAATTCATTTATCAATTTCATTCTCAATTAAGTTATCATAACCAATAACAATGGCTTCACATCTCATTTGAATCATCATAGCCAATCACAATGGCTTCACATCACATTTGAATCATCATAGCCAATCACAATGGCTTCACATCTCATTTGAATCATCATAGCCAATCACAATGGCTTCACATCACATTTGAATCATCATAGCCAATCACAATGGCTTCACATTATATCATGTCTCAAATCATACTATAATATTTCATTATTCAATTATAAATAATAAATTACCTCATCATATCCTTCACATCATAAAATACCTTGTTCATATAACACATTACAATTCACAAGATTCACAATGCATATAACCTAACATTGTTTATATAATATCATATGCATCATTATCACCAAACACATTGGTTTTACATCTCATTATTGAAATATACATAATCAATTACCTCATCATATCCTTCACATTACAAAATACCTTATTCAATAACACATTACAATTTACAAGGTTCACAATGCATAAAACATAACATTGTTCATATAGTATCATATGTATCATCACTGATGTACATATATATAACTTACCTTATTCTTAGATTTAGAATCCTCAATATACATTTGTTTAGGTCATCTTTGTTTTAAGTATATTTAAAATGTAGATACAACAAGACCTTTGGAGGATCCAACAATGTAAGAATATTCAAGAATAATTATCATTAACCAACACACTCAAGGGACACGGCCAAGCTTGTGGCCGTGTCTCTCAACACCAAATCAAACCAAGGCAAACACGGGCAAAGGACATGGCCGTGTCTTCAACAAAAATCAGGCAGTGGTGAACATGGGCAAGGGACACGGCCGTGTCCTCTCCAAAAATCATCCAACACGGCCAAGTTTCCTCTAACTTGGCCGTGTCTCTCATAACTTGGCCGTGTCCTTTAATGATTTAAAGACCAAACACTTCAAATTCATTTATACTAAACCCTAACTTAACATTTCATCATTTTCCTCACAAATACCCCAACTTATCATCACTTAAATATCAATTCAACACATTCACATACTTCAATCTTTCATTATCATCATATTCCACACCAACCATATCAAACCTAACCTCAATCAAAAGAAATCAAGACAAGAAGATAAAGACTTATATATCTATATATAATCAAATAAAATCAACTCAAGAAATGAGTACTTACTTGAATATGTTGCCAAATCTTCATCTCCATCTTCAATACTCTTAAAATCCTTAAGAAATTTGATGTGAAACCAACAAAATCACATCTCTCTCTCTCTCTCTCTCTCTCTCACGAAGAAGAAGAAGAAGAAGAAAGAATGAATGAATTTTCCTCTTTCTTCGTTCTTATCACATATATATATATATAATAATAATAATAATAATAACAATAACAATAATAATAATATAATATAATTAAATCTCCACCACACACCATCCCTTTTGACTTTCTTCATCTTTTCTTTTTGCCCTTATTATCATTATTATAATTAATTATATATATAACTCACTTTTCCTATCCCAATTTATATCCCATGTATATGTGATGTATATGTATATGTCTTTTATTTTGTAGTTATATTTCCCATAAATACATATACATTAAATCCAAATACAACAATAACTTCAAAACTTTTAGGGCATACCTTGGGATATTACATTTATAAACTATAAATTATTTTTTAAAGAATAATATATCTTCCTAAAATGGAATGAAGAATTTTCTAATGTCAAGGGTGATGGCACTCTTGTATTCTACATGTATATATATGTGGAGTGTATGTATTATATGTATATGGGATATAAGAGTGTTACATTGGGCATCACCATTATATGATTTGCCTTCAGGGTATATGCTTGGGGTCATTATTATTTGCTTTTGGGCTAGATATTGGGTGTTAAAATATTCCAAAGTAATATCTCTGAAACTTAAATATTATATAGGGTGATTTGGGCCCAATGCATGTGAATGTGATATGTGATGGTTTAAAGTGAAAAATACATAAGTTTAAAATGTAGTTACATGCCACATTGAGAATTTCAAAGTAAAGCAGTTTTCATTGTTTATCTAGATATTGGGTGATTTTCAATGGTTTGATCTTCAAAGAATACCACATCTCTGCTTCTAATAATTTTCTTATTAATAGGATCCCAAAGCCTATAACCTAACTCTTCATAGGCATATCCCAAGAAGATATCCTAAGAAGATGCATTCTTTTGCCATGGAGTCTAGCTTAGATCTCTCGTATTTTGGAATGTGAACAAATGCCCTGCATCCAAAAACTCATAAATGATCATATGAAAGATCTTTCCTTCTCCATACTCTTTTTGGAATATCTTCATCAAGGAGAAACTGAAGGAGAAAGGTTAATCAGGTTAACTGCAGTTCTTATTGCTTCACCCCAAAAGGACTTAGGGAGTTTAGCATGAGAGAGCATACACCAAATCCTTTCCATAATGGTTCTATTCATTCTCTCAGTAACTCCATTCTACTGAGGTATCTTTGGAATTGTCTTCTCCAAGCAAATGTCATGCTCCTTGTAATATGTCTCAAATGGACCTCTATATTCTTCAACATTATCTACATGAACACATTTCAACTACCTTCCCGTTTCTCTTTCAACACCGGCATGAAAATGTTTAAACATATCCAACACCTAATCTTTGGATTTTAAAGGAAAAGTCCACACTTTTCTAGAGTGGTCATCAATAAAGGTCAAAAAATACAAAGCACCACTAAGAGTTTTATCACTCATAAAACAAACATCAGTGTGAACTAGATTAAAAATATTTAATCTTCTAGAAGAATAAAATATCTAAATGCAAATTTATGTTATTTTCCAACCAAACAATCAGTACAAGATTCTAGATTTATACCTGTAAAGAGTAGAAACTTCTTCCTAGTGAGAATACTAATTCCTTTCTCACTTAGGTGACCAAGCCTTTTATGTCATAAATCTGATGAAGTATCTGCCATTGCATTCACCCCTCCTATACATATTTTGGCTTATATGAAGTATAAAATGTCTTCTCTGCTTTCTTTAGTTAATACCCTTTGGTAATTTTGCAGTTCTTTGTACCAAGGGAACTTATGCAACCCTCATCAGCAAAAGTGCCAGAGGAAATATGATTGAGCCGCATCTCAGGAACATGTCTAACATTATTGAGCCATAGCTTGCGCCTGGTATTGGTACTCAAGCACACTTTACCCACGCCAACAACCTTGGCTGAAGCTTCATTCCCCATTCTAATATAGCCAAAATTATCATAGGTATATAAGATGAAAAATTTATATTTAGTAAACACATGATATGAAGCTCCAAAATTAATGACCCAAGTAGTTTCATGGCCATCAAGGTGTAAACAATTATCACCATCAGAAATGACAATATCACCATTAAGTACAATTGAAGTTGTATCTTTGTCTTCTTTCTTTTCTTCCTGCTCCTTTTTAACTACTTGTAAAATCTTTTCACATATCCTGTCTTGTCACAGTGATAGAAAGTGATACCTTTCTTTGACTTGGATCCACCCCTTGACTTGTCATGGTTGTCTAACTGCTTGTTTGCATTTTGAGAAGGGGCGAAGGTAAACTTTTTAGTGAAGAGGGGCAAATAAAAATATCATATATTTTTTAAAAAAATTTAAAGGGAGACAATTAAGTATTTTTAAAATTTTAATAATATATATATATATTCAAAACAGAAGGGGGGCAGCTGCCCCCTTCAAATACTAGTGTCTTCGCCACTGATTTTGAGACTGACTGGTTCTACTAGTGTCTTTTAGTAACTAGTGCTTCTGAGTGGGTAGAAGAGCCTTGATCTTTTCTCTTGATTTTTTTTAGGGGGAGGGTGAGAATGATATGTATATATATATATATATAATGGACAAGTGACATAAATTAATTCAATATGCAGAAATTAATTCAATATTATTAGGGTTTCTATATGTATTTTTGATATTAAATAATTATCTCTTTCATAATATAATATATTAAATCTAATTTGTGATTAGTTTCTTATGAAATATATAATAAAATGATCTTTTTAATTCTTTAATTATTTGTTTATGCATATTTTTATTTAATTTATTGATTTCTTTTACAAAAAAAAAAATTAACAATATTAAAAATTAGTTATTTCATGATCAAATAAAAAAGAATTACATCCGCACATCATTGGACCAATGACTAGTTTGAATTATATAAAAAAAATGTATTATAATAAACAATGATGATTAAAATAAATTTAATCTCAAATTCACATATTGCAATAAAAGGAAATTTATTATAATAAAAAATAAAACCTGAAAAATTAAATAACAAAATTTAAAATAAACATAACAAAAGTTAAATAATAGAAAAATTAACATAATAAAAAAATAAATCTAACAAAAAATTAAATGATAGAAATTTAAAAAATAAAACTAACAAATTATAATAGAAATTAAAAAAATTAAACCTAATTGAATGATAAAACCTAACCTAACATAAACTGAAAAGAAACTAATAAAAAAATAAAGTTTGATTAATTAAAAAATAATAAACATAAAATAAAAAAAATAGAAAATAAAAAAATAAAAAATAGAAACTAAAAAAATAAACATAAAAAGAAATGCCTCACCAAATATTAAACAATAGAAATTAAAAAAGTAAACCAATAAAAAATTAAATAATAGAAATTTAAAAAAAAACCTAATCAAATAATAAAACTTAATCAAATAAAATTTTTAAAAAATTAAAATGTACCCAAAACTAAATAACAACAATTAATTTAATTTATAAAAAAAAATAGACCAAGAATTTATAAAAGAAAAAAAATAGACCAAGGAACTTATATCGATTATTGAGATAGAGAGAGAGAATGTAACGTCTGTAGTTTTAGCAAACATAATTAAGTGAAGAAGCAAAATAATTTGATAGAGCTAAGTAAGGTGTTGAAAGAAGAAAATGACTTATGTATATGTGAAATATACCTAAAGTATAAAAGTCAATAAAATACAAAAAGTGAGTAAAAGTTAAAAAGTCAAAGGTAAAAGTAAATGTATAAAAATAATAAAATAATAAAATTAATTAAAATTAAATTAATTTTGGTGGTGTAAGATGATAACTATTAAATATTAATTAATTATTTGGCTAGGATTTAAAAAGAAGAATTAAAAGTCAAAATATCACATTTTTCTTCGTCTTCTTCTTCTCCCTCTCTCTTTGGACGAAATTTATGGAGCTTGTAGGAGGATTTTTACTCCTTTAATACATCAAATTCTATAAGGTTTTCCAAGAATTAAGGGTGATTTTGAAAAATTTCCAAGTTAGAGGTAAGGATTCTTGAGATTTTTCTAAGTTTTCTTGAATATTTGAATGTGTGTAATTTGAGCTTTTAAAGAAGGCATAGATAATTGATAATATGGATTGCTAAGAAGTTATTTTAATGTGTAAGCAAAGATTTTAAGATTGGATTATTGGAAAATATGGGTTTGGTGGAATTTTGGAAGCGGTAGTATGTTAATTAGGGTTTTGGACCAAAGTTTAGCTAGTAAAGGTGATATCTGTAGGATTAAAATGTGCTAAAATGAATTGTGTTGTCCCAAAATGATTGCTAAGAGGGGGGGGGGGGGTTAATTGGTTGATTTGAAGAATTAATGATAAATTAAAAATCAAAATCAAATCAAAACATGAGAAAGAATAGAGAAGAATGAACATAAGATAATTTATAGTGGTTTGGATTACCTGAATCTTACATCAACTTCCTTAACAACTTGTTAAGATTCCACTAGTTTTGACTTTTTACAAGCTTAACTCTAACTTGGTGTTTTTCACAAGCTCACACCAAACTTAAAAATGGTTTGAGATCAATCCTCACAACCCTTATAAGAGTTTTTCCAGGCTCACGCTCACAACCTAAGTGTTTCCAAGCTCACACTCAAACTTTTGATGGTGTTTCTAATGCTCACACCCAACACTCTAACAATTCAATTGTTAATGTAGTAAACGAAAGTGAAAGTATATTGCTTAGGCTATTACAATAAAAAATTACCCTTAAACAAGATGTTTCTTTGGATATTTATAGCCAATTTAATCTAACTAGCCATTATAAGTCATGTGATATATTTAATTGGGCTAGTATCTGTGTTACCAAATATTTTTCATAGAAAGCGGTCATCTTAACACATAGGATAGTCACCTAGGCATGTTGGCTGGTCGTCTGTTACACAGGGAGTGTCGCTCCATTTGAAAATTCTTCCAACGATCAAATGTGAGTGCTCTGCTGGTGGAATCTTGCCCATGTTGTGGCTATCGGGACGGTAGCTCAAACAGTCAAGATGATCACCCTTTTTGAATTCAAATCTATTTTTACAATGGTCATTCCACGTGCCACTTCTTCACTTAACAAAGTAATTTTCCGCCAAAATATGAAAGGGATGATCGCGCTAATTATGAAATAACGGTCAGATTGGGTGTCTTGCATAGAACTTCTGGGCACACCTAAGACTGTGAATAGTACTGCCAATCCTTGTGATTTTCTCTCAAAATGCATGGATGGTCTCTTTTGAGAAGGGACGATCATGATAAGGTACAAAGAGACCGCTCCTCAGACCGTGCCTATCACCGCGTTCCCTACTATAAGTGCTGGAGATTCTGTCACTTAAGGTGCAATCATACTAATACATGGATGATCACTAGAAGCTCTATCACAATCACTCCTAAGGTCAAGTTTATGACTGCAAACCCTGCTATAATTCAATTTGTTCTTTAAAGCTTAAGGGACGATCACGTGTTTGCTTAGGATGACCACTATATTTGCTCTATTCAGGCAATATATTGAGCAACTATTTCCTGCATCAAGTAACTTAAAAACATGTTAAATGTATCATTCAATTTGAGTGGTAAAGATCAAAATTGACATTATTTGGCTAATAATCTCCCTCTTTTTTACTTTGGCAATCAAATGGAAAGATGATAAAAGATAAGCAAAATAATGACAATCTTTGATTTTAAGTTTTAGGCAACAAACTTTGATTTGAGGTTTCTTTTATTCTCCCCCTGAATGTATGCTTATCCAAGAGGATTAAGATGATTATTATTTCGTTTAAATTGCCTTTTACTTTAGCCAATGTAATGCATGCAACTTAATTCAAACATCTTATCTTTTCCAATCTTATCTTTTCCTATCTTCTCCCCCTGTGACATAGGTAAAAAGAGAAATGAAATACAAAACATTAATAAAAAAAGATGAAGGCATGAAAACTAAATGTTCATTCAAAAAAAGCAAAACATGAGGTACAAGAATCAAACAAAACAACATAAAGACAAATAGAACAAAACAACAACATAAACATAAAAACATAAAGACATAGAACAACAACAAAGAGAGTTTATGAATCTTCATCCTCAGGTTCTTCTTCTTTTGTAGGTGCATTCCCTTTGTTAAGAGGAGCATGCACACTGCTGCTGGAACTGGTGCTAGCATCATCTCCTAAGGATTCTTCTTCAAAAGGGCTTATTTCAGGATCACTTACATCCCATTCCTTTAGATCACATTGAGGCAACTCCATCTTGTCTTACATGTCATATAGATCGCGGTGCATATGGGATATAAGATAAATTCTTTTGTTCAAGTGCCAAAACCTTTTGGATACTTTTTGAAGTGAGAGAGCTTCTTGGAAAGAGATTTGATGGCTTTAAGGATGAGTTTAGTTGAGGAGCTGATTTTGCAAGGTTTGGAGGTAGATGGTTTGTGAGGCATTTCCATAACAACCTCCATATATTCTCCTTCTCCTTCTATGGTGTATCTTGGTCTCTTCTTATGCCTGCCCACCACACCCTTCTTGCCAAAGATGTAAACATAAGAGCCATCAATTTTCCTAACACATCCAGCATGCTCTAAATACTCCATGGTGATGGCACTAGAGGAGAGGTCAAATGGATTTCTCAATGTAGCTAGATTGAGGTCATTCAACAAATGCAAGTGTCTAGCTATTTGAATGATATGTGAGGAAAGAAAGAAGGTTCTCGACCTTATAACATCTAAAATTTTTGAAAATTAAATAAAATAAATTAAAATTAAATTGGATAAATTAAATTAATGATTTTAAATGAAAAAGTGGAATGCATATGTGATATATATGCAAAATATACATAATATATACAAGTTAATAAAAAATTAACTCTTTTAAAAGAAAGTCAAAGTCAAAGGGTATTTTGGTAATTAAACTTCAAAAATTAAAATTTATAAAAATAATTCAAAAATATTTTATTTTTGTATGGAAGATATGAATTTTGGATTTAATTAATTAATTAATTAATAATATAATTAAATAATATATATATATATGTGTGGTTTAAAAGAAAGTGAAAGAAAGAGAAAATTTATTTTTGTTCTTCTTCCTCTTCTTCCTTCTTCAAGGCTGAATTCCATGGTTGTCCAAACCCAAGGATTTTCTTCTTCCATACTCAGTAAATTGAATGATTTCAAGGATTTAAGTTGAATTTTTAAGGATTTCCTCCATATTTAGTAAGCTTTCTAATTTTTTCTTTGAATTTCCATAAAAATAAGAATATGTTGATTTTAGGTTTATGAAGTGGTAGGATTTAATTGTCTATTTGGGCATGAATGAAGTTTTTTTAAGTAGTTAACAATGATTTTAAGGTTGGATTAAAGAAATGGTTAAGTTTGAGTAAAGATTGGTGAAGAGAGAGAATTTAGGGTTATGAAATTTTTGGGTTTGTGAAATCATATAATTTAATTATGCAATTTGTTTCCAAATGGGTTGTTTTGATGCGTAAACAAGTATTTTAAAGTCAAATGTTGGGGTTGGATAAGTTTGGATGGAGTTTGAGAATGGAAGTTTTGATTTAGGGTTTTGGAAAAATGATTTTTCAAAGTATGTTGAATTGCTTGATTTTATTGTCTAAAGCATGTTGTTTGATGATATTAATGAAGAAAATAAGAATGAAATGATAATTGGATTGATTTGGAATGGAAAACCTTCAATGGGAAAGGTTATGCCATTTTAGGGTTTTGGACGTAAGTATGTGTTTATGTAATATAAATGATTTAAACATGTTAAAATATGTTTTTAATAATATAAATAAACTTAAAACACCAAATTAAATGGCTTAATATGGTTTTCCAAAGTTAAAGTGAGGTTAAGCTTAACTTTGGGGTTTTGATTTGAATGATGTCTAATTATGATTTAAGATTGGAAATGCCTTTAAATGTGATACTAAATGATTATTTATGATCACATTTGGCATAGCCATTGAGAGGAAGTAGTTTGGTCAATCCAAGTGTTGAAGGGTAACTTGGAAGAGGAAGTTGGAGGTTGATTTTGAGCTTGCCTTTGAGAGCTTATAGAGGTATGTACAAACTCTTGATAAATGTGGCATAATTGAATTACATTTGGGCTTAACACATTTTGGTTGAAAAATGTGTTAAGCTACTTGATGCATTGATTATTCATGAATAATGTGATATGATGTGTACAATGTAATATATTGCATTAAATGCATTGTGAAAAGTCATTGTTAATGGCTAAATTGCATAAAATGTGAATTATGTGAATAACATGAAAATAAACCAAAGTGATATTTTGATTTTGATATGAAATGTGATATTTTGTGGTGAAATGATGAAATAAAATGTAATGACATTGATATGAATGAGAAAAAAAATGAAAATGATGCAATGTGATGAAAAAATGAAAAAAAATGAGACAATGTGAGAAAAATGTAAAAATGAAGCAGTGTGCCTAGTTGAATATGAGAAAATGATAAAAAGTTGAATATGAAACAATTGTGTGCCTAATATGTTATTCAATTTTTAGAGTTATGTGTTTGGCGGCATGCCTATGCGGTTATCCTCATTATTTACCTCCGGGGCTAGCTTTTGAGCAATTACTTGATTTACCTTCGGGGCTAGACGCTTGGAGTCACTGTGACATTTTTTTGCCTTCGGGGCTAGATTTTGAGCAATTATTATGATTTACCTTTGGGTCTAGACACATGGTGTCAATTTAGACCAAAAAAATAACTCTAAAATTTGAATAACATATTAAATCTTTTGGGCCCATGCTTGTGTTTATTCTTGTATGAATTATTGAATGATGAAATAATATGATTTAAAGTGAGCTTGAATGCCACATTGTGACAGAGCATAAATGCATTATGCATTGGCATTGTATTTAAGTTTTATTATTATCAAGTTTGTACCGTTAGGCTTTTAGCTTAGTACGATTGTAATTCATCGCGTAGGTGACAGGGGTGATCCGGTTGAGCCGGAGAGTTCGTCTAGACCGAGCCGGGTCTAGATTTGAGATTTTGTTTGTAGAGTTATTTTTGGAGCATCAAAATCAGAGACACTGCCAGCATGTATATATTTTATATTACATTTTGTTGTTATGTATATTATATTATATTTTGATGTATATATTGTAAATTTAAAAGAATGTTTTGGTTAAAGTTGTAATGTGGGTTATATATGTGTTTTAGATAAATATATATATATATATGTATAAATGTTTTGAGAAATTTGGAGAAATTAAGGAGTTTGAATGAAATGTATGAATGGATTTTATTAGTGTTTTTTTATGCAGGTTGAGGTTGGTTGAAATTTGGGAATGTCTAAATTACAGACAAAACTTTGATGAATTTTTCCTAGAGAGTTTAAAATAAAACTCTATTTTAGAACATATAATTTATAAAGAATATTTATTTATTATTTAATTATACATTTAAAAGCATTTTGGGGTTTAAATTTGAAATGTGAAAATTTTTATTTTTACCGGGTCATGACATTTTTATACCGTATATGTATATTTTATATATACTGGATATATATATATATATATTATGTATATAAGGTATAAGGGTGTTACAGACCTAGTAGTTGCATGATGATATAGTGTATATATCAAGAATTTGGGTGTTTTGATGGGTATGTTATGAGTAAAGGCATATAGGAAAATTAAGTCCCTTTTAGTGACTTTTTCATTTCCATCAGCCCTTTGATGGATGGTGTAGGTAATGATCCTTTGAAGTATCCAATGGGTGAGTGATTTGATGTGTCTAGCCTTGGATTCCTTCACAAAGGATTTCTCTACAGAGATTTCCTGCCAAAAGGTAGAGAGGATTTGGTTAGAAAAAGCTATATCATTGTAAGATGTGGCTCTACCAGTAGGAAAGTCCCAAAATTTGGCAAAATCTTCTAAGGTTAAGGCAAAGTATTGGTCAAATAACTTAAACCTAATTCCATACTAACCTAGGGCAGAATTTTCACTCTTCTCTATTTGAAGGGACATGAGAAATTCTCTACTTAAACTATGGTAACCTACCTCATCTAAAAAAATAAATTTTCTTTGCCCAAGAACATTTAGAAATCTATCAATTTCATCCTTGATGTTTAAGGCTATAAGCATGCCTCCAAAGGGGCTTTTGGTTCCCTCCATCTTCTTTCTCTTAAGCATAACATATCTTATGTCTTCCTCAGAGGTCTGGTGATGGGGTTTATAGATTTTCTCACCTCTTCTAGATGGTGGAGGAGAGGAAGGAGCTTCTGGCTGTTCCCTAATGAAAATGCCCAAAGGTTTCTTCCCTTTTCCCTTTCCCTTAGATGGAATTTTCTTCTTGGGAGTCATTTGTTAGTTGAGAAAGGAAGAGAGATAGAAAATAGAGATTTTTTTTGAATTGGGAGGATTTTGAGATGATCTTAGTGTTTGAGATTAGTTGATATGATAAGAGTGATCAAAGAAGTGTACAACTAAATTTTAGAAGGTTTAAATAGAGAAATGGTGAAAACTAGCCATTTCTAGCTGTTAGAGATTAAGAAATTGAAAACTGGCACACTACTAATGGTTAAAAAATATTATGTAGAGTGTATAGGGTGCGATTGCCTTTTTGCATAAGGATGCTCGCTAAAGAGCATGGTTCAACTGTTATACAGTGTGGGGCACTCGCTACCTATGAGAAAACCTGTAATGGTCAAGACTTTTTAAATTCTCAATACCGTCCAACTCATTTTCCCAACTGCTCGCTGATGGGGTATCTAGGATGAGACAAACCAATGGGCTCGCGACTGCTATATAGGGCAGGATGACAGCACCAAACAGAGAAAAGCAAAGAAAGAAAGAAAAAATAGACTTTTACATGGACAATTATGATCAAATTTGATGCTTTAAATTGAGAATAAAATCTTTCAAACACAATAGAATAAGTTGAATGCATATGGTTTATTCATTCAAGGAGCTTCCATCAATGATGCTTAAGTTGTGCTTGATGAAGTTTAGTCTATCTTCATTTAATGGTTTTGTAAAGATATCAGCAAGTTGGTTTTGTGTATCAATGAATTCTAAGACAACATTTTGGTTTTGTATATTATCTCTTAAGAAATGATGCCTAATATCTATATGTTTAGACCTAGAATGTTGAATTGGATTCTTGGATAGGTTAATGGCACTAGTATTGTCACTCTTAATAGGAATATGATTAAATGTTTTTTAATAATAAATCAATTATTGCTTCATCCATAGAACTTGTGTACAACAAAAACATGCAGCAACATATTGGTTTCCACTGTAGATAAAGCAACCAACACTTGTTTCTTACTAAATCAAGAAACTAGGCATCCACCAAGAAAATGACATGCCCCGGTCTTGCTTTTTCTATCCAAAAAACTACCAGCGTAATCCGCATTCGGAAAGCCTAAAATGTCAAAGGATGTATTTCTAGGATACCAAAGTCCTAAATGTAATATATCATTCAAATATTTCAAAATTCTTTTAGTGGCATTCAAATATGATTCTTTAGGACAAGATTGATATCTAACACATAAGCATACACTAAACATAATATCAGCCTAGAAGCAGTTAAGTAAGGTAGTGATCCAATAATACCTCAATATTTCTTCTCATCAACTACCTTACTACTTTCATCTTTGTCAAGTTTCAAGGATGTGCTTATGGAAGTCTTGCTAGTCTTATAACCATCCATTCCAAATTTATTGAGAAGTTCCTTTGTGTACTTGGATTGGTTGATGAAGATCTCATTCTTGCATTGCTTGATTTGTAGTCCAAGGAAGAATTTGAGTTCACCCATCATGCTCATTTCAAATTCCCTAGTCATACAAGAAGCAAAATCATTGCATAAAGATTCATTAGTTACACCAAATATAATGTCATCAACATAAATTTACACAATCAAAATGTTATGCATTTTCTTTGTAACAAAAAGAGTTGTGTTAACTTTGCCTTTTAAAAAACTATTTTCAAGCAATTACCCACTACGTCTATCATACCATGCTCTTTGGTAAGTTTAAAAACATGATTTGAAAATTTATAGTCTTCAAAACCGGGAGGTTGTTCAACATAAACTTCCTCATTTATAAACCCATTTAGAAATTTAATTTTAACATACATTTGAAAAAGTTTAAAATTCATGTGACATGCAAATGCAAGCAATATTCTAATAGCTTATAATCCAGCAACAAGAGCAAATGTCTCATCATAGTCAATGCCTTCCTCTTGGTTATACCCTTTGGCTATCAATCTAGCGTTATTTCTAGTAATGAGACCATTTTCATCAAGCTTATTCCTACATATCTATTTGCATCCAATAATTGGATAGTCTTTAGGTCTAGGAACAAGTTCCCATATATTATTTCTCTTAAGTTGGTTGAGTTCATCTTACATAGCAATCACTCAACTTTCATCACTTAGAGCCTCCTCAATGGTCCTTGGCTCAATTTGAGAGAAAAAAGCAACATTGACATCTAAGTATTTAAATTGAGATCTAGTAGATACTCCCTTTGATGTATCACCAATGATGAGTTCTTTTGGATGATCCTTTTTGTATTGTCAATTTTTGGGTAGCTCTTGAGTCTCTTCTTCTTGTTTATCATGATTGTTCCTTTGAACATCAATTATTTCCGATTGATCAAATGTACCTACAAAATTATCAAGAGCACTACCTTTACTTTGATCAAGTTTAGAGGATTCATAAAAAACAACATGTATTGATTCTTCAACTACTAGAGTTCTCTTATTAAATACTCTATATGCGTTGCTAGATGATGAATATCCCAAAAATATGCCTTCATTCGATTTGGATGAGAATTTTTCAAGATTATCCTTGGTATTTAATATAAAGTATTTACATCCAAATACTCTAAGATATGAAATTTTGGGTATCCTTCCATTACATAGCTCATAAGAAGTTTTCTTTATCAAAGGACTTTTGTAAACACGATTTGAAATATAACAAGTGGTATTAACAGCTTCTGCCCAAAAGTAAAATGATAAATCATACTCATTGAGCATTGTCCTAGCCATTTCAATCAATGTCCTATTTTTTCTTTCAACCACACCATTTTTTTATGGAGTTCTAGGAGCTAAAAAGTTATATGAAATACCAAATTCATTACAAAAGTTTTCAAAATTCTCATTTTCAAATTCTTTGCCATGATCACTTCTAATAGATGAGATCACATAACCTTTTTCATTTTGAAAATATTTTAAAATGATTGAAAGCTTCATTTTTTTTAGCTAAGAAATTAACCCATGTAAACCTTGAGTAATCTTCAACAAGTACAAATGCATATAACTTGCCACCTAGGCTAGCAACTCTATTTAGACCAAATAAATCCAAGTGAATGAGTTATAAGGGTCTAGAAGTACTTACAATGTTTTTAGATTTGAATGAACTTTTATGTTGTTTGCCAAATTGACAAGGTTCACATGTTCTATCTTTATCAAATTTTACTTTAAGGAGACCATCAACTAGTTCTTCTTTACTATTGCATTTTAAGTGTTCCATATTAACATGTCCTAGTCTTCTATGCCATAACCAAGCATCATTACTAATGGTAATCAAACATTCAAATGCATTATTGGAATGTATGTCAATTTTATATGTATTACAAATTCTAACTCCTTTGAATGCAAGTTCACCATTTGAATTGGTAACTTTGCATCCTTTGGAATCAAAACTTATATCCTATCCTTTATCACATAATTGACTTACACTAAGCAAATTGTGCTTTAAACCATCAACAAGCCACACATTTTCAGTCAAATTCTTACCAAGCATGCCAATGGAACTAATGCCAATGATTTTACCTTTAGCGTTATTTCTAAAAGTAACTTCACCTCCATGCTTGTAAGTGAGAGTTGTAAAAAGCTTTGCATTTCCTATCATATGCCTTGAACATCCACTATCTACAAGCCAAATGCTTTCATTGATAGTAGATTTTAGGCATACCTACAAAATAATAAAGTTCATCTTCTTTTAGGTACGCAAATGAAGTTAAGTCCTTGGGGGTTAGTAGTAGAAGGTTCCTCTAACTTGAGATGAGCCTTCTTAATATAGCAAAATATGCTCTTGTGTCCAAATTTCATAGAATATGTGTATTGATACAAGGTTCTATATTTATACATTTTCCTATGAACATTAAATGGACCATACACTGTACATGCCTTATATATTTGAATGCATGGTTTACTTTTGGAACTTTAGTTCTAGAGCCTTGTGAACCTAATGTAATCCTTTTAGGTTTTTTAGGTTTAGTTTATGCATTAGTGTTCTTTACAACTTTAACACTAGAGGTTTGAGTTGTAGATGCTTTTACAAATATTGGTGCATTGGATGCGGTGTTGGATGAGCCATTGAATCCCAACCCATGTTTCAAGGAGGGTGATCTTTGATTATCTATCAATTTGTCTAATGCTTCTTTACCCTTATGAAATTTTGAAATTGATATTTTTAGTTCTTTTAGTTCATCCTTCAAAATTTCATTTTCCTTGATTATATTTTCTAAGCTATGTGAATTTTTATTCATTTCATCAATTGATTTCAACAATTGGTCATTTGAGGTCTTTAATTCTAATGTAGAATTTTTCAAGCACACAAAATCCTTTTCTAGCTTAGAGCATTTATTCTTACAAAATTTCATCTTAGAAAAATACTTTTCTACTCTAAGGTTCATATGTTCAATTAAATCACTATCATCTAAAGCATTATTTTCATTTTCATTATATGCAATTGAATTCAAGGATTGAGTACTTATCTTATTGGAGTCATTTTCATCCTTAATAGCCATGAGACATAGATTAGCAATTCTTTCCTCCTCTTCTTCTTCTTCTTCAATTGAGGAAGAGTCATCCCATGTAGCTTTGAGAGATTTCTTCTTTTCTTTATCCCACTTCTTCTTATTTTTCAACTTAAAGCAATCCGATTTGATGTGACCAGATTTGCCACATTCATAACATTTTACTTCATTCTTTTTATCTTTGTTATTGAAGGAGGATTTAGAAAATGTACCTTTGTTAGATTGTAATCTTCTCTTTCTCTTCCAATCATTCATTTTTTTTAAAGCATTGTCGTTTCTTCTTCATCATCACTATCTTCATTACTTGAGCTCTCAACTTCTTGATTTCTTTGAGAGCTATTGCTTTCCTCTTCTCTTTCTCACCTTGTTCTTTTTCCTTTTCGTTGTGTAGTTCAAAAGTGAGTAGCTTTCCCACAAGCTCATCAGTTCTCAATGTGCTAAGGCCATGAGCCTCTTCAATATAAGAAATTTTTTATTCAAAGCTCTTTCATGCACTAAGAGCTCTCAAGAATTTTCTGTATACATCACATTGATCATATAACTTACCATACTTTTTTAATTTGTTGACAATGGCAAGTGATTTGTCATGTTGGTGACATTTTCGTTGGGCTCATTTTGAATAGTTCATACTCTTGTACATGTATTTGCTTCTTAGTGAATCTCACTTGGGTAGTACCCTCATTATAGTTCTCAAGAGTTTTCCAAATGCAATGAGCATAAGTGAGATGTTGGACTCTCCCACCTTCTTCTCTTGAAATAGAATTCATCAAGATAGAGGTGGCTCTATTGTTCTTAAACCAATATTTCACATTGGCACTTAACCATTGTGATTTAGGAAGAGGAACTTGGACACCTTCAACTTCATGAGTAGGAGGTTTCCACTCACTATCTACAAAGTCCCATAGCTCAATTCCTTCACTATCTAGGAATAAATACATTTTGTGTTTCCAATAGGAATAATCCATTCCATCAAAATAGGTTCTAAGAATAGAGTTGAGATTTCCATGAGAGGTTGAGGTAGATGAAGAAGAGGTTGCCATAGTGGATCAAATTTTACAATTAAGCTTCTTGAAATTTTGAGGCTCTGATACCAATTGTTGTCTTAAGATGGCATTCAAGAGGGGTATGAATTGGTTAATTTGAAGAATTGAAGATAAATTAAAAATCAAAATCAAATCAAAGTAAGAGAATGAATAGAGAAAAATGAACACAAGATAATTTATAGTGGTTCGAATTACCTCAATCCTACATCCACTTCCTTAATAACTTGTTAAGGTTTCACTAGTTTTGAGTTTTTACAAGCTTAACTCTAACTTGGTGTTTTTCACAAGCTCACACCAAACTTAACAATGGTTTGAGACAATCCTCACAACCCTTACAAGAGTTTTCTCAGGCTCACTCTCATAACCTAAGTATTTCTAAGCTCACACTCAAACTTTTGATGATGTTTCTAATTCTCACACCTAACACTCTAACAATTCAATTGTTAATGTAGTAAATGAATGTGAAAGTATATTTCTTAGGCTATTACAATAAAAAATTACCCTTAAACAAGATGTTTCTTAGGGTATTTATAGCCAATTTGATCTGACTGGCCGTTATAAGTCATGTTATATATTTAATTGGGATAGTCTTTATGTTACCAAAGAGTTTTCATTGAGAGCAGTCATCTTGGCACATAGGATGGTTGCTTAGGCATGTTGGGTTCTCATCCGTTGCACAGGGATGGTCGTTTCGTTTGAAAATTCTTCCAATAGTCAAATGTGAGTGCTCTGATGGTGGAATCATTCCCATGCTGTGGCTATTGGGACTGTCACCCAAATAGTCCGGATGGTCACCCTTTTTGAATTCATATCTATTTTTACAATGCTCATTCCACATGTCACTTCTTCATTTGACAAAGTAATTTATTCTAAAATATGAAAGGGACGGTCGCCCTAGTTGTGAAATAGAGGTCGGATTAGGTGTCTCGCATTGAACTTCTGAGCCACCTAAGATCATGAACACTACTGCAAATCCTTGTGATTTTCTTTCAAAATGCATGGACGGTCACCTTTGAGAAGATACGATCGTGACAAGGTTCAGAGAGACTACTCCTTAGACCACGCCTGTCACCGCATTCCCTACTGTGAGTGTTGGAGATTCTATCACTTGAGGTGCGATCATCCCAATACATGGAAGGTCATTAGAAGCTATGTCACGGTCGCTCCTAAAGTCAAGTTTCTGATAGTGAACCCTACTGTAATTCAATTTGTTCTTCAAATTTTAAGGGGTTGTCGCACATTTGTTGTTCAGGCAATATATTGAGCAATTATTTCCTATATCAACTTAAAAAACATGATAAATGCATCATTCAATTTGAGTGCTAAAGATCAAACTTGAGATTATTTGGATAACAAATTGCTAATGATATATTTAAACTTATAATTTGATTTAGAATTGAAAGAACCAAAAGATTATTTTATTGGTAAAATTAATGTTTTTAAGGAACTTTGGGTAGAATGTATGTAATTGGGATTTAATTGTATTAAAATGGAATTCTAATATAATATATAAACTCATAATTTAGTTAGGAATTTAGTAAGGTGGAGTTGTACATTTAAAGGATGGAAAAGTATTTGGTGAGAATTGAGTATAATTGAAGTAAGTGATATCTAATTGAATTAAATGAATAAATATATATATATTTTTAATGATTTATTTTAATTTATATTTGGTTTAGGACAAAATGAAGTGAAGTTGCATAATTGACGTAGTGAAGGACGTTAGTGAAAGTTGGAGTTAGGAGGAGAAATTAGCTTGGAATTTGGCAATTTAGAGGTTTGTACATACTTTGATTCCATATGTTTAAGTTGCATTTGCATTGGCTTAACACATTGTAATTTTTGGAATGTGCAAAGCTACTTTGATATTAATAACCATATGATAAGTGCATTGTTCTATTTTGTAAAGTTTAAAAATGCATGAGATATGTTATGTTGAGTTATTGAGTAATGGTAATAATATATGTCATGATTAATTTGTGAAAAGAGTAATATATGCATGACAAGTGTGGAAAGGAATGTCACATTTTAAATGTGACTAAAAATATGAAAAATGTGTTTAACTATAATGAAATAAAAGAATAATACATGATTATGGAAAAAGAAATGAAAACAGATAAAATGTGATGTGTATTGCCTTATTCAATATCTAGTTCCAGAAAGTTGTGTTTGGTGTTGTTTGACATGCCATACGCCTTTGGGTGAGACACACAAGTGTCATAGATATGATTACACTAGGAGAGATACGCTGGTGTCACATATATGATTATGGCTTCAGCGAGACACGCTAGTGTCACTGAGGGACGCGCCTTCGGGCAGTATTTAACACATAGATCCCTAGTGTCGAGATTGGCCAAAATAATATTTCTAGGATATTTGGGCCCAATATATGTGTTATTGAATTTGATATATGTGTCTGTATTTGATGCATTACATATCTTTGTCTTGACATTATGGCATGATGAATTTAAAGTAGTTTTATGCATATTAATTTTTTTGGGTGTCAAAGTATGTACCGCTAAGCAAATAGATAAGCACGATTCAATTTCATTGCGCATGTGATAGGGTTGATACTGAAGGTCCTGTTAGACCTGACCTGGTCTAGGATTTGTGGATAGTACTAGAAGTTTATTTTTTTTCCACCAGATCAGTGCCTCTTGTAAAGCATGTAAATATTTGTTTTACTAAACTTATTATATTTGTATGAGTTATAATCTTATATAATAATTTTGTAACTTTAAATTTTAGATATGTATTATAAATATTTGCAATATTTATATATATATACGAACATGTGATTTTGGAGGTTTTAAGTTTTATTAGAGAAATATTGGAGTATTGGGTGAATGTTTGAATATGTTTTAGGAGTGTAAGCTTTTATGCAGGTTGTGTTAACTTGTTTGGATTTGGGAAAATATTCAAATTACAGAAAAATTATGACAAAATTTTTCCTAGAGATTTTCTCTAATAAATGTTATTTTAAGATTTAAATTACTTATATTTATATTTATTTATTAAATAAATTATCTTTAAAACAATAAATTATCTTATTGAAAATTTTTGGTAAATTTTCTAATGACTAGAATAGTAACATTTTTGTATTCTTTATACATATTTTATATATATTGGTGTATATATTATATGTATATAGGATATAAGGGTATTGCAGAGAAAGGAAGGAACAATAAACCTAAGAAAAAAATCAAATGAAAGAGAGAGGGAGATGAGATAAAACTAAAAAAAAATAAACACCAAAAAAATATATCAAACAGCGAACGATGAAGAGTGGGATAGAGGGAGGAACAAACAGATTGAGAGGGAGAGAGGTAGGGGGCGTGAGAGTATCACAATCTAAACCCAAAGGCATGTGATCAGCACTAAAAAATAGAAAAACATGTGACTGTTAGAACCCGTAGTTAGCCCAACTACCCACAAACCAATAAAACTGATTTATGGCAGTTGTTGCTATTACAAACTAGGGCTATGGCTCACATGTTAAGTAGAATCTGTATAACATCACATCACTACTTCAACTGGACAAACATCACAAATCTCCAGTGGCGGACACAATAAGGGACTAGTGAGGGGCTGAAGCCCCCACCAATTTTCTATGAATTTCTGCATGTACATATAAATACATATATATATATATATAACATGTGTTTACCAAAGCTTAGAAATCAATATACCTATATATACTAGTCCCCACAAAGCATGTTTTGAAAAATATATATATACATATATATATATATATCCACTATAGGTGTTATATAAGATATTTAAATTTGAATTATGTATATATTTTTTTTAGTTCATAAAAGTTATTTTTTGAGTTAATAAAAAGTTATATATATATATATAACTTACTTTTGTAATTTTTTTTTCTCTAATCAATTTTTTCATTTCTCTTTCTTGGCATAATTTCAAAGATATATAAGGTCTATTTGTATAAGTTTTTTTAATTTTTTTTAATCTCAAAATCTATAAATATCATTAAATTTATTATTTCTTTTTTCTATATATAATTACAATTGCATTATTTATGAAATTTGCATATCAATTTGTTATATATTAAACATGTTAGAGATGGAAATCTTTTAAGATTTTTATTTTGTTACTATTTGATAAGACCATATTTTGCATATAATTTTATGATCATTCTAGTTATATTTTTATTGTTATCAATTGAATTTTGATCAATTTTATTATGAAAACTAGAATATTCATCATTTCAAGTATGGAGTTACAAGTATGAAGAAATAACTTATTTTGGCTAAAAATCATGGAAAATTGAAGAAAAATAGAAAGGAAGTCAAAACAAGCTAAAAAAATGGAAGAAAATGAATTTACATGGTCATATAAATCATGGTGCATGACTATAAACTTGAAAATGGAATTAAAAAAGAGAAATCAAGAGGTCCAGAATCATTTTGAATCCCAGGGCCATGGCTGTCAAAAAGCCATGGCCATGGGATTTGATTTGAAGCTGTCCAAATTTTTTAATGACAAAAATTGCAAGGGCATAAGCATTTTAAAGGCACGACCGTGAGGCTCAAAAGCCAAAACCATGGCATTGATTTTGGCTCTATTTTGAAGAGAGTTTGCATATTTCAGAAGCAAATCAAAAGCCATGACCATGGTATTCAAAAGCCATGACCATGGCATTCAAAAGCCATGACCGTGGGCCTTAAACTGCTACTGCCAGTCTGGAAAATTTCTTGAAACAACTCATAACTACTCAAGCCATGACCGTGGCACTTAAAGCCATGACCTTGGGGCCGATTTTTATGACTTTAAGCCGAAAAAATTGAAAATTGAAGATCCAAACAACTATAGAAAGTTGTGCTCATGCACCTGCCAGCCTTTCATCATTAAGAAGCTTCCAATCACTCTATATAAAACACATTTCCTCCAAGGATTCAAGAAGGCAATTGAGATTGAAGTTAGATTAAGTTAATAGACAAAAGAGAGTTTAGATACAAGTGAGAGTTGTAGTGAGATCAAAGTTTTGTTATTTAAACCTGTATCAATAAAATTTTAGTCTTTCTTTTGAAGAGTGAATTAGGATTCAAGGAAGAGATTCAAGAATCCAAGTGGAATTCTTCTTCAATCAAAGAACTAGAGTTTGATCTTTCTTGTTATTTCAATTATGTTTTCATTTATTATCCTTAGTGTTTGTTATGGTTTCATTACAAATATGAGGAACTAAACCTAGTTAGGGTTGGTCCCTTATATTGAATTTATTATGGAATAACATATGTTTATTTGATTTAATTATGTTCGATTACTTTGTTATCTTTGATCTTAATGCTTTGATTATCTAAAAAATAATTAATTGAATTGAGGTGTTTTGTGATGGAGCGAGAGTGGAAGCATAATATTTATCCATAGAGATAACAATCTTAAGGAAGTTTTTCACTTAGAGATAAGGTTAAACACTTAAGAGGTTGATTCAAGATTCTCATAAAACTTAATGAATTGATTCAATTACTTATGACCATGAGAGTAGATGTAAGGATTAAATTGATAATAACTTTAGTACTTGAGAGAGACTTAAACTTGATTTAGAAGAATCTAATAATTAATCGAAAGGGGAACTGAAATAAATCAATAATTTAGAAAATTCCATAATAAATTCATAAAGGTGACTTAACCCTAAGTTTCATATCATTAGATTTAATTTCAAGCAATTTGTTTTGTTTAAAAGTTCAAATTAATCATAAATTAACTTTTGATTATCCAAATAATAAATAGTTTTTAATTGTTTGGTACTTAGAACCCTTCTCGTGGGAACAATACTTTACTCATCACTTTATTACTTGATATAACCTATGCACTTGCATATATCTAGGCTCGAATCCTAACAAGTTTTTGGCATCATTGTCGGGGAGGCGACCGTTCTAATATTTATAATATTAAACTATTATTGCTTTGTATTTTTTTCTATTTTAATTTCTTTACTTTTAATTTTTTATTGATATGCAAACAAATCCAAATACAAAACTTGAGCCATATAATCTACAAATTGAATGACTTTTCAGGAAGAAGAAAAAAGAATGGAAAGAAGAACAAATAGTGGAAGGAACTTCAACAACAACTCTTAAGATCGATAATCCCACCGATTCATCTGATGAAGAAACAATTATGGCAGATCCTCAAAATATGACTCTTAAGCAATATGTTATGCCCTCTGCTCAATCAAGATCTAGCATAGCTAAACCACCAGTACAAGCCAACACTTTTGATCTTAAGCTAGCACTTATTAATTTAATTCAAAAATAAGTTTTTCATGGCTTACCACATGAAGATGCTTATGCTCATATATCTAATTTCTTAGAAATGTGTGATACTTTTAAAATTAATGGTATATTTGACGATGCTATTTGTTTGTGACTTTTTTCAGTTTCTTTAAAGGATCAAGCAAAGGATTGGCTCACTTCTAAACCACCAGGCATGTTCACCAAATTAGATCAATTAGCTGCAGCATTTCTTGCAAAATATTTTCCACCAGCAAAAATGGCTAAGTTGAGAAATGATAAGTGGGGATTTTCGCCCTCACTCTCGGTGGAATGGTTCTTATGACTTCGGCACTTTTAGGCTTAGGGCCTTAGAGAACACGGGCTTGAACCTGGAAAAAAAGGAGTTGTCACATCCCAAAGTTTAGGTAGTCGAGTATTAGGCAAGAAGGACATAAATAAGTGGTCAAATAGAGGTTCGAGATAGTCAAAAACAAAATCGGTGTGCAAAAGAGGCCCGTGAAGTCGACGGGACCTAAAGGTAATTTTTTGAAAGGCCGAGGACCTAAGAGTAATTTTCCAAAAAGTTGTGTCGGTTCTTAATAGTGACCCTAACGGATGCCAAAAATGTGTTCTCGGGATTAATCAGGTGGTAATGGTGGCGCACAATTTTTTTCAAAAACGCACGGTTTGTAAGTTACGGGCGATTTTCCGACAAGGGCATTTTGGACATTTCCACCGGAGGGGCGATTTTATAATTAAATATAACTTTGGGGGCAAAATTTAAAAGAACAAAAAGCCACTTTCAAGTGGCCAAATCCTAGCCATTAAGTCCAAATGGGTTGGACAAATCATGGCCATTGAAAATAAACAAATTAATTAAATGGAAATTAAATTATAAACAACTAATTTTGGTCTTCCAAACACAAGTAAAGGATCAAAAAACACCACCATCACCACTTTTCTTCTTCCTTAGGTCGTGCTCCCCCCTCCCTTCCATTTTCAAGTAGAAAATTTTCAAGTCTAAGCCATTTTTCAAATGAAATTCAATAGGAAATAAGGTAAGATACCATCCTAAGTCTTATTCTTTCATTAGAATTAGGTATTAGGCTATGTTTAGGAAGATTTGATATTATGTTCATGTTGGAAAAGTATTATTAAGTTGATGATTATGGTGAAAAATGATAAACTACTTAAAGGAAATGATGAAAATGGTGATTATTAGTAAGAATAAGTAAAGGATTGTTAGAAAATCATAAGGTAGCATCATGTTCATATCTAGGGTTTGTTCTTACATATGTGACATGTTAAATTCATAGGAAATCAAGGAGATTAGAGAGGAAAGGAAGTGAAATAGACAAGAAGATCAAGGAAAAGCAAGGTTTGGTACTTTAACTAATTGTTTGTTCATTTTCTTGAAATTTTTCTGTTTTAGAATTAGTGAAATGTTGTGACTTGTATGATTTTTAATTAAATATAGAAAAATTTTCTTGAAGTGAATTTTTGATATGTTGTGCCTCAATGCGTCTAGAAGGACTGAAAAATATTTTGAGTTGAATTTGGAATGGTTATGATTATGGAAAAATTATTTCTGTTAGACCTGCTCTAGGAGGTACCTTGACTGAGACAGCCATGTTTCCAGATTTTTAATAACATTTAGAAAACTAATCTCCAATTTAATTTTGGATATGTTGTTGTTTAGTGAGTCTAGTATTTGAGAAAAATAATTTGGAACCACATTGATTGAATTTAATTTACGGAATTCACAAAATTCAGAACTGCTGCCAGGATGCAGGGCAACTGGAGCAGTCTAATTGGGTGAACTAGTTGACCAAGATTTTGTGTCCAGTTTGATCTGAAATTTTAAATGAATGATTTTAAGATGTAAAACTAAATTCTGTAAAAATTTTAGAGTTTTTAGTCAAGTAGATTATTTTATACAATTTTTCAAAATAAGGATCAAGTTGAGTCCAAAACCAGAATTTACTATTCATATGGTCATTTTGCTAATATTCATTTGGTCATTTTTCAAAAGTAATCCAATTGATTCCTTATGCATATAAATGATCATAATATGTTATTAAAATGAAAAAATATGATATTTCACGTTGAAATAATATAAGAAACATAAGTCGATAATTGTATAATGCATATTTGATTAAGAAATGGCATGAAAATTTTGGCTCCACTGGGTATCTGGGATAGTACTGAGTAGGGTAAGGGTATGATATATCATATTATATACAGTGCTGCTTTAATATAGGACTTCGGTCCGAGTTATATAGGGTGATGACCCGAGCTATATAGGACTTCGGTCCGAGTTATATAGGGCAATCGCCCGAGTTATATAGGACTCCGGTCCGAGGGCTTCGGCCACAGATTCCACAGGGCTTGGTCCGCAATTTTTTTAGGGCCACAGGCACAGAATATATATACAGTTGTTTCAGTTAGTTCCTTACCATATGTTAGTCTACCAAATTACCTTGTGGGGCGAACTAATAAAATGATAATAACTGAATATATGACATGTATGGATTGTTTTTACTGTGATATTATTTTTTCAATACGACTTATTGCTTTTAAAAGTGCATTATGCTTTTATTATTTATTTTCTGTAATTAGTTAAAGTACCCACTAAGCAATGCTTAGTGAGTTTAGTTTCTTCTAAACTCGTAGGCTATTAGCAAGGATCCAGTAGCGAGCAGAGTCATGCGATCTGTCGGCAAACTTAGGTGGTGCTCTTCATTTTGTATTTTGGCATTAGAAACTGGCATGTACTTATTTGAACAATACAAAGAGATAACTTGATGTAGCATGTAAATCTAGTAATGTATAATAACTGTATGATTTTAAATTGAGTTGGGTTGTGAATATAGAAGTGTGAATTCTTCTTGCAGGATTGTAGTTGAGGTTATAAGGGTGGATTATTGGGAGTATGCTTGAGTTGAATTGTGAAACAAAATGTTTTTCAAAAATAAGAAAAATCAGTTTTGTCAACACTTGGGACCTAGAATTTTAAGGGAGACTCCGTCAAAATTTTTGGAAAATGTTTATAAGAAACATTAAGTAAGCTGACATAACCAGAGCTCGTATCCTGATGTAGCATTCCTCCTAGACTTATTCATAGGTCGGGAAGGGGTGTTACATTTTGAAGTATCAGAGCATTGGTTTAGTCGATTCTGGGAGATAGGTAGTAAGTAAGTAACTATGTGTACCATGTAAGATAAAGTAAGGAGAAAGTTATATGTTGAATAGGTAGATGTACATGCCAGATAGGAATTGATAATCGAGTTATATGTTGATGAATTAAGCAGATAGCTATTTATGTCAATGTAGGATGTCTCTAGATTCGTGGCAAGCTATGGAACAAAACGTAGAATCGCAAGCATCTGGGTCTGCAGATGCCGGGGAAGCTCATAGACCAGGGTTAGCAGCAGCTTAAATACCCGGTCCGGAGACTTATCTTAGGCAGATTGCAATAGCTTTTCAGCAAATGGCCGGAAGGGGCCCTGCTGCTGAGGGAGATAGGAAACCCCCGATCGAGAAGTTAAGAAAGTATGGTGCAAAGGAATTTAAGGCTGGTCTTGAAGAGGGATCTGAGGAAGCAGAATATTGGTTAGATAGTATAATTAGAGTTCTTGACCAACTCCAATGCACTCTGGAGGAAAGAGTGGTTTGTGCTACCTCGCTCCTGACAGAGGAGGCGTACATATGGTGGGATACAACGCAGCAGCGGATTCCACCAGAATAGTGAACTTGGGAATTCTTCAAGAGTGAGTTTAAAAAGAGGTATATCACTGATGCATATTTGATTGCAAGGCGCAATGAGTTCATTCATTTAAAACAAGGCATAATGACGGTATCAGAATATGAGAAGGAGTTTACGCGCCTTAGTAAGTATGGAAAGAAGTTAATAGAAACTGAAGCTGAGCGATGCGAGAAATTTTTAGAAGGACTTAATGATGAAATTAAGATATAGCTAGTGGCATTGGATAATACAGAGTTTTCAAAGTTGGTGGCTAAAGCATTGGATGTTGAAAAGGTGCAAGTAAATCTGAGGAATCGTCAACAGAGAATTCAACAGAAAAGAGAGCAAGCACAGAGTGCCCTAGGTAATCATCAGTCTGCTAGCAAGAGAGCTAAGGGTGAAAGATCCTTTATGAGTGTAAAGCAGAATTTAAGACCATCTAAAGGACCTAATTTTCAAGCTACCTCAGTAGCCAGCACGGGAGGAATAAGCAGAGGATCAAGTAAAGGTTCTAGAAGGACTGAATATACATTATACCCCTCGTGTGAGCATTGTGGACGAAAGCATAGGGGAGAATGTTGGTTAGTTACTGGAGCTTGTATACTTTGTGGTGCCACTGATCACCTTAAGAAGGATTATCCTAGAAATGTGGCAGAGATTTCAAAAGTTCCTGAAAGAACACAAGTAGCAAGTAGCAGCGGTAAAGGTCGAGAAAGAGGAAGAGGCAGAGAAAATGGTAGTAATCAAATAGGAACAAGATCGGAGACAGTAGATCGCCCTGAATCGAGAGCGCCAGCCAGGATATATTACATGAGGGCAGAAGAGAATAAAGCAGAAGAAGGAAATAAAGGTATGTAAGTTTAAAATCAGTGTCTTGAGTACATATGTGTGTATATGTGACGATTATTAGTTATATTGATGATGTGTAATTACTGTTACGAAATCAAAGAGATCACTTCAAACAAAAACACGCATCGGAAAAATTTTTGATCTCTGATTTCCCATCAGGATCCATGTTGTTAGTTTAATTCGACGAAAGTGTACAAAGAACTAACCTGTTGATGATTCAAAATCACAGTTTGAAAGAGATTCCTCGATCGCGAAACACCCTCTATCGCGTATTCACACGAATGCTACCGTCTGGAGTGCTAGCTCTCTGCAACGGCGAAGGCTGAAAAATGTTTTCTCTAAAACGTATTAGGGTTTCAAAGTTTTCGTTCTCTTTTTATTTTCTAATGTTACCTATATGAAGACTTAACGTCTGGAGTGACTATAATCACTCCAGAATCCAATTCGAAATTGGATAAGGTAAGTCAAATTCAGAATCCAAATCTAATTAGGATTCTGAATATATTATCTAATAATATATATATAAAAAAAACAAAAACAAAAATAATAATAATAATAATAATAAATATTAATATCTAATATTAATATTATTAATATTATATCCAGCCCAAAGCGCATTCTTGTGTGTGACCCGATAGGCCCATATTAATTGGCAGTCAATTTAATCTCTATTAAACCAGCAAGTCATAATTGGCCTCTAGCAAAGCGTTACAACTACCCAATTAATATAAGGAATGTCCAATTTGCCTAATAATAGTACATGCATTAATCCTTTTGTCACACGATATCTAGCTTGAACATAAGTCATGGTCAACGTCATACTTATATTGTCCAAACTTATGATTACTTGATCTCCAAGTAGACTGATAAAAACAAATGAAATTGATCACACTATCAATTCATTTGAGCACGGCCATGCATTTCACAGTCTCACTTATCGAGGGGCCCAAAAGATATCTCTCTCAAAGAGAGGGACAAATTCTATCTTGATTGTTCATTATCCTCTACATAATTTCTATCATATATGATCATAACCTTTATTACTATCCAGTTACGGATAATGTTTGATCATGTCAAAATATAATAGTCCTTATATTGGAAACTATGACAATCTCAAGTCAAAGAATTAATACATAACTATCATGAGATTTACTTATGACACTAACCCATGTAGTAATCTCATGATGGGTCTATCCAATACATTGTTCTCTAACAAGTATCTATGAAATTGATTTGTATCACTATACACATAACCATCTGATGATTATCAAATCAATGTTCATACTGGTTATGAATTATTTTTTTTATCTCTATAACAATAATAAACCAGGGACAAATATCAAAATTGTGTAACATGCAAACAAACAATAATGATAATAAAACCTCATTTATTAATAATGAATGTATAACATAAAGATCCAAATAAATGGCCTAGGGCACATACACTAACAATCTCACGTAAGAATCATGCATGAATAAGTAAGTTTCGGGGCGAAACTTAAATTAAGGGAGGTAGAACTGTCATATCCCAAAGTTTAGGTAGTCGAGTATTAGGCAAGAAAGACATAAATAAGTGGTCAAATAGAGGTTCAAGATAGTCAAAAACAAAATCGGTGTGCAAAAGAGGCCCGTGAAGTCGATGGGACCTAAAGGTAATTTTTTGAAAGGCCGAGGACCTAAGAGTAATTTTCCGAAAAGTTGTGTCGGTTCTTAATAGTGACCCTAACGGATGCCAAAAATATGTTCTCGGGATTAATCAGGTGGTAATGGTGGCGCACAATTTTTTTCGAAAACGCACGGTTTGTAAGTTACGGGCGATTTTCCGACAAGGGCATTTTGGACATTTCCACCGGAGGGGCGATTTTATAATTAAATATAACTTTGGGGGCAAAATTTAAAAGAACAAAAAGCCACTTTCAAGTGGCCAAATCCTAGCCATTAAGTCCAAATGGGTTGGACAAATCATGGCCATTGAAAATAAACAAATTAATTAAATGGAAATTAAATTATAAACAACTAATTTTGGTCTTTCAAACACAAGTAAAGAATCAAAAAACACCACCATCACCACTTTTCTTCTTCCTTAGGTCGTGCTCCCCCCTCCCTTCCATTTTCAAGGAGAAAATTTTCAAGTCTAAGCCATTTTTCAAATGAAATTCAATAGGAAATAAGGTAAGATACCATCCTAAGTCTTATTCTTTCATTAGAATTAGGTATTAGGCTATGTTTAGGAAGATTTGATATTATGTTCATGTTGGAAAAGTATTATTAAGTTGATGATTATGGTGAAAAATGATAAACTACTTAAAGGAAATGATGAAAATGGTGATTATTAGTAAGAATAAGTAAAGGATTGTTAGAAAATCATAAGGTAGCATCATGTTCATATCTAGGATTTGTTCTTACATATGTGACATATTAAATTCATAGAAAATCAAGGAGATTAGAGAGGAAAGGAAGTGAAATAGACAAGAAGAGCAAGGAAAAGCAAGGTTTGGTACTTTAACTAATTGTTTGTTCATTTTCTTGAAATTTTTCTGTTTTAGAATGAGTGAAATGCCGTGACTTGTATGATTTTTAATTAAATATAGAAAAATGTTATTGAAGTGAATTTTTGATATTTTGTGCCTCAATGCGTCTAAAATGACTGAAAAATATGTTTAGCTGAATTCGGAATGGTTATGATTATGGAAAAATTATTTCTGTTAGACCTGCTCTAGGAGGTACCTTGACTGAGACAGCCATGTTTCCGGATTTTTAATAACATTTAGAAAACTAATCTCCAATTTAATTTTGGATATGTTGTTGTTTAGTGAGTCTATTATTTTAGAAAAATAATTTGGAACCACATTGATTGAATTTAATTTGCGGAATTCACAAAATTCAAAACTGCTGCCAGGATGCAGGGCAACTGGAGCAGTCTGATTGGGTGAACTAGTTGACCAAGATTTTGTGTTCAGTTTGATCTGAAATTTTAAATGAATGATTTTAAGATGTAAAACTAAATTCTGTAAAAATTTTAGAGTTTTTAGTCAAGTAGATTATTTTATACAATTTTTCAAAATAAGGATCAAGTTGAGTCCAAAACCAGAATTTACTATTCATATGGTCATTTTGCTAATATTCATTTGGTCATTTTTCAAAAGTAATCCAATTGATTCCTTATGCATATAAATGAGCATAATATGTTATTAAAATAACAAAATATGATATTTCACGTTGAAATAATATAAGAAACATAAGTCGATAATTGTATAATGCATATTCGATTAAGAAATGGCATGAAAATTTTGGCTCCACTGGGTATCTGGGATAGTACTGAGTAGGGTAAGGGTACGATATATCATACTATATGCAGTACTGCTTTAATATAGGACTTCGGTCAGAGTTATATAGGGTGACAACCCGAGCTATATAGGACTTCGGTCCAAGTTATATAGGGCAATCGCCCGAGTTATATAGGACTCCGGTCCGAGGGCTTCGGCCACAGATTCCACAGGGCTTGGTCCGCAATTTTTTTAGGGCCACAGGCACAGAATATATATACAGTTGTTTCAGTTAGTTCCTTACCATACGTTAGTCTACCAAATTACCTTGTGGAGCGAACTGATAAAATGATAATAACTAAATATATGACATGTATGGATTGTTTTTACTGTGATATTATTTTTTCAATACGACTCATTGCTTTTAAAAGTGCATTATGCTTTTATTATTTATTTTTCGTAATTAGTTAAAGTACCCACTAAGCAATGCTTAGCGAGTTTAGTTTCTTCTAAACTTGTAGGTTATTAGCAAGGAGCCAGTAGCGAGCAAAGGAGTCATGCGATCTGTCGGTCATCAACAAACTTAGGTGGTGCTCTTCATTTTGTATTTTTTATTAGAAACTGGCATGTACTTATTTGAACAATACAAAGAGATAACTTGATGTAGCATGTAAATCTAGTAATGTATAATAATTGTATGGTTTTAAATTGAGTTGGGTTGTGAATATAGGAGTGTGAATTCTTCTTGTAGGATTGTAGTTGAGGTTATAAGGGTGGATTATTGGGAGTGTGCTTGAGTTGAATTGTGAAACAAAATGTTTTTCAAAACTAAGAAAAATAAGTTTTGTCAACACTTGGGACCTAGAATTTTAAGGGAGACTCCGTCAAAATTTTTGGAAAATTTTTATAAGGAACATTAAGTAAGCTGACATAATCAGAGCTCGTATCCCGATGTAGCATTCCTCCTCGGCTTATTCTTAGGTCGGGAAGGGGTGTTACAGGAGTAGCCACCCGGATGGGCCAAGAAAAAAGAAAGGGGTGGATGACTCGATTCCTAAGGAATCCCCAACCCCCTATTGGGTTTGCAAAGTTGGGTACACATGAGGAAGGTGAGAAGTGGCCCAGCACCCCCATAACGCCCGGTTCATTAGAATCGACCTCCTTTTCATGTCTAAATATTATTAAATTTTTAAAGATTACGATATTATCTGTATTACATGTAATTATTATGAAAATAAATACTCATCATATTATTGAAATAAATCAAACAAAATGGGCAGCCATCCAAGGATAGAAACATGCCCTTACAATATCCAATGTCCAAAGAAGAAAATATAATAAATAAATAAAATGGGTCACCCACCAAAAGGTAGAAATGTGTCTCTTACAATTATTCCAAAGTCTTTAAATAAATTAAACTACATAAAATAAATAAATTAAACAAATAAGACACCCATGCATGGAAACATGCATTCTACATCATTAAAATACAAATAAACAAATATAGTTCAATTAAATAAAATGAGTAATAAAATAATTAAAATATAACATCCATCATAAAGCATGTAAAAATAAAATTAAATAATCCAATCTAGATTTCAATCTTAAATAAAGCATCAAATATATAAAATTAGAGTTTAAATAAAAAAAATTAAAGTTAACTACAAAGACTTATAACCTAAAAATAGATATTGACCCCATCAACGAGCCCACACTGTGGTCCCTCTAGCAGGTTAGTTGGCAAGGGTCAAGGGGGTAGTGCCCCTTATGGGGATCGAAAGCAGTGCCTTCAAAAAGTAGACGGTTTATATGATATGTGTTTTGATCAAATATGTATACATTTTTATGTTAATTTTATTGGTTTTAAGTTGATTTTTCTTTTAATTTGCGTTTAACTTTTGCTTGAAGTGTTTGATTTAGTTGGAATTGTAAAAGAATGGATTGATGGATCAAAATGGTGGAAAAACATGAGACACGGCCAAGACACTTCACGGCTTGGTCGTGTCCCTCATCAAAGGTAAGAGGCATGAACCACTCACACGACAAAGGCTGAGGCAACTTGACTTGGCCGTGTCCTTCAGAAAAATTGGGCAGAGGCAGACACTGGCAGAAGACACTGCCAAGCCATTGGCCATGTCACATGATACGGCCAAGGCCTTGGTCGTGTCCCACTTGATGAAACCAAAGAGCAAAGCCAAAGAGCAAAGTGAATTGCAGAGATGAAAACAAGTAGAAGAAATGGCCAGGCCACTTGTCATGTCACATGATACGGCCAGTGACTTGGCTGTGTCACACCTGAAAAAGAAGAAGAAAGTGGGTAGCTATAGACATGGCCTCAAGGCTTGGCCATGTCCTAAGAAGAATGAGTGACATGGCCAAGTCACAAAAGGCTTGGTCGTGTCTCATATGATCCCTTTGAATTATTTTGCACGAAGTGAGTGACAATTGGGGAACAAAAGGCTCTTTTTTAAAAAAAAGAATATTAAAAATGAGTAAAAGGAGGATGGATTTATGGGAAGAAATATAAAAAAAAAAAAGAGGGAGACAAGGAGTGGTGTGTGAGTTGGAAAGACATGGTTGGTGTCTTAAAAATGAAAAGGAATTGGAAGTGGAGGTATGGAATGACATAAACGTTTGGGTTTATTTGGAGAGCTATCTAGTTCTTAGTTTTATTCTTGTTTTGAAAGGGAGACACCATTCTCTCTTCATCTTTAATATTCATTCATCTTTCATTTCTTCCATAGATAAGATTTAATCAAGTTTGGGGATAAAATTGAGTGAGCAAACTCTTTATAAGATTAGGGTTTGAAGAAAGCTTGATTAGAGTTGGAAGCTTGAGAGAGTTACCATTCCAACTTTCAAGAGGAGAGCCATTGATTGAAGAGGGCTTGAAAGTGTTCATCATACATCAAGGTGTAAGCTAGGAGGAAGACAAGTAGTTTAACTCTTGGAGTCTACAAGGGGTTTTTCATATTCTCTCTTTTAATTCATTTCTAGATTGTTATTGTTTTATTATGAACATTAATATTAAAATGTATAATTTTGATTTGATGAATATTGAGATAGATATTTGTTTTAAATTGATAATGAGCTAATTTACTCATGCCTTGGGTTGTAATAGATTTAATTAAATGACTTGATTTGATAATTCCATTAGTATACCTTATTATTGGTTGATTGCATTGGACTTAAAGTTAGTTTGATAGATTGGTCACCTATTAATCACATAATATTGAACGATGGATCGAGAGGTGAAATTCGACATCGGAACTATATAATCAACCACCCTAAGAATGAATTAGAAATATAAGTTCTAGGGTTTATTTAATTTGCAATTTCAAAATAATTGGTTGTTGTTAATTGATGAATGCGAAAACTAATAAATTGATAATTACTAATTAAACTCAAGGTACAAGTTAAAATACAAGGTTATATTAATGGATAATTTGAGAATCAAGATTTAATCAAATTGACCTACAACCCTAGGCACCATTCCTAGCATTGAATTAATCTTATGCACTACTACTCATTTTTACTTTCAAATTTTAATTACAACTCATCAATTCAACAACACAAACTCAATTTTAATTTATTTGTTAATCAAACTATTGCAAAACAATTCCTTCCTTATGAGAGACCTTGGGGCGATCACCGTTGCTACAATTACCTCGTATACTTTGTGAGTGTAGCTTTGTAGTAGTAATTAATCGAGCGTAACAAGTTTTTAGCCCCGCTACCGGGGAAGGCAATTATTATTTGTAGTTTGATTCTTTTATTTTAATTATTTAATTATTTAAAGTGTTCCTTTTTGAATTACCTAGGTGATTTATGCAAGGGCGAAGATCTCAAGGAAACGAACTTGTTTCATATATAGATGATGTTCATAGACTTCTAAGAACCGAAGGAATAGATCCCTTGGGACAAGAAGGAGAAGAAACCAACGAGCAATTTGAGGAGGACACAGAAGTAGAAATGGGTGACGTAGAGGAACCACATATGAAGGAGTTTACCTGACCGATCATTGGAGTAACCACATCATGTATCCGGTTGAGCAACGCAGTAAGAAATTATGAACTTAAAAACACTCATTATAGTATGTTGCCATCCTTTCATGGATTTCCGAATGAAGATCCTCTCAACTTCATTCGATATTTTTACACAACACTGCACGCTTTCCCTTTGCAAGTATTAACAGAGGATGAACTCAAAATGAGATGTTTCCCATATAGTTTGAAAGATAGGGAAAAAGCATGGTTGATGACCTTACCGAAAAATTCTTTGACCACTTGGACTGAAGTATATAACAAATTCATAGGAAAATTTTATTCAAAGCAAAAGACAAAGGAGCTTAGGGGGAGTATTGCAACTTTTATCCAATTTGATGGGAAACCATTTCATGAGGCTTGGAATCGCTTCAAATCTTTATTGTTTCAATTGCTTCATCATTATTATCCACAATAATTGTTCAATCAGTTCTTCTATGATAGGATAACTCAACAATGTTAAAACACAGTGGATAATGCTGCAGGAGGGGCAATGGCTGAGAGAACAGCTACTGAAACAGCTGCATTATTTGAAATGTTGGGAGCAAATTCTCTACAAAAGAGTATTGGGGAAAGGAGAAGAAGAGCATATGAGTTGAATGCAAACTCAGAAATGGCAAGGGAAATTGCCGAGTTGACAAAGCAAGTTAAATTGTTGAATGCTAGAGGAAACTTGTCAGTGCCAAGCCAAGAATCATGTGCATCATGTGGTGTGGTAGGACACAATGCAAATGTATATCCTTCAAACTTTGACCAATTTCAAGAAGGGCAAGAATAAGCTTTTGTTTTTGAAGGGTTCCAACAAAGGGGAAGGAATGACCCGTACTCAAATTCTTATAACTTTGATTGGAGAAATAACCCTAATTTTTCGTGAAAGAACCAACAAAAAGTTCCACCTCAACATTCATTCCAACCTTATCAAAGGGGATACCAATTGCAAGGGAAAAGTTTAAATCATGAGCAAGTCAAGAAACCTTCACTTGAAGGCAATTTGAATGCTTTCATTCAAATAAGCACTCAAAATGAAAAGGTGAACAACAAATGATTTGACTCTTGGAAAGCCAATCGGAGCAAGCCAAAGCAACTGCAATCTAATCAAAAAGGAAAATTTTCAAGCCAATCGGAGCAAGCCAAAGCAATCACAGTTTTAAGAAGTGGTAAGGTACTTCATAATAAAATTGGCGATAATAACATTGATGATTCTTTAGATGCAGGAACATTTGAAGAAGATGGCGAGGAAATACAAGAAGGCAAAGCTTAACCAAGTGAGCTGAAGGAAGTTAGTGAGGAGGCATCAGTTGCACCAAAGCTGTACAAATCTCCAAATTCTTACAAACCGCCAATTATGTTCCCGAGCAGGTTAAAAAGTGAGAGGCAAGATAAGCAAATTTCTGAAATTTATAACATGCTCTCCAAGGTAAGTATAATTCTTCCTTTACTTAAAGTGATCAAGAACATCCTGGCTTATGCCAAATTTTTTAAATAACTAATCACAAAAAAGAGAAGATATGAGCCAAATAAAAAGGTGATAGTTTTGGAGGTGGCAAGTGCTATTTTACAGCGCAAGCTACCTCCTAAGCTTAAAGACCCTGGGAGTTTTGTAATTAACCTTTCTATGGGAAATGGGAAAGAAGCATCTAGCATGTGTGATTTGGGAGCTAGCATAAATTTAATGCCTTACTCAGTTTATTTGAAATTAGAGATTAGGGAACTTAAACCAACCAAGATGGTCTTATAATTGGCTGATAGAACTCTTAGGTTTCCTAAGAGAATCATAGAGGATGTTCTAGTGCAAGTTGGAGGTTTAATAGTTCCTGTGGATTTTATAGTCCTGGATATGGAGGAAGTTATCCCTAAAGATGTTGAACATACAGTTTTGTTAGGAAGGCCTTTCATGGCTACAACTAATACCTTGATAGATGTTAAAAATGGAAAATTGTCTATGACTGTCTTAGGACAAACTATGAAATTTTCAATTTTAACACTTCCCTTACTCCCATTATTGCTATGCAGGAAAATTGTTCTTTTATTGCTTATTCTGATTCTATGGTTAAAGAAGTTTTCTTGCAAAAAGTTAGTAAAGGAAAGCTAGATAAGGCCTTGCCCTGGAGAGAAAAAGTTGAAATATATGAAGTGAAAATTAAGGACTGCAAGATAGAAGAGAAAATCTACCCCAGGCGACCTTCACCTACCCATTTGGGACATATACTCTTCACAAGGTGTTGAAAAATTCTGAGCAAGATGAACTTAGGAATGAAGCCTTTATGAACTCAAGGATCTACAAAGAAAAAATGAAAGCGATGTATGATAAAAAGATCCCTAGTTGAATTGGGAATGAAAGTCCTTTTGTTTAACCCAAAGATGAGATTATTCCCATTAAATTGAAGTCTCGTTGGAGTGGACCATTTTAAGTCATTCAAACACTTCCATTTGGATTTGTTGAATATTTGAATTTGAAAACCAACGAGACATTCAAGGTGAATGGACAAAGTGTGAAGCCTTATTTTGAAGAAATTGAAGCTGCAAAATACCATAAAAAGTATGGTATTCTTTAACTAGTGATGCAACAATGTCCGGCTACACGACATTAAATAAGCGCTCAATGGGAGGTAACCCATCTATTTTTATTTCTTTTCATAGTTAAATTTTTTGTGTTTTGTAATTTAAATTTTGTTTTTGGTTTTAAGAGAATAGAATGGGGCTTTGATCGGTTTTTGTTTTTGATGGAGTTTCAGGGTGAAGCTAGGAAGAAAATTTACATGTATTAGACTTGGGTGACACACTTGTTTAAAAAAAGTTAAAAGGAAAAAAATGGCAGTGAAGGACACTGCCACTTGACACGGCCAAGCAACTGGCCATGTCGAACGAGCCCAGAAAACTCAAGCATGGACACAGCCAGAAGGTTTGGCCGTGTCCTTGGCCCTATCACCGAGACAGGATCAAGCCTCCTAGCTCGTGTCACCATTTCCTTCCCCTACTAACAAAACCAGTAGTGGACACACCCATAGGACACGGCCAAGCCATTGGTCGTGTCCTTCCTAAAAACTCAAACCCTGCCAAGCCATTCCTAGCTTAGCCGTGTCACCCCTCCAAATTTTACCCAATCTCGTCACTTTCAAAACCCTTATCTTTCATCTTTCTCTCGTCTCTCTCTCTAAAACCTCCATTCCTATTCCTAAAACCTCAAATTTTCACCAAATCTTTCATCCTTCTTACCCAAAAAGTCAATTAAACCCATTAAATCTTCTAATTTTCTAATCCAAACTCAATAAAATCCATCAAAACTTCACTTTTCACCAAAGAATCAAGATGCCTAGAACAAAAATGGTGTCCCATCATAAGAGGAGACAACCTTCATTATCCTCTTCATCATCTTCAAAGAGATTGACTCTTCTAGCACGGTATTTCTTTCCAAAAAGTTATGTAAGCGAAGAATCCCTTAATACTCTCTAAATTAGAAAAAAAAAATTTACTAGATATGTTCAAAACCTTGGATGGGAGAAATTAGTTTCCCTTAAATATTTGCAATTCCAACCTCTCTTAAGGTTGAAAGAAATGAAATGAAGATTTGCACTAGGTTTAGCTTTAAATTGCTTGGAAAACCATGTGTTCTTGATATTGAACAATTGAATGCTATTTTTGGTTTCCATCAACAAGGGAAAAAATGTGTGCCTAAAGGTTTTAGACAACAATTCGCATGGGGAGCAATAGGCTCAGGTGGAATGTATGTGGCCAAATCGGCTAAGGCAACAAAATTGATAAATATCGCCTTGAGGTATTTACATAGATTTATGTCATGTCGGTTCTTTGCATGAAAAGAAAGTACAAGCGTGGTGGAACTAAGCGAGCTATTTTTCTTAGATTGTGCTAGCAATGCTATACCCATGAGTATCGGCTATTGGTTAGCCTATGTTTTTTATAGCATAGCAAATCAAAAAAGGGGCACAATTTTTATAAGTGGATTGGTGACCACCTTAGCTAAGACACTTGTTGATGGTTTTGACCAGAGTGCTTGCCATATGACTATAATTTTTGAAAGTGATTCATTAGACCTAGCTACCCTTCAGAAATGCACATGGTTACAAAAAGGGGAGGGGCTTATGTGATGGCTTCAGATGAGCAAGTTGCATCAAAGGACCAGCAAAAGAGACCATGAGTTGATAAGGAGTCTGACTCGAATTCACTCGGTTTGGATGAAGATGCTCTAACTCCGAACAATGAGGAGATTATTAGTAGGATTGAAGCATTGGAAAGCAAGATAGATCATATTCATGATAAATTCCTTTCCACTTGGAGTAAATCAATAGCAACCTTGCCAAGATTCTTAGCCTCCACCCTTCAGCAGCATCATCATCACATCCTCCATCACTATAAATCATATCAGCTTCTGCCTTTTAAGAACACTTCTTATTTTTCTTATTTTCAATTGTTGAATATTTTAGTTGTTATTTTTCGTTACTGCTGTTTTTTATTAAAACTTTATGCTTTGGGTTATTTTATATTTATTGCTTTTAATCTTGAACAATTAATGTTTTGTGGATGAAAGGTAGCACTTGCCTCACAAAGAAAATGATGAAAATCAGGTTGTACTTTAACTCTTACTTCTTTTAAATTATCCTAGTTTTCATTGAGGACAATGTCAATCTTAAAGTGTACCGTGCTAAATTTTTGTTCATAAATGCAAGCTTTTGTTTTTCGTAAATTAGTTATTTTTAAGTCTTTGTTTTAGTCATTTTTGTTAAGTGTTTTGCCTTACTTTACATATTGTTTTGAAGTAAATTTTTTAAGCTCAATTGTTATAAGTTTCTTAATAGATGACCTTTTAATTTTTGAAGCATGAATTGGAGAATTGGATAAAATTGGTGCTTATTGCTGATTTGGTGGATATTCCTTGCATTATCTTTTTTAAACTTGTGAGGAATTGAGCCTATTAAGTTGGATATCAACTTATTATTCTTTATTGTGTGCAAGCATCTTTGATTGATGAATTGCTAGAACTTGCTTTAACATGCATTTTAAGACTATATAAAAATTTCAATTAGGCATCAATATATTAAGGCAATTAGGTGAACCCATTTTAGCTTTAAAAGACTAACCTTATATTCAAGCTTAGTTAGCCAATTTTGAGCCTATTTCATTTCTAATTTTCTTTCTTTTTCACAACACTACTAGCTTTGAACCATGCTATTTTGTCTCTTACCCTTTCATTAAGTCAAGAGCATTTGAAGAGCGTTAATGATTGAGTGTTGTGTTAAATAAGTGTGGGGTTAAATTTAGTGGGTTTAAGATTGCAAACCATTGTGTTCTTTAGTTGTAAATCACAATTTATAAAAAAAAAAAGGAGAAAAAATAATAAATTAAAAATTAAAAAAAATTGTTGTTCTTGTTGGAAGGGTTGAATTGAGTTTGGAAATGATCTTTGCAAATTTAATAAGTGGAGTTCCTAAAAAGTTTTTTAATGTCTAGTGCTAATTGATTAGGAGGTACATTGGGATTACTGGTCATATTACATTGCTAACTTCACTCTTGAAGTGCTCTTGAACTTAGTAGATAAACTCACACTCCTAAATGTCATGCCCTTACCTTAGCCCCATTACAACCAAATGAAAGACCTTATGATTGATGATTGATTGGAATTTAGTGGTGGAAGTTTAATTGATAAGCAAGCTTATGGTGATAATCTTTCATTGAATGTTACACTACCTTATTAAACACCTCAAAGAGTTGGTGAGGGAGTGACAACTTTGGCTTTGCATGGAGAACAACTAAATTGCATGAGTATTGGTTTTGTTTGGTTTGATAAATTGAAAGTCTTGATACATTCTTATAACTCTTGAACTTGACTAAATTTTCTTATTTACTTTGTTTTAATTTTAACTATGCTAAGGGACAAGCAAATGATTAAGTGTGGGGTAGTTGTTTTGATCAAATATGTATACATGTTTATGTTAATTTTATTGGTTTTAAGTTGATTTTTCTTTTAATTTGTATTTAAATTTTGCTTGAAGTGTTTGATTTAGATGGAAGTTCAAAAGAATGGATTGATGAATCAAAATGGTGGAAAAACATGAGACACGACTAAGACACTTCATGGCTTGGTCATATCCCTCATCTAAGGCAAGAGGCATGAACCACTCACATGACACGGGCTGAGGCAACTTGGCTTGGTCGTGTTCTTCAGAAAAATTGGGCAGAGGCAGACACTGGCTGAAGACACGGCAAAGGCCTTGGTCGTGTCCCACTTGATGAAACCAAAGAGCAAAGCGAATGGAAGAGATGAACACACGTAGAAGACAAGGCCAAGCCACTAGTCGTGTCACATGACACGACCAATGACTTGGCCATGTCACACCTGAAAAAGAAGAAGAAAGTTGGGTAGCTATGGACACGGCCTTAAGGCTTGGCTGTGTCCCAAGAAGAATGAGTGACACGACCAAATCACTCAAGGCTTGGTTGTGTCTCATATGGTCCCTTTAAATTATTTTGCACAAAGTGAGGGACAATTGGGAGACAAAAGGCTTTTTCTTTTTAAAAAGAAATATTAAAAATGAGTAAAAGGTGGATGGATTTATAGGAAGAAATATAAAACAAAGAAAAAGAGGGAGACAAGGAGTGGTGTGTGAGTTGGCAAGACATGGTTGGCGTCAATGAAAAGGAATTGGAAGTGGAGGTATGGAATGGCATACACATTTGGGCTTATTTGGAGAGCTTTATAGTTCTTAGTTTTGTTCTTGTTTTGAAAGGGAGACACAATTCTCTCTTCATCTTCAATATTCATTCATCTTTTATTTCTACCATAGATAAGATTTAATTAAGTTTGGGGATAAAATTGAGTGAGCAAGCTCTTTAGAAGATTAGGGTTTGGAGAAAGCTTGATTGGAATTGGAAGCTTGAGAGAGTTACCATTCCAACTTTCAAGAGGATAGCCATTGATTGAAGAGGGATTGAAAGTGTTCATCATACATCAAGGTGTAAGCTAGGAGGAAGACAAGTAGTTTAACTCTTGGAGTCTACAAGGGGTTTTTCATATTCTCTCTTTTAATTCATTTCTAGATTGTTATTATTTTATTATGAACATTAATATTAAAATGTATAATTTTGATTTGATGAATATTGAGATAGATATATGTTTTAAATTGATAATGAGCTAATTTACTCATGCCTTGGGTTGTAGTAGATTTGATTAAATGACTTAATTTGATAATTCCATTAGTATACTTTGTTATTGGTTGATTGCATTGGACTTAAAGTTAGTTTGATAGATTGGCCACCTATTAATCACTTAATATTGAACAATGGATCGAGAGGTGAAATTCGACATCGGAACTATATAATCAACCACCCTAAGAATGAATTAGAAATATAAGTTCTAGGGTTTATTTAATTTGCAATTTTAAAACAATTGTTTGTTGTTAATTGATGAATGCGAAAACTAATGGATTGGTAATTACTAATTAAACTCAAGGAACAAGTTAAAATACAAGGTTATATTAATGGATAATTTGAGAATCAAGATTTAATAAAATTGACCTACAACCCTAGGCACCATTCCTAGCATTGAATTAATCTTGCACACTACTGCTCATTTTTACTTTCAAATTTTAATTACAACTCATCAATTCAACAACACACACTCAATTTTAATTTATTTGTTAATCAAACTATTTTAAAACAATTCATTCCTTGTGAGATGACCTTGGGGCGATCATCATTCTACAATTACCTCGTATACTTGTGAGTGTCGCTTTGTTGTAGTAATTAATCGAGCACAACAATATTATTTTGTTGGGTAATTAGGGTTTTTCCTAAACTAGGGTTTTATATTTATACAAATTAGGATTTTTCTTAAGCTAGAGTTTTACATATAAATTAGGATTTTTTAAAAAAAATAGAATTAGGGTTTTGGATGAAAATTAGGTTTTAAATAAAAACTAGGGCTTTGGATTTTAGGGTAAGAAATTAAGCTACTGGATTTTAAAATACTAGGGTTTGAAGCCTTAAGGTTCGGGAATTTGGTTATATAGACTAGAGTTTTAGAAATTGATCACTGGATAAAAACAAGTTTATAAACAAACTTCTGTAATGGTATCTTAAAACATTATTTTCAAATACTGAACAAACAAATTAAACCAATACTGAATAAACTAAAAAAACCTTAAGCTACTGGACTAATAAGAAATATCAAAACATTTAATGTTTTAAGGGAAAGGTGTAGCTACTGAATGATTGAATGAAGTTTTAAAAACCAAACCTTCATTGTTGGTTCCACCAAATTGGATGTGTTGAATCAAACTTGTCACTGCCTGAGCCAACAAAGCAATTCTGGGTCAATTATTGTGTGTTTTGCTTTTGTGCATTTTAATAAACTGTGCTAGTTCTTACCTCTGTTTGATAATTGATCCTCCCTGTTTCAACATTAAAAGCTATTATTTATAGGCAAAATTGGTTTAAAACTGAAACCCTAATACTTAATTCGATGGTTTAAATAAAATCCAACTTCATTAAGGAATTAATAAACTAAATTAAGACCAGATTAGTGGACCATGGCGAATGGGACACCCCAATTCGCCATGGTCACTAGGTCATGGTGAATTGGGACTCACAATTCGCCATGGACCATGGTTCATGGTGAATTGAGAGCTAATTCGCCATGAGCCAATTGGTCATAGCGAATTGGTGTCCCAATTCATCTTGCTTTTTCTTTTACTGTTTGGTCCGACTTAATTTTGCATTTTTTAAAATCGAATCGAATGTGTTTTGATTTTTAAATAATAATTTGGACTAGATTTAGGGCTTCTAAAATTAAACCATCATATTTTTAGCCATTTGAAATTTGACCGACTTATTTAGAGGTTATAAACTAGGTTTAAGCCTTTAAAAATTGAACAAAATTTAGCTTGAGCTTTTTTTATTAGGACCGAACTAGCTTAAGGCCAAAATGAAGGATCTATAACAGGCTTTATTCAACTTGATGGAGAAATTTTGTATGAAGCTTGGGAACATTTCAAAAACTTACAAAAGAAGTGTGCACACCATGGAGTACCTGAATGGCTTTTGATTCAAACTTTTAAAAGTGTTATAGCTAATAAAAATTTTAAAAATATAAATTTATAAAAAATAAGCCCCCACTGAGTTTAAATTTTGCATTCGCCCTTGCAAATCTCATCATCATCATTAGACATTACTCAATAAAAATATCACAATGATTAACTAAACTAATTAGAAATAGAGGTAGCAGAAGATATGCACTGTAGAGTCTATAAAACATGAGTCAACATAAAATAATTACATTCTGAGTTAAATCAAGAAACTCTTATGTTAAGGAATAAAAAACAGGAGTAAGTTTATAAAATTATCCATCTACGCTCAACCTATAAACTATAGAAAAAATGATGAACAAGAATGAGCATTCAGTTTAATGAGTTATATAGTAATCAATATAATACAACATTCCCATATATAAAGTGATTGTGCAATGAAAAATAAACAAATAAATCACATAATGATCCAATGATAGGAATCAATTGATAGGAACCATACTAAACCCAAACTAAGGAGCCAATCCCATTATCTAGCTCTTTTAGTCCACACATTTCTCTTAAAATTCAATATATTTGGTTCGCCATCATTGTGATAGTCAAGCAGCGCGACTCGAGCACTAAGCAATAAGCAAGCCCTCATCATCATGCCATTCATAAGCTCATTATCAGTCTCAAGCTCATCTCAATATGCCAATCATATCTCAATTATTTTATATGGTCTTATGTCATCCTAATCCAACCAAGCAAACACAGGCAATATATAACATTTACAATTATTGAATCTTATACACTAAAACACATCATGCTCTTCTAATTCTATTATTGATAATGACAATTATAATATACAATAAAAAATAGCCAATACATGTATGTCAAATGCAAATGCTAAACAAATTATGAAAATGAGATAATTATATTAAACTAGATATGTATCATCTATAAATTAACTAAAATAAAATAAAGTAAAATAAATAAGTTAGAGGGTTAAATAAGATGTTGAAATTGGGAAAATGTGAAATGTATATGTGAGATATAAAGAAAATTTATATAACATATAAAGTCAAATGGTAAAAGGTAAAAGCCAAATGGCAAATAGTAAAGGGTTAAAAGTTAAAAAAAATCAAAATTTAAATAATTTTGAATGGAAGATGTAAATTTAAGAATTCTTAAATAAATAATTAATTAAAATATAATTAAATAATATATATATATATGTGACTAAAAATTAAAGAAAGAAGGAAAAATCTAACTTTGCTTCTTCTTCTTCTTCTTCTTCTTCTTCTTCTTCTTCTTTTGCATAATAAATTTAATATTCTTTTAATATTGTTAAATAATAAATTTAGAGGGTAACAGTATGTTGGATGAGGGAAATATAAGTTATATACATAATATATACATGATATACCCAAAATGTATACTTGATGTATACATAAAATACACATTACATATATGTTACATATATATTACATATACATATGTATAAAATATACATAACATATAAATAAAATATAAATGTATATATATGTATAATTGTGGATGGGAAGTGGATAATTAGTAAATAAATAAATAAAAAGAAAAAGAAAGTCAAAGGAAAGAAAAATATTTGTGGATAGGAAAAAAATGAAAAAATGAAAAAAATAAAATAAGTAATTCATGTATAAATATATGGATGGGAAGGAAGATTAAAAACTCAAAAGTCTTCATCTTCTTCTTTACACCATCCCCGTGAATGAAATTGGAGAGAGAAATGGAGGAATTTTCTTCATCCAAAATATCAAATTTAATTAGAAGTCCAAGGGTTTTAAGTTGGTTTTGAAGATTAATCAAGGTTAAAAGATTGAGTAAATTGGATTTGTATAATTAAAGTGAAGAAGGGCAATTGGTGAAGTTGAAGTTGGAAGGTAATTTGAGCTTGGAGATTGTTATATTTAAGGTTAGTATATACATTTGACAGCCTTTGTATTGATTGCTTTTGAATTTGCCTAGCACATTGTGAATTGTGAAAATGCGCTAAGTTACTTTGATATTAGAAGTCATAATAAAAGTGCATTGTTGTTTATGAAATTGTGTGAAATGCTTGAATTGTGAGATATTAAGCCATTGTAGAATGACCAATATCTTTATTAAGTGTAAATGGTAAAAGTGCATTTTGTGGACTTGAAATGAAATGTATGCCACATTGGGAACATGAAAAGAAAATATACTTGAATAATTGAAATATGTGGAAAATATATAAAAAGTATATAAAACTTGAAAATGTGTGGAAATTGGTAAAGATATGGAAATATGATAAGAATTAAAAATGATGAGATAAAGAATATGTGCATGTTGTGATATGTTCATAATGTGTGATTGAGAATGATGATAATGTGATAGATTGTGATATGCATAAAAGATGGATAAATGAATGTGTTATGCTATGTTAATGAGATATGTGGTAATATGTGATATGTATAATGTGATGTGTTGAGATGTGAAATTAATATGTAAATGTGATTATTTATGAGATATTTGATGGAGATCATGGAATGATGTGATCAAAATACATATGAAAATTCTTGAGAAGGAATGTGAGATGAGAAACATGCTAAATGATGAGAAATGAGTTGTTGAAAGACTTGACCAGAGCTAAGTCTTAATAATGAAAATGAGGTTGTTGAAATATTTGATGTGTGTGTTGCCCTATATAATAACATGTTCTAGAAAATTGATGTTGGGGATTATATGATGATGACCCCGAGCAAAGCTGGGCCATGACCTGAGTAGAGCTAGGTCATGAGATTGAGGATTCGGGCAGAGTTGGATCAAGAAATTGAAATGATTTTGCCTACGGGTTAGACACTGAGTGTCACAATGGACCAAATCAATTATTTTAGAGCTTCGTTATTGTGTAGGGAGTAGTTGAGCCCAACGTGTGATGTGGTGTCTTGTCTTATAAGTTTTGGTAATATTGCAATGAAATAATGAGATGAATTAAATGACTTTAATTGAGCAATGTAATGTGCAGAATGTTGAGTTAATGAATGTATGTGTGTGTGGTTAGATGTGATGTGTATATGTGTTAGTATTTATGTGTTGTGTAAATATTATGAAATGTAAGTTTGAACATATATATGTGATGAAATAAAGAATATTATATAGCAATAATATTTTTATGAGTCAAAGAATAAAGAAATGAGTGCGGTATGTGTTAATACTTATGTAATGAGTGATTGGATAAGTAGCAAGTATCATAAAAATAAAGAATATTTAAATAAAAGGTATATAGCATGGATTATACCATGAAGTGATGGCATGATAATATATGGGTCATGATAAACATGCATTGAATTTTACATTATTTACAATATCAAGGTATATAACAGTAAGCTATATGCTTAGCGTGGTAGTTTGTATCATGCATGTATTAGAGGTATAGACCATAGTGATTTAGATTGTGATAGAGATTTGAAGAATTGTTGTGTGCCATGAGACCAACTTGGGAGGTATTGCATCCATGTATAAGATGGTTTTGATGTACTTTGGTTTTTGTACATTTAGGTTGCAATATATGTATGTTAAATCAATTTTGGGAAATATTATATGTGAATATGTAAATGAGAGTAATATTGTTTTATATATGAGATTTATTGATGTAAGTTAATAAAGTAATACTTTGGTAAAATAATGGATTTCATATGGACATGCATTTTAAACATGTAAAGGTTTTGACGAGAATCTAAATATTAGGAGTATAATAAATTTTATATGCAGGTTGTGTATTTGTTATTTTAGAAAATATTAAAATTACAGACAAAATTCTGGTGAATTTTTCTCAGAGATTTTCCTATAAATATGTATTTTTAACAATTAATTACTTATATATATATAAACTATAAATTATTTTTTAAAGAATAATATATATTCCTAAAATGGAATTGAGAATTTTCTAATGTCAAGAGTGATGGCACTCTTGTATTCTGCATATGTGTGTGTATATATATATATATATATACGGGGTGTATATATTATATGTATGTGGGGTATAAGAGTGTTACACTCGGCATCACCATTATATGATTTGCCTTCAGGCTAGACGCTTGGTGTCATTATTATTTGCCTTCGGACTAGACACTGAGTGTCAAAATAGTCCAAAGTAATATCTCTGAAACTTGAATATTATATAGGGTCATTTGGGCTCAATGCATGTGAATGTGATATGTGATGTGAAAAATATATAAGTTTTAAAATGTAGTTAAATGCCACAATGAGAATTTCAAAGTAAAAGCATTTTGTTTTTGTTTCTCTAAATTTTTACTATTATAAAAGTATGTACCGATAGGTAAAAATCTTAGCGCAATTTGTTAATCGCACAGGTGACAGCGTTGAGATCGAGAATCCTGCTAAACCAGAACAGGTATAAGGTTTATGGGTTTTACTAGAAGTTATTGGATAGGCTGCCACAGGACCTGAGCCAGTTGTAGTTATGTAAATATTTCTTTTGTGAAGCATTATATAATTATATACAAAATGTTTATATACATGTAAAAGTTGTAAATTGTAATGGTTTTCGGGCTAAACATTGTAAATTTGAAATATTTTATATATTGATATATGATTGTATAATTAGAGAGGTGATGGATAAATGGTTGTTTGAATTTACTTGGGAGTGTAAAATTTTTTGCAGGTTGTGTTGTTTGAGTTTTGGGAAGGTCTAAAATATAAACAAAACTCTAGCGAATTTTTTCTAGAGATTTTTCTTTAAAAATTGTATTTTTAGTACTTATGTATATATTTATTTATCTGTTAAGGTATATTCTAAGGATTTAAGTATTATTCTTATAATTATGGAAATTTTAAAAAATTTGGGACTATGACACTCTTGTGTTATGTATATGTATTTTATATATATTAGATATATATATTATACGTATATGGGATATAAGGGTGTTACAAGATAACTCACAGATTAACGAATCTTTCAATTTGGATGGAAGTTTGTTCTGAAGTATTGCACTACACTCCTCAGTAAGTGCATTCCTTGCATTATATTCAATTATTTTGTAACACCCGCAATTTTAAATACAATTAAATAAATAATTTGGAGGATTAAATAGGGTATTGAAAGTGAGAAATATGAAACATATATGTGAAGTATATGTTATATATAAATAACATATAAAAGTCAATAGTAAAAATTAAAAGTCCAATGTTGAATAGTAAAAAGGTAAAAAAATAATAATAAAATAATAATAAAAAGTAAATAAAATAAATCAAAATTTAAAAGATATTGGATAGTGGAAGATGATGGAAATTAGATATTTATTAAATACTAATTAAATAATAATATATTTATACTTGGCTAGGAATTAAAGAAGATAAAAATAAAAAAATAACAATTTACTCCATCTTCTTCTTCTCCATTTTTCTTTACTCGGTTTTCATGGTGGTCCAAAGTGAAATTTTTTATTCTTTCAAATATTTAATATATCACCAAATTTTCAAGTTTATGGGTGGATTTGGAAGTTTTCTATCATAAGGTACGAAATTTTTTTAAAAAGAAAATTTCTCTTAATTTATGATTATGTAGAATATCCATTTTTGAAGGAGTGTTTGTGACTTCATAAAATGGTTTTCAATAATGTTAGTTTGATATAGAAGAAATAATTTTAAGGTTAGATTGTAGAAAAGATTAGGCTTGGTTTAGATTTGAGAGAGGTAGTAAGGGTGTTTAGGGTTGTGATGGGGTTGGTTAGAATGCATGCAATTTGAATTTAATTGATTAAATTGTGTTTAAATGGGATTCTAATGAGGTAATTGAACATAAAACTCAATTTGGATTGGGTTGGAATAGTTTTCTAAAATTAAAGTATATTAGGGCAAAAATTGAAAAATTAGATAGAATTGTAGAATTTAAAGTTTGAATTGTTAAAGTGAGTAGAATTATGATCTTAATGATAGAAATTAACCTAAGATGTAATTTTGAATTGGTTAATATAAAATTCCAAAGTTAAAGTGCATTAAGGCAAGAAAATGGAAACATAAAGGAAATAAGATAAATTGTTGTTTATCGGTTAAAGTATGTAAATATGTGGTTCTAATACCATATATACACTTACATTTTGGTTAGGCGTTGAGTAGATAGTAATTATCCAAACCTAGTAGTAAAGATGATTTAGAAAGTGAAGGGAAAAATGTGATTCTAGCCTGGAAGTGGTGGAATATAAGGTTGATATATATTTATATTATTTGAGATTTTATTAAGTATGAATTCACATTATGTATATGATAACTTTGTAATGTTGGAATTCACATAATCTATGCAAGGTGGCATAGTTATGTGATGATGGTCACATTAGACATGTGTTCAATGTAAAATTAATGGTGATACATGAAACATATGAGGTTTACTAATTTGAGGAGAAAATCTGGGTAATGTGGACAATAAGTTTAAAATGTGGAAAATATAGAAAAATTATGGGAAAAGATTGAAAACGATAAAAATTGATGAAAAATAAATAAGGAAGGTGAGAAAAGAATACATTTTTTTCATTTTAAAGAATAAATAATATTCTCTAAAATGACATTATGAATTGATGTTTACATATTAATAGGATGATAAATTCTATAAAATAATGGGAATATTACATTATTATAAAAAAAAGAAAGAAAAATGAAATGTGATAAAAAGTACGAGGTGAGTAACATTGTGAATGTGACTCTAGGATAAGTAGTGTGAATATAAAATGGTGAAATGATTTGAAATGTATTTATGTATTATGACATGAGAATGATGAAGAATGTTAAATGAATGATATGTGAACATGGGGAGATAATAGGAGAAATATGAAAATAGAAATGATAAATGAATATGTATTGTGATAATTAATGAGATATGTGATGGTGATCATAGTTTGATATGATCATGAGAGATGTGAAAAATTGAATGTGATAAATGTACTAGAAATATGATTTATTACTCACACTGTGGTTGTGGTTAAAAAGATGATGAAATATGTTGTAAAACATTGGAAATATGGAAATTAATGATGTTTAAATGATAATGTGAAATGAAATATGTGTTTTCTTTATATAGTATCTTGTTCTAGAGAATTATTTTTAGTACAATTGAGATGATTTGCCTTTGGTCCAGATGCTGGGCATCACTATTAATTGCCTTCGGGGCCAAACACAGAGGTGTCAACAGGAGACGGATGCGACACTTGGATCCTCAATGTCCAGATAAACCATAATAATATCTCTGGAACCGGAACACTTATAGGTTTGTCAATGTATGTGTTTATGATATGTGTTATGTTATTGGATAATGGTATATGATGATTTTGTTACGATATGATAAAGTATGTGAGATGAACTGATGAGTAAATAATGAATAATATATGATGATGGATTGTGACTAAATTATGAGACTGATAATATATATGCTAATAGATCTGAGCAGAGCCAGGTCTAGAGACTAAGATGACTCAAGCAAAGTAGGGTCGTAGATTTGATATTGTGTGTGCCGAACTTGGTAATATATTTATAAATGATGTATAGAGTAAAAATTAACAAAAGGTTTAATAAAAATATTGTAAAGCTTTAACATAAGGAAAAGCATATTAAATGTGTATGTATTATTATTTTTAAATATGTACCACTAAGCCATAGGCTCAACACGGTTATGTGAATCACACAGGTAAGAGAGTTGTCGATCAGAGGAATCCAAACTATGGTAGATACTTGGTGATTTAGAGTACCACCAAATCAACAGTGCCAAATGCATACCTGTAAATCATGGTTTATAAGTATTTCAGTTTATGTATATATGAGTAGGGATTTTTGCCCCCACTTCCTGTGGAATGGTTCTTACGACTTTGGTACTGTTAGGCTCAGGGCCTTAGAGAATACAGATGGAGTTGCCACCTGGACAGGCAAAAAAAAAAGGGTGGATGACTCAATTCCTAAGGAATCCCTAACCCTCTATTGTGTTCGGAAAATTGGGCACACATGGGAAAGGTGAGAAGTGGCCCAACACCCCCATAACGCCCACCTCTTTGGAATTGGCCTCCTTTTTAGGTCTAAATATTATTAAATTTTTAAACATTATGATATTATCCATACTACATGCAATTAATAAAATAAAATATCATCTTATTAATTAAAACAAATCAATCAAAGATGGACACCCATATAAGATGAAAATATGTCATTACAAATGTCTGAATGTCCACAAAGAAAATAAATAAAATAGGACACCCGCCAAAAGGTAGAAACATGTCCCTTATAATTGTCCCAAAGTCTATAAAATAAACTAAATTACATAAGCAAAATAAATAAGGCACCCACGAGTGGAAACATGCATTTGATATCATCAAAAATCAAATAAACAAACATAGTTCAATTAAATAAAATTAGCAATGAAATAATCAAAATGTATCATCCATCATAAAGCATATAACAATAAATCAAATAATCAAATATATGTTTTAATCTTAAATAAAGCATTAAATATAGAAAATTAGAATTCAATAAAAGGAAATTAAGGTTAATCACAAAGGCTTATAACCCAGAAATAAATATTGAGCCCCATAGACGAGGGGTCGCATACAGTGATCCCACTAGCTTGTTAGCGGGCGGGGGTCAAGGGAGCAGCACTCCTTGTGGAAGATCGGGAGCAGCGTCCCTGAAAGCTAGATGGTTTATATGATATGGTTTTGTTGGAAAATTATGATTTTTTATAAACTAGGGTTTTATATTTATACAAATTAGGGCTTTACTTAAACTAGGATTTTATATTAGGGTTTTAAAAAATAGAATTAGGGGTTTTGGTATTAAGCTATGGGACACTTGAATTTTAAGGACATAGATTAAATATTTTGGAGGACATTCAAATTGGCTACCATGAATATAAATTAAATACTTTAATCAACACTTAAATGGGCTACTGTGAAAGCCTAATTTATAGATATAAACTAAGCAAATTATTGAATATTTAATATGCTTCTGGACGAAAATAGCTACTGTATAAAATAATGAATAAGGGTTGCTACCTACTAGATATTTTATAAAAGTGCAAGAATGAAATAAATTAATAAAATAAGAGTGAATGAATTACTGTAAACTAAAACCAAGTTGAATAAAGGATTGCAAACCTCCATTGTTGGTTCCACCGATATTTTATGTTGATCTAAGTTTTATATTTGCACCAAAGGTTAAATCTTGGTGGAACAGATTGAAGACAGACATCTACTATGTTCTTGGTTTGATGGTTTGATGTTTTGTCTCTGCTTACTCAATCTTCAATGTTGCTAGGATTTTCTGAGTGCCTAATGCTTATTGTTCTTTTTTGTTGCTTATTGTTGTTTGTGAATCTTTATTCCTCCTACTGCTCATCTTTAAAACTTATATTTATAAGAAAATAATTAGGTTAATTCTATTAAACCAGTATGAGTTTACTATTTAATCATGGTTTCTCTAAGGCATATCAAATTAAAATAATCTGAATTTGTGATAAACCATGACCATGTTGAAGTAAATCAAATTTAATTCGAGGCCAAAACTTGACCATATCGAACTAAAAATACTCTAATCTAACATAGACTAAGCTCCATATCGAATTAGGATTGCCCTAATTCGATATGGAGTCCTCCTAATTGGTCCCCATATTGAATTGGAGTCCCATATCGAATTGGGCTTCCCAATTCGATATAGGGAAGCCCCATATCGAATCGAGGAAGCCCCAATTAGATATGGGACTTCCCCATGTCGAATTGGGTGCCTAATTTGACATGGGGACACCCCATATCGAATTGGGGGCATCCCAATTCGATATGGGGTGTCCCATGTCGAATTGGGGGTACACCCATATCTAATTAAATCCATTCAAACCCTCAAATTAGACCTATTTAGGATTTTAAAGGTTTAACTAACTTATTTTAGGCCTCATAAAAATTGGGCCAATCAAATTAAAAGCTTAAAATAGGTTTAAGCCATTAAGAATGGACTGATAAGTACTTAAACCATTTTTAATTAGGGTCGAACTAGATTAGGGCCAAAATCAATGATCTACAATATAATAACTCTCCACTCTTATATATTGGATGAGGAATTGGGATTGCGATATATATGTATTTATAAGTATAAATTTAATTAAGATATATAATTTATATATTTTTTGATTATGTTTTGGAGAATTTGGAGGATTTTGTGAATGAAATTGATTATTGGGAGTGTTAAATTTTTATTCACAGATTGTGTGTTCGTTGTTTTGGGAATGTTCAAATTACAGTAAAAAATTTGGAGAATTTTTCTCAAGATTTTTTTTTATAAATTTATTTAATTGTAATTTGACTTAGAGGGTGTTTCTCAAAATTGGAGCTTTTCAGCTTATTGTGAATAAGTGATTTTTAGATTATAATCAGATTAAAAATAAGCAGTTAAGCGTTTCTGTAAACTAGTTAATAATCAGCTGATAATCAGTTTATAATCAGTTAAGTGTTTCTGTAAAATCAGCTTATAATCAGTTTTTAATTACAGAAATAGTCAAAATGACCAAACTGTCCCTGAGTTTATTTATTGTATAAAAATAATTTTTTAAATGTCAATTCAAAATTTATTTTGCAATAATAATAATAATAATAATAATAATCAAATTTATTTAATAATAATAATAATAAAATTTATTTAATAATAATAATAATAAACGTAAAAGAATTTTGATGAGAACTAAAGTGTATAGGGTGGGCAAATTTGAAATATTAAAGATTAGGTAGGGATAGTATGGTCTTTTACTTGGTCAAAACTGCTTAAAAAATAAGTGCTTAAAAAAAAGTAGCAAAACCCAACTTTTAAAAAACTTATTAAAATCAGATTATAATCTACTATTTAAGTTTTTAGAAACACTTAAATAAACAACTTATAATCTAAAAACTGCTTATAATCAGTTTTGACCAGCTTTTAAGTTTTGAGAAACACCCTCTTAATATAGTTTGGAGTAAAAGTGATTTTATAGCGAATTATTGTACCACCCTTATATTATATATATGTACTCTACATATATAGGATATATGTACTGTGTATATATAGGGTATAAGGGTATTACATATTCTCTTGTTGGAAAGTATCTCCTTCAAAAACTTGACATATGTGGGCATTTAAGCTAGGACATCTACAAAGGGATGTTTATTCGGAGTTGTTTGAAAACTTTTAGAAATTTCTCATAATGTTTTTCTTTCTTCTGTTTTTGGAGTCTTTGAGGAAATAGTATAGGGGGCACATAAGGCTTCACCTCCTTTTTACTAGTAACTACTTCCTTATCTTCCTTAACCTTCTCAGTTGCTTCCTCTTTTAGTTCCTTTTCCATCTCGACATATTCTTGTTGCAACTCAGCTTCCTTTGGAACCACTTCTTCTAGTTGCTTACCAGTTCGTAGGGTGATAGCTTTACATTACTCTCCAGGATTTATTTTTATTTTTATGGAATTTTAAGAACTTTTCATCTACCCAATCTACTTCTCACAATTTCTATTTTAACTAGCAATTTGGTTCGTATATGCTTCCAACCTATCGTATTGCTTATCAAGTTTTTCAAACCTCTTATTAGATACAGTAATGAACTTTTCCAAGGTAGATTCATAGACTTTTGTGATAATATGTTTGACCTTGGTTTCTATTCTGAAATGGTGGTTGATAAGTTCCCCTTTAGTTCCCTAAATTACATTAATTTTCTACCAAAGATAAATTCGGATGATTACGCCAACTTGGATCGTAGGTGTTTCTAAAGGGAGCTTGTGGTGCACGGTTTTAATTTCCCACAAATTGAACTTGCTCATGGCTCTAATAGTCTAATGTTCTATCAATTCCCCACAGCTCTTACAACATGCAACTGAAGCAAAGTTTGCTTGTTCTAATTTTCCAGCTACAACATCTATTGAACTGACACTTTATTACTCTTTTTTTTCAAATACAAAATGACACATAAATTTATGCAATAACAATAAACTATGTCACGAATCAATCCATTAATGCATTTCTAATATTGAATGAATTAAACTTAGTTAATGTATTCCAAAATTTATCAATGTTAAATTCTTTAGAATGAGTACAAGCAACTCTTTTAGGCAAACCTAAAGCTTTAAACATGATATCATGATCAATTACATAATCCACACTAAACAATCTACACTCTAAATTCTTATCTTTAAATTTTGATATTTTAAGGGTTTAAAGAATTCAAGAGTGAGTTCTTTATAAGTGTCATATCTCTTTTGTACCAATTTTTCCGGTCCTAATCTAGCCAAATGCTCAAAAATACCATGTCTAAAATATCTACAAGGAATAATATTTTACAAACATAGAGAGAGAAATTCCTTACTTTCTTCTAAAGAATATATAACTATTTTTATTTTAAATTAATACTTATTCAACTATTATATTTTATTTAATTAATTTACATGAAAATGTATTAATTTGATAATTATTTTATATGAAAAAGAATTGAAATAATAAAAATTTCCTTGTTATCCAACGTAAAAAAAAATTTCCTTGCTAATTTTTTTTAACCAATTAAAAGTAAATTATTCTAATTTCCCTATTAACCAATATTAAAAAAATTAGTAATTATGGCTCTACTTAAATTAAGTGCTTTGACATTTCCTCATGCTTTAAAATTTAGTAATATGCCGATATATATTACATATAACAAGATATACAAGTTAAATTTTAAAAGAGTAAGGGGGTGTTTGGTTCGAACTTTGAAATCTGAAATAGAATCAAAATCGAAATGTAATGGAATCGTAATCAGAATGATTATTTATTTTTTTTTATTTGGTTTACCTTGAAATCGAAATTGGAATCGAAACAATTATTTATTTTTTATTATTTAAGAAATTTAGAGATATTATAATTAGAAAAAAATGAAAAATAGATTTATTATATTTTATTTTGAAAATTCAAAAAAATTAATTTTTGATTTTATTAAAAAATTATTTATTTAAAAATTCAATAATATTGTAATTAGAAAAAATGATAAAAAAAATATTAAATTGATTGTATGTTATTTTAAAATTTTAATTTAATTTTATTAATAAAAAATAAATTTATTTTATTAATTTATTTTATGAATTTTTTAATTTTTGATTTCTGTTAGGAATCAAATCTGATTAACAGGGGAGTAGTAGGGAATCACTCATTCCCTTTCCTGGGGTAATGTGATTTTCATTATCCTCTCTATTTTATTCAATCAAACAGCATCAATGGGAATAACTGATTCTCATTCACATTTTCATCCCTAACCAAACGCCCCCCCTAAGAGTGTAAAAGTGATATATGTTTAGTTATACGTCGATATAAGTTATAGATAACAACATATACTTGTTAACATTTAAAAGAATACAAGTACAAAGAGATATATTTTCATTATATATGATAATATATATTGCAGATAACAATATGTACTTATTAAAATTTAAGGAATAAGAGTATAAAAGTAATAAGTATTTAGTTATATATTGATATATATTACATATAATAACATAATTTTTTACTGAAGATTTTCCAACAATGACAGTACATGATAAATACACGGGTTCTCCTAGATCTGGTTGAAGGTCTAGGGTTATATCATTACAAGCTAGGGAGCTAGTTTTAGCTACAATTTCTTCCATATCATTTGAGCGAAATCCATGAACAGATAAAGGTTAGAGCTTATAATACAAGGTAAGGTAAAGGTGTTAGGAAAGATAGGCTATTTTAACAGGTAAGACAAAGCAAAGAAGAAGAGGGTTCAATTGGGTTTGTTACTGAAAATCTAAAGATAAAAGAGAAATAAAGGAAAAACCAACCAAGTGGAAGAGCAAACCTCTACAGACAGGGAGAGCATCTTGTTAATAAAGTTTATCATCGCTAATGTTTATGAACATATATAGAGACAACTGATTTCATTCTATATATAAAAACCATTATTGAGTATTGATTTTATACATTTTTTTCAATTTAATATGTAAAATCTACAAAGTCTAATAACTAGTAAAATGGACATAATTCTCTCCAACTTTTTATTAATTGATGTTTTAATTAATTAATAAATTAATTCTCACATGTAAAAGATCACTGAAGGCCATGCACATAAATTAAGCAAGTGTTAGCTAATGTTCTAACTTTAGAATTAAAAAACTACTAATTCTCTTTTTAATTCTTAGTATTGGTGTCACACTCCACTCTCCAAAGCTAGGGTGGACTTACTCTGCAATAAAAAATTATTTTTTATAAATTTAATATTTTATATTTCTTATATACACATAACTATAAGTGAATAATATTTATGTCAACATCACATTATTAATATCATTATCCTTATATCTTTAAATATATCTTTCATAATACCTATCAATATATCACACAACCATCTCAACAAGATTAACTGCAAGTCTAATATGTTGGCCCAACTTCTTCTTTACACAAATGAAATAGAAAGAAGATGAATTCTACTGAGTTATTCTCCAATAGTATCTAAAAAATATTTATATAATAAATGGGTGAGTCCAACTACTCAACGAGAAGATAATTACATACAAAAGGAGAACAAACAAGTTTTTCATATATATACTTACTAATAAAAATTTATACAGCTGCATAATAACTTTCCTTCTTAATGAAACATAAATTTATAATATTCTTAATAAAATCAAAAGTACATCTTCATACACTCAAAATATATAGTCCATAGATTGCGTAATACCTTAGGCACAAATAAACATATATTTACTAGCAGCCTAAGGGCTAAACATGGCATCTTGAGTGCCATGATGGCGCATAACAACACTAAGAGCAAATAATCATTGTCATACACATGCGTAGAGCTGCCTCTATAGGGTGACCACCTAATATATGCCCCAAAAGCTATATGAATACCAAGTGCTATTCCAAAGACAGTATCATAATCATAAACAGAATTCTTCAATTTCTTTAATATCCCATCATCACAGGTGTCTCTATTAGAAAACATATAATGAGTGTATTCAGAGTATTTATTCAGTTGTATAAATAAATAATCATCATTTTTGTAATTCAAACATCAACATACCATTATTTGTTTCCATTTTGAATATATTTATAAATAAGATTTTCTCTTTCCAAATTCCTTTATAAACTTACTTTCATCATAAAACAATTTTAACAAGTCAAATGTATATATATTAAGAAAATACCGATATTATATAATTACTCACTCACCTTGATCAAAAACTAAATTTGTCTAACCAACTAGATCATCTCTATGTTTTACTTCAGCGGTTGAATCCACTCCTAAGTGATATAAAAGTAACTATTAATTAAGGTATAACTTAGAATTATCAAGCTACTATGGAATGTAAGATATGAAAAAAGGTATATGAAGGATCCTTAAATTCTAATGAAATTTCGATGTCGATTATTTCCTAAGTTTCCAAAAATACTCTAGATTCATTCTTGATACATCTATAAGTCCATATGTAAATTTTCATATTTTTCTTCATTCATTTGCTACATAAAATTTAATTTATTCTCTAACTTCACAAATCTGCCAGATTTCTAAACATCTCTGGCAGTCTAACTTTACAACTTTTCATTCATCATTAAATCTTCACTACAAATTATAACATTTTAATCATGTGCATTAGACACATATATGGACTTATATTTAAAATTCGATTTTTTCTAAGTTCATTTACTATATTTAAAAATTAGGATATCCAAATCTGCAAATTCTGTTTCTTTAATACTTTTTGTGGCAATATCCATTTTCCCATTTTATTTAGGTTTAAAACCTTTATCAAAATTCATGAAATTTTATCCACATAATAAAAAGATGTATAGAATCTTACATATAAAATACAAGAATTTTATACATTTATTTACTGTATTTTTAAATCATATTTATTCAACACCAGAAATTTTATTCTTTCAGTCACTACTTTGGTAGTATCAAATTCAATTTCATTTTCATAACTAAACCTGCACTAAAATTTATGAAACTTTAACCATATGTTCTGATCTTATATGTAAAATTTTATATTTTTATGGGGTTTGTTTATTATGGTTTTTAAATAGAATTCTCAATATTTATAGATTCTAAATTACCAAGACAGATCTAGCAGTTTGTCTTCTTCTATTTTTCTTAAATAGTAAACCATCCTTAAAGATTATGAAATTTTATAAACCAACTATTAACACATAAATAAACTCTCAATTAAAATTTTATGCTCATTGAGATTTTCTAGATTAGTCTAAAAATTCAGACAAAATCACTTCATAGAATATAAACAAAAATTTTAGCAATCATCATACTCATATTTCATGCTTTTATTTGTACTTTAAATCAATTCTTTAATTCAACTTAATAATCAAATTAGGTCCAATATATGTCTTAATTTATAAGTGAGTTTCCATTTATATTATCTAAAACTTTTATATTAATGGTCTTTGTAACACTCACCTAGCTTGTACCCAAAACATTCTAGCTTCCAAATCTTTAGCTCCCTTTGCTTGGTTCACCAATTCAAGTTAGCTATTTCCACCCAATTTCCATATGGTTTCGCTAAGTTGTGTTTGGTTTAAGAAGTCAAGTATGAAAATTTCTTTCCATCTCTTTGTTGTTCATGTTTTTTTAAAGAGAAAGATATAAACTATTAATGTTTGACATCTGTTATCAAACTTATCACTTTTAGAACACTCACCTTGGTGATGGATAGTTTAACTCTTAGTTCTTCCTTCTTCAAGACCATCTCTCTCTCTCTCTCTCTCTCTCTCTCTCTCTATATATATATATATATATAATTTTTTTTTTTTCTATTTCATCTCATGCTTCCTCTTGGACATCAAGAAGAAGAGTTTTATACCTTCCTTTTTTATTCACTTTCTTCTTCACATAAATGGTTGGAAATTTTCAGTCCATTTCTCAATTAATGCTAGCCTACTCACCATCCACTTATCCTTTTCTTGTCCATTCGTTATCACCATTAAGCAAGTGGACAACTTGCTTTTATTTTACTTTAGATTTTTCTTTAGTAAATGGCCTCTCCGCCAGGTATGAAATATGTGGTTTTGTGGTTTAATACTAACACTTACCTTAGCTCCTATTGGTGAGCTTTAATACTTTGCTGCATCATTTAACATTTAACCCATTCTTGCCATAATTAATCCCTTCAATATATATATACACACTATAATACTTTGAACGAATTATTTAAATTTGATATTTTGTTTATTCATACTTTAATAATACACCTACTAATCTTATTTATTAAATCAATCATACTTTTAATTTTTTTTTTGTTTATCATTGTTGTTATTATTTTACTCTAATAATTATTATTACATCAAACTTTAATTATTTGTTTATTTGTTTGTCAATAATTATTATCACTATTATCATCACTTTAATTATTATACTCTTAATTATTTGATATCTTTATTATTATTATTATTATTATTATTATTATTATTATTATTATTATTTTATACTTATTCTAATAATTAATATTTTAATCTTTAATTATTTATATGTTTGATTATAACTATTATAATTAATATTTTATTTTATTTTATTTTTTAATAAATAACTTAACTAATAAGTTATATATTATTTGATATATTATTTTTTAATATATTATCATTATTGTTTTAAATTTTTATAATATTTTCTTTTTACTAATTATATGTGTAGTTATATGTCAATATATGTTACATATAACTAGATACATGTGGATATATGTTGCAAAAGTATAACTGTATATATTACACATATATGGATATATATTGGTATATGTTATATAAAATTTGATATATGTGGGTATATGTTGAAAATAATAATAATAATAATATGTTACATATGTATGGATATATGTTATATATGTTTTTACCAAAGAATAATAATATATATGTGCATACGTTGACATATGTCGTCATATGTTGGTGTATTTCAGTATATATCAGTATATGTTGTTATGTGTGGTTATATGTAACATATAATATATAACTAATTTTTTTTAAATTAATACTTATTCAACTGTTATATTTTATTTAATTAATTTATATGAAAATGTATTAATTAATTTATGATAATTATTTTATATGAAAATGAATTGAAATAATAAAAATTTCCTTATTAACCAATGTAAAAAAATTTCCTTGCTAATTTTTTTTTAACCAGTTAAAACAAAATTATGCTAATTTCCCTGTTAACCAATGTTAAAAAAATAATTAGTAATTATGGCTCCACTTAAATTAAGTTCTTTGACCTTTCCTCATGCTTTAAAGTTTAGTAATATGTTGATATATATTACATATAACAATATATAGATGTCAAATTTCAAAAGAATAAGAGTATAAGAGTAATATAAGTTTAGTTATATGTTGATATAGATTACAAATATAGGTAATAGATAACAACATATACTTGTTGAAATTTAAAATAATAAGAGTATAAAAGTGATAAATGTTTAGTTATATGTTAGTATATATTACATATAATAACATATACAAGATAAGTTTTATAAGAATAAGAATATAAAATTATTATATATTTAGTTATATGTTAGTATATGATATGTTTAACAACATATACATGTTAAATTTCAAAAGAATAAAAGTATAAAAGTGATATATGCTATATATAAGTAGATATATTTAGTTATATGTTAGTGTAAGTTACATATAAGTAAAAACTTAATATAATTATTTTTAATTTAATATTTTAAACAATTTAATTTGAAATTTATCTAAAAAAATAAACAGTATAAATAATAAAAATAGTATAAAATAATATGACAATAAGTATATATTAAATGACATATATGAACATACTTATTAAAAATACACTAAAAAATATACGGTATAAATAAAATCACATATATGAACATATAATAATATATATCCGTTGTAAATTGATATTGCTGTTGCAGATTAACTAATATATATTGTTATACGTAACATATACGAATATATATTTAACAATATATATCAATTGTATATTAATATTTCTTTTGCAAATTAACTTATATATATTGTTATATATAACATATATCAACATACAACAACATATATTATTTTGTATATTGATATTTTATAGTAAATTAACAATTATATGTTGTTATATGTAACATATACAAACATATAACAACATATATCAGTTATATATTGATATTTCTTTTACAAATCAATTAATATATATTGTTATATATAACATATATGACTATAAAACACCATATCTCAACCATAAATTGATATTTTTTTACAAATCAACCAATATATATTATTATATATAACGTGTAACAATATATACGTATTAAATTTCAAAAGAATAAGAGTATAGAAGTGATATATATTACATATAAGTGGATATATTTTTAGTTATATGTTGATATATGTTACGTATAAATAGAAACTTAATATAAATATTTTTAATTTAATATTTTAAAATTTTGATTTGGAACTTGTCTAAAAATTTAAAAATAAACAGTATAAATAATAAAAAATAGTATAAAAAAAGAAAAGAGAACTAAAAAACTAAAAAACAAAAAAAATAAAAAAGTGTAAAAAGTAGATGAAAATCACAAAAAATAAATACACAAAAAATAATTACCACGTAACTAAAAGTATAAAAAAATAAAAAATATTATAATCATATAATGAAGTAAATATATATATATATTATTTAATTTATGGTAAATAAAAAAAAAAGCATGGCAACAAATTATTTTTTCTACTTTTTGGCACCAAACAATTGAAAAATGGCCACAAACAATAGCCAAATAGCCAAACAAATAGAAATTAAACAAATAAATATATCTATAAACAAATTAAACAATTGAAATATTTATTTAAATTAACAAATAATCAAAAGTAAATTTTTTCATAGAATAAATTTAAGATAATATCTCTCATTAAATATTTATATTGAAAGGTGCCATATTTTTTTATTTATTTAGCATACTATAATAAGTACCTGATTATTATTATTTATTATTATTATTTTTAAGGTTTATATATTTATATATTTTACTTTATTTTACTTTTTTGACCACCTATCAAGAAAAAGTCAACAATGAATTTTTAGGTTACGACAACGTAAAATGGGGAGGTTTTTGGCCAACGTAAAAGGCATCCACATTTTTGTAATTATAATTTTATTTCCCTAAAAGTGAAATTTTTTTAAGTATAGTATATTTGAAAATTATTTTACTTTTAAGGTTAGTTTTACAAATATTCCTTTTAAAGTTTTAATCTGAAAATTTTTTAATAGGCATACACTCAAAATTATTTTTAATAAAAAAATTTTGGGCTTTTGACAAAATTACAAGAAACTTTAAAAATAATTTTAAATTTATTATATTTATAATATATTTATCAAAATATCAGAATTTATAAAATATTTACCAAATTACAAGATTTTTATTAGTTTATTGAGAGTTTATAATGAGTTTATAATTAATTTACAATGAATTTATAATGAGTTTATAAATTTTAAATAGTTTATAATGAGTTTATAATAAAATAACTAAAATATCTCTTGTAAAAAAATAAAATTTTTTAAAAATATGGTGGAGGGTGCCATAGTTTACAAATTATATTAATTTGGAAAAATTACGCCATATATGGTAAAAAAAAATTACGTCATTTTTTTAAAACTGCCATTTTTAATTTTTTTTGTTTTTTTTGTTTTTCTTTTCTTTATTTTCATTTGTTGTATTTTATTTCTTTTTATATTTTTTTATTCATAAATAATTTTATTTTTCTTATACTTACAACATGCATACAAAATACAAATACAATAAACACGCAATATCTATACAATATATTTAATATTTCTTAACTTTATTTTTCATTTTACATACACAAAATATATAAAGAACATACACATAATATGTACACAACATGTACACAACATATATAATAAATACATAATATATACACAAATTCTACATAATATACACAGAATCTACATAATATATATAAAATATCTACACAACATGTACACAACAAAATTAATATTTTTTAACTTTATATTCATGGGTATAATATGTAAAATTTATTTAAAAATAAATTTAATAATTTTTATTAATATATTTTTATACATTTTACTTTTTGTATTATTTTTATGAGTGTTATTTCTTATTTGTAATCAAAATTAAAATTTTTTTTATAAAAAATTAGTACATTTTATATGTTGAAAATATAACTAAAAATGTTAATTTTTATTATTTTATTCAAATATATTTATTTAATACTGAAATTTGAAAAAAAAAAGATGAAAATTGAAGTAAAAACTTATTTGAAGTGAGAGATAAGCTATTTAAAAAAAAAAACCTTTGTTTAAAGTGAGTAGTGAGGTATTTTTGTAAAAAAAAAAAATTGCTTGAAGTATTTTTAGAAACTTTTTTTGAAGGTATAATATTTTTAAAGATGAAATTTTTTTTTAAGGTAGTTTTGTAAATATTCCTACTAGTTTTTCCAAATGGGCCTATAATTTTGTTAAAAAAAATTAGGAAAAAACAAAATCAATTGTGGTTAATTTTTTCTAAAATTTCAATTGTGGGACTTATTTGTGGCATGAGCATTCAATTGTTTCCAAAAAATTATGAAACCAATTTGAGATAAATTTGTTAACTAAATTATAATCCTCATTACTTCAAAACGCAGCTAAAATACTACGAAAAACCATTCGAATTTTCTAAATGTAATTAGGATGATATTTCAAAGTGATGGATTTGTCAATAATATGTTCCTTCATTTTGGCATTACAAGCAAAGGCAATTTCGTCTAAGTGTAAATGGTTAGAAACCCATATTGGTAATTCTATTAGCCAAATCACCTAGGATAATAAATTCAACTACCATGTGTAGAAGATGGATTCAAGGTTGATATTGTGTTCTAATGTGATTTATTTGACATGCATGCATGCATGAATTCATACACTCATTCAAACATGCATACTTCTCATGCAACCAATTGACTCGCAAATTGAAGGAACAGCTTGTAGTAACCCTGGAGAGTAGTTACACTTAGTTGACCAGCAAGACAACAATAGCAAATCAAGTAGTGCCTTAAAGACTTATACGTCAACCTAAATGGATTCTAATCATACAAAAGCTCTAATAAAAGAAATGTTGGCATAGGAAGTAGCAAATTTAAGTACCTGTCAAGGATGATGAAACATTTCCAAGAATTGATGAAATACTTGGTAATTTAAAAAAGAATGAGATTTTGGGAAGAAGTACAAAGAAAAAAAGACAAAGAATCGATAGTTGCACCAAAATTTGTTAATTATGACGAAATGGAGAAGCATATCTAGTCTAAGCAAGAAAAGTAGAGACTAAAGTTGAAGCACAACTGGCTAAAAGCTTATTCAACTTTAAAGAGAATGATGGTGGATGTAATGCCCACCTTTGTTATATATTTTGGGTAAGTGTTCATCTTATTATTAATGAGTTTGGAAATCCTAATATGCCACACCTCATTCTCTCAATTCTAAAGGATGGAATTATTTTACAATCTAGTATAATATTTGTTTACTGAATAAACACCACTCATAATTTAATTTACTAAATATTCTTCAATTATACAATCGTATAGATATTAAAATTCTTTAATACAACTTATTATTGTTTACAATAATATTGTAGATAACTATTAAATAATTCTAAAAGACAATTATATTGTCCCAATCTTAACTACACGCTAGAGAAGGAAAAAGGTAGAGTTGTTCTACTGGTTTATTTTTCAATATCTAAAATATCATATGAGTAAGGGGGTGAGTCCAACTACTCAGTAAATAAATAAATATGTAATAAGGGAGAACAAATAAAGTTTAATACTAATTGTATTATAAACATTATCTATAGCTCAGCATAATAAATATAATTTTAATGTTAGTTATCTTTTATATATACTCAAATATAAATTTTTATTGTTCTAACTTTAATCCAAGAGACAATGATGTCTTACCTCGCAAGCCCAAGGAGAAATAACTTTAATGCACATGTGCAGAGCAAATTACCCCAGCCAAGGGTAATTTTACTATATTATTAAATTTAAATACTCGTCATCGAGGTGCGATCAGACAGATTTATAAAAGAGTGTATATAAACTAATTTATCCGGTATAATATAATCAATCATTTGCACATATAAAAATTTAAACTACTATTATTTGTTCTCACTCAATAAGAAAATAATTAACATTTTAGAATAAATTATCATTGTGAATTTAATAAATTCACTTTATAAGTACTTTTTTCAAAATCATATACATATAATACTTTTAAAAAAAATACAATGTTACATATTTATCCACTCACCTGGGCTAAAAATTATATTTGTTTAATCCACAGGGTTCCTTTGATATTCTATAGTTGCAACTGGATTCGTTCCTATAATAATATAAGAATATTATTTAATTTAAATTATACTCTAACTACTATGGATGTATGCTATAAAAATAACATGTGTTTCCGATTCCTAAATTCTAACTATCATCTCGATAGCTCTAAAAAAAATTCTAAAATAATACTATAATTTGTATTTATCTAAATTTTTTTTAAGGTACAGTTATCTATCAAATTTGCTAATAAATATTTTTAACGATAAAATTTTAAATGTAAAAATTTACTAAGTATTTATAATAATTTTATACACAATTATATTATATTATTTTAGTTTATTCATTTTAATGGTTTATTACTATTAATAATATTTATTTATTAACTAACTTAATAATTTTTGTATTATTTATATTATCAATTTTTAATCTATAATATAATTAGTCTTAGCTCTAATAAATAATTTCGTGCTAATAATAAGAATGCTAGAATAAGAAAATAGTAATAATATTATTTACTTAATAATATTTTATTTTTTTATTTTCTAACAATTTCTCATGATAAAGTTACTAAAAATAATAATATTATTAAATAATTATTTAATTATCGTCTTAAATTAACAACTTATATTAAATTTATTATTTAGTTATATTAATGATAATAATAATATATAATTATTTAATATACATTTAGTAGACTATTTTATATAATAACAAATTTGAAGTAAATATTTGGTAGTAGTAATTATATTATTAAACATTGTTGTAATAGTAAATATTTAATTATAATAATAGTCATAAACTTTTAATTAAACAATCATTCAAATTTATACATATATACTCAATATTAATAATAACAATAGTAATACTAATAGTATTAATTATTATACTAATTTTGAAAATTATTAATATTTATCAAATTTTAATTATAATATTTTATTACTACAATACTAACAATATTACTAATTAACTGTTACTTAATATAATTTATATTTTAGAAATTATCACAACTCATAATTAAATAATAATAACCTAATTATTGTAACTATAACAATTCAAATTTTAATTAAATAATTAATTTTATTAAATATTATAAATTTTTAAATCATATTTTATTTAATACCTAATTTAATTATTTAACAATTAATTAACTCTTTTTATTAACTTATTTCAATTTTGTAAATAAACTTCTTATATAGTACATAATTTAATAGTAATATTTAATATAACTTAATTTAATAAACTATTTACTTATTATCTTTCAATTATTTTACTTATCTCACAAATATATTTATTTATATCTTTATACCTAAAATACTATAAATTTATTTTGTAATTTACTAATAAAATTTATAATACAATAATTAAACTTAATTTAACTATCAATATATTTACTCTAAACTAATATATATATACTATTTTCATTCTAATTTTTCAATTTTTAAACAACTATATATATATATTTATATATTAATAAAAATTAATAACTAACTAATAACTACTTAATTCATAGTATTATTAATTCAATTTGTTTTTATTAATTTATTCTATAACTTAATAATATTTAATTATTTTATTTATTCTTAATATTTCACTTATATTTTTACTGTCTATATTAATTAATTATCTTTTACTTTAATTCTACCTTTAATAACTATAATTAATTAATTAATTAATATTATAATTCCTAATTTAACTAATTTTTTTACCAATTCCTTTTTAGTTTATCAATTTATAAATTTTGCTTGTAATAATTTAAAATCTAATTTTCTTTATTTATTTCTAATTTATCATAATTTCTACATATAAATTAAAATTCTAATTTATTTATTAAATCATAACTTAATTAATTAAAAATTATTTTATTTTATTTTTTATAATTCTGCTTAATTTATTCTAATACACACATATATAGTGTTTCTTAAATTCTCATCTATAATTCGCATATGATATACCAAATCGAATCTTAAGATGAAAAGATTCTAAAAATACCCGAGTTGCCAGAAAAAGTCACCGAAAAGTGGCTGAAAATTGCCTCTGAAGATGACATCGGAGTGAGCTCCGGTGAGGCAATTGGACGGCGCGTGCGGCGGCTTTCGGCTGCGGATCACGACAGTTTTGATGGAGTTGGAAAGTTAGTCGAGTTGACTTTACCGGTGGCCTGCGTGTGACATTAGCAGGTCACCGAAAATCGACAAATGAAGCTAATAAAGTTTATTGCTCCAAGCTCCTATCCCTCTCATTTACTGTTTTTGATTAAAATTTCCATCCCTTTTGCATTAAACAGTCTCTCTCTCTCTCTCTCTCTCTCTCTCTCTCTCTCTCTCTCTCTCTCTCTCTTCTTTTCCTCCTCTGTTTCTTTTTCTATTTTCCCCAAATTCATTTCTTAATTTCCATTCACCATTAATAACCTATTTAGTTAACAAACAACACCCTAATGATTTGTCCACTAAATCCACTAAACCATAATTGATGATTCATATTTAAAGTTATTCTCTTTACCTAATTTTTTATATTTTATTATTATTATTATTTTTTATTATTATTTATATTTTTTACCCAACTTCTATTATTTTTTAGTGACTTTTACTATTTCATCCACTAATAATAATTATTTTTTTTATCATTATTATTATTATTAATTTAATTAATTAGTTAAAAATAAAATTTTATATTAAAATTTATAAGGTATTACATTCTTTCCCCTTAAAGAAAATTTGTCCCTGAATTTTCACTAATTCGTCGATTAAAATAAATGAGAATATCGAGCAATTATATCTTCCTCTCTTTTCCAAGTTGCTTCTTTCCTTGAATGATTATTCCATAAAACCTTCACTAGAGGAATAACCTTGCTTCTTAAAAAAAAATTTCTCAGGTTAAAATTGCAATTGGTTCTTCCACATAAGTCAAATCTTCTCGTAATTCCACTGGTTGTCTCTGAAGTATATACGAAGGATCACTTATTTACTTTTTCAACATGGACACATGAAAAACATCATGTGTTTGAGATAATTCTGGTGGTAGTGTAAGTCTATAAGTAACGGGGCCAATTTTCTCCAAAACTTCATAAGGCCCGATAAATCGAGGACTTAATTTTTCATGTTTACATAATCGCACTACACCTTTCCATGGAGAGATCTTAAAAAATACCTTATCCCCCATATCATACTCAATATCATTTCTCTTCAGGTCTGCATAGCTCTTTTGTCTATCTCGTGCAACTTTTAATCTCTCTCTGATCAGTTTTATTTTAACAGCACTAATCTGAACGAATTTTAGGCCTATCAATTCCCTTTCTCTGACTTCATTCCAACATACTGGAGTTCTGCATTTTCTTCCATATAAAGCTTCATAAGGTGTCATTCCTATAATTGAATGAAAACTGTTATTATAAGCAAACTCCATTAATGAAAAATGTTTATCCCAACTTCCTTTAAATTCCATGACACAAGCCCTAAGCATATCCTCTAAAGTCTAAATAATGTGCTCTGATTGTCCATTAGTTTGAGGATGAAAGGAAGTACTGAACTTCACTTTTATACCCATAGCATGTTGCAGACTAGGCCAAAATCTAGAAGTAAACCATAGATCCCTGTCTGGCACTATAGATATCGGAGCACCATGCAGTCTCACAATATCCTTCACATAGATCTCTGTAATTTTATCCAAAGAAAAATCTATTCTGATGGGTAAAAAATGAGATGATTTTATTAATCTGTCTATAATAACCCAAACATCATCATGACCTTGCTGGGTATGGGGCAAACCAAAAATAAAATCCATGGTAATGTGCTCCCATTTCCATTCTGGAATAGAAAGAGGTTGTAGTAGTCCTGAAGGATGTTGATGTTCTGCTTTAACTTGTTGACACGCTAAACATTTTGCTACAAAATCCGCTACATCCATACCCTTCAACCAATAATTCTCTTTAAGAGTTCTATACATCTTAGTAGCTCTTGGATGCATAGAATAAGCAGAACAATGAGCTTCTTCCATTATCTCTCTTTTTAAAGTATCAACATTCGATACACATAACCTGCTACAAAATAACCAAAGTACCATTTTCTCTAGTAGTATAGTCTGTATGAGTTCCTGCTTTTACACCATCAAGAATTTTCTTCATCTCTTCTGATTCTTTCCACTAAAATTGGTTTGACTTTAAAAGTTGCTAATAGTGCTCAAGAATCATTCATCGTCAAATCTACTCCCAAAGATTGAAGATCCAGTATTAATGGAAGTCGTACAGTCTTGATATGAAAAAAGACTACAATGTGACTTCTGACTCAAAGTATCAGCTACTACATTAGCCTTCCTAGGATGATACTTAATAGTATAATCATAATCCTTTAGCAACTCAATCCATCACCTCTGTCTCAAGTTCAACTCCTTCTGAGAAAGAAGATACTTCAAAATCTTATGATTTGTGAATATCTGACACTTTTCTCCATAAAGATAATGCCTCAAAATTTTTAAAGCAAAAACCACTACAGCAAGTTTCAGATCATAAGTAGGATAATTCAATTCATGTGGTCGAAGCTGTCTAGATGCATAAGCTATCACTCTTCGATGTTGCATCAAGACACAACCCAAATCTTTCTGTGAAGCATCGCTGTACACCATAAAACTACCATTGCTTTTAGGAAGAGTAATAATAGGAGCAGACGTCAAACAAGCTTTTAATTTTTCAAAGCTTTGCTGACACTCCTCAGTCTAGATAAACTTCATATTCTTCCTTAGTAAATTGGTTAAAGGTGATGAAATAATAGATAAATCTTATACAAAGTGACGATAATACCCTACTAAGCCTAAGAAATTTCTCACCTCTGTAGGAGTTATTGAAGGTTCCCAGTTCATCATTACCTCTATCTTTTTATGGTCAATATAAACTCTCTCTGTTGATATGACATGACCTAAAAATACCATTCTATCCAACCAAAACTCACATTTACTAAGCTTGGCATACAACTGCTTATTATTCAAGATTTGTAATACAATTCTCAAGTGTTCTTCATGATCCTCTCTCCTTCGAGAATACACCAAAATATCATCAATAAATACAATTACAAACCTATCCAGATAAGGGTGAAAATACCCTATTCATAAGATCCATAAAAGCAGTTGGAGTATTAGTTAACCTGAATGGCATCACTAGAAATTCATAATGCCCATATCGAGTCCTAAATGTTGTCTTTGACACATTCGACTCCTTGATTTTCAGCTGATAATACCCGATCGTATGTCTATTTTAGAAAAGACTTTAACTCCTTGAAGTTGATCAAAAAGATCATCAATATAAGGCAAAAGATACTTATTCTGGATAGTAACTCAATTTAGCTGCCTATAATCAATGCATAATCTCATGGATCCATCCTTTTTCTTCACAAATAACACAGGAGCTTCCCAAGGTGAAATACTTGGCCTAATAAATGCCTTATCCATTAGTTCATGTAATTATACCTTCAAATCATTCAACTCTGCAGGAGCCATTCTGTAAGGAGCTTGAGAAATAAGAGTTGTGTCTGGCTGAACATCAATAGAGAATTCAATTTCTATATTAGGAGGTGATCCTGGAAGCTCTTCTGGAAATACCTCTGGAAATTCACATACTTTAGGAATATCTTCCAATTTAGGCTCTTCTAATTGTGTATCAATTACATGTGCTAAGTATGCTTGATAATCCTTCTTAATTAATTTTTGGGCTATCATAGTAGAAATAACACAAGATGAAAGAAATTTTTACTCTCCACAGAAAGTACGGGTAGAATTTCAAGGCAGATTAAAATTTACTTTTTTCTCAAAACAATCAATAGTGGCATGGTAGAGAATAGCCAATCCATCCCAAGAATAACATTGAACTCCTATATAGGCAAGGGAATAAAATATGTTAACAATTCAAAATCATCTAATCGAACTGTTGAATCTCTATACACATGCTCACACATCATAGAACAATCCACTGGAAAACTCACTACTAGTTCACTGTTTAAGGAATTTAGTTTCTCATTTGCATATGTGGCAAATGCATATGATATGAATGAATGAGTGGAGCCAGGATCAATGAGAATATGAGCATCTCTTCCAAAAATAACCAATGTACCAATGACCACCTCAGATGAGGCTATAGCTTCCTGTTGAGTAATAGCAAAAATCCAAGCTTGTACAGGAGGTCTACCTGTCTTACCAGATGATATAATTTCATCATGTCTACCAATACCATTATTGTTTCCTCTCCTAGCTCCTCTACCCTATGATTGAGTCCTGCCCCCTCTCCGAGGAACAAATGTTGATGATGCTTGAACAGACTCACTAGGCCTCACTAACATTGGACAGTCCCTTCTAATGTGACTTGTATCACCATACTGATAGCATCCTCAAAAATTTGTCCTACACTCTCCATTGTGATGTCTACCAAAAGTAAAACATAAGGGTCGTGGTCTCTAGTTAGCTTCTGAATTACTACCCTGTCCAACTCTTAGTGTACTGGTAAAGTTACCCACCGATTGTTGCACTAAACTTTGGCTAATTTGTGGTCAATTTATTTGCTAACTTGGTCTCACAGACTGGCCTCTACTGTTCTCAGGATAAGGTCTAGTGTAGGAACTACCACCCTTCTTAATCTATCTATCGGTAAATCTCTAAAAAGAACTGTGAGTCTATCTTTTCTTTTTATTCTCGATCTCAGTTTCTTCTTTTAATAATTTCTCTTTTTTCAAAGCACCATCCACTATAGCACGAAAAGTTCTGGCTTGGTCCCATGATAATCCTTTGCAAATATTTATATGCAAACTCTCATAAAATCTGTTGCACTTGTCTTCCTCTTTAGATATCATATGATCCATGTATCTATACAATTCTTCAAATTTGTCCACATATTGAAGGACTGTCATCCCGCCTTGTTTCGGTTGGAAGAACATGCTCTCCTTTTCTCTTTTATAATTACCAGTGATGTATTGTTTATAAAACTCTGCCTCAAATGTATTCCATGTCAACTCAGTACCATAGGATTAAACTAATCGAGTGTACCAACCATCAACTGTATTCCCCAAGAAGGCCCGAATATATTTTAGCTTTTCAGCATCAGCAATCCCCATAAGAGAATAAGCTTTCTTCGATTTCTTAAGCCAATCATTCTCCTTTTTAGAGTCTAGGTTCCATAAAAATTCTCTGCTCCATAATTACGACAATGAGAAATTATAGCCCATTGTCAATTTTGTTATTCTCTTGCAGTCATAGTTGCTGTAATAGCCTAAGCAAAAGTGGCACTAACATTCACCTGGATTGGTGGTGCAACAGGATGAACTGGACGTACATGAGGTGGAGCAAGTGGATTTACTCAAGATGAGTCCTCGTGTGAAGTAGTATCTGTGTAAGTATTTTGTTCACTACTCTCAGATACCTCATAACCAACTGACTCATCGAAAAGAAGTGGAATAGGATCCCTATGAGGTTGGCCAATATTTTCTAGTCAAACAATTCGATTTCTTCGTCTAGTGTTTCTACCACGGCCTCTACCATCTCGTATTCGTGGCGGCATTTTCCTACAAAAATAAATTATATAACATAAGTTAACCATGTGACATACCTAAATATAATATATATTTATATATTCATCTTTCACAGTACAATTATAATTTTATATATATTAGTGTATCGTGATAAATCTCTCTAATTCTTGAGCAAATATTCATAAAAATTTAAATGTTTTTTTTATTATGAATAACTGGAATACTATTAAAAATAAAATAAGTTACAAATAAATTTAAAATTTCTTTTGACTCATGTAAAATTTTCCCCCCAGTATGCAACTTTTAAAATAATTTTGCCCTTGAATCTAAGAAATTTACCAGTTACACAATTAACTTAAAATTATTTTCTTATCCCTAATTATTCTAAATTAAATTATATATATATAGGTCTTTTCATAGAAGTCTACAAAATCTATAACATATTCTCTAATATCATAAAATATCATACCTCATTCTCTCAATTCTAAAAGGTAGACTTATCTTACAATCTATCATAATATTTGTTTACTAAATATACATTACTCGTAATTTAATTTACTAAATATTCTTTAATTATACAATCCTATAGATATTAAAATTCTTCAATACAACTTATTATTGTTTACTATAATATTATAGATAACTATTAAATAATTCTAAAAGATAATTATATTGGCCGACCTTAACTAAAAAAAGTAGAGATGGTTCACTGGTTTATTCTTCAATATCTGAAATGTCATATATATAAGGGGGTAAGTCCAACTACTTATTGAATAGATAAATATGTAACAAGGGAAAACAAATAAAGTTTAATAATAATTGTATTATAAACATTATCTTTAGCTCAGTTTAATAAATATAATTTTATTCTCAGTTATCTTTTATATATACTCAAATATAAATCCTTACTGTTCTAACTTCAATCTAAGAGCGCATGATGCCTTACCTCGCAAGCCTAAGGAGAAATAGCTTCAATGTATATGTGCAAAGCAAATTACCTCGGCCAAGAGTAATTTTACAATATCATTAAATTTAAACACCCGTCATCGAGGTGTGATCAGATAGGTTTATAAAAGAGTGTATATAAACTAATTTACCCAGTATAATATAATCAATCATTTGCACATATAAAAAATTTAAACTATTATTATTTATTCTCACTTAATAAGAAAATAATTAACATTTTGGAATAAATTATTACGGTGAATTTAATAAATTCACTTTATAAGTACTTTTCTTAAAATCATATAAATATAGTACTTTAAGAAAATACAATGTTACATATTTACTCACTCACATGGACAAAAAATAATATTTGTTTAATCCACAGGGTTTTTTTGATGTTTTATAGTTGCAACTGGATTCGTTCCTATAATAATATAAGAATATTATTTAATTGAAATTATACTCTAGCTACTATGAATATATGCTATGAAAATGATGTGTGTTTCCGATTCCTAAATTCTAACTATCATCTCGATAACTCTAAAAAAAATTTCTAAAATAATATTATAATGTGTATTTATCTAAATTTTTTTAAGATACAATTATTTATCAAATTTTCTAATAAATATTTTCAACGATAAAATTTTAAATGTAAGAATTTACTAAGTATTTATAATAATTTTATACACAATTATATTATATTCTTTCAGTTTATTCATTTTAATGGTTTATTATTATTATTAATATTTATTTATTAACTAACTTATTCATTTATGTATTATGTATATTATCAATTTTTAATCTATAATATAACTATTCTTAGCTCTAATAAATAATTTCGTGCTAATAATAAGAATGCTAGAATAAGAAAATAGTAATAATATTATTTACTTAATAATACTTTATTTTTTTATTTTCTAACAATTTCTCATGATAAAGTTGCTAAAAATAATAATATTATTAAATAATTATTTAATTATCGTCTTAAATTAACAACTTATATTAAATTTATTATTTAGTTATATTAATGATAATAATAATAATATATAATTATTTAATATATATTTAGCAGACTATTTTATGATAATAACAAATTTGAAATAAATATTTGGTAGTAGTAATTATATTCTTAAACATTGTTGTAATAGTAAATATTTAATTATAATAATAGTCATAAATTTTTAGTTAAACATTCATTCAAATTTATACATATATACTCAATATTAATAATAATAGTAGTAATACTAATAGTATTAATTATTATACTAATTTTGAAAATTATAAATATTTATCAAATTTTAATTATAATATTTTATTACTATAATCCTAACATTATTACTAATTAACTGTTACTTGATATAATTTATATTTTAAAAATTATCACAACTCATAATTAAATAACAATAACCTAATTATTGTAACTATAACAATATAAATTTTAATTAAATAATTAATTTCATGAAATATTATAAATTTTTAAATTATATTTTATTTAATACCCAATTTAATTATTTAACAATTAATTAACTCTTTTTATTAACTTATTTTAATTTTGTAAATAAACTTCTTATATAGTAAATAATTTAATAGTAATATTTAATATAACTTAATTTAATAAACTATTTACTTATTATCTTTCAATTAATTTACTTATCTCACAAATATATTTATTTATATCTTTATACCTAAAATACTATAAATTTATTTTATAATTTACTAATAAAATTTATAATTCATTAATTTAACTTAATTTAACTATCAATATATTTACACTAAACTAATATATATATATATATATATATTATTTTCATTCTAATTATTCAATTTTTAAACAACTATATATATATATATATATATATTCATATATTAATAAAAATTCATAACTAACTAATAACTACTTAATTCATTGTTTTATTAATTCAATTTGTTTTTATTAATTTATTCTATAACTTAATAATATTTAATTATTTTAATTATACTTAATATTTCACTTATATTTTTACTGTCTATATTAATTAATTATCTTTTACTTTAATTCTACCTTTAATAACTATAATTAATTAATCAATTAATATTATAATTTTTAATTTAACTAATTTTTTTACTAATTCCTTTTTAGTTTATCAATTTATAAATTTTACTTGTAATAATTTAAAATCTAATTTTCTTTATTTATTTCTAATTTATCATAATTTCTACATATAAATTAAAATCCTAATTTCTTTATTAAATCATAATTTAATTAATTAAAAATTATTTTATTTTTTATAATTTTGTTTAATTTATTCGAATACACACATATATATATAGTGTTTCTTAAATTCTCATCTATAATTCGCATATGATATACCAAATCAAAACTTAAGATGAGAGGATTTTAAAAATACCCGAGTTGCAGGAAAAGTCACCAAAAAAGTGGCTGAAAATTGCCTCTGAAGATGATGTCGGCATGAGCTCCGGTGAGGCAATCGAACGACACATGTGGTGGCTTCCGAAGGCGGATCACGGCAGTTTTGATGAAGCTGGAAAATTCATCGAGTTAGCTTTACCGGTGGCCGGTGCGTGACACTAACACGTCGCCAAAAATCGACGAACGTAGCTAATGAAGTTTATTGCTTCAAGTTTCTCTCCCTCTCCTTTACTGTTTCCGATTAAAATTTCTATCCCTTTTGCATTAAACAGTCTCTCTCTCTCTCTCTCTCTCATTTTTCTCTTCTTTTCCTCCTCTGTTTCTTTTTCTATTTTCCCCAAACTCATTTATTAATTTCCATTCACCATTAATAACCTATTTAGTTAATAAATAACACCCTAATGATTTGTCCACTAAATTCACTAAACCATAATTGATGATTCATATTTAAAGTTATTTTCTTTACCTAATTTTTATTATTTTTATATTTTATTTTTATTATTTATTTTTTTACCTAACTTATATTATTTTTTAGTGACTTTTACTATTTCATCCACTAATAATAATTAATTTTTTATCATTATTATTATTAATTTAATTAATTAGTTAAAAATAAAATTTTATATTAAATTTACAAGGTATTGCATAAGAGATAAGAACCATAATGTGAGTTTAGGGCTAATTTGATAGGAAACATATAAATATGTGGGTAAAAATAAGAATATTAATTATAAAGACTTAATTTCATTTAAGGTAAAAGAAATGGGGTTAAGAGTAGAATTTGCTAAGAGTTTAAAAGCCAAGAAAGAATTTTTTTTTTTTTTAAACATAAACTAATCATCATCGTCAATCACAACTTGAAAAACCAAACTTGTAAGGCCACATAAGCTATGGAAAAGAAAAAAATTAAAAAATTAAGGAAAGAAGTTAATCCTCCACCGTATCTTTTTCCATTTTCATCATTTTCCTCACCACCACCTTCTTCTTCTTTGTGGCACCCTCTGCTAAATTAAATTACTTAAACTCGTCAGTAAATTGAAGCTACTAGAATAAATCCATTTAACTCCTAACATTGCCATATTTTTGCTATAATTCAGGTTTTAATTCACCTCAATTCATCTTTTCAGAACACATTGCATTTATACATAAGTATAAACACAGTCCAAAGTGCAGAAGCCTTTAACTTCATGGCCGAACCATAGTCTTCCTCCTTAACAGCAATCTACGGTCTTCTCCTAGCTACCTGCAAGTGAGAAAAATCGCATGTGCTAAGCTATACTCTTAGTGTTGCACTTATAGGTCAACAGTAAAATAAATTATAGCATTGACACAAAAGTACCTATAATTACAATCCATACATCACTTGTAATTAACTTGTCAAACCTAACACATTTCCATGGAGCTATGCAAGAGGAATAAATAACTAGAAGTAGCTATATTTGTATTAATCCAACCACAACAAAAATCATAATTATCACACTATTCTTGATGAAAAAACCATTATTTGCACCACAGTTAGAATGTATGCACCATTTTAAAAACTAATCATCAAGAATTAATTTAAACATCAAATGCCACAACTCATCATTTGCACCACTTTTATGAGGCAATGACCCACATTCCATGCATTTAATTTTTTTTTTGCTCTAATTTTGCTTGGTATTGACGACCCAAGATCATTGAACCCATTATGTTATCAATCCATCATGAAAGTAAGTTTAATCCATGACATATTTACCAATTTAGTACAAAATTTTCATATTATAACAGTTGCACCAAAAGCACCATTTCAGTGATATATAATATACAACATGCCGCCCATTTTTCCCATTTTCCAAAAAAAAATGGTTTTAATTCTACTAGCAGTTAAAAAAAAGAAAAACAAATGCAGCAACAATTATCTAAACCATTAGCCTATCACAACCTTATTGCCAACACCGAACAAAGAATGTTACATTTACTAGAGGAACTGAACTCTCAAAAATTGTAGCTTATTCTCTTATGGGGATTGCTGATGCTGAAAAGCTAAAATATATTCAGGCCTTCTTGGGGAATACAGTTGATGGTCGGTGGAGGGCATTTAATGCCTTGGGTGAGAATCCAAATTTCATTTTTCCCTCCCATTTCACCCTGCAAAATTGTAGCATCACCCCTTGCACACGACACATATCAGATCGAGCTCTAGGGGTGACATCTATCTTTCTCCGACATCAATGTCAAAAGATTGGGGGAGACTAGTGATACTACTCCCTAGTCATCAGGCTTATGGGCTGAGCCTAGTACCCTTCTTGTGCTAGGACTGAACTATCTGTAAGATGTGGGTCTTGGTATCGAGCTTTTCGAGATAACTTAGTTCCAGATATTTAAGTAACTTAGTTCCAGATATTTAAGAGACAAATCCCTAACACAGTTGTCATACAGTAATGACACTTCCTAAAATTCCGCTAACACATTCAATCCTTATCCCCTACTTCTTAACTATAAATAGGGGGTAAGCCCTCATAGTAAAATAATCTTTTTTCTACTAACCTTGCTTACTTATTTATAGGCCAACTGAGCTCTGACTTATGTATCAAATTCTCTACAATGGAGTCTCATTTCCTTCTTTCCTTGTCTTGCAAGTAGGTAAGCCAATCTTAATATCTGAACCCGAGCTCTTGAGTCTACTGAAATCCTTCTTGTCATCAAATCAATTTGTGCTATTCTCTTTGAATTAGTTTATATAAATTAATTTTAAAACTCTTTATCTTTTATGCCGTAAAACATAATAAAATAAAATCAATCAAATTATATACAATAATCAATAAATGTTCATAGTTTTTCTAATTCAATAATAACACGATACCATGACTAAAAAAATTTAAAATTTACTTATGTCTTTTTATATAGCACGTTAAAATTTAAACCTTAATAAAAAATCATAATTAATTTAAAATTTATTATTTATTAAAATAGATAATTAATTTATTTTGAAAGAAAATAGATAATTAATTAGTTGTTATCAGAAGAGAATAACAAAGAGAGAGAGAGCTTTTTTGTACACATTTTTTTGATAACTTATTATCTAATTAGATAATAACTAATTATTATTAATATTTAGTATGATATTTTAATTTTATTAGAACTCTCCAAATAAGTGTATATCAAATAGAATATCTTAATTTTGTTTGAATTCTCAAAGTAAATTAAATTTAAAATTTTAATAAATTGAGATAAACAATAAATTTAATTTGAAATTTTAAAATTTTGAGATATTGAATTAAAATACTAGCACAAGATCTTGAATTAAAATACTAGCACGCAAACATAAAATCTAAATATGAATCAAATAATATGGTTCTCTTAGAAATAAATAAATAAATAAACTTTTGCACTTTTTATGATTTCATCCAATTTTTTTTTTTTCAAAACAATAGGAATATTTTAGTTATTATTCATATCTGAAAGAATAACATCCATAAGAAAAGGAGGGGATAGGTGCCACTCCTCCCGTACAATATGAAAAGAAATATTTTGATCAATAAATTGAAGGATAGGAGGAAGACGAAAAAAGAGAAAAAATAAAAAATAAAAAAATAAATGTTATATGAGAGAGCACTGCAAGGATGCTAAATAATAAAAAAGAGTGTCTTTCCCTATTTGAATAATATGAAAAGAAAACTTTGAAAATGTTATTATAATTTTTAAAATTCAACTATTACTTAATAAATATAAAAAATTATTTTCTAACTTTTTATATAAAAATTCTCTGACTAAATAACAAAATTTATATTATTTTCTAATTTTTTTGGAAAATAGAGATTCTTTCTTGCATAGAGCCCATAACACGCGAGAAATCTATATATATATTATACTAAATTTATTGTCATTGGCACAATACTGTGCCATGTGCCTCTCCCTCAAATTTTCTCAAATTTAAATTTTTAAATACTAAATTAAAATTAATTAATTTTGGATAATTTTCAAATTAAATTGAATTTCTTTAAATAAAATTAAAATTAAATTAAATCCATTTAGATAAGTTTAAATTTTAAATTCATTTTGATAAATTTCAAACTAAATTAAATCCATTGGAATAGTATTGAGCCACATGTCTTCTCCTGAAATTTTCTTAAATTAAAATTTTTTAATATTAAATTAAAATTAATTAATTTTTGATAATTTTCAAATTAAATTGAATTTCTTAAAATTAATTTAAAATTAAATTAAATTCATTTAGATAAGTTTCAATTTAAATTAAATGTATTTAGTTAAATTTAAAATTAAATTAAATCTATTAGCAAAATATTGTGCCACGCGCCTCCCCATCAAATTTTTTTAAATTAAAATTAATTAATTTTTGATAATTTTCAAATTAAATTGAATTTCTTAAAATTAAATTAAAATTAAATTAAATTCATTGAGATAAGTTTAAATTTTAAATTCATTTTGATTAGTTTCAAATTAAATTAAATTAAATCCATTTAGATAAATTTAAAATATAATTTATTTATTTAGTAAGTCTCATTAACTATCTCTTTTTTCAACGTTATATCATTAGCCAGAAAATTTAGGATACTCGAAAAAAAAAAAAAAATTCTGCGTGGTCAGACTAATTGTATTGCTGCTGTTTGTTTTTTCTGTCTTCATGAAAAAGGTATTAAATATGAAGTGTTTTGTGATAGATATGTATTGTTTTTAAAATAATTATAACAATAAATGAGTTAACTAATTAATTATAAGGGTTGAAATTGAAATCATTTGGAGAAAGAGATTATATACTTTTAAATAATATATAAATTAATTTAAAATAATATATACAATGAAATTTACATGATCAAAACTACAAACAATTAATATATCTAATAAGTATATAAATGTTGCTAAAAATTAGCAACAAATTGTATCCAATAAATTTGTAATAATATACAAATATTTTTTTTTGAATAAAAACATTGCGCCCTAGCGCATATTATTTATATCATAAGTAATCGCTTCATACAAAAAAGAAGGAGGGCCTACCCTCCATTCGAAATCAGACCTAGAACTTGCCGCCCTAGCAATAGTATGAGCAACATTGTTCGTTGATCTCTTAACATACTTATAAGACACTCCTCCCAACTCCCTAAGCAGAGTGTTACAATCCTCAATTATCATCGAGAAATAAGAACAATCATTTTTTCTCTCCCCTAAAGCATTAATCACAATGAGACAATCCGACTCTATACAAATTGGAAATAAATTCAAAGATTTTAACAAGCTAAGAGCCTCCCTAAAACACAATACCTCCCCTAATAACGAATCAGCAAAACTTGTACAATGTGCCAAACGTCCAGCATGACAAAACCCATAATGATCACGAACAATCATGCCAAAGCCAAAATTACCATTACCTTGCACAGAAGCATCCACGTTGCATTTATAATGATTTAAAGGTGGTGGAGCCCATAAAGCACTTTGTTCATGTTGACTCACTTGCTTAACCACATCACACCTTACATTAGCCCACTCCTGCAGCACCAATCTAGCACGAGAAAGTATCCCCGTCGGTGTTTGATTTCTCTGCTTCCACAAAATTTCATTCCTTGCCACCCATATACTCCATAGCACCATAAAAACCTCCCGCTTCTTTTCGCATATCAGCTTGTAACAACACATTTTTAATCCATTCCTTCAGATTACTAATAGAATTCCATCCAATTTGAGACAAAAACCATGTATCTCTTGCAATTCTGCAATTATACAATATATGAATCTCACTTTCAGCTTCCACTCCACAAACTGGACATAATAATTGGACTGCCACATGCCGTCGGTGAAGATTAACATTGCAAGGTAGAACATACCTTAATAATCTCCACATAAAAACTTGAACCTTTCCTGGAACCTCAACCTCCCAAATCTTTGCCCACGGAAACAATTGGTCAGGAAGCTCAACCTGCACACTCTGCATTACCAACTTATAACCTTCTTTCACAGTATAAACACCACGCCTATTTCCCATCCAATACCACATATCTGGCTTCGAAATTAAAGGTAAAGGGATTTGCAAAACGCTCTCAACATCTTTTTGCTCAAAAATTGAAGAAACTAAATCTTGATTCCACTTACCATCATCAATTAAATCTGCAACCTAATGTAACTGTTCAGCTTGCCCCTCACCAGATTGCACATATGGATTATCCCTATTCAACAGCCATGGATCTGTCCATATCCTGATATTTTCACCTTTACCCACTCTTAATCTAACTCCTTCTCATAAAATATGTCTAGAAGCCAGAATAGCTCGCCAAATCTGACTTGGATTATGCCCCAACTCAGCCTGAAAGAAATCACCATCTTTAAAATATCTAGCCTTTAAAATTTGTGAAACCAGAGCATTAGGTTGGTGTAACAGGTGCCAACCCTGCTTAGCTGCTAGAGCTAAATTAAATTGATGAATATCTCTATAACCCAACCCTCCTTGTATCTTCGGTACTGCCATCCTCCCCCACCGAAACCATCTCATTCCACTACCACTTCCAGAGTTTGAATCCCAAAAAAAACCATTCATAGCTGTGAACCTCGGTTTTTCGCCCGAAAAGGATCCGGGCGAAAGTTCACTCGCTGTCGGGAGTCGCCACTCAGTTTATTTTGTTCGAAGGGAAAAACTAAGAAAACCCTTGTTTGACTCCAATAACTTGTCCAATGTAAAGGTTTCTAGTCTGCGAACCCAAGGAGGATTCGGGGACTATGTCATGTATTCGACTAACTTTGTAATAAAAAAAAAGAAATAAACATAAAAGGGATGAAGAAAAGAAAAACAAACAGATTGTTAATAAATAGCGGACTTGCTACTTGGGGTGAATCCCAAATATGCCTACATACTCCCGTTTGAATGGAAGATCAAAGCCCATGTAGTTCGGAAAAGCCCATTTAAAGGCGATGAAATTTATGCTTCATGCATGTGTGTGTGTATGCTTCGTGCATTTTTCAGGCATTTTGCCAGAGTTGAGAGTTTGAGCACTTAGTGCAAAAATTGTATAATTTCGGGTACTTAGTACCAAAAGAGTTCGATTTAGGCTTCATGCCAAAAGTTCATTTTAATGGTGCCGTTTAGGTACTTAGTACCAAAGAGATGCAATTTAGGCTCCGTGCAAAAAAAAAGAGTTGATTTTATTTACGGCTTAATGCCGAAAGGGTGATTGATTAGTCCATTAGGCCCTCAGACCTAAAAAGATTAGGTCTTTGACCGAGAAGAAATTAAGAAGAAGATTAGAATGCTTATGATATGCTCGAATTGACCAAAGATGAATTATGATATTACCTTGATTAGAATTCTTCCACTTCTAAGTTCCAGATCTTGTTTCCTTGCACTTTTGAGTATGATTCTTGCTTTCTACAACACAATATTAGAAATTCTTAAGCATAAAAATTTCGTCAGCATCTGTGCGTAGGAAGTCCAAAAGTTTTTCTTTTTTGAAAATCTGAAGCCTATTTATAGGCAAAATCGGGCTGGACGGCGGCTGGACCGCCAGCCACGGCGGCCGAGCCGCCGGCGCTACGGCGGCCGGGCCGCCGTCCTGGCCCACCGCGACACGCACTATTTCCGTTAAAACTGACTTTCCGGGAGCCACGGGCCTCCAAAAATTATTCCGGGACCATATCCGTGATCCTCACGTCGTACCGGACGTTTCAAGTACCATGAAGACATACTTTCGATGGAGTTTTACCGTTGTTCCCCGGTCCGGCCTGATCTGAGGAAATTGGCTTTCCGAGCTCCAAAATTCGAGTGTTCACAATTGCCCCCCACTGGGGTCCATAAAAATGATTTATGGAACTCAGTGGTCTTCTGAAGAGCGAATTTTGAGCGAGGTGCAAAAAGACCCGCATTTTCATTTTTTTCTATAAATAGGCTCATTTCATTCAATTTTCATTTGCTTTCATTCATTCTTCTTCTTTCACTTCTTTCAAATTTTCTTTCGACGATGGATTTTACCGGCTTTGAAGACCTCGAAATCCCACTCCCTCCCTGCAATCTTTTACTTGAGGAGGAGAAGCACAGTTCTCGGACCGGCTGCTATGAGGTGAGTACTTTCCGTTTGTTCATCTAGTATGCATGCTTAGGAATTTTATTTATTTCCAGTAAGGAACTTAGAAATAAATTTTAGGAATATTTCCTTTACATGTACTAGTAATGAATTAGGATCTGTACCAGGCTTCATTATGTTCTGCCATCAGTAATTATTTCTAGTAAAGAACTTAGAAATAATCCTTTAGGAATCCAAACCCGGCTGGGGAAAGAACTTAAATCTTTTCTGAATTTGTCCAACTTTTTTGAAATTTTTTTTTAGGACTCTACGATCAAGATATCTATAGCTGAGCGTCCGATGGTCACTATTCTGGCTTACATTTTTGATGTCGGGCACCCAGTGGGGGATCTTATCAGACCTGCTTTCCTCCACCATTTGAGGGCTATAGATGTGGGCAGAGATATCCACCGGGATTTGATCTGTGCTTTAGCCGAGCGCTGGTGGCCTACTACTGACACTTTCCATTTTTCTTGGGGGGAGATGACAATGACGCCTACTGACTTTTCCATCATTTCTGGGATTCCCTTTGGCGTTGAGATGGTGGAGTCCTATGATGACTGGCGGCAGGATATTTCTTCAGCCGACATGATTACTTTGATCGGGGTTGACTATCCTCGATATCAGGCGCCTCGCTGCATTCAGCGGAGGTGGCTTGTGGAGCAAGCGCCAGGTATCTACACTGGTTAAGAGACAGGCAACCTTACTGCTGACCAGGCGGCCAGGTTTACCTTGCTTCTCCTGTTTGCTAGCTCCTTCTTATCAAACAGGAAAGATGCAGTGAGTCTCAATGTGCTGAAGAGCCTACTTGACCTGACATGGCTTCATATGTACGATTGGGCTAGCATGATGCTGTGTAGGTTGTATGACGACATGTCTGACCTCTGCTATACCCGTATTGCTCCCTGTGGCTTGTATTACTTCTGGGAGGTAATGTAAAGAACATTTCCCCTCTCATTATATGTTGACATACACCAATTCTGATATTATTTATTTATTTATTATTATTATTATTATTATTTTTAGACTTGGGCTTACGAGTACTTTCCTGGCATCGCCCCTTTTCTTCGTGAGATACCTGCCCCCGCCGATCCTCTTTCCCCGATTGCTTGGAGGTGGTATAGAGAGAGGGTAGAAGTACCAAAGAGGAAACTTCCCATCAGAGGGCTGAGATCATTCTTCGACAGCTGCCCAATGGACTCAGTAAATGCTTTATCGTCATCTTTTTTTATTATATTAGAGAAAATGATTCACTAATATAACAAATTTTTACAGGTTACATCTGAAGTGATGTCTCACCGACTGACAGAGTGGATTGCTCAAGATTACAGCTTTCGGCGATCAGAGTTTCTGACTCGCCGTCGATTCATACTTCCCCATCCAGAGTTTCGACGGTATTATCTTGCTGAGAGGGTGACTTTCCAGATCACCGGTTTCCGTGCAGTTCCCATGGATCTCCCTGATGATATGCTATCTTCAACACTTCTGCCTGTTACTGTGTCCCAGTATGAGGGCGACCCTTTCGAGTCGGCTTATGCCCCGGATGAGGATTATGACTTCTACTGCCTTCATTGACTGATGCCATGCATTGGGACATGATTTGACTCTGTACCTCCTTATCGGTCTTCCCACTCTTCGGCTCCCACTTCTGGCACTCCGAGAGACCATCCTTCTCCCGACCGGCAAGCTGACAGACCCTCTTCCTCTAGGGCTGAGACTTCCGCTTTCGGGGCTGGACCATCACACACTGGAGGAAGCAGCAGTTCATCTCATTTGAGGCCTCCCACATCCGTCCTTACAGCTACCGGCCAATTTGACCCTATTTTGGCCGACTTGAGGCTGCCTTATGCTGCTCGTTATCATGCACCTGGTGGTTGGGTGACCCGACCAATTAGTGCAGAGGGTGCATTATATCGGAGCTTTGCTCATGTCACTCAGGTATATTCTCATAGAACTTTTCATGAAAAGGATTCATAAAATTCTCTTGAGATTGATTGTGATTTTGTCTCTTTTACAGGTACCAGAGGGCCTGATCACGGAAATGGCGGCACTGATTACTGCTTTCTCGGATGAACTGTCTGGTGCTTGGACTGAGGCTGCTTACGAGAGGCAGAGCAGGCCGCAAAGACGAAGAGGCCGGCACTGATTTTTTTTTCATACTTGTCTTGAACTATGCTTGCTGTATTTAAACTATTCCCCTTCTGTACTTTGTACCTTTCATGTTTTTCTGCTGTTATCTGAACTTATCTGTAAACCTGCACTTATTTGTTAGTATTAACAGCACATATGTATGCATGATGCTTTTTTTCTTTTTAGAAATCTATTTTAAAAATAAATCCCTGACACAATCCCAAAAAATAGCACATAACAGGGCCTAAACAGGGCCAAAACAGAGAATTTTACAAGACATCAAAAAAAAAAGGAAACAGGACGGTCGGCGGCGGCCGAGGCGCCGTGTACGGCGGCTGAGCCGCCACACTCGGCGGCCGAGCCACTGCCCGGGCCAGACCAGTATAAAAATCAAGGTTGTCTTACATCTGTGGGCCAGAAAGCAATTCTCTTACTGAAAGATCTTATATATTTTTTTCAAATAACAATGAATCCCCTTTTTAATCACGTGATGCATAATTGGACCAAAAGTCTCCACAATGTTGAAAGGATCAACATGGGGAGGTACGGGTTGAAAGCTGTTGCCACCCTCAGAGGTGTAGCTGTAGACTGGGATTTCTTGCATTCTTGCATCAGGTTTTGGGATCCCCAAGCCCATGTTTTCAGATTTGGGGCTCGGATGGAGGAAATGTGTCCTCTTTTTGAGGAGTTCTGTTCGATCATTGGGTGCGATCCAAATGCCCCTCTGGTGAGGCATGAGGTCCAAATCGGGTATGTATCGGGGGCATGATCCTGGCTGAGACTATTCAGAGTCTCGACAGATGTGCACTTGGATTTGAACGTTGGACCGTCACCCCGATCATCCTTCAGGTAATTTTGTCATACCTTTTGTTTCTTTTGCTTATTCCATCATCTCTCTTTTCCTTTGTAAAATAGAAAGGATCTATTTTTTCAGGTTTGGCTGAGAGATCATCTTCAAGTGGTTGCAGCCCCCCAAACTTTGACCTACAACCCTTCGCAGTACCGCACCAGGAAAATTCAGATTTCTTTTCCCTCTATGGCCGAATGGACTGTTCGGCTGTTTGAGCTTGGACCGAAAGAATTATTATGGTTCGTCCCTTGGTATAGGATTCCTCAATTCATGGAGGCAAATGCCATGCACAACCATGTCTACCTGCTTGGGTTCACTCACAGTACTTGGTACAGTGCTTCCCGCGTCCTCAGGCAGATGGGTATTGATCAGAGAGTTCCCCTTCCTGTCGGGCTTACCATCGCTTCTCCCATTACCCCCGGGGTTACTCGGGCTATTCTACAGACTTGGGTCAGAGACCATCGGATGATCAGGCCTGGTGCAGAGCCTTCCCTCGTTCAGCCCACTCCAGAGTACAGGACCTGGTTTATAGCTGAGGTTTGGCCCGTTGAGAAACCGAGGAGGTGCGCATTGCTGCAGGAGTTGGAGGGAGAGGGGGTGTAGGATTTGGATCCCAGGGTGACTCCATTGTCTTTTCTGTTTTTGGGTTGTTTTTTACCTTTTTGTTTTTTTTTTTTTGGGAATATGACTTGACCTTTTTGTGTTTCATAGGCTGAATGACTCTTTTTGTAAGAGATGATTCTCTTTTTGTAATGAATGATTCTTAATGAATGACCCTTTTGTTTGCTTTCCAAGCATTATCTACTTTATTTATTTGCTCTTATTTTTGCCTAAGCCGTCCTTTCGGATTTTCAACTTAGCGAGCTCTTACCCATTCTTGCCTAAGCCGCCCTTTGCGGGTTTTCAGCTTAGCGGGCCCCACTACTGCCTAAGCCGCCCTTTGTGGGTTTTCGGCTTAGCGGGATTTTTTTTTGTTTGTTTTGTTTTTTGTTTTTTTATTATTATTTTTTTTTCTTGGCAAAAGAAAGATGAATGAATGATTTTTATTAAAATTTAGACCGTGCTCAAGGAGAGCTGCCTACATATCTCGAATTAGTTTGCGAGAATCAGGTCTAATGTAGTTCATTTTTGGAATGCATGATCATACATAATATTTCTTCAGTTGATCCAGATTGCATGGGTTTGTGAACTCCAGACCATCCAAATCAGACAAGATGACGGCTCCGCCGGAAAGTATTTTCTTCAAAATGTAGGGTCCCGCCCAATGAGGACGGAACTTCCCACGAAGATCTGTAACAGGTGTTCTGATCTCCTTCAAAACCAAACAACCTTCTTCCAACTTTCGATCTTTGACCTTTTTGTTGAAATGTCTGGCCATTCGCCTCTGATACACTTGAATCTGATGTAGAGCTTGAAGTCTTTTTTCATCCAAACTCAACAACTGATGATGATAATTGCTGATCCATTCAGCTTCATTTATCTGACTTTCTTGAATTATCCTCGCCGATTGAACTTCCAGTTCAATGGGGAGTACTGCTTCCATTCCGTATACCAGTGAATACGGGGTTGCCCCAGTAGGAGTTCTAACTGATGTTCTGTATCCCCACAAAGCCAGTGGTAACTTCCCATGCCAACGCCTATGTTCCTTGATCATTTTTTGTATGATCACTTTTATAGACTTGTTCGCTACTTCTACAGCTCTATTTGTTTGGGGTCTATAAGGAGAGGACTTATGATGTTGGATTTTCTTATCCTGCAAGAGTTTAGCAAATTCTGCTTGGAAATGAGTTCCATTATCAGTGATAATCTCAAATGGTGTTCCGTACCGACAAAGGATGTTGGTTCGGACAAACTGCGCGGCCTTTTTGGCATCTAATTCTGCATAGGAAGCTGCTTCAACCCACTTTGTGAAGTAATCCACTGCTACCAAGATAAACTGATGTCCATTTGATGCTTTTGGATGTATTTTGCCAATTATATCAATTCCCCAAGTAGCGAAGGGCCATGGAGAAGTGATTGGATTCAGGGCGACGGGAGGTTGCTTCTGCAGCTTAGCAAATATCTGACACCGATGGCATTCTTGCACAAATGCCACACAGTCTGCATTCATGGTGGACCAGTAATATCCTAGATTGGCTATTTTCCGAGCCAAGGCGATCCCATACATGTGTGGTCCTGATTCGCCACCATGTACCATTCCCATTATCTGCTTAGCCTCTGCTTCATTTACACACCTTAGGTGCATTCCATTCCAACTTCTCTTGTAGAGGATATCTTCATTAAGAATGTAACCTATGGCAAGCTGCCTTATTGCCCTCTGATCAACCTTTGATGATCCCTCCGGATAATTTCCATCCTTGAGATAGGTCTTGATATCCCAAAACCATGGTTTACCATCGGCCAAGTGCATTACATGGGCGGGTTGCTTTTGAAGCTGAACTTTCAATGGACGAATGACTTTCCCCTCCCTGATATTGATCATGGAAGCTAAAGTAGCCAAGGCATCAGCAAACTGATTCTTTGCTCTTGGGAGATATTCGAAGGACAGATCATTGAACTGTTGTGCCAAATGATCAAGGCGTTGTAGGTAAGGAACCAAACGCTCTTCTTTTATCTTCCATTTCCTTAAGGCTTGTGATACTATTAAAATAGAATCACCATAGACCTTTAGGTCCTTAATCCCCAATTCCAGGGCAGCTTCAAGCCCATTAATGCAAGCTTCATATTCTGCTTCGTTGTTTGTGCAGCTAAAGTCAAGTTTAACTGCGAATGGAATGTATTCTCCACAAGGAGTTTTGAACACAATTCCAATTCCGTTTCCATGATAATTGGATGCTCCATCAAAATACATCTCCCAAACACTTCCTTCCACATTCAAGAGGTCTTCGTCAGGGAAACCCATTTCTCGCATCTCGTCATTCACTGGTAATTCTGCTAATTGGTCAGCTATTGTGCCCCCTTTCACAGCTTTCCTTTGAACAAATTTCAAGTCAAAGGCTGCCAATGTTGACACCCACTTAGCCATTTTGCTGTCCAAAACAGGCCTCTCCATAAGGAATTTCAAGGGACTCTGTTCTGCAATGACATAAGTAGTGTAAGAAGACAAGTAGTGTTGTAACTTCGTACAAGCCCAATACAAGGCTAAACACAACTTCTCAATCTTGTTATACTTTAACTCATAGTCCAGCATCCTTTTGCTGAGGTAGTAAATTGCATTTTCCACCTTTGTATCTTCAGCCTCTTGAGCTAGCATTGCACCCATGGCTTCATCTGTTACAGACAAATACAAGAGCAGAGGTTTTCCCATTCTGGGAGGTTGTAGAATTGGCGGACTTAACAAGTATTCTTTGATCTTGTCGAAGGCCTTTTGGCAGTCTTCATTCCATTCTTGTGAAGCACCTTTCCTTAGTAGCTTAAAGATTGGACCACAAGTCTCTGCCAACTGCGATATGAATCGGCTGATATACTGTAATCTACCTAGTAAGCCTCGAATCTCCTTTTCTGTTCTTGGCGGAGGCATTTTCAGAATAGCCTTTGACTTTGCTGGATCAACTTCTATTCCTTTCTTGCTGACCAAATATCCCAAAAATAAGCCCGATGTTGCTCCAAACAAGCACTTTGATGGATTAAGCTTCAAATTGTACTTGCAAAGTCTAAGGAAGAACTTCTCAAGTGCTTCAACGTGTTCTTCTGGAGATTTTGACTTAACAATCATATCATCAACATACACCTCTACTTCTTTGTGAATCATGTCATGAAAGACTGTTGTTGCCATCCTTTGGTAGGTAGCCCCTGCATTTATCAATCCAAAAGGCATAACCTGTAACACCCTTTCCCGACCTACATGTGTAAGCTGAGTAGAGGCGCCACACTAACCTAATGTTGCTACCAATTTTACTTAGTCAAATTTTAGTTCCGATTTTTTTTCAAAAATTTTGCCATAGTTTCGCCTAAAAATTGAGTCCCAAGTGTCGACAAAACCGGTTTTTTTCTTATTTTTAAAAACATTTTACACAAACCAATGCAAACAAAATCATTCTCAGTACACTCCCAATAAATCCCCCTTGTAACCTCAACTACAACCTGCAAAAAGAATTTACACTTCTAGTGCAACATAAAATAAAGGTTTTGTGACAACCCCTATATTTAAATATTACACAGCGGAAGTTATAAAATATTTACATATTTACATACTAAACATTTCTTTACAAAATATAAAGAAATATACATGATTGGCAAGTCTGCTCTGATCTTTAAGCTCCAAAAATGGATTCAACAAGGTCTACTCTCACTTGGTCTTGATGAACTCTCGGGTTCAACTCTATCCACTCTATTACCTGCGCGATTAAACACTATCGCGCTAAGCCAACGACTTAGTAAGATAAAACATGTTAATGGTATGCTTAAATGTAATGCAATGCCACATATGTTATTGATAAGATCAACATCATAAATATAAAGTTAACACATAATTATGCATTTCACAAATCATAGTCATATGAGTATACCACATTTCAACATCTTTCCACATTCAACATTACTCAATCATACTCAATAACCAACATCTCATTTCATTAACTCATAACATTATTTAGGACATTCATATAACCTTGACACCTATGGGCCCAACAAGTATTTAATATGATATTCAGAGTTCAGAGTTACTGATTTGGTTCATAGTCACAATAATCACGCCCGTAGGCAATGTATATACATGTATCTCTATCCATGGATAGTGTAACAGACCCAGTCTCTTGGACCATCACTCAACACATATGAGGAGATCCTCAACCCGGCAAGACTGTTACAAATCATATATCTTATATTCACAATTCTCATAGTGTAACAGACCCAGTCTCTTGGACCATCAACTCAACACATATGAGGAGATCCTCAACCCGGCAAGACTGTTACCTTTCATCATTTCTTAGGCATGCCACCCAAATCCAGAACTCTGAAACTGAATAACATATTAAACAAACAATTCATTTATTATATAGTTACCATTTCCATTCTCAAATTCTCATCACATTTAGGCAAACATGCCTTCTTTCTTTCAATATCATCATCATAGCCAATCACAATGGCATTGTCTCATATCATGTCTTATTTGAATTATCATTTCAATTTCAATGTATATTATTCATGAAACACATAACCATTCACAATGCATAACATAACATTGTTCAATCTCAACAATGCAATTAGGGCAAAGAACAATTGATATGATTCATATGAATAATACATTCTGGTTTTAGACTCCATTTTATCCTTATTTTGAAAAATTGTATAAAATAATCTACTTGATTAAAAATTCTAAAATTTTTACAGAATTTAGTTTTGTATCTTAAAATCATTCCTTTAAAATTTCGGATCAAACTGAACACAAAATCTTGGTCAAATAGTTCACCTAACCAGACTGCCCCAATTGCCCTGCATCCTGGCAGCAGTTCTGAACTTTGTGAATTCCATAAATCAAATTCAATCAACGTGGTTCCAAATTATTTTTCTCAAATACTAGACTCACTAAGAAACAACATATCCAAAATTCAATTGGATATGATTTTTCTACATTTTATTAAAAATCCCGAAATATAGCTGTCTCAGTTAAGGTACCTGCTGGAACAGTTCTACTAAAAATAATCTTTCTAAACTCATAACCATTCCAAAATCGAATCAACATATTTTTTAGTCATTCTAGACTCATAGAGGCACAACATATCAAAAATTCACTTCAAGAAAATTTTTCTATAATTAATTAAAAATCATACAAGTCACAGCCTTTACTAATTGTAAAACAGAAAAAAGAATTTCACTAAACACAACTCATCTCATCATCAAACCAACAAACCCTAATTCCTTTCTCACACCACTTCAAAAGAATTGAAGAATTTAAAGAAAAGATCTTACCTTAGATGAAGAAATCCACAAATCTTTAACCAAAAACCTTGCTTCCTTCTTCAAATTGCTTCAAACCTCAAGATCACCTCTCTTTCTCTCTTGGTTTTTGGAGAGCCGGCACCTCTTGAAAGAAAGAAGGAAAAATGATGAAGACACAAAGTCAAATTTGCTTTTAATCTCCACCAAGTGATCTTATCCAAGCAATTACCAAAATGCCCTCAATCATATAACTAACTTTTTGTCTCATATAAGCCCTTATATGTAATTGCACATTCCACAAAAATATCTTCTTGCATTGACTCTTCCTTTGACCCATTTATATGTTATATATATCATCATATACACAACATATACATTTGTCTCTAAACCCTAAATTTCTTCTCCAAAACACATACAAAAACATTCTCTTCCAATTTCTTATCAACTTATCATATATACATAATTCAAGTGCAACAACACTAACACCAAGACTACTAGAGCATAATTAGGGATATTACAATTCTCCCCCTCTAGAAAGAAATTTCGTCCTCGAAATTACCTGAAATTAACTCTGAAATAACTGAGGATACTGGTCTCGCATGGTATGCTCACTTTCCCAAGTTGCTTCCTCTCTTGCATGATTCTTCCACAGAACTTTTACCAAAGGCACATTCTTATTTCTTAACTCTTTTACATCACGTGCCAAGATAGCGACTGGTTCCTCTTCAAATGTCAAGTCTGGGCTCACTTCAATAGATTCAAATGGCAACACATGAGATGGATCCGACCTATATCTCCTCAACATAGAAACATGGAATACATTATGAATACGATCCAACTCAGGTGGCAAAGCAAGTCGATACGCCACTGGCCCAACTCTTTCTAACACTTCATACGGCCCAATGAAACGAGGACTCAATTTTCCTTTCCGACCGAACCTCAAAATCTTCTTCCAAGGAGACACTTTCAGAAATACCTTATCTCCAACATCAAACTCTATATCTCTCCTTTTCAGATCTGCATAAGACTTCTGTCGGTCTGAAGCTGCTTTTAACCTGCCTCGAATCAACTTTACCTTTTCTTCAGTTTCTTGAATCAAATCAGGACCAACCAACTTATTATCTCCAAGCTCATTCCAACAAAGAGGTGTCCTACACCGTCTGCCATACAATGCTTCAAACGGTGCCATACCAATGCTGGATTGGTGACTGTTGTTGTAAGCAAACTCCACAAGAGGTAAAAACCTATCCCAACTTCCAGAGAAATCGATGACACAGCTTCTCAACATGTCCTCAATAATCTGTATCACCCTCTCTGACTGTCCATCCGTCTGTGGATGAAAAGCAGTGCTGAAATGCAGTCGAGAACCTAAAGCACTATGCAAACTCTTCCAAAATCTGGAAGTAAACCTGGGATCTCGATCAGACACTAAAGAAGTTGGAACACCATGCAGTTTCACAATCTCATGGATATACAGCTCAGCCAATCTCTCCAAATAGTAATCCATTCGAACCGGAAGAAAATGAGCTGTCTTAGTCAATCTATCCACAATCACCCATATGGCATCATGCTTCTTTTGTGTCAATGGCAAACCAGACACAAAATCCATTGTTACTCTTTCCCACTTCCATTCTGGCACTGACAATGGTTGAAGCAACCCGGTTGGAACTTGATGCTCTGCTTTAACCTTCTGACAGGTGAGACATTTCGATACAAACTCAGCAATGTCTCTCTTCAACCCCATCCACCAATAATGCTGTCTCAAATCATGATACATCTTCGTATTACCCGGATGCATAGCAAACATTGACTGATGAGCTTCTTCCAAAATGACCCTTTTCAAATCAGCATCATCGGGTACACACAATCGGTTTTTAAACCATAGGCTCCCATCACTTTTCACAACAAAATCTCTAGTCTTCCCATTCTTGCAATCTGAAATAATCTTCTGAATCTTCATATCAATCAACTGAGCCTCTTTGATCTGATCTAACAAAACTGGTTTCAAAAGCAACTGTGCCAACAATGCACCATCATCACAAGGTACAAAACTGGCATGCAATGCTCTCAACTCAACAAGCAACGAGAGCGAGTAAACTGTTAAACCAGCTAAAGACTTCCGACTCAAAGCATCAGCAACAACATTTGCTTTACCTGGATGATAGTCAATCAAGCAGTCGTAGTCTTTAATCAATTCTAACCATCTCCTCTGACGAAGATTGAGTTCTTTCTGGACACCCAAATACTTCAAACTCTTGTGATCAGTGTAGATGAAACATTTCTCCCCAAACAGATAGTGGCGCCAAATTTTCAATGCAAACACAATGGCAGCCAATTCCAAATCATGGGTCGGATAGTTAAGCTCATGCGGTTTCAACTGTCGAGATGCATAAGCTATAACTTTACCTTCCTGCATCAACACACATCCCAAACCACTATGTGAAGCATCACTGTAAATCACATATGGTTTGCCTTCTACAGGTAAAGTAAGAACAGGCGCTTGAGTCAACATATCTCTCAACTGCTCAAAGCTCGCCTGACACTGATCTGTCCACAAAAACCTCACTCCCTTATGAAGCAATCTGGTGAGTGGAGTAGCTATCAAAGAAAATCCTTTCACAAACCGCCGGTAATAGCCTGCCAAACCTAGAAAACTTCTAATCTCTGTCACAGACTTAGGTGGACTCCAATTCAGAATAGCTTCAACTTTACTTGGATCAACTCTAATGCCTTCTGCTGAAACAATATGTCCGAGAAAAGCTACTTGATCCAACCAGAACTCACACTTCGACAATTTAGCAAACAACTGCTTCTCTCTCAAAATCTGCAACACAATCCGCAGATGCATATCATGTTCCTCCTCATTCCGCGAATACACCAGAATGTCATCGATGAAGACCACTACAAACTGATCCAGATAGGGCCTAAATACCCTATTCATCAAATCCATAAAAGCTGCAGGTGCATTCGTCAGACCAAAAGGCATAACTAAAAATTCATAATGCCCATATCTGGTCCGGAAAGCTGTCTTCGGAACATCTTCAGCTCTGACTCTCAGCTGATGGTACCCTGATCTCAGATCAATTTTGGAAAACACAGCTGCACCCTTCAACTGATCAAATAGATCATCGATTCTAGGCAAAGGATATTTATTCTTAATGGTCACTTTGTTCAATTACCTATAATCGATACATAATCTCATAGTACCATCTTTCTTCTTCACAAATAGCACAGGAGCTCCCCAAGGAGAAACACTGGGGCGAATGAATCCTTTGTCCAACAACTCCTGTAATTGCACTTTTAACTCCCTCAATTCTGCTGGTGCCATTCTGTAAGGAGTAATCGAAATAGGAGTGGTACCGGGCAACAATTCGATACCAAACTCCACTTCTCTCTCAGGAGGCAATCCTGGCAACTCCTCGGGAAAAACATCTGGGAACTCAGCAACTGTGGCAATGCTATCAATGGGAGAACCCTTTACTCTAGTATCTACCACATGAGCAAGATAGGCTTCACATCCCTTTCTAATCAACCTCCTAGCTGCAACAGCTGAAACAAATAAGGAGGCTAGCTGTTCCTGCTCATTAGATACTATCACCTCTCTACCATCACCAGTTCTCAAAGAAACAATCTTCTTCTTACAATCTACCACAGCTCCATGTCGAGATAGCCAGTCCATGCCTAGAATCACATCATATTCCTTAAATGGCATCTCAATCAAATCTCCAAGGAACTCCTCACCTTGCACCCTCACTGCACTATCTTTATGCACTTTACTAACTATCACACTATGCCCTAGAGGATTTGTCACCAAAACATCAAATCCTAGGGACTCAGCATGCATATCAAACACAGGCAAAATAGATGCACTAATATAAGAATGGGTGGATCCGGGATCAATCAAAGCAAGTACTGCAGTATCAAATAAAGAAAAAGTACCAGCTATAACTGCCGATGCATCCGGCTGCCTTTGCATAACATACATCCTCTGGGAAGATCCAACCTCCTCTGGTCTACTCTCCCTGGATGTAGCACCTCCTCTAAAACTGAACCCTGGTCTACCTCCTCGGCTGGCACCTCTGCCTCCTCTGCCTCCCCTCACACTAGCTCGAGAAGCAGCAGAATCAACTGGCATCTGCTCCTGCCTCTCAGGACAGTCTCTCACAAAGTGGTCAGGTGATCCACACCTGAAGCATACCCCTGATCTACTATGCCTCCAACAAACGCCCCCATGTCTTCCACCATACTGGTTACACATAGGTAAGGTGGATCTCTGAACTCCAGGAGTAGGAGCACTCGCTACTGAAGCTGCAGGTCTAAATCTCTGCCTCTGAAACTGCACTGACCTACCAGCTGATCTTTGACTTCTACTGACCCGAGGAGCAAAGCTTCCCTTACCTCTTTTAGCAGAAGAAGACTCTGCTTCAAATTGGGGCCTTCTAATCCTAACCTCTTCCTCAGAAGCAGCTGCAATATTCTGAGCTTTCTCCACACTCTGAGCTGCTGCCACAAGCTGAGAAAAATCCTGATACCGAGAACCAGCCACATGGCACATAAGAGAGGGCCTCAACCCCTCCTCAAATCTCCGGCATCGATCTATCTCATCCGATATAATGCCCCCGGCATACTCACTCAACCTGATAAATTCAACCTCATACTCCGTCACGGTCCGGTTGTTTTGCTTCAAATCTAAAAACTCTCTCTTCTTCCCATCTTTATACTCCCTCGGAGTATACTTCAATTCGAACTCCCTCAGAAAATCTGCATAGGACAATGTTGGGGGATCTTCCATAGAATGGGGCACTGTCTTCCACCAACTATAAGCATCCTTCTGCAACAATGATCTTGCATAATCAAACTTTTCCTCTGGAGTGGCTTGCAACTGCACAAATATTCTCTGAACTTTGTCTAACCATTGCTCAGCCACAACTGGATCAGTAGTACCTATAAAATCCTCTGCTCCAAACTTCCTTAGTTTATCATATTGCCTCACTGCTACCAAAGGCTGTGGGGGTGGTGGTGGTGGCTGTGGTTGCACTGGTGCTGGCCTCAAAGCCTCTATCACATGCCTAACCCAAGCTGGCGGAACCTCCTCCCCAGCTGATCTCCCTGACACCGAAGCAGGTGCCTCCTCAACACTAACAACCCTAGCTCCATCATCAGGGGCAATACTCTCGGCACTACCCTCAACCGACTGTCGTGAGTGAGAATCCATCACAACCTAACACTGCAAACACAGCAGATTATATCTTATTAAAGATCAGAGACTGCCAATCTCAAACGTATATGTTATTCAAAACCACTTTTTAAGTAAAAATAGTCTTTTTATTACATTTTACCTAGGTTGAGAATCTCAAACCTAGGCTCTGATACCAAAACAATTGTAACACCCCTTCCCGACCTACATGTGTAAGCTGAGTAGAGGCGCCACACTAACCTAATGTTGCTACCAATTTTACTTAGTCAAATTTTAGTTCCGATTTTTTTTCAAAAATTTTGCCATAGTTTCGCCTAAAAATTGAGTCCCAAGTGTCGACAAAACCGGTTTTTTTCTTATTTTTAAAAACATTTTACACAAACCAATGCAAACAAAATCATTCTCAGTACACTCCCAATAAATCCCCCTTGTAACCTCAACTACAACCTGCAAAAAGAATTTACACTTCTAGTGCAACATAAAATAAAGGTTTTGTGACAACCCCTATATTTAAATATTACACAGCGGAAGTTATAAAATATTTACATATTTACATACTAAACATTTCTTTACAAAATATAAAGAAATATACATGATTGGCAAGTCTGCTCTGATCTTTAAGCTCCAAAAATGGATTCAACAAGGTCTACTCTCACTTGGTCTTGATGAACTCTCGGGTTCAACTCTATCCACACTATTACCTGCGCGATTAAACACTATCGTGCTAAGCCAACGACTTAGTAAGATAAAACATGTTAATGGTATGCTTAAATGTAATGCAATGCCACATATGTTATTGATAAGATCAACATCATAAATATAAAGTTAACACATAATTATGCATTTCACAAATCATAGTCATATGAGTATACCACATTTCAACATCTTTCCACATTCAACATTAATCAATCATACTCAATAACCAACATCTCATTTCATTAACTCATAACATTATTTAGGACATTCATATAACCTTGACACCTATGGGCCCAACAAGTATTTAATATGATATTCAGAGTTCAGAGTTACTGATTTGGTTCATAGTCACAATAATCACGCCCGTAGGCAATGTATATACATGTATCTCTATCCATGGATAGTGTAACAGACCCAGTCTCTTGGACCATCACTCAACACATATGAGGAGATCCTCAACCCGGCAAGACTGTTATAAATCATATATCTTATATTCACAATTCTCATAGTGTAACAGACCCAGTCTCTTGGACCATCAACTCAACACATATGAGGAGATCCTCAACCCGGCAAGACTGTTACCTTTCATCATTTCTTAGGCATGCCACCCAAATCCAGAACTCTGAAACTGAATAACATATTAAACAAACAATTCATTTATTATATAGTTACCATTTCCATTCTCAAATTCTCATCACATTTAGGCAAACATGCCTTCTTTCTTTCAATATCATCATCATAGCCAATCACAATGGCATTGTCTCATATCATGTCTTATTTGAATTATCATTTCAATTTCAATGTATATTATTCATGAAACACATAACCATTCACAATGCATAACATAACATTGTTCAATCTCAACAATGCAATTAGGGCAAAGAACAATTGATATGATTCATATGAATAATACATTCTGGTTTTAGACTCCATTTTATCCTTATTTTGAAAAATTGTATAAAATAATCTACTTGATTAAAAATTCTAAAATTTTTACAGAATTTAGTTTTGTATCTTAAAATCATTCCTTTAAAATTTCGGATCAAACTGAACACAAAATCTTGGTCAAATAGTTCACCTAACCAGACTGCCCCAATTGCCCTGCATCCTGGCAGCAGTTCTGAACTTTGTGAATTCCATAAATCAAATTCAATCAACGTGGTTCCAAATTATTTTTCTCAAATACTAGACTCACTAAGAAACAACATATCCAAAATTCAATTGGATATGATTTTTCTACATTTTATTAAAAATCCCGAAATATAGCTGTCTCAGTTAAGGTACCTGCTGGAACAGTTCTACTAAAAATAATCTTTCTAAACTCATAACCATTCCAAAATCGAATCAACATATTTTTCAGTCATTCTAGACTCATAGAGGCACAACATATCAAAAATTCACTTCAAGAACATTTTTCTATAATTAATTAAAAATCATACAAGTCACAGCCTTTACTAATTGTAAAACAGAAAAAAGAATTTCACTAAACACAACTCATCTCATCATCAAACCAACAAACCCTAATTCCTTTCTCACACCACTTCAAAAGAATTGAAGAATTTAAAGAAAAGATCTTACCTTAGATGAAGAAATCCACAAATCTTTAACCAAAACCCTTGCTTCCTTCTTCAAATTGCTTCAAACCTCAAGATCACCTCTCTTTCTCTCTTGGTTTTTGGAGAGCCGGCACCTCTTGAAAGAAAGAAGGAAAAATGATGAAGACACAAAGTCAAATTTGCTTTTAATCTCCACCAAGTGATCTTATCCAAGCAATTACCAAAATGCCCTCAATCATATAACTAACTTTTTGTCTCATATAAGCCCTTATATGTAATTGCACATTCCACAAAAATATCTTCTTGCATTGACTCTTCCTTTGACCCATTTATATGTTATATATATCATCATATACACAACATATACATTTGTCTCTAAACCCTAAATTTCTTCTCCAAAACACATACAAAAACATTCTCTTCCAATTTCTTATCAACTTATCATATATACATAATTCAAGTGCAACAACACTAACACCAAGACTACTAGAGCATAATTAGGGATATTACATAACCCTGTAGCAGAAAGTGCCCCATTCTGTAATGAAAGCTGTCTTCTCTTTGTCTGGTGGGTGAACTAGGATCTGATTGTACCCAACCGCGAGGTCAGTCATGGAAACCATCGCATGCCCAGCCATCCTGTCTATCAGCAAATCGATGTGAGGTAGCGGGAAATCGTCCTTGGGACAAGCCTTATTCAGATCTCTGTAGTCAACACACATTCTGACCTTTCCGTCTTTCTTCGGGACCGGTACAATGTTTGCTAACCAGGAAGGGTAGGCAATTGGTTCTATGAACTTATTGTCCAGTTGCTTGGCAACCTCCTCTTTAATTTTCAAAGACCATTCTGGCTTCATTCTTCTCAATTTCTGCTTAACCGGCTTCGCATCGGGGTATAGCGGAATCTTGTGAACTGCTATGGCTGGGTCTATTCCCGTGACATCACTTGCCTTCCACATGAAGCAGTCGACATACTTCCTGATGCAATCGACAACCTGTTCTTTATTCACACAATCATATGCAATGTATGTATGTTCATTTTCTTTGCCAATTATTATCTTTTCATTTATTTCTTTTATTTCATTTATTTCATTTTTGCTAGACAATACTTGGAAAGCAAAAGACACAGGGTAACCAAGAATCCAGACAATTTCATTGATAATGGTGGAGTCATTCTCCAAGATTCATTAGATTTGACATTAGGGTTCCCTAAATATGAAACTACAGAAGACTCAGAATTAGACTCAGACTTGGTTTTTGACTCAGAATTAGTACAAGACTCGGTACAAGACTCAAGTTCAGGGTGTGACACAGGACTAGGTTTAACCTCAGTAGCTTGTCCCTCCTCGGCGTACCAGTTTCTCAGCGGTCCATCTGTAGTCTTGATCAGCTTTGTGAAATCCCTATTGTCTTCAAAATTGGTTATCATAGCAACCTCATCAAAGAGACAAGGCCGCATGAAATCTTCCATTTGGGGGTCAGTTTCAGGTTCTGGCTCTTCTTCTTTCATGGCCACAACATCAGCAAACATTTCAAAACCTGGTAGCTTCTTTCCGGTCATAGGAGAATAGAATGGTTGAAAACCACGGTGATGAACTGCCTTTCCAGGTTTGCAAAAGTGACCATTCAGAGTTCTAAAGTAAGGGCGCATTTTGAGGCTTCTTGCCCCCCAACTTCCCTTTTTCTTCCTTCCACGCTCAAACTCTTCTATTTCCTCGTCTGTAGGTTTGTACCCCAAGCCAAAAGTTCCCTTATTCTCAGGCTCTTCCCATGGCCGTACTACGGGTATTTTTCTCCCAGACTTCATCATTTCCATCCCGGGCAATAGACCTACCCTCAGCATCATTCCCACTAGGCAGTTGATTTGGACCTCCCCAAAGTCATATGAGACAAATGGCCCTTTGGGTTTTTCGCCTTCTATGCATTGAACTGTGTCGTAATGAAACCCAGTCAAGGTCATGGCGGTTTCACCAGGAACAACCTCAAGGAGAGACTGATCCATGGTTTTCCTGTTGATTTCGCAGGTGTCCCCTTTGATAGTGATGATTTTTCCTTCAAAAGGGAATTTAAGTTTTTGGTGTAGTGAAGAAGGTACAACATTAATCTGATGAATCCACGGCCTTCCAAGGAGGAGATTAAAGCTCGCGGGTACATCAATGACCTGGAATGGTACTCCCATTTTCACCGGCCCAATAGCAATTTCTAGAGTGGCAACACCCAAAATTTCTCTTCGAGTGTTATCATATGCTCTCACAATCTGATCAGAAGGTGTAAGATCTGTAGCCTCCAACCCCAGACAGCTTGCTACTTTCAAGGGACATACATTTAAGGCTGACCCATTATCAATGAGAACCATGGGCACAGTCTTTCCCCCAGTCTGTATGGTGATGTATAGAGCATCATTGTGTTTCTTACCGTCTTCTGGTAAATCCACATCAGAAAATCTGATACTCAATGCCTTGGTTGATTGGGTCAAAGTGGCCACCAAAGCTTCTGGGCTTGTGTCCACTGGTGTATCAAGTTGACTCAAAGCTTCGCTGAGAGCCTGGCGGTGTGGGAATGAGGAAGCAAGGAGCTCCCAAATTGACACCTTAGCTTGAGTTTGTTTAAGCTGAGTGAGGACAGGGTCTTCTTTTGGCTCTGGTGTTTTCTTATGAGGGTGATTTGAGGTTGTAGGGGTTTTTCCCAAGTCAAGTGGCTGATATTGTCTTCCACTTCTTGTCAGAGCACTGACCTCTTCAGAAAGGTCGTTCAAATCTAACACACATACTTCATTCATTTTTGAGAGAAGTTCGGAAGGATCAAACAACTCTTCTTCCACAGTAATGGCGTGGATGGAATGATTGGGCAAAGGGTTAGTGTTGATGTTTGGTTGCCTCCTGAGAGGAATGATGTCACCACTATCCACCAGATCCTGGATGCGGTTTTTCAATGTCCAGCAAGCATCTGTTTTATGCCCATTCCCTTGATGGTATTCACAGTATTCATTGGCTTTATAACTGGAAGGTAATGGGTTTGGAGGAGGTCTTGGGTCCAAAGGCTTCAAATATTTCCCTTCCACAGCCTTTTTAAACACCAAATGAAGGGGTACCCCAAGGTCAGTATATTGCCTTCTTGGCTGATTTCTCGGCCCAAGATTGCCCACACGTAAAGGATTCGCAGGGGCAATATTGGCCACTTGATTGACCTTGCTTGAGGAAGGAGTTTGGCTTTGTTTCTTATATTTTGATGCAGCCCCCTCATCCACTATTTTACCCAACTGTATCAAATCTTCTACCTTGGTTGCAGTCGCAATGAGCGATTTGAAAGTAGGTAGATATTGGGTTTGCAGTTGAGCCTGATATGTAGGTCTTAAATTCCTGATTATGATATCAATCTGCTCTTGTTCTGAAGGGCGATTGATCATCTGGGCGGCTTTTGCCCTCCACCTCATAAGGAATGAGGAGAAGGGTTCATTGTTGTTCTGCTTGGTAGTCTCAAGTTCCCTTCTGGTGACATCCACCTCAATATTATAGTGGTATTGAGAGTTAAATGCATTGCAGATGTCTTCCCATGTCTTAATCTTGGAACGGTCTAGACTCACAAACCATTTAAGGGCAGCCCCAGTCAGGGATTGTTGGAAGAGTTGAGCAAAGAGCTCATCATTTAAACCCCAAGGACTCAAGGCCCCCACATACATCTTGAGGTGAGTTTTAGGGCAAGTAGTCCCATCAAATCTGTCCATCCCAGGCATCTTGAATTTTGGAGGCAATCTAGCTTGGGGAAACAAGGATAAGGAATCCATGTCTACCACCTCTTTATGAGTTTTCATTGCAGTGATTGACCTTTCCAGCAATTCAAGTTTTCTTTTCAGTTCATCTGTTTCATTCTTGGAGGGTGGATCCTCCAAATTGATGACAAGGGTATTAATCTGAGCAGTCACGGGGGTACTAGTTTGCCCCACAATGGGTTCCTTCCCCAAATTTCCAGGAATAGGGACTGTCTTTGGTGCTCCTTCTAATTCAGCCAGAATGGCTACCCTTTGGGCGGCTAAAGCTTCATCAATTTTTTCTTGCATTCTAGCTTCAATTTCCTTAACCTGACCATCCAGCAAAGCCTTAATCTGTTCAATCGTGGCCATTTCAGTAATTGGAGTAGTTGGTGAAGTTGGGGTAGTAGAACTTGTAGGGGATAGCACAGTTGGTGTTGATGTGTCTGGTGTAGGTGAAGGCACACGGACAGAGGGTACCTGAAAAGGTCAAGGGTAAAAAATCAGGGTGGTGTGTAGGGTAGGAAAACTCTTGGTCCACTTATGTACATCAAAATTTTTCCCCAAAACAATGTTGTTATGTTGCATGAATGCACCTCATCATATCACAATTCATTTTAATGGAATGCGGCACTATCATTGGGTACATACAACCTAAGGGAAGGTTCTATTGTTATGTAAAAATAGAGAATCGGCTTATCATAGGGACCCTTGAGTCTTGAGTAAGATATACCTAACCACATGTGAAACAAGGAGTTTCGCGTGGGTCCAACAGTACGATTACTCATGGGCCACTCCAAAAGGATTGGAATGGTTTGCGACAACAGGGAGGACGCTTTGGCTGTCCGCCGGCATAATCAAGGAGACCTGCCGGTCAGCGCTACTTGCTATCCAGACTCAGAACTTTGAACAGAAAGAGAAGAAATTCATTTGAAAATAATTTTTTATGCAATGGAGGAAAAGGATTCCCCCATATATGCAAGAGAAAAAGATTCTCTGAATGACAAAACAAATGCACAATTTATCAAATAAGGGACCATTGAAGGAAAAAGATTCCTTTCTTCAATCTTCAGTCCAATATCCTTAAAGAAAGGATATATAATGCTAGGGTACCCTGCAAAATTAATAAAAATACCCTAAAGAAGGGCAAATCAGTTAAACGAATAATAATAACAGTCTACTATAATTCCATAAATCATTATTATTATCATTTTTTTATCATCATTTTTTTATAATATATAGCCATTATTTTATTTATTATTATTTATTTTTTTTATGGTCCCCAGGAAGATATATTTTTTCAATTTTCAGTACTAATGTCTTTAAAGAAAAGACAACCATTGCTAAGGTACCCTGCCAAAATAAATAAAAATACCCTAAAGAAGGGTCAGTTAGCCAAATAAACAATAGTAGTCCACTAGGATCACATAAATCATTTTTATAGTCCCCAGTGGAGTCGCCAATCTGTGAACCTCGGTTTTCCGCCTGAAAAGGATCCGGGCGAAAGTTCACTCGTTGTCGGGAGTCGCCACTCAGTTTATTTTGTTCGAAGGGAAAAACTAAGAAAACCCTTGTTTGACTCCAATAACTTGTCCAATGTAAAGGTTTCTAGTCTGCGAACCCAAGGAGGATTCGGGGACTATGTCATGTATTCGACTAACTTTGTAATAAAAAAAAAGAAATAAACATAAAAGGGATGAAGAAAAGAAAAACAAACAGATTGTTAATAAATAGCGGACTTGCTACTTGGGGTGAATCCCAAATATGCCTACATACTCCCGTTTGAATGGAAGATCAAAGCCCATGTAGTTCGGAAAAGCCTATTTAAAGGCGATGAAATTTATGCTTCATGCATGTGTGTGTGTATGCTTCGTGCATTTTTCAGGCATTTTGCCAGAGTTGAGAGTTTGAGCACTTAGTGCAAAAATTGTATAATTTCGGGTACTTAGTACCCGAAAGAGTTCGATTTAGGCTTCATGCCAAAAGTTCATTTTAATGGTGCCGTTTAGGTACTTAGTACCAAAGAGATGCAATTTAGGCTCCGTGCAAAAAAAAAAGAGTTGATTTTATTTACGGCTTAACGCCGAAAGGGTGATTGATTAGTCCATTAGGCCCTCAGACCTAAAAAGATTAGGTCTTTAACCGAGAAGAAATTAAGAAGAAGATTAGAATGCTTATGATATGCTCGAATTGACCAAAGATGAATTATGATATTACCTTGATTAGAATTCTTCCACTTCTAAGTTCCAGATCTTGTTTCCTTGCACTTTTGAGTATGATTCTTGCTTTCTACAACACAATATTAGAAATTCTTAAGCATAAAAATTTCGTCAGCATCTGTGCGTAGGAAGTCCAAAAGTTTTTTTTTTTTGAAAATCTGAAGCCTATTTATAGGCAAAATCGGGCTGGACGGCGGCCGGGCCGCCGTCCTGGCCCACCGCGACACTTGCTATTTCCGTTAAAACTGACTTTCCAGGAGCCACGGGCCTCCAAAAATTATTCCGGGACCATATCCGTGATCCTCACGTCGTACCAGACATTTCAAGTACCATGAAGACATACTTTCGGTGGAGTTTTACCGTTGTTCCCCGGTCCGGCCTGGTCTAAGGAAATTGGCTTTCCGAGCCCCAAAATTCGAGTGTTCACAATAGCCACCTCCAATTCTTTGCAAATCTCCATTGGTAAAAGAAACAAACGCATAACATAATTCGGCATTGCCTGTGCCACCGTTCGTAAGAGAACATCTTTGCCAGCCTTAGAAAGGATCTTTGACTTCCATTCCTTTATTCTCTTACAAAATTTCTCCACTACATAACTAAATACCTTTTTCTTATCACGCCCAATATTAGAGGGCAATCCCAAATACGAACCATGGCTCTCCACCTCCTCTACACCCAAAATATTTAACACCACCCTCCTTGTATCAGATTTTGTGTTCGGCGTAAACATTACAATAGATTTTGAAAGATTAATCTGTTGACCCGATGCTGCCTCATAAACCACAAGAGCTTCCTTCAACGCCACAGCCTCTCTCGCATTAGCTTTTGTGAAAAAAAGCGCATCGTCGGCAAAAAATAGGTGTGATACCGAAATAGCACCTCGTATAACCTGAGCACCATGAATATCACCTCGACCTTGCAAAGCCGATAATCTCACAGACAACCCCTCAGCGTAGATTATAAATAGGTAGGGAGATAATGGGTCCCCCTGTCGTAAACCTCTCTGCGGAATCACTGGACCATACTCCTCTGAACCAAGAGTAAAAAAGTAACTAACAGAAGTTACTACTTTCATTATCTTCATCACCCACGCATCTGAAAACCCCAACTTCTTCATTATCTACTCCAAATACAACCACTCAATCCGATCATAAGCCTTTGACATATCCGTCTTCAACGACAGCCAACAAGTATTTCCTTGCGTCTTTCTTCTAAATGAATGAAAAGTCTCATAAGCTATAATTATATTATCCGTAATTAAATGGTTAGGAACAAAAGCACTTTGAGATTCAGAAATTACAGTAGGCAAAACCATTTTTAATCCATTAGCCATTGCCTTACACACAACCCAATCAACTACATTACTGAGAGATATAGGTCGCAAATCCTGTACCTTTTCCGGAAAAGCCTTCTTTGGGATGAGAATAATATTCGTCTTGTTCTCACCAGGAAGATTACCATCCCCATTTAAAAAATCCATACAAGCTGAAACAACATCCTCATGAATAATTTCCCAGTAATGTTGAAAAAAACCAGGATTTAAGCCATCAGGGCCAGGAGACTTATCCGGATGCATCGAAAACAAAGCTTTTTTAATCTCATTTGCCGAGTATGGGGCACAAAGCAAATCATTCAGAACATTCGTTACCTTAGATTCCACATAAGACAAAATTCCCGTCATATCCCCTTGCAAAGAAGAAAAAAGATCCCTATAAAAATCCATAATCATTCCCGGCAAACCAGAATCCCAAGTAATCCATTCATCATTGGAATTCTTAAGCTGTGTAACAAAATTCTTCTTTGCTCGATTAGTGGCCAAACGGTGAAAATAGGAAGTATTTGAATCACCACCCGCAAGCCAATGTTGCTTAGCCCTTTGTTTCCAAAAACATTCATTCTGAAACAATAACTTACTATACTGCTCCTCTACAGCCTTCAACTCTACCATGTTAACAACTGACTGCCTATGTATAAATGAAAGGCGCCTTCTCACATCCTTTAACTCCTTATGAAACTCCTTACGATAATTACCAGACCAAGCCCGAAGCTCTTCTACACAACACGAAATCTTACCCTTCAACTGCATATTTAAACCCTTATTCCATCCTCTTATCACAACATTTTTACAATCCTCCTCATAAACCCAAGAATTTTGAAATCGAAACCTTTTCACCACATAACGTTTAATAAGAACCCCTAATGATAAAAAAAAATGGGCAAATGATCAGAGGAGTCAGTTTCTAAAACTTGCAGTCTCGACATTCGAAAAACATCCCTCCACTCTGTTGATGCCACAGCTCTATCAAGTCTTTCTCTTGTAAAATCATCCCCTACCCTACCATTATTCCATGTAAAAATAGGACCTTCATATCCCATATCAAATAAACAACAATCCTCAAGAGTATTTCGAAAGCCCTCCATCAGATACCTTGAATGCCTATGCCGACTTTGCTTTTTAGAAGGCTAACATAAATCATTAAAGTCACTGAGAACACACCAAGACCTATCCGACTTCTGTTTGAGAGACCTCAATAAGTCCCAACCGTGCTTTCTATAGCTTTGATCAGAATACCTGTAAAAACCAGTAAGCCTCCACATACACATTCCTGATATTGACACATGAACATCAATGTGATGTGAAGAAAAACTAAGTAATTGAGCCATATCTTTCTCTTTCCAGAATAACACAAGACCACCACTTAGACCACAAGGATCCACAGCAAAACACCCAGCATAACCTAATATTTTTTTATTGCAAATATTTTTTCTTTTTTTATTTTTGTTTCCATAAGAAAAATAAAATAGGGCTTCTTATCGTGGACTAAGTCTTGTAAACAATGAATTACTCGCGAGGAGCCCAACCCGTGGCAATTCCAACTTAGGGTACTCATTGCTCTAGGCAGGCCTGGCACCCAGAACCCACCTCTTCTAAGTTTTTTGAAACCCCATCATAAGTATCTTGCACTCCTTCTTCCTCCAAACTATTATCCTCACATTCCAACCGCCTACGTTTTTGTTCAACGAATTCCAACCCATCATCAGAATTTGAATTGGAAACAACTTCCATCCTATCCTCATTCAGAGTTCGAATAGGATTAGAATTAGACACAGTCCCATCCTGAACCGCAACTGTTGTACCACCAGCCTGAACCACACCAACGCCTACCATATCACCAATGCTATTGATTTTCGGTCGACCTACACCACCACCCTCAGTTGCCTTCACCTCCTGCCTCAAGTCACTCTCCGACCGAAGCCACCTAGCTCCAATCTGCATCGACCTCCAATTATCTGCCTTTAATCCTGCCCCCAAAGAAACTTATCTCTTGGAATATTAGGCATATCATAGAGTAATCGACAAAACTTATCCACATGGCCAATAATTCCACAGAAATAACAGAACGTATTGAGCCGTTCATACTTGAAATTTACTTCTTTCCATTCTGAATTTGGCTTCCTTACCTTCAACGTTCTCTTCAATGACTTACGAATATCCAACCGCACTCGAATACGCATAAATTCTCTCTACGCCCAAGTGTAATTCTTTGGATTAGATTCAAGGAACTTCCCAACGTAATTACCAAATTCCACAGCGTACTTCTCAGACATATAACCATTAGGAACATTATGCACCTGAACCCAGATATCCAACTGAGTTAACTCTACCTCCTTCGGCTTCTCATTAACTTAAAGCTCATGCAAGAGTAACGGAACCTGCTGGTAGTTCTAAGAAGCCCCTTTAATAACTCTCAACATCCAATTGATGGAAAAATTGAAAAAGATATGTATTGTTTCCAAGCTCTTTAATCATCAACCCTTTCACAGGCCTCCATACACTCGCCATAACTTGTTGAAAGACTTGAAAGTTAATTGATTTCTCCATTAACAACCGACCAACCACGCAAAACTTCCACTCCACGGCACAATCGGTTTCATCCTCTTTTTGACTATCTTCATTAATAAATTCCAACCTATCATCAGTCTCACCAATATCCAATCTCCTATACATCTTGTAATATCCCAAAATGTGCCCTAGAAGTTTTGGGTATAATTGTTGTTTTAATTGGATTTAATGTATTTGTGTAATTGGAAAGAGAAAGGAAGTGAAGAGAGAGTGTATATGTTGTATATATAGCAATATATACAACATATACAAGTCAAGTTAGTGGAGGTCAAAGATGATTAGATAATGATTTTAATTAATTAATTTAATTAATGGAAATGGAAATTAAGTGAGGGGATGGTGATATTTTGGATTAGTTTATTATTTTATGTGTGGAGGAGAGAGTTTTGAGGAGAAGGTTGACTTTATTTTCTTCCTCTTCTTCTTTCCTTCTTTCTTTCTCGTGTATCACTTTTCTTTTCCTTTCCTTTTCTTTCTTTTGGCCGGCAGTAGCAAGAGAACAAGAGAGAGAGAGAGAGATTTGATCTTCTTAACTCAAGATCTAAGGAAGTTTTCAAGTGATCAAGTTGGAAATTTAAGAGTTTCTTCATCCTTGGTAAGTTTCCTCTTGATTCCTTGATTTTCTTTTAAGATGTGTTTGAGTTTGTTGGTTGATTGTTGATGGTATGTGAATATGTTTGATTAAAATGTGTTTAAGAGTGTTTGGTTCAAGTGATTTTGGATTTTGGGGGTTGGATTGAAGGAAAGAGTAAGTTGTTGGAAGTGAATGTATTGTGGTTGTGTTTTGGGTTTGTGGTGATGATTTTGATTTGTGTTGGATGTATGTTTTTAGTTGTTTTTGGTGTTTTTGTAAGTTTATTTTGGTTCTTGGGTATGTGGAGCTAAGTTTGTTTGAAGTGGATTTTGGTGTAAGGAAGTGATTTGTTGGTTGTGTTGTTGTTGCTGCCGAAATCTGGGTTTTTGGCCTGACACGCCCATGAGCACGGCCAAGTCTTTGGGCGTGTCGATGGTTCTGTGTTCTTGGATGGGTGACACGAGCAGTGACATGCCCATGTCACTGAGCGTGTCATAGCTACTGTGTTGGTGAGGAATTGACAAGGCCATTAACACGCCCATGTTGTTAGACGTGTCAATGTTTCTGTGAGATAGTATGTATTACACATTTAATGACACGCCCGTGGTGCTGAGCGTATCAAAGCTTCTGTGTTGTGAGTTTAGGGCACGGTCAAGGACACGCCCGTGTTGTTGAGCGTGTCATGTTTAGGGTTTGCCCTAGTTAGTTCTTAGTCTTATTATCTCATGTGTATTATTCCTTTTGGATTAGGTTGTGAAGAGTTTGAGTTGCCCTAATCCAAATATTGAAGGATTATTGGAAGAGCAAGGTTGTAGATTGGTGTGAATTGTTCCTAAGGTAAGTACAAACTATATTGTTGCATACACTCACATGATTTGATACTTAACATATTTGATTATACATATGCTAAGCAATTGATTACAGGGTTAAACATTTGATGAAATATGAAAGGTATGTTAATGCAATTGGTTATGTATACTTGAATGATAAATTGATATTGTATATTATCTTGATGAGATATGAAGCCATTGTTGTTGGCTATAATGATGCTAATGAGATGATTGAGGCATGGTTGCCTATTTTGATTATGAAATATGAAGCCATGGTTGTTGGCTATAATGAATTGAGAAAGAAATGTATAAAGATATAAATGAAAAGATTATGTGTCTAATGTGTTATTCAACCTTCAGAGTTCTGGGTTTGGCAGCATGCCTATAAAGTACTGGATAGGTGAAAAGACCGGGTCGTAAGCCGATTCCAGTTGATAAATGTGAAATCTGAATTCAAGTAACAGTCTAGCCGGGTTGAGGAGTTCCTCGAGTTTATCCGGGATGAGGTCCAAGAGACTGGGTCTGTTATAGGTAACAGTCTAGCCGGGTTGAGGATCTCCTCGAGTTTAGCGGGTTGAGGTCCAAGAGACTGGTTCTGTTACCCTATCCATGGATATATATATATATATTGCCTACGGGCTTGATAATTGTGATTATAGACCAAAGCAGTAACTCTGAACTTTGAATAACATATTAGTGTCTTATGGGCCCAAGTCTGTCTTTATTTTCAATGTGATTTATGAATGATGAAATAAATGAAAAATGAGATTCTTGAGAATTGTTTATATGTTTGAGATTATGACATTTGCATTTCATTAAAGTATAATATTACTATAGTTTGTACCACTAAGCCATTGGCTTAGCGCGATTGTGGTTCATCGCGCAGGTGACAGAGAAGAACCAGAGAGTTCCTCTAGACCGAGTAGAGTCTAGATTTTGAGGCGTTGATAGTGGAGCTTAAAGATCAAAGACGTACTGCTAAACATGTATATGTTTTATGTTTGTAAAACTTGAGTTTTAATGTATAAGTATTTGTAAATATTTGCTATATTTTTCGCTGCTTTTAAATAAACATTTTATCTTTTATTTTTTATAATTTCTTTTAAATGATTTAAATTTGTTCATGTTGTTGTAAAGGGATGAGTCAACTGTTTAGTAAACAGTGGCAACTCTATATTCAGTATACGTATATTACGATCATATTAGCATGCTGTGTACGTATACGGGGTATAGGGGTGTTACAATTATTTTGGTATCAGAGCCTAGGTTTTGAGATTCTCAACCTAGGTCAATTGTAAGAAAAAGAATATTTTGATTTTTAAAGTGGGTTTTTTAGTAAAATACATGTTTTGGTATGGCAGTCTTTGATATTTAATGAGGTATATTATGTTGTGTTTGCAAATATAGGTAGTAATGGAGTCCCATTCACGTCAGACTGTAGAAGGAAGTGCTGAGAGTATAGCCCCAGGAGAGAGTAGAGAGGGAGCTAGGGTTGAGAGAGTTAGTGAGGCACCTGTCTCTGTGCCAGAGAGATCAGCTACAGATGAGGCTCCGCCGGGTTAGTTAAGGCATATGGTGGAATTATTTAGACAAGCTCCAGTGCAGCCACCACCACCACCACAGCCTCAGGTACTAGCAAGACATTATGACAAGTTGAGAAAATATGGGGCTGAAGATTTCTTAGGCACTACTGATCCTGCTGTGGCTGAGCAGTGGTTGGATAAGGTGCAGAGGATATTCATTCAGTTGCAAGCCACTTTGGATGAGAAATTTGACTATGCCAGATCCCTCCTGCAGAAAGATGCCTATGATTGGTGGAAGACGGTTCCTCATGCAATGGATGACCCACCTACATTATCATATGGGGATTTTTCTGAGGGAGTTCGAGCAAAAATATACTCCGAGGGAGTATAAAGATATTAAGAAGATGGAATTCTTGAGTTTGAGATAAGACAACCGGACGGTAACAGAATATGAAGTTGAGTACATCCGGTTGAGTCGCTATACCGGGGGGATTATCTCTGATGAAATAGACCAGTGCAGAAGATTTGAGGAGGGATTGAGGCCCTCTATTATGTGCATCATGGCTGGTTCTCGGTACCAGGATTTCTCTCAGCTTGTTGCAGCAGCTAGAAGTGTTGAGAGAGCGCAAAGCATTGCAACAGCTGCATCTGAGGAGGAGATTAGGGTAAGAAGACCCCAGTTTGAGGCAGGGTCTTCATCTGTGAAGAGGGGAAGAGGAAGTTTTGTTCCGAGGATCAGTAGGAGTCAGAGACAGCCAGGTAGGTCAGTGCAGTATCAGAGACAGAGACCGAGACCTACAGCTTCTGTAGCCTGTGCTCTGATTCCATTAATTCAGAGGTCTACTCCACCTACATGTGAGATTTGTGGTAGAAACCATGTGGGTGTTTGCTGGATGAGTGGTAGATCAGCTGTGTGTTTCAGGTGTGGATCGCCTGACCATTTTATTAGGGAGTGTCCTGAGATGCAGGAGCATAGACAGGCTGAGTCTGCAGCCTCTCGACCCAGTGTCAGCAGAGGTGGTCGAGGGGGCAGAGGTTTCAGTAGAGGGGGTCGACCCGGGTATAGTCAGAGAGGAGGATCGACATCTGGAGGTAGTAGGCCAGATGAAGCCGGATCTTCTCAGAGAGTGTATGTGATGCAGAGGCAGCCAGATGCTTCAGCAGCTATAGCGGGTACATTCTCTTTATTTGGCATTTCAGTACTTGCTTTGATTGATCCAGGATCTACTCATTCATACATTAGTGCATCCATATTGCCTGTGTCTGAATTGCATTCAAAGTCCTTAGGATTTGATGTCTTGGTGACAAATCCTTTAGGACATAGTGTGGTTGTTAGCAAGGTCCATCGTGATAGTGTAATGGTTGTGCAAGGAGAGGAGTTTCTTGGGGATTTAATTGAATTACCTTTTAAGGAGTATGATTTAATCTTAGGCATGGATTGATTGTCTAAGCATGGAGCAGTGGTAGATTGTCAAAAGAAGTGTGTCACTTTGAGACCCGGTGATGGTAGAAGTGTAATGGTGTCTAGTGAGCAGAGACAACTTGCATCTTTGTTTGTTTCAGCTGTAACAGCTAGGAAGTTGATTAGAAAAGGGTGTGATGCTTATCTTGCTCATGTTGTGGATATTAGAGTAGGGGGTTCTCAACTTGATAGTATACCCACAGTTGCAGATTTTCCCGATGTGTTTCCTGAGGAGTTGCCAGGGTTACCCCCTGAGAGAGAGGTTGAGTTTGGTATCGAGTTGTTGCCTGGTACCACTCCCATCTCTATTACTCCTTATAGAATGGCGCCTGCTGAATTGAGAGAGTTGAAGGTGCAGTTGCAGGAGTTGTTGGATAAAGGGTTTATTCACCCTAGTGTTTCTCCGTGGGGAGCCCCTGTTTTGTTTGTGAAGAAGAAGGATGGTACTATGAGATTATGCATTGATTATAGGCAATTGAATAAAGTGACTATTAAGAATAAATATCCTTTGCCTAGGATTGATGATCTCTTTGATCAATTGAAGGGAGCAGCAGTGTTTTCTAAAATTGATTTGAGATCAGGGTATCATCAACTGAAGATTAGAGCTGAAGATGTTCCTAAGACAGCTGGGCATTATGAGTTCTTGGTGATGCCTTTTGGGTTGACGAATGCACCTGCAGTTTTCATGGATTTGATGAATAGGGTGTTTAAGCCCTATCTGGATCAGTTTGTGGTGGTTTTTATCGACGATATTTTGGTGTATTCGCGAAATGATGAGGAACATGACAAGCATCTGCGTATTGTATTGCAAATCTTGAGAGAAAACCAATTGTATGCCAAGCTGTCAAAGTGTGAGTTTTGGCTTGACCAAGTGACTTTTCTAGGTCATATAGTTTCAGTAGATGGTATTAGAGTTGATCCAAGTAAAGTTGAAGCTATTTTGAATTGGAGTCCACCAAAGTCTGTGACTGAAGTTAGAAGTTTTCTGGGTTTAGCAGGCTATTATCGACACTTTGTGAAAGGTTTTTCTTTAATAGCTACTCCACTCACCAGATTACTATGAAAGGGAGTTAGATTTGTGTGGACAGATCAATGTCAAGCTAGCTTTGAGCAGTTGAAAGAAATGTTGACTCAAGCGCCTGTTCTTACTTTACCCGTGGAAGATAAACCATATGTGATTTATAGTGATGCCTCACATAATGGTTTAGGATGTGTTTTGATGCAAGAAGGTAAAGTTGTAGCTTACGCTTCTCGGCAGTTGAAGCCGCATGAGCTTAATTATCCGACTCATGATTTAGAGTTGGCGGCTATAGTGTTTGCTTTGAAGATTTGGCGACACTATTTGTATGGGGAAAAATGTTTTATCTATACAGATCACAAGAGTTTAAAATATTTGGGAGTTCAAAGAGAGCTTAATCTTCGGCAGAGACGTTGGTTGGAGTTGATTAAAGACTACGACTGTTTGATTGATTATCATCCGGGTAAAGCGAATGTTGTTGCTGATGCTTTGAGTCGGAAGTCTTTGGCAAGTTTGTCGGTTTATTCACTCTCGTTGCTTGTTGAATTGAGAGCATTGCATGCTAGTTTTGAATCATGCGATGATGGTGCACTGTTGGCTCAATTGCAGTTGAGACCAGTGTTGTTGGATCGGATTAAAGAGGCTCAATTGGCTGATGAGAAAATTCAGAAGATTGTTTCAGATTGCCAACATGGAGAGAGTAGAGATTTTTATGTGAGAAACGATGGTAGCCTTTGGATTAAAGATAGGTTGTGTGTTCCTAATGACGCTAGTTTGAGAAAGTTTATTTTGGAGGAAGCACACCAATCAGTTTTTGCTATGCATCCGGGAAGTACAAAGATGTACCATGATTTGAAACAACATTATTGGTGGGCTGGTATGAAGAGAGACATAACGAAATTTGTATCCAAGTGTCTCATGTGTCAGAGGGTGAAAGCTGAGCATCAAGTTCCAACAGGGTTGCTTCAACCTTTAACAGTGCCCGAATGGAAATGGGAGAGAGTGACAATGGATTTTGTATCTGGTTTGCCTTTGACTCAGAAGAAGCATGATGCTATCTGGGTGATTGTTGATCGGTTGACAAAGACAACTCATTTTCTTCCAATTAGAATGGACTATTCTCTTGAGAGACTGCCTGAGCTGTATATTAATGAGATAGTGAAATTGCATGGAGTCCCGATTTCTTTAGTGTCAGATCAAGATCCCTGGTTTACTTCGAGGTTTTGGAAGAGTTTGCATGGTGCATTAGGTTCTCGATTACACTTTAGTACTGCTTTTCATCCACAGACAGATGGGCAGTCGGAGAGAGTGATACAGATTATTGAGGATATGTTGAGAAGTTGTGTCATTGATTTCTCTGGAAGTTGGGACAGATTTTTTCCACTTGTGGAATTTGCTTATAACAATAGTCATCAATCAAGTATTGGAATGGCACCATTTGAGGCATTGTATGGTAGAAGATGTAGAACGCCTTTATGTTGGAATGAACTTGGAGAAGGCAAATTAATTGGTCCTGATTTGATTAAAGAGACTGAAGAGAAAGTGAAGATAATTCGAGATTGGTTAAAAGTAGCTTCAGACCGATAGAAATCTTATTCAGATTTGAAGAGGAGAGACATAGAGTTTAATATTGGAGATAAAGTATTTTTGAAAGTGTCTCCTTGGAAAAAGATTTTAAGATTTGATCGTAAAGGAAAACTGAGTCCTCGTTTTATTGGACCTTACGAGGTATTGGAAAGAGTTGGACCAGTTGCATATCGACTTGCTTTACCGCCTGAATTGGATAGAATTCACAATGTCTTCCATGTTTCTATGCTGAGGAGGTACAGATCAGACCCATCTCATGTTTTACCAGTTGAATCTATTGAGGTGAGTTCAGATCTGACATTTGAAGAAGAACCAGTTGCTATTTTGGCATATGGAATGAAAGAGTTGAGACATAAGAAAGTGCCAATTGTGAAGATTCTTGGGAAGAATCATGTTAGAGAAGAGTCAACTTGGGAGAATGAGCAAGCGATGCAAGATCAATATCCTCAGTTGTTTCAAACTTGATATCAGGTAATTTCCAGGATGAAATTTTTTTTAGAGGGGGAGAATTGTAATATCCCAAAATGTGATCTAGAAGTTTTGGGTATAATTGTTGTTTTAATTGGATTTAATGTATTTGTGTAATTGGAAAGAGAAAGGAAGTGAAGAGAGAGTGTATATGTTGTATATATAGCAATATATACAACATATACAAGTCAAGTTAGTGGAGGTCAAAGATGATTAGTTAATGATTTTAATTAATTAATTTAATTAATGGAAATGGAAATTAAGTGAGGGGATGGTGATATTTTGGATTAGTTTATTATTTTATGTGTGGAGGAGAGAGTTTTGAGGAGAAGGTTGACTTTATTTTCTTCCTCTTCTTCTTTCCTTCTTTCTTTCTCGTGTATCACTTTTCTTTTCCTTTCCTTTTCTTTCTTTTGGCCGGCAGTAGCAAGAGAACAAGAGAGAGAGAGAGAGATTTGATCTTCTTAACTCAAGATCTAAGGAAGTTTTCAAGTGATCAAGTTGGAAATTTAAGAGTTTCTTCATCCTTGGTAAGTTTCCTCTTGATTCCTTGATTTTCTTTTAAGATGTGTTTGAGTTTGTTGGTTGATTGTTGATGGTATGTGAATATGTTTGATTAAAATGTGTTTAAGAGTGTTTGGTTCAAGTGATTTTGGATTTTGGGGGTTGGATTGAAGGAAAGAGTAAGTTGTTGGAAGTGAATGTATTGTGGTTGTGTTTTGGGTTTGTGGTGATGATTTTGATTTGTGTTGGATGTATGTTTTTAGTTGTTTTTGGTGTTTTGTAAGTTTATTATGGTTCTTGGGTATGTGGAGCTAAGTTTGTTTGAAGTGGATTTTGGTGTAAGGAAGTGATTTGTTGGTTGTGTTGTTGTTGTTGCCGGAATCTGGGTTTTTGGCCTGACACGCCCATGAGCAAGGCCAAGTCTTTGGGCGTGTCGATGGTTCTGTGTTCTTGGATAGGTGACACGAGCAGTGACACGCCCATGTCACTGAGCGTGTCATAGCTACTGTGTTGGTGAGGAATTGACACGCCCATGAACACGCCCATGTTGTTAGACGTGTCAATGTTTCTGTGAGATAGTATGTATTACACGTTCAATGACACGCCCGTGGTGCTGAGCGTGTCAAAGCTTCTGTGTTGTGAGTTTAGGGCACGGTCAGGGACACGCCCGTGTTGTTGAGCATGTCATTTTTAGGGTTTGCCCTAGTTGGTTCTTAGTCTTATTATCTCATGTGTATTATTCCTTTTGGATTAGGTTGTGAAGAGTTTGAGTTGCCCTAATCCAAATATTGAAGGATTATTGGAAGAGTAAGGTTGTAGATTGGTGTGAATTATTCCTAAGGTAAGTACAAACTATATTGTTGCATACACTCACATGATTTGATACTTAACATATTTGATTTTACATATGCTAAGCAATTGATTACAGGGTTAAACATTTGATGAAACATGAAAGGTATGTTAACGCAATTCGTTGTGTATACTTGAATGATAAATTGATATTGTATATTATCTTGATGAGATATGAAGCCATGGTTGTTGGCTATAATGATGCTAATGAGATGATTGAGGCATGGTTGCCTATTTTGATTATGAAATATGAAGCCATGGTTGTTGGCTATAATGAATTGAGAAAGAAATGTATAAAGATATAAATGAAAAGATTATGTGTCTAATGTGTTATTCAACCTTCAGAGTTCTGGGTTTGGCGGCATGCCTATAAAGTACTGGATAGGTGAAAAGACTGGGTCGTAAGCCGATTCCAGTTGATAAATGTGAAATGTGAATTCAAGTAACAGTCTAGCCGGGTTGAGGATTTCCTCGGGTTTATCCGGGATGAGGTCCAAGAGACTGGGTCTGTTACAGGTAACAGTCTAGCCGGGTTGAGGATCTCCTCGAGTTTAGCGGGTTGAGGTCCAAGAGACTGGTTCTGTTACCCTATCCATGGATAGAGATATATATATATATATATATTGCCTACGGCTTGATAATTGTGATTATAGACCAAAGCAGTAACTCTGAACTTTGAATAACATATTAGTGTCTTATGGGCCCAAGTCTGTCTTTATTTTCAATGTGATTTTATGAATTATGAAATAAATGAAAAATGAGATTCTTGAGAATTGTTTATATGTTTGAGATTATGACATTTGCATTTCATTAAAGTATAATATTACTATAGTTTGTACCACTAAGTCGTTGGCTTAGCGCGATTGTGGTTTATGGCGCAGGTGACAGAGAAGAACCAGAGAGTTCCTCTAGACCGAGTAGAGTCTAGATTTTGAGGCGTTGATAGTGGAGCTTAAAGATCAAAGACATACTGCCAAACATGTATATGTTTTATGTTTGTAAAACTTGAGTTTTAATGTATAAGTATTTGTAAATATTTGCTATATTTTTCGCTGCTTTTAAATAAACATTTTGTCTTTTGTCTTTTATAATTTCTTTTAAATGATTTAAATTTGTTCATGTCATTGTAAAGGGATGAGTCAACTATTTAGTAAAGAGTGGCAACTCTATATTCAGTATACGTATATTACGATCGTATTAGCATGCTGTGTATGTATACGGGGTATAGGGGTGTTACACATCTCCCGAACATCATCCGCACCCTCATCTTGCATTGCCATTGAAACAAGACAAAACGAAGTAAAATCCTTTGGACTAAATCGGCCAAAAATTTAAAGACGAATTATGAGCTTGTTATAAAAAAAACAAGAGAAAAAAAAGTCTCCAATCGTTAGAGACATAATTAATAAGCTTGTTTGATTTTATATCATAGAATAGTGATTGTTGATTAATAATATACAAATATTATTTGAACTATAATAAAAGTTTATTTCACAAAACCCTAATAAGAAAATAATAATATATAAATTATTGCTTGCACATCAACCATTGCAATTATGAAGATTTTGTGGTTTACCCTATTTTTTTTATGTTGTTTTGATGAATTTAGAATGATAATGTAACAATAAATTATAAAATTTACGTGAAACTTAACACTTTCCTTTATTATTTTCTTCTCTCAAAACACTGTTCAATTTCAAAACTACAATATTTTTAAATAATTAATAAATTGTAATTGCAACAATTGATAAATATTATTGCAATTATTGATTACTTTACGTTTTGAAATTTGTTAATCACAGATTATTTATTTAAATTTATTTATATTGATTAATTTTATTTTCTTAGCTATGGCTGCAAGTAGATAATCATTTTATATAAAATTATTATAAAATTTGAAAAAATAAAAATTTACACAGTATTATGCGGGATGTAATATAAATATATTATAAACTCGTTATACCAACTAACATATAAAAAAATTCTCATATATTAATATTGTATTCAGGGGCGGAACTACTATGGGCTCATGTGGGGTCACACGACCCCCCCTCACCGGCAGCTAGAAGGGAGGTGCCAGTGGAGACGTGGAGATCGAGCTAAACTCAGGCCTCGTTGAAAGGGGCTAAATTGCAGAAGGAGGTTGAGTGTTTGCAGCGAGGGGTAGACGAACCACTCTCTGCAAATGCTTTTATTTTTTTTATAAATTAGTCCCTGGCGAAACGGCATCGTTTCGCCAGGAACTAATTTTTTTTATAAAATGACCCCTGGCAAAACGGCGCCGTTTCGCTAGGGGTAAATTTAAAAAAAAAAACCGGCCCAGCGAAACGACGCCGTTTCGCTTGGGCCGGTTCAAAAATAAAAAAGGGGCTGCTTTTTCCTCTTCCCCTCCCCTTCTTCCCTCTCCCCCTTCCCTCCCCAAGCCAAGCCAGCAGCAGCCAGCCTCACCACTGCCTGCCCACTGGCCACCGCTCGGAGCAGCCGCCGATCTGACCCCCCTCAGTAAATTTCTGGTTTCGCCACTGATTGTATTGGTTTGTTATACCAATTAAGATATTCTTGTTGGCATAATATAATTTCTTCCATATAGAAAGCTCTGAGCAGGAAAAAAAGGGGTAATAAGTAAAATATTTGTCACTTTAATTTCATTCTCATCCCGAAAAAAAAAAAAGGCAACTCTTTATCCTCAATCATTTTACAGCAAAAGTAAAACCTAAAGCATCTCCATCTCTATTTGAATCAAGAATGGCAAGAACTCAAGGAGGCCATGAGTTGAGGGAAAGGAAAGGGGAGATTAAAAGCTAGCTACCGTTTCCAGGTTTGTGCCCTAAAGGATTCCTTTTTTATCAATTAAAATTATTAGTTTCCTCATGTTTGAGTGACGAAAATTATAGATTTGTGCACTTGGATAATATAGCTGCTGTTTGAATTCATTTTTTAGCAAGCATAAGGTCAATTTGATCTTGCTTTACACTAAGACTGTTATTGACTATAGGTTAGTGATTAATCGAAGCCTTAAATATGAGAATGTACTAAATTAATGGGTGCAAATTTTTTTCCCTATGCATGAATGAGAGTAAGATGCTTAATTCTATAATTGGATGAACCAATGTGCACCTAGAATTCCACTATTGAATGGCTAAAACTACATTGTGCTAATCAGGTGTGAAATGAATGTAAAGTAATAAATAGATAGTATCGCCTGTGTGTGCAAGGTGTGGCTATCTGTGTGTGTGTGTTGGACTATGTATGTGCAGGTTGAGGATGACTTGCACAAATGTTTATGTTACTGCCTTATTTTGATTATAAATGGTTTGTAGACTATGATTGATGATTGTATATGTATGTTTATATATTTTTTGTTCATTGTCATAAATGCAACACTAAGCAATGAGCTTAGTGTTGAAGAGCAAACAATTGAGGTGACCCATCCGCTTCTGACGAGTAACCAGCAGTCAGGACCGAACTCCTTAGAAGGTGCAAGACCAACACACCAAGCTATAAAAGCCATATAAAGTACAAACTGAGATCTTTATACAAGGGAGACAGATCTCTAAGATAGTCGTCGTATGGCACTGACACATCCATAATCCTCGCTGCCATATTTAAAAATTATCCCTACCCTTTAACTATAAATAGGAGTGAGTCTCCACATGTAAATATTTTTTTTTCACTTATTAAGTTCTTTTTCCCACTTCAAGAGAGATCAAATCCTGCTCTGTTGTTTTAATTTTGGTCTTTCTTATGTTAGGTTGTTTGTAGATTCAATTGTTTTTATTTTATTTTTTCTTATGTTTAAGCTGTGTGCAATTTTTTCAAAAAAATAAAAATTAAAAGCCCAACATCTATCTGTATTATTAATGATTATTATTTTGTTTTATTATTATAATAATAAGTTTTATCTTTAACATTTATTATTCTCATTAAAATGTCTAAAAAATTTATATGCTTTATAAAATAGATAATTTAATCACGTAGAACTAGTAAACATATTTTCTATTTTAAAAAATTAAGAAAATTTTATTAATTTTATTAAAAATATAAATTTATATATGTTTATCCTACTGAACCTTTACATTTTCAATAAATAACATTAAATATGAAAATGAGTAGACTATAATTTGAGAAAAATAACAAAAAAGTGCGAAGGAAGTAATAGATATATAATTATTCTTAAACACTCGAAGAAAAGAGGGAAGATAAATATATTACCAATTATATATACATCATGACTTCCATATATTAATTTTATTGAATTTTAATCAAATTATTAATGCAAAAAATTAATATGGAATTCCATTTTGCCATTTACGCACTTTTGATATTTGAATAGTGAGTTAATTAATTACTTAAAGTTAAGCCTATGACAATTAAAGTTAATGGAATTCTTCCTAGTAATACTTATTTAAACTCTAGTTACAATTCTGTTGGGGAGGGTGTTACACTTGGTAGTATCAGAATCCGGTTTAGGCGATTTTGAATTTATATGGGTTATGAATTACTATGAATATGTATTGTATGCTCTGTGACACTAAATAGGGTTATTCTTTTTGCTAGTAGAGGGCATCAGAGAATATATGTATATGTGTGTGTATATATTTAACGAGCATGTTGTGTTCCAATTGAAATGATTATACACATCTGTTGGGTGCAGCAACTAAGGGTAGACTTGCTTGACCTTGTACATTATTGGTTGAGTAAGATAGGATCAAGACGTAGTAAAATTTTAGGTAGCTAAAGGAGAGAAGAGAAACGGTTGTTAGGAAAATGGTGTTGTGATGTGCTAAGGTAAGGGAATTTCCTACTGTATGTGTGTGATGCGATAAGAGATTATTATTCAGCCTCTCTAAAGGGGCAATTTGGTAATCAATTGAAACTCCATTCAGAGTTTTGTGCTATGAGAGGTGGTTTAATCAAAGGAAAATATCAAAATTGGGAATAGAAAACACATGTATTTCATTCACTGTTTGCACGTTTATATACAAGTATAAACAGTAGGTTAATCAAGATAAACATATACAGCTATACTTATAACAGAATGCAGGTAAATACAATTCAAATAATAACAACACTTATCTTAAACAGCTGAAAAAGTATATCTATCGAAGATTGATTTCACTTTCATTCAAACACTCTATATCAAATTAGTTCTAGCCATTACGTTATTCTTTTAGTAAAAATCTGAGCAAGAGATTCTTCAGAAGCCAAAGGAAAGCTGTAATTGGGTTTTGTTCTTTAACTCTATTTCTTAAGTTTTATTGAAATTTTATTTATGAATTCTCTAATGTCTAAATTAATTTCTTGGAACTTTAATGAGATGAATTTGTTTGATAGCATTACTATGAACTAATTTTGATCTAGTCTAAGGTTTGTATGAATCTACTATGATTGTATGAACTGGTTATTTCTCTTAATTGATTTATTTCTTTTATCCTTAATTGAATGGATTAATGTTAATATATAATTGATTGACCACCAATTATGTGTTTTAGGTATTGAGATGAAGGATTGAGAAATGAAATCCAATACTGGAATAATTTAATTAGGGACTTAGGTGAATTAGAAATATAAACCTAAGGAAAAGATGATTTTGATTGTAGTAAGATTAATTGAAAAAGGTTTGAATGCGAGAGCTTATTTCTTTAATTTGATTAATTAAGTTGCTTGAAATATGATCTTTGAAATTAAGTCAGTTGAGAGGAATTGTCATTCATACATATAAATTAGTAGAGAAGTGCAAACCCTAGGCTTTTCTATTAAGTGAATCAATATATTTGTTCAGTTTTCTTTCATTGTTATAAATTCAATTCCTTTCAGTTTTTGTTAGTTGTTCAGCAATTTAATTTTATAAATCAAAGACTATTAATTGATAATTTGTTTATTACGATTTGATAAATAATTAGCTTATCTAGCTTCCTTGTGAGACGACCTTGAGGTGTTCACCAAAATACTACAGTTGCCTCGTATACTTGCGAGTGTAGCTTTAATAGTGTTTATTATAGTGCAAGCAATAGTCAAGACAAGTCGAATTATCGCTGGTTTCAAAACTGGACTGAATGTATCTTCAAAATCAACTCCAGGCCGCTGATTATACCCCTTTGCAACCAGTCGAGCTTTGTGTTAGACAAATGATCTCAATTTTGATCCTTGACAACTCAAATTGAATGACTTATTTAACATGTGTTTGAAGAACCTTGTTGCAGGATTAGGTTGTTTCAAATAAAGCAGAACAGAGCATGTTTAGCGATCGCACAAGACATGGAAATGACCGCCCCATTCAATTGAAGGATGAAACTATATCACAGTAGGTTTTGCGGTCAGAAACCCGACCTCAGTCGTGACCGCACTTACACAAGAGTGACTGTCCTACATTCATGGACGACCGCAACACAAGAAACACAAATCATCCAAATTACAGTAAGGTTCACGGTGACAGGAACAGTGAAGGATACGGTCTTTCTTATCACTTTAGCGACCGCCCTTTGATATCTGCAACCGCTCTGATGATTCAGGAGAAATCTGCTTAAACTGACGGTAGTGTTCGCGTCCTAAGGTGCATCCAGAAGTTCGACGCGATTGTCTCAACTCGACCGCGAAATGTCACCTAGGGCGACCGAGAAATTCATATTTAGGCGGACTTTCATTTTGCCCAGTCAGAGAATGCCACGTGTGACGACCGTTATAAACTCACTTCAGCATTCAAAAAGGGCGACCGCACCTATCATATACGCGACCATCCCGACAACCACAGCATGGGCAAGATTCCTGCTGTAGAGCACTCAAATTCAACCGTTGAAGCAAATTTGAATGCAGTGACCGTACCTTGTCCAAGGAAGACCGCGTGAGACATAAGCGCGACCATCCTTATATGAAGGACGACCGCGAAATGCTTCAAACAGTTTACTGAAAAAGGTCTAAACTGCCAAGACTTTATTCTTACTATCTATAACAGCTAGTTAGACCACATTGGCTATAAATACATTGCTACTCTAAGAAAAGATGCAATGTGAAGAGAGAATCAAAGACTTTATAGCCAAGCAACATATTTTCTTTTACTTAAACTTACATTTGAATTGTAATGAATATTAGGTGTAAGCATTGAAAACACCATTGTATAAGTTTGAGTGTGAGCTTGGAAAATACTTAGGTTGTGAGAGTGAGCCTGGTAAAACTCTTGTAAAGGTTGTGAGAGTAAGCCTAGTAAAACTCTTGTAAAGGTTGTGAGAGTAAGCCTAGAAAAACTCTTGTAAAGGGTGTGAGACTAAGCCTTGAAAAACTCTTGTAAAGGCTTTGAGTATTAGCCTTAGTAAAACACTTGTCAATTTAGGTGTGAACTTGTAAAAACACCAAAGTTGGAAGTGAGCTTGTAAAACTTCAAAGATTAGTGAAACCTTAACAAGTTGTTAAGGAAGTGGATGTAGGATTGAAGAAAATCCGAACCACTATAAATCTTGTTTGTTCTTTCTTTCATTCACTACTCAACCATTTCTCTATTCTGCATTTCTTGTTTGTTGAGTTTCTAATTTGCTATTATTCCTTGAGGAAACCAATTCACCCCTCCCCCTCTTGGTTGCCATCTTGGGACAACAATTGGTATCAGAGCTTGAAATTTCTTAAACTTAATTGTGAAATTTGATCCACTATGGCAACTTCTTCTTCATCAAACTCTATCTCTCATGGAAATCTTAACACTATTCTTAGACCCTACTTTGATGGAACTGATTATTCCTACTGGAAATACAAAATGTATTTGTTTCTAGACAGTGAAGGGATTGAACTATGGGATTTTGTGGAAAGTGAGTGGAAACCTCCCACTTATGAAGTTGATGGTATTCAAGTTCCTCTTCCCAAAGCACAATGGTCAACTATCAATGTCAAAGATCGATTCAAGAACAATAGAGCCGCTTCTATCCTGATGAATTCAATTTCAAGAAAAGAAGGTGGAAGAGTTCAACATTTAACTTGTGCACATTGCATTTGGAAGACACTTGAAAACTACCATGAAGGTACAACTCAAGTGAGATTCACCAAGAAACAAATGCATGTTCATGAATATGAACTATTCAAGATGAAATCAAATGAAAATGTCACCGACATGACAAATCGCTTGCATGCTATTGTCAATGAACTAAAGAAGTATGGCAAGGTATATGATCAAGGTGATGTAAACAGTAAAATCTTGAGAGCCCTAAGAGCTAGAAAGAACTTTGAATCAAAAGTATCATCCATCGAAGAAGCTCACGATCTTAGCACATTGAGAATCGACGAGCTTGTGGGAAAACTACTCACATTTGAGCTACACAGTGAAAAAGAAGAAGATCAAGGTGAGAAAGAAAAGAGAAAACTAATTGCTCTCAAAGCAATCAAAGAAGTTGAGAGCTCAAGCAACGAAGGTACTGATGATGAAGATGAAATAGCAATGTTCTCAAAAAGAATCAATCAATGGAAAAGGAAGAAAAGATTACAAGCAAATAAAAGTACACTTCCTAAATCCTCCTTCAAAGATAAAGAAAAGAAAAATGAGGTAAAGTGCTATGAATGTGGAAAAACTGGTCATATCAAATCAGATTGCTTCAAAGTAAAGAATAAAAGGAAATGGGACAAAGAAAAGAAAAAGTCTCTCAAAGCCACATGGGATGACTCCTCTTCAAGTGAAGAAGAAGAAGAAGAAGAAGAAGAAGGAATTGCAAACCTATGTCTCATGGCTATTGAAGATGACTCCAATGAGGTAAGTACTCAATCCTTTGATCTAGTAGCACATAATGATATTGATGATCTAGATGATAGTGATTTGATTGAGCATATGAACTTTAAAATAGAAAAATATTTTTCTAAAATGATGCTCTATAAAGAAAAAAGCTCTAAGTTAGAAAAGGATTTTATATGCTTAAAGAACTCTACCTTAGAATTGAAAACCTCAAATGAACACTTGATGAATTCAATAGAAGAGTTAAATAAAAACTCACATGACTTAGAAAAAATTATTAAAGAGAATGAAATTTTGAAGCATGAACTAAAAGAACTAAAAGAATCAATTTCAAGATTTCATAAAGGAAAGGAAGCCTTAGATACATTAGTCGGTAAACAAAGATCACCCTCCTTAAAATATGGATTAGGATTCAATGGATCAACCAACATTGCACCAAGCAAACCAACATTTGTAAAAGCATCTACAACTAAAATTTCTAATGTTGATATTGTAAAGAACAAAGATGCTCGCACCAAGTCTAAAAGTACCAAAAGAGCTTCTTATGGTTCACTGGGAAATAAAGCTAAAAGTAATCATGCATTTTTGTACACTAAACTTGCACAAAAGCAATCACATATTTGTAGTTGTATGCATAATACTTGGAATACAAAAAGAAAAATGCAGAAATATAAAATACCATGGAAATGCACATATTGCATTAAGTTTGGACATAAAAGTTTTTTCTGTCATATAAGAAAGGCTTATCTCAAGTTAGAAGACACCTTTATTACTAACCATCAAGGACCCAGCTTCATGTGGGTACCTAAGAGAAGATGACCACTATTACCTTGTAGGTATGCCTAAGATCTACTATCAACGAAAGCACATGGCTTGTGGATAGTGGGTACTCAAGGCATATGACCGGGAATGCAAAGCTCTTTACAAGTATTACCTACAAACATGGAGGTAATGTAACTTTTGGAAATGATGCTAAAGGTAAAATTATTGGTGTTGGCTCCATGGGTTCAATTGGTAAAGATTTAATAGAAGATGTATGGCTTGTTGATGGGTTGAAACATAATTTGCTAAGTGTTAGTCAACTATGTGATAAATCATACTTTGTTAATTTTGATTCCAAAGAATGCAAAATCACAAATTCAAATGGTGTTATCATATTTAAGGGTACTAGGACAAACAACACTTATAATATCAACATACATTCAAATCATGCATTTAAATGTCTAATGTCTACTAATAATGATGCATGGTTATGGCATAGAAGACTAGGACATGCTGGTATGGATCAATTAAAATATATTTGTAATGAAAACCTAGTTGATGGTCTCCCTAAGATAAAATATGATAAAGATAGAATTTGTGAACCTTGTCAACATGGTAAGCAACATAAGAGTTCATTTAAATCAAAGAATGTTATAAGTACCTCTAGACCTTTAGAGCTCATTCATTTGGATTTGTTTGGACCAAATAGAGTTACTAGCTTAGGAGTCAAATTATATGCATTTGTTCTTGTTGATAATTACTCTAGATTCACATGGGTTAATTTCTTAGCTCAAAAGAATGAAGCTTTTAATTACTTCAAAACGCTTGCAAAAAGAGTTCAAAATGAAAAAGGATATGTGATCACATCTATTAGAAGTGATCATAGCAAAGAATTTGAGAATGAAAATTTTGAAAATTTTTGTAATGAACTTGGCATTTCACATAATTTTTCTGCTTCTATAACTCCACAACAAAATGGTGTAGTTGAAAGGAAAAATAGAACCTTAATTGAAATGGCTAGAACAATGCTCAATGAATATAATTTACCATCTTATTTTTGGGCGGAAGTCGTTAATACAGCTTGTTACATTACAAATCGTGTTTACAAAAGGCATTTAACTAATAAAACTTCTTATGAGCTATGGAATGGAAGAATTCCCAGAATTGGATATTTTAGAGTATTTGGATGCAAATGCTTCATATTGAACACCAAGAAAAATCTTGGAAAATTTTCATCCAAATCAGATGAAGGCATATTCCTAGGATACTCGTCATATAGCAAAGCATATAGAGTATTTAACATGAAAACTCTAGTTGTTGAAGAAACAATGCATGTTGTATTTGATGAATCATCTAAACTTGATCAAAAGAAAGGTAGTACTTTCAATGACCCTGCAGGTACTCTTGAACCTCATGAAACTATTGATGCTCCAAAGATCAATCAGTATGAACTTGAAGAAAAGACTCAAGATCTACCTAAGGATTGACAATACAAGAAAGATCATCCTAAGGAACTCATCATTGGTGAAACATTTAAGGGATTAATTACTAGATCTAAAATTAATCATATAGATGTTAATTTTGCTTTTGTTTCTCAAATTGAGCCAAAGACCATTGAGGAGGCTCTAAACGATGAAAGTTGGATGATTGCAATGCAAGATGAACTTAATCAATTTAAAAGAAATAATGTTTGGCAACTCACTCCTAGACCTACAGATCACTCTATCATAGGATGAAAATGGGTCTATAGGAATAAGCTTGATGAAAATGGTCACATTGTTAGGAATAAAGCAAGGTTGGTAGCCAAAGGCTATAATCAAGAAGAAGGTATTGACTATGATGAAACATTTGCCCCTATAGCCAGATTAGAAGCTATTAGAATATTACTTGCTTTTGCATGTCACATGAACTTTAAACTCTTTCAAATGGATGTTAAAAGTGCATTTCTAAACGGACTTATAAGCGAAGAAGTTTATGTAGAATAACCTCCTGGTTTTGAAAACTACAAATTTCCTAATCATATTTTCAAACTTACCAAAGCTTTATATGGATTGAAACAAGCACCAAGAGCTTGGTATGATAAACTAAGTGCATATTTGCTTGAAAATGGTTTTTCAAAAGGAAAAGTAGATACAACTCTCTTTGTTAAAAAGGACAAGCATAACATTTTGATTGTACAAATTTATGTGGATGACATAATATTTAGAGCTACTAATGAAGCCTTGTGCAAAGAATTTGCTTGTTGTATGACTAGGGAATTTGAAATGAGCATGATGGGTGAACTCAAGTTCTTCCTTGGACTACAAATCAAGCAATGTGAAGATGGGATCTTCATCAACCAATCCAAATATACAAAAGAACTCATCAAGAAATTTGGAATGGATGGCTGCAAAACTAGCAAGACTCCTATAAGGACAATCTTGAAATTGGGTAAAGATGAAAATGGTAAAGCAGTAGATGAAAAGAAATATCGAGGTATTATCGGATCACTACTTTACTTAACTGCTTCTAGACCTGATATAATGTATGGTGTATGTCTTTGTGCTAGATTTCAAACTTGTCCTAAAGAATCACACTTGAATGCTACTAAAAGAATTTTGAAATATTTAAGTGGTACAATGCATTTATGACTTTGGTATCCTAAAAACACATCATTTCATATCATAGGTTTTTCATATGCAGAATATGCTGGTAGTATCTTAGATAGGAAGAGCACAACAGGTGCATGTCACTTTCTTGGTAACTGTCTAGTTTCTTGGCATAGTAAGAAACAAGCATCGGTTGCTTTATCCACAACGGAAGCCGAATATGTTGCAGCATGTTTTTGTTGCACACAAGTATTATGGATGAAACAACAATTGCTTGACTATGGCAAAGTATTTAACAACATCTCCGTTAAATGTGATAACACTAGTGCTATCAATTTGTCTAAAAATCCTACCCAACACTCTAAATCCAAACAAATAGATATTAGACATCATTTTTTGAGAGAAAATGTACAAAATCATAATATAGTCCTAGAATTTATAGATACACATAATCAACCTGCTGATATCTGTACAAAACCTTTGAATGAAGATAGGCTCAACTTCATTAAACTTAATTTAGGTATGATTGATGGAACTACTCTAAATTAATAAAAGATTGCCTATCAATAAATTTTTAAAACATCACAATGTATAAACTTTTTGCCTAAAATTATAAAAATCCTTCATCTTTTTTTGTCTCTTTCATTTTTTTTTTGTCACTCGCATTCGCTCCAATGCCTTTAGCGATCGCTATCTTGCTAGCCAAATTCATCTAAATTAATACCTCTGTGCGCGGTCGAGAAACCTTGTGCGCGGTCTCAATAATTTGAACAGTTTCGACCATTACAGACTTTCTCTACACCCAAGAGTGCACTAATCTTGTTGATGGTCGTTTCAGTGTATTTCGTGATCTCACCTATACAAATAGGCGACCACACTCTATACACTCTGCTCAAAATTTTGTAACCGTTGGCTGTATGACAGGTCGCGTTTCTTAACTCTCAACAGTCATAAACGGCTATTTTCTTAATTTCTTCTATTTAAGAGCATTATACATCAGTCTCTTGGATATTTTACTTCTTATAAAATACAAACTTCCCTCCAAATCTCTAAAATTCTCTCAAGATCATCTCCTTCTCAAAACACTCTCTGTTTTCCAGTTTTCTTCCTGTTCTTCAACCCTAATTGCTCCCAAAAAGAATATAACCTCCAAAGGGAAAGGGAAGGGAAAGAAACCTTCAGGAATCATCATAAGAGAACCAACAGATGTTCCTCCATCTCCTCCACAATCTAGAAAAGGTGAGAAAATTCACAAACCTCACCACCAAATCTCTGAGGAAGATGTGAGATATGCCATGCTGAAGAGAAAGAAAGTTGAGGGAACCAAATCTCCATTTGGTGGGATGCTCTCTACCCTCAACATCAAAAACGAGATTGAAAGTTTACTTGATGTTCTTGGCTAGAGGAAATTCGTATTTCCTAAAGAGGTAGGCTATTCTAGTTTAAGTAAGGAATTTCTCATGTCCTTTCAGATTGAAAAGAGTGCAAATTCTGCACTGGGTATGGGGTTAGATTTAAGTTATTTGACCAATACCAAGCCTTAACTTTAGAATACTTTGGCAAAATCTGGGACTTTCCTGTTGATGAAATAACCTCCTACAATGATTTAACCTTCTCCAACCAAACACTCTCTACCTTTTGGCAAGAAATTTCTGTGGAAACCTCATTTGAAAAAGAGTTAAAAGCTAGACACATCAAATCCCTCACCCATTGGATGCTTCATAGGATCATCACCTACACCATTCATCAAAGAGCTGATGGGAATGAAAAGGTAACAAAAAGAGACCTCATATTCTTATATGCTTTCACCCACAACATCCAAATGAACACAACCATGTTCTTGATTGACACTTAATATCATCATGCTGTTACAAGAACTGGAACTTTCTTCTTGTCCTCACAAATGACTCAAATAGCTAGGCACCTGAACTTACTAAATGATCTCAACTTAGCTACCTTGAGAAACCCTTTCAATCTTGCCTCTAGTGCCATCACCATTGACTATCTAGAACATGCTGCCTGTGTAAGGAAGATTGAGGGTACATATGTGTATTACTTTGGCAAACAAGGTATTGTGGATAGACAAAAGAAAAGACCAAGATACATAATTGAGGAAGAAGGAGACTCCTTGGAAGTTGTTGTTGAACTACCTCCAAAAACTACTTCATCTAAACCTACCCAGGAAACTACTTCATCTCCTACAAAACTCATTCTCAAAGCTATCAAATCTCTCTCCAGGAAACTCTCTCGATTCAAGAAAAGTGTCTCCAAAAGATTCCATCACTTGAACAAGAGAATTGACCTTATATCTCACATGCATCATGATCTCTATGACATGCAAGGCAAACTGGACTTGCCTCAATGCAATCTTAAGGATTGGGATATAAGTGATCATACAGAAAGTCTCCCTGAAGAAGAAGAGTCTATCATCACTAGCTCTATCTCTAATGTTCCTCTTGATAAGGGAAAAGCTCCTTTAGAAGAAGAAGAGATAGATGAGGATGAAGATTCTGATTAGTTTATTTTTTCCTCTTTTTTTTATGTTCTGTTGTTTTATCTTGTTTTCTTTTTCCTATCTTACATTATCTTTGTATTGCCCTCTATCTTTAAACATTTTGATTGTTATACCCAAAGTTGTTTATTATCTTTACATATTTTCTTTTATGCATTTTGCCTATGACAATGGGGGAGAAAAGATAGCCAAAAGATTGGAATGATTGTTTAACTAATGCAAAATAATCAAATGATATTTTACTAATGTACCAAGTTATACTCCAACATAAAACATGACTCATGCATATGTTTAGGGGGAGCATTATAACAAATTTATTAACATTCAACACATGAGCAATTTGAATAAGGAAAGATTGTGAGCCAATTTAAGTTATATCCTTGTTAATTTATATCATCATTCCATTTGATTGTCAAAGTCAAAATGGGGGAGATTGTTTGACAAATGATCTCAATTTTGATCCCCTGACAACTCAAATTGAATGACTTATTTAACATGTGTTTGAAGAACCTTGTTGCAGGATTAGGTTGTTTCAAATAAAGCTGAACAGAGCATGTTTAGCGGTCGCACAAGACATGGAAACGACCGCCCCATTCAATTGAAGGATGAAACTATATCACAGTAGGTTTCGCGGTCAGAAACCCGACCTCAGTCTCGACCGCACTTACACAAGAGCGACCGTCCTACATTCATAGACGACCGCAACACAAGAAACCCAAATCATCCAAATTATAGCAAGGTTCGTGGTGACAAGAATGGTGAAGGATACGGTCTTGCTTATCACTTTAGCGACCGCCCTTTGATATCCGCGACCACTCTGATGATTCAGGAGAAATCTACTTAAACTGATAGTAGTGTTCGCATCCTAAGGTGCTTCCAGAAGTTCGACGCGATTGTCTCAACTCAACCACGAGATGTCACCTAGGGTGACCACGAAATTCATATTTAGGCGGACTTTCATTTTGCCTAGTCAGAGAATGCCACGTGTGATGACCGTTATAAACTCACTTCAGCATTCAAAAAGGGTGACCGCACCTATCATATGCGCGACCGTCCCGACAACCACAGTATGGGCAAGATTCCTGCTGCAGAGCACTCAAATTCAACCGTTGAAGCAAATTTAACCGCACCTTGTCCAAGGACGACCACGTGAGACATAAGCGCAGCCATCCTTATATGAAGGACGACCGCGAAATGCTTCGAACAGTTTACTGAAAAAGGTCTAAACTGCCAAGACTTTATTCTCACTATCTATAATTACTAGTTAGACCACATTGGCTATAAATACATTGCTACTCTAAGAAAAGATGTAATGTGAAGAGAGAATCAAAGACTTTATAGCCAAGCAACATATTTTCTTTTACTTAAACATACATTTGAATTGTAATGAATGTTAGGTGTAAGCATTGAAAACACCATTGTATAAGTTTGAGTGTGAGCTTGGAAAACACTTAGGTTGTGAGAGTGAGCCTGGTAAAACTCTTATAAAGGTTGTGAGAGTAAGCCTAGTAAAACTCTTGTAAAGGCTGTGAGAGTAAGCCTAGAAAAACTCTTGTAAAGGCTTTGAGAGTAAGCCTAGAAAAACTCTTGTAAAGGCTTTGAGTGTTAGCCTTTGTAAAACACTTGTCAAGTTAGGTGTGAACTTGTAAAAACACCAAAGTTGGAAGTGAGCTTGTAAAACTTCAAAGATTAGTGAAACCTTAACAAGTTGTTAAGGAAGTGGATGTAGGATTGAAGAAAATCCAAACCACTATAAATCTTGTGTGTTCTTTCTTTCATTCACTACTCAACCATTTCTCTATTCTGCATTTCTTGTTTGTTGAGTTTCTAATTTGCTATTATTCCTTGAGGAAACCAATTCACCCCCCTCTTAGTTGCCATCTTGGGACAATACTTTATATTTAGAAATAGAGCCATCTGCATTTCGTTTCACTCGATAAATCCATTTGCAACCTATCAAATTCTGAGATTTGCAAGGAGGAACAAGAATCCAAGTTCCATTAGTCATTAAAGCATCAAATTCAACAGACATTGCTTTTCTCCATTCAGGAATCTTAAGTGCTTGAGAAACACATGTGGGTTCAAGACTGGGTGATAAAGGATATTTTGTGACAGAATGAAGCACTTTAGGCTTGAAGATATTATTTTGAGACCTGGTGACCATGGGATGAGTTCGCACAGGTTGAGGAACTAAAATTTCAGACTCAGAAGACTCAACAATTACAGACCTCGAAGACTCAGACTGATCTAAGGGCGTTACAGCCATGGACGAAGACTCAGCAGGCAACAAAGTTAAAGGAGACAAAGATGATTGAACCCCATATTGAGTGGAAGAAGAACTGGAATCGAACGAAGAATGGGAGTGAGATTGCGATGTATTTGAGACATCAGAAACAATTAAATCCCTAGGCTGAGACGTCGTCGTATAGAATGGAATAAGGCTGGGTGGGGCTGGTTGAAATGGGACCATTTCATTTAATGGAAAGCTGAAATTTTCTGTTGACTTAGAACCATAACACTCACTTAGTTCATACCAGGTAGTAGCAACAGAATCTCTAACCCATATTTTTTCACCAAGAAACTCATTCTCAACAAAGACAACATGACGAGATACATATACTTTCTGACTCTGTGGTTCAAAACATAAATAAGCACTCTGATGCATAGAATATCCCACAAAAATACAAGGTTTCGACTTAGCCTCAAACTTATTCTTAATATATGGCCTAAGATATGGATAACAAAGGCTGCCAAAAATTCAAAGCTTAGTATAATTTGGTTGTCTATTAAACAACTTAAAAAATGGTGATACCATTCTAAGAATTGGTATGGGTAATCTATTAATGAGATACACAGCTGCCTGAAAAGCATAGGACCAAAATTTAAATGGTAAAGAGGCAGATTGCAACAAAGTCAGACCTGTTTCAACCAAATGTCTATGACGACGCTCAGCAGCACCATTATGCTGAGGGGTATGTGGTGGTGTTTGAAGATGAGAAATACCATGAGTGTGAAAGATTTTCTTCAAAGCAACAAATTCTCCCCCCCCCCCCCCTGTATAAATAGCCTTAATCTTAGTTTGAAACATATTTTCAACTAACTTATGAAAAATAGGAAAAACTAGAGCAACATCAGACTTAGCTTTGAGAGGTTAAAACCATATATATTTAGTGTAATGATCCACAATTATCAAATAATATTTAAATCCATCAAAAGACTCAATAGGTGCTGGCCCCCATAAATCAGAATACAGTAACTCCAAAGGTTTTGAACTACTTAACGATGAAACACCAAAAGCGAGTCAATGACTCTTATTACATTGACAAGAATTACAATTAAAATCACCAAATGACCCAGACAAGCTAAATTGTGATAAAACATTACGACAGATTTTGACAGTAGGATGACCAAGGCGTTGATGTTAGACAAAAGATGACTCACGGACGGATGAAAGGGCAGCAAACGGAGCAGAAACCCAATCTTTAGAAATTGAAGTGAGACGATAGAGAGAGTTCCTAATTCGCCCCTTTGTTATGATCTCCCCCGTGAGTAGGTCCTTGACAACAAATGATCAGAGAAAAATTCAATAGAGACCTTATTAGCAAGACAAAAAGCAGATACAGAAATCAAGTTTGCTTTCGCATGAGGAACACACAAAATAGCATTTAAAGAACAAGATTTTAATGGAAAGGAAAGTAATTTGGACCCAACATGTGTAATTCTCAAACCTGTACCATCTGTGAGGTGCAGCTCATCATTCCCTTCGTATGGCGCATGTAACGACAAATTCTACAAATCATTAGTCACATGATGAGAGGCGCCAGTGTCTAAGATCCAATTCTGCGGTGCATTCGCAGTAACATGATTTGCTTAAGGCTGAGGAAAATTATCTTTGAAAAACTCTTTGGCTCGAAAACAGGTCTTGGCTATATGCCCTAGCCTTTCACATATCTGACATACACTTTTAGAACCTCCAGCTCCTCTTCTGGTGGAATTACTATGACAACATAGTTTGTAAATCATACTAATTTTAAAAAAGTTACGTAATATATGGTAAAAAAAATATCCATTTTCATTTTTACAGTGCTTCAGTTTTTTTTTCAAAACTATTATTTTTTATTTTTTTTCTTTTTTAAGCTAAAATGACTTTTTTCTTTTTTTCTTTTATTTGTTTTTCTTTTTCTTTCATTTTTTGTATTTTATTTCTATCTAATATTTTTTTTATTCATAAATAATTTTATTTTTTTATATTTACAATATATATACAAAATACACAAACTTAATAAACATACAACAAACACAAAATATCTATACAATATACTTAATATTTTTTAACTTTATTTTTTATTTTACATACACACAATATACAATGAATATATACACAACATGCACATAATACAATATCTATATAACATATACAGAATCTAAATAATATGCACATCACATATACAGAATCTACATAATATACACACAACATATATACAATATGTACACAACAAAATTAATATTTTTAAATTTTATTTTTATGTGTATAGATTAAAAATAAATTTAATGATTTTTATTAATATATTTTTATGCATTTTACCTTTTTTATTATTTTTCTTTTACAAAAAATTAAAAAATTTTATACGATGAAAATATAAATTAAAATGTTAATTTTTATTATTTTATTGAAATATATTTATTTAATACTAAAGTTTGAAAAAAAAAAGATAAAAAATGAAGTAAAATATTGTTTGAAGTGAGAGATAAGGTATTTTTGAAAAGAAAACTTTGTTTAAAGTGAGAAGTGAGGTATTTTTATAAAAAAAATTGCTTGAAGTATTTTTTTAAAACTTTTTTTGAAGGCTTAGAATTTTTGAAGATAAAACTTTTATTTAAGGTAGTTTTGTGAATATACGTATTAATTTTTCTAAATGGGCCTATAATTTTGTTAAAAAAAACTAGGAAATAACAAAATCAATTGTGGTTAATTTTTTTTCTAAAATTTCAATTGTGGGGCTTATTTGTGATATGAGCCTTCAATTGTTTCCAAAAAATTATGAAACCACTTTGAGATAAATTTGTTAAATAAATTATAATCCCCATGACTTCAAAATCAGAATCTAAATGTAATTAAGATGATACTTCAAAGTGATGGATTTGTCAAGAATAGATTCTTACATTTTGGCGTTACAAGCAAAGGTAATTTTGTCTGAGTGTAAATGGTTATCAACCCCTATTCGTAATTCTATTAACTAAAACACCTGGGATAATAAATTTAACTACCGTGTGTTGAAGTAATAAGGGAAGAAGGATTCAAGGCTGGTATTGTGTTCTAATGTAATTTATTTGACATCCATGTATGCATTCATGCACTTATTCAAACATGCCTACATCTCATGCACCCAATTGACTCGCAAATTGAAGGAACTATTTGTAGTAATCCTGGAGAGCACTTATCATTAGTTGATCAGCAAGATAGCAATAGCAAATCAAGTAGTGCCTTAAAGACTTATACGTCGATCCAAATGGATTCTAATAATACAAAAGCTCTAATAAAAGAAATGTTGTCATAGGAAGTAGCAAACTTAAAGAAGCAAATGTCAAGGAAGATGAAATAGTTCCAAGAATTGATGGGGGACTTGGAAACTTAAAAAAGAATGAGATTTTGGGTAGCAATATGAGGAAAAAAAGATAAAGAGTTGATAGTTGCATTAAAAATTTTTAATTGTATATGATGAAATGGAGAAGCATATCTAGTCTAAGCAAGAAAAGTAAAGGCTGAAGTTGAAGCACAGTCGCCTAAAAGCTAATTATACTTTAGAGAGAATGATGGTGGATGTAATGCTCACCTTTGTCATGCGTTCTGGGAAAGTGTTCAGTTAATTATTAGTGTATATGGAAATCCTAATAAATAAGAACCTTAATGTGAGTTTAGGGCTAATTTGAAAGAAAAAAAAATAAATGTGTGGGTAACTATGACCAAGGTTTTGTTGAACCATTGAACCGGATTGGTGGTTCCCTTTCAGTTCAATGAGTTGAACCTTGAACCGTAATTAATGGTTCAAAATCGAAACTAAAATTGCCCTTTAAGGTTCTGGTTCCACTATTTTTTAACATGAACCAAACCAATTGTTTTTTTTTTAAAAAATAACACAACAGGCCTAAGCCTGCTGTGTTACATAAAGCCCGCATGACATGAGCCTACCACATGCAACATGCCTTAGGCTACTAGCTACATGTCAGCCACTGTCGTTGAGCTTCAATGACTCACCTTTATGTTGTTGGCACTTTTTTTTAATTAAAATTCAATTTTTATTAATGTCTATTTTACCCCCACTAGCAGAAAACAAGGTTTAAGGTGTATTTTATAGAAATTAAAAATTCAAAAAATCTATAAATACATCATCTTTTAAACTCATTTTCTAATTTTTACATAATTTCTCTCAACTTTTAAATTTTAATTCTCTAATTTAACTCTCAATTTTCTAATTTATACTCTGACAAATCTTATTATTATTATTATTATTGTTGTTGTTGTTGTTGTTGTTGTTGTTACTAGTATTTATTAATAATAATTATTATTGTTAGTAATAGTTATTATTGATTGTTAATTATTTTTATTATTATTTATTATTGTTAGTAATATTTATTGTTATTATTATTAATTATTTTTGTTATTATTATTATTATTATTAACAATTTATATTCAAATGGCAAGTTCTAGTCATTTTGATATATAATATAAGTGATGATAAATAATTTCATAATAACATAATAATATTTTGGATGATGAGGAAGAAGTGGATTGCTAAGAGCAAAACACATTTAATCAAAATCAATATAGTAAAACAAGAAAATTAAATCTAATATTTTTCTTTTACTTTTTTCTAAACAGGTAAATGCGAAAGGCCAAAAAAGAGTACACTGCAATTATTGCTCCTCTTCATTTAAATTAATAGATAGAGGAGGTTATGAAATATTATGGAGACATCTCAATAAAAAATATCTTATTCAAGCGAGTATGAATAATACTTAAACATAATTGGCTAGTTTTGTAGAACCGGACTCATCATCTGAACCTACTAAAAAAACAAAGTCTTTTTCACAATAATAAAAATGTGGTCAAAGAAGAATTAACAAGGTGTGTTTGTATTGATGAATTAACTTTTAATTTTGGTGAGAAAATAAGATTTACTAATTTTATTCAAAAATATGTGAAACTTGTTTTTCAACGTGTTCTTTGCTTAACTTTATCACTCATATTGCGCAAGCTTTATGAAAAAAAATTAGGCAGATTATTTTCAAATTGTCATTTTCGTCTTTCAATTTGTAGTAATATTTGGAGTGATTATTGATAAACACATTCATATATGGGTGTTACATGTCATTGGGTTGATAATCAATATAATTTACAAAAAAATATTCCTTGAATTTTGAATTTTTGATAATAGACATAATATCGATAATATATATAAAATAATAAAAAGTATTTTAGAAGATTATAATTTAGTTCAAAGATTTTTTTTAATTTCTTTTGATAATGCTTCTGCAAATAGTGTTTTTATTAATAATTTAGAAAAAATTTGCAGACCAATTTTAGGAGGTAAATTTTTTCATGTTAGATGCATATGTCATGTTATGAATTTGTGTGTTCAAAGTGGTTTGAGAACTTTAAATTTTTTGTATGAATCAATTAAAATTGCATTAAACTATTTGTAGTCTCATCTTTAATTATATAAAAGTTGAGATAAATTTTGTAAGCAACACGGTATGCCTTTTAAACAATTCAAACGAGATGTTATTACCCATTGAAATTCTACTTATGAATTACTTGTGATTCTTTTCCATATCGTGAATTATTATATAGATTTATTGAATTTAATTCTGCATCTATTATATTGTATCATACTCAATGGAATTATTGTGAAAAAGTAATTGATATCTTAAAAGTTTTTAATGATACTCCTGAACATTTATATGATGTTTATTATCCTACATCTCATTTAGCAGTATTTGAAACTTTAAATATTGCAATTATTTTTTATGAGTATAAAAATGATATTAAGTTGAAAGAGACTATTATTGCAATGAAGAACAAATAGCTTAATTATTTTAAAGATTTTCCGGCTCTTAATCTTTTTGCTTGTGTATTGAATCTCCGTGTGCGAATTAAAATTTTAACTGATTATTTAAGTAATTATTGTCTTCCCTTAGATTTAAAAGATGTTAATGTTACTAGATTAATAACGGTATTAAATATGAAGTGTTTTGTGATGGATATGAATTGTTTTAAGAATAATTACAACAGTAAATGAGTTAACTAATCAATTATAATGGTCAAAATTGAACTCATTTGGAGAAGAGATTATATACTTTTAATCAATATATCAATTAATTTAAAATAATATATACAATGGAATTTACATGATCAAAACTACAAACAGTTAATATATCTAATAAGAATATAAATGTAGCTATAAATTAGCAACAAATTGTATCCAATAAATTTGTCACAATATACAAATGTAATTTGAACTATAATAAATGTTTCTTTCACAAAAACTTAATAAGAAAATAATATATACATTATTACTTGCACATCAATCATTGCAATTATGAAGATTTCATGGTTTAAGCTATTTTTTATGTTGTTTTTATTGTTTTGTATGAATTTAGAATGTTAATATAATGATTAATTAAAAAATTTCCTGAAACTTAACACTTTTCTCTATTATTTTCTTCTCTCAAAATACTATTTAGTTTCAAAACTACAATATTTTTCAATAATTAATGAATTATAATTGCAACAATTGATGGATATTGTTGCAATTATTCTAATTAAAATTACATTGCGCTTTGTAATTCCTCCGCTTCTGGTTGTCTCGCTTCTATCACTTTGTTGTTGTTTGCTGATAACCCCTACCACTAATTAGAGAGAGGTAGCGAATCGAATTTAGTTGAGGCCTTGAGCTCTTCTTCTTCCTTCCTCCGCCTGGCATGATATGTCCTAGAGTTATTTTTTGAAACTTGCTTGCTCAATTGATAGCTTGCCTAAGATTAAGATGGGTACCTACGCATCGAGAGCACTTCTTAAACTGAAAAGATTTGAAAATATGGGAACTATTGGGATTCTTCCTTTATCGAGGACATCTACGAAGCTAGCAAGACAGCAGGAAGGAAGGGAATCTAGGCAGAAAGAAATCCGGATAGAAGGATAATTATATATTATTGGTTTAAATTTATTAATATATATTAATTTTATTTTCTTTATTTATAATTGCGAGCAGGGGCGGAGGGAGTGGGGGACTAGGGGGGCAATGATTCCTCTCATCTCCAACCGTATGTGTGTATATATATATATATATGTATGTATGTATGTATTCGTATATAAATTATATAACTATGCATAATTATATAATATATTGTCCCCCTCCTCTCCACGGGCGAAGCCAAGAGTTAATTATAAGGGGGCAAATTTTTTTTTTATTTTTTTATCTTGATGCTTGGCTTTTCGTATACAATAATTATTTTATAAATTTATTAACCTATTAATAAGCCATTTTCATTTGCAAAAAAAAATTAATCAAAGAAAATATGAAAAATAAATTTTAACATATAATGTTGATGCAAAAAATATTAAAGTATATTAGAATTATAAATAATAAAATGTAAGTTTGAAGTAAAGAGAAGAAATGAAAAAATAAAATAAATAAAGATCTTAATTTTATAATCTTTTTTAATTTTTTTAATTGTACTTTTAAGTTATTTTTAATCTCTTAATTGATTGGATAAATTTAAAATTAATTTATTAAAGACTTTTAAAAAAAATTTTCTCTTAAATTGGAAGATAATTTAAAATTTTAAAAGGGACAAATAAAAATTTTAAAAAATTTTAAAAATATATATATGTGAATATTTTTTAAAAAAAAAATTAAGGTGGGCTGAAGTAAAGAAAAAAGTTCTCTACTCAAATTTTATTAAACTCAAAATAACTATTGTCATATTCTAAAGAGTTATATGGGCTGAAGTTTAAGAAACTCAAGCAGTACAAATAAGGAAACTGTTAAAAATCAATGACAGGTTGCCAAAAAAAGGAAATACATATAAAAAAAAAAAAAAAGAAAACGTTTAATAAAGTAGATAAAGGTCAAAAACGGTGTTTCTGCTCTTCTCTTCGTTTTCATTCTCGTCCAAAAAAAAAAAATGGAAACCAGTCTCAACTCTTTATCCTCAACCATTTGATAGCAGAAGAAAACCCTAAACCATCTCCATCTCTATCTGAATCAGGAATGGCTAGAACTCAAGGAGGCAATGAGTTGAGGGAAAGGAAAGGAGCCAAAAGCAAATCCAAGGGGAGATTGAAAGCTGGCTCCCGTTTCCTGGTTTGTGCACCGAAGGCTTCCTCGTTTATCAACTGAAATTATGAGTTTCCTCATGTTTGAGTGACGAGATTTCACAGATTTGAGCTCTTGGATAATGAATTGGAAATTATATCTGACTTTGTATTGCTACTGTTTGAATTCATTTTTTAGCAAGCATAAGGTCAGTTTGATCTTACTTTACACTAAGACCATTAAAACTGAGCCTGGCTTAGTGATTAATCGAAGCCTCAAATGCGAGAATATAAATTAATGGGTGTGAATTTTTTTTCCTATGCATGAATGAGAGTAAGATGCTTAATTCTATTATTGGATGAACCGATGTGCACCTGGAATTCCACTGTTGAAGTGTTTGGACAGGTTGAGGATGACTTGCTCAAATACTTATGTTACTGCCTTATTCTGATTATAAATGGTCTGTAGACTATGATTGCAAGTAATGTGATGGTTGTATATGTATTTTTATATATATTTTGTGCATTGTTGTAAATGCAGCACCAAGCAATGAGCTTAGCGCATGTGATTGCTTTCTCACGCAAGACACCACAAAATGCAAAGGATTTTCCAGGTGAGACCTTTCTAACTCCTAATGCCACAAAAAGTCTCGATGATGTGTTTTCTAAATATGTCTACACAGCAGGCGTTTGTAGACGCAATAATGCAATAAAAAATGGGAATCTATCCACTAGGACCACACATACCACTCACCACAATACCAAGCCTCTCAAACAATGTCAAACCCCTGCTCTTGTAGTTCAAAATGTCTCCCCCTGCTTCCACAAAGAGGAGGAAGACAATAAACTTGGTCATAGGAATTCGTCGAACATAAATGCTGTTTCTACTGTTCCAAATGTCTCCCCCTACTTTCAGAAGCTACCCATGGAAGAAACTGCAGACATCACCATTGCTCACACCAAACTTACCCAGAACAAGTCATCAATGATGACCCAAAAACCAAAACTAGCTTCTCCTCAAGTCCAAAATGTGTCCCCCTGCTACCACAAACTATCAAAGGAAGAAGAAGCTGCAGATATCAGCTTGACTGATAGTAGAATTAAGCAGAAAAAGACATTAAAGAAGAACAAAGGACCATGTGAAAGAGCTGGTCCTGCAGTTCAACCATACTTCCAAAATATACCCATGAAAGAAGAAGAAGCTGCAGATACTATGTTGAATGTTATCAACAATGGGCAGAAGAAGTCATCAAGGAAGAGTAAAGAACCATGTGAAAGAGCTGATCTTACGGCTCGAAATGTCTCTCCATACTTCCAAAAGATACCTATGGAAAAAGAAGCTGCAGTTACCATGTTGACTGTTAGCAACAATGAGCAGAAGAAGTTATTAAAGAAGAGTAAAAAACCATGTGAAAGAGCTGGTCATGCGACTCGAAATGTCTCCCCATACTTCCTAAAGATACTCTTGGAAGAAGAAGCTGCAGATACCATGTTGACTGTTAACAATGGGCTGAAGAAGTCATCAAAGAAACGCAAAGAACCACCTGAAAAAGCTGATCCTACGGCTCAAAATGTCTCCCCATACTTCCAAAAGATACCCATGGAAGAAGAAGCTGCAGGTATCATGGTGACTATTAGGAAAAATGGGCAGAAGAAGTCATCAAAGAAGTGTAAAGAACCATGTGAAAGAGCTGGTCCTACAGTTCGAAATGTCTCACCATATTTCAAAAAGATACCCATTGAAGAAGAAGCTTCAGGTACCATGTTGACTGTTTGTGACAATAAGCAGAAGAAGTCATCAAAGAAGAGTAAAAAATTATGTGAAAGAGCTGATCCGATGGCTCGAAATGTCTCCCTGCACTTCCAAAAGATACCCGTGGAAGAAGAAGCTGCAGATACCATGTTGAATGTTAGCAATAATGGGCAGAAGAAGTCATCAAAGAGGAGTAAAGTGCCGTGTGAAAGAGCTGGTCCTACATTTCGAAATGTCTCTCCATACTTCCAAAAGATACCCATGGAAGAAGAAGCTGCAGATACCATGTTGAATATAAGCAACAAGGGGCAGAAGAAGTCATCAAAGAAGAGTAAAGTACAATGTGAAGTTCGAAATGTCTCCCCTTACTTCCAGAATGCATCGAAGGAAGAAGAAGCTGCAGATACTAGGTTGACTGACAGCAAAAATAGGAAGAAAAAGTCAGCAAGAATTAGTATCACTCTTTCTGCTTCAGAAAAGAGGAGTGAGGCTTATCGAAGAAAAACTCCAGAGAACACATGGATTCCACCACGATCTGAAATTGGACTCCTGCAAGAGGATCATGCACATGATCCTTGGAGAGTATTGGTGATATGCATGCTCCTTAATTGCACAACGGGTGCACAGGTATGGTCTTGGGCTTTTCTACTATAAACTACACTTGTATTTTAAGTAAATGTTCTAGTTGACTTGTTAAAGCTTAACATTCTTGCAAGGAAATGCTATAGTTTCCTGTATGAGCTGTTAAATTTCATGGATACATGCCAAAATAACTAGCTAGACATTATGGGATCAAAAACTTGGTCTACAGTTCATATATTATATCATTCTCATAGGCTTCCATTCCACCAAGCTGACTTCTGCTTTTCTTGTCTCTTTGTTGCCTGGTAAATAATCTCAAAGTCATTGCCGAACTGTTAATTATCTCCAATTTATTTAAATGTAGTTTGTCAAGTGTATTGATATATCCTGTCTGTTTTCGGTTAACATTCTTTTTATTACCTTTGCATTTACTATACTGCAGGGCTCTTTTCTACTTTTTCTTGGTTGTTCACTTTAATGCAGCCCATCAACGTCTGAAAAGACTGGGTTTTACATTCAGAGCTGAGAATCATTTCTATGAAAAGACTATACAACTTGTCACATGAACTGGATGTTGGTTTATTCCTGTTTCTTTTGCCTTATGCTTTCTTGGCTGTGATTTGATTTTTTTTTTCAGAAAATAGATTCTTATTACTGCGATATTCTTTTCAAGGTTTATTCCTCAATGGCATGAGAATATATCCCCTTTTTACGAGGGAAAACAGGAAATGCAATTTCTAGCTTCAGTTTTCTGTGAGAATAACATTCTGATGCAATTTCTCCTTGTACAAGTGTTTCTAAATTTAATTGTGGATCTTGATGTGCATTAAGGCGAAGAATAATTTTAGTGTAGTTCATGGTTTGAAATGACTGTAAGACCTCCAAAATTGAGGGCGGACTGAAAACAATGTCCAAGTTATTCATTTGTTTTTGATGTGGTCGAAGATATTTTACAACTTCTTAACAGGGAGAACTTTCAGGTCAGACCATGAACAAATCCCATGATCAATGCCTGTGAACAGTAAAATAAAAGAATTTAAATTTCACACCTAAACTTCTTTAGTCATAGCATACCTATTATTGAGTTCATCAAACAAATCAAGAGGCAAGAATTGTGGGAAATTTATTGACCGAAATCACATTTTAGAGCATTACAAGTGTGAATACTTGTAGACTACATTAGAAGGCTGGGACAAGTAGAGAAACCATCTGTGGGAATTTGCGTAATTGACTGTGCAAGGCTTCAAGTTTTATTTGGTGTTTCCTTATTGGTAATTGGTGGTGTCCCCATCCGTCTCAATCCATTATCTATGTTGTCCCCATGATAAGAACATCAGCAAATGAGGTCAACTATGATTCAAGAAAGAGAAATTTGAAAGGTCAAAGAAGTTCTTATTGCTTTCTAACATTCACAATTGGGTCATTTGTGATCTAATGCAGTCCGTTAAGTCGTACTTGAGAGTTTATATTTATGTATATTTAAGTCAATATAGCTTGAGGATGGACCATTTGTTTATAGAATTGATGCAAGTGCATAACAAATGACATGTTTATTAATTGCAGGTTCGGAACATTATTGCAGAATTCTTCAGTTTGTGTCCCAATGCAGAGATTGCGACAAAGACTGCAACTAATGAGATTGAAAAAGTCATAGAATCTCTAGGCTTGCAGAGGAAGAGAGCAGTAATGATACAGCGCTTATCTCGGGAGTATTTGGGAGATGAATGGAGCCACGTTACTCAGCTGCACGGTGTGGGCAAGTTAGTAGAATTTCTACCTCTTTACCTTATCTCCTATGTTGCTGCTGATAATTAAAAAGTCTCAAACTTACCTATGTTGAATTATATTCAGGTATGCTGCTGACGCATATGCGATATTCTGTACAGGAAAGTGGGATCAGGTGCGTCCCAAGGATCACATGCTAAATTATTACTGGGATTTTCTGCATAACACCAAAAATGCTTCTTCATAGTTCTTTAGCTTTTTTTTTTCTTTTTGGTCTATCTATGGCACAATTTCAAAGAAAGGAATAGGATAATCTTTTTGGAACAAATGAATTATTAGAAATATAGAATTCATTTATAAATGAATTTAAAGTGATTTTATTTACAAATAACTTCTCATATTTAAAATATAAAAATTCAATTGAATTTTTATATTTGAATCAATTCTATTACTGAGTTATTTTTATTTTTCTTTTTATCTTTCAGTGTATCTTTAGGGTAATAAATATTATTGGAAAAACTTTATAGAATGAAAATAAAAACTTTTTTAATGTTTTAATATCAAAATAAAAAAAAAAGAAATTTATTTATTTCAAATAGAATGTTAGTGTATAATTTAATTAGTAATGTACTTGTTATTATAGTTGTAGCATATATATATATATATATACATATATATTTGAATTAGAGGCTATGATTTGGTTCATCCTATGTACGGTAATTGGCTGCAATTAATTGAATATTTATAGTGATCCTCTCATTCAGACAATGGAATTGAATTTTTCTTGGAAAGATATACGCTCAGTCCTAATGTGTGATTTTAAGGATTTTACTTTGATGATTGAGTTTTTATACTATTCAATTCATTATGGAAAACTATGTGATAGTATTAATTGAATTAGTTGAATTTAAAACTTGATTACTAGCTAGACTTATAAATATAATTTCGCATACAGTAGATTTTGAAAACTCTTGTTATATTCACTATTGTAACATGGGCAGTTACGTGAATAATTTTGATTTCTATGATAAAATAGAAGGTGTAATACAATTTTCCCTATTTTCTCATCTCTCTTCTTCTCTCCTTTCTGCAATTTTATCCTCTGGTTTATTTGGAACCATTCAGCATTGTACCTCACATAATATTTTTGAAGTAAATTGTAATGGGTTTGAAATTGCTCCAACATAACTTTACATCAATGTAAGATCGAAAATATTTTAGATAAAAAAAATTTAATAAACTCGGGTAATAAATATTTTTAGAAAAAAAATTTTAGTCTCATGTCAATTTAATAATTATTTGTTTAATTTCAGACTCCCACATTAGCTTCATATTTCAAATGAATTAATTCTCTAAAAATTTGCTTAATATTTCAAATGAATTAATTTTCCAAAAATTGCTATAAAATATATATTCAAATGTATCATTCTAAAGATTATTCTATAAATTGGCTCCGATGGTCTGAATCCCAAATTATCCTCTTCATGTTTTCGGCTGCCTTAACAGTTGTGTATTTTAGTAATTTTTCTTGGTTGTGCAGCAAATTTTATACATTTACTTATTACTGTATTTTCTAGGACTTCTATTGTTGAACTTTTATCTAGATATATTAGATCTTTGATGGAAGTATTTTACATCTTTTATTATTGCTTTTTTTTTCCCTTTAGGTTGTTTTTATTTGGTCTTTCAATGCAGATCTTTTATTATTGTTCAAAAAAATAAAAGAAAAGAAAAAGAAAAGATCATTCCATGAATTGACTAGCCTAACAAACTCACAAATAATTCAACTTGCAATATTAAACACTCAAAATTTATAAAATCATAATTACATAAAATCATAATTACCAAACAATTTATCAATTTAATAAGAAATTCTCATCGACTTAAAATCACCAAAATCAAAACTATATATTTAACTTACTTTAATTAAAATTATGAATAAAACATCTCATTAAATATATTTCATAATCTTACCTTATTGGCTGCAATATTTCACTTGAAATTTGGTTGTTTGTTAGGCACTACCTTCCGTGCAACTTGTGAATTTTTCATTTTTAAGGCTTGATTTTAGTTAAATTCCTGTTAATATAAATTTGATAGAGCCAATCCTAAAAGCTATTTTTTTTAAAAAAAATAATAAATAAATGCTAGTTACTAAAGTTGAAGAGCTCATTTTTATATTAATTAGATCAAAAGTTTGTATTTGTTAAATTGGGAATATCCCACAATTGATTCGTTATTTTTTTTTTTTGAGGTTTGTAGGGTAGTCTTAACACTCTCCCCTCAAGTGGCAACTGCCTCCATTGACACCTGACAAATGTTACTCTGATTTGATTTTTTATTTCGATTGAGTTTGGTTTCGAGATTCATTGGAGCTGCTTTAATACCATGTGAATTTTTCATTCAAAATTGAATTTGGGCTAAATTCTTGTTAATACAAATTTGATAGAAATCAACTCTAAAAGCTAGTTGTTTATATTGGCGAGCTAATTTCTATAATAATTGGATTAGAGGTTTGTATTTGTTAGATGTGGGATCTTCCACATCTGATGTTGGATTTTTTCATGCATCATATACATATAAAACATTGGAAGTAAACGAAAACTCATGCAAAGGATCTACCTTTGTAATTTAATTTTGAGAGCAACCTAACTAGAGGAAGAAATCTTATTACAATAATTTTATAATCTTGCTCTTCAAATTGGACTACTTTCCATCTTGTTGGGTTGTAGCAAACCACAACAATCCAAAATATGATTTCCTCTATTGATAGTCCACTCGATAAAGTAAAGAAAAAACTCACATTAAGAGTAATAAGGGGGCCAAAACCTTGATTATGTGCTAAGCAACCAAGGTGGCAGCAAAGAGAGAGTTTAGAGAGTGAGGGTGGCTGAAATATTCACTAGGGTATGAATGAGTTTTTGTCCTTCATAAGGATGTATTTGTAGTAGTCTAACCCTTTCTTAAATGGATTAATAAAGGGCTTTTGACAAAAATACAAGACAAATTGAAAAAGAAATTAATTTATTATATTTATAAATTATTTGTCAAAGTATCAGAATTTATAAATTATTTATCAAAATACCAGATTTTTATTAATTTACAATGAATTAATTATAAGTTTATAAAATTTACATAGTTTATAATGAGTTTATAAAATCCCTGCTGAGGTGATAAGCATTTTGGAAACCAAAATGGCTTGCTTCCTCTGGGGGGTTAATAATGCTCCAGATAGTTATCACTGGGTAAGCTACAAAAAATTGTGTTTTCCGCCAGATGAGGGAGGGCTTGGGATCCGGTCTTTACTGTCAATTCAAGAAGCCTTCTCGGTCAAGCTTTGGTTCTCTTACAAATTTGAAAGGTCTCTATGGTCGAATTATATGGAAAAGAGGTATGGTAGAGGCGATGAAATGAAATACCAAATCATTGACTCTACTTCCTGGAAGCGTATTTGCCAAACCCACTCTTTAGCTTGTGCTCTTCTTGACTCTCATAATCTGCTTCCTGCTGCGAATGATTCTGATATTACTAAGCTTCCTTTTTCAACCATTTATGAGATGATTAGAAATCATCGAAGCAAAACTTTGTCTTTTTCTATGTTGTGGGATCATACTTTTCCATTAAAGATATCCTTTTTTACTTGGAGAATCCTTCATCAAGCTCTTCCGTTGCACCATCGGATTCAGATCTTAGGCATTTTCAGGACCTTCATGCTGTCCGTTCTGTCATTCCAATGAGGCTTCTCTTGATCATGTATTCTATTTTTGTTCAACTATTCAAGAGGTATGGAGATACTTTGGATGCTACTTTTTGAGCAATAATTCCTCTAAACGATCTTTACGACAGGAGATCATGAGTTGGTGGATAATTTCAAAGCCTAAATCTCTTATGGGTATGCTTCACCGTCTGATACCTCAAGCTATACTGTGGCACACTTGGAGGATTTATTGTAATTTAACTTGGGGTGAAGGTGATCTATTTGTCTCTGTCATTCGGCCTCAGGTTTCTCGGTTTGTTTATTGTTGGGCATTATTAATTCACACCGGAAATTTTCCCGGAGAGATTGTGCTTCAGTTGCTGACCTGTTGCCGTATGGTTTTGGCTCTCCTCTTCACAAACCTACTTTGGTGCGGTGGACTCGTCCCTCTCTTCCTTTCAAGGTAAACGTTGATGCCTCCTTCACATCTCTCTTGGCATCTGGAGGGGCTATTATTCGGGATTTTCATGGCCAGTTTGTAGTTGCTTGCTCTTTCCCCATTAAAGCTACCAACTCTTTTCAAGCTGAGCTTTACGCTACGCATTATGCCATTGCTTGGAGTTCTTCGTTTATTAGCCCTCCTTTGCATATTGAAGTTGATTCCCAAGAGGTAATCTTTGTCATTCAGGCGCCTCCACCAACAAATTCAGTTGCTCTCAGCATATCAACCTTCCTTCAATCCTCAGGTTCTTGCATCACTCATATATTCAGAGAGGGCAATCAAATTGCTCATGGACTAGCTCAAATGGCAAAGATGTCACAAGCTTCTACTGTTTTTTATAATTTTCAATCTTTACCGAATTTGCTCAAAGGATTGGTGAATACAGATTGTATGGGTATTCCTTTTTTGAGATATAAATAAAATTCTTTCTCCTAAAAAATAAAAAATAAAATATCCTTGGTAAAAAAGTAAAAATTTTAAAAAACATGGTGGAGGTTATTATTTTTCCATCAATAAAACCCTAATGGGCTCTTTTAATTAATTAATTAAAGAAAAATTACATCCTCCACCATTTTTTTTATAATTTTTTTATTTTTACAAGGGGTATTTTAGTTATTTTGCAATAAACTCATAATAAACTTGTAGAAAACTCATAATAAACTATGTAAATTCGTAAATTCATAATAAACATATAATAAACACATAATAAACTCATAATAAATTATCTAAATATGATATTTTTGTAAAAAAAAAATCATAAATTCTGGTAAATCTGAACTTGGCTACTCTTAGCAAACATCCATATGTTAACTATAAACATCTCGTATATTTACAACTTATGAGATCAGTTGCTTAATCATGATCGAGTAGTATAATATGTGTTAGTCTAACCGCATTGGCAATGTCCTGTTTACCAATATTATGCGACTAGGGATTTTTTTGGAATATAATTACAAATGATTGAATCTCATAATCATGATCCCTCTTATGGTTTCTCTCATGTTGTGTTATTTTTCTACCAAGGACAATTTTATCGATTAATTAAGTTAATACTATGCAACTAGGGATTTATTTAGAACATAATTACACATGATTGAATATCATAATCATGATCCCTATTATGGTTTCTCTCATGTTGTGTTATTTTTATACCAAAAACAATTTTATCGATTAATTAAGTTAAAACAAATAAATGCAAACACATATATAAATATGTTGAAAGATAAAAACACGCCCAATTATTAATAAATAAAGTAATACATCATGTCCTAAGCGATTGCTTTAGGGAACTTCTCTAAAAATCCTCCATTTGACCTAAAGCCAATTTCCTATGTATCTAATACTGAAGCTATTACATGACTATCACGTTTCTTTTGGGGTAATAGCTTAGTCAAAAGGTCTGCAATATTTTGATATATGGGAACCTTCTCTATCTTAATGTCTTATCTACCAATGATCTCTCTTATCAAATGGTAATTCCTGAGTATATGTTTGGATCTTTAATGAGATCGTGGCTCCTTTGCTTGTGCAATGGCTCCATTGTTATCACAATACAAGGGTATTGGATCAACAATACTAGGTACCGCACCTAAATTTGTGATGAACTTCTTGATCCAAACAACTTCTTCAGCTGCTTATGGCGAAACATGGAGAATTCACCATGGACATGAAAAATCACCATGCCATGGCATTTTTACTGAGAGATCTTTTATGCGCTTAGGCCAAAAACCATTATTGCCCAACTAGCTAATTTTAGTCCAAAATCAAGGAGCAATCACCCATTGTCTACAGATTTGCCCCCTTATTTGAATGATCATAAGCTTCCCCAGCTTAAGAGAGTGAAAAGCAAAAGAATAGGATTTTTTTGACAACAGTTTAAGTCACCAATTTCAAGATATTTAGACAAATCCAAGAAAAAATCTCAATTTTCGAATACTTCAATAAATCTAGGAAAAATCCTCGATTTTTGGATACTTTAAAAAATCCAAAAAAAATTTCCAACTTTTGGATGCTTTAATAAATTAAAAAATTTTCCAACTTCTTAATCACTAAATCTGAAAAAATTCTTCAACTTGTGGGTACCTCAACAAACTCGAAAAAATGGGTGCTTCAACAAATCCAAAGAAATCCAATTTTCGGAGAAAAATGGCTTTAGAGTACTTTAATAAACCAAGAAAAATCTTTGAATGAGTGTTTCAACAAACCTGAAGAAGTTCGAGTTTTGAAGAAAAATCAGCTTTTGGGTACTTCAACAAACTCAAAAAATTCTTCAATGTCTGGAAAAGATTCATGGATGTTGAGGATAATTTGCAAAAAAATTAACTATTTTTGGCATATATTCCTTATACTTGTCCCCTGCATGGAAAGACAGTGAAAATTAAAATGAAAATGTCTTATACATACATAAATTCTCATGGAGTATCCAATCTTTGTTTGTTGATGTATATTTTCCTAATTTGTATTCATAATATTGGATATGAGGTTTCAAGTAAAGATATTGATAGATTTTCTTAGTTTATGCAGTGAATAAATAGGTAACTTATACACTAGCTATAATGGATTAAGAAGGATTTGTTATGCGCTTTTTTAAAGTTTAAAGCTTTTTATGTTATAAAATAAAGTTGGGATACCGTCATGATATGATAGCTATTATTTTATGAAATATATATAGTGATCCTCTCATTCTGACAATGTAATTGATTTTTTTCTTCAAAAAACACTCCTATTTTGTGAGTATATATTGATTTAAGAATTTTACTTTGATGATTGAGGTTTTATATGGAGTAATTATTAGTGAAAGTTGGATATAAAGATACTATTCATTATGGAAACTCTGTGATAGTATTAATTAAATTAGTTGAATTTTAATTGATTAATAGACTTATAATTTCGTATATAGTAGATTTTGAAAACTCTTGCTACCAAAAAAATTAAGAGATTTTGTCATTCTTTCATATTCATGCCTATTTCTAATAGATTTAGTGGAATTTCTTTTACCAATTCTTAAAGAATAAAAGATTATTGTGAGTTTGTTTTTACTAGTCACAACTGAAATATAATCAATTATATGAATAATTGTGATTTCCATAATAAAATAGAAGATGTAATGTTACAAATCAATTAATAAAAACAACAAAATTTCTCTTTCTCTTTCCTTTTTCTCATTCTTTTTTTCTCTATTGATCTGCTACTATCCTTTCTGCAATTTTCTCCTTCTCTGATATACCTGGAACCATTCAGCGTTGTACCTCACATAATATCTTTGAAGTAAATTGTAATGAGCTTCATATTACTCCAACATAACTTTACATCAATATAAGATAGAAAATATTTTAGATAAAATTAATAAACTCAGGTAATAAATATTTTTAGAAATAATATGTTGCACTTCAATTTAATAATTAATTATTTTAAAAGTAATTTCATACTCCCAAAATAGCTTGATATTTCAAATGAATTAATTCTCCAAAAATTTGCTTAATATTTCAAATGAATTAATTGTCCAAAAATTGCTATAAAATATACATTCAAATGTATCATTCTGAAGATACTTTCATAAATTGGCTCTGACAGTCTGGATTCCAAATTATCCCCTTCCTATTTTCAGTTTCCTTCTCGACTTATATTTCAGTAATTTTTCTTGGTTGCACCATTCCTCAATGCAAATTTTACATCTCTACTTCAATTTTTTTTGGGAATCATATTTGATAAAGCCATATTTTGCATATAATTTGGTAATTATTCTAGTTATATTTTTTTATTATCAATTGAATTTAATATATTTTATTTGTGAAGTTAGAATAATTTCAAGTTAAGTACTGGGTTTACAAAATATATGTTTTGAGTGTAAATGGACAAAGAATTGATGAGGAATTGAAAGAAGCTTAAATACAATACAAAAAGGAAGCAAAACAGAAGATTTATCATCCCCACAGCCATGCAACACATTTTACATGATCATGGGATTAAAACTACGTCTGCCAAAAAGAAAAAAAAAGAAGAGATGAAGAATTTCAGAAGCATGTTAAAGAACACGGTTGTGCATATCAAAGTGCACAACAATGCATTCCAAATCTCTACTGCCAGAAGGAGATTTTTTGCAAAATTAGTTTTCGTACAATTATGCACGCTTGTGGGACACAAAAAGCAAGTCCGTGGACTTCTTATAATGGTTGTTTGTGCGAGATTCTCCAAGATTTTATCCTAATTATACTCTTAATTAAATTAGGAGTCTTCAGATTTGCCCAAGATATATTCCTAAATAGATCACAAGTCTCTAAGTTTATCTTAAATTCAATTCATAATTAGTTTTAAAGTCTCCAAATCCTTTCCTATTCAATTTAGAAGTCCTCAAGACCACTATTTAAGGAAAGCCTCCTTTCAAGATTGATCATCCATTATTCATTCAATTTTCTTCTTCAAGCTTTGAAGATTTCTTTGGAGAACGAGAAGAGGGCTTGGTTCAAGAAAGAGATTCAAGTTTCAAGAAGAGTTCCATTCAATCCAAATGAGCATTTGAGTTTGATTTATTTTTCTTATTCCTATTTTTTCAATGTTTTATTTTACAAATTCTTCTTTTAGTTTTCTTTCAAGTATGAATAACTAAAACCCAATTCAGGGTTAGACCATTTATTTGATTTAACTATGGAGTAATACATATTTATTTGATTTAATTAAGTTTATTCTTTTGGTTATGTTGTTATCTTTGATCTTCATGCATTAATTGTTTAGCCAATAATTAATTGAATTAAGATGTTGTGTGATGAAGTAAGAGTGTAAGCATGACATTAGTCCAAGGAGATAAGGGAAACTCTTTGGAGGTTGATTAAAAGGCTCTCACAAAACTTAATAAATTGATTTAATTACTTGTTATCATGAGAGTAGACATAAGGATTAAGTTCAATATTAGTTTTAGTGCTTGAAAGAGACTAGAACTTAATTTAGGAGAATCAATCAATAATAAAAGGGAAACTAAAATTGAATTAATACTTTAGAAAATTCACAGTTAATCAATTAAGATAGTCCAAGCCTAAGTTCTAAAATATTAAAGTTAAATTCGAAGCAACTTAGTTCTAGTTTAAATTAATTTACTTAGTTTTAAATTCAAATCTTTTTTATCCTAATAATAAATAGTTTGATTATTTGGTACTTAGGATGCCCTTCCTCATGAGAAGATACTCACTCACTACTATATTATTTATTCACGATCTGTGTACTTGTAGTTTCCTAGGCTAAGACTTAACAAGTTTTTGACATAGTTGCCGGGGAAGACAACTATTCTAATATTTATAATAATATTAGATTATTATTATTTTGGACTTTTTATTTTTATTTTTACTTTTAATTTCTTTATTTTTCCTAGCATGATTAGGGTTACATACTATAGATCCTTAATTTTTTACCAGGTTTGATCCGATATTTTAAGACAGTCCGAAATAATTTTATGGTATTTATTTTATTTATTATTTATATTATTTATTTTATTTTTATTTCTTTATTTTTAATAATATAAAAAATTTATTTTTAATAAAAAAAGATAAAAAATAAAAATGGACGGATCGACGAGCGACGCGAAGCAAGGGGCTTCGCTGTAGGCGCTGCCTGCGGCGACCTGGGCACTGACCAGTTCACCACAGGCAGGTGCCTGCGGCGAACTGAGCACTGCCCAGTTCACCGCAAGCGCTGCTATAGCGAACTGGCTTGCCTAGTTCACCCAGCCTGCAGTTGCCCGCTGCCTCGTCCAACACAGCCCACGTTCCAGCCTACAGCAATTCTCGCAGGCCCAGCAGCCCGCGCACACTGCCGATTTTTGACCAAACCTTGTTTTATTCAATTTTGTGATTTTTCCTAAATATTTGGTATTTTCTTATCAAAATAGTATTAGGTCCTTTTGTTTTCCTATAAATAATAATATTAAACACACAGAAATAAGGGGGGATTGACGAAAGAATTATTGGGACTTTTTCATGGTAATTATTCCAAAGACTTTGGACTTTTCTTTGGGACTTTTTGGAAGAACATCAAACTTTCAATTTAGGCAGAGAGCAACGGAGCAACAAATGAATTCTAAAATCATTATCAAACAAAGAAAAGCTTAAACATCAAACTATGAGTCAATAAGGCAACAAGACTATGTCTTGATTTTGCTTGGCCAAAAATAAAGAATTGTAGCAGGTAGGAGCTTGATCAATTTCTTCAATTTGGTGGAGTCAACACGAAGGTACATTCTTTATTTAATTCATCTAAATTTAATAATAGCTATTTTTTTATCATAACCCTTAGACATTGATATTTAATTCATCCAGTAGCTATTTATTTTCACATATCAACATGCAATAAGTTAGGTTTAGTTTATAATGATCATGTCAACCTATTAAATCAACCATTATATTTGCACGATAACTTGTTAGGACACTCAGTAGCCAAGCTATTAATAGTATTAAAATTGTTAGTTCATTGAGGCCCCAGCCTTGACGGCAACTTGTACAAAATCCTAATATTAATATCAAACCCTAAATCCATAACATACATTCTTTAGATTCAAAGCCTAATTTATTTCAAACCTAATCCTTAATTTAAACATCACAATAGCTATGTTATTTTACCTTTAAAACTTTTTGATTATTTTGGGTTGTTATATTAACACAATAGCTTCATTATTTTGATCATACAGATTTAATTATTAAAGCCTTAATTACATAAAATCAAAATTCAACCTATTTGTCCATCCAGTAGCCATGTTATTTCTTTTATATTGAATATTTCTTAGTTGACTAATTCAGTAATTAAAATACAAAATCCTAATTGTTAAACATAAAACCTATAAAATCCTAATTTTACCCTAATTGATGCATAAACCCTAAATTTATATACTTATTGCTTTATTTAAATTAGATATATGTTTATTATATATTTTGATTGATGGTTCATGTCCTTGATGAATAATTTATTTATGATGAATGGTTGGTTATTTTTATTGATTTGCTTTGGTTTCAAAATATTGTAAAAGGTATGTTTCTATGTTTTGGGCACCTCATATTGTGAGCATCATGTAATTTAATTTATTTTAAGTTTCAGATCAATATATAGGACACGTTTTCACCTTTCGGTGGATGTCCTATTTAGTTTTAGATATTAGATGATGCAAGGACATGTTTCCATCCTTGGATGGGTGTCCATTTATTTCTTTTATTTGAACATTACTATGATTTTTAATAAAATATTTGTTTATTTTTATGATTGCATGTAGTTTGGATAATATCATTATATTTAAGAATTTTATAATATTAAGACCTAAAAAGGAGGCCGGTTCTAATGAACCGGGCATTGTGGGGGATGCTAGGTCATTTCTCACCTTCCCTATACGTACCCAACTTTTTGAACCCATTAGGGGGTTGAAAATTTCTTAAGAATCTAGTCATTCACTCCTTTTTTTTTCCGGCCTGTCCGGGTGGCGACTCAATTTTCTCTGGATTTAGGCTCGTGTTCTCTAAGACCCTAAGCCTAACATTGCCGAAGTCGCAATAACCATTCCACGTGGGAGTGGGAGCAAAAATTTTAGCTTACAGTGGCGACTCCACTCGGGATAAGAGAAGTTGATTCCGTTGGTCTTTATATTATTTTATTCTTTTTTATCATGATATTGTCCATTGTATCATTTAGATTACATCGTGTGCGTAAGTTAGGACACCCGTGTTATCTATGTTGTGTTATGTCAGGGATATCATACTTTCACTCAAGGTATGGAGATCGAGCATGACATAACCACTCATAGCATTGTACCTTTTGGTATATACTTGTTATGGGAGCCTAAGCCTTTTAACCCAAAGACTAAAGCTCATGTAATTGGCCTAATTACTTTCCTTAGGTAACGTTTGTTGTTTAACTATGGTTAATTTATCTTGGTTTAAATCTTGGCTTATTTGGTTTGTTCTTTTTCTAATATGACCTAATTACATTGTGAGCTCAAATAATCTTTTCCTCTAAGATCCAAAGACCAAAACTATTTTTAAAATTTTCAAGAAGGTCTTTGGACATTAAAACCTTTCAAGTATGGGTAAAAAATCTTTTTACACCTTACGGCCCAAACAAACCAAATTATTTTTCACTTTATCTAAAAATACAACCTTTTTCTTAAAAAGACCTTACAAATATTTAGGTCAATTATGAAATATCAAAAATCAATTGTGAGCCTAGCTTATACCAAGAATTATTAACCTTGCGCTTGTTTTTGTCATGAATCACTAGTTATATTGTTTTAATCCAATATAGTATAAAAGCTATTTTAGTTGAGATTCAATGGATTAAAGCTTAATTAATGGGAATTATCATGGACCGATTTTTATATTAGAAAATGCAACTATTGATTAAATCGTCCGAGGGAACTTTTCAAATATAAAATATCCCATGTTGGTATTTTGTTGACCATAAACCTAGAAAAAGAGACTCGCTATTCGTCTGTGGAAGTTATAAGGTTGGAAGGAACATCCTATTTATCTTTGTTTATTTATTGTTCGTACATACATGCATACAGTCATTACGTGGCATTGATCCTTTCTGGCTCACATACCTGAAGTACGACAATTTAAGAGCATACAACGATACCACCTACAACATTGATTTTGATTCAAGTGCTTCATTGGAAGGATAGATGCAAACCAGCTAAGGGACATAGTCGATGAAGTTGTCAAAGCTAGGATGGCTAAGCTACGAGATCAATTGGTTGAAATTATGAAGACCCAGTTGATTAAAATTCTGGAGATCATCAACAATGCTAATGAGGCATCTCCCATTCACATAAGAAAGAAGGGAAAGGCAGCATCAACGGGGAATATGTTCACTAATAGAGATCGAATGAAAAATGAGGGATCAATTCCTATTCTATAAGACCGGCCGAACTATGTGCTGTCTAAGTGGAGCAATAAGGGTGGCTACCACCCTAGTGGGCAAAGTCAAAGGGAAAGAGGAGGTGTTGAGAAAAATGCAATAACTGAACCAGCAAAGAAGCATAAATTTTCAGACTTAAGGGAGCCTTTGTTAAAGATGTTAGAAAATCTAATGAAGATGGATTTGTTACAACCATTGGCACCTCGGCCTCTATATAAGCCTCTGCCACCAAAATTTGATGCCAATGTCTTCTGTCAATTCCATCAAGTACAAGGGCATGAGACAGATAAATGTGTTCGATTAAGGCATGAAATCCAAGATTTGATTGACAGTGGAAAGCTACCTGAGCCTGATAAGCCCAACACTAAGAATAATCATCTGCCTAAATTTGGAAGGGCACCAATGGTTACAACCTTCATGAAGAGTTTTATCTTGTCATCTTATGATAATATGGATAGAGAAGCTGCTAAAGATGATGTGCTACTAAGTAAGCTTGGACTAACTGTGGATGATGAAGCAATAATCCTTGATGATGAAAAATCCTTGCCTATGATATGTCTAAATAAATGAAGTATCTTCGACTCCCACTCAACAAACTTCCCTTAGCATGAAGTGTTACCCTTTTTATTCTGCTTTCTTTAATATTTAATTGGATCAATTATGTTTTTTTTAAGATTATTTTGAATAAATTATTTTTATTAAATTTTTCATGATCTTTGTTCATTTTTGCTGCTCAACCAATGACGAATATAGCTTGATATTTACAAATTAACGTATCTGTGCAATATGATTTGAATGACTTTACTAGGTGAGGGAATTACTCTATAACATTGAGTTGTATATGCTTACTTAGAGAGGGCTCCTATATAATTACCTTTGTCTAGGTCCTATCCAGTCTTAGAACATGCTTTGATGGACTTTCGAGGCAAAATTGAACTATGCTTATTTAAGGGAGAGATGATCTAGGCATTATTTGGTCAAGCCAACAACTAGTATTCATCCAATAAAATATCAATCCCTAGTTGTCTCTTTGAGCCTTCATGAAATTTTAGTTTTTTTTTTATTGGTTTACAAATCCCGATAACCTACCCTAAGTTGTTGTGATACTTATGACAAATCTGATGATCACTAAGGGGAAGAGGCAAGATGATCAAAAATAAAAGAATGCCTAGTCAAGACCATAAAAGATTAAAAAAAGAAGAAAAAAAGGAAAAAGAAAAAAAGGAAAAAGCAAGAAAATAAAAAGAAGAAAAAGAAAAGAAAAGAAAACCCAAAACGGTTCAGAAAGCCAACCAAGTTCTCTTTTACCTAAAGCAGCAAAAGACTTCCATTTGGTTTTTAAGGACAGTTTGACTTGAATTGGTCTAACCCAACCAAAGATTCAATCAAAATCAGAGAAAAAGGAGAAAGACCATCTAGTTTTTGAAAGTCCTGTACTTGACAATCCTACAGAGAAAAAAGGATAAAATGATGAAATGTCAAAAGCAAAAAAGGGAAAGCAAAAAAGGGAAAGGAATGTGGGTATCAAACTTTTTGCAAAGGTAAAGACTGTCCCAATCAAGATCCAGATTAACTCCAAGAAGATGGAAGAACTTTTAAAGCTCTATCTTTTCATACTCTCAACTGCCTAAAGTTCCAACAAGAAGTTTGTAGTGTGAAGGCTTGTCCATAGTATCACATCAGCTCCAATCTCAAAGTGACCTTCATTTAAACCATGTCCCTTATAGACACCATTTCAAGCTTATCAAAGACCCGTTGATCTCTCTTGGTAGGTAGAGTCTATTAGTGGCGATAGTTTGAATAAGCATGCATATGAGATAGACAATATTCAAACTCAATGAGACCTTTGACCAAGTAATGTATATGTGCCTATCTAAAGTGCAACAGTTCTTGCTTAAATAGAAATGATTCCTGAGTTTAGTATGGTAACTAGGGTTGTGATGTTATAGATATGTTAATTTGAAAAATTGGATCCTAAGGTACAATGACACTAATTTGACAAAGCCAAAAAATGATTTTAAGATTTTAAAAAAATGTGTGTTTTTGTCATACAAAGCCTTCAAGTTAAGGAAAGTATGTTGAACCATCGAATCTCAAAAGACACATTGGGCAAAGTAAAAGATACATCCATTTCATACTAGGATTCAGCACATCAATTGGAGACCTGAAAGGCATCTGAAAGGAATCAATGCAAACACTTCAGCTGATCACCTCGGTCTGTGAGTCGATGGAACCACTGTGAGTATTACTCATGCATATCATGCATACATGAGTATATCATGCTGCATTTTCTTTGTCAAAAGTAAATAGCAATACTCTATGAAGCAACCATGAAGCGGATATGGAATCATGGGGCATGGAAGGCCCATTAGCTCCTGTCATTTTGCAAAAGAAGAAATGCATGCTTGTTCGAAAAAACTAGACAATATACAAACATCAATCAGAGCCTGCATGAGAACAAAATCATTGGTTTGAACCTCACAGAGGGTAAAGTTTCTCCTTTTCAATTTTTAAAATTTATGCTCGTACAAAATATTTTCATACTCATTTTCAATATTTTGCCACGCAGGGGGCAAGGAGAATATAAAGGGCCAACTAAAAAATGGCTGAATTTTTTGCAAAAGTACAAAAGAATGGAACATTAAAACTATCAAAAGAATGAAGATGCAAAAGACAAAAGATCAATCCAGCAAGAAGAGTTGAAGCCAATATAGGACAAAAGTTCAAAAGGATGAAGATATAATTTAAAGGGTGAAGACCCGAAGTCTAAGGGATGAAGATCCATTTTGAAGGGTGAAGACCTTGCTAAGGATGAAGATCTACTTTGAAGGGTGAAGACCCGATGCCAAGGATGAAGATCCAATTTCAAAGTGTGAAGACTCAAAGTCCAAAGGATGAAGATATATTTTGAAGGGTGAAGACCCGAAGTCTAAAGGATGAAAATACATTTTGAAGGGTGAAGACCCTGCTAAGGATGAAGATCCAGCTTAAAGGATGAAGATCCAATTTTAAGGGTGAAGACCCGATTTCTAAGGATGAAAATCCGTTTTCAAGGGTGAAGACCCGATGCCAAGGATGAAGATCCACTTTTAAGGGTGAAGACCCGATCTCTAAGGATGAAGATCCATTTTCAAGGGGGAAGATCTGATGCCAAGGATGAAGATCCAAGGTCCAAAGATGAAGATCCATTTTGAGAGTAAAGACCCATAATCCATTAAAGAATAGAACAACCAAAATTCTCAACTGATAAAAGGTTAGTCAAATCCAATTCAGCCTCAGGTCTAAGTACCCAAATCAAATTTAGTCTAGGGTCCAAGTACCCAGTCCCAGGTCTAAGTATCCAAATCTTTTTTGAGAACCCATCCTAATGCAAAATCTGCTCAAAATCATGTTGCTTTTCACTCTTTTACTGAAAGTCTCAGATCGTTCAAGCAGGGGGCAAACGAAGGAGAAGATATAAGGGGCTAGCTAAAAATAGCTGAATTTTTTGCAAAAGTGCAAAAGAATGGAACATTAAAACTATCAAAAGAATAAAGATGTAAAAAACAAAAGATCAGTCTAACTAGAAGAGCTGAAGCCAATATAGGACAAAAGTTTTAAAGGATGAAGATCCAATTTAAAGGGTGAAGACCTGAAGTCCAAAGGATGAAGATCCATTTTGAAGGGTGAAGACCCGATGCCAAGGATGAAGATCCAATTTCAAAGGGTGAAGACTCGAAGTCCAAAGGATGAAGATCTAGTTTGATGGGTGAAGACCAGAAGTCTAAAGGATGAAGATCCGTTTTGAAGGGTGAAGACCCTGCCAAGGATGAAGATTCAACTTAAAGGATGAAGATCCAATTTCAAGGGTGAAGACCCGATTTCCAAGGATGAAGAGCCATTTTCAATGGTGAAGACCTGATGCCAATAATGAAGATCCAATTTCAAAAGTGAAGACCCGATCTCCAAGGATAAAGATCCGTTTTCAAGGGTGAAGACTCGATGCCAAGAATGAAGATCCAACGTTCAAGGATGAAGATCCATTTTGAAGGTGAAGACCCATAATCCATTAAAGAATGGAGCAACCAGAATTCTCAACTGATAAAAGGTCAGTCAAATCCAATTCAGCCTCGGATCCTCGAGTTCAGGTGCTTAGTCCCGGGTCCAAGTACCCAAATTTTTATCGAGAACCCATCCTAACCCAAAATCTGTATAAAATCATGTTGCTTTTCACTATCTTCTACTGAAAAGTCTCAGATCGTTCAAGCAGGGGGCAAATTATAGACCCTTAATTTTTTACCAGGTTCGGTCCAATATTTTAAAATAGTACGAAATAATTTTTGTGGTATTTATTTTATTTATCATATAATATTTATTATATTTTTATTTATTTATTTATAATAATATAATAATATTTATTTTTAATAAAAATTAAAAAAAGGATAAAAAAATAAAAACGGATGGATCGGCGAGCGATGCGCGGCAAAGGGCTTTGCCACAGGCAGATGCCTGCGACGAACTAAGCACTGTCCAGTTCGCCGCAGCAGCAAACTGGGCTTGACCAGTTCGCCCAGCCTGCAGTTGCCGCTGCCTAGCCCAACGCAGCTCGCGTGCCAGCCCACGCGCTTTGCCGATTTTTGACCAAACCCTGTTTTACCCGATTTTGTGATTTTTCCTAATAGTTGATATTTCCTTATCAAAATAGTATTAGGACTTTTTGTTTTCCTATAAATAATAGTATTAAACACACAGAATAGGGGAGATTGACGAAACAATTATTGGGACTTTTTCTTGGCAATTATTTCAAAGACTTTGGACTTTTCTTTGGGACTTTTTGGAAGAACATCAAACTTTCAATTTAAGCAGAGAGCAACGGAGCAACAAATGAATTCTAAAATCATTATCAAACAAAGAAAAGCTTAAACATCAAACAGTGAGGCAATAAGACTACAAGACAGTGTCTTGATTTTGCTCTGCCAAAAATAAAGAATTGTAGCAGGTAGGAGCTTGATCAATTTCTTCAAATTGGTGGAGCCAACACGAAGGTACGTTCTTTATTTAATTCTTCTAAATTTAATAATAGCTATTTTTTATCATAACCTTTAGACATTGATATTTAATTCATCCAGTAGCTATTTATTTTCAAATATCAACATGCAATAAGTTAGGTTTAGTTTATAATGATCATGTCAACCCTTTAAATCAACCATTATATTTGCACAATAACTTGTAAGGACACTCATAAGCCAAGCCATTAACAGTATTAAAATTGTTAGTTCATTGAGGCCCCAGCCTCGATGGCAACTTGTACAAAATCCTAATATTAATATCAAACCCTAAATCCAAACATCCATTCTTTAGATTCAAACCCTAATTTATTTCAAACCTAATCCTTAATTTAGACATCACAGCAGCTATGTTATTTTACCTTTAAAACTTTTTGATTATTTTGGGTTGTTATATTAACACAATAGCTTCATTATTTTGATCATACAAATTTAATTACTAAAGCTTTAATTACATAAAATCAAAGATCAACTTGTTTGTCCATTCAGTAGCCATGTTATTTCTTTTATATTGAATATTTCTTAGTTGACTAATCCAGTAATTAAAATACAAAATCCTAATTATTAAACATAAAACCTACAAAATTCTAATTTTACCCTAATTGATGAATAAACCCTAAATTTATATACTTATTGCTTTATTTAAATTAGATATATGTTTATTATATATTTTGATTGATGGTTCATGTCTTTGATAAATAATTTATTTATGATGAATGGTTGGTTATTTTTATTGATTTACTTTGGTTTCAAAACATTGTAAGAGGTATGTTTCCATGTTTTGGGTACCTCTTATTGTGAGCATCATGTAATTTAATTTATTTTAAGTTTCGGATCAATGTAAAGGACATGTTTTCACCTTTCGGTGAGTATCCTATTTAGTTTTAGATATTAGACGATGTAAGGACATGTTTCCATCCTCGGATATGTGTCCATTTATTTCTTTTATTTGAACATTGCTATGATTTTTAATAAAGTATTTGTTTATTTTTATGATTGCATGTAGTACGAATAATATCATTATATTTAAGAATTTGATAATATTGAGACTTGAAAAGGAGGTTGGTTCCAATGAACCGGGCGTTGTGGGAATGCTGGGCCATTTCTCACATTTTCCACACGTATCCAACTTTTCGAACCCATTAGGGGGTTGAGAATTCCTTAGGAATCGAGTCATCCACCCCTTTCTTTTCCCTGCCCGTCCGAGTGGCTACTCCATTTTTTCGGGTTTAGGCTCGTGTTCTCTGAGGCCCTGAGCCTAACAGTGCCGAAGTCTCAATAACCATTCCACATGTGAGTGGGGAAAAAAATCTCGGCTCACACATACGCAAAAATCTCAACACACAACTTGTACCAGTAATCCTAAAATTGAGAAGTTTTATAGGAAGCAAAACAAGGAAAGGAAGGAAAGGCACGAAAGGGAACTTAAGGAAGGAACTTCAACTGAAATTTTGAAAGAAGAAAAAGTGTAATACCTTTATAACCTATATACGTATAATATATATACCTCGTATGTGTAAAGTACATGTGCATAATACAAGGGTGGTATAGTAATTTTCTGTACAATCACCTTTTCCAAACTACATTAAGTTAAAATTTTATAATTAAATAAATTTAATAAATAGATATATTAATATTTACTAAGTCAATATTTCTTTAAAATGAAATCTCTAGAAAAAAATTTGTCATAGTTTTATCTGTAATTTTGATAAATCCCAAAATCATCAAGCACACAACTTGCAAAGAAAATTTCACTCCCAAATATTCACAGATACAATCTCTAGTATTTTTTTCCAAACTTGTCAAAGCTTCCTCATTATTCATCATTTTATAAATATTCAAAAATCATAAACATAACCAATGTACATTTCAAATTTATATTTTAAGTAACAATACTTATTAAAATATTCACATATACATGACACTTCCCAAAACATGTCTAATATACATATAATATTTTTACTATACAAATTTCATATTACACAGTACATAATATTGTGCATGAACGCATCACCCTTCAAGTTGGTCACGTGGCACCCTCATCTTCAAGTCCCAAACAAATACTAGTTCACCATGGTCTGCACTTCTAATACATGCACGATACACACTACCGCGCTAAGCTTACAAGTTTAGTAGTATATACTATAATAATATATAATCATTAAAAACCCATACATATTTACCATAACACACAAATTACTATACCATTATTCCATGGCATGCTCCACACAAAGTATTTTTTCTTATCTAAATACTCAATACATAGATACCAATATCTCATAGACACACACACACACATACACACGTTGGACTCAGCAAATCCCTACATAATACCCAAGTTCCAGAAATACCAATTTAATCCATCTCGATACTGGGGTAAGTGTCACATGAATCACCTGAAGGTCACCCCTATAGAAACCGAAGCTAGTATCATATAATCACTCGTAGGTTGCCTCTATCGACACTGAGAGTAAGTGTCATATAAATCACTCGTAGGCCGCCCTCTCTTTACACTGGAGGCAAGTGTCACATAATTGACTCGAAGGCCGCCTCCTTAGTACAATCCATTCTCGATTTTCTAGAACGAGTAGTTATGCAAGGCAGTAAACATACACACCATATTATACCACATTTATCATATTCTCATTTAATCTTCTCTTTACACATCTCATTATCATATCTTTGTCGCATTTTCTCATCTCTCATAATTTTCATATAACCTCATGATCATCTTAAGCCATGATCACTATCACATTTCACTTTGTTCCATTACCACTTTTCAGGTTTTCAACTAATTTGACAACTTTTTCATATTTTCACATATTTCACATTTTATATGTATTTCTTTTTCATAATTTCCTCATTGTCAGCTAATTTTGATATTTTCCTTTGCATCACTTACCACATTACTCATTTTCACATATTTAAATATGTTTGATCATTTTCCACAATATTTCCATATTCCTTAATTAATTTTTCAAGTTTTCTATTCATATAAAATATATTACTTAACCACATTCACGATGTGGCCAATTTCCTCATTTTATTCTATTTTTCACATTTTTATATTTGTATGAAACCGAAGCTAGTATCATATAATCACTCGTAGGTTGCCTCTATCGACACCGAGAGTAAGTGTCATATAAATCACTCGTAGGCCGCCCTCTCTTTACACTGGAGGCAAGTGTCACATAATTGACTCGAAGGCCGCCTCCTTAGTACAATCCATTCTCGATTTTCTAGAACGAGTAGTTATGCAAGGCAGTAAACATACACACCATATTATACCACATTTATCATATTCTCATTTAATCTTCTCTTTACACATCTCATTATCATATCTTTGTCGCATTTTCTCATCTCTCATAATTTTCATATAACCTCGTGATCATCTTAAGCCATGATCACTATCACATTTCACTTTGTTCCATTACCACTTTTCAGGTTTTCAACTAATTTGACAACTTTTTCATATTTTCACATATTTCACATTTTATATGTATTTCTTTTTCACAATTTCCTCATTGTCAGCTAATTTTGATATTTTCCTTTGCATCACTTACCACATTACTCATTTTCACATATTTAAATATGTTTGATCATTTTCCATAATATTTCCATATTCCTTAATTAATTTTTCAAGTTTTCTATTCATATAAAATATATTACTTAACCACATTCACGATGTGGCCAATTTCCTCATTTTATTCTATTTTTCACATTTTTATATTTGTTTTCCCATTTCTACATCATATTAGGCACAATGTACATTTCTCACAAAATGTACATAACCATCACATTAACCATAATACAATGGTTTAGCATTCATTTTTCATGCTTTAAACACACTTTGTTAGTACAAATGCCTAGATATTATATCAAGACAAATATCAAAGTGGCATAACACATTCAGCACAATGTGTTATGCCAACTCAAATGCAATTAAAACATAATTTACCAAAGTATAAACTAACCTCTAGAAATGCCAATATTCATGCCAATTCACAACTCAAGCCTTACTTATTCTAAAAGCCTTTTTCCTTTCTTTAAGTTAGCAATGTCTCCTTACCCATTCCTAAACCAAATTAAAAGTGAAAATAAACCATTAACATCATATTATTATCAATCTCACACCATCAAGCATCATTTACACAATTCTTTATTCAATTCCTACCAAAACCCTTATTCACCCTTTACTAAGTTCTTTAAACTTCAACCAACCACTATCTTTTCCATCAACCAACCATAAAATCATTACACCTACATCAATATAATATCAAAACAATGCATATTAGTAATTATAAACACTTTCTCCAAAACCCCTACATTCACATATCCCATAAACCCTAGTTCCACCATAACCAATCCATCCTCACTTTCAACTATAGAATCATCATATACATATCAAGACAACTTCAAAATAAACCATATTATGAATTATAACCATCACCATCAAAATCTCAAAATCCACATAATCTTAAATTTCAAGAAAACTCATTTAAATCCAAAGAAAACTTACCTAAACCTTGATTAATCTTCAAAATCACCTTAATTCCTTTAATTTCTTTGGAAAATTTGGTGTGGATGATGGAAGAAAAAATTCTTCCTCTCTTGGCTATGGTGGATGAATGCTTGAAGAAGAAGAAGAAGAAGAAGATGAGATTTTATTTTTGGTATTCTTTTCTTATTTTATTTCTAACCACAAATTTATATATATTTAGATAATTAATTAATTAATTATTTAAAATCTATAATTCTCTACTACCATTAAAATATATTTTAATATTGATTTATTTTATTATTTTTTTAGCTTTTTAGCTTTTTACCCTTTGACTTTGACTTTGATTTTACTTTTTGTCTTTTTGTCTTTTTATGAAAGTGTGTATATTATGTATATATTAGGTGCATATCATGTATATATTATGTATATCTTGTATATTATACATAAATATCTTATATTTCTCTTTTTAAACATATTAATTACGCTCTAAAATAATTATTTAACAATATTTAAAATTTACGAATATTACAAGAAGAAGAAGAGTTTTCATTTGAAGAAGAAGAAGAAGAAATTATGGGAGACCAAGCATTATGAACCCTCAAGGATTATGCCTTAACATCTACTGCTACACAGTCGAAAATTACAAAACTACCGGTTTAAGCCATAACCTTTGATCTTAAGCCTGCGTTAATTAACTTAATTCAACAATCAATCTTCCATGGATTGAATAATGAAGATGCTTATGACCACTTCTCCAACTTCTTAGAGATGTGTGATACTTTTAAGATCAATGTTGTTTCTATTGATGCCTATGCCCTTTGATTTTTTGATTTCACCAAGAAAGATTAGGATGATTTCTCCAAGTAGGATTGCAAGTGTTACCTTGAGAAAGATTCTGGACCCTATTTTGATTGCTTACAAATTTCACTTGCTCTATGATTTGAAAATTTGCAATAGAATGGTTCCCTCCACATTCTTCTGATTGCTTACAAATTGCACTTGCTCTATGATTTGGCAATTTGCAATAGAATGGTTCCCTCCACATTCTTCACATACTAAAGATGAAGTCAAGTTGACATGTTTCAATTTCTTGGCAATAGCATCTACCTTGGCTACAAGCCAGGAAAGATTGTCAACTTCATGAAGACCATCAACTTTCTTAGGATTTCTCCTTTCTAAAGACTAGTGATAGTTATTTGTTCTTATCTCTTCAAATAGATCATAAGCACCATTAGGATTTTTATTCATTATTGCCATGCTAGTAGCTGCATCAATAGTTCATATAGTAATCAAACTTAATCCGTCATAGAAAGTTTGAATTAAGAGCCAATTTAGAATTTCATGGTGAGGACACTTCCTTTATAGCTCCTTAAATCGTTCTCAATCTTTATATAGACTTTCTCCATCATATTGTGTGAAGCTGATGATGTCATTCCTTAATTTAGCTATCTTCGCATGTGGGAAGTACTTTTCTAAGTGTGCTGCTGCTAACTGATCCTAAGTAGTAATAAAGTCAGGTGCTCTTAAGTTCAACCATGCCTTGGCATTATCTTTCAAAGAGAGTGGGAACAATCATAGTCTCATATCATCATCAGAGACTCCATTTATTTTGAAAGTAACTCATATCTCTAATAAATTTGATAGATGAGTGTATGCATCTTCATGATTAAGGCCATGAAATAATGATTGTTGGACCATGTTGATGAGTGCAGGCTTGAGATTAAAATTGTTAGCTTAGACTGCGGGTTTTGTGATACTTGACCTAGTTTGTGTGGATGGAAAGGCATAATCTTTGAGAGTTTTATTTTTTTACATTGTCTCCTATTGTATCTTCTTCTTCAGATATGTATTCTACTTCTTATTCTTTTTCTTCTACAATTTCAGCTGAATTTCTTTCTTTTCGTTCATTTCTTTGTCTTTCCTCATTTCCTTATTTTATTGTTGAAAACATTTCTCAATTTCAAGACTATATGCTTCTAATTGAGTATTGGCTTTATTACACATGTAATCCTAAACCTACAAGGAAAAGGAAAAGAAAAACAAATTAAAATATATAAGTTCCAAAGTAACAATAATTTAATTTTATTGATATTTGAATCATCATCTTCCTTGGCAAAAATGCCAAAAACTTGTTGCACTAACCCTAGCTTGATTGCAAATGTACAATATCGTGAAAAAGTATTGTAGATATGAGTTGAATATCCTCCCATGAAGAAGGTGAATACTAAGTACCAATGTAACACCCTCACACCCCACATATGTCATCACACGTACATAGGACATAAGAGTGCCACAGGGAAGAACAATAAAAAATATTAACTTATAGACCTTAGTTTAGGAATAATATTCAAACTCATTTAAAAGCCAAATATTATAAGCAAATATACATACATATATATATATATATAAATTAATAAATTAATAAATAATAATATTAACTAAAATATATTTAAATTAAGTTACATATAATTCTAAGAAAAATTTGGCAAAATTTTTTCTATAAAATCAATCGAACCAAAACTTCAAAAAAGGAAAAACCTGTAAGGAAAGCACTTATAAAATCTATACATTTTCATAGAACTCCTCAACTACTTCAATTTGAAACATTTCAAAGCAACACAATCTTTTATATATTGTAGTGGACCAAGTGATATGTATGTATAATATTTACAACAACATAATATTTATAAACTCGTAACTGGTTTTCAAAATATACAGTAGATAGATTTACATATCCAAGATACATTTTATGTAAAAGCTACACATAATATGCACTTACGCAGCACCAGAAAATGTGGTCTTATGGCAACTCTTTGCTTCTAAGATCTTCTAGAAATCCTAACGCTTCTTATAACTACCAGGGCTTCTTCTTTCCAATCCCCTATCACTTGTGCGATAAAATTTAATCACGCTAAACTATATAGCTTAGTGGTACTTGCTTTGATAATAGGATATAAACAAAGTAAAGATTTCATTTTTAATATAAAACTCATTTAACTTCAATTAGATACAATACACGTTAATAAATAAATATTTCATAAATCTCAATTTTAATAACTTCAACCATATCTATCTATCATTTCAAAACATATCATGGTTAGAATGCATCACACTCAAACGAGCCCCTATACAATATTTAAGATCCAGAAATATTGATTTGGCCCATCGCGACTTAAAGGTCTCGACACCGGAGATGGAGTTTTGTGTGATACTAGTGTATCTCACCCAAAGGTTTCAAAATAATATCTCCTTGATACTGAAGTATCATGATACCAGTGTATCTCACTAGAAGACACTTGATACCAGTGTATCTTACCCGAAGTCATGTATAATACCATGACCTATCATTGACATACTAACTCAATGGTGCCAAATTTAATATCCCAAAACAAGAGCATGTGTAGGGCAACAAATCATAGTTGCATGATATCAATCTTTCACATTCTCATATCAAATCATTATTTTTCATACTTCTCACAATTTATCACAATTCACTGTATCAATTAGAATTCATATGAAATTTCTATCACTCATCTGATACACTTTATTATTAAAATTCAAACTCACATTCATATAAATTAATAACTAAATAATCACATCATACACTAATCATACATTTCAACATGATTCATAAGTAATAACAAGTAATAATTTAATTACCAAAGCAAGATTTTTACCAAGTTAGGTTAACCTCCCTTGGTTTAAGTATTTTTACCCTCAAAACCCATCTAAACATGTCCTAACCCCTTTCCATTGTATATTTTTCTCCATTTTATGCTTCAAATACTCAATATGACTCTTAATTACATTAATCCCAATTATACCTCATCAAAAACTCTAATTTCAAGGTTTTGATAGCCCTAATTTCTTGATTCAACTTAATTCAAACAATTCTTTTCACAAATTCAACATGTAATCATTATTTCCTCTTCATTACTCAAGCTATTTGCCATGTATTTCATCTTTCACAATATAAACTGTTGCGCTCGTTTAATTACTACTACAAAGCGACAATCACAAGTATACTAAGTTATTATAGCAATGGTGATCGCCCCAAGGTCGTCTCACAAGGAAGGTGTTGTTCGTAATAATTTGATTAAAATAAAATATTAAATGTTTGAGTATTTGTTGATGAAATGATGAAATGTAACTAAAATTTAAAAGTAAAAATGAGCAGTGATTATTCAAGATTAATTCAATTCTTGGAATGGTGCCTAGGATTGTAAATCAATCTAATCAAAGCTTGATTATCAAATTATCCGTTAATATAATCATGTAATTTAACTTGTTCCTTGAGTTTAGTTAGTTAATTACCAATTCATTAGTTTTCACATTCATGAATTAACAACAACCAATTATTTTGAAATTACAAATCAAATAAACCCTGGAACTTATATTTCTAATTCATTCTTAGGGTTGTTAAATTGTTTAGTTCCGACATCAAATTTCACCTCTCGATCCATCATCCGATATTAAGTGATCAATAGGTGGCCAATCTATCAATCTAACTTTAAGTCCTACGTAATCAACCAATAACAAGGTATATTGATGGAATTATCATATCAAGTCATTTACTCAAATCTACTACAACCCAAGGCATGAATAAATTAGCTCATCATCAATTTAAAATAAGTATTCATCTCAATACACATCAAATCACAATTGTCCATTGAAATATTAATGTTCTTAACTATAATAACAATCAAGAAATGAATTAAAAGAGAGAATATGAAGAACCCCCTTTTGAAGATGCTAAGAGTTAAACTACTTGTCTTCCTCCTAGCTTCCACTTTGATGTGATGAAGAAATTCCAAGCCTTCTTCAATCAATGGCTCTCTTCTTGAAGGGTGGAGTGGTAACTCTCTCAAGTTTGCACTCTTCAATCAAGTCTTCTTCAAACCCTAACCTTCTTGAAAGCTTGTTCACTCACTTTCATCTCAAGAATTGTCTTCTTACTTGTCTATGGGAGGAAATGGAAGATGGAAAATGGAGGATGAGGAAGAAAATCATTTTTCATGGTCCTCTTCCTATCCCATGTATATGGTATCCACGTCTCTCTCCCTTCAATCTCCCTCCACCACCATTCTTTTTCATTCTTTTTAATATTTTAAGACACTTTTTAACTCCACTCACTTCTTTGTCTTCCCCTTTTTCTTTGTTTAATATTTCATCCCATAAAATTATCCCACTTTTACTCATTTTTATTATATCTTTTTAAAAGATATTGCATGTTGTCTCTCATTTGTCTCCCAACCAACATGAAAATAATTCAAGGAAATCACCTAGGACATGGCCAAGCCATTGGTGACTTGACCGTGTCACTCCAGTTTGCACTGGACACGACCAAGTCATTAGGTTGTGTCCATGGCTGCATTTTCTTCTTTCTTTCTTCTGTAGGTGGGACACGGCCAATGGCTTGGCAGTGTCTCTTGCATGTGTTTGCTTCTGCCTCCTTTCTTTGCTTCTTTCATCTTTGCTCCTTAGGTGGGACACTGCCAAGACCCTAGCCGTATCATGTGACACGGGCAATGGCTTAGTCGTGTCTCTTGATTGTCTTTGCTTCTCTCTAAGATTCCCTGAGGGACAAGGCAAAGCCAAGTTGTCCTGGTCGTGTCTTGCTTGTTCCTTGTCTTTCTTGCCCTTTGATGAGGGACACGGCCAAGCCATAAAGTGACTTGGCCGTGTCACATGCTTTTCTCCAAACTCCATCCATCAAATTGAATTGAATTTCCTATTTTGCACTTCAACCTAAATCAAATACTTCAAACAATCTTTAAACACAAATAAAAGAAAAAATTAACTAAAAACCAAAAAAAATGCCCTAAAAACTTAGACATAATTGGTTGAAACATAAAACAAACGTTTCTCCTAAACTCAAAACATTTGTAAAATCTAAACTCATAAAACAAATGTTAAAGGTTACCCACATTTAGCAAATCTTCAAAAGCTCTTCAAGAACCACTTAAAACTCTTAATTTTTGGTGAAAATTTTAGTAGATAAATAAGAGTTTCTTCCTTTTTTTTTTTCAAGATGAGAAGAAGAAGAAGAAAAGTTTCACTTTTCTTCTTTCTTCCTTATCCCTTTTATATTTTTTTTCTTTTCTTTTCTTTTTCTTTTCTCACATTTTTTAATGGATATATGTATAGATATTTTCTTTCTTCTTTTTTAACTTAAGTATATATATATATATATATTTATGTGTATTATGTGTATATCTTATGCATATATTATGTATATCTCTTTCTTTCTTACATTGTGTTTAGTTTTCTTTCTTTTCTCTTTTCTTTTATTTATGTTCACCATTGTTATTATTAATATTATTTATCTTCATATATCTTTTAACATATTTAATTATCCCTTTGTATTATTCAAATTTACGGTATATTAAAATTAGTGATGTTACAACCAAATAATTAAATTATTTATTATTTAAATGAACAAACTGATTTTAAGTTAACCTAATTAATTAAACTTAAACTACTTAAATTCTTATATTAAAAATCTTATGATTAGACTTCTTCAATTGGTTATTTTATGGTTTTCCTAAAGTATTAATTTAATTTAATTTATTATTTGATTATTGGTTGGATCTTCCTAAATTAAGTTTTAGTTTCTCTCAATATCTAAAACTAATATTGATATTAACTCCTAAGTCTACTCTCGTGATATTAAGAATTAATTCAATTCTTTATGTTTTGTAAAGTTCTTATATCAACCTTCTAAGTATTTTTCTTATCTTTAAGTAAAAATTACTTAAGATTATTATTTCATTGGAGTAAGATTGTGTTTTCGCTCTCACTTCATCATATAAATATTTCAAACCAAATAATTATTGGCTAGATAATTATTAACATTAAACACAAAGATAACTAAATAATTAAGAACAAATATTATTGAATCAAATAAACATGAAGTGCACCATTAGATATCTAATAGAATTTTCTAACCCTAATTTAGGGCTTAGTTAAACATAATTAAAAAAACAAATAACAAAAGAAATGAAGAAAATAATTGAAAACATTGAATCTAATGAAACAAGAAAAATCAAACTTGGATGAATGGAACTCCTCTTTGATCTTGAATATCTTCAAAAGACCAAACCTCCTCCTCTTTCTATCCAAAGAAATCTTGAAAGCTTAAGAGGAAACTTAAATAAATCTTGGATGAATATTGGATGATTTAACTTGGAAAAAGGCTTTGCTTTATATAGGGGCTTGGAGGTCTTCTAACTTGATAAGGAACACTTCTAAGGCAGTTTCTAAGTCTTCCAAAATATATAGGAAAAATTCGTAAGGAAAATCCTTAAGAAATTAGAAAATTCAGCTATCAAATGATTCACACAGTTGTGCACAATGGACCCTAACTTCGAATCTCGAGAAATTCTTCAATAGACATAAGCGTCTCCATATGTACGGTCATGCATTTCTGATCTGCATGGCTATGGGTATCATTTTCCTTATGGTCCTTCTTACTTTCTTCTCTTTTCTTCCAACCAGCCTTGAGTTGATTCCAACAGGCGTCTAGTGTGATTCGCATGGCCATGGGAATAGATTTTGTTCTACTTTTTTCTCCTTTGCTCCCTTTTTTGTTTTGCATCTTAGTTTCTTTTGATTCTTCATCACTTCTTGCTCAAAATTTGCCAAAAACTCATATTTTGTGAAATCACATTTCTAATTAGGACTATTCTGACTTCATCAAAGAAAATACATTAAATTCAGTTGATAAGAATAGAAAGTAGGTTAGAATAATCAAATATTAATATAAAAATATGGTTATATCAATTGTTTATGAAGGGTGGGTGAAGGTAAAGGTACTAGTATCTAGTTTGACCCTTGGTTTCTAGGTGAGGGTAGTGCATGCATTACATATGCTCAACATGTAAGAATAATAGTAGAGAGGGTAAGTGAGTTAATTATGCAAGAGGCTCAGATGTGGAACTATTACCTAGTTAAATCCTTGTTTGATGAGAAAGAAAGGCTAAGATTATCCTAAAAATTCCTCTTAGTCCAAGAAGAAGTGAAAATAGATATATTTAGTATTTCAGCAAAAATGGTAGTTACTATATAAAAAGTGCATATTGGGTGTTAGCTCATAGTAATGGATGGGAGAATTCATCTCATTCAAGTTTATCTTTGGGAAATTCTAGAAGTTAGGGACCCCTCCAAAGGTGAAAAATACTACATGGAGAGTTTTTCATGGATGTCTTTCTACCGTGGCAAATCTTGCAAAGAGGCAACTAAGGGTAGATCCAAATGTCTATTGTCCTAGTTGAGCCAAAGATAGATCTCATATTTTGCTTCACTACCCTTTCACCAGGAGTTACTAGGATATGGTATCTAGAGGTAATCTTTCAACCCAAGTTAGTGATGTCAAAGCTTGGCTGAGTAAATTGCTTAAGTCTGTTGATAATGATGTGTGAGAATTGTGTGTGATGGTTGTGTGGAATATTTGGAGTTGTAGAAATGGATTGGTAGGGAGAGGGATTTGTAGGTCCCCTAATGAAGTAGTACATAATGATAAGAGCCTCTTAAGCCAGTGGAAACTTGCCCAAACTAGCAGAGAAGTTAAGGAGAATAATAATGCTCAAGGTCTTGTCTCAAGTTGGGAAGCACCCCGGGTTGGCTACTTGAAGTGTAATGTGGATGTTATAGTGTTCTCTAAAGTTAACAAGATAGGCTTTGGTTGCATAATTCGTAATTCTGAAGGGAGATTGGTGGTTGTAAGAAGTGGAAATGAGATGGACTTTACGGACCCCCAGTGTTCCTGAAGCTACAGGATGCAGGGTAGCTCTTTAATGGCTAAAGGAGCTACAATGGAGCAATGTTATAGCATAGTCAGATTCCTTAAGCCTACGCAATCTGTCAATATTAGGAAGACAAATGAATAATATTGGGATTGATGTTGTATGATTGTGTGGACTTATTGCATAATCTTTGCAATGTATCACTTGTTTTTATAAGACAATCTACGAATCAGAATGCTCACATGTTGACAAGGTGTGCTGCCTCTTTGTCAGGTCTTAGGAACCAGGGTACTGATATCATATGATGTCTAGTATACTATCTTTATGATATGAATGGATAATTAATGATTTCTAAAAAAATATAATTCGAAAATTATTGATTTAGTAGTTATTTACTAGCATTCATATAGCTTATTGAGCATAAAATTATATTAATTATCCCCTTAGGTTAAAGTTTACATCCTTTTAAGGTGTATTAGATAAAGAAATTTAAATAATATAGTTTAGCGAATGTTTTTGCATTGTTTATTAACTAGAATAAAATGATGCAATATAATTGCATAATTTGCACATAGTCATAATTCTACTATGACTTTCATTATTCATACAAACAGAGGCAAATCGATGTTTCTGGTGATGGGGCCCTGGAAGACCTCCTAACCCCCCCCCCCCCCCCCCCTCTCAACTTTTGCATTATATATATAAAGTAATTAAATTTTATCCCCCAATTCTAGATGCTATAAATTTAACTTAAGAATTTTAAGTATTCAATTATATGATTGACTTTAATAAATCCAATAATTTTTAATATTTAGTCACATGATTATTGAAAAAAAAAAGTTTGCATAATATTAATTATTTAATCATATAATTTAAAAAATAATAAAAGATACCATTTTCAATGAAATGAGAATAAATTTTTTTATCATATTTTTACAGAACAATAGTAGTTAACTCTAAAAAAAAATTTATTGTCCAATTTCCTATTTTTAGACCTATAAAATCATGGATTTTCTTATAAATTGTAGCTCTAAAGCAACTTTGAAATTCAATGGCAATGTGTTTTTTTTTTGTGTTGTGAATTTAATTACAATGTGTTTTTTTAATAATAGCAATGGTTTAATAAGGCAAAATTTAGTAATTTCCTAACGACCAAAGATAAAAAAAAAATTAGAAATTTCTTTTGGTAACACTAATTAAATTTAGACCTGGTCATGAGTAGGATTTGGGGTTGAAAGTAATAGATTTTCTAAAGGCTCAATCCATCTACTCCCAAATTTCTTTACCAGTTGAGTTTCAAAGCCCATCCTATCGGCCGATCTAGTTAAATTCTCTCTTTTAGATTAGTTATTATATACATTCATATAAAATTAATTTTTTAACTTAAAATATGTTTTTGCTAATTAATTTCATATTGTGTTACTAAAATTAAAATTCTGTCATATTTAATTCATTATGCAAGAATGAATTTGTATTTGAATATTGTAATAATTATTATACAAAGAGGAGTAATATTATGTATATAAGAAATATAATTGGGCTAATTATATTTATGAGTGACTAAAAAGGTTTATGTAATTAAAGAATTAAAACATAAATAATTGTTTTTGTCAAGATAAAAAAATAAACGAGTAGTTATTTTTTAATTTATAAATGACTAATTTGTAAACTTTTTTGATAATTTCACTGCAAAGTCATAATTATATTTCCAGTGTAAGTTTAAAGGATTTTTTTCAATTGTATTTTTTCATTGTTCATACACTAGCATAATTAGCAATAGATTCTATATGCATGTATATTACACGTATAACAAAAGCATACTTATAGTATACAATCTAATTTAAACACATGTTCAATTTTAATACTTGTACAAGATTAAAAATTCAAATTATATTCTCTCATAAACAATTTTTTATTTCTACTTTTATCAACTAAACCAAAGGAAAGTCCTATTACACAAACAATAATAAAAAAAAATAAACTTTATCATAAGAAAGATTAGCTGCGTATATTACAGACATACCTAAAGTATACTCATAGGATACATTCTTATTCATTCAGGGAATATCAATAATGTAAAGTGATCGACAACATTAACTGACACTTTTGATGAAATTGTTACAATAACAACAAAAAATAGTTTCCAGTTCATTTGTAGTTCAAACTTATAATCTAATGTATTGTTCAAGTTTTGTTACAGCACTATAACAAGAAACAAAAAAGAATTTATTTTTCATATTTATGCACTAAAACCAAAAATAATTAAGTGTGTTACAAGTATACTTAAAGTATACATTCTAATTTAACAAATTATACAATTTTAATCCTTATACAATATTGATAACGGAAAGTGTATAAAAATAATAAACTATAATTATATCATTTGATTATATTTTGACATAAAAATATGACCTTAAACATTCTTCTCCCAGCTGGTGACCTTAAACATTCTTCTCCCAGCTGGTGACTAATTATTGGGTTTGAGTTCTCTTTTGTAATGCAAAGCTTGGTCCATGTTTTATTGCATCTTAACTAATGTCAATTTTAGGATATCATGATTGTTATAGGAGGAAAATCTAATAAACCAAATTGAAAAGATAATGTTAAACAAATTGAAAAGATAGAGGCATTAATTTAAAATTTTGAATCTAAATAAATACAAAAATGTCAAAAGCAAGCTTAAAAAAAATTCAAACATCAATGTAAAAATTAAATAAAGAGAGCAAAACAAGTTTGAATATCTAGTTCATTGAAAAAATAATCAACTTAAAGTAACAAAAAACATGAATTCTACTTCTAATCCTTGCTCCTTCTCGTTGTTGTTCTTCTTCATAGTGGCGAAAGGAAAAAAAAAAAAAGAAAGAGAGATGGCTCTCAAAAATTTAGTTGCTTGGGTAGTTTTTGGACATTTTTGAAATGACAAAAAGACATTTATATAGAGGGTAAAAATGAAATATGAAAAGATAAAATGTAAACTCTAAAAATTTATAGGATATTTTTGAACAAAAAAATTAAAAATGATGTCATGCAGTGTAATTTTCTAAAAGAAGGATAATAAGTAAAATACATATTGTAGATACTATAGTTGTCCCTTTGATCCAAACAGAAGGAAGAAAAGCTGAAAAAAGATGCTTATTTTCATATAATGGGCTTAAAAAACTTTTTGAACCCAATAGATGTTAGAGATTCCTCGATGAGAGTCTTCACACCTTTCTATCCCATTCTTTAGAGCGGCGACTCTTTTTTCTAGATTTAGGCCCATGGCTCCCAAGGATCAAGCCCTAAGTAGTATCAAAGTTGTAAATAGTGGAATCCATACTCAAGGCTCACACACACATATATTATATTTGATGAAAAAAATAATTCTTTCTCCTCTCAGCCTTTTTATCTTCAATTTCATTCTCACCCAAAAAGAAAAAAAAAACTAGTCTCCACTCTCTATACTATAATTTGATGCATATTATGTAACACCCTAATACCTTATCTACGTATAATATATACACATGGTATATATAAAACGCGCGTATACAGTACTAGAATGTCACAGTTCAATCTTACTAAAAATTTATATATCTTTAATGTACCTTAATAAATAAATAAAAATATTTATTAGTAATTTATATTCAAAAAATATAAAATTTAGTGAAAATCTCTGAGAAAAATTTGCTAAAGTTTCGTTTGTATTTTGAACATCCCCAAAAATTCATGTTTCTAAACTTGCGTAAAATACACTTCCAAAAAAATTTTCCCAAAAATTCATTACATCCACTTTTCCCAAAAAGCCTAATGGCTCAATTTAACCAATATTACACAAACATTTATATATCAACACATATATAAACTATATCTCACAAATCCAACATAAAACCCATAAACCCTTTCTAGTTTTCATCATGTACACATTTATAAATACAAAATATATACATGGAATGCAAAAGGCTCTGGTCCGTGGCAACTCGGTAAGCTCCAAAAGCAAACATTCACAGTCTAGACCTGACTAGGTCTAGTGGTGCTCTCCGGATCCTCCGTATAAATAATATTAATAATTACATTATGTAAAATTTAGATTTTTGAAAGAGATTTCCATAATTATGGAAGTAAATTATTTTAATGTTATATTGATGTATTATTAATGACTTTATAGTTGAATGATGGTAATAAGTTTGAGATGTTGAAGTTTCAATAAGGTAGTAATGGTGAAAATAGTGTTTTGGTGGAATTCTCGGTGGAATTGATGTAAATGGTATTTGAATGATTAAAGTAAATTTAAATGGATTGCTGATGTTAAATTTGAACTTATAATGTGGTTTAGGGTTAAGTAAAGAAAAGTTACAAAATTAAAGAGAGGAAGGGCAATTGGTGAAGTAAGACTTGGGAGGTGTATTGGCATAATTGAGGTTAGTACATACTTTAATGATTATGTTTAAATCGTATTTGAGTTGGCATAACACATTGTGTCTTTGTGAATGTGTTATGCCACTTTGATATTTATTTTGATAAGATATGGTATTGTACCATTGAAAAGTAAGTGAAAAGCATGGAATATGAATTTTAAGCCATTATATTATGGATAAAGTAAATGTTATGTACATTTGTATAAAATGTACATTATGTTAAATGTGATATGAGAATGTGGATAATAAAATAGAATAAGGAAATAGGCCACATTGTGTTTGTGAATAAGAAATGTGTCTAATTTGAATGAAAAAAATATAGAAAATAATTAAGGGATATAGAAAATATAAGGAATTATAGAAAAAGGTAAATATCATAAAAATTGAAAAATACGATAACAAGATGAAAAATGTGAAATGTTATCGAGAATATGAGAAATAGTTAAGAAATAACTAGAAATGATTTGGAAAGAAGAGAATGAACAATATTATAGGTAATGAGGAAGAAAACTTGGAAACAACTAAATATGTGAATATATACAAAATTCATAAAATGAAACAGTATGGGTGTTTGTATTTATGATATATGTAATATTTTATGAATGTGATGATAAACCATAAAATTATGGATAGTATTAATGTTGCATATAAGTTGTGGAAATATGAGATAACTATTGCTAATGTGATAAATATTCACATTGTAATAGTATTTAAGTAATATATATATATATATAATGTGATGTAAACTAGGTATATGAAAGTGAATTGTGATAAGAATGTGAACATGAGCCAAATTCTAATAAGTAATGTGATGATATGTGCAAGTTACGAAAGGTGCTAAGTATGAACTAAAATATGGAAGTAAGCCACATATTCATTATATGTGATGATGATGTTAAGTATGAGTAGATAATTTGAACAAGTATATGAAATGTGGAAAAATAAGAGAAAAGTGGAATATGAGAAATGTGTTTGCATGCTTACCTTATATAAAGTCTAGTTCTAGAATATTATTGTTAGAAATCTATTATGCATACGGGTGAGACACGCTAGTGTCACAGATATTATTACGCTCACTGGTGAGATATGCCGATGTCACAGATATTATTACGCCCACGGTGAGCTACTATGGTGTCACAAATATTTATTACGCCTTCGAGTGAGACATGTTGGTATCACAAAAAATTGAGATAGCCTAAGATAATATATCTGAAACTAGATCATTATATAAGGACTTTTGGGCCCAATGTGTGTGTTTGTGATATATTTATATATATATATATGATAAATTGTATGGTGAATAGATGAATGGTATAAAAATGTATAACTAATAATGTAAGTAGATGAAATATGTAACATGGAAGAGGTAAACGAGTGATATGCTATGCTAATAGTATGATAAGTGATTACAAATGTTTATAAGGATTAATTTGAAAAGAATGATGAAAGAGATATGCATATGTATATACATGAGGAATATAATGCGAAGTAAGAATGTGTGTGTATAATATTTATTATTTATATATATGTATCACTAAGCTGTAAAGCTTAGCGCAGTTGTATGAATCGCGCAGGTGAGAATTGTTAATCAGAGGGATCCTAGTGGTGGGTGATATTTGGGGATCGGAGAGCCACAAGACCAATGGTGCCGATTACATTCATGTATACTTATGCTACGCATTATATATTTTGGGTTATTTTTGTATGTGTTAGGCACATTAGATAAAGTTTATGTATGTAATTCTTTTAAAAGGGGTTGTGAAAATTAAATGTACTTATTGAATATGAAAATTTATAAAATAATGAGTTTTGAGTGATTTGTTTTAGATAATTAAAGATTTGCTGGTAGGTGAATAAATATGGATTTTGGAAGTGAAAAATTTTCATGCAGGTTGTGTTTGTTGAGCTTCAGATTTTATTGTAATTACAGATAAAACTCTAGCAAATTTTTCTCAGAGAATTTTCCTATAAAGTTTTTTAATAATACTGAAAAATATTGCTAATAATACATAAATTAAATTTCTAAAAGTGTAACTATGTAGATAAATGAAAGTATGAATTTTTCACATGCAATTGTGGTGACACTCTTATATTCTATATATGTACTTTATGTATATAGGATATATATATATATTGTACGTATATAGGGTATAAGGGTGTTACATATTACAAGAATAGAAACCATAAATGTAAGTAAACCCTAACATCTTCATCTTTATTTCAACCGAGAATGATGAGAAGTCAAGGAAGCAATAAAGTTATTGTAAAGGGAAGGAGCCAAAAACAAATCCAAGGAGAGATTTAAAGCAAACTCCTATTTATAGGTTTGTACACTTAAGGCTTCCTCGTGTATCAACTAAAATGATGAGTTTCCCCAAATGTTTGAGGGTGATACTTCAATTGCAATCCGAGGAGACTCTAAGATATTAAGGAGATAAAAGTATGTCACCTCTTAACCTAATATTTACTATCGGGGTTAAACGAATGCTTCAAAAGGGTTGTTAAGAGTACTTACCACATATTCAAGATATCGGTATATCTCTTCCTTATCTCGCAGATATTCCAATTTTATGAGAGCTTCCTAATATGTTTCTAGAAGATTTGTTAGGGTTATCTCCTGAATGAGAAATTGAGTATATTATAGAATGTTACCTAGAACTCCCAACTTTTTTCCACCTTATCACATGAAACATGCATAACTAAAAGAACAAAAGGCATAGTTACAAGACCTCCTTGATAAAAGGGTATATCCGACCAAATAGTTCACCTAGTGAAACTCCAATCTTCTAAATAAACTTGCACTTTTAATTTTTAAAATTAAATTTATCTTAATGTTTAAGTATTAAAAAATTTCGGAGAATTTCACAAAAGAAGAATTTCGCGAGGCTATTTTCTACATGCATCCTGACAAAGCTTGAGCCCGAATGGGCTCCATCTGGCATTTTATCAAACATTTTGGCATCTGGTAGGGGACAATGTAGTCAAGAATTGTAAGAAGTGGTTGGAGACAAGTATTTTCCCTAGTGACTTGACTAAAACACATATTGTACTTATTCCCAAGAAGAAAAATCTTAATGATATGAGGAATTTTCATCCAATTTCACTATGTAATGCACTGTATAAAATTCTTTCTAAAGTTTTAACCAATAGACTTAAGAAAGTATTGCCCAATATTATTTTTGAGAGTCAATCGGCTTTTGTGCTTGGTAGATTGATTACAAAAAATACATTAATTGCTTTTGAAATGTTGCATGGAATGAAAAGGAAGACTAAGGGATAGAGGGTGGATTGCTCTCAAAATAGGCATTAGCAAAGCTTATTACAGAGTGAATTGGAACTTTTTAAGGGAAATGATGATTGCTTTAGGGTTTGAGCTAAAATGGATTGAATGGATGATGATGTATAATATCGAAGAGAGGGATTAGGTAGGGTGACCCTCTATCACCATACCTGTTTATTATTTGTGCAGAGAGATTGTCCATAATATTTAGACAAGCAGAAGTTGAGGTGTGATTCATGGGTGTAAGGCTAGTCAGAGTGGACTTAGAGTTTTCCATTTATTATTTGTTGATAATTCGATATTCTTTTTTAGAATAGATGAGGAGGAGTGTAGGAATGTGAAAGTTATCTTGAAATTGTATGAGCAAGCATCAAGTCAAGCCGTGAATTTTAATAAGTCAGGGGTCATGTTTATTTCTATTATTAGAGGAGATATAAAAAGGATATTGTGTTCTATTCTTGAAGTCAATTCTTTGTTAGGTAATGGGAAATATCCCGGGACTTCCTTCTCTTATTTAAAGGATCAAAAAAGAAATTTTTAGTTAGATTAAAGACAGGCTTTGGCATAAAGTGAATCACTAGAATAATAAGTTTTTCGATAGAGCGGGTAAGGGGTTTTTGTTAAAGTTGGTGGCTCAGGCATTGCTAACCTATTGTATGAGTATTTTCATAATCCCAAAGTCCCTTTGTAATGAGATGCAACGTATAATGAATTCATTTTGGTGTGGCCTAAAATCAGATGGGAAAATAAATATTAGGTGGCTATATCATGGGACAAGATGTGTATGGGAAAAAAAGGAAGGAAGGATAAGCTTTCGAGATTTAGTTAGCTTCAATTTTGCTTTGTTAGCAAAACAAGGATAGAGAATTTTCACTGGCAAAGACTCTTTTCTATTTAAGATTTTCAAAGCAAAATATTTTTCGAGGGGGGATTTCTTAGAGGCTAAATTGGCCTTACTTTACGTTGAAGAGCATACTGCAAGCTAGAGAAATTTTGAAGGATGGTGTTCGATGGAGAGTGGGGAATGGTAAAAATATTCATGTATTTATTGATCCATGACTACCTAGAGAGGATGGTTTCTATGTGGAGAGAGATATAGAGTTTGGTGTAATAGTATGAAAGTGGAAAAGTTGTTTAATGATGGAAATAGAAGTTGGAATGTTGAGAAATTAAGGGCCTTGCTTTCTGAGAGAGATGTACAAATAATTTTTACTATAAGAAAAATTCTAATTAGCGATAGATAAAAATTATTGCTGAATAATGATAAATTTGTGACAAAAAATTATTTTCGAAGGATTTGCAACGGATTAGAAATGGATTCAACGACAATAAAAATTTGTAGCTAAATTTGCTTCAACAATTGATGCCTTGAATTTAGCGACGGACTAGAGAAATCCTTAGTTAAATCTAATGCCAAGTGTTGGCACCAAGACTTTAACAATAGTATTAATATATTCATCGCTAAAAGTCAAACCTTGACTATTTGTGGTCGTTGCTAATTAGCGACAGTCAATAATAGTCACCAATGAATTAAATTATTAAATTTTAAATATAATTAGCGACATATATATTCCATCGATAACAAATAAATTAATTCAATTTTTAAAAGAAAAAAATAGTGATGCTAATTAGAGTTATTCTTTTTGTTAGCAGAGGGTATCAGGAATAGAAATAGAAGCAAACCCTAAAGCATCTCCACCTCTATATGAATCCAGAATGGCAAGAACTCAAGGAGGCAATAAAGTTGAGGGAAAGGCAAGGAACCAAAAGCAAATCCAAGGGGAGACTAAAAGCTGCCTCCCGTTTCCAGGTTTGTGCACTGAAGCTTCCTCATTTATCAACTGAAATTCTGAGTTTCCTCATGTTTGAGTGACGAAATTTATAGATTTGAGCACTGGGATAATGAATTGGAAATTATATCTGACTTTGTATGAATTTGTTGCTGTTTGAATTCATTTTTTAGCAAGCTTAAGGGTAAGTGGCTAAGGCTGTTGGATGTGTGTATTATTTGTTTTAGCAAGCATATGGTCAGTTTGGTTTTACTCTACACCACTAGTGTTGACTAAAGTAATGTCTTTTATATTTTTTCCTTATTAGTAGAGATTACAGGATCATTTGTAGGATCTTATTTTCCTATTTTGTGATGTAATACTTGCATATAAACTGATATTACAAACAATAAAAGACATACATAAACCCTAAATAACAGCCTCCTATTACAGTTTAATACAAGTTAACATGGTATCAGAGCAAGTATCTGATCCAGAAGAATTCAATTCTTTTGTTTAAACCAAGCTCATCATATACCAAACCAAGCCCTCCCAGAAACCAACCAGAACTCAGAGACCAACCAGAACCCCTTCTCCTAACCAAAAATGGCAAACACAGAAGAATTATCATTGCAGTTGGCCAACCTGCTCAAAAACAACTCTAATGTTCCTGTAATCCAAACCAATGCAGAAGATTTAACTATTGCTGTCAAGCTAGAAAACGATAACTATCTGTTATGGCAAAGATTGATGCGGAAGGGTATAGGTGGCCGAGGCCAATTGAGCCACATTACAGGTAGACCTCCAGCACCTGCAGAAGAAGACCCAAATTATCCAGTGTGGGAACAAATCGACAATCTTGTTTTTACCTGGATAATATCAAATGTTAACGAGCGACTGGTAAATAGGATAGCCGAATACCCGACGGCCAAAGCCCTTTGGGATGGCCTTGCCGTGACATATGGCAGCAGAGTAGATGGATTCCAAGTCTATGACCTGCACATGAAAGCTTACAGGAAAAAACAAGGATCACAGACTCTTGAGGAGTATTAGACGAATATTCAATCTATATGGATGGCCATAGATCGAAAACAAAAAAACCCAATGGACTGTTGTACCATCGGGATTTCAAAATTTGACAAAATGCAACAAGATCAAAGAATTTACCAATTTCTTACAGGATTGGACGAAAAATATGACAGAATCCGTCGAGAGGTTCTCAAATCGGATCCCTTACCCTCAGTTGAGTTCGTTTATGCCCAGGTCAGAAGGGAGGCCACCACGCTCAAGATCTTGAAGCCGGCATCCAACCCTTTAGAAGACTCATCATCATCGGGTATTGGGCAGGGACTGGCAGCGAAAAACCCAGAGAGAAACCGAGATGAGACCAGCAACTCAAGGCGCTCAGACAGAGTTTTTTCACAGCGCGATGGGCGCTCAGACAGGGGTTCTTCACAGCGCGATGACAAAGCCTCTCTAGTGTGCAGCCACTGTGGAATGAAGAAGCACACAAAAGAATCATGCTTCAAATTGATCGGTTTTCCAGAATGGTGGAGCGATTCAAACCGAACGAAAACAAGCAATAGATCAAGCAATGGGCGAGCCGCCGCCGGTGTGGGCATCAACGAAGTCACCAGCAGCACCAGCAGCGGCCGCTCAATGGTGAACGAAGAAAACGAAGAAGAAAAGGAAAGAGGAATGGCGGCGTTTGCAGGAAAAAATGGTAACCCTAAACCCTTTCTTAATGTATTTATGGAAGGAGTTTATAATAAAAATAAAAAAAAACAAAAAATTAAAAGAAAGAAATAAGGAGGCAAAAATTAAATTGGGTGGGGTTGCTTATCATGTGGGCCAAAATGTTCCAAGAGGCCCAAAGGCCCAATATTCTATTACAGGTTCAAAACAGAAGCAGAAGCCCAATGGTGAGAAATTGGGCTGGCTATTTGACTGTGCCGCCACCGATACCATGACATATGACCGTTCTGACATTGTCGAAATTAGAAAGCCACACTTGACTCATATCCAAAATGCCAACGGAGAATTATCTAATGTACAAGGGGCAGGAACAGTTGAAGTGACTCCAAATTTGAAACTCTCAAAATGCCTCTACGTTCCCTCACTATCATGCAAACTTTTGTCTGTAAGTCAAGTTACAGCTGAGCTAGATTGTGTAGTACTAATGTTTTCTCAATTCTGTCTTTTACAGGACATTCATACAGGGGAGATAATTGGGCATGGTACTGAGCGCGGAGGACTGTATCATGTTGATGAGATGGCTCAAAACAGAAAGGGAATGCTGGCTCATGGAACTTCAGAAAGACAAATATGGTTATGGCATTGTCGTCTAGGTCATCCGTCTATTTATTACCTTAAGTTTTTATTTCCATCTTTGTTTAAACAGAAAGTTGATTTTACTTGTGAAACCTGCATATTTGCAAAAAACCATAGAATTTCTTTTCCCCAGAATAATACCCGAGTTAAGACTATATTTTCATTAATTCATTCGGATGTATGGGGGCCCGCTCCAATTAATAGTGGTCCTTTTCAGTATTTCTTATTGTTTATTGATGATTTTTCACGAATAACTTGGGTATATTTTTTGAAAAACAAATCCGAAGTGTCTGAGAAATTTATGGTTTTTTACAATATGATCCTTACACAATTTGACAAGAAAATTCAAACCCTTAGGTCTGATAATGGTGGCGAATTTGTTAACCAGAGTATGAAAACTTTCTGTAATGAAAAAGGAATTATTCACCAAACAACCTGTCCCAATACCCCTCAGCAAAACGGAGTAGCAGAAAGAAAGAATCGGTTCCTCCTTGAAATGACCAGATCCATGATTGAAGCAAAAGTTCCCAAACATTTTTGGGCTGAAGCCATTGCTACTTCAGTCTATTTATCCAACAGACTACCTACCAAAATCCTTGACCATAAAACACCAATCCAAGTTCTTCAAACCCAAACTACCCTACCTCCACCTTTAACCCTACAACCAAGAATTTTTGGATGTTCAGTTTATGTCCATATTCCAAAACATGAACGTTCCAAGCTTGATCCTTGTGCTAGGAAATGTGTGTTTATCGGGTATGGGATAAATCAAAAAGGTTATAGATGTTACAATCTTGATACCAGACGAACATTTGTGACTATGGATTGTGATTTTCTTGAGTCAGAATTTTTTTACTCTACCCAACCTAGTCGTCAAGGGGAGAATCATAAGGACTCCTTAGATTGGTTAGATAACTTGTTTTTCTCTGATGGAGTTCCAACAGAGCCTTGCTCCCAGACCATCGAGCCAATTCTTGACATAGTGCAGAATGACGCATCTGAATCACGTCCTGACACACCTCCTATGAATGATCCTCTTGAGGTAAGTACTACTAGTCCTACTAGATCTGTGGGTGAAATTGTTGACTCTGATTATGAAAGTGTAGTGCCTGAAGATGATAGATATGTGTTACCTCCCAGATCTACTCGAGGAGTTCCTCCTAAGAAGTATACTCCAGAACATATATCCAGATCCTCCAGATATCCCCTAGGTAATGTTGTCAGGGGGAGTATCTCAGATAATGCTAAATCTTTTTCAACTATCCTCTACTCTGAACAGGTTCCTAGAAATGCAGAAGAGGAAAAAATTGATAAAAGATGGTGGGAAGCCATGAAAGTTGAGATGGAAGCTCTTGTGAAGAACAAAACTTGGGAAAAAAGTATACTACCAAAAGGGAAGCATCCAGTCGGATGTAAATGGGTGTTTACAATAAAACACAAGGCAGATGGGTCCATCGAACGCTATAAGGCCAGATTAGTAGCGAAGGGGTATACACAAACATATGGGATTGACTATTCAGAAACTTTCTCACCTGTAGCTAAAATTGATACCATCAGGGTTCTATTCTCAGTTGCAGCTAATAGAGACTGGCCACTCCATCAGTTTGATGTAAAAAATGCCTTTCTACATGGAGATTTAAGTGAGGAGGTGTATATGGAAGCTCCACCTGGGTTCAAAAATGACTTCAAGGAAAATGAAGTATGCAGATTGAAAAAGGCTCTTTATGGCTTGAAGCAATCACCAAGGGCTTGGTTTGGTAAGTTTACAGTGGCTATGAGAAAATATGGGTACAAACAAAGCAATGCAAATCATACACTGTTTCTAAAGAGGAAAGGAAATTTGATCACTTGTCTGATTATTTATGTAGATGACATGATCATAACAGGGAGTGATTCTGAAGAGATAGCAGAATTAAGAAAAAACTTGTTCACAGAGTTTGAAATGAAAGATCTTGGAGGACTCAAATACTTTCTTGGGATAGAGGTCCTTAGATCAAAAATGGGGATCTTTATGTCACAGAAGAAATACATTCTTGATCTTTTGACAGAGACAGGTTTATTAGATTGTAAACCAGCTGAAACTCCTCTACCTGTTAATCATGGACTACAAGTCAAAGAAGGAAGCAACCCAGCAGATAAAGACAGATATCAACGACTAGTTGGCAAGCTCATCTATCTTTCCCACACCAGGCCAGACATTGCCTATGCAGTAAGTGTAATCAGCCAATTTATGCATCAGCCTCAAGAGGAACATATGGAGGCAGCTCTAAGAATCATAAGGTATTTGAAAGGTACTTATGGACTAGGAATTATCTTCAGAAAAAATGAGCGTCTTGACCTTGAGATCTATACGGATGCAGATTGGGCCGGAAACCCAAATGATAGAAGGTCCACTTCTGGGTATTTTGCCTTACTCGGAGGAAATTTGGTAACTTGGCGAAGCAAAAAACAGAAAGTGGTGGCACTCTCCAGTGCAGAGGCTGAGTTTCGAGGGATTGCAAAGGGAGTTACAGAACTTCTATGGCTGAAGAAATTATTGACAGAAATTGGTTTTCCCCCTCCATTACCATGTATGCTTAAATGTGACAATAAGGCAGCAATACAGATTTCAGAAAACCCTGTACAACATGATCGGACTAAACATGTGGAAGTTGATCGTCATTTCATCAAAGAAAAACTTGAAGGAGGAATCCTGGAATTACCTTTTATTCGTTCTGAAGATCAACTAGCAGATATACTGACAAAGGCAGTAAATGGAAAAATATTCAGAATAATTCTTGACAAGTTGGGTATTGGAGATCCCACTACACAACTTGAGGGGGAGTGTTGACTAAAGTAATGTCTTTTATATTTTTTCCTTATTAGTAGAGATTACAGGATCATTTGTAGGATCTTATTTTCCTATTTTGTGATGTAATACTTGTATATAAACTGATATTACAAACAATAAAAGACATACATAAACCCTAAATAACAGCCTCTTATTACAGTTTAATACAAGTTAACAACTAGGGCTCCACGAGAGTAGCCTGAGCACACTTAAGCCAACAATATGCCATATTTCCTTACTATGCTTTGTTTGCTGTAATTGTAGTGCTCCAATCATTTAATCCAACAAAGATACCATTAGTATACCTGTTCCATTACCATTCTAAAGCAAGGAAGAATTAAGACGCGTTAAAACTGAGCATAGTTTAGTGATTAATTGAAGCCTCAAACATGAGAATATGAATTAATGTTGTGTGCTGATGGAATGTGGCTGCACGTGGCTGAGTAAATTTTTCTTCATATGCATGGATGAGAATAAGGTGCTTAATTCTATGATTGGATGAACCAATGTGCACCTGGAATTCTACTGTTGAATGGCTTAAATTACATTGTGCTAATCAGGTGTGAAATGAATTTAGAGTAATAAATAGATAGTATCGATTTGAAATGAATTTAAACAGTTGCTTTCTTACGCGTTGAAGAGCAAACAATTGGGGTTAGTTGTTGACAAAAGGGAGCTTGGCCGGTTTTGAGAATAGAATCATTCACATCTTTGGACTGGAGTTATGTAATGATGCATACCTCATGTAATTGGGTCATGGACATGTTTGGGGTTGCACATGCATATGTTATGAATTGTAATAAAATACTTTAAATTTAGAGTTGCAAATATAAAGTTGTAAGTTCCATCTTGTAATAAGACAAATTTGTTTTATTTAATTTAAGACTATTACTGAAGGAATACTAGAGTATGTGACTTGTTTGTGAAACGTAATGTTAAAAACTATGTATATTGGCATAAGCTCCCGTATGATTGTGAAATATTGAAATCACAAGTTATAAGAGTAAATATATATAACAAACTAAATAGTGTTCGGCTGACACATTACCTAAGAAGATCAATGAGTAAATTATTATGGAAAAAAAGGTTACCCTCAGAGTATACAAGCAGAAGATTAATTATTTATGCAAGTAATATAATAAGTTGGTGACAATTAAAGTTAATGGAATTCTTCCTTGTAATATTTATTTAAACTTTTGTTACAATTTTGTTGAGGAGGGTGTTACATTTAGTGGTATCACAGTCCGGTTTAGGCGGTTCTGGATTTATGTGGGTTATGAATTACCATGTATATGTCTTGTATAATCTGTGACACTAAATAGGGTTATTCTTTTTGTTAACAGAGGGCATCAGATGTTGTTGAACTTTTAAAAGTTAGAACTTGAATTTGCACCTGTTTTCCTTTTGCTTGGGCCTATTTGATCTAATTGGTTTGGTTTTTATTTTGTTTGTGCATTTATAAAAAATGTGTTTATGTTAAACTGAAATGCTAGGAAAATTCTGCATGCGGGGTGGCTTTTCCTTTCTTCTTTGCTGTGAAAATTGATAGAATGAGCATGCTGTGTTTGATGATTTTGTGGATGTCGAAATGGGACTATAATGGTGCTGTTGGCGAAACTGAATTTGTTCTGTGAGTATGTGATTTATGAGAATGCCTGGTTATCGCATTGCATTGTTAGAATTGGTGTGAGTTTGAATAAATTGTGACATGCAGCCTTAAACAAAAAGGGAATTTGATGTACAATCTAAAGCCGGTAATGTGAGTTATCCTTAAAGGCGAAGGGGTGTACAACCTGGTGGCTGTTGTACAATTTCTGGCTTTGCTAATTCTGAAGGTTGATCTGTGAAGTCTAGTGTCAATGCTGTTTCTTTTTTGGGTTTGACTTTTGGTATTGGTTGTTGCTCTGGTCTTATTTTAATTTGGGTACTGGTTGGTGTTTTGGTTTGTGCAATCCTGATGTAAAGAACAATGAGGGAAAAAGAAGAATTTGTTGTTGGAAATTTTTGTAATCAAAACGGAAACACTTTTGTGTTTAAACTTTTAGCGATTTGAAGGAGTTTAGCCAGGTTCTTTTACTTTTTTTATTATAACAAAATGCGAAAAGAAAGATTATGTAGCCGTTACACTTGGTATGAATTTCCTTTCCGTGCGGATGGCTTGCCTGGTGGTGGCAGCAAAGAACATAAGCATATGTGTGTGTGTGTTTTAATGAGCATGCTGTGTCCCAATTGAAATGATTATGCATATCTGTTGGGTGCAGCACCTATGGGCAGACTTGCTTGGCCATGAATGGTGGTGTCATAAATTGTTGGTTGGGTAGGATAGGGTCAGGACTTAGTCAAATTTTACGTAGCTAAAGGAAAGAAGAGAAACGATTGTTAGCATATAACAAGGGCACTAAGAAACTAGTGTTGTGTTCCATTTAGGTGGGGGAATTTCCTATTGTCTTTGTGTGATCCGATTGAGTGTGGTTCAGCCTCTCCTAAGGGGAAATTTGGTAATCAATCGAAACTCCATTCAGGGTTTAGTGCTATGAGAGGTGGTTTAATACTGTCCTCAATGACTTGTGTAGAAAAAAAAAATCTTCTGGTTTGTTTTTTTGGATCACTACTTAAATAGGGGATTGAACATGACTGCACAATTGGTCTCATTTTCAGAAACGAAAGCAGATCTGTGACCTGGCTCTCTTATTTTGCTGGAATTGATTGCAAATGTCTATACTTGCAATCTGCCAATTTGGTTCTATTTTGGAACGTGAAATATGCTTTGATCTTTTCCCCATATTTTGAAGGTTTATTTGGGAAGTGTGTATGCCTGTGATTAACTATGTTGTTGTAGTCAAGAAAAAAGGGAATATACAATCTGTTTGTCAATTTGTATTTCATTTGCAACTGTTCTGAATGAAATTAAGTTCTCATCGCTAGTGGTGTCTCTTTCTGCATGGGTTCCTTCTGTTTGCTTAACTTTTAGTTGCTCTGAACGAAGTTGATTGTACATTCACTAGCAGCCTGTTTTTTCTTCTGAAAAGCTTCAAATCTTAGGTTTACATTACTTTGGAGCAATGTAAGTTTTTCTTGCTGTTCTAATTCCTCTTATCCTAGCTCTCCCATGGTGAGATTTAATAGGCTTAGACAAAAAATTATTTTGTTGCGGCATTTGATCTTGTAAGCTTCAACTCTTTTTAAATTTTTAATCTGAAATTTTTTCAATAGGCTTAGACACAAAATTATTTTAATAAAAAATTTTCAAATGAGCTTCAACTCAAAATTTTGTTGAAACCAAAATTTTTGAAATGAGCTCATGCCCAACATAGTTTATTATAAATCATAATAATTTGGAAAATTATGCCATATATGGTAAAAAAAATTCATTTTTATTTTTATGGCACTTCAGCTTTTTTTTTCAAAGCTACCATTTTTAATTTTTTTTTCTTTTTTAAGCTAAAATGGCTTTTTTCTTTTTTCTATTTTATTTGCTTTTATTTTTTTTTTCATTTTTTGTATTTTATTTCTATTTATATTTTTTATTCATAAATAATTTTATTTTTCTTATATTTATAACATGTATACAAAATACACAAACAAATACAACATATACACATAACAAATACACAATATCTATATAATATACTTAATATTTTTTAACTTTATTTTTAATTTTACATATACATAATATACAAAGAACATACACACAATATATATGCAACAAGTACATAACAAAATTAATATTTTTTAATTTTATTTTTATGTGTATAATATGTAAAATTTATTTAAAAATAAATTCAATAATTTTTATTAATATATTTTTTATGCATTTTACTTTTTATATCATTTTTGTGAGTGTTGTTTCTTATTTGTAATCAAAATTAAAAATTTTCTCTTACAAAAAATTATTACATTTTATATGTTGAAAATATAACTCAAAATGTTAATTTTTATTATTTTATTGGAATATATTTATTTAACACTAAAGTTTGAAAAAAAAATAAAAATTGAAGTAAAATATTGTTTGAAGTGAGAGATAAGATATTTTTTGAAAAAAAAAAGTTGTTTAAAGTGAGTAGTGAAGTATTTTTGTAAAAAAAGAAAATTGCTTGAAGTGTTTTTGAAAACTTTCTTTTGAAAGTATAGTATTTTTGAAGATGAAACCTTTTTTTTAAGGTGGTTTTGTAAATATCCCTACTCATTTTTCCAAATTGGCCTATAATTTTGTTAAAAAAAACTATGAAATAACAAAATCAGTTGTGGTTAACTTTTTCTAAAATTTCAATTGTGTGGCTTATTTGTGGCATGAGCCTTCAATTGTTTCCACAAAATTACCAGAACAATTTGAGATAAATTTGTTAACTAAATTATGATCCTCATTACATCAAAATGCAACTAAAACACTACCAAAAATCATCCGAATTTTCTAAAAGTAATTAGGTTCCTACATTTTCACATTTCAACTACTGTGTGTGGTAGTAATAAGGAAAGAAGGACTCGAGGATGGTATTGTGTTCTAATGTGATTTATTTGACATGCATGCATGCACTCATGCACTTATGCACTCATTTGCATGCATTCATGCACTTATGCACTCATTCAAACATACATATATCTCACACACCCACTTGACTCGCAAAGTGAAGGAATAATTTGTAGCAACCTGGAGAGTAGTTATCATTAGTCTATCAGAAAGGCAACAATAGTAAATCAAGTAGTGCCTTAAAGACTTATACATCAACCCAAATGGATTCTAATCATACAAAATCTCTAATAAAAGAAATGTTGGGATAGGAAGTAGCAAACTTAAAGGAGCAAATGTCAAGGATGATGAAATAATTCCAAGAATTGATGGGGAGACTTGATAACTTAAAAAAGAACGAGATTTTGGGAAGTAGAGCAAAGAAAAAAAACAAATAGTCAATAGTTGCACCAGAATTTGTTAATTATGATGAAATGGAGAAGCATACCCAGTCCAAGCAAGAAACGTAGAGACTAAAGTTGAAGCACAACCGCCTAAAAGTTTATTCTACTTTAGAGAGAATGATGGTGGATGTGATGCCCACCTTTGTCATGTGTTCTGGCAAAGTTTTCAGTTAATTATGAAATAACACATTTTTTCACCACTGAACTTTAGGTCATATGTAAATTAAGCCCATCAACTTTTGTTTGGTAAAATTGAGCCCCTCAACTATACGAGTTGATGACATTGAGTCCTTTTATTATGGCAGTTACACTCGTATTTTCACGCGCTATCAATCGAGGGGTTCAACATCACAAAATAAAAGTTCAGGGGATTAATGTACAAAATACAAAAAGTTTAGGGCTCAAAAAATATATTATTCCTTAATTTTTCATCAAAACGCACAATTTTGCTCCAACAGTCACAATTTTGACGGCAATTGAAAACACACATTTAACGTCTGTTAAAAAAAGAGCTCAATTTCACCATTTCGTATAGTTGAGGGGCTCAATTTTACCAAACAAAAGTTGAATGACTTAATTTACATCTGACCTAAAGTTCATGGGAGAAAAAATGCGTTATTCCATTAATCATTTGTGTGTTTGGAAATCCTAATAAATAAGAACCATAATGTGAGTTTAAGGCTAATTTGAAAGGACATATAAATGTGTGGGTAAGAATAAGAATATTAATTATTAAAGACTTGATTGCATTTAAGTTAAAAGAAGTGGGGTTAAAAGTAGAATTTGCTAAAGAGTTTAAGAGCCAAGAAAGAATTTTATTAAAAACATAAACTAATCATCATCATTAATCACAACCTGACAAACCAAGCTTGTAAGGCCACCTAAGTTATGGGAAAGAAAAGGTTAACAAATCAAAGGAAGATGTTAATCCTCCACCCTATCATTTTCCATTTTTATCATTTTTCTTACCACTACCTTCTCCTTCTCTGTAGCACCCTCTACTAAATTAAATTACTTACACTCATTAGTAAATTGAAGCTACTGGTTAAATCCATTTGACTCCTATCATTGCCATATTTTTGCTATATTTCATGTTTTAATTCATCTTAAGTCATCATTTTCAGAACAAATTGTATTTATACATACATAAGTACAAACATAACCCAAAGTGAAGAAACCTTTAATGTCATGGCCAAACCATAGTCTTCCTTCTCAACAGCTATCTACGGTCTTCTCTTAACTACCAACAAATGAGAAAAATGGCATGAGCTAAGCAATACTCTTAGTGTTGCATTTATAGGTCAACAGTAAATGAATTATAATATTCACATAAGCACTTGTAATTAACTTATCAAACCTAACACATAACCATGGAGCTATGCAAGAGGAATAGATAACTAGTAGTAGCTATATTCACATTGATCCAACCACAGCACCAAATCATAATTATCACACTATTCTTGATCAAAAAACCATTATTTGCACCACATTTAGAATGTATGCACCATTTCAAAAAACTAATTGTCAAGAATTAATTTAAAATCAAATGTCACAACTCATCATTTGCACCACTTTTGTGAGGAATAGACCCACATTGCATGAATTTATTCTTTTTTTTTTTTGCTCTAATTATGCTTGGAATTAACAGCCCCAAATCACTAAACCATTTTATTATCAATCCACCATACAAAATACATCTAGATAAAACTAGCAATAGAAATTAAGTTCAATCTATGTCACATTTACTAATTTAGTGCAAAAAATACCATATTATAACAGTCATTCAAAAAGCACCACTTCCATGATATTTAATATATAGCATATTAACCATTTTTCCCATTTTCCAAGAACTTTTGGCTTTAATTCTACTTGCATTTCAAAAGAAGAAAAACAAATTCCGCAACAATTATCTAAATCATTAACCTCTCACAACTTTATTGCCAACACCGAACAAAGAATGTCACTTTTAACAGAGGAACCGAGCTCTTAAAAATTTTAGATGTGATAAATGACAGGTATTCAATCCTCTATTTATATAGGTAATGTCGGTGGAGGGCATTCAATGCCTTGAGCGGGAATCCGATTTTCATTTTCCCTCCCATTTAGCCCTAAAAAATTTTAGCATCATTCCACCTGCACACGACACGTACTTGACTGAGCTCCAGGGGTGACATCTATCTTTCTCTAACATCATTGTCAAAAGGTGATACTACTCCCTAGTTACTGGGCTCATGGACTAAGCCTGGTACTCTTCTTATGCTAGGATTGAACTATTGGTAAGATGTAGGTCTTGATATCGAGCTCTTCAAGATAACTGAGCTCTAAATGTTCGGAAGATGGATCCCTGACACAACTGTCATATAGTGCTAGAACTTTCTGAAGATTTGCTATAACATTAAGGTCTTATCTCTTACTCCTTAACTATAAATAGAGGTGAGCCCCCATAAGTAAAGCATTTTTTCCTACTCTCCTTGCTTACTTATCTGCAGACCAATCAAGCTCTAACTTAGGTATTAAAGTCTTTCCACTAAAGCCCAATTTCTTTCTTTCCTTGTCTTGCAGGTAGGTAGGTCGATTTTGATACCCAAACCCGAACTCTTAAGTCTACTGAAATCTACCTTGTCATCAAATCAATTTATGCTATTCTCTTTGAATTAGTTTATATAAATTAATTTTAAAACTCTTTATCCTCTATGAGGTAAAACATAATAAAAAAATCAAATTATATATAATAATCAATAAATGTTCATAGTTTTTCTAATTCAATAATAACATGATACCATGACTAAAAGAATATAAAATTTATTGATGTGTTTTTATATAGCACTTTAAAATTTAAACCTTGGTAATAAAAATTTTAAATGTATTATTTATTAAAATAGATAATTAATTTATTTTGTAAGAAAATAGAAAACTAATTAGTTGTAATCAAAAGAGAATAACTAGGAGAGAGTTTTTTTGTACATATTTTTTTATAACTTTTTTTTGATAGAAAGTATGTGTTATTATTTATTATATTCAAATTTTAATGGGAAAAAAGATACTTGTGGATCAAAAACTACCCAAAAAGAAAACCAAGACCCATACATTCCCCAACCTACCGACCAATCCACAAGTATGTAAAAAAACCCCAGAACATCAATGTACATTCATCAAAGATAAAACAAGATTAAAATAAGGCTTGACTAACTTTTTATGAAATCTTCAAATATTTTGATCAATAAATTGAAAGATAGGAGGAAGACGTGAAGAGAGAATAAATAAAAAATAGTGATATGAAGAGAGCACTACAATGATGCCAAATAATAAAAAAGAGTGAAGAACAGTGGGGCACACCATGTGCCAAAGAAACAAATTCTCCTGATCAAAGGCCAGATTGGCAAGACGATTTACAACTCCATTTGCTTCCCTATAAATATGCAAAATTTCAATCTTTGCTCTAACGCAATAACGAATCACGCCACCTTTGCTCTAACCCAATAGCGAATTCCACACCACCTTTGCTCTAACGCAATCTCGAACCACGTGAAGAACAGATTCAGTTTCTGATTTGCAAATCTCATAAATACTATTCATAGCTATATGCCTGCGACAACGTTCCTCATTGGTCAGGATTTATCAACTGAAATTATGAGTTTCCTCATGTTTGAGTGACGAAATTTATAAATTTGAACACTTGGATAATGAATTGGAAATTATATCCGACTTTGTATAATTGCTCCACACAAAGTTGATCATACGTTCGCTGGTGTTCAGCTATAGCACTTATTGTTTCTTCTGAAGAGCTTCAAATCTCAAATTTTCAACAGTTTGTGGCAATGTATGTTTTTCTTGCTCTTCTAATTCCTCTGATGCTAGTTCTTCCGTGGTAGGATTTCTATTGTGCAGAATTTTTCAGAAATAAAATAAAGAAGATAAATTAATTTATTGTGCTAGAAGAACCTTCTTGACAATCTCATCACTGAGTGCAGCAATTTGTGAATTAAGTGATATTATAGTATCTTCTTTATGCTCCAACTTAGCCTATGTTTCTTTCTTTATTTTGTAAAGGGCAGTCGAAATCTCCGCCTGGTATAATTACACTGTTGGTGTTTGAACTTTTTAAAATTTAATAATTGAGTTGTTTAACTTTTCAAAATATCAATTTAGTGTTGAAACTGAAAAATCGTGTACAATTTAGTTGTTTCAACCGGTAACAAATTAAAAGGTGTTTTATGGGATAACGCGTGTCAATATGTCAATAAAAGATGATATGAAATTTTACCTGTAACCGATTTGCAACCTGCTTAAACAATTAAATTGTACATGATTTTCGGTTGTAGCACTAAATTGATATTTTAAAAAGTTGGACAACTCAATTGTTAAATTTTAAAAAGTTCAAACACCAAAAGTGTAATTATATCATCTCCGCCCTTGCAACTCTCATAACCACCACTTCTTGCTCCTCTAGCTTTTCCATCTCCAATGAGGTGTCCTGAACACTGCTAAGTTTCTTTTTAATTGCAACATCTCTTTCGTCCTTGAATTTCCTAAGAGGAGAAAAATAAGCCACCATTAGGATTAAGAAATGAACCATTGTGATTGGGAGAGCCAAATTGAAATCGAACAAAGCAGCTTTCTCCATTTCTTCAGCAAGAGAAGGTGGAGCAAAGGTGAAGGAAGTGGTTGCGAGAAGAGAGAGGGATTGAAGAGTGGAAGATGGGAGAGAGATGAAGTGGGTCAAACTGATGGAGAAAAGAAAGAGGATTTGAAAGCAAAACGATCAAATTTCAGACAACATGCAACTCAAACCAATTGAATTTTTAGGAAAAAAAATTTGAGTTTCACTTAGATTAGGCTAAAGATTTTAGAGGGAATCAATTTAAGGATTTTAGTTTACTTTGGATCAATGAGTTTAATGAGCTAAGAGTTTGGAATGAAAAGAGGGTATATATCACGTGCAATATATACCGATAGGTGGGCTGAAAAATTGCAAGGTAAGGGTTTAATAATACTACTTTTATCGTTTAGAGGTATATTATAGGATAGATACAAAATATAGGATGAAAATAGGATTTTTCTTATAAGTGTGAATTTATGTATTAAGCCATCAACTAATCATTCTATATCACTTGCTCTTTTTGTGTCTGTTATTTCGATTATTTGAAATATTTACATTTTGAGTAAATTATTTGCAATAAATCTTATAAAATCTTATTCACTCCTTTTCTGAAATTTGCCATATTTAAGTTGAACTCACCTCTTCAATTGTAATTTTTTTATGTAAAATTTTCAGTAACAGACTATATCAACTGTAAATTTTATTCAATAATTTAAAGTTAAAATTTTCATCTAACATTATCTTTTTGACGCTACTATCATTAGTTTGTTAAGTTAAATTTAGATTAAATGTTAGCAATAATGGGCAGAAGAAGTCATCAAAGAGCTGTTAAAGAAGTCATCAAAGAGCTGCTCCTACGTTTCGAAATGTCTCTCCATACTTTCAAAAGATACCCATGGAAGAAGAAGCTGCAGATACCATGTTAAATGTAAGCAACAAGGGGCAGGAGAAGTCATCAAAGAAGAGTAAAGTACAATGTGAAGTTCGAAATGTCTCCCCTTACTTCCAGAATGCATCGAAGGAAGAAGAAGCTGCAGATACTAGCTTGACTGACAGCAAAAATGGGAAGAAAAAGTCAGCAAGGATTAGTATCACTCTTTCTGCTTCAGAAAAGAGGAGTGAGGCTTATCGAAGAAAAACTCCAGAGAACACATGGATTCCACCACGATCTGAAATTGGACTCCTGCAAGAGGATCATGCACGTGATCCTTGGAGAGTATTGGTGATATGCATGCTCCTTAATTGCACAACAAGTGCACAGGTATGGTCTTGGTCTTTTCTACTATAAACTACACTTATATTTTAAGTAAATGTTCTAGTTGACTTGTTAAAGCTTAAATAGTTTCCTGTTTGAGCTGTTAAATTTCATGGATACATGCCAAAATAACTAGCTAGACATTATGGGATCAAAAACTTGGACTACAGTTCATATATTATATCATTCTCATAGGCTTCCATTCCACCAAGCTGACTTCTGCTTTTCTTATCTCATTGTTGCCTGGTAAATAATCTCAAAGTCATTGCCGAACTGTTAATTATCTCTAATTTATTTAAATGTAGTTTGTCAAGTGTATTGATATATCCTGTCTGTTTTCGGTTAACATTCTTTTTATTACCTTTGGATTTACTATACTGCAGGGCTCTTTTCTACTTTTTCTTGGTTGTTCACTTTAATGCAGCCCATCAACGTCTGAAAAGACTGGGTTTTACATTCAGAGCTGAGAATCATTTCTATGAAAAGACTATACAACTTGTCACATGAACTGGATGTTGGTTTATTCCTGTTTCTTTTGCCTTATGCTTTCTTGGCTGTGATTTGATTTTTTTTTTCAGAAAATAGATTCTTATTACTGCGATATTCTTTTCAAGGTTTATTCCTCAATGGCATGAGAATATTGTTGAAAATATAAACTTATTTTAAGCTCACCTCAAAGAACCTTCTAATGTTTTTCACATGATGAATACAAGTCAAAGTTAGGTTAGATTGTTGAAAATGGTGTTACAAATGAATGGTTTTGATGATATATGTTAGGTGTGTGTTAGGTGTGTTTTGATTTTGAATTAGTATAAATACCCCCCTCCCATTGTGAGTTATAATCATCAAAAATTAGAAAGAAAATAAGAAGTAAAGCTTCTCTTGAGTGTTGAGTGTTGTTTGTATTGAAAGAGTGATAATTGTGTTGTAATAAAATTTTCATAATTCTTATTTCAAATGTGTTTTGGTGTTAACAAAGTGGTATCAGAGCTACATATAGTCATATAATATATCAAATCGAAGCTCTCGACGAGACGAATCCAACGCCATCAGAATCAGCCTGATCGGAGTTCAGACGAGCCGCCAATCGTCGCCAGAAGATTGCTGCAGAGAAAAACTGAGTCGACTCACTGCGTTGGACCGAGTCAAACTGAGTCGGATGGAGCCGAGTCAAGCCGCTAAGCTGTTGACCAAGCCGCCAGAGTTGTTGACCAAGCCATTGACCGTTGACTGTTGACAGTTGACTTTGACCGTTGACCAATAATTGAAAATTTTGACCAGAGCTCTCTTAAGGTCTTTCAACGTTCTGAATTCATTGGTGCAATTAAAATTTTTAAATTCTTACTCTATTTGAAGATATGGCTAGTGGAGTAGCTTCCTTTCAAGTTTCAACACTCAACAATGACAATTATGACAACTGGAGTATCAAGATGAAGGCTCTTTTGGGTGCTCATGATGTCTTAGAGATTGTGGAGAAAGGCTATACTGAACCACAAAATGAGGCGTCACTATCCCAATCCGAGAAGGATAGTTTAAAAGATTCAAGAAAGAAAGACAAGAAGGCTCTCTTTTTAATCTATCAAGCCTTAGATGATGATGGGTTTGAGAAAATTTCTGATGCAAAATCTGCCAAACAAGCATGGGAGAAGCTTCAAACATCCTATAAAGGAGAAGAGAAAGTGAAGAAGGTGCATCTTCAAACTTTAAGAGGTGAGTTTGAATCCTTGCACATGAAAGGAGAGTCAGTTTCCGATTACTTCTCTCGAGTTTTGGCTGTTTCAAATCAATTAAAAAGAAATGGTGAAAAATTAGAAGATGTAAGAATCATGGAAAAGATACTCCGCTCACTAGACCAGAAATTTGAGCACATTGTTGTGACAATAGAAGAGACTAAAGACTTGAAGGAAATGAAGATTGAGCAACTTCTAGGTTCATTACAAGCCTATGAAGAAAAGCATAAAAAGAAACATGGGATCGCCGAACAACTCCTCAAAATGCAACTCAAGGAGGAGAAAAATGAAAGCCAAGTCAATAAACATGGCCGAGGTAGAGGTAGAGCTCGAGGACGAGGAGGAAATCGTGGTCGTGGACGAGGATGGAATTACAACAACAACTATGAAAGAGGAGGAACTTCTATAAGAGGTCGTGGAAGAGGAAATCCTAATTTGAGGAATGACAAATCTCAAATTCAATGCTACAGTTGTCACAAGTATGACCATTACTCTTCAGAATGTAGAGGTTCAAACAACAAAATTGAGAAAGTTCCAACTACATAGAAGAAAAGATTGAAGAAAAGGCAACTCTTTTCCTAGCAACAAAGGAAAATGGTGATGGAGCAGAGAATTCTTGGTATCTTGACACTGGTGCAAGCAATCACATGTGTGGAAAGAAAGGCATGTTTATGGAACTCGATGAATCTGTAAGTGGCAATGTCTCATTTGGAGATGATTCCAAAGTTGCAGTAAAAGGGAGAGGTAACATTCTTATTCGTTTAAAAGATGGGAGACATTAGTTTATTTCAAATGTGTACTATGTGCCTAACATGAGGAGTAATATATTAAGTCTTGGGCAACTGTTGGAGAAAGGCTACGATATTCACATGAAAGGTGATAATCTATCTATCAAGGATGACAGAAATAATCTAATCGCTAAAGTACAAATGACAAAGAATAGAATGTTTGTGATTAATATACAAAATGATGTTGCAAAATGCTTGAAAGCTTACTACAAGGACGCATCATGGCTATGGCATCTTCGATTTGGGCATCTCAATTTTGGAGGATTGGAGCTTTTATCCAAGAAGAACATGGTGAGAGGACTACCAAGCATCAGTCAACCTGAACAACTTTGTGAAGGGTGCTTACTTGGGAAGCAATTCAGAAAAAGCTTTACAAAGCTCTCAGACTCAAGAGCCAAAAGGCCATTAGAGCTTATACATGCAGATGTTTGTGGACCAATCAATCCAAGTTCCTTTGGTAAAAGTAACTATTTCCTTCTTTTTATTGATGATTTTTCAAGAAAAACATGGGTATATTTTTTGAAGCATAAATCAGAGGTTTTTGAAGTATTCAAGAAATTTAAAGTTGCTGTGGAGAATGAAAGCAACCAAAAGATTAAAGCGATGAGATCTGATCGAGGAGGAGAATTCATTTCTAAGGAGTTTCAAGAATTCTGTGAAGCAAATGGAATTCGAAGACCATTGACAATCCCAAGATCCCCCCAGCAAAATGGAGTTGCAGAAAGGAAAAATAGAACTATCCTTGACATGGTTCGAAGTATGCTTAAAAGCAAGCATTTGCCAAAAGAGTTTTGGGCTGAAGCAGTGGCTACAGCAATCTATCTGTCTAACCGATCTCCAACAAAAAGTGTATGGGGAAAAACACCACAAGAAGCATGGAGTGGAAGAAAGCCAGGTATCTCACACCTAAGAGTCCTTGGAAGCATAGCTCATGTTCATGTACCGGATGAAAGAAGAACCAAGCTTGATGATAAAAGTGAAAAATTCATTTTTATCGGCTATGATACAAGTTTAAAAGGCTATAAGTTGTACAATCCAAACAATAGAAAGATTGTAATTAGCCGAGATGTCATATTTGATGAAGAAGGTGAATGGGAATTCAACTCCCCCACAGACGACTTCAATTTCTTTCCATTTGATGAAAATGAGCAGGCACCAGCAGAGCGACAAAAAGAACCTCAGCAAGATCTCACTACACCACCTACTTCCCCAACATCAATTGCCCATGAAAATGAGTCATCTTCATCATCTTTAAATGATAGTCTTGAAGAAAGAGATGTACAACATATAAGAAGCCTTCAAGATCTCTACGAAGCAACTGAACAGGTAGATAATCTTACACTATTTTGCCCGTTTGCTAATTGTGAACCATTAAGCTATAAAGAAGCTGCAAAAGAGAAGAAGTGGAGAGATGCAATGGATGAAGAAATCAAGGCTATCGAGAAGAACGAAACATGGGAGCTTGTTCCACTTCCCAAAGGTCACAAGGCAATAGGTGTAAAATGGGTATTCAAAACAAAGAAGAATGCCAAAGGAGAAGTTGAAAGGCACAAGGCGAGGCTAGTTGCCAAAGGCTACAGTCAGAAAGCTGGAATTGATTATGATGAGGTATTTGCTCCTGTTGCACGACTAGAAACAATTAGACTAATAATTTCTCTAGTAGCTCAAAACAGATGGAAAATACATCAAATGGATGTAAAATCTGCTTTTCTAAATGGAGTCCTTGAAGAGGAAGTCTACATACAGCAACCATTAGGTTATGAAATCAAAAGCCAAGAAGACAAGGTGTTAAAGTTGAAAAAGGCTCTATATGGGCTAAAGCAAGCACCAAGGGCTTGGAACAGCCGAATCGACAAGTATTTTTAAGAGAATGGCTTCAGAAAATGTCCCTACGAGCACGCCCTGTATGTTAAAATCAAAGATGGAGATATTTTGATCGTATGTCTCTATGTTGATGATTTGATCTTCATCGGAAACAACCCAGGCATGTTTGGTGAATTCAAGAAAGTGATGATGAAAGAATTCGAGATGGCGGATATTGGACTCATGGCATATTACCTTGGTATTGAAGTCAAGCAGAAGGATGAAGGTATATTCATCTCCCAGCATAGTTATGCACAAGAAATACTTAAGAAATTCAAGATGGATGATTGTAAGCCGATCAGCACTCCAATAGAATATGGACTCAAATTGTCCAAGCATGAAGAAGGCGAAAGGGTAGATCCAACACTCTTTAAAAGTCTCGTTGGAAGCTTGCGATACTTAACTTGCACGAGGCCTGAAATTCTCTATGCAGTCGGATTTGTTAGTCGCTATATGGAGTCTCCAACAAACACTCATTTCAAAGCTGCCAAGAGAATTCTTCGTTATCTGAAAGGTACAATTGATTTTGGCTTGTACTATTCAATTTCTAATGATTACAAGCTTGTTGGATATAGCGATAGCGACTGGGGTGGAGACATAGATAATCGAAGAAGTACTGCTAGATTTGTATTCTTTATGGGAGATACTGCTTTCACTTGGCTATCAAAGAAACAACCAATCGTCACACTCTCAACTTGTGAAGCTGAGTATGTAGCCGCAACTTCAGCTGTTTGTCATGCAGTTTGGCTGAGAAACTTATTGAAGGAGTTGAACTTGGCATAAGAAAAACCAATAAAGATTGGTGTTGATAACAAATCAGCAATTGCTTTAGCAAAGAATCCAGTGTTTCATGATCGATCAAGGCACATAGATACTCGATTCCATTATATTAGAGAATGCATTGCAAGAAAGGATGTACAAATCGAGTACATCAAGTCGCATGATCAAATTGCTGACATCTTTACGAAGCCACTGAAATATGAAGACTTTGCAAGGATAAGGAGTTTGCTTGGACTTATAAAATAAGTTTAAGGGGGGAGTGTTGAAAATATAAACTTATTTTAAGCCCACCTCAAAGAACCTTCTAATGTTTTTCACATGATGAATTACAAGTCAAAGTTAGGCTAGATTGTTGAAAATGGTGTTACAAATGAATGGTTTTGATGATATATGTTAGGTGTGTGTTAGGTGTGTTTTGATTTTGAATTAGTATAAATACCCCCTCCCATTGTGAGTTATAATTATCAAAAATCAGAAAGAAAATAAGAAGTAAAGCTTCTCTTGAGTGTTGAGTGTTGTTTGTATTGAAAGAGTGATAGTTGTGTTGTAATAAAATTTTCATAATTCTTATTTCAAATGTGTTTTGGTGTTAACAAATATATCCCCTTTTTACGAGGGAAAACAGGAAATGCAATTTCTAGCTTCAGTTTTATGTGAGAATAACATTCTGATGCAATTTCTCCTTGTGCAAGTGTTTCTAAATTTAATTGTATATCTTGATGTGCATTAAGGCGAAGAATAATTTTAGTGTAGTTCATGGTTTGAAATGACTGTAAGACCTCCAAAATTGAGGGCAGACTGAAAACAATGTCCAAGTTATTCATTTGTTTTTGATGAGGTAGAAGATATTTTACAACTTCTTAACAGGGAGAACTTTCAGGTCAGACCATGAACAAATCCCATGATCAATGCCTGTGAACAGTAAAATAAAGATTTTAAATTTCACACCTAAACTTCTTTAGTCATAGCATACCTATTATTGAGTTCATCAAACAAATCAAGAGGCAAGAATTGTGGGAAATTTATTGACTGAAACCACATTTTAGAGCATTACAAGTGTGAATACTTGTAGACTACATTAGAAGGCTGGGACAAGCAGAGAAACCATCTTTGGGAATTTGCGTAATTGACTGTGCAAGGCTTCAAGTTTTATTTGGTGTTTCCTTATTAGTAATTGGCAGTGTCCCCATCGGTCTCAGTGCTGCCCAAAAGCTATCCATTATCTATGTTGTCCCCATGATAAGAACATCAGCAAATGAGGTCAACTAAGATTCAAGAGAGAGAAATTTGAAAGGTCAAAGAAGTTCTTATTGCTTTCTAACATTGACAATTGGGTCATTTGTGATCTAATGCAGTCCGTTAAGTCATACTTGAGAGTTTATATTTACGTATATTTAAGTCAATATAGCTTAAGGATGGACCATTTGTTTATAGAATTGATGCAAGTGCATAACAAATGACATGTTTATTAATTGCATGTTCGGAACGTTATTGCAGAATTCTTCAGTTTGTGTCCCAATGCACAGATTGCCACAAAGACTGCAACTAATGAGATTGAAAAAGTCATAGAATTGAGTGTTGGCTTTATTACACATGTAATCCTAAACCTACAAGGAAAAGGAAAAGAAAAACAAATTAAAATATATAAGTTCCAAAGTAACAATAATTTAATTTTATTGATATTTGAATCATCATCTTCCTTGGCAAAAATGCCAAAAACTTGTTGCACTAACCCTAGCTTGATTGCAAATGTACAATATCATGAAAAAGTATTGTAGAGATGAGTTGAGTATCGTCCCATGAAGAAAGGTGAATACTAAGTATCAATGTAACACCCTCACACCCCACATATGTCATCAAACGTACACAGGACACAAGAGTGCTACGGTGAAGAACAATAAAAAATATTAACTTATAGACCTTAGTTTAGGAATAATATTCAAAGTCATTTAAAAGCCAAATATTATAAGCAAATATACATATATATATATTAATAAATTAATAAATAATAATATTAACTAAAATATATTTAAATTAAGTTACATATAATTCTAAGAAAAATTTGGCAAAATTTTTTCTATAAAATCAATTGAACCAAAACTTCAAAATAGGAAAACCCTGTAAGGAAAGCATTTATAAAATCTATACATTTTCATAGAACTCCTCAACTACTTCAATTTGAAACATTTCAAAGCAACACAATTTTTTATATATTGTAGTGGACCAAGTGATATGTTTGTATAATATTTACAACAACATAATATTTATAAACTCTCAACTGGTTTTCAAAATATACAGTAGATAGATTTACATATCCAAGATACATTTGATGTAAAACCTACACATAATATGCACTTACGCAGCACCAGAAAATGTGGTCTTATGGCAACTCTTTGCTTCTATGATCTTCTAGAAATCCTAACCCTTCTTATAACTACCAGGGCTTCTTCTTTCCAATCCCCTATCACTTGTGCGATAAAATTTAATCGCACTAAACTATATAGCTTAGTGGTACTTGCTTTCATAATAGGATATAAACAAAGTAAAGATTTCATTTTTAATATAAAACTCATTTAATTTCAATTAGACACAATACACATTAATAAATAAATATTTCATAAATTTCAATTATAATTACATCAAACATATCTATTTATCATCTCAAAACATATCATGGTTAGAATGCATCATACTCAAACAAGCCCCTATACAATATTTAAGTTTCAAAAATATTGATTTGGCCCATCGCGACTTAAAGGTCTCGACACCGGAAATGGAGTGTTGTGTGATACTAGTGTATGATTAATCTTTAAAAATATTAGGAAGACAAATGAATAATATTGGGATTGATGTTGTATGATTGTGTGGACTTATTGCATAATCTTTGCAATGTCTCACTTATTTTTATAAGACAATCTATGAATCAGAATGCTCACATGTTGACAAGGTGTGCTGCCTCTTTGTCAGGTCTTAGGAATCGGGGTACTGATATCGCATATGATGTCTAGTATACTATCTTTATGATATAAATGGATAATTAATGATTTCTAAAAAAATATAATTGCAAAATTATTGATTTAGTAGTTATTTACTAGCATTCATATAGCTTATTGAGCATAAAATTATATTAATTATCCCCTTAAGGTTAAAGTTTACATCCTTTTAAGGTGTATTATGGTCACTGTATATTTGGCCTAACACTCGCAGAGCCTGTGTAATTTCTATATGGTATCAGAGCTAACCAAGTAATGGACTAATCGCCAAATGATCCTAGACTCCGTTGTTAACCTAGGGCCTCAGTGAAAATAGGCCTAGGCAATTTGTGATGGACCTAAAAAAAAAATAGATTGCCATCCATGTTTGGTAAGTGACAATTGGGCTAGGCCCAATTGCACTTGAGGGAGAGTATTGGAGAATATAAATGAATCTCACATCTGAAAAGTATAATAAAATACAATGACATATAAGGTGGTGTAGATTGGGCCTTAACACAAGCCAATTGATTTTGTGTTGAGATAAGGTTCCAAACCCATTTATATGGTCACTGTATATTTGGCCCAACACTCGCAGAGCTTGTGTAATTTCTACAATAATAAAAGATATTATTTTTAATGAAATGAGAATAAATTTTTTTATCATATTTTTTACAGAACGATAGTAGTTAACTCTAAAAAAATTTATTATCCAATTTCCTATTTTTAGACCGATAAAATCATAATTATATTTCCAGTGCAAGTTTAAAGGATTTTTTTCAATTGTATTTTTTCATTGTTCATACACTAGCATAATTAGCAATAGATTCTATATGCATGTATATTACACGTATAACAAAAGCATACTTATAGTATACAATCTAATTTAAACACATGTTCAATTTTAATACTTATACAAGATTAAAAATTCAAATTATATTCTCTCATAAACAATTTTTTATTTCTACTTTTATCAACTACACCAAAGGAAAGTCCTATTACACAAACAATAATAAAAAAAATAAACTTTATCATAAGAAAGATTAGCTGCGTATATTACAGACATACCTAAAGTATACTCATAGGATACATTCTTATTCATTCAGGGAATATCAATAATGTAAAGTGATCGACAACATTAACTGACACTTTGGATGACATTGATACAATAACAACAAAAAATAGTTTCCAGTTCATTTGTAGTTCAAACTTATAATCTAATGTATTGTTCAAGTTTTGTTACAACACTATAACAAGAAACAAAAAAGAATTTATTTTTCATATTTATGCACCATAATAAAAAATAAAAGTAATTTACCTCTTTCATATTTATGCACTAAAACCAAAAACAATTAAGTGTGTAATCTTCATTCTAATTTAACAAATTGTACAATTTTAATCCTTATACAATATTGATAACTGAAAGTATATAATAATAATAAACTATACTTATATCATTTGATTATATTTTGACATAAAAATATGGAATATATTATGCAAATTAGTTGCTTGAGATTTGAATAAACATATCTCAAAAACTTGGAAATATTTGACAAAAAAAGAAAAAAATTTACACTTGATCAAATATAGAATTTACATTCTCTAAGTTCATTTTTTGTGTGTAATCTTCATCAATGACACTAAGCTCTTCCTATAATGCTTTTTGTTTTGTTGAGTTACGTTTTTGGGAAATAAATTCTTGCCATTTTTTTTTTTGTTAAAAGTCCCAATATCAATTAATTATATTGGGAGTTTGACGCTTGTAGATATGACCTTAAATATTCTTCTCCCAGCTAGTGACCAATTATTGGGTTTGAGTTCTCTCTTGTAATGCAGAGCTTGGTCCATGTTTTATTGCATCTTAACTAATGTTAATTTTAGGATCTCATGATTATTATATGAGGAAAATCTAATAAAGTTCCACTCAAAATAGGTACAGTCATATTCTACTAGAAATACATTTTAGAATTTTGATTTTAGCAAAATTATTGAGTTAAAAGGAAAATCTAAACAATCTTTTGTTCCACTATAGGACTTCTTATTATAGCAGCTACTACTACGACCATTCTCAGTATTTCTTTATGATGTTGCTATTATTACAGAAAAAATGGGGATTTTGGAACAACAAGATAATTCTATTCCAATAAGATAATGTTAAACAAATTGAAAAGATAGAGGCATTAATTTAAAATTTTGAATCTAAATAAATACAAAAATGTCAAAAGCAAGCTTAAAAAAAATTCAAACATCAATGTAAAAATTAAATAAAGAGAGCAAAACAAGTTTGAATATCTAATTGATTGAAAAAATAATCAACTTAAAGTAACAAAAAACATGAATTCTACTTCTAAACCTTGCTCCTTCTTGTTGCTGTTCTTCTTCATAATGGCGAAAGGCAAAAGAAATGAGAGATAGCTCTCAAAAATTTAGTTGCTTGGGTAGTTTTTGGACATTTTTGAAATGACAAAAAGACATTTATATAGAGAGTAAAAATGAAATATGAAAAGATAAAATGTAAACTCTAAAAATTTATAGGATATTTTTGAACAAAGAAATTAAAAATGATGTCATGCAGTGTAATTTTCTAAAAGAAGGATAATAAGTAAAATACATATTATAGATACTATAGTTGTCCCTTTGATCCAAACAGAAGGAAGAAAAGCTGAAAAAATATGCTTATTTTCATATAATGGGCTTAAAAAACTTTTTGAACCCAATAGATGTTAGAGATTTCTCGATGAGAGTCTTCACACCTTTCTATCCCAGTCTTTAGAGCGGCGACTCTTTTTTCTAGATTTAGGCCCATGGTTCCCAAGGACCAAACCTTAAGTAGTATCAAAGTTGTAAATAGTGGAAGCCATACTCAAGGCTCACACACACATATATTATATTTGATGAAAAAAATAATTCTTTCTCCTCTCAGCCTTTTTCTCTTCAATTTCATTCTCACCCAAAAAGAAAAAAAAACTAGTCTCCATTCTCTATACTATAATTTGATGCATATTATGTAACACCCTAATACCCTATCTATGTATAATATATACACATGGTATATATAAAACACGTGTATACAGTACTGGAATGTCACAGTTCAACCTTACTAAAAATTTATATAACTTTAATGTACCTTAATAAATAAATAAAAATATTTATTAGTAATTTATATTCTAAAAATATAAAATTTAGTGAAAAATCTCTGAAAAAAATTTGCTAACGTTTTGTTTGTATTTTGAACATCCCCAAAAATTCATGTTTCTCAACTTGCATAAAATACACTCCCAAATATTTATTCATTACATCAACTTTTCCCAAAAAGCCTAATGGCTCAATTTAACCAATATTTCACAAACATTTATATATCAACACATATATAAACTATATCTCACAAATGCAACATAAAACCCGTAAACCCTTTCTAGTTTTCATCATGTACACATTTATAAATACAAAATATATACCCCCATAAAATTTCTTAAATTACAAAATATATATAGAATGCAGAATGCTCTGGTCCGTGGCAGCTCGGTAAGCTCCAAAAGCAAACATTCACAGTCTAGACCCGACTAGGTCTAGTGGTGCTCTCCAGATCCTCCGTATAAATAATGTTAATAATTACATTATGTAAAATTTAGATTTTGAAAGAGATTTCCATAATTATGGAAGTGAATTGTTTTAATGTTATATTGATGTATTATTGATGATTTTATAGTTGAATGATGGTAATGAGTTTGAGATGTTGAAGTTTCAATAAGGTAGTAATGGTGAAAATAGTGTTTTGGTGGAATTCTTAGTGGAATTGATGTAAATGCTATTTGAATGGTTAAAGTAAATTAAAATGGATTGTTGATGTTAAATTTGAACTTATAATGTGGTTTAGGGTTATGTAAAGGAAAGTTACAAAATTAAAGAGAGGAAGGGCAATTGGTGAAGTAAGACTTGGGAGGTGTATTGGTATAATTGAGGTTAGTATATACTTTAATGATTATGTTTAAATTGTATTTGAGTTGGCATAACACATTGTGTCTTTGTGAATGTGTTATGCCACTTTGATATTTGTTTTGATAAGATATGGTATTGTACCATTTAAAAGTAAGTGAAAATCATGGAATATGAATTTTAAGCCATTATATTATGGCTGAAGTAATTGTTATGTGCATTTGTATAAAATGTACATTATGTTAAATGTGATATGAGAATGTGGATAATAAAATAGAATAAGAAAATAGGCCACATTGTGTTTGTGACTAAGTAATCTATCTAATTTTAATGAAAAAAATATAGAAAGTAATTAAGGGATATAGAAAATATAAGGAATTATAGAAAAAGGGTAAATATCATAAAAATTGATAAATATGATAACAAGATGGAAAATGTGAAATGTTATCGAGGATATGAGAAATAGTTAAGAAATAACTAGAAATGAGATAGCCCAAGACAATATATTTGGAACTAGACCATTATATAAGGACTTTTGGGCCCAATGTGTGTATTTGTGATATGTTTATATATATATATATATGATAAATTGTACGGTGAATAGATGAATGGTATAAAAATGTATAACTGATAATGTAAGTAGATGAAATATGTAACATAGAAGAGGTAAACGAGAGATATGCTATTCTAATAGTATGATAAGTGATTACATATGTTTATAAGGAATAATTTGAAAATAATGATGAAAGAGATATGCATATGTATATACATGAGGAATATAATGCGAAATAAGAATGTGTGTGTATAATATTTATTATTTATATATATGTATCACTAAGCTGTAAAACTTATGGCAATTGTATGAATCGCGCAGGTGAGAATTGTTGATCAGAGGGATCCTAGTGATGGGTGATATTTGGAGATCGGAGAGCCATAAGACCAATGGTGCCGATTGCATTCATATATACTTATGCTACGTGTTATATATTTTGGGTTATTTTTGAATGTGTTAGGCACATTAGATAAAGTTTATGTATGTAATTCTTTTAAACGGGGTTGTGAAAATTAAATGTACTTATTGAATATGTAAATTTATAAAATAATGAGTTTTGAGTGATTTGTTTTAGATAATTGGAGATTTATTGGTAGGTGAATAAATATGAATTTTGGAAGTGAAAAATTTTCATGCAGGTTGTGTTTGTTGAGCTTTGGATTTTATTGTAATTACAGATAAAACTCTAGCGAATTTTTCTCAGAGAATTTTCCTATAAAAGTTTTTGAGAATACTGGAAAAAATTGCTAATAATATATAAATTAAATTTCTAAAAGTGTAACTATGTAGATAAATGAAAGTATGAATTTTTCACATGCAATTCTAGTGACACTCTTATATTCTATATATGTACTTTATATATATGAGATATATATTGTACGTATATAGGGTATAAGGGTGTTACATATTACAAGAATAGAAACCATAAATAAAAGTAAACCCTAACATCTCCATCTTTATTTCAACCTAGAATTGCGAGAATTCAAGGAAGCAATAAAGTTATTGTAAAGGGAAGGAGCCAAAAACAAATCCAAGGAGAGATTTAAAGCAAACTCCTATTTATAGGTTTGTACACTTAAGGCTTCCTCGTGTATCAACTAAAATGATGAGTTTCCCCAAATGTTTGAGGGTGATACTTCAATTGCAATCCGAGGAGACTCTAAGATGTTAAGGAGATAAAAGTATGTCACCTCTTAACCTAATATCTACTATCGGGGTTAAACGAATGCTTCAAAAGGATTGTTAAGAGTACTTACCCCATATTCAAGATATCGGTATATCTCTTCCTTATCTCGCAGATATTCCAATTTTATGAGAGCTTCCTAATATGTTTCTAGAAGATTTGTTAGGGTTATCTCCTGAATGAGAAATTGAGTATATTATAGAATGTTACCTAGAACTCCCAAATTTGTTCCACCTTATCACATGAAACATGCATAACTAAAAGAACAAAAGGCATAGTTACAAGACCTCCTTAATAAAAGGGTATATCCGACCAAATAGTTCATCTAGTGAAACTCCAATCTTCTAAATAAACTTGCACTTTTAATTTTTAAAATTAAATTTATCTTAATGTTTAAGTATTAAAAAATTTCGGAGAATTTCACAAAAGAAGAATTTCGCGGGGCTATTTTCTACATGCATCCTGACAAAGCCTGAGCCCAAATGGGCTCCATCTAGCATTTTATCAAACATTTTTGCATCTGGTAGGGGACAATGTAGTCAAGAATCTGTGACTTGACTAATAAATTTTATTTCTTAATGATTTGTTCTATGTTTTTCTTTAAAAAAAGGTATTAAAAATTTTCAAACATTTTGATCTTTTAAAATTCTTCAAAAGTTTTATAATTTTAATTAAGGTTATATATATAATTAAAATTACTAATTTGTAAATTATAATTTTATATGGCTTTATGTAGGTCAAACATAAAATTAATAATAAGATTCATTAGAAAATAATTGAGCTAACTCATATATTGATAAGATATGACACAATTATATAAGAGGTAATGAGTCATACTGTGCTGTTACTTTTTAAATTTTAGTATGACTTAATATGGTATGACTAATATTTTGGATCAGCAAAATATGGTACAGAAAAGTCAAAAGTAAGATAAACTTGGGCTAGATCGGTGCAATATGAACTAATTGCTTTCTTATTAGAGAAAATTACACCATATACTACTTTTGAAGTTCTATTTCCATTTTTACTGCTCTAACTTTTTTTTTTCATTTTTAACTTTTTCATCTTTTTATTTGTATCATTTTTTATCTTTTGTGTTTACAATAATACGGTGTTATTTTACATTATTGCCATTTTGGCTCCCTTTCAGAGTTTCTCTCTTTCAACTATATATGTTCTCATTATATGGTTTACATTTGCCATTGTAAGACAATTTTCTTTAATAGTTGAATTTAATATTTTAGTTTCAGTTGGTACTCACTTTAAGGGCTTAAATATCCATCAGAGATAGTTCATGGAAAAAAGAGATAAAATTAGCATTGAGGAATTGCATTGCTTGTTTATTATTATTATTATTATTATTATTATTATTATTATTATTATTATTATTATTATTATTATGTTTTAAAATTTTTATTTAATAAATTTATTTGGTTGTTTTTTTTCACTTTATATTGTTTGTGTTTTTTTATTTTATACTTTTTTTTATCAAATGAAATCAATATAATAACTTTTTATATAAATGACCTTTATAAATTATAAATTCACAAGTATTTTAGTATGAATAAAAAATATTTTTAAACAAAATAAAAAATTATACAAAATTTTAAATTTATAAATATATATAAAAATTTTGTAAAAGATTACACTAAAATAATTTAACAAAATATTTTATACCTATATATATAATTTAAAATGAATATTTTAAAAGAATAACAATACATTTAAGTCTATGCTCCATATACCTTCGTAAACTGAGTTATTATAATTGCATATTAATATTATTTTTTAAAAGAAAATAGATATATATAGTTATAGTTAGTATATACTTATATATACTAAAATATAACAGCAGCATAATAATATTTTTCTCTAAGACAATAGGTATATATAGATATATGTTACATATACATTCATATACTAAGATATTACATTTGTATATTAATATTTTTTTAAAAGATAACAAATATATGTAGTTATAATTAGTATATACATAAATATAATAAGATATAACAACTGTATATTGATATTCTTTCTCCAAGACAATAAATATATGTAGATATATGCTACATATACTTTCATATACTAAGCTATTACAATTGCATGCATTCTGATATTTTTTTTTTGAAAAATAATATATATATAGCTATAATTATCATATACCTACAAATACTAAAATATAAGAGTTGCACATTGATATTCTTTCTTAAAGATAATAAGTATATGGAGGTATATGCTACATAAACCTTCATAAACAATAAATATATGTGGGTATATATTATATATATTTTAATTAAAAAAAATGATATTTTTATAAATGTAGACTCCGTGTATATATGGTACACATTGATATATGTAGGTATATATAAAAGTGTGTATAAAATATAATTTAAAAATAATTAACATCAAATAATATAAAAATAACATAAATTAATTAAAAAACATACTGCACAATAAAATATTTAAAATACTAAAAAATAATTAATATTAACTTTTTACATATTAAAAATATTTTAAAATAATTTATATAGTATATGTTAAAATTATTTTAAAAAATATAACTTAAATAAAATATATAAATAAAAATAAAAATTTAAAATTTTATTTTTAAAATAAGAGTATATGTGAATATATATGAGTACGTATTATATATAAGTAGAAATTTAATATAAAATTTTTAATTTAATATTGTAAAATTTTATTTTGAAATAAAAAAATGAAAAAATCATAAAAGAAAAATGGCTACTGCTACATGTTCTATGGAGTGTTAGGCTACAAGTACGTTTTATAAGAATCAAACAGTGACCCAACTTATTTATAAGCAAACGTGTAATTCTTTTAACGTATTTTTATAAAAAAAATTATAAATATAGTATTTTTAAAATTTAAAAAAATTATATTATTTTTAAAAATAATTCTTTTTTAAGGTAATTTTGTAAATATCTCTTCTTATTACTCATTTAAAAAAAAAAAAACTCTTTCCCCTCTCAATATTTTTTTTAAACTCATTCTCTACCCTCAATTTTATCGGCAATAAAGTTGAGGGAAAGGCAAGGAGCCAAAAGCAAATCCAAGGGGAGACTGAAAGCTGCCATCCATTTTCAGGTTTGTGCACTGAATTATCAACTGTAATTACGAGTTTCCTTATGTTTGACTGGCGAAATTTATAGATTTGAGCACCTGGATAATGAATTGGAAATTATATCTCACTTTGTATGAATTTGTTGCTGGTTAAATTAATTCGAATCTTGTGTAGCTGCCGTTTGAATTCATTTTTTAGCAAGCATAAGGATGAGTGGCTAAAATCACATTGTGCTAATCAGGTGTGAAATGAATTTAGAATAATAAATAGATAGTATCGTCTGTGTGTGCAAGGTGTGGCTATCTGTGTGTGTGCTGGACTGTCTTTCTACACTTGAATAAAGGGTAAATTGTTGATTTTTCTGTGGATGAAACAGTGTAGGAAATGAGTGATGGAGAATGTAGATTCTGTCATTAAATAAGATAATGTGCACCCATGATTCATTGCAGGACGCTTGTTTGTGCAGGTATTCAACTTAATATGAGATAATGTGCACCCACGATTCATTGTGGGACGCTTGATTATGCAGGTATTCAACTTAATATGAAATGATTGAGAAATAGTTAAAACGGTGTATTGGTGTTTATGGAATTAAGGTAATATGGATACAGAAAGGTAATATTTTATGGGTGGCGCCGCTCAATGAATCTCAAGCTAGTGATTTGGTGTTTATGGAATTAAGCCTGCATTCAGGCATATTAAAGTTGAATTCAGCTCAGAGTTAACGATATGGTGTTCTTATGACCAAAGTCTGTGATCACATGTTAAAAACCAGTGAGCCGGTGTTATCAGAAAACAAAAAGTTAAAATATAAATGGAAAAAACAACAAATACAACAAAAAGAATACCTAACTCACTAACAAAGAACTTGTGTGATTAATTCAGTTGTCTAGTACTATTTCTTCTTCATTGTTTGCTCGCTGTAATTTGCAGATGCTGGTTCTGTTATCATCTAGAGTTCTTTCTTTATTTTTGAAATGATTGTATATATTGTAGTGAGTACAACTTACTTGGTTGAGTTTAGATAAATGCGAATAATGCTGTGCTTGTGCAGGTTAAGGATGACTTGTGCAAATGCTGATGTTACTGCCTTATTCTGATCATAAATTGTTTTTAGACTACGATTGCGAGCACTGTGATGGTTGTATACATATGTTTATATATATTTATGTGTTGTCATAAGTGCAACACTAAGTAAGGCACTGTGTTTCTCATGCAATGAAGAGCAAACGATTGGGGTTAGTTGTTGACAGAAGGGAGCTTGGACGCTTTTGAGATTAGAATCATTCACATCTTTGGATTGGAGTTATGTAATGATGTGTACCTCATGTAATTGGGCCTTGGACATGTTTGGTGTTGTACATATATATGTTATGAATTGTAATAAAATATCTTAAATTTAGAGTTGCAAATGTAAAGTTGTAAGTTTCATCCTGTAATAAGACAATTTGTTTAATTTAATTTAAGAATATTATTGAAGGATATACTATGGATTATGTGATTTGATTGTGAAACTAATTGTTAAAATATATATATTGGTATGATCTCCCGTATGAATGTGAAATATTGAAATCACAGGTTATAAGAGTAAACATATATAACAGCAGACTAAATAGTGTTTGGCTGATAGGTACCCTAAGAAGACCAATGAGTACATTATTATAGAAAAGAAATTACCCTCACAGTATATAATCAAAAGATTAATTATTTATGCCAGTAATATAATAAGTCAGTAGCAATTAAAGTTAATGGAATTCTTCCTTGTAATATTTAATTAAACTCTAATTGTAATTCTGTTGATGAGGGTGTTACATTTAGTGATATCATAACCCGGCTTGGGCGGTTCTGAATTTAGGTTATGAATTACCATGAATATATGTATTGTATGCTTTGTGATGCTAATTAGAGTTATTCTTTTTGTTTGCAGAGGGCATCAGGAATAGAAATAGAAGCAAACCCTAAAGCATCTCCACCTCTATATGAATCCAGGATGGCAAGAACTCAAGGAGGCAATAAAGTTGAGGGAAAGGCAAGGAACCAAAAGCAAATCCAAGGGGAGACTGAAAGCTGCCTCCCTTTTCCAGGTTTGTGCACTGAAGCTTCCTCATTTATCAACTGAAATTTTGAGTTTCCTCATGTTTGAGTGACGAAATTTATAGATTTGAGCACTGGGATAATGAATTGGAAATTGTATCTGACTTTGTATGAATTTGTTGCTGTTTGAATTCATTTTTTAGCAAGCTTAAGGTCAGTTTGGTCTTACTCTACACCACTAGGGCTCCACGAGAGTAGCCTGAGCACACTTAAGCCAACAATATGCCATATTTCCTTACTATGCTTTGTTTGCTGTAACTGTAGTGCTCCAATCATTTAATCCAACAAAGATACCATTAGTGTACCTGTTCCATTACCATTCTAAAGCAAGGAAGAATTAAGACGCGTTAAAACTGAGCATAGTTTAGTGATTAATTGAAGCCTCAAACATGAGAATATGAATTAATGTTGTGTGCTGATGGAATGTGGCTGCACGTGGCTGAGTAAATTTTTCTTCATATGCATGGATGAGAATAAAGTGCGTAATTCTATGATTGGATGAACCAATGTGCACCTGGAATTCTACTGTTGAATGGCTTAAATCACATTGTGCTAATCAGGTGTGAAATGAATTTAGAGTAATAAATAGATAGTATCGATTTGAAATGAATTTAAACAGTTGCTTTCTTACGCGTTGAAGAGCAAACAATTGGGGTTAGTTGTTGACAGAAGGGAGCTTGGCTGCTTTTGAGATTAGAATCATTCACATCTTTGGACTGGAGTTATGTAATGATGCATACCTCATGTAATTGGGTCATGGACATGTTTGGGGTTGCACATACATATGTTATGAATTGTAATAAAACACTTTAAATTTAGAGTTGCAAATATAAAGTTGTAAGTTCCATCTTGTAATAAGACAAATTTGTTTTATTTAATTTAAGACTATTACTGAAGGAACACTAGAGTATGCGACTTGTTTGTGATAATGTTAAAAACAATATATTTTGGAATAAGCTCCCGTATGATATATATAACAAACTAAATAGTGTTCGGCTGACGCATTACCTAAGAAGATCAATGAGTAGATTATTATGGAAAAAAAGGTTACCCTCAGAGTATATAAACAGAAGATTAATTATTTATGCAAGTAATATAATAAGTTGGTGACGATTAAAGTTAATGGAATTCTTCCTTGTAATATTTATTTAAACTCTTGTTACAATTTTGTTGAGGAAGGTGTTACATTTAGTGGTATCACAGTCCGGTTTAGGCGGTTCTAGATTTATGTGGGTTATGAATTACTATGTATATGTCTTGTATAATCTGTGACACTAAATAGGGTTATTCTTTTTGTTAACAGAGGGCATCAGATGTTGTTGAACTTGTAAAATTTAGAACTTGAATTTGCACCTGTTTTAACTTGAATTTGCTTGGACCCATTTGATCTAATTGGTTTGGTTTCATTTTGTTTGTGCACTTATAAAAAATGTGTTTATGTTGAACTGAAATGCTAGGAAAATTCTGCATGCGGGGTGGCTTTTCCTTTCTTCTTTGCTGTGAAAATTGATAGAATGAGCATGCTGTGTTTGATGTTTTTGTGGACGTCGAAATGGGACTATAATGGTGCTGTTGGCGAAACTGAATTTGTTGTGTGAGTATGTGATTTATGAGAATGCCTGGTTATTGCATTGCATTGTTAGAATTGGTGTGAGTTTGAATAAATTGTGACATGCAGCCTTAAACAACAAGGGAATTTGATGTACAATCTGAAGCCCGTGATGTGAGTTATCCCTAAAAGCGAAGGGGTGTACAACCTGGTGGCTGATGTATAATTTCTGGCTTTGCTAATTCTGGAGGTTGATTTGTGAAGTCTAGTGTCAATGCCGTTTCTGGTTTTGGTTTGACTTTTGGTATTGGTTGTTGCTCTGGTCTTATTTTAATTCGGGTACTGGTTGGTGTTTTGGTTTGTGCAATCCTGGTATAAAGAACAATGAGGGAAAAAGAAGAATTTGTTGTTGGAAATTTTTGTATTCAAAACGGAAACTCTTTTGTGCTTAAACTTTTAGCAATTTGAAGGAGTTTAGCTAGGTTCTTTTACTTTTTGATTATAACAAAATGCGAAAGGAAAGATTATATAGCCGTTATACTTGGTATGCATTTCCTTTCTGTGCGGATGGCTTGCCTGGTGGTGGCAGCAAAGAACGTGTGTATGTGTTTTAATGAGCATGCTGTGTCCCAATTGAAATGATTATGCATATCTGTTGGGTGCAGCAACTATGGGCAGACTTGCTTGGCCATGAATGGTGGTGTCATAAATTGTTGGTTGGGTAGGATAGGGTCAGGACTTATCAAATTTTACGTAACTAAAGGAAAGAAGAGAAACGATTGTTAGCACAAAACAAGGGCACTAAGAAACTGGTGTTGTGCTCCATTCAGGTGGGGGAATTTCCTACTTTATGTGTGTGATCCGATTGAGTCTGGTTCAGCCTCTCCTAAGGGGAAATTTGGTAATCAATCGAAACTCCATTCAGGGTTTAGTGCTGTGAGAGGTGGTTTAATACTGTCCTCAATGACATGTGTAGAAAAAAAATCTTCTGGTTTGTTTTTTTCGATTACTAATTAAATAGGGGATTTAACACGACTGCACAAATTGGTCTCATATTCAGAAACGAAAGCAGACCTGTGACCTGGCTCTATTATTTTGCTAGAATTAGTTGCAAATGTCTATACTTGCAATCTGCCAATTTGGTTCAGTTTTGGAACATGAAAAATGCTTTGATCTTTTCCCCATATTCTGAAGGTTTATTTGGGAAGTGTGTATGCCTGTGATTAACTATGTTGTTGTAGTCAAGAAGAAAAAGGGGAATATACAATCTGTTTGTCGAATTTGTATTTCATTTGCAACTGTTCTGAATGAAATTAAGTTGGGCTAAAAATATGTTGCGCAATGAATGAACAAAAGCTTGTCAAGCTTTATTGTATTGTTATTGTTTGTAACCGATTTAATTGTGTTGCCTTAGGAAATTCCTGTTAAAGATGTGGTGAATAATGGTCAATATAACTGAACTCTCCATTTGCACGATTTCCTTTCTAGTTGGTTCAGACAAAGCTGTATTTTTGCTGGTGAATGTGTGTGTTGGCTGATGCATATGTAGACCTTGACTTAGTTGTTTGTAATTGCAGGAACTGACTATATTGATGCTGTATTGTGTTTTAAAAAGAAATATTGAAGGGAGGTCGTAACTGATACTCAAAACTCTTCATTTTCTCTGACCCTAGGAATAGATAAAGTTCTCACCGCCAGTGGTGTCTCTTTCTGCATGGGTTCCTTCTGTTTGCTCAAGCTTCTCAGCATCTCCATTATCTGGTTGAATTGAGCTCCAAGCTGTAGTTGCTCCGAACGAAGTTGATAGTACGTTCACTAGCAGCCTGTTTTTTCTTCTGAAGAGCTTCAAATCTTAGGTTTAACATTACTTTGGAGCAATGTAAGTTTTTCTTGCTCTTCTAATTCCTCTGATCCTAGCTCTCCCATGGTGAGATTTCTATTTTTTTTTTCTAGTCATTTTACTCATTTTCTTAAAAAAAAAAATTTACCCAGCTCGTATTGCTATGATACAAGTTGTTATAGCTATTAGTAGATGAATATGAAATAGAGCTCAGAATGAATAGGATTAGAATTGGGGTAGAGTGAGAATAAGAATGGCAGAATGCTAGAATAGAATAGAAGGAGAAGAACAAAGAAGGTAGAATGTTCCGATTAGATTCATAATATGATATTCACATCCGCAATGCACATTCTTATAGCTACGATATAAAATTAGATAACAAAGTCTCTCCTTCTACACTGCCACATAAAATTTCTATTTTTCAATAATTATCATTAGTTTGTTGAGTTAATTTAGATTAATAAAAGAGGAACCATTTTATAGATTATCGAAATATCTATTAATTGTTGAATTAAGATATTTATTTTTTATTTTAAATTTGTTTTTATTAAAAAAAAAACGAAATCTAGATTTTAGTTTATAAAGATAATCATTAGTTACATTTAGTATTAAGTTTTATAGTTGGATTTGCTTGCAAAAAAAAAGAAAAAAGTTATAGAGTTGGATTTAAATAGGGAAATCATAGCAATTCTTTTTATTACTAACTTTATTCTTTCGTTATTTTATTTATTTATTTTTATTTTCATTTGTAAATTTATTGTCTATCAGTTAATTATAAAATGATAATTGATAATCATTTAGTTATTTATTTTTTAAATTTTATTTTTATTCAGAATACAATTTTTCTTTAGTAAATTATTTATCATTTTTTTTATTTATTAGATTTTAAAATTATTTTAAATCTTAAAAAATATATATTATCTGTAAAATATAAAACTAATTATTATCTTTTCAGTTATATTATCCTATTATCCTTTTTTTTTGTATTATTGTAGAAAAAATTTCTGAAGCTAATTAATTTCTCTTTAGGATATATTATTGTAACACCTTAAAGTTTATCTTAATTATTTTTCGTTTAAAAATTAGCACTTGTAATCTCTAAGTAAACATAAACGAAAAGTGTAATATTAAATTATTCTTTAATATAAAATTCATGAAATAAATAAAAATATAAGATATTAAAATATTTTAATGTAAATATTAATTTTAAAGGATTAAAAAAAGTCGTATTTTCAAATCCTAAAGATAAAAATACTATACAAATTAAAATATCAAAAACCAAGGATTAGGAAAAAAAAGTTTGATTTTTTATATAGGGATTATGTTGGTGTTTGATAAAACTTTTTGATTTAGTTGTTAAATTTTGTGGATCTCAATAGTTGAATTCAGCCGGTTTATTTTTTCTTTCTTTTTTTAACAATAAGGTCTTTAATTTGGAGTTTTTTTTTACTTATTTTAATAAAAATTAAATTATCATATTATAATAATATCTAAATAAAAAGAAAAATATTAATATTTATTCTCAATAGTTATTAAATATATAAACAACAACTAATAATAATTTTATTAAATATTCAACAACAGCGAGCAATTTCAAACAATAAGAATCAACGGAATCTACGTTGCTGATTTTTAATGATGTCGAAAATTAAAAATGTTAATTTTTAAACAATAATAATTAAAATAAATTTAAATGTGATATAGTAATTTACTCCCCTATTTATATTTGAAAATATGCTTTCTTCTATTTTATAGATTTCCTTAACAATTAGTACGGGGAGATAATTATGGTATTATGATATCTTTCCGTTGCATATTAAATATAAATATTAATAATTTTAAATTATGTAACATAAAAAAATTTGAGTTGACTTTTAATAGATGTTACTATAGATGGAAAAATAATAATAAAAAGATATGAGAGGACATAAAAAAAGAGGAAGGGTTTGGAAGAGTAAAGCAAAAAATGAGTTGAGTTTTTTTTTTTAATATTTATTTAGTTAGTTATGTGAAATTCAATTGAAAATTTCACATATTTCAATAAAATTTATTTAAATTATGTATGATTTTATAGAATTGAAATCTATAGAATGAAATGAAAATTCCTTTTAATGTTTTAATATCAAATTTTAAAAAAGATGAAATTTATTTATTTCAAATAGAATGTTAAATGCATAAGGCCTTTATAAATTTACTTTTTTTAAAAAAAAAATAATTAATTTAAAATTAATGTTGTAATTATTAAGAAAAAAGTTTTTTTTTTCTTGAGATTATGTGAACCAAATAAGAAAGAAATAAAATTTTGTTAAAGTAATTAAATATATATAATTGATTTGTATTACGGCAATACTAATTAGGAAAATATATAAATATAAGATTAAGAAAGTAATGAACTGTGAAAAGAAAAAAAATCTAAAAAAATCTAAGTCTTACTTTTCTTATGAGAGTCTTATTATGTAAATATAGTGAACTTAAATAATAAAATAGGAAATATGAGTGTTTAAATTTAAAAAAGAATGATTAATATGGCACTTTTTTTTTAAAAAAAAAAAGGCTGTTCTTAATTTAACATAAAAGTTTCTTATTCTATTTGGAAATACAATTTAATTATGGCATATTAATATATAAGATTATATGATCTAGAAATTAGGGCCATAAAGATAATCATTATCAATTGCAATGGCTACTAAACTATATATTCCTTATTTAAGACTAGAGAGGAAATTAAGGGCGGAAAATAATTAAAATAAAAGGAGTAAATTATTCCTCTGTATTCAATTTAATTAATTGTTAGGGAAAGATTTTAAAATATACTGAATCATTATCTTTATTAAATATATATTTTTTTCTCTCTCTATTTGTGTGTATAAATATATGTAGAAAATATAAATTCTAGTGTGCATTTGTTTAAATAGTGCTAGGAAGAATTAGAAAACAAAAGAAAGAAAAATGTGTTACATAGATTATAAATTTAAGATGGAATTATTAGAGGAGGAAAAGAGAATAGATTTAGAGAAAAGGGTATGTAATCATGGGTTTTTTATGATGGCTCCTAACAATTGGATTTCTAAAACCAAAACTTTACGTCGTCCTTTACGTCTCGATGATGGTGTTAACTCTGTTCTTGTCTCAATTGCACACTCTCCTACTGATAATTCTTTGAACATCACTATTCATCAAGTCCCTTTCTTACTCGATTTAGAGCGCCAAGCTATTGAGGTATTTTTATAATATTTATATTTTATTTTGTAATATATTTAAATTTGATATTATTTAAATGAAAAATTTTAATATGGATGGGATGTGCGACCCCATATGTAAATCCAACAAAAAAATAAATTGTCAATTGAATAATAATATAAAAAATGATTTTATTTAGTTTGTAGTTTTAAACTAAAAAATATTATTAGTCAGGTCTATATATAAGTATTTGTATTAATTGACAGAAGCAAGTGAAACGGATATTGAGACTAAATAATAAAGTGGAAGGATTTCATGAAAAGCATGAAGAAGCAAAAGAGAAGGATTTTGGTTTTCTGTTTCGATCAGCTTCTCTCTTTGAAGATGCTGTCAAGTCTATTCTCCTTTGCAACTGCTCGTAAGTTTTTTTTTTTTTTAATTTCTATTCATTCATTCATGTTTTTCAGATTTATTAAGTAAATAAATAAATAAAGAATATATACTAATGTGAAAAACAAATTGAATATATAGGTGGGGAAGGTCGCTGAAGATGGCTCAATCCCTTTGTGATATTCAATGTACACTTGCAAAAAAGAGATATGGAGCAGCAAATTACATAATAAATAGGAGGGGTAGAAGAAATAAACGTCCTAAAATAGATTGGGGAAGATCAAATTTTCCAAGTGCAAGAGAATTAGCCATTGTAAATGAAAATTACTTGAGGAAACACTGCAATCTTGGATTTAGGGCTGAAGTCATTATTAAACTTGCCATTCTTGTCGATTCTGGAAAACTTGATCTTGATAGTTTTGACGATCCTTCCTCTGCAATTGCTCATCAAGTAATTGAAAAGAACCTTTTGAAGATAAAAGGATTTGGTCCTTTTACCTGCGCCAATATGTTAATGTGTCTTGGATTTTACCATCAAATTCCAATCGATACTGAAACTATCCGCCTTGTAAGAGAGGTAAGTATTATTGGTTTATATTTTTTATTTGTTGAATAATTAAACAGATATATGGCCATTATTAATTTGTTTGTACATTTTGAAATTAATTAAGGTTCACGGTAGGAAAAATTGCAATAAAAAAACCATTGAAGAAGATGTCAAAGAAATTTATGATGGGTATCAGCCATATCAATGTTTGGCATACTGGTATTTTCAACTTCATTCGTTTAATTAGTTTAATTTTATAATATAATTAATGAATTAATAAATAAATGAATAAATTTGATTGTAGGTTTGACCTCTTGAAAGACTATGAGAGCAGATTGGGTAAGCTAAGTGAGTTGTCTCCATCTGACTACTACACCGTCTCCGGCGATGGGAAGATGCCTTTGCCTTTGTTGGATGATGAAGATGAAGAGGAAAGTCAAGATTCTAATTGATAAATGTTTGTTTTTGGAAATTTTTATTGCTTTTCTTTATATATATATATGAGAATTTTCGTTATTGGTTTCAGAATTACTTTGATTTATCCCCAGTATGAATTGAGATTTTAGGCAAATTTTGATTTGATTTAATAGTGGCAGTGAAGCTTGTTAAAGAGAAATAGTTTCTGTTTAATCTTACTTAACCATTTCATGAAAACCCAAATGATTTATTGGATTTCACATGAAATTGATAGAATGTTTTTTTCTTACTGGCTACAATGTGTTCATTTTATATTCACAAAGATACCTTAGGCCTCTAAGATCCAATGCTAAACATTATTGTTGTTATCTCTAATTCTGAATCTTATTTCAAAGGTGAACTTTCTAATAAAATAATGAAAATAAATAATAAATGCTCTTTTATTGACTTAGCTTCCCATTAAATTTTATTATAGGTGGTATAATATTTCTTTTTTCTTGCTTAGCAATTCAACATTTCTGGTTACACTTGCAAAGTTGCCATAATTAATTAATATTTTACTTTAGGATGCTATTTCATTTTTATTAGAACTCAATTTTACGAATAAAACTAAAAAACATTTACATTTGAATCAAATAGAAACTCAAAATTTTTCACTAAAAACAGAAATAAATTAAAAGAATTAATTTACTATTCGTAGACATATTAATTAGCTCTTTTTGATACTAGAAATCTTATTTACTTCAAAATTTGCCTCCAAACTTGATAGAAAAAAGAAAAAAAAATGAATTAAAATAATATATATATTAAATATATAAAAAGAATCTTTAAAATTTTGAGGGGGCCACCATAAGGTAATCCTGACCAGAAGAATTGTTTAAAATAAGTGAATTTATCCGGTTGAGGCATTCTTGATTGAGAAAAAATAATTCCCTCCATACAAAAAGAAAGTCGGAGTAGTGAAGAAGTAAAGGAGAGCTCTGCTTGGTTGTTGACAAAGAAAGAAATGGGAAAAAAGTTTTTTTTTTATTAAAAGAGAGCGCAACATGTACTTTGAGGAGCACAACACCATGGAGTCCCCGAAACTGCTATTCCCTCTCTCTATTACGCTATTTTTCTGGTCAAGCATGGGAGTATTGGGCGTAAAAGTGCTTCTCTTATCTTAAGATATTTCGAGTTGTGAGCTCAATATATAATTTAATTATTTTGATCCCTCACTTAACATAGTATACAAGGGCAGATGTTTTTTGCTAAAACATTAGGGGGAAAATGTATGAATTGAAATTTAAAAATACATAGTTTTAAATAATAAAAATATTTAAATTTTAAAATAATAAATATATTTTTAAAAATATAAAATTTAAAAATGTACATAAAATTTTAAATTTATAAATAATAAATATATTATAATAAATATATTTTAATCCAAGATGCACTGTCTTTTTTAGATATCAAAAAGAAAAAGGCAAGATGTATAAGTACTTTCTTATTCTAATCTTTCATCACTCCTTGCATGCCATGAAATCTCGTATTATACTCAAAGAAAAAACATATGTTTAAAATGCTCTTTTTATTGAGTTCCATCATATCTATATCTCTTTTCTTCATTATCAACTAGAAGAATATCAATAAGATATTTAATTGTAAATGATTATGCAAGTGAGATCTTAATATTTTTTCTCTATTTTTAATTTCATTTTTGTTTATTTTTTTATTCTTTTTTACATATGGGTATGATAGAGGATGATGAAAAGATTGTGGGTTGATGAAGAATGGCGGAGGAAGAACAATATGATCTATTTGGTTGATTTTCTCAGTTTCACTCTTTTTTAAGTTTTGAACCTTTTTTTATTTTTATTTAATTACTTTAAAATAGGAAAAATATAAAAACATAAAATATAAGCCCCACTAGTGTTATTTAATAAATGGAGAAGATGTATTTTTGTTCCTCGAGTTATAACGATGATATGAATTTGTTCTTAAATTAAATTTAAAGCAAAATAATTTTGGATGTTCTAAAAAGCTGATATTTTGACCCATTTGTTAACGGTAGAATTAATACTATTATTATTTTTAGGAGTGAGTACGGTCTAAAGTAATCCGAAAATTTAAATATCTTCGAAATCAAACCAAATGTCAGAGATTTCTAAAATATCATCTCTAAAATTGCTCCAAAACTATAAAAAAAAATCTCTGCGTTGTATTACTTCAATTTTTCAGTGATATCTGATTAAAAGTTTCAGATATTTAGATATTTAACTATATTTTTAAAATTTTTTAATAATAAATTAAAATCATTACATAATAAAATTATTACAAATACTCAATACTCAATATTCATAATAAAACAAAATAAAATCAAAATATTAATATCCATAATCAAAATGCCAATATCCATTATCCATAATTAAAATACCAACATCCATAATCCAAATGTCAATATTCAACATTAACTTATTATAAATTCTAAATAAAATAACTTAAATGCTTAAAAAAAAGATGGACAAGTTAAAATTTGCTAAACTCCAAATACTTTTTTAAACTATGCTCCTTGTAATTTAACAAAGAAAAGTATGATGATTGGCTCAAGTATTTTCAAAATAATAAAAAAATACTCTAATTTAAATAAAAATAATAAAAAATAAAATAAATAAACTTTTATCAAATCCAATAAATAATTTAGATTTCAATTTAATTTAATTTAAAAAATAATTTGTAAAATAATTTAATAATAACACCACTTATATTGAGTCTCATATTTTCACATTAAAGTTTGACACAACATGTAAAATAATATTAAATATAATATTTAATTTATATTTTATTAATTTAATAATATTGTCAAACATGTAAATCAATATTGATTAATAGACATTAAAAAATATATATAACTATTAATTATAATTATATTTATATTTACTTTATTTTTTAGTTAAATTAAGAAATTAGTATAAGTTAATTATCTATAATATTAAATGTTAAGTAATAAATAAATATAATAAAATATAATTTTATATTATTAATAATAAATCGATTTTTATTTCAGTTATTCAGTTCGGTACAGTTTGATTCTCGGTTCAAATGTAACATAATCTCTAAAATTACTCCATATTATAAAAATCGGTACAATTCTATTCGGAGAAAGTCAAAAGTCAATGGATCTTTTTGGTTCTGAATATTTTCGGTTTAGATATTCGGATTGGTTCGGAAATCACCCGATTCATGCTCAACCCTAATTATTTTATTTGCTAAACAATATTAATGAGACCCACATATATAATATAAAATATAAGAAAATATTAATTGAATCCACATATATAATATTAAACATAAAAATTTCTAATAAGTATTAAAAAATTCCAATTTTTTTAAATTTGTATCTATTTTTATTTTTATTCACTAATCATAATTTTTTTAAAAAATTTATCAATCTTTTAATTTGTATCTATTTTTACTTTTATTTACTAATCATATATTTTTTAAAATTTATCAATTTTTTAATTTGTATCTAATTTTTATTTTTATTGACTAATCTTATTATTTAAAATATATATACATATATATATATATATATATATATTGAAACTTTGGAAGGATCCATCCACTCAACTTGTCAATTTGCATATCCAACAATGCTTTTGTTCATAAATATCATTATATATAGAACATTATAAAAGACGAAATGAAGATCTAGAAAATGAAAAAATGAAAGAAAATCCACAAAATGAAAATTTGCAACTTTAATACATTTAATTCCTAACACAACTTACTAAGAAATCTAATACATAAGCAAAACTTAAATACTAAAGGGTTCATGGATACATTTTACAACTTAATCATCGATATATATGAGTGGGGATGGGGCTAGTCACTTCTCCCCCTATGGATATGCTGCAATGAATGAGCTCAGTGGCTTGGATCTATTGGCTTTGTTGGCGTTGGTTTGACATGGGTTTGAAGAATTGAAAATAGGGAGTTTTAGGGCTGTATCACAAACAAAAAGATTAATATACATATCAAATATTAACCGAGACTAAATAGAAGTAAAGGAGAGTTTTTTATAGTTGAAAGCAAGTGGAAAGGGGAAAATGATGTGGCACCATTTTATTTTTATTTTTATTTTTAGTTAGATTAATGGAAAAAATATGATCAAAACCATGAATTTCAAGTTAGAAAGTCCTTTCCCAACCAAGCTTGCCAGCTCTTTCGTCCACGTAGCTAGGCTCGGTTGCTTCCAAGCCTTAGTGGTATAATTTTGAGAGAAGATAATAATGGTTTCATATTAACTGATAAAAATTGAAGGTTGAGATTAGACCGAGAAAACTCGATATATTCTCGAAATTAAATAGGTTATTAACCCTATTTTATAAAATGCAGTTTTATAACTTAATTTGCTTCTTCTTTTAACTTGAATAATGCATTGTGTCTAAAATTCAATATAATTATAATTAATAGGATCGAATTAGGATTGATACAAATTGAATCAAACTATAATTCTGCAAGTCTATGAGCTATAATGTTTACTTTATAATTTATGAATTTATCTAATTATCTATTATTAGACTATTCAATTAACATTTGATAAATACAATCATAGTAGCCACTGCTCAGGCCACCTAGCTAGGAATAACCATAGCCACGGTTCAGTTAACTGGAATCGCCGGTTTCGGTTCATAATTTTCGTGAACCTTAACCTTAACCGGTAAGAGCCGGTTCAGTTAAGGTTCAGGCTCTTAAAAATCGATTCGGTTTCAATTCCGGTTCCAGTTTGAATCACTGGTTCAAATCAATTTTTTAAAAAAATTATATTTAAAAGAAAATACTATTATTGATACATGATAATATTTTTTATGAGATTAAACACCACTTATAAAATTAATAATATTATTTAAGTTAAATCAAATAATATTATTTATAAATATTTAATATTACAATTAAAGTATAAAAAAATTAAAAAAATATTTGAACATAATTATTAAAAATCAATTAATTATATAAATTATAATTATAAATATTTAATATTACATTTGAAATATTCAATAAATATAAATAATGTGCCTTACACTTGTCAATTTACTTCTTCTTCATCATCCAAAATATTAATATATTGTTGTGAAATTTACTCATCATCATTTATATTATAAAAATGACTAGAACTTATTATTTTAATATAAATTGATAATAATAATAATAATAATATTTTTTAACAATGATAACAATAATAATTACTAATAATAATAATAATAACTAAAAAACAATAAATATTACTAGCAATACTAATAAATAATAATAATAATAATAAAATAATAATTAACAATAAACAATAAATATTACTAACAATAATAACAAATAATAATAAGAATAAATAATAAATAATAAATATTATTACTAATAATAAATAACAGTAACAAATAATAATAAGAAAAATTTAAGAGAATAAAAATTAGAGAATTGATAGTTGAAAAATTTAGAGTTAAATTAGATAATTAAAATTTAATGATTGAAAGAAATTGTGTAAAAATTAGAAAATAAATTAAAAAGATAGTGTATTTATAAATTTTTTGAATTTTTTTATTTTCATAAAATATCCTTAAATTTTTTTTTTTAAATTTTTCGATTTTGAACCAGAACCGCCGGTTCAATTTCAGTTCAAATATTTTAAAACCTGAACCGAAATCTTAAAGGAAGGTTCTGATTCCAGTTCTGAACATTTAATTACGGTTACGGTTCGATTCATTAAACCGAATCAAAATTGCCGGTCTGGTTTAACGGTTCAACAGAACTGTGACTATGCTTAGCTAGGAATATATTTTTTTATATTTCTAATGGTCATTATTCAAACTATTCAGATAAGTATATTAACTCTAATACCATATTAAATTTTCAAACACATTTTTATATTTCTAATGGTCATTATTCGAACTATTGAGATAAAAATATTAACTCTAATATCATATTAAATTTTCTATTTAATATACAATTGAGATAGTTAATCCTAAAAGCTAGTTAATATATTTTTGAAAATGAACAATTCCAATCTACATTTTATTTTGCTAAAAAGAAAACAAAGCAATTAATAATTATTCACATCAATAGATTTTATAATAAATTATCAATGTATATATGCATCCTATAACTTAATTGACCTCTGCAAAAACAAACAGAAAATTCAAGATTGACAAAAATTTTAAAAAGAGAAATAAATAAATAAGAAGTTGGTTGGTTCAAATCTTGCAATGCCATGAACCAATTAATTTATACATTATTAGATTGGGGCAATGGAATTTCCTGTTATCTTCTTCTGATAGAAAATTGGGTTTGATTTGCTTCTCAACCTCAACTGCCCAGCTATAAACAGCCATGCCGACAACAGCAATTGCCATTCCAACTATATTTTTAATTGTAAGTTGTGAGTCAAAAAGTACCCAACCCAATATAAGCACACATACTGTTTTCTTATGTCCTAAAACTTGGAATGACACTGCTGAGAAACGTCCGATGCATAGATATTGACTCACATTGCAGAACACAGCCAATGAGCATGACAGCATTATGAAAAACTGCATCAATATTTACCAATCATATCAGAAACATAAAATTTTCAAGGGAATTATCCAAGCAAAAACTTATAATTAGCCAATACTTACAAATGCTGCAGGAGAATGTATAATCTGATACAAGTTTACCAGTGAGATAGTAATCAATGAATGGACCTGTTACTAGAAGAGATAGAGCTTGTATTGGTGCTGTCTTGCTTAGCAGTTCAAAAGAGCCTATTGAATATTTTTTCTGTAAGGAGCCAATGGACTGTTGCATAAAAGTAAATTAATTAACTCAATAACTGCGAGTTCAAACCATTGAAATATATCAAGTGTGAGAGGAATTCTACGCTGGAGATTAATGAAGAATATATAAGTTGAAAGAATCCATAAAACCAATGCTTTAAGATTTTGGATTGAAATATGATATCAAGTCAAAAAATATATTCCCTCGTCAAAATCCAAGTAATTGGACTCCCCGATACCAACAGAAACCTCTAAAGAAGCTAGAGCAAGGCCTAATTGAAAATGAAATGAATTGTTGATTGTGTTTACCCCTGGAAGAAGAACAACTTACAATTTGTTGTAAAGATGAAGACAAGACTGCAACCGAAGCAGAGAGAAAGCCTTTGGCATTAACTTTGACATCAGTGAGTACAGACACCAACACCCACAACTAACACCATCACTGCCACCTTCACTTCCCTTGAATAATGTTTCCCATGAAGAATCCATTCCATTACACAAACTACTGGAATCATACTTAACTTTGAAATCTACAGAAAAACAAAAAAAATCGTACAATTACTATAAATAACGGAATGAAAGAAAGAAAAATGATTACTTATTACCTGATAAAATCCAACAGAGTTAAGCATGAGGCTTAAGTTCATCCCTGTGATTGAAACATTTGCAACAACTGAGAACCAAACAAGTTCCCACAAAGGAATGTTCTTAGAGGCAGAATAACCGGCAGTGTTCGATACCAAGCCAACCAATGCAGTCACACAAAAGTGTAAGCCAGTCAAAGTTGTTGCTGCAAATTGAAAATCTTAATAAAGATGAACATAACAATGACACAGAAAACAAACAAGAATGAGAGAAAAAAAAGAAGAAAAAAAAGGCTCACCAAAGACGAGCAAAACCAGTAGGAGACATGAGTTGCTTGTTGGCCATTATGATTCCAATACAACTAATAATGTTCGTAGCCCAAGCTCCAATGTCTGATACAGATGAGGATTGTTTTTTCTCCTCCATTTTTTGTTCACTTTTTTTCTCAACTTTTCACAACAACAAAGATGAGATTTGTAATTAATCAGCTTTTGTTCACTGATTAATTACAAATGATCCACATGACAAGGCAAGGCAGGAAGATAATAATTAGTGTACAGGTATATATAGAATAAATTAGATCATGTGATATGGTTTGTCCATCGTCGTATTTATTAATTTTTGGCTTTATACTCCTTTCTTGCTGTCTTTATCAGCAAAGGCCATGTTACCTGCATGTAGCCATTTTAAGCGAGGATGGGATAATCTTTCACTTTTCTCAACTTTTAAGTTCCTTCACTTCTTTTACTGCTAATAAATATATACATATGCTTTGGCTTTGCTTCTTTATTATTATTATTATTATTATTATTATTTGACTTATTTACCTCCATGCATATAATTGTATTGAAGATGACTACAACCCCTTAAAATGTAACAATCCACAGCAGCCAGCCAATAAGGCACAGACAGACAGACAGACATATTGGTCTTAATTTATTACAACATACAAAGTTACAGGAAGGCATCCTTCTCCAGCAACTTCAATACTTCATGCTGGCTGTTTAGTTTTGCAACATCAATAGGTGTCTTCCCATCCAGGTTCTGAAGAGTACTGCAATTATATCATAATACAAATATTTTAAATTTACAACATAAAAATAATAATAATGTCATCACTAACATTTGCGATCAACTTACACAGCAGCTGCATTCTCTAGCAGAAGGGCCACACACTCTTTCCTTCCATAACCAGCTGCGTAATGAAGTGCAGTGTTCTTATTTTTATCCAATGCATCAACACTTGCTCCTGCCTCAACAAGGATTTGAGCACACTTCACCTGAAAACACACAATTTTAAAGACCATCTACTTACTCCCAAGCTACCAAAACAAAAAAAGAAAACAATTTATCTGCAAATTTATTAAACACTAAGAATTTGAAAAACTATTACTAATTCAGCTAATTACTCGATTAACTAAATTTATGAAGTCATTATCAATAAAAAAAACTCTTTTTATACATAAAAATATTTACTATAAACTTATATTTATTAATAACTATGTCATATATTTAAAAATTTCATTCCTTAATTGTCAATAACTTGCATATATATGTGTGTGTGTGTGTGTGTTTTAAAAAAGTTAAGATTATAAGTATGATTTGACAAAATAAGGTAGTATGATCATTAGTGATTCTTAAAAATAAAAATATTTTTTAATTTTCATAATATTTGCTCAATACTCTGTTAATTATTCACATTATCATGTTCTAAAAATGTGTGTATATTATCTAATTTTAAATTTATATACTTATATATTTTTAAAGAATACGCTTATATATACATTACATAAACATCAAGTTCAAGTTCGAACCTAAACCTATAAATCATATTCAATTTCGTTAATCTAATATCAGTTTGCTTAAGTTCGATTAACTTCCATTCAAAAATCAATAACCTGAACTGTGAACCTAAAAATTCAAATTTAGTTTGGACCGAACCCAAACTCATGCTTGATTAACCTATTTTTCAAATTCGATTCACGCAATTCAAGTTTAGTTTACCAATTCATAGGTTTTTTGTATACTCCTACCCGATGTGAAAAATTTGTCCACTTGTGTTTGGAACAAAGATTAAGGATTTGCTTCTTTTGCTGTTTTACCATTATTATGACTACTAATTGAATTAGTTTTTCTAAAATAAGGTGATTGATTATAAGTACAATGAGGGCATAATTGAAAATACAACAATAAATTTAGCTTCAAAAAGAAGTGGATAATTTTTTTTTTGTTAGTACTTGGTAGACAATAGCTAGTTGATTAGTAGTTGTATAAGAATCTAATTATTGTTTAAGGTGAACTATTAGCTGTAAGTCTTATAGGATTAAATAATTAGAGCTAGCTATGCTTTTTATATGTATAAAAACCTATTGTATTTGGAGTAATTAATAAACAAAAATGAATGAGAATTATTCTCTCTAATTGCATTAAAACTAACATGGTATCAGAGTCTAAAATCTATGTTAGATTTGTCAGTCTAATACAGTGAACAGTGAATGTTTTGGAGTAACAGAGAACGCAGGTGGTTCACAGTTAATGCACTGTTGGTGAGGTAGTTGCTTACCCTCAACCATCGTTTAGAAGTGCTCACCACCGACATAGTAAGGAAGCCCACGACAAGTTCATCCTATCGCCAGAGACCGATCACCAGACGCCGATGTACATGAGCTCACATGCCGGCGAAAGCTTCTGGAGTCACTGTTCACGCGCCCGCGAGTGAAGCATGTGCTCCGGCTTCCCGTAACCTTTTCTAGCCGGTTCTTCTTCCTATCTCATTTCCGGCCATTCCGATTCAGACCAGGTACCCTCCAATCAGATCCAATCATTTCCAATCTAAAACACATTGTTTTGTCACTGTTCACCATTCACTGTTCAAACTTTACCTAATGTTCACTGTCTAAACTGCCTACTGTGTCATTTTTTCCGTTTAAGACATCCTACTATCTATCAATTTGTCTTGAATTGGAAATTTGTCTTGAATAGAAAATATCAACGGTACTGTTATTTTCTATCTACTGTTGATTTTGATCACTATTGTCAAGCCTCTATTTACTAAAGGGATAAAATGGCATATGATAAAAAAAACCTAATCCTCTAATTACCGATAATCCCTCTTTACAAATTAGCCCTGTAAAACTTGATAAGATGAACTATCTTGCTTGGTCAAGATTTTGTCTATTGTTTATTAAAGCTAGGGGATTGCAGAGATTTATAACAGGAGAAAAAAGAAACCTGGATTAAATGATTCCTTATTTAGAGGGTGTTTCTCAAAACTGGAGCTTTTCAGCTTATTGTGAATAAGTGATTTTTAGATTATAATCAGATTAAAAATAAGCAGTTAAGCGTTTCTGTAAACTAGCTAATAATCAGCTGATAATCAGTTTATAATCAGTTAAGTGTTTCTGTAAAATCATCTTATAATCAGTTTTTAATTGTAGAAACTGTCAAAATGACCAAACTGTCCATGAGTTTATTTATTGTATAAAAATAATTTTTTAAATGTCAATTCAAAATTTATTTTGCAATAATAATAATAATAATAATAATAATAAAATTTAATAATAATAATAATAATAAAAAATTTCTTTGATGGGAACTAAAGTGTATAAGGTAGGCAAATTTGGAATATTGAATATTAGGTAGGGATAGTATGGTCTTTTACCTGGTCAAAACTGCTTAAAAAATAAGTGCTTAAAAAAAAAGTAGCAAAACCCAACTTTTAAAAAACTGATTAAAATCAGATTATAATCTACTATTTAAGTTTTCAGAAACACTTAAATAAACAACTTATAATCTAAAAACAGCTTATAAGCAGTTTTGACCAGCTTTTAAGTTTTGAGAAACACCCTCTTAATCAGTGGGATTCAGAAAATTCTCTTGTTATGTCATGGCTCATCAATTTCATGCAACCCATTATTGCAAAAACATATTTGCTGCTTGATATAGCTAAAAAGATTTGGAAAGTTGCTTCTCAAACTTACTCTCAAATGGGTAATGTTGCACAAAAATATGAACTTCAAAATAAAATTCAAGGAACGAAACAAAAAGATAAGACTATTTCAGAATATTTTTCAGAGTTAAAAGTGATTTGTGACAAGAACTTGATTACTTTCAGAATTTTCAAGCTAACTGCACTACAGATGTAGTTAATTTTCAAAAATTATTAGAGGAGGAGCGTATCTATGATTTTCTTGCAGGTTTAAACCTAGAATATGATCAAATTAGAGTTCAAGTACTTGGTTACTCCAAACATATGCATATGTACAGCAAGAAGAAAGCAGAAGTGCTATGTTGTGTACAACAACAGTTGAGAAAGCTGGATTAGCTGCCAAATCGGTTCATGAACACCCTAAAGAACATACTGAAAACCCTCGACAATGTGATTATTGTGGGAAACCACGCCATACAAGAGAAACTTGCTGGAAATTGCATGGCAAACCAAATAAAAGTCGTGGAGGTAAAAAGGGCAGTCCAGTAAAGACTCAAGCAAATTTGACTAAGGCAACAAATGGTGTAACCACCTCAAGCGACAATCTATCTAATGAAGAGGTTCAAAATTTAAAGCGATTTTTATCTCAGCTTAACACCAACTCAACTATCGATTCATCCAATCTTGTAACATCAAGTAATGACTCTTCCATTAACCATAATGCCCATTCATGAATTATAGATTCAAGAGCAAATAGACATATGTCAGGCTCTTTAAGAATATTTCAAACCTATTCCTCATGTCCAAAAGGAAATAATGTCAAAATAGCAGATGATTCTGTAACTCATGTATTGGGAACAGGTTCTATTAACTGTACTCCAAATATCAAATTATCTTTTGTCCTTTATGTGCCTCGTTTTTCCGTTAATCTTTTATCTGTCAGTTTAATTACTAAAACTCTTAATTATAAAATTGAGTTTTTTCCAAACCATTGTGTCTTTCATGATTTGCAAACAGGGAAGATGATTGGTAGTGGTAGACTGCAGGATGACCTATACATTTTGGATGGAAGTCTTAATTTTGATTCTGGTATAAATCACACATTTTTTGGCAGAAATAAGGATTTTAAATAGAAAATATTACAATTGCATAAGCAATTAGGGCATCCATCTTTTTTGTCATAGAAAAAAAATTCCCAAATGTGTCTCAAGGGATTTCATTTGACTCTTTGTTTTGTGATGCTTATGAATTTGCTAAGCATAAAAGAATTCATATCCTTTGAATAATAATAGAAGTACAATTCCTTTTATGACTATTCATTCTGATGTTTGGGGACCCACTCAAAATACTTCATTGACTGGTCATAAGTGGTTTGTTACTTTTATTGATTGTTGTACCAAAATAACTTGGATATACCTATTGAAGGCAAAAAGTGATGTATTTTCTTGCTTTCAATCTTTTCATAAGATGATCAGAACCCAATTTGATGCTAAAATTAAATTCTTTAGGACAGATAATGGAAAGGAATATATGGATGGGCTATTTCATAATTATCTAGAGTCCAAAGAGATAATACATCAAACTACTCGTTCTTACACTAGTGCTCAAAATGGTGTTGCCGAAAGAAAAAATAGACATATTTTAGAAGTGGCTCGAGCTCTCATGTTCACCATGAATCTCCCAAAACCTTATTAGAGAAATGCAATCCTAATAGTTGTTTATCTTATAAATAGGATACCTCTTAAAACACTCACTTTTAAAAGTCCTTTAGAGGTTTAGCAAGGAAAAAATTCTTACATTATTCCTCAAAAAATATTTGGGTGTGTTTGTTTTGTTCATATTAGAACAACAACAACAACAACTAAGTCTTAGTCCCAAACAAGTTGGGGTCGGCTGTATGGATCCTTAACAAAATAAGCTCAAAAGACACCAAAAAAGATACTCCAGCCTTAGGCCCCTTCCAAGACACGGATTTTACGTCTCCATTCAAGTCTGCCATTAATCAAATCCGCATCAAGATCTAAGGCACGTAAGTCTCTTGCTATCACCTCATTCCACACAGTTCTAGGTCTTCCACAACCTCTAGCTCCCTCAATCAACAAATTCTCACACTTACGGACCGCAGCATTAGGAGGTCTTCTTAAAACATGCCCATACCATCTAAGTCTTCATTCCCTCACCTTATCTCCGACATCTGCTACTTGGACTTTTTGTCGAATATGAACATTCTTAATTTTGTCCAGTCTGGTATGTCCACACATCAATCTTAGCATCATCATTTCTGCCACACTCATCTTATGCAAATGTTGTCCCGTTGGTGCCCAACACTAACTACCATAGAGCATCGCAGGTCTAACAACCGTCCTATAGAATTTACCTTTTACTTTCAGAGGTATTTTCTTATCACATATAACCTCAGTCGCACCCTTCCACTTCAACCACCCTACCTGTATTCCGTGAGTCACATCATCTATACGGCCATCATTCTGGAACACCGAATCCAAATATTTGAACTACTTGGTTTTAGGAACCAAAACTCCATCCAACTTAACCTCATGTTCCTGCTTCTTCCTTAGACTGAACTCACAGTGCATATATTCCGTTTTACTCCTACTTAACTTAAAACCCTTGTCCTCGAGGGTTTTTCTCCACACTTCCATCTTACGGTTTACACCAGCACTAGTCTCATCAATTAAAATAATGTCATCAGCAAACAACATACACCAAGGAACATCGTCTTGTATGCTTCTGGTTAGCTCGTCCATAACCAGGGTAATAAATATGGACTCATGGCCGAACCTTGATGCAATCCGGTAGTAATGGGGAAAGCCTCAGTGTCTCCACCAGGTGTTTTCATACTAGTGGATGCATTCTCATACATGTCCTTGATGATGTTGATATATTTGCCGCTGACTCCTTTCCTCTTCAAAACCCACCATAACACTTCTCTTTGTTCATATTAGAAATGTTGAAAAATTAGAACCTAGAGCTCTTAAATGTGAATTTGTTGGATATTCTTCTACTCAAAAGGGATATAAGTGCTACCACCCTCCCTCTAGGAAATACTTAGTTAGTATGGATGTCACTTTCAGAGAATTTGAGCCTTACCTCAATATCCTCTTCAGGGGGAGAATGAGAATGAAGAGGAAAATCCTAATTTGGTCACTCTTGATAAATTTATTTTTGAAGATCAGCCTATTCAAGGGAAGGATTCTATTCTAGGGAAGGAGATTTTAATTCAAAAAGAGAATGTTGGGCATTTAGATATACCTGATTTGAGAAGATATTCAAGGAAAAATAAAACAGAGAATGCCGTCATACAATCTGTACCACGTCAAGAGTCACTCCCACATCCTGAAAATTCTTTAGATTCTTCTAGTGAGTCCTCTCAACTTTTTCACTCATTTGATGATTTAGATCAGCCAATTGCCCATAGGAAAGGAGTTAGGTCATGTATTAAACATCCTATATCTAATTTTGTTTCATAAAACTCATTGTCTTCTTCCTATAGAGCTTTTGTCTTGTCGGTTGCTTCTGTATCTATTCCCAAGGATTAGAGAGGCTTTCAATGATTCCAAATGAAAGGAAGCAATGGTTGAAGAAATGGATGCTCTTACAAAGAATGAAACTTAAGAACTTGTCACTTCTCCTTTTGGAAGAAATTAGTTGGCTGTAAGTGGATATTTACTGTATAACACAAAGCCGATGGTTCTATCGAAAGATACAAGGCTAGACTTGTGGCTAAGGGATTTACTCAGACCTATGGAGTAGACTATTAGGAGACATTTGCTCGAGTTGCTAAAATAAATACCATCAAAATACCGTTGACTTGTGCAGCTCATCTTGATTGGGATTTGCATCAATTTGATGTAAAAAATGTTTTTCTTCATGAAGATTTGGAGGAAGAAGTGTATATGGAAATTCCTCTAAGTTTTAAGAGTAAAGAAACACAAGGAAATGTATGCAGACTTAAGAAGATTCTATATAGAGTAAAACAACTCCTAAAGCATGGTTTGACAGATTCAGTAAAGCCATGGTTTCCTTTGAATATCAACAGAGTGATGCCGATCACACCTTGTTCATTAAGCACTCTAAGGGCAAGATTACTCTACTTATTGTCTATGCTGATGATATTGTGGTAACTGGAGATAATAGAGAAGAAGTAGATTAACTAAAGAAGCTTCTGACCCAGGAATTCGAGATCAAAAACCTGAAAAAACTGCAATATTTCCTAGGAATTGAAGTGGCTAGATCAAAAAGGGGAATCTTTATCTCAAAAAGGAAATATATCTTGGATCTTCTACATGAAACAGGTATGTTGGGTTGTAAGCCAATAGATTCTCCTATTGAAAGAAATCATAAGCTACAGGCAGGAATAGGGACTTCAGTTGACATGAGAAAATATTAGAGATGGTTCGAAGATTAATTTATCTATCACACACTAGGCCAGACATAGCTTATGCAATTAGTGTGGTCAGCCAATATATGCATGATCCTCGTGAGCCTCATTTACAAGCAGTCTTCCGTATTCTGTGATATCTTAAGTCTGCTCCTGGAAAAGGTCTTCTTTTCTCCAAAAATGGTCACCTTCGAATTGAAGCCTTCACTGATGCAAAATGAGCTGGATCTCTTGATGATAGGAGATCAACCTCTAAGTACTGCACTCTTTTTGGTGGAAACTTAATTACTTGGAGGAGTAAAAAACAGAGCGTGGTCTCTCGATCAAGTGCAGAGACAAAATATAGAGTTATGACACAAGGTATTTGTGAATTACTATGGCTGCGAAAGTTACTAAAGGAATTAAAATTGTTTAGTGAAGACAATTTGTCCATGTTTTGTGACAATAAGGCTGCCATCAGCATAGCTCATAACCCAGTTCAACATGACCGCACAAAACACATTGAAATAGGCCGACATTTCATAAAAGAAAAATTGATTGATGGTTCTCTAAGTCTATTTCATGTATCATCGAACGAACAACTTGATGACGTATTTACAAAAGGATTAAGCAACAGAAATTTTCACATTTTAATTTGCAAGTTGGGCATGTATGATATTTTTGCACCAACTTGAGGGGGAGTATTGGCAGACAATAGCTAGTTGATTAGTAGTTGTATAAGAATCTAATTATTGTACAAGGTAAACTATTAGCTATAAGACTTAGTGAGCTAGCTGTAGGATTAAATAACTAGAGTTAACTATGCTTTTTTTTGTGTATAAAAACCTACTGTATTTGGAGTAATTAATAAACAGAAATGAATGAGAATTATTCTTTCTAATTGCATTAAAACTAACATTTTTAACATCCTCAAAGGAAAAGTAGAGAATTATCTATAGGCAAACAGCAATAATATAATAAAAGTTTCTCTCATTTTTCACCTGAGGTACAATTGACACTAACTTTTGAAGTTTTGGTACAACTTAAGTTCCAACTAGGAATTGGACTAAAATGGCATATTCTTGTTTGTTTAGTAATTCATCTGAAGGTCCATAGAAGTTTTATCATCAACCAACTTCAAGCTACAAGTTCAATATTCCACTAATATATCTATTGAATTGTCCCAAATGCTTCACCGCTCCCCAACCATGGCCAAAAAAATAAAATAAAATCCCAAATGCACACATGTACACAAGAAAAGAATGCCAATGTTGACAAATTATCATACCTCTCCATATCCACAAGCAAAATGCAAAGCTGTTCTTCCCTCTGAATCTTCTTCATCCTTGTCAGCACTAGATGCCAATGCATTTTTCAAACCCTAATTGATAAACAAAGAGAACTTTATACACTCTTTACAAAGCATAACTTCAATTAATTGAAATTAGATAGTTATTTCTTAACATAAAGAAATAATAAATATAAACGACCAAAACTTTTCATAAAATGTTGTTAAGAATACAACAATGATATTTACCCTAGCACGACAACGAATGCATGTCTAGACACCTCGGCACATTCCTTTAAGTGGAGTGCCAAACACAACACCTTGGGATCATGCAAGGTCCTTTTTTTTCAAAAAATAAAAAAACTTAAAGAAGTTTGTTGCTCAAGTTTGAAGGGTTTTACTTTATACCTTTTTGTATTTCTTCTAAGATAATTATTTCTCTAATTCTAGTCCTATTAGTATTAATTAAAAAAGGAATAGGATAAGAATCCTAGAGAAAATAGGATTAATTAAAAAAATCATATTATAAATATATATTTATTAATGCCCTGCTTCACTCCATAGTACCTTTATGGCTAGAATTGACATGGTTCAAAACCATACAATTAAAAATGAAACCATTCTTGAAGGTCAAAAATTTTGATTTACTCAAACCCCAGTGCTTATTGTATATTTTTATAAATGCACACCTTAAAATCCCCCTTAAAAGTGCTTTTATATCTTGTGTCGTGCACTTAGTACCTATAACCATGTGTTCCATCATGCAAACCCAAGCACCACACAATAAATAGCTTGAGTCCAGTAAAATATGACAACACCAACAACTTCACAGGAAAATTACAACCTCTTTTTCCCCCCTTAATTGCATATTGCTTATAGTCACAAATTAAAACTTAGAATCAATTCAAGCAAGATAGATTAATGCAAATGGGCAGCAAGTTCTATAAAAATTAAGAAGAAAAAAAAAGAATTTGCGCCCAAGAAAAATTTTAAAAAATAACATAAAATCATGTAGAAAAATATTATTCCAGAGGCTCCGGAAAAGGAAAATAACAAGTGAGAGAAGAAAGAATAATAAAGGAGAAAGGGGTTGGGGGCAGTGATAATGTTGAGCTAAATTTGGAAAAAGGAAAGTCTAGTTCATCACCATTAGATTATATGCAAAACTACAAATAGAAAAGCTAGTTCATGACAGGAATTAGTCAATCTCATTCTTAAATCAAAAGAAAAAGCAAGAACAAGGATGATAAGAGTTGAATTGAGTGTAGAAAAGCAACATCAGCTCATGTCAACCAAATCTCAAGAATTAGTCAATCTTATTCCGAAATCACAGGAACCAAAAAAAAAATAAAGCAAGAAATGAACTATACTTTACCTCAACATCACCAACACTAGCACAGTGATGAACAATCGATTCATCCTCCTTTCCCACTTCTTCTGCTTCATCCTCTCCTGGATTTTCTACAGAAGTTGCCCCTTCTCCCACCGCAAGACCCATTGCTTCGCCCAACTTTTGTAAAACCTCTTTGTCATTCCAATACCTGCGCAAGTATTATGTTCGTTCAATAATTTGATAAATAAATATGCAGGAAATTATCTTAGCACTCTTAAACTTTGGAGTTATTAGAAAATTAACCTCATACTTTAAAAAGCTACAGTGTCTACCTTAATCTTAGTTAGCTTTCAATACTCACCATAAACAAATTTCCAATATAAAATTTCTCTCAATCCATCTTTTGTTTGATAAATTGATTAAGAGTTTCAAATAGCCATAGAATAAAGGAAAATGCTATTTGTACCAACATATTGTACTGCCTCCTGCGATAATATTTTATTTATCACAAACCTTTTCAAATGTGTTTTGCTTCCTTGTACAAGCAACATGTACCAATATAATAAGTTGCACAAAAAGTGTTCATACAAATGGTAGTTATTGAAATAAATTTTAATTGGGACCATTTTATACAGAATAGTCAAGTTCTATGTGAGAAATTTCACAGAAAGGTTGAATCTTTTCAACTGTAATTCAAGGACCAATTATTGTTGTTTATAGAAATTGAACACAAAAACAATTTCTACTTAACGAGTAACTTAAAATCCTTATAATTAAGATTTCATGAACAAATGACTGATAATTGTAAAATGAAAATCTAATGAGGATATCAATTGCAATATTTTATTAAGTTCATGATTGACATTGTAATATTTTGAAGTACAATGTTCAATTTGTAATACAGCCCTTAACCAAACCTTAGTGTCAGATGCTGTTCTCCCTTAAACATAACAAGTATGTTATCAGTAACGCCCACGTAGACCTAAAGGCATGTGTAAGTAGCAATTAATTCCCTACTGAGGTAATTTACAAGGATCTTTGCAATTCTAACAACCATGACCAAATTGCTTACAATTAAAGGTTTGTTGATAAAAATTGAATAAAGTCCTCATTAGGATATATGACCAACAACAACAACAACAACAACTAAGCCTTAAGCCCAAACAAGTTGGGGTCGCCTGTATGGATCCTCAACAAAATAAGCTCAAAAGACACCAAAAAAGATACTCCAGCCTTAGGCCCCTTCCAAGACACGGATTTTACGTCTCCATTCAAGTCTGTCATTAATCAAATCCGCATCAAGATCTAAGGCACGTAAGTCTCTTGCTATCACCTCATTCCACACAGTTCTAGGTCTTCCACGACCTCTAACCCCCTCAATCAACAAATTCTCACACTTACGGACCGCAGCATTAGGAGGTCTTCTTAAAACATGCCCATACCATCTAAGTCTTCCTTCCCTCACCTTATTTCCGACATCCGCTACTTGGACTTTTTGTCGAATATGAACATTCTTAATTTTGTCCAGTCTGGTATGTCCACACATCCATCTTAGCATCCTCATTTCTGCCACACTCATCTTATGCAAATGTTGTCCCGTTGGTGCCCAACACTCACTACCATAGAGCATCGCAGGTCTAACAACCGTCCTATATAATTTACCTTTCACTTTCAAAGGTATTTTCTTATCACATAGAACCCCAGTCGCACCCTTCCACTTCAACCACCCTACCTGTATTCTGTAAGCCACATCTTCATCTATACGGCCATCATTCTGGAACACCGAACCCAAATATTTGAACTGCTTGGTTTTATGAACCAAAACTCCATCCAACTTAACCTCATGTTCCTGTTTCTTTCTTAGACTGAACCCACAGTGCATATATTCCGTTTTACTCCTACTTAACTTAAAACCCTTGTCCTCGAGGGGTTTTTCTCCACACTTCCAACTTACGGTTTACACCAGCACTAGTCTCATCAATTAAAATAATGTCATCAGCAAACAACATACACCAAGGAACATCGTCTTGTATGCTTCTGGTTAGCTCGTTCATAACCAGGATAAATAAATATGGACTCATGGCCGAACCTTGATGCAATCCGGTAGTAATGGGGAAAGCCTCAGTGTCTCCACCAGGTGTTTTCACACTAGTGGATGCATTCTCATACATGTCCTTGATGATGTTGATATATTTGCCGCTGACTCCTTTCCTCTTCAAAACCCACTATAACACTTCTCTTGGTACTCTATCATAGGCTTTCTCCAAGTCAATAAATACCATGTGGAGATCTTTCTTCTTCTCTTGATACAATTCCATTAGTCTTCTTAGAAAAGAAATAGCCTCCATGGTAGATCTCCCTGGCATAAACCCAAACTGATTCTCCGAAACTCTTGTAAGCTTCCTCAATTTGTGTTCAATAATCCTTTCCCATAATTTCATAGTATGGCTCATAAGTTTGATACCCCGATAATTTGTACAGCATTGAATGTCTCTCTTATTTTTATATATAGGTACCAGGATACTCTTCCTCCAGGCATTCGGCATCTTACGTCCTTTCACAATAGCATTAAAGAGTTTAGTTAACCAGGCAACTCCTACCTCTCCAAGGTTCTTCCAAACCTCTATAGGAATACCATCCGGGCCACAAGCTTTACCAATTTTCATATACTTCAAGGCTTCTCTTACTTCACTATGCAAGATCCTCCTAGACCAGCTGATATAACCATTTGTTGCATGAAGACCTTGAAAATCTTGTTCATGTTCAAGGTTGAATAACTGCTCAAAATAAGCCTTCCACCTCTCCTTAATCTCAACATCTCCTGTCAACACCCGTTGATCTTCGTCCTTTATACATTTGACTTGCCTTAAATCTCTGCTTTTCCTTTCTCTCATCCTTGCAATCTTATAAATGCCCATTTCTCCCTTATTAGTACCTAACTTTTGATAAATCCCTTCTAAGGCTCTGCCACGAGCTACACTAACAGCCTTCTTTGCCTCTTTCTTAGCCCTCTTATATTCCTCAAAGGCCTCGCTATTAACCGCATTCGGTAACTTTTTATACCATTCCCTCTTAGCCTTAATAGCCTTTTGAACCTCCTCATCCCACCACCATGCATCGTGCGGTCAAGGCCCTGCCCCTTTAGAGATCCCAAGCAATTTACTACCTGCTTTCTTAATGCCACCTTCCATTTTTGTCCACAAGTCCTCTGCACTAGCCTCAAGGTTTCAAATGTCTTTCTTTAGTAACTCTTCCTTAAAGGTACCTTGAGTTAGGTCTTTCAAAAAGATAGATGACCAAAAAGATAAAAAAAACTTACGCAGATTTGTAATCGTGATCAATCATTTCCGTTCAATTAAATACACAACCTTTCGTAATTGTGTCAGTTATGGACAAAATAGCAGTGAAACGTGATATATTTAAGTGTAAGACCTCACAAAAAATAACTAATTTCTTTTTAAAAACCATCAAGTATTTTTGAACACTTAAATAAAGAGGCACAAAAAATGTGTCATCTCTTAGTATACTTATCTGATATTTTTTGAATAAAACATATGCTATGCAACCAATTGAGGAGTAATGGTGTGTCCTTTTATTATTTTTTATTACAATTAAAACCAATGTGAAACTGTACAATTAAGAAACAAAAGGGAGATTTATCAAAGTTCCAAATCAAAGCAAAGGTTTAGATTTTTATTTTCCATCACTAAACATAATTATGAGTGACCAGCCTGCAATTTAGCCCAAGATTCAATACCCAGTGGTGCAATTTATCCTAATTTTTGTCACATTTATGTAAGCAGGTTAAAATGTCATATTAATATCACGCTACTACAATCCAAACCTCATCATGGCTGCTGGACCACCATTCTCTATCTCTTCTAAAATAGGCTTTAAAGAAGGGTCTTCTTTGATTCGCGCCATCCGCTCCTCAATTTGATCTTTTTGTGATGGATTTGTCAAACTCTCAAGCATTTGGGACATTGATGGATCCTAAAGAAAGAAATACATAATTTCAATCTACCATTTAGATTCTTAAATAATGCATAAGCCAATAGAAAATAAATAAATACCAGGGATGTAAAATGTATTGGGTTTGGGAAGGGCCAATATCAACCCATTTTTAAAAAAAAATAAGAATTTAAAAAATAAACCAAAGCCCTTTAATTTTTCAAGTTTCATCTACTTGTCTGCTTCTCTTCAATTGCATGTTGTTCAGCTCCCAAACTTTCCAAATTAAAAACATTCAGGACTTGTTTGACAGAATAGAAAAATGAGATTCTACAACCACAGTTAAAAAAAAATTAAAAATTACACCTACTTTTCGTGACATCGTATTCTTAATAAACAGATTTTTTATAAAAAAATTTCACTAGTACAAAAAGAAAAAAATTGGTTATAACAAAAGAATAAAGGCTCAATAAACAAAACTAAATGATGAGTTCAGGGTCTCAGAAATGGGTTTTGCCAATTTTGCAGCATTAACACATATAAACTTGCAAGCAAACACACGCACATGCACAGCCCAAAAGAAAGCAGTTAAATGAAGCTAAAATTCAAATATACCTGCATCAATGCATTCCCAAGGCCTTCAGCCATAGTCATAAATTGAGGATTTTGCATAACTTGCTGCATGGTAGAATAATATTGTTGTGAATCAAACTGATGGATACTATCATCAGCACCTACACCCTGAAGAGTTTTGTGGAGTTGCTCCGCCATTTGATTAAATGAAGGATCTTTTGCTATTTGCTCAGCCAATTCCTTGATGCTTGGGTCCTACATATAAAAAATCATACTTGTTGAATCATATGACAAAAAATTGAAACCTAAAGTAAAAGGCACAACTATATGAAGGCCATTTAAGGAGGCTAGAGGCGTAGCTGTCGACTAGCCATCACCAGAATGAACCAAAACTGGATATTCATAAACAGATAGGATGTGAGAGCAACAAGAAAATAGGGGCCAGTTTGCCATTACTTGTGCAAAAAGATTTCGGACCAAGAATAAGGAACAAATCTCCTAACCAAATCAATGTACAACAGCTACTTGTCACTTGGTTTTTACGAATCTAAAATTGATTTATGACAAAGTTCATATTTGAAAATTTTTTAACCAAAATCAATTTTGGCCCCAACAAAAAAAAACTATTACCAAATGGCCCAAGAGAATTCTTCATTTCACTTCTTTTTTCTTCTAACACTGCAAATCCCTAAAACTCATTCTAGAAGAGCAAATGGAAACACTAGGAAGATCTCTTTAGTCTTCCATATGTAATTCTCCTGCCCCAACCCTTCCCTACTCCACCCTCTATTTTTTCAGTATAAATAGAGAATAACAAATAGCGTGACCAGGAAATTTGAGCAGAACTGCAGACAATCTTCCAAGATTTTCTCAAACACAACTTTCTCTTCAACTATTTTAAATCATAAAAACTCATTTCTATCTTCAAGTTTCAACCATTGAAACAAGATAGTCAAAAGCAAAAGAATAATAATAACACTTAAAATACAAATTTAAGCAGATTAATCGAATTGGCAGCCTTAATATGAGTTGCATATTAAAACATGATTTCGTTCCCAAATTGTTTCTATATTCAGAAATTACAACAAAAAAAATATTTTAGTCTGCAATTAAACTAGCAAGAATTGAAAGAAGAAAAAAACCATGAATGATATATTTTGTTTGTTAAAGTCACAAATAATATGAAATGAAATAACATACGTTAAGAAGTCCGCTCAAGGCTGAGAAATCAAAAGCATTGGGAGGAGCAAATCCAGCGGGCGGAGAAGTGGGAGATCTTCTTTGTCCAGACTGAGACTCCCCAGAAGACGTTTCTGTTTTCTCATCTGCGTTGATAAAGCAGATAAAACTCAGCTATCATATGCATCAACAAATAAATTGTTATTCAGAGAAAAAATTAGGAAAAAAAGCCTTACCAGAAGGAACATCTTTGTTGGAATTGGAAGCCATGGAAGCTAAGCTGAATCGAAGAGAGAAAACAGAGAATTTATTAATAAAATAAGAAAAAAAAAAGATAAATAAATCATCAATATACAATCGTTGGAAACCTGAGAGGATGGCAGTAAACAAGAAAGAAGAGACTTTTATTTGAGGATTAGATTCAAAACCCTATCGCTCTCTCGCTCTCTCTGTGTCTCTTTGCGATGTGTCTCCGTACTGTATATATATTAATAAAATTTTATTAATTAGTCTGATTTTATTTAACGAAGGAATTTTGCCAAAATTTGCATACAGCGAGGATAAAATGAGTTAGGCAGTGGGCCACTCAATCCTCATCTTCTTGTCTAAACGTATGGTTGAATCCTACGTATCCACTAAATACTAATTTCATCCAATCCAAAATAGCCCTATTTTACACTTCGTAGGGCCCATCACTTAAGAGTGGGCTTTTTCTCTTCATCAAGTGATCCATTTCCCTCCAAATCCTTTTTTTAAAGGGATATTTACGTAACTAACAAAAAAATATATATTTTTTTTAAAAATATTATAAAAATTAAAAATATTTATATTTTTATAAAAAAATTAAAATAAAATTTTAAAAATACCTTATTTTTAATATTTTCATAAAAAATTAAAGTAAAATTTTAAAAACATCTCATTCTTCACTAAAACATTTTTTTTTTCAAAAATACATTTTCTCTCACCAGAATTAATATTTTACTTCAATTTTTATTTTTTTTAAATTTTATTATTAAATAAAAATATTATAATAAAATAATAAAAATTAATATTTTAAATTATTTTTCATCATATCAAAATTATATTTTTTTATAAAAAATAAAATTTTAATTTTAATTATAAAAAATAAATAGCACTCGCAAAAAAAAGTAAAATATATAAAAATATATTGATAAAAATAGATAAATTTATTTTTTAAATAAATTTTATATATTATACATATAAAAAAATAAAAAATACATACAATTTCGTTATATAGATATATTATAAAATGTTGTATGTATGTTAGATTTTTATTATTTAAGTTGTGTATAGTTTATGAAAAAATTGTTAAATGTTATGTGGATGTTGCAAGAATAAAAAATTAAGTAAATTATTAAAAATATTATGCAGATGCGTTGTAGATGTTGTAGATATAATTTGTATTATTGAGTATGTATTTTATATATGTTATGTATATATTTATTTTTTTTGTGTATATATTAAAAATATGACATTAAAAAATTTAAATAAAAAATAAAATAAATAAAAATAAAAAATTACAAGATTTAAAAAAAGAAGAAGAAAAAAGAACTTCTCAAAAGTCAATTTTGAAAGAAAAAAAAAGCAAAATCCATATATCTAGGAAAAAAATCCCTTCGAGCCACGTATAATTACAAAGTAAGCGAGAAACTGACATATGCAGTGTAAATTTCTCTTTTTTAAAAGAAAATTATAGGTTTTATAGGCAATTTTCCACTTTAAGCCTTTATTTGGTTGGGAGTAAATGGGGGTAAAAGAGGAGAAAGTAAGTGTAATTTCATTTACTTTTTCTTATTTGGTATAATTAGTAGTAGGGTAAAGGAGAGTAAAATAAAGTAAATCTAATTTCTCAATTTTCTCTCTAATATCTAAAATATTTCTCTCCAAAATGGAGAGAAATGAGAGTAAATAGTTATATAAGTGAGTGAAATTACTTTTTTAACCTTTATTTTCTTCATCAAAATTAGAAAGAAAATTTAAATTGTTCTCCCTTTTATTTAATCAACCAAACAATAGAAAGTAAGTTAAAGTATATTTCTTTTACATTACCATCATTTCTTTCATTAAAGTAAATTTAATCTCTCCTCTAATCTACTCTCATCCGAACAAAGGCTAACTTTCCAACATGTCCCAATTTTATTTCATATTTTTTAATACTAGTTATGAAAGTCATGTAGGCCAAAGAAAGTCAAAAATTAAATGAATTTTTTTTAATTCAATTATTCAAATTGGTTGAGAGATATCTAAAATCTATGCTCCGTCATAATTTTAATTAGCATATATAAACACCAGCTATTTAGATGGCTTAACTAAAATCCCTTGGGCACTTATGCTAAAGAAGAATCGGCTAGAAAGAAAATTATAGAGAGGTGGTCTTCTTTTCTCAAAAGGTTTTTAGGATTTTTCTTAGGAAAATTCACTGTTTACGACAAATATGTATTCTGTTTTTCAAATCTATAGACCTAGCTTTTTTTTTTTTAAATTCTATACATGCATACCTTTTTTCATTTTTAAGTTTTTTCACAATGTTTTTTTTATCTTTTGTTTTTATGTTTATTTTTTATTTATAAATATTTTTTTATTGTTATATTCTCAATGGACACACAAAAAATGATCATATACACAATATATATAAAATACATACATAATAAACATAGACATATATACAATATACACAAAAATATTTATATAATATCTACAAAATTTAATTAATATTTTTTAACTTTATTTTGTTAAAATTTATATACACACAATACGCACATAGCATGCACAATAAATGCATAACATACACACAATATCTATATAACATATAATTAACATCTACATAACATATACATAATATATATGCAACATCTATACAATATTTACACAATAAAATTAATATTTTTAAACCTTATTTTTGATGTATAATATATAAATTTTGTTTAAAAATAAATTTTATGACTTTTATTAATATATTTTTATATATTTTACTATTTTATATTTATTATTTGTAATCAAAATTAAAATTTTTTTCTTTATAAAAATTTATACATTTTATATGTTGAAAATATAATTTAAAATATTAATTTTTATTATTTTATTGAAATATATTTATTTAATAGTAAAGTTAAAAAAAGATTAAAAAATTAAAGTAAAATATTGATTGTAGTGAGAAAGAATTTTTTTTTAAAAGTTTTTTAAAAACAATTTTAAAAATAACTTATTTTAATAAAGTTATGGATAGTTTTGTAAAAACCTGAATTTTCTTTCTATTGCATATTTAGGGCCAGCCATACATGTATTATTTATAAGTATTTGCAAACCTACCTAAAAAACTAAGCTTTATTTCAAAAAATATTATAAAAAATAAAAATATTTACATTTTTATAAAAAGTTAGAGCAAAATTTTAAAAATACCTCACTCTTTAATAAAATAAGATTTTTTTTTCAAAAATACCTCTTCTTTTTTTTTATAATTAATATTTTACTTTAATTTTTATATTTTTTTAAACATCACTATTAAATAAAAATATTCTAATAAAATAATAAAATTAATATTTTAAATTATTTTTTCAGCATATATTATATATATATATTGTGTATATATTTTTTTGTATGTCTATTTGAATATAATCTCAAAATTTTATTTTTAAATAAAAAAACATAAATAAAATCAAATTTTAAAAAACAAAAAATAGGAAAAAAATAAAATAGGAAAAAATAAAAATTAACAATTAAACATAAAAATAAAAAAAAATATCCGTGTTTTTATAGATTTAAAAAAAAATTACTTCGGCCACTATTTTAGAAAAAAAAAACTCAAAATGCAGAGTACTCCACAATTTTGAGATCTTTATAAAAATACCAGAAAAATAAAAAAATTTTAAATTTATCATATTTTCAAAAATATTTTTCAGAATTACCAGAATTTATAATTTTTTACGAAAATACCTGTAACACCCCGATACCCCATATAAATACTGTACATATACCAGGTACACATACAATATGTTTATAGAGTATAAGAATGTCACTTTTCATCACCATTATAACTCTTTACTTTAATTTTTAAAACCATAATACATTTAAATCATATGAAAGTATTTACAAAATGGTTATTCTTATCATGGTAATACATAAATATAAGTTACATTGTTTCTTCCAAAGATTCATTTATACAAATGAATACATTCTTATGAAAATACAGTATAATTACATGCATGCACCACCATCTAGTTGGTCTCGAACTATACTTGTCCTCGTTGTGACATAGTAGCTTATCTCCAGCTTCATCACCTATATACCTGCGCGATTAAGATAACCGCGCTAAGCTCGAAAGCTTAGTAGTACAAGTAACCATTAAAATATACAATATAAAGGTAACATACCTCATATGTTTAGTCTCATGTTTTAACATTTTCTTACTCTGTTTTCCCCTTTTTCAATGCATTCTTCATATAATTCTATTAACCTTATAGAGGATATACATATACACATATAACATAACCATCAAACATAATTCAATAAATTGATAAAACCTTCATATTATGATACTTACCAGTTTCACCTCATACATATCATATATATCATTTTATACTTTATAATCGCATATTGCATATAACTTCACAAACCATATCTCCTTTCAATAATTCATGTATGTTATATAATCATATCACTAACCACAATTCATCATTCACAACTCACATTTCCAACAAAGGCAACATAGATCCCATTACTCATTTATTTCAACTTGTATATACATCACATTAACAACAAAGACAGACTCGGGCCCAAAAGACACTAATATGTCATTCAAAGTTCAGAGTTAATGCTTTGGTTTTGTTATCACATTTATCAATATCATATACCCAACTAGGCTTCAAGGATTAAGTTCAACCAAGCTTCAAGGGGAGCAAAGCATGCTAAGCTTCTACCCAACTTGGCTTCAAGAACTAACCCAACCTAGCTTCAAGGGTGGTAACATCTCAATTAGGCTTCAAGGATTCAATCCAACCTAACTTCAAGAGATTGTTACACTTATTAGGCATGCCACCAACAACAAAACTCTGAAAATGAATAACACATTAGCCACACAATTCATTTATTATTTCATTATCAATTTCATTCTCATTCTCATCATCATTTACATCATCATAGCCAACCACAATGGCATCATTTAGGCAAAACATGCCTCATTTATCTTATTCTCAATATCATAGCCAACCACAATGGCATCATTTAGGCAAAACATGCCTCATTTATCTCATTCTCAATATCATAGCCAACCACAATGGCTTTATACATCATCACCTCTCAATTTACATTTCATATTCCATCACAATATCACATTTCATAGTTCACCACAATATCACATTATCACATTTCATAGTTCATCACAATATCACATTATCACATTTCATAGTTCACCACAATATCACATTATCACATTTCATAGTTCATCACAATATCACATTATCACATTTCATAGTTCATCACAATATCACATTATCATATTTCATAGTTCATCACAATATCACATTATCACATTTCATAGTTCATCACAATATCACATTATCACATTTCATAGTTCATCTTTGATATTTATATACATAATCATTCATTACTCAAGTATGCACAATCAATTGCATTACCATATAAATTGGAATACACATCATACAAATCATATCCTCACATCTTTCACATTTCATAACATATATATATTGAATGCCTTCACATCTTATATGTATTAATGTATTATCATATCTCTTATCTTTTCATTGCATATACAATATTAATATTTATTTTAACAATATACTTATATGCAATCCAATATGGTTTTGTACTTACCTCTAAAGAACTCACTCCCATATAACTTCTCTTCCATAGATCTTTCAATACTTGGATTAGGGGCAATTCCATCTCTTAAAACCTAATCCAAAAGTAATCATACACACTCACTTAGAAATACACATGAGATAATACAAATAAGAATCAATTAGGGCAAACTCAACACATGACACGCTCATCAACACGGGCGTGTTCCTGATCGTGCCCTAACTCCACAACACAGAAACATTGACACGCTCATAACCACGGGCGTGTCACTGGGCGTGTAATACATTCTGTATCTCAAAAACATCAACACGTCTAATCAACAAGAGCGTGCTCATGGCCGTGTCAATTCTCCAAACTCACAGTAGCTATGACACGCTCAATAACACGGGCGTGTTACTGGTCGTGTCAATTCTACTGCCACACAGAACTTATGACACGCTCAATAACATGGGCGTGTCACTGCTCGTGCTACCAACTCCAGAAAACAGAACCAACGACACGCCTAACAAACTGGCCGTGTCTCTGGGCGTGTCCGACTAAAAACCCAGATTCCGGTCAACACACAACAACATCCAACAATACCCATCTTTTTATCATTACTCACTTCAAACAATCTTCATCAAACACACCCAAAAACCATAACAAACTTACCAAAACATCAACAACACTCAAAACACACACCAATCATCATTATAAACATCATTCATATACCAATTTATCAAATCCCCAAATTTCATTAAACTCAACCCTTATTCAACAATTCATCATCATCTTCACAAATAATCATATTATCATCATCCAATTACCAAATCAACACATATATATACTTAAATCTTTCAATATCATCATCATCACACATCAACCATACCAAACCCAACTCAAACAATGAAAATCAATTTAAAGAAATAAATACTTACTTGAATCCTTTATCAAATCTTCATCTCTATCATCAAATCTCTTGAATTCCTTAAGAAATTTGGTAAGAAAATCACATCTTTCTCTCTTTCTCTCTCTCTCTCTCTCTCTCTCTCTCGGCCAAGAGGAACGAAGAAGACGAAGAAGGAGTAGAAGGAAGAAGAAGTTTGTACTTCTTTCCTTTGTCCTTATCCATATATATATATAATAATAATAATAATAATAATAATAACAATAACAATAACAATAGTAATAATAATAATAATACTTTAAATCTCCACCACATATTCTTTCTTTGATTTTCTTCTTCTCTTTTCTTTTTGTCTTTATTATTATTATTATTATTTAGTTATACAAATATATATACAACTCACTTATCCTTCACCATTATATATATCCCATGTATATGTGATGTATATGTATATGTCTTATATATATTATCCTTATATTTCACATATACACATATACATTAAATCCAAATACAACAACAATAACTCCAAAACTCTTAGGGTCTATTCCGGGATATTACAATTCTCTCCCCCTAAAAAAAAATTTCGTCCTCGAAATTACTCAGTACAATAACATTCCATTCTTACCAATACACCATTTAAAATTTTCATCAAATCACATAGTTTGCACTCTCCCCCTTAGAGTCAATTATATTATTCAATTCCACAACTTGTCACGATAAAAATCTTTATACCTTATTACATTCTCATCCAATATTCAAAATAACTCATTATACTCTCAAATACCTTATCTATATGCAAAAATTCAATCATCCTTTAACATACTTATGTTACATTCCATTATTACATTCAAAATATTTTATCACTTCATCTCTTTATAACTATTCTCTTAACTTTAACTTTCAAGATCATAAACTTATATCTTAATATTAATTATCCCATCATTACAATCATCCTTACAAACAAACATTTATCAAACCTTCATTGATAATAATATTCTTATTTCTCATACACTTCATTCCTTCTCTAGTATTTTCTCACTTAACCTCAATATTAATACAATGCTTTTGAACTTACTTTACAGGAAATCAACTTCTTCCCTTTTCTCATCATTAAAATTGATATAATTCAATTAATTCATGTCCGTTCATCTATCAAAATTTTACATTGTATACATCATTATTTATCTCTTATGCCTTTAGCACAACCATACATATTAAATCTCAATAATAATTCACAATTATAGCAAAAATCCAGATCAATTGATTTATTCTCCACAATATCTTAACATCATAATCTTGTTTGATTCAAATCAATAGTTCACTTATCTAAATTTATCATGAATAACCATCCACTTTAATTTATCTTTCAATATACACATAGTTTATCTTTCATTATCTCAATACAATTCCACCAAATTTCATAATTATCTCATACCATGCTTATCATTCATAGTTTACTCACTCAAATTTTAAACCCATCCACTTATTCACCGTATACCATAAACATAATCAATATAGCTCTCAAACACATTCTGCAATCTTCTTTCATTATCATCTTCTCACTTATCATATCATTACTATATTAACAATAATTACCTTTTTCTCACATTACTCATAACTTAAAGTATTTCCACAATTCTCTTTCTGTCTTTTCTTTTCCAGAATTATAACCAAATTGCTAACACAAAAACCATAAAATACACTTCATCAATCATAACCGTTAATCATGTTTCTAGAAACATAATTATCAATCTTACCAAAATAGTATTACAGTTATACTTTCTTAGTCTCAATTCTGTGGATAACAAAGTTAATCGGCCAAATACCATAAATACACTATATGGCCATAGGAGATTAATGATCACATCTGAAACTTATAAATCAATACTGTTCCTCTATTATTTTATTTCCAACTTTCCAATTATACTACTAAGTTGCATCACAAATATTATATCTCCATTCTCCAAACTTTACTACATCCAAAATTAACATATGTCAACTCTATCTCAACACAATTTACTCTTAATTATTTGATCACCATTTGCATGTCTCATATACAACAATATTATCCTTAACCTCTCCTTCACACATCATTCAATCTTATACAGATCTTACATAAATTTCATTCTTTATACTTTCTTTTTCCCTTATAATTTCTTATTAAATTTATATACACAGAACATTTCCTCACACAAATACTTTGGCTCATAACATTTATGATAGCCAAATTCAGTTATTATCATAACAATATTACTGTCCACCATTTCCCAAATTAATCCTTATTTCCATAACCATTTCACTATCCAACATTTCTTAAGTTTATTCTTATTTTCATTTCATCACATACTCTTTACGTCAATCAAGGCCTAATCTCTCTTAGGTCCACTACTACATGCAATGTCATTTCCAATATACATCAAATATGCAATTATATAACACATCCATAGATCACATTCACAATGTGATTTACTTTCCACATTTCTTACATTTTACAATTACATTCATATCAAAAACTCATTCCACATTCTCTATACATGTATACACATAATCATACAATGATATTTAATTCCTCTTTTACATATTTTCAACACAATTTAACATTTTACTATTCCGTGAACAACATCATTTTTATCCCTTTTTGACATGACTTAAGTTGTTTATCAACCCAACACATATACATTATCACCATGATATTACTTCACAAAATCTTAGTCACGCTACTAAGGTGACATCTCTCTCACATATATTTTTAAATGCATTAGTATACCATCTATACATCCATTTGTTTATTCTTCAACACATAGATATATATATATATATATATTACTCACATATCTATACACATGTACATTACATCCACTCATATATACATTGGGCTCAATAATCTCTTTATACTCTCCAAGTCTAATTATGACAAATCTCAATTTCTTAAATCCACATTGATCCATCCCATTTCTTACTGTCAATATTATCCCATGACCTAGCTTTGCTCAGGTTTGTCAATGCAAGCATAATCATTCTCATACTATCAATCACATTATTCAATTTAATAGTACTCTTATATACAGTAATATTCATTCCACAAGCTCATGGGTTTAACTTACATTAAGATTATCAATACTCAAATAGTCTTTACCCAAATTCCATTAACACTATAATTTCACAACTTACTACTTTACTTAAACTTCCATTCACTCATCTTATGTTCTTAATATCAACTTAAAAAAAACATCTTATATATACACATTACAAAACAACCTCAAAGTATATTCTTTTCACAAATATTAAAGCTCATTTCCAAAAATCTAATTATCACATCTTTCCACCATTAATATGAGCTTTAACAACACTCAAGCGTATCACATTTCTAACATTAAAATCACAATGTTTGCATTTAAAACAGCAATGCAACAACACCATTATATTTCCTTATTTAACCAACATCATCTCTTTTTCTTTTAAAAACTTTAACTTTACATATTCAAATCATAAATGGTCAAACTTTGTCTATACCCATCAACTCATTCAATATACCACCATACTCTCTTCATTTAAATAACATAACTTTCAATATTCACAATTCGACATTATTTCCTCTGTCTAGCAAACTCAACATAAACTTTCTTATAAAGAGGTTTAAAGTATAGAAGAAAGAGTACATACTCTTATCTTAATTTGATTTTCAACTCATTTCCAACTTTATTTTCCTTTCCATTTCTTTATTTTTCAATTCATATTATGTCATACATAATATTACTCATAAACATCAATATTACATTCCATGTTGCACATGACATAACATTTTTCATATGTCTCATCAACATGCATATTTCACATTACATTTCGTAATTCGTTTCTCATAAATAATAAGGCACTATGCCTCAATTATAATTCATTTCCAACATCATTGCCAACAATCATGGTTTCTTCTCACATCAACATAGTATACACATATATCATCAACTATATTAAACATCTCATGTAACACAAATATTTTACAAATCATATTATGCCACATCCGAGACCAACCTAGGTGTTAATGCATGTGCATGTATCAAAATTTTCATTCTTTTTATTTTCATTTATCATCATTTTTTTTTTAAACTTTTCTTTGTAAATTTACTTAGGCCGAGAATCTCGAAACCTAAGCTCTGATACCAAAATAATTGTAACACCCCGATACCCCATATAAATACTGTACATATACCAGGTACACATACAATATGTTTATAGAGTATAAGAATGTCACTTTTCATCACCATTATAACTCTTTACTTTAATTTTTAAAACCATAATACATTTAAATCATATGAAAGTATTTACAAAATGGTTATTCTTATCATGGTAATACATAAATATAAGTTACATTGTTTCTTCCAAAGATTCATTTATACAAATGAATACATTCTTATGAAAATACAGTATAATTACATGCATGCACCACCATCTAGTTGGTCTCGAACTATACTTGTCCTCGTTGTGACATAGTAGCTTATCTCCAGCTTCATCACCTATATACCTGCGCGATTAAGATAACCGCGCTAAGCTCGAAAGCTTAGTAGTACAAGTAACCATTAAAATATACAATATAAAGGTAACATACCTCATATGTTTAGTCTCATGTTTTAACATTTTCTTACTCTGTTTTCCCCTTTTTCAATGCATTCTTCATATAATCCTATTAACCTTATAGAGGATATACATATACACATATAACATAACCATCAAACATAATTCAATAAATTGATAGAACCTTCATATTATGATACTTACCAGTTTCACCTCATACATATCATATATATCATTTTATACTTTATAATCGCATATTGCATATAACTTCACAAACCATATCTCCTTTCAATAATTCATGTATGTTATATAATCATATCACTAACCACAATTCATCATTCACAACTCACATTTCCAACAAAGGCAACATAGATCCCATTACTCATTTATTTCAACTTGTATATACATCACATTAACAACAAAGACAGACTCGGGCCCAAAAGACACTAATATGTCATTCAAAGTTCAGAGTTAATGCTTTGGTTTTGTTATCACATTTATCAATATCATATACCCAACTAGGCTTCAAGGATTAAGTTCAACCAAGCTTCAAGGGGAGCAAAGCATGCTAAGCTTCTACCCAACTTGGCTTCAAGAACTAACCCAACCTAGCTTCAAGGGTGGTAACATCTCAATTAGGCTTCAAGGATTCAATCCAACCTAACTTCAAGAGATTGTTACACTTATTAGGCATGCCACCAACAACAAAACTCTGAAAATGAATAACACATTAGCCACACAATTCATTTATTATTTCATTATCAATTTCATTCTCATTCTCATCATCATTTACATCATCATAGCCAACCACAATGGCATCATTTAGGCAAAACATGCCTCATTTATCTTATTCTCAATATCATAGCCAACCACAATGGCATCATTTAGGCAAAACATGCCTCATTTATCTCATTCTCAATATCATAGCCAACCACAATGGCTTTATACATCATCACCTCTCAATTTACATTTCATATTCCATCACAATATCACATTTCATAGTTCACCACAATATCACATTATCACATTTCATAGTTCATCACAATATCACATTATCACATTTCATAGTTCACCACAATATCACATTATCACATTTCATAGTTCATCACAATATCACATTATCACATTTCATAGTTCATCACAATATCACATTATCATATTTCATAGTTCATCACAATATCACATTATCACATTTCATAGTTCATCACAATATCACATTATCACATTTCATAGTTCATCTTTGATATTTATATACATAATCATTCATTACTCAAGTATGCACAATCAATTGCATTACCATATAAATTGGAATACACATCATACAAATCATATCCTCACATCTTTCACATTTCATAACATATATATATTGAATGCCTTCACATCTTATATGTATTAATGTATTATCATATCTCTTATCTTTTCATTGCATATACAATATTAATATTTATTTTAACAATATACTTATATGCAATCCAATATGGTTTTGTACTTACCTCTAAAGAACTCACTCCCATATAACTTCTCTTCCATAGATCTTTCAATACTTGGATTAGGGGCAATTCCATCTCTTAAAACCTAATCCAAAAGTAATCATACACACTCACTTAGAAATACACATGAGATAATACAAATAAGAATCAATTAGGGCAAACTCAACACATGACACGCTCATCAACACGGGCGTGTTCCTGATCGTGCCCTAACTCCACAACACAGAAACATTGACACGCTCATAACCACGGGCGTGTCACTGGGCGTGTAATACATTCTGTATCTCAAAAACATCAACACGTCCAATCAACAAGAGCGTGCTCATGGCCGTGTCAATTCTCCAAACTCACAGTAGCTATGACACGCTCAATAACACGGGCGTGTTACTGGTCGTGTCAATTCTACTGCCACACAGAACTTATGACACGCTCAATAACATGGGCGTGTCACTGCTCGTGCTACCAACTCCAGAAAACAGAACCAACGACACGCCTAACAAACTGGCCGTGTCTCTGGGCGTGTCCGACTAAAAACCCAGATTCCGGTCAACACACAACAACATCCAACAATACCCATCTTTTTATCATTACTCACTTCAAACAATCTTCATCAAACACACCCAAAAACCATAACAAACTTACCAAAACATCAACAACACTCAAAACACACACCAATCATCATTATAAACATCATTCATATACCAATTTATCAAATCCCCAAATTTCATTAAACTCAACCCTTATTCAACAATTCATCATCATCTTCACAAATAATCATATTATCATCATCCAATTACCAAATCAACACATATATATACTTAAATCTTTCAATATCATCATCATCACACATCAACCATACCAAACCCAACTCAAACAATGAAAATCAATTTAAAGAAATAAATACTTACTTGAATCCTTTATCAAATCTTCATCTCTATCATCAAATCTCTTGAATTCCTTAAGAAATTTGGTAAGAAAATCACATCTTTCTCTCTTTCTCTCTCTCTCTCTCTCTCTCTCTCTCTCGGCCAAGAGGAACGAAGAAGACGAAGAAGGATTAGAAGGAAGAAGAAGTTTCTACTTCTTTCCTTTGTCCTTATCCATATATATATATATATATAATAATAATAATAATAACAATAACAATAACAATAGTAATAATAATAATAATACTTTAAATCTCCACCACATATTCTTTCTTTGATTTTCTTCTTCTCTTTTCTTTTTGTCTTTATTATTATTATTATTTAGTTATACAAATATATATACAACTCACTTATCCTTCACCATTATATATATCCCATGTATATGTGATGTATATGTATATGTCTTATATATATTATCCTTATATTTCACATATACACATATACATTAAATCCAAATACAACAACAATAACTCCAAAACTCTTAGGGTCTATTCCGGGATATTACAATACCAGATCTAGATAGTTTATTATAAGTTTATTTTGGGTTTATTATTAGTTTATTATACATTTATTGTGAGTTTGTGAATTTACACAGTTTATTATGAGTTTATTGCAACATGACTAAACTATCTTTGGTAAAAATGAAAAAAATTTATAAAACATGATAGAAAGTATAATTTTTCCGTAATTTTCTCTACGATTTATGCATGCATGAGGATGATAGAGTTTTTTATAAGCCCAACACTCCTTTAATTAAAATTTCTTAATTTTATATTCAGTTCAATTTATCTAGAGGCATTCATAGTTCAACAATTTGAACCATTATTGAAAATCTAAATCTTAAATGATATGTCAGATTCAACAATTTTATGAATATAAGCTTAAAATTAAACCTGGTGAATTTGAAGGTTGTCTTATTTTCAGGTTTGATTCTTCGATTAATTTGAATCTATTTTTATTAACTTCGTATAAAAAAGTGAAAAAATCAATCACTAATAGTCTATATATAAAATTCTATTAAAATAACTATAATATCCATACAAATAAATCCATTAAAAAATAATATGAAATAACAAATAATCGAACAATCACTAATAAAGAAATCACAAGAAGTAACATATTTTGAAAACAAACTCAAAATGGCATTGTTGTGGTCATATGAAAAAAATTACTTTTAAATTATGTTTATTTACTTCTTTTTAATAAATTATAAAGCTACTTTAATTAGGTTATAAATTAATAATTATATATAACTTAACTATTATTTATATTTTTATTTATATTTACATTTACATTATTATATATATGCTAAAATTGCTCTTATTTCAAAAAATAAATTGCTCTAAGGATAAATACTACATTTCCAATTTTACCCCTACTTTACTTTTCTTTTATTTTTTTAATTTTATTTCCAACTTTAACTTCTTCTTTTTTTTGCTTTTGTTTTTTTATATTTTTACCCTTTTATTTATTTTTCATTTTTATCTATATTTTTATTAATTGAAATAAAATAATAAAATAATTTAAATATATATTTTTATCTCTTTTATTTTCATTTTAATTTTTAGTAAACGTTATGAATTATAATTTTTAAAATGATTCTTTTCAAATTTTTGATTTATATTATTATTTTAATTTAATTTTTAAATTAATAATATAGATTTAATTATCTTAAAATAATTTAAAATGAATATTCTATTAATTATAATTTAATTTAAAATTTTATATTATTCGAGTTTATATTTAATAGATTTTTTATCAACTTAATGATGCTTATATTTATATTTTTTTTGCTTCTATATTTATAATTTTTTACAACAAGTATGTTATCATTTTACCTTTTTTATATATTAACGTCAATTTGTATAAAATTCATGTAATAGCAAATTTAATATATTTATATAATATATATATATATATATTAATTTTTAAATGGGGTAATGTTGTTATTAACTTTTAATATATATAATAAATAACATATAAAAATATAAAAAATAATAAATTTATAGAAATATAAATAAAACAGAAAAATATACCCCCAAATTAATAATCAAAGATTTAATTAAATAACCAAATGATGTATTAATTTTTAATTATTATTTATTAATAATAATTTTTAATAAAATGTTTATTTTATAATATTAATAATTAATAATTAATATATTTCTATTTTTATATAGTATTGACCTTTATATTTAATATTTATTTTTTGCTTTATTTTTAAATTTTGTTAAAGTTTTGCATTAAAATATTTGTTATTTATAATTATTAAGAATAATTATTTTATTTTTATATTTAATTTTCCGTAATTATATGTTAAATTTATTTTCTCTCTTTGTTTAGCATATCCAATATATATTTTCTATTTAAATTATATATTGATAAATATTTTAATTTAAATTATAAAAAATAAAAATTACCATTAAAATTTAGTCCAACAACAACATGCGAGTATGCTTCGAGCTCGTTTTATAACTAAATTAGAAAATTACTTTAATTATTTACATAATATTAAATATGAAAAATGAAAAAAATATAATTTTATATATTTAGTACAAGTAGACTATGGATTACTTTTGAATGTTTTCATTATTTTATTTTTATCCTTCAAATTATTAATGAAATATTTTTATATTATTAATTAAATATTTATTTTTAATTAAATCAATTGATTTTATTATATTGCTTTATAGTGAATGTTAATTAATGCTTTATAATAAATGTTAATTAACTTATTATATATATATATATTTAGTTACCTTTTTCTTAATTATTTTATTATATAATATATAAAGGATAAACCATTGCATTATGAGTTCTACATACTACTTAATTATTATTCTAAAACTAGTCTAAGACAGTATCCTAGCACCAGTTTTAGTTATATATTTTATTTAATTTATATTTTCTAACAATATTTTAAAAATACTCAAGTTATTATTATTATTATTATTTTATTAGTTTAAATATTAGATTTTTCTCTTTTTTTGTTACAAAGAAGAGGTAAATACCTAAATCAACTAGGAGCTATCAATGCATAATCTTGGCCAAGAGACACTCATACTATCAACCATTATTAGCGTGTGAAGACTAGCAGGGAGAGAGCTATGATGATAGATGCCTAGTGGAAGAAAGAACCCTTGTTTGGCCAACCAGTCATTAGATTTTTCTCTTTTTTTGTTACAAAGAAGAGGTAAATACCTAAATCAACTAGGAGCTATCAATGCATAATCTTGGCCAAGAGACACTCATACTATCAACCATTATTAGCGTGTGAAGACTAGCAGGGAGAGAGCTATGATGATAGATGCCTAGTGGAAGAAAGAACCCTTGTTTGGCCAACCAGTCATTACATTGGTTACCTTTGCGATAGGTGTGCTGGATACAAACTCTTTAATCTTTCAACAACCAACTCCTAAAGGCTCGAAGCAAAAAAGTTTGGCCATTGACCCTAATTTGATGCGAACCTGTAGAATAATGACTAGAGACTCAACGCTTTATGAGTGATAACAATCTCTTAGAAGATGAAATTAAATCCTTTGTCAAGTTCTTGACCCAAATCTAACTTGTAGAAGATAATTTTAGAATTAAATCTATCAACAAAGTAATTAAATCTACTATAGAAAACCTTGATCCAACAAGAACTAAGAAATCAAGAGATATAAACCTCTCAAGATAATATTGTATTCAATGAGAAAAATATTGTCTAACCTCTTCACAGAGGAAAAGAAATGTTTAAATAGAGTTACAAGATTAAGAGACTCTAGGTCAGGTTGTTTGGAGACAAGAATAACCCTAACCTCAATCACTAATCTAGTTTTACCAAACCTTTAGGCCTAAAACACATATAGCCTACACAATAGTTTTGAAGTCCAAATATGTTAAGCCCCTCTAAATACTGAATAAAAATCATAAAAATGAAATATTTGAATAGAATACAAAATTTGCTCCAAATTGGATAGCAGGGTTTGTAGCAGATCTCATGACTATGTGGTCGAGTGCTACCATGATTCATGTTGGGACGACCGCTAGGCAGTTTACTTCTCTAAATACTCAAGTTCTAATGCTTATAGCAAGAGTATTAGCTTCTCTTTGCCTCTGCTTGGGCCATATGGATCCATGTGAGCATCCATGAAGCTTTGAACATAGGCTTGCAAAACATTCTTCATCTTCTTGGCTCTTTACCTTGTGATTGGTCCAGCAGGAATCTTAAAGCTTTGTGTTTTAAGGCTTCCATCAATGAGCTCCAAGTCCTTTCTCACACATTCCTCCCTCCTCAAACAAATTCATCCTCCAGCGTGCATTCAATTCAAAAGGAAATTGGTCAGAAACATTAAAGGAAGCTGAGATGTTATACTCACTAGGAAGGTCTATATTATAGGCATTGTCATTAATTTTCTTTACACTTGAAATGGTCGCCTCTTGGGTCTAGCATAGATTTTCTTTGATTTGGAAATATCTCCTTCTTCATATGCACCCACACCCAATCTACAGGTTCAAAGGTAATTACTTTCTTTCTTTTGTTGGCTTGGTGGCATAGTGCTCATTTCTCATTTCTATGTGTTTTTTAGTCTTCTCATGTATGAATTTTGTCACATCCGTGATTTTGAAAATATAAAAGTTGTATATACCCAATATATATATCTACTGAATATATAACATATACATATGGTATATTAATTGTATATGTTGGATTAATACATTACATACTTAATATATTTAATACACATATAAGGTACATTTAATATGTATATAAGATACGCATTACTTGTGCATATGTGTAATATCCCAAATTTTTGAAAAGTTCTAATTTTTGGAAATTTGATAAAATAAATTATAATTTAAATGGATAAATTAAATTGATGGTTTTAAATGAAAAATGAAGGGATTTTAAATGAAAAAGTAGAATATATATGTGATATATATATGTAAAATATATACAACATATAAAAGTCAACACTTTTTAAAAGAAAAGTCAAAGTAAAAGAGTATTTTGGTAATTAAATCTTAGAAATTCAAATTTATAAAATAATTCAAAAATAAATTATTTTTGAATAGAAGAGGGATTTTGGACTTTTAATTTATTAAATAAATAAATAAATAAATAATTATTAAATTATTTTAATATATATATATATGGTTATAATTAAAAGAAGAAAGGAAAGAGAAAATAAAATTTTATTTTCATCTTCTTCTTCTCCATCAAGGGCCGGCCACCATAAGAGCTTGGACTAAGAATTTGATTCTTCCATACTCCACAAAATTGAAGGATTTAACAAGTTTAAAGTGGATTTTTGGTGATTTCCACCAAAATTAGTAAGTTTCCAACTCTTTTCTTTGAATTCCATGGAAGATTGAATTATGTGAGTTTTGGACTTTTGAAGTAGTATGTTATAATTGTTGGAATTGGTGTGTATGATGTTATTTTGGGTAGTTAACAATGATTTTAAGGTTAGATTAAAGAGATGATGGAGTTTGGATAAAGAATGGTGAAGAGAGAGAATTTAAGGTTATTGATTTTTGGGATTTTGAAAACATGAGCTTTAATTATGCAAATTGATTCCAAATGAGTTGTTTTGATTCATAAACAAGTATTTTAAAGTCAAATATTAGATTTGGTGGTGTTGGGTTGGAGTTTGAGAATGGTAGTTGAGATTTAGGGTTTTGGAAAAGTGATTTTCCAAAGTGGTTGAATTGTGTGATTTTATTTGTTTAAGCATGTTATTTAGTATTAAAAGTGATGAATATAAGTTTGAAATGAGTAATGGATTGTGTTGGAATGAAAAACCTTCAATGGGGGAAGGTTATGTCACTTTTGAGATTTTGTGTATAAGAGTGTATTTTTATAATGTAAATGATTTAAATGTATTAAAATATGTTTTTAATAATATAAATAAACTTAAAACACTAATTTAATTGTAGTAGAATGGAATTATAATGTTAAAGTAAGAAAAGGCTAAATTTTTAGAAATTTGTAGGAGTGATGTTTAATTTTGATTTAATATTGAAAATGCCATTAAATATGATACTAAATGATTATTTGCTATCACATTTGGTTTAGGCATTGAGGGAGGTTGTTTTGCTTCATCCAAGTGGTAAAGGGCAAGTTGGAAAGATAAGATTGGAGGTTGTTTTAAGCTTGCATTGAGTTGCTAGTGGAGGTATGTACAAACTTTGAATATAATGTTTATATTTGCATAACATTTGGACTTAACACATTTTGGTTGAAAAATATGTTAAGCTACTTGGTTCATTAATTGAATATGAATAATGTGCTATGACATTTGTAATGTCATATATGTGTTAAATGCATTGTGAAAAGCCATTGATAAAGGCTAAATTATGTAAAATGTGAAATATGTATATTATGTGAAAATATCCAAAGTAATTGGGTAATATGTTGTGAATGCAAAAATGAGATATGTGGTATAAAAAAATGAATTGATATTGATAAAGGTGAGAAAAATAAGAAAGATGTGAAAAATGAGAAAAGTGAGAAAAAAAAAGTGAAAATAAGGTAATGTACCTAGATTGAATATGTGACAATAAGAAAGAGATTAATAATGAGAAATATGAATAAACTGTGTCCAGTATGTTATTCAATTTTTAGAGTACTGTGTTTGGCGGCATGCCTATGATTGCCTACGGGCTAAACGCTGGGCTGATGAAAAGACCGGATAGTAAGCCAGGTCCAGCTGATAAATCTAATATTTTTGGGGTGAAAAGACAAGGTCGTAAGCCTAAAAAACAAATCCTTTAAGCTCAGATCTAGTTCGATTATCCATGGTTATATTGCCTATGGGGTTAGACACATGGTGTCATTATAGACCAAAACAGTAACTCTGAAATTTGAATAGCATATTAGATCCTTTTGAGCCCATGCTTGTCTTTGCTTTAATGTGAATTATGAATTGTGATACAATTGAGCAATATAATGAGATATAATTTTATGAGTTGTGATATATATATATATATATGTGTTGTGCTTTGACATTACATTTGGATTATTGTTATTACCAAAGTTTATATCACTAGGCTTCGACTTATTGTAATTCGTCGCGCAGGTGACATGAATGATTGGATAGAGCCGGAGAGTTCTTCTAGACTTGGTCGGGTCTAGGTTTGTATTTTTTTTTTGAGCTTGAAGAGTTGTTTTTGGATACATCAAGATCAGAGCTAGTTACCAGCATGTACATATTTGATATTATAGTATATTTTGATATTATGTATATTATGATATATTTTTGAAGTATATATTGTAAATTGTAAAAAATATTTTGAATAATTTATTTAAGATGGGATCTTATATATGTTGTTGATATATATACATATATATAAGTATTTTGAGAAAATATGGAGAAATTGAGAAGTATTGGTGAAATGATGAATTGATTTTATTCGGAGTGTTTGTTTTATGCAGGTTTTGTTTTGCTGAATTTTGGGAACGTTCAAATTACAGATAAAACTCTGGCAATTTTTTTCCAGAGATTTTCATATAAAATGTTATTTCGGGTTACTAAAGAAAGTAAAGAATACTTATATACTATTTAATTTTATATATTTAGTATTTAAAATTTTAAAACAGAAAGGTGAAAATTTTTATTAAACCGGTTTGTGATATTTTTGTACCGTATATGTATATTTTACATATGCTGAAAATATGTATTGTACGTATATAGGGTATAAGGGTGTTACATTTATTTTGGTATCAGAGTCTAGGTTTAAGGTTCTTAACTTAGGTAGGTTGTTAGAGAAAGAAAATTAGAATTTTAAAAAATAATTTTCAATTGTGATGCATGCATTGGCACTGGCAATTTATCTGATCTCTGATGTGACAATGTCCGTTCGATATAACGGATAAGAGTTGAGATGACGTTTGGGTTATATAGATTAGAGTGGCACAATAGAAGCGTCATTCTGGAGCCTATAGATTAAGAATTTTTGGAACTTTTATTTGAAATTAAAATTAATAGCTGATTCAATTGATGAATAAGTGGAATTAAGAAAAATAATTTATGAAATGATTTAAGATATGAAATAAAAGTTTGGGAAATGGGCATGATAGTTACAGAAAATTTTATAGTTACAGAAAGTTTGGGAAATTTCATATTGAAATGGGCATGATATTGTCTATTTTTGAATAAATATAGGAATGTTGGATGAGTTTGAAAATTTAATGAAAAGTTTTTCTATATGTTAGAATCTAATGTATAAAATTTCATAATTTTTAAAGATAAATTATTAATTAAGAAAGGTAAAAGAACATACATTGTTGGAGGAGTTCTAGAAACTCAGAATCTATAGAAATTGAGAAACATATTTAAAAACTATGGCAAACCAACCCAGAAAAATATGAAAATTTACACCCAATATTATATGCATTCCTATAACATATGGTTAAAATTTCATGAATTTTTATTAAGGTATGATTCCTAAAAAAAATGGATAACTGGGTGCTGCCAGAGAAATTATTAAAGAGACAGATTCTCTAATTTTGGAAGATTTAATTTTTAAATATATTAAATCAACTTGGAAAAATCTAAAATTTTAAATATAAGTCCATATATGTGTCAAGTGCACATGAATAAAAGTTTACAAGCTTTTATAGAGAATTGGTAAGGAATATAAAAATTGAAGGTGAGAGTGACATGAAACTAAGAAAGTCATACAATTTCGTGTGCATGAGTAATAAATTAATTTTATGAGACAAATGAATAAGAATAATTATGAAAATTTATATACATATGGGTAGAAGTATGAAGAAGGAATATGGAGTTTTAATAATTTAGAACAAAAAGTTTATTAAAAAAAATGGATGATACATGATTTAGGGTTTGAGTATGTAAAAGTAGGATATCTAATTGATGATGTTAATTACTGTAAGGAAATGAATTAGTGTTGTTTAAAAGTAAATGTTATGATCTTAAGATTGAGAATGTGATATGGATGAGATTTGGTGAGGTTCAAGTTGTTGGTTGCATTATATAAAATTTGAATTTTTGAAATGGGTTTCCATAATTGTGAAAGTGATGTATTTTGATGTTATATTAATATAAAAATAATGTTTATAAAGTTAGCTCTTGAAAATGAGATTAATAAAATGAAGTTTAAGTAAAGTAATAAGTTGAAAATTTAGAGTTGTAAGGGAATTTCAATGAAGATTGTTTAGATATTGATAGTTTAATATTTAATAAGCATGAGAGTAATTTTGAATGAGTAATATGATTTATAAAAGTACTAACTAAGGTGTAATGTGATTGATAATATAGAAATTTGTTATGAAATAATGACAAATGACTAAGCAAGTAAAAATGAGTTACTTTAGGTAATTGAATTGAAAATGATGAAAATAAATATGAAGGGTATAATAATTGCAATGTGAGAGAGATGTCATATTGAAAATGTGACTAAGATTTATGGAAAGTGTTAAATATATATATATATATATAATAAGAAACTTATTTAAGAAATGGGCGATTAAATAAGAAAGATGTTAATTATGTTGTGGTCAGAGTGTATATATATATGTTGAATTGATGAATAACCTAAGTAATGTCAAAAGAATGAGAAATAATAATATTCTCTGAAAGGTGATAAATGTTAACTTTGTATAGGTTGTATGTAAAAGAGGAATTGCGTATAATTGTATGATATGTGTGATGAGATTTTTCAATATGAACGCAATTGTGATATGTAAGAAAATGTGAAAAGTAAGTCACATTGTGAATATAACTTACGAAGGTGTATGTGGATGATTAAAAAAAATATTATCGAGTGTTTGTTACCTTATGCAATTACTTGTCTAGTGATATTGAGAATGATATTGCATGTATTAATAGACCTAAGAGAGATTAGGTCTTGACCTATGTATAGTTAGGTCATGTGATGAAATTGAGATTGAGAATGGACCCGAGCAGCGCTGGACGGTGAAATTATTATTGTAACGACTGAACTTGATGATTGTATAGTGTTGGTCCTAAAGTATATGCTTATAAATAAGAGATTGTAAGGGAAAAAAAAGTATAATGAAGAAAGTATGGAAGTAAAAAAAATATAAGAGATAGATTAGAAATGGAATAATAAATGGAAATTGTGTAAAATTAGCATATGAACGAATGTGTATATGTAAGAGATGTTAATGATAATATTGTTGAAACATGAATTAGGCTAATGATGATCGAGTGATCAAAAGTAAATTGCTTTGAAACAAAGCTGAAATGTGTTAACTCTTTATGTAGTAAGAGTTTAAAGAACTATTATGTGATTTTAAAATGCCACGGGTGTGTGACCATTAAGACATGGGTGTAGTTTCGAGATGAGAGCTGTTTGAGAAAGAATTATAGTGAAGGCGGTGTTTATTTGTAACCTACAAACGTGGATTTGAGATAATACAATTGTGAAATATATTAAGTGAAATTGATAGTTTTTGTTTCATGAGATACAAGCAAGATTTATGGTTGGTATAGTTGAACTCATAATCTTGTGTAGAAATTTATTCATGACCATGGATAGTGTGAAAACAGAAGAGAATTGTGAAAATATGATAAGCTATAAATGATGTGTATGAAAAGTGATTTTTGTAAATATGGTAACTATAAGAAATGTAAGAAAATGATAAATGAAAGGAATTATGAAATATGAGTAAGAGCTATATTGAATGTGTTTGAAAGTAGTATAAAATGAATAAGTTGATGAAAATGATGTTTAAAGTGAATGAGATTAGGGGAAATGAATATTATCTGTAATGATGAATTCGAAGAGAATTAATATTTGAGAATAAATTTGACCTAATAGAATTAGGTCATGAATTGAAACAGATTGATGAATTTAAAATAGACTAAAGGTTGATCAGAATGGAATAAGGCTGTGATGGTCATATTGTGATAGTTAGATCAATTAATCTGAAATGTCATAAGTTTACAAGTATTTCTTGAAATTCAATGTATGTAGTTGTATTAAGAATATGCAAGCTATGTGATAATGTGCATATTACAAGGTTCTGTTATGTATATGCATATGAAAAGAGCTAAGTTATATTAGTTATAGTATAATTGAAATGAATCTTAATAAGGAAATAAGATTTTGTTGTTGTATAATAGTGATATTAAATTAATATGTGGTAATTGTATAAAGAGTAGGATTAAAGAGAAGATGTGTAAAATTATTGTGTTAAGATAAAAGTTATTAACATTTGAATTTAAGGTGATAAGAGTATATTTTAAGATAATGAAGTGATCAAATATCTTGAGTGCAATAGGTGTGTAGTGTATATATATTAAAGAGATGAACTAATTTTGTCTAATGGCAATTCGATTGATGATATGATAATTCATTGTGATTGTTTGAGTAAATGGACAGTATAATGATGAGTTATGAAATGGTAAAAAGGTAATTGAGAATGAACCTAAGGGGGAGAATATAAATTATGTAATTTGATGAAATAATAATTTTGATGAGATTTTAATATTATGTTTTATTTGGATGATTTATTACCGTACTGGATAATTTCGAGGACGAAATTATTTATGGGGGAGAAAATTGTCACATCTGTGATTTTGGAAATATAAAAGTTGTATATACCAATATATATCTAGGGTATATATAACATATACATATGGTATATTAATTATATATGTTGGATTAATATATTGCATACTTAATATATTTAATACACATATAAGGTACATTTGATATGTATATAAGATACACATTACTTGTGCATATATGTAATATCCCAAATTTTTGAAAAGTTTTAATTTTTGGAAATTTGATAAAATAAATTATAATTTAAATGGATAAATTAAATTAATAGTTTTAAATGAAAAATGAAGGAATTTTAAATGAAAAAGTGAAATATATATGTGATATATATGTAAAATATATATAATATATAAAAGTCAACACTTTTTTAAAGAAAAGTCAAAGTAAAAGGGTATTTTGGTAATTAAATCTTAGAAATTCAAAATTTATAAAATAATTCAAAAATAAATTATTTTTGAATGGAAGAGGGATTTTGGATTTTTAATTTATTAAATAAATAAATAAATAATTAATTATTAAATTATTTTAATATATATATATATATATATGGTTATAATTAAAAGAAGAAAGGAAAGAGAAAATAAAATTTTGTTTTCATCTTCTTCTTCTCCATCAAGGGCCGGCCACCATGAGAGCTTGGATCAAGAATTTGATTCTTCCATACTCCACAAATTGAAGGATTTAACAAGTTTAAAGTAGATTTTTGGTGATTTCCACCAAAATTAGTAAGTTTCCAATTCTTTTCTTTAAATTCCATAGAAGATTGAATTATGTGAGTTTTAGACTTTTGAAGTAGTATGTTATAATTGTCGGAATTGGTGTTTATGATGTTATTTTAGGTAGTTAACAATGATTTTAATGTTAGATTAAAGAGATGATGGAGTTTGGATAAAGAATGGTGAAGAGAGAGAATTTAGGGTTATGAATTTTTGGGGTTTTGAAAACATGAGCTTTAATTGTGCAAATTGATTCCAAATGAGTTGTTTTGATTCATAAACAAGTATGTTAAAGTCAAATATTGGATTTGGTAGTATTGGGTTGGAGTTTGAGAATGGTAGTGGAGATTTAGGGTTTTGGAAAAGTGATTTTCCAAAGTGGTTGAATTGTGTGATTTTATTTGTTTAAGCATGTTGTTTAGTATTAAAAGTGATGAATATAAGCTTGAAATGAGTAATGGATTGTGTTGGAATGGAAAACCTTCAATGGGAGAAGGTTATGCCATTTTTGAGATTTTGTGTATAAGAGTGTATTTTTATAAAGTTCTAATTTTTGGAAATTTGATAAAATAAATTATAATTTAAATGAATAAATTAAATTGATAGTTTTAAATGAAAAATAAAGGGGTTTTAAATGAAAAAGTGGATAATATATGTGATATATATGTAAAATATACATAACATATAAAAGTCAACACTTTTTAAAAGAAAAGTCAAAGTAAAATGATATTTTGGTAATTAAATTTTAGAAATTTAAAATTAATAAAATAATTCAAAAATATATTATTTTTGAATGGAAGAGGGAATTTAGGACTTTTAATTTATTAAATAAATAAATAAATAAATAATTATTAAATTATTTTAATATATATATATATATATGGTTTAAAATTAAAGGGTGAAAGGAAAGAGAAATAAAAAAAAAATAAAGTCTTCTTCTTCTTCTTTCCTTCAAGGCCGAATTTAATGGCTTCAAGAGAGGGATTTGCTTATTCCATACTCCAAAAATTGAAGAGATTTTAAGGACTCAAGTGGAGTTTTAAAAGTTTCTTCATCAATTGGTAAGCTTTCTTACCAAATTTTCAAATTCTATGGAAAAGTGTGTTATGTAAATTTTGGAATTCTATAGTAGCATGATTTAATTGCTTAATTGGATATGAATGAAGTTGCTTTGATTGGTTATTAATGATTTTAAGGTTGGATTAAAGAAATGGTTGAGTTTGGGTAAGATTGGTGAAGAGAGAGAATTTAGGGTTATGTAATTTTTGGAGTTTTGAAATCATGGTTTTTAATTGTGTAAATTGATTCCAAATGAGTTGTTTTGATACATAAACAAGTATTTTAAAGTCAAATATTGGATTTGGTTGTGTTTGGTTGGAGTTTGAGAATGGAAGTGGAGATTTAGGGTTTTGGAAAAGTGATTTTCCAAAGTGGTTGAACTGTGTGATTTTATTTATTTAAGCATGTTGTTTAGTGTTAAAAGTGATGAATATTAGCTTGAAATGAGCAATGGATTGCGTTGGAACGGAAAACCTTCAATGAGGGAAGATTATGCCATTTTTGAGATTTTGTGTATAAGAGTGTATTGTTATAATGTAAATGATTTAAATATATTAAAATATATTTTTAATGATATTAATAAACTTAAAACACTAATTTTAATGGCTTGATATGGTTTTTCAACGTTAAAGTGACGTGAAGCTTAATTTTGGGATTTGATTTAGAGTGATGTTTAATTATGGTTTGATGTTGAGGATACCTTAGAATATGATATTAAATGATTATGTATGATCACATTTGGTATAGGCATCGAGGGAGGTTGTTTTGCTTCATCCAAGTGGTGAAAGGCAAGTTGGAAGGATAAGATTAGAGGTTATATTAAGCTTGCTTTGGGTTGCTAGTAGAGGTATGTACAAACTTTGAGTATAATTTTATATTTGCATGACATTTGGACTTAACACATTTTGGTTGAAAAATGTGTTAAGCTACTTGGTTCATTGATTGTGTATGAATAATGTGCTATGACATTTGTAATGTCATATATGTGTTAAATGCATTGTGAAAAGCCATTGATAATGGCTAAATTATGTAAAGTGTGAAATATGCATATTATATGAAAATACCCAAAGTAATTGGGTAATGTGTTGTGAATGCAAAAATGAAATATGTGGAATAATGAAATGAATTGATATTGATAAAAATGAGAAAAAAAATGAGAAAAGTGAGAAAAATGAGAAAGATGTGAAAAATGAAAAAAAAGGTGTGAAAATAAGGCAATGAGCCTAGTTTGATTATGAGAAATGAATTGTGAAAGTATTTGATAATGAGATATATAAATTAATTGTGTGCCTAGTATGTTATTCAATTTTCAGAGTTCTGGGTTTGGCGGCATGCCTATGAATTGCTGGGCAGGTGAAAAGACCGGGTCGTAAGCCGAGCCCGGCTGATAAATGATAAATATGATGTTTTTGGGGTGAAAAGACTGGGTCGTAAGCCTCAAAAACCGTAGCAGTCTAGCCGGGTTGAGGACCAAGATACTGGGGCCTAAGGGTTTAGCCGGGTTGAGGTCCAAGAGACTGGGGCTGTTACATTATTAATGGATATATATATTGCCTACGGGCTAGACACATGGTGTCATTATGGACAAAAGCAGTAACTCTGAAATTTGAATAGCATATTAGATCCTTTTTGGGCCCATGCTTGTCTTTGCTTTAATGTGAATTATGAATTGTGATACAATTGAGCAATATAATGTTATGAGTTGTGAGTATGAAATATTTGAAAAATATAATAAAGTGAAATGATGTGACCTCTATATGCATTGTGCATTGGCATTACTTTACATTTTTATTATTATCAAAGTTTGTACCACCAGGCTTCGGCTTAGCGTGATTGTAATTCGTTGCGTAGGTGTCATGGACGTTTTGGTAGAGCTGGAGAGTTTTACTAGACCTGGTCGGGTCTAGGTTTGTATTTATTGAGCTTGAAAAGTTGTTTTGGGTACATCAAGATCAGAGCCAGTTGCCAGCATGTGCATTTTTGATATTATGTATGTTATGATATGTTTTTGAAGCATATATTGTAAATTGTAAAGAATGATTTGAATAATTTTGTTTAAGATGAGATTTTATATATAATGTTGATATATATATACCTATATATAAGTATTTTGAGAAAATATGGAGAAATTGAGAAATATTGGTGAATTGATTTTATTTGGAGTGCTTGTTTTATGCAGGTTGTGTTTTGTTGAATTTTGGAAATGTTCAAATTACAAACAAAACTGTGGCGAATTTTTCCCAGAGATTTTCATATAAAATATTTATTTTGGATTTCTATAATAAGCAAAGAATATTTATATACTATTTATTTTATATATTAGCATTTGAAATCTTAAAACAGAAATGTAAATTTTTTTATTAAATCGGTTTGTGAAATTTTATAACATATATACGTATTTTACATATGCTGAAAATATGTATTGTATGTATATAGGGTATAAGGGTGTTACAATGTGCCTAGATTGAATATGTGACAATGAGAAAGAGATTAATAATGAGAAATATGAATAAATTGTGTACCTAGTATGTTATTCAATTTTCAGAGTTCTGTGTTTGACGGCATGCCTATAATTGCCTACGGGCTAAACGCTAGGCTGGTGAAAAGACCGAGTCATAAGCCAGGTCCAATTGATAAATCTGATATTTTTGTGGTGAAAAGACCGGGTCCTAAACCTCAAAAATAAATCCTTGAAGCTAGACTGAGTGAAAAGACTTGGTCGTAAGCTCAGATCTAGTTGGATTATCTATGGATATATTGCCTATGGGGATAGACACATGGTATCATTATAGGCCAAAACAGTAACTCTAAAATTTGAATAACATATTAGATCCTTTTGGGCCTATGCTTGTCTTTGCTTTTATGTGAATTATGAATTGTGATACAATTGAGCAATATAATGAGATATAATTTTATGAGTCGTGATATATATATGTGTTGTGCATTGACATTACATTTGGATTATTATTATTACCAAAGTTTGTACCACTGGGCTTCGGCTTAGCGCGATTGTAATTCGTCACGCAGGTGACATGGACGATTGGGTAGAGCCGGAGAGTTCTTCTAGACTTGGTCGAGTCTAGGTTTGTATTTTTTTTTTAGCTTGAAGAGTTGTTTTTGGGTACATTAAAATCAGAGCCAGTTGCCAGCATGTACATATTTGATATTATAATATATTTTGATATTATGTATATTATGATATATTTTTGAAGTATATATTGTAAATTGTAAAGAATTTTTTGAATAATTTGTTTAAGATGGGATCTTATATATGTTGTTGATATATATGCCTATATATAAGTATTTTGAGAAAATATGGAGAAATTGAGAAGTATTGGTGAAATGGTGAATTGATTTTATTGGGAGTGTTTGTTTTATGCAAATTTTTTTTTGCTAAATTTTGGGAACGTCCAAATTACAGATAAAACTTTGGTGAATTGTTTCCAGAAATTTTCATATAAAATGTTATTTCGGGTTACTATAGTAAGTAAAGAATACTTATATACTATTTAATTTTATATATTTAATATTTGAAATTTTAAAACAGAAAGGTGAAAATTTTTTTAAAACTGGTTTGTGACATTTTTGTACCGTATATGCTGAAAATATATATTGTACGTATATAGGGTATAAGGGTGTTACAGATTTCACCAACTCCGCCTTTTTTTGTCCATCTAAGTTAGTAATATCATTCAAAGACAAAGGCAACAAATTCAAAGGAATTAGTGGATTAAAGCCATACATAATCTCAAATGGAGAATAACTAGTAGAAGAATGGATGCTCATGTTATATGCAAATTCTACTAATGACAAACAATCTTTTCAAGTTTTCAAATTTGTATCAATTACAGCACACAATAAAGATCCTAAAGTCTTATTAACCACCTCAGTTTGGCCATTTGTTCGAGGATGACAAGAAGTAGAGAACAACAACTTAGTCCCTAAGTTTTTCCATAAAACACCAAAATTAAATGGTGTTGAATCCACCAAAATTAAATTTCCATTCCTAAACTAAATTGATTGTGTTAGGAATGAATAGGGTCGAATCCATATGAAATTGTTTACTTATTAAATTTCTTTTGAAACCAAAAAGAAAACTAAAATAAAATTGAACAAGGGGGGTTTTTAATTAAGAACTAAATTTAAATTAAAATTGAAAATTAAACAAATAAATTAAGTAATAATAAAACTAACTTGGGAAATTCAATGGAAAAAAGACTTACTTGAAGGAATAATTTTAGCTCAATTCTTAAATTGATCATAGATTCAAAGATCAAAAGACTTACTTGAAGGAATAATTTTAGCTCAATTCTTAAATTGATCATAGATTCAAAGATCATTCTTTTTAAGTCTTCAATAGACTAGTTCTAGTATTAGACAATCTCTTAATATAAATATTTCCTTAGCTTTTAAATTAATTAAGAAATATTCTTTAATTAACTCTTGTCAATAACTTATCCTGCAGGAACGTCCTTAGAATCTAATTATTAACAGCTTTAAAAAATAGAAGAACATGATTCCAACTAATAAACCAAACTTCGAAATTTATTTAATTAGTTTATATAATCTCTTATGATATTTCTAATTGCTACTTAAATTAAAATATCAAGAACAATTATGGATTCAAGAAATTTGAATAGCTTTATGTTATTCAATTAATCAAGCAATGAGTCATATTGATTAATTAGCAAAACAACAATTAAATTAAGCCATAGAAAATCATATAAATACTGAATATTAAAGAAGAGAAAATTTAAGTTGTTTAGATCTCACAATTCGCAAATGTGAACTTTAATTACCCTTCAACTAAGATAAAATTAGTTGTTTATGCTTTGAATAAAAGAAAACTTCAATAATCTATAATTTTTCAGCAGCCAAAAATGTGTTTAAAGATTGCTAGGGTTGTTGGAACCTCTAGCTTAAATACCCTAAGTCTAGAGATTTCCTAAACTAACTCTAATTAGGAAAACTAAAATAAAAATAATAATAAAGGAAAATAACAATAATATCCCAAATTAAATTCATAACTAATAGGAGATTATAAAATCAGATATATTCTTCAAAATTCCTCCAAAATCGTATCTCTAAAGCATCAAAATACTTTCAGGTCAAATATTGATGCTACTCTTACTCAAGGGTTGTGCCCGAGGCTCTGATCTGCACATTTTTGCAAATTTTTAGCTTTTAACTCAATTTCTTCATTTGACTCTAGCTCTTCCTTAAACAATCTTTTCCTGTAAAAATAATTAAAAATCAATAGAAAGATTTAATAGTGAGCCTAAATTACTCCCAAAATATAAATGATATTCGCACATTATCAAATCCCCCCACATTTGAACCATGATTGCCCTCAAGCATTTCACAACTTAAAACCTCTATCCCCACATCTATCAATTAACAACTGAAACCTGTAATATTTAAATAACTCAAATAAAATGACAACTCAATAACCAAGGATCATAGAACAAGATTTTCAACATTTCATAATCCATTAGCGATCAAATTGACATACATCATAAATATAAAATGCCAAGATCCCTTAGCCAACTTGATGACAAATTAATTACTAAGTAAAAACTAGTTACACATAGAAAACTTTACTTAACTTATCAAGGTTTAAATACAAAAAGTTTCAAAATTAGGAAATAGCTTTTATTTATCTTTGAGCACCTTTTAATTAATTGCTTGTCTGAAATGTCACCAACCTTTTGACGTGAGGAAAAATATTTGTGATGTCAGCACCCGGTTACTCAATTGGTCACAATTTCAAGTGGCTACTAGCTCTACTCTTGGCCTTTTGACCAGCGGAGTAAGACATTCATTTTTGAACTTTGTTTGGGCTCTTTTCATTGATTTATTTGGTCCACATAATATTTCATAATTAATTTCAAGAATTAAACCAAGATAACCTAAGCAAGTATATCTATGTGCTTCTAGTTAATTAAGTTAATTTAGTTAAAACATCTTGGGGCAAAAATCTTTAAGTATTTTATACAAGTAATACATATGCCAATTATGATCGTTAAAGTGAGTGAAACAATAAAAAATCAACCTATATTAATTGGCTAAGGATTGCTATATCAATTTATTGCTCAAAATATCACATTTAAATTGTTTGAAAGACAAAATGGGACTTTAGGTCAAGAATTACAAAACACAAGTAAGACAGTAGTAAGATTTAAGAAGTTCAAAAATTTTTCAAAAACATCTAGCAACACAGTAGCAACAAGATTGCCAAGATATCATCAAAAGTTTCAACAAACATCATCACAGTTGTTTTCCAGAATATCAACAAAAATTCATCAAATTTTGTCATTTGAAGAATCACATAACTAAAAGCTTCCAAGAGTTTTTAAAAAACTCATCAAAATCTAGCCAAAAAGCACCTAAAATGCCAAAAACTCATCAAAAATCCAACAAATCTCAACTATTATCAACAAAAAGTTCAATATCCATAAAATAAAATTTTTTCAAAAATTTATCAATAATAATCAAAATGAGAACACCCCCACCAGTGAATACACCCCTCCCCCACACTTAATTCTTATATTGTCCTCAATGTATGAATAGAAATATAAAATAAATGTTAAGAATAGAGGATTGCCTTGAAATAAGAGCTTGAACCCATATCATTTAGGTTGAAATTGCTGCTTGGGTCTTCTTTATGATGGAAGGATGAGGATATGAAGAAGGTTGAATCGAGCTTTTGGGTTGAACCACCATGGCAACGTTGTTGTTTGAGCAGTTGGATGAAGGTGTGCCACACCTTGTGTTGGTCTTAGTTCTCATGGCTGATCGATGACGAGAAGAGGGGAGGTGGTGGGTCAAGATTGTGGCTTTTGGAGTTGAGGATTGGGTTTGGTCATTGAGAGATGTGGCAGCTGGAAAAGATAAAAAGAAAAGAAAAGAAAAGAAAAGAAAAGAGAGAGAGAGAAAGGGTTTTTTGGTTTAAAGTGGAGGGGCATTTAAGTAAAAAAGGATGGCCCTTTAACCCAAGTAAAGCTCATATCTGAATATTACTTCTTTAGCCAAGAGAAAATAGGTAACTGATAGTAATTTCTCCATTATTATACCAAATCTTATCTGAAAAAGAAAAGAATTTAGTAGAACATTGAAGGAGATGATGAACAATAAAATTAGCAAAAAATATTTTTATCTCTTTTTTTAAAAAAAATATAAAAGAAAAATAGAAAAGACAAAAGAGTAAATTGAGATCAAACCAAAGAAATGAAATATAAAACTCATAAAAATAAAAATATAAATTGGATAAAAAAAGTGAAAAAAACAAAGTAATCAAAATAAATGAAGGAGAACTAAGCATAATAAATATATATATTTTTTGGGTTACCTCCCATAAGCACCTTTGTTTAGAGTTTTGGGCTAGACATGGCCTTTTTGCTCTAGTGGACATTCCAAAGTAATTTTTCGATATCAAGCACTTGGCATCCTTCATTGTTGTTATAATAGAATTCGTTACCTCTAATTTTAGTGTAAAATCCTGCAATTCTTTATTAGCAACAAGATCTACCTATAATTTCTTCAAGTTATCCTTCTTTAGACCTTTACAAGAAACATCATTCAGCTTAGCATTATTGATCAATTTAAAATTTTGTTTATTTAAAGGATCTACATTACCACACACATGAGACACTTTACTATGACATTTCAAATTTTCATAAACATCAAATTTGACAATTTGTTCATCAAATTCCATAGTGAGTGTACCATAGTGCACATATATTTTTTACTTTAGCTATACTAAGAAAAGGTCTACCTAATATAATATCAGAGGATTTAGAAGATTGATCTTCTTCCATGTTAAGTATATAAAAATCAGAAGTAAAAATAAGCCAATTTACTGAACTAAGACATTTTCTGAAACCCCTTCAAGATAAACTATAGACCTATCAATGAATTGTATGACAACCCCGGTTTCTTTAAGAGGACCAACTTATAAAGAATTGTAAATAGACAAAGGCATAATATTAATTGACGCTCCTAATTCACAATGACTCTTTTTATACATATATTGCCTATTTTGCAAGAGATAGCAAACATACCTTGGTTCTTATATTTGGGAGGTAATTTCTTTTTAATTACAACATATATATTTTCTCCCACACTTACCTTTTTGTTGCTATTGAGTTTTCTCTTATTGGTGCATAACTCTTTTAGAAACTTAGCATATCGATGTATTTGCTTAATTGCATTAAGTAAAGGAATGTTTACCTCGACTTTGCAAAACATTTCTAAAATTTCATTTTCCTCTTTTTCCTTCATATAATTAACTAACCTTTATGGAAAAAGGAGGTGGAATCACCTATGGTTTGGGCTGATCATTGCTGGACGTGGAAAATTGCTCCTTTTGTTTTATTAAAATTTCAGATTCTGCTGTTTTCTTTAAGCCTTACTTAGGGGTCTGTTTCTGGTGTAATTTTTCCAGCAGCTCCTTTTCACTTCTTAAGGTAATTGCACTTATAGTTTGCTTTAGATTAACCACCGTTTGAGAAGGCAAATTGCCTTGAGACTGTAGCTTACTTATGAATATGCTAGTTGGCTAATTTAGCTCTCTAAATTGTGAATACACGTTCTTATCTCCTATTGAAATTGTTGAGTGCTAGTCATGAATAATTCAAATATTTCATCAAGACATATATCTGGTGTTGGTGGTGGTGGCTGCTGCTGTTGAGGTAGCTATGGCTGAAATTATTAAAAGTTTGATAGCTCCACTCTACAGTTAAATTTGAATGATCTTCCCATTACGAACTGTAAACATTAAAGTATGGATCATAATTTCATTGTGGTTGATCATATTGAAGTGTAGGATATCCCATATATATGCTACTTTTATAGACTCTAGCTTGTTTTATATTACTTTTAACTATTCTTTACACCCAAGTGGTTAGTTTGGAAATCTTGGATTCAAGAGGATACATAATTACTTTATTTGGAATTTCTCTCTTGTATCCAAATTGATACAAAGTGGAATCCATAAAATTCATGGCAATCAAAAGAAATAAAATAAGTTAAAAATAATTTTCCAGCAACGACACCAAAATTTGATGGGTGTCAAAGCTACAGAAATTAAATTCCTATTCCTAAACTAAATTGATTGTATTAGCTGTGAATAGGATTACATCTTCAAGGAATTGTTTACTTATTAAATTTCTTTTGAAACTAAAGAGAAAACTAAAATAAAATTAAACAAAGGGGGTTTTGTAATTAAGAACTAAATTTAAATTAAAACTGAAAATTAAACTAATAGATTAAGTAATAATAAAACTAAATTGGTAAATTCAATGAAAAAAAAACTTAATTGAAGGAATAATTTTAGTTCAATTCTTAAATTGATCATAGATTCAAAGATCGTTATTTTTAATTCTTCAATAAATCAGTTATAGTATTGGACAAGCTCTCAATATCAGTCCTTCCTTAGATTTTAAATTAATTAGGAAATGTTCCTTAATTAACTTTTGCTAATAACTTATCTTATAAGAACGTCCTTAGAATCTAATTATTGACAACTTTAAGAAATAGAAGGACCTGATTCCAGCTAATAAACTTAACTTTTAGATCTATTTAATTATATTATATAATATCTTAGGATATTCCTAATTACTACTTAAATCAAAATATAAAGAACAATTATGGATTTAAGAATTTTGAATAGCGTTATGTTATTCAACTAATCAAGCAATGGAACTTATTGATTAATTAGCAAAATAATAATTAAATTAGGCTACAGAGAATTATACAAATACTAAATATTAAAGAAGAGAAAAATTAAGTTGTTTAGATATTACAATTTGCAAATATGAACTTTAATTACTTTTCAATCAAGATAGAATTAGTTACTCATGCTTTGAATAAAAGAAAACTCCAATAATCTGTAATTTTTCAGCAGCAAAAAATGTGTTCAAAGATTGCTAGGGTTGCTGGAACATCTAGCTTAAATACCCTTAGTCTAGAGATTTCCTAAACTATGTAACACCCTTATACCTTATATACACGTATAGTATACATACCCTAAGTATATAAAATACGTAAACAAAATATAAGAATGTCACAATATTTCTCATTAGAAAATTCTTCTTAATTTTTTTTATGGAGTTTAGCCTTTAAAAATATAATTTGGCAAATAAAATAATAAATTTATAATAGTAATTAATTGTTAAAAATACAAATTTAAAAAAAAATCTCTAGAAAAAATTTGCCAGAGTTTTGTCTGTAAATTGGATATTTCCCAAAATGTCAAAGATACAACCAGCATAAAAATTTCACACTCCCAACATATATTTCCATTCCAACTCCAACATCTCCAATATTTTCCTCCGAGTACATTCAATATTTCATATCCATTATATATATAAAAACAGTGCTCAATATTTATTTTACAAAACCTAAACATTATTTCATAACATTCTTGCATTAAAGTATAAAGTACATATTAATAAAATGTTTAATATAATATGCCAATGGCTTTGGTATGGTGGCAAAAGTTAAACTTTAAGAACCAACTCACTAATCTTGACCTGGCTTGGTCAAGTAGGACTCTCAGCCTCAACCTTAGGACCTATGCAATAGAATTTAATTGTACTAAGTTACTAGCTTAGCGATACATATAGAATTTAATCGCGCTAAGTTACTAGCTTAGCGGTACATATTTTGATAATAAATAATGACAATATAAATAAAACTCCTGAAAATGCATCATGCCTCAATATCATACAAAATGCATGTAATTCATCAACATGTTATAATCACCAACACACATTGGGCTCAAAAATTCTTATATAATAATCTAGTTCCAAAAATATCATTTTGGTCTATTCCAACAATAATGACACCAGAGTGTCTCGCCCGAAGGCATAATAAATACTACGACACCAGCATATCTCGCCCAGCGGTGTAATCATAACTGTGGCACCAACATGTCTCACCTTAAAGGCGTATGGCATGCTAAACAATGCCAAACATAATTTTCTGGAACTAGACATTATATAAGGCAACACGTAATCCATATTCGTCATATGATACTTTTTCCATGTTTTTCCACATTTCACATTCATTTTCACCATTTCATCATAGTCAACCACATTTCAATCACAATTCACATAATCTTAGTCACATTTACAATGTGACTAATCTCCCGCATTACTTATGCATTTTTCATAAATGGTGCATAAACAAGTTATTAGCCATTATATAATGGCTTAATATTTTATAATTTATGCATTTCACACATTATTGCTTAAAACAATGCATCTTTCATGAAAGAACCAAAATCAAAGTAGCTTAGCAGAGTCATAAAATCATAATATGCTAGGCTAAACTAAATGCAAGTAACATATATGTAATCAAAGTATGTACTAACCTCACAATTGACAAAATCCAAACGAACTTCTCCTTCCAACACCAACTTCTATCAACGCCCTTCACCACTTTGACTTCGTGATTTGGTTCTATTCAACTCCTATTCAAATTGTAAGTTTAACTAAACCATTAGAAATATAATTCTACTCATTTAAACTAATCAAACTTAAATTATCACATTTCTACCTAATTTCTAATTTCCAACATTTGCCCTAATACTCTTTAATTTTGAAATTGTATTCTAGTCAATTCTAAATCAAGTTTCAAGCTCAAATATGTTATTAGAATGATATTCTACGCCATTTTTTTTTAATTACATCAATTCTTTGCTATTTCTACAAAAAACCCTAATTTTCTTTCTTCTTCTCCCAAACTTCCACTAAACCTATTCAAATCAATCATCCAACCATAAAATCTTTACTTCCACACCAAAATAACATCATTCAAAGTCATTTTATGAATTAACAAACACTCCATCAAAAATCAAAATTTGACATATTCATATATTTCAAGAAAGCTTCTTAAATTCAAAAGGAATCTTACAAATTACTTGTATTTTCTTCAAAACTACCCGTAATCCTTGAAAATCCTTGTAGAATTTGATGCATGGAAGAATCAAAATCCTCCCTTGTTCAACAATGGAATTCAGCCCCCTTTGGAAGAGAAGAAGAAGATGATGAAAATTTAGTTTCTTTTTTATATTTATTCTTCTTCTTTCCTAGCCACATATATATATATGAATAAATAATTAATAATTAATAATTAATATTTTCTCTCTTCCACCCAAAAATAATTTTAATTTTAATTTTTTTTAATTTTTTACTTTTTTAACCTTTTTACTATTTACCCTTTATACATTTTGACTTTTACATTTTCTAGTGACATTTATATGTTATGCATATTTTATTTATATTCTACATATACATTGATTACTTCCTTCTACCAACGCCTTAATTAACCTTTTAAATTATTTATGTAATTGTGTTTTAATAAAATTATGGCCGTTACAAACTAACTCTAATTAGGAAAACTAAAACTAATAATAATAAATAAATAAAATAACAATAATATTCCAAATTAAATTCCTAACTAATAGGGATTACAAAATCAAATATTATTAAAAATACCTCTAAAATCATATCTCTAAAGCATTAAAATAAATTAAATGCCAACTGTCAAGTTTCTCTTCACTACTATCAGGTCAGATATTGATGCTATCCTTGCCCAAGGATTGTGCTCAAGGCTCCAAATTGCACATTCTTGCAAATTTTTAGCTTTTAGCTCAATTTCTTTATTTTACTTCAACTCTTTTTTAAAGCATTTTTTCCTGTAAAAAACAATCAAAAATCATTAAAAATTTATTAGTAAGCCCGAATTACTCCCAAAATATAGATATTCGCACGCTATCACCTTTATATGCAAAAGATGGTTTAGTCCAAAGGTCCCGTCATACAAGGATAATTATATACGTAACCACATGATAAATAATGAATATAGCGTGAGTCCAACAGTACGTGCATGTCCGTTACATCCAAAAAGGATTGACAATTTATCACTGGTTGGATGCTTTTGCTATCCCCAATATACCTAATGAAGGTTGCCAGGTGGATGCTACTTACTACTTAGGGCTTTCTAAAACTAAAGAGTAAAGGAGAAAATCAAATCAAAGATAAAATAGTTTTGAAAAGAGCCCATTAAAATTTTGTTTTAAAAATTTTAAGTTCCTTAGTAGAGCCGTTGGTTGTGAGGCCTCGCCCGAGCACTGATCCTGTCCGCTTGGGAATTAGGAGCCGAAATGCTCATTTGGGCTAAGTCTCATACGACATCACCGCATATGGTCTCTAGCCGGTTTGGTAAGCACAAGTTTAAGTTTATCTTTTATTTTGAAAAGATTTGTTTCTTTTATTTAAAAAAAATTCTCTTTTTGTTTTGAAAAGGGATGATGGTTTTTATTTTGAAAAGCAAAAATTAGAGAGTTGCCACCTTAGTTCATTTGGTTTGGGGAAATCAAAGGAAAACACATTTGGATGACTCTATTAAATTAAATTAAATTAATTTTTACCCAAAACGGACACTAATCCAAAACCAACCACGATGAGTCTCAGGCTAAGTTTTCATACCAATTTGATAAATTTTTTTTTATCTCTCTTTGATTTATGTTAACCTTTTTTATTTGAGAAAAAAAGGGATTTTAGTGAATTATACCACAATTAATTATGAATGACATTATTACGATGTATAGGCATTTAATAGTATAACATCCATAAATGCAGTGCAGAAAAGTAAATATTACAACTCCATCTAAATCATAATTACAGTGGAGCTTCAACTCTAGCCCTTATGGGTTTCCAGGTTGAGTACAAATTCCTAACTAATTAATTAATTTTCAAAGGAAAAGAAAAGAATAAGAAAGAGATATAATCTTAAGGGCATCCATTGCAAAACTCACCAAATTTGTAATGGAACTCAAATATCAAGGAAAAAGAGAAAAAGGAGTAATAACAATAAGGAAAAATTATATTAATGATGTCTGAGCTTTTTCATTTGCGTTATTTTGGTGTATACACTTTTTTTGTTCACTTTGGTGTCTGAACTTTTATTAATAGAAATAACTCGGTTATTATGATCAATCAACGTATAACAAATCAGTCGGAGCAACCAAGTTATTTCTATTAATAAAAGTTCAGACACCAAAGTGAGCAAAAAAAGTTCATACACCAGAATAGCAAAAATGAAAAAGTTCAGACACCATTGATGTATTTTTTTCTAATAATAATAAAGAAAATAACAAACAAGAATGGAACAAAAATCAAAATAAGAAGATTGATTGGTTGTTTAGGCTCGCTACTTAGAGTAATATTTTGAATATGCCTACTTATCTTATTTAAATGGGAATCAGATCCATAAGTAGGTTATGCCTTTGATTACAAAAGACTTTTAATTAACTAATTTTTAGTTAATTAATTGCCGAATTGAAATTGAGATAGAAAAGAGCACAATACCTTGATAGGTACTTTTTCTTGACAAACGTTTTGAGGGCATTGCAGCTTCGTAACTCCACTTGCATGGGAATATTCAATAATATTAATTAATAGTGGTGTAGGGAATTAATTCTAATAAAAGAAAATTGAGTATATTAATTAATTTTTGTCACAAGTGCAATTTGACAGAGTTTTAGGGTCTAAAATTTCGATCTTGAAATAAGAAGAGAGGACTCCTATTTATAGAATTTAAAAATTTCATTCGAAACACACATGGCGTGGACAGTCTACGTTCGATCCTAGTGGACGTGAGCGCGTACGTGACCACACTGTCCATGTTGGGCCCAGACTGGTCGTGCCTGGCATGGCCAGCAGTGTCACCACAGCCACACGATGGCACACAAATTTTTTCTTTTTTTTTTCAAAAAATAAGAATGTGCAGTTTCTAATTTTCTGATTTTAATCTTTCTAATTTTCTAAATTAGGTGCAAAATTTGGGGTTCACAATTCTCAAGTCTTTTTGAACTTTAGGGATGAGAGTGATCAAAGTTTTGTTAATTTCATGTCTCAAATATTCTCCTTGGAAAACACCTTTAACCATATCACAGATCGAATAACTAATAATATTCCACTAATTTTAGAAGAAAGCTGCTTGAAGACCTTTTGCATTTAGGGCTTTCATGGGGTGCATATCAAACAAGGCATCATGGATCTCTTTATCCCTAACATCAGCATTAAGATTTGATAATATCTCTTGACTAAGCTTAAGGAAGTAACTTCGAGGTTGGTAGTTAGGAAACGTCTCTTCCTTATTGGAATAAAGATTCTTGAAGAAAGTTGTTGCCATATTCTTAAGTTGAGTTGTATTATCAATCCAATATCCATCAAGTCTTCAAGCATGATGACTTTATTCTTCCTTTTTCTGACTATGGTTTATCCGAGAAAATATGATGTGTTCCTATCACCTAAAGCAATCTAATTGCATCTAAACTTCTACATCCAAAACAACTCTTCCTGCAAAAGGAACTCTTCTTAAGGTTTTGTTCCAACTCAAGGAGATGACTAGATTGAGGGAATTCTAGTGCATGTAAAATCTTATTTAACCTAGCTAAAAGTTTTCACTTTTTTATTTCAAAGATGTGGTGAAACATGTCAGTAATTAGTAATATTATTATATAGAGATAAGTTATCATCCCAAATTCTCCTAACAAGATTAGAGAAATTAGGATGTGAGAGCCAAGCGACTAAAAAATGAAATGGTTTAGGTCCGCTAACAATTGAAAGATGATTATTAGTTTGAATAAGGCCTGTGATCAAATTGTAATTTTGGAAGGTGTTGCAAAATTGTTTCTAGAAATTTTAGGCACAATTGATTATTATAAAGAGCTCTATCCAACCTTTGTAGAAGAGTGCTACTCCTCCATGTGAACTCAGGTCCCACATGCTCAACTTGTTACAATAAAATATTTGTTATAAAATCATTAAAAAGGATATAACCCTTATTGCGATTGGGAGCTCACCCTTTCCTACGGATAACAACAATAATTATTGGTTTACTAATTTCAATACAATGATTCATCTGGTGAGTTGGTTTACTCATTTTAATACAATAGACTCATCCAGTTCTTGTCTTCACAAACTTAGCTCTTGAAGTTTTCTTCTCCATCTTATCCCTCTTTTTGTGAGTTGTTTCATCCTCCCCAACTCCATGATTAACAAAAATAATAGATTAGATCTCAATCCATACATAAATGCTTTTAATGTCTTCAAAGATTATTACAATTGGGGAAGAAAATATACCTCAGAAATTGGTAATCCTCTAATGAATCCAAAAGATGGGTATGCTCCAAATGCCGGTATTTGTAAAGTAGCAAGGAAAATAACTTATCATGCTCTATTGTGAAAAATATCATTCTATGTGGTGACATATTGACTGTTTGTTCTGTTGTGAAAAATATCATACTATGTGGTGGCATTCCAAAATAGAATGAATAATTTAATAAGCACATGTAAGCAGAATGTCTCCTAGTAAATGCTTTGTCATTCTCACCATTAAAAATGGCTATTGTCTATAACATCAAATTCATAAAAATTTTACAATTCAAAGTTTCTACCTAGGCTCTTTCAAGGCCTATAGTTGATTAGATATGATTCAATAAACATAGGGAGCTCTAGTATAACCAACTCTATTAATATATGTATATGTTAGCATGAATCTTGAACATTGACAATCTAAAAACTACAATGAGGCATATATATTCTCTTCTAACAAAAGGAAATAACTTATTCTTGTACTGTTTTTGAATTTGCATTTATATCTTCTCAACATGCAACTAATGATTTAAATTTCAATATCTAAAAGAAGTATTTATCATTGTAATCATTTAGAAAGAAAAAAGGTCAAATGTTAAGACACTAATCACTCCAAAAGTAAGAAAAACTAAAGTGCTTCTAAGTAGTTTGCACTAGAAGCAAATGATATACATCTAACAACCAATTGTATGATATTCAACACCATGCCCCCATCAAAAGATGTTATAGGCCTATGACCCTATGATATTCAATACCTTAAAGCATTACTTAACATATGACAAACCATCAAAACATATCCGTGTTACCTTAATCATTTTTGCAAAGTTGAAGGTTGTTACATATAGCAGCAAAAAGGTAGATAAATGTAAGTGGTTGTAAAGAAAAGACAAAAAAAGGAAATTGTAACTAACTATTCTGAGCTGGTAGAATGGTTAGAGTAGTTGGTAGGCAATTAGTTAGAATATTTTAATATAGGTACTTGAAAATCTAAGAGGGGCAATCGGTCATTGAGTTAATTTTGTTCCCTATTTTAATTCTCTCTCTTTTTCCTTTTTCTTCTCTCTTTTCCCCTCTACATCTCTTTCTATTTTTTGATCTTTATTTCTTATTTCCCCTTTATATCTTATTGCTATGTTCTATTTCCTTTTTTCTACCATATTCTCATTATCCAAGTACTATTTGAACTAATATCTAACAATGATGTTTCCTAACAAAAGAATAGCCCAGAGCAACCTATAAATACATGGCCACGATTCAGAAATCGCTAGTTTTAGTTTAGAAAAATTTTGAACCTGAACTAAACCTTCTATAGGATGGTTCAAAGACAGTTCAGGAACCGCCGATTATGGTTTAGCCCCGATTTGAAGGCGGTTCGATACACAATTTGAGGAAGGAGCTCGAAGGGGCAATTCAAAGGTGATTTACAATAGTTCAAAGCGGTTTGGAACATTTTATGAGGCGGTTTACATGTGATTTTAATGAAAAGGTTAGAAAAAAAGTATTTTAAATTAAAATTAGTAAAAAATAAAAATATTGAGATTAATTTACTAAAAAAATAATAAAAAGGATACATAAGCAACTTAACTTAATTAAGTTGCTTATGTATCCTTTTGGGCTTTAATGAGAAATCAACAATCACGTATTTCTTTTATCTTATATTTATGCAATTGTTGAATATTATTATCATCATTTCAATTTCTTCAATTATATTTTTTTTATGTCAATTAGTCTGAAATATTCATCAACTATATTATTTTCTTTCTTAATTCAAAATGTAAGCCTTGACTATTTGCCATTTTTCTTATAGAAATCATATTGTAATAAAATTTGAAAAAACTAATAATACAAGAAATTAAAAATTAAAAAAATATAAATAAAATAAAAATAAATAAAATAAATTTTGAATATAAAATAAAGTAATTAAGATTATAATATAGAGAACATTTTAAAAAAAATGAGAATGCAGATTGTAGAAAGCATTAGAGAGTAAATTAAAAAATATAAATTGTAGATAATATTGAAGATTATAATATATATATGTAGATTGAAGAATGAAGAGAAAAATAAGAGAATTTAAAATTTAGAAACGTGGAAATTTTTGAAATAGGTGTGGTATTTATAGGGTTAGTAAAAAATTTTAAACAAGTATAAAAGTCTAAATAAAGTGCATTAATTTAACGGTTTAAACCGGCGGCTTCAAATCATGAAAACTGCCTGTTCGATAGTTTTTAAAAATTAGGAATCTAAACCACACCATGAATCAAGGTTCAGGTTTTGGTTTGGCCACAATTTTGATTTTGATCGGTTCAGTTTCAATCCAATTTCGATTTTAAACCATACTATGGTCATGTCTCTTTAATCAACTAGTTCATGGATTTCCAACAGTGCAAGCCGATCCTAATTTTATGTCATTTTCCTTGGGAACTTACCTCCAAGACTAATATAGACTTTTTTTCTTTTCGCATTTTTCAAGCACAAGAAATTCAACTTAATATATTTGCGATAGCATTCATTGATTCCTTGAACAGAGTAATAGAAATATCAAAGAAATTGACATATATCTCATATACTGGCAAAAAATTTTGATTATTGTGCGGTTCATAAATAGCCCCTTAGAGTCATTGGCATGGTACGAGGGATGGACACGTTGGTCCCAAGTGCAAGCCAAGGAACATGCAAGTTAGCACGACATGCAACATGACAATTTACGACAGCGAACAGTCTGCCTGGTAGCATGAGTACAGGCTTAAGTAACATGCCGAGTGCCCATGGCTGACATTGGTAGTAGGTCAAGTGGCTAACGAGATGGGCAGGCAGAATTGGTATAAAGAATAGATGGTTCTTGTTGCTAGGAAGGTAGTTGGCAGTTATGAGACAGTTATTCATGTGGCTAAAAATTGGATGAATTTTAGACATGCCTTGGGGTAGATTGCCAACATGGTAGACAGAAGTTATGAATATCTAGATGAGTCCCTTATTTTATGGCCCTAGGCAATTGGGGGTGTCAACATCACATGTGGGTAATATTGTAGGCAGAAAACTGCCTGGTAACCACCTTTTAACTGCATTATATATAAATAGGCAATAGATGTGCCTTGGGAAATTTAGTAAGAGGAGTTCCCTTTTATAATCCTTATTATTAAGAGTAATAAAAGATTGGGAATAGTTTCCTATATGCTATGTGTATTAAATCATGCAAAATTACAATTCTTGATTTATCTATGGAATTGTGAGAACCTCCTTTTGGAGGAACGTGTTGCATGAAATTGTTGCATAGTTGAACCAATTGCAGGACTTGGTTGCCACACAAGAGAGTTTTCTAGTTTATACAATTAACCATGTGATAGCTGGTATTAGAGCCATTGGTTCATAGTCAATGGCTGGGAGAAATAGTGAAATTCTCGAAAGTGCGTCACATTTAGATGCACTGGTTATGGTTGTTCCTAGGGACGAAGAGACAACCTCATTAGTGGCCAGAACTGTGGATTTGGAGTTTGAAGTAAATGAAATTTGCAAGTCTCTTGCAGAGGTATTAGGCAAAATTCACAAAGATCATGAGGATCTTTGCCTTGAAGTGGTTGTACTATGGAGGGCTAGGATCACGAGTATCTTGCGAGAGATGCAAAGTTATGGTGGAGAATACACATTGCCAATGATGAAAATGCCGACAGGCCTAGAATCAAAACATAAGAGCGATTGAATAAAGAATTGAAGGATCAATTCCTTCTGAGCAACACCTCTTAAGTTGCAAGAGATGTTGTAGACCTTTAATTTTGATCCTAAGCTGGTCTGATCCTAATTAATAATGGCCAAATCAATTTTTGGTCCGTTCTTAATAGCTTAAACATAGTTTAAAGCTTTTAATTAGTTTAAATTGGAGAATTTAGAGTTGCCACTGGGACGGGTCAGGAAAGAAATAGAAAGGGTTGATGACTCGATTACTAAGGAATCCCAACCTCGAAAAGTTGGGTATGTACAGAGAAGGCGAGAATGACCCAACACCCCCCATAATGCCTGGTTCATTGGAACCGGCCTTCTTTTCAGGTTTAAATATTATAAAATTTTTAAATTATTACAATATTATCCAAATTACATGCAATTATAAAATAAACAATCATATTATTAAGTTAAACAAACCAATCAAAATGGGCACCCATCCAAGGATGGAAACATACCCTTACAATTATCCAAGACCATAAGAATAAATGAAATAGGATACCCACCAAGATGTGGAAACTTATCCTTTACAAAGTCCTAAAGTTCATAAAATAAATTACATAATAAAAAATAACTAAGGCACCAACAGGGTGAAAACTTGCCTTTTACAATCTTTAAAATTCGAATGGTGACATGGGTAATCTTCCACCAAGGTACCAACTGACAGATGTTAATCACAGCTCATGAGCGGATCCAATCAATCCACTCGGCATATGAAGAAGCAAGATGAAGTAGTTTTCTTACAGAATGATCTCGGGGTAAATATCTAGTGTAATCCATAGACGGGGTATCAAGCAAGTAGAAGAGCTCCTATAGCTAGATATGTAAACAAGTACAATTCATAAAAAAAAAAGAAGAAAAGAGAGCCTACTAGGTTGAAAACCCATAAGGGTAGCCTAGGCAAAAATTATGGCAGTCCACTAGCTCCAAAAACCCACATGGCGGTCTTGGCAAAAGTTAGGACTAACATAAAAAAAGGGAAGAGTCTACTAGGTTAAAAACCTGAAAGGGCGGCCTAGGCAAAAATTAGGACAGCTCGCTAGTTCAAAAACCCACAAGGGCGGGCTAGGCAAAAATTTGAGCAATAAAATAAAGGCCTAAAATGAAAACTTAAAAGGGCAATTTAGGTAATTACCTGAAGTAGCAAAGAACTTCCAGCCAATCTCCTCAAAGAATCTGTCTTAAAATGATCCAATCCAACCAGGGCTTCAGCTAAGATCACGAGTAGTGGTGAAAATCCTCTCTCCATTTGGTCCACGATGTCCAGTACTCGTAGATCGATGTCGCTATTAGAAGAAACAAGCAGGAACTGACAAGTAAGCACAAACAAAACATGCATCCCCATGCTTTTGTGGGAGCCAAATGGAAAGTGCAAAAATTGATCAATGGACCAAGAAAGATTTTATTACCTTTGGTCAATTGTAGAACTTTAGATTTTGAGAGATGGAACAACATCTGCATTTTTTTATGTGTCTTTGAGGTCAATATGGGTAATGCCATTGGATGATTGCTTGGATATCCGAGAATGGCTTCGAGCTCTTTGATCATAGGACAGACTTCAAAGTTATTTATCTTGAGAGTACTTGATTCTACATCCCAAAAGGAAGCCATGACATGTAGAAAATAATGGTTCAACATAACATTTTAAAAACATTTTAAAATATTAAGTTGAGACCAGATATTTGTTCCCAATGTGTAGCCTTGATGGTCTTGAATAAATATTTTATCTTCTTTAAATTAGCTTCAGTCATAGTTAGGATTGTGAGAGTTAAAATTGCTTTAAATTTATCTGAGTGTTACTACTTTAATTGTGTGATTTATTAATTTATATAGCAGAAGGTTGAAGTCTGATTGGTTTAGGGCATAAATATCCATGTCGAATTGGGTCTGGATTTGGAGACACGGTGTAACATCCGTTAATTTGGTAAAATTAAATTAAATTAGACTAATGAGTTGGATGGGTAAATGAAGTGTTATAAGTGAGGATAATATGTATATATGTGAAATATAATAAAAGTATACATTACATATAAAGCCAAACATAACTTAGAGGAAAAAACAAAAGATAAATAGTAAAGAGGGCAAAATGGTAAATATACTTTATAAAAATTAAAATTAATTAAATAATTTAAAAAGAAAATAAATATGGATGGAAGATGGAATTTTGGAATAAAAAATTAAATAAATAAAAAATTAATTAAAAATATTAAAATAATATATATAATTGGATGGAAGAAGAAAAAAAGTCAAAATTTTATCTTTATCTCTTTCTTTCTTTCTTTCTTTCTTTCTTTCTTTCTTCTTCTTCTTCTTCTTCTTCTTCCTTTGGATGAAATTTTACCATAGCCAAAGGAGAAATTTCTTCATCCAAGTACTAATTTTAAGAAGGATTTTCAAGAATTAAAAAGAATTTTGGTGATTTCCAACAAACTAGTAAGTATTCTTTTAAAATAATGAAGTTTCTTTGAATTTTTGATTATGTAAGATATGGGTTTTGTTAAAGAATGATTGTGCAATTGGTTTAATGGTTTAAATTGTGTTGTTTAATGGTTTTAATGATGGAAATGAGTTTACATTACCATTTAGAATTTGTTGAAATGAACAACCAAAATTTAAGTGAGTTAGGGCATATTTTAGGGTTTTGAAGGGAATGATTCTAAATTGAGTTTTATTGCTTGAAATGTGTTAAAATATGATGTTTTAGATATATTTAAGCTTAAACTCAATTTATAATTGATTGAATTGGATTTCTAAGCTTGGAGAACCTTAGTGCTAAGAAAAGGAAAATTGAAGGAATGTGTTTTAATTTATGGTTTAAGCTTTAAACACCATAAAATGTGATTCTAATGTGTGGTATATATTCACATTTTGAATAGGTGTTGAGTAGGAAGTTATTTCTTCAACGTAGCAGTGAAGAGTATTTTGAACTAGTGGTGTATTTAGCTTGGAGTGCTCTTGAATGAGGTTAGTACATACTTTGACGTTGAATGTGGTTGCTTACATCAATTTTAAGCATAGTGCATTTCATTATTTTAGTGTGATATATTACTTGACTAATGTAAATGTGTGTGTATGGCATTATTTGAAGTAACAATGTTTGATTTGCATTTATTATGGCATGATAAGCCATTGAGAAATGGCTAAATGTAGTGTTTGTGTAAAGTGTTAAAAATGCAAAATGTGTGTGGAAACATGAAAGTGAGCTACATTGGTTTAAAATGTGATGATGATGTGGTTTATGAGTCAAAAATATGAAAGAGAATGAGAAATGTGAAAAAATAAGAGAAATGTGAATTTTGAGAAAAAATGTATCTGCATGTTACCTTATATAAAGTCTAGTTCTGGATTATTGTTGTTGTATTTTTTTTATACTTTCGGGTGAGACACACTGGTGTCATATACTCATTACGCTTTTGGGTGAGACACACTGGTGTCATAGACTCACTCCTTCAGGTGAGACACGCTGGTGTCACAGATGATTGAGATAACCCAAGATAATATTTCTGAAACTAGACTAATATATAAGTATTTTAGGGCCCAATGTGTGTGGATGATTACTATGTTAACTAAATTTTAATATGTGTTGGGTGTCATTTGAATTATAGTGCATTATTGACATTATGAGTTAAATATCATTTTCTTTATACCAAGTATGTACTGCTAGGCAAAATTCTTAGCGCAAATAGATTTCATCGCGCATGTGATAGAGCAGATCCAGAGGATTCGGTGAGTGCTGCTAGACCACCCTAGGTCTAGGCTATAGTTAGTCGTTGTGAAGGGTTTTGGGCTATAAGGACCCGTGCTATCTGCATTACATGTATAAATTTTAAACTTTTAAAATTTGCTTAAGTATGTACATTATATATATAACCATGCATATGATGTAAATTATAAAGATTTCCTTTGGTGTTAAGTGTTGGAAGTTCTTTTAAAACAAATGGGACTTAAATTTATAAATATATTGATAGATGTGTTTTGGTGATATGTTGGTGGTTTGAGCTGTTGGGCTATTTTGGAGAAATGTATGATTGAATAAATAATTGGGAGTGTATTTTAAATGTAGGTTGTGAAATTTAAAATTTGAGAATATCCAAAATACAGACAAAACTCTGACGAATTTTTTTCAAAGATTTTTTTAAATATAGCTTTTTAATATTTAAATCATTGATGAATACTTTTATTTATTTTTTAAAATACATTTTAAGTGTTTAAAATAATTATTTTGGATTTATAAAAACTTTTGAAAAGACTGTACTGTGACATTCTTGTATTTCTGTATGTGTATTTTACATATACTAGGTATGTGTATTATACCTATATAGGGTATAAGGGTGTTTCACACAGAATTCGTTATGATGTTGAAAATAAATAAACCTTATCTGTGTTGGTTTTATGATTTGTCGTAAATTCTAGTCCATGCCGAAACCATTTTGAATGTATTCGACATGGTATCTGTGTATATATGTATAAATAGAAAAGTCAAAGTAATTATTAAACAAATGTCCAGAAGTAAAAAAAAAGTTGAAAAGTCAAACTTATATATTTTATTTTATTCTTTTATATTTTAATATTATGTATACATTAAATTTAATACAATATAATCACTGTGAAGGAGGAGGCAGTATATAATCAAATAAAGCCCTAAGAAATTCATCGCCTGATGGAGGAGGAGGTACATCATCCGCCCAGAATCTACTTGAGGAAGAAGTACTTGGGTCCCTATTGTCCTGAAAGTTGATTCTATAGTAGTGATCGCCTAAGAAAGGAGGAGGCACGTCATGGTCATCGGTTTGGGGCTCCCTTGATGAAGACACACCAGGATCCCTGTAACCCTGAAACCGAAAGTCTCAAAAGCTTCGTTTAAGGTAGGCAGCATGCCAGCTATTGGCAGCCAGTTCCTCTTGCAACTTTCTATTCTGTTCCTCAAGCATTCGCTATGAGCCAGAAAAGGAAAATGTAAGCCCATACATTTTTCATGCATACATGCAACATTAATTAATATGAAATAAGGTTACAAACTAGGTAATTCATATTAAAGCCTTGAGAACTAAAAGATGGATTAATATAAGGCAGCATATATGGAATGTGCGGCTACATCAGAGCTGCATGAGAAGAACCGGCTTCATCATGACTGGAACCACCTAACTTTCTGATTATCTGCAAAAATTCATAAAAGTTAGATAAATGCAAAGCCAAGCAATCCTAGATAAATTCATGCATGTATCTGATCAACCTGTGAAGAAACAACCCTGGAATCATCATGTGCATGGGAATCATACCCTCCTCTGTCTTCACCTCCCCTCTCTTCATCCTCCTTGTTACCTACCTCATCACTCGTTTCATCATCACCTTCTTCTTCTTTCTTCCCCCTGTTGTTCTTCAAGAACCTCAATATCAACAAAGGAAACTTCAAAATTTAGAAGCTGCTTACGAATAAACTAAGTATATGACACACTTCGCGGAAACAAGAAAACATCGATGTTAAATCCAGTCTAAGCATGCCTCCAAGAATTTTTTGGCATGGACATATTATTCAATGTAAATGCAAGAATGTCTACTGGCACCCTCCTCTAATCAGGACCCAACAACCAGTTGTACACTCGCTCGTCGAGAAACCAACCATTGGAAATCGGCCTAGCAATAACCCAATGAGAATTCTTAAGGGGGTAATACACTGTTCATGGAGGAAGTCTATCTAGCCCTCTCACTCACCCTTCACCAAGCAATATTCACTTGTAAAACAACAAAAGAAGGTCAGCTATCCTTCTCATACATTTTAATGTTAATACTAATTTTTGTCCTTTTACCCGATCCCAGGTTAGGCAACTAAGAAGATAATGATGGGTATGCACACGATGACTGCCCGGTGCCTTTGTGTGGCCTATTAGAAACTCAGCCTTAGGTAACCAATCTACCATCTAGTAATGCTAGAAATCCTCATAAGGTTATATTTGTATGTCCACACTTGCAAAAAAAAAATAAATAAATAAACAAAGATCAAGATCGCATATGCACATTCCTTGAATCAGAAGTCACAAGGATTTATAGCTCGGCGACGACCATGAAACTAATGAAAGATCTCTTATTTTTACAAATTTTGTCGAAACCATGATAAAGGCAGGTGGGGCTGGCTTCTCCTCAGGCATATATTGGCACAAGATCAAAGTTAACTAGTGCCTACAAAACTGATAAATGAATGGCAGCTTTAGTACTGCACAAGATGGTCGACGCTAGCAGATATAGCAAAAATCCATGAGTATACTGTTCTGCTCGCTCACATTCTACTGGTCGGGTGTATCTCATCCAACGCTCTTGGATATGCTCATATTTGATTTTAAACGGTCCTTTGAACTTAGGCTTCATACCAATCAGTTGATAGATCTCATTTGGGGTCAACACATCGTTGGTCAAAGGAACTGGCATCCTGTCACATCTAAGGCCCGTTATCGCAGAATAGTCAACTGAACCAATAGTCATTTTTCCCATAGGCAAATGAAAGGTATGAGTCGTATCCATCCACCATTCTGAGAGTGCATGGATTATGCTCCTATCAATCTAGTACCCTCTGGATGGTAACTGCAAGACAAAATCTTGGAAGTCACATTCCTCAATCATCCTCCTTATTGGAGGTGGCATACAGTTATACCATTGGCGGGCTTTATGGACATTTCCTCCACCATGAATTACGCAGTTGTCATACTACAATAACACAGGTAAGTCAGACAAGGTAAGTTCACAAGCCCTATAAATATATTTTTAGCACTACATATATTTTTAATTCTTTTTTTCCATAATACTAAGCTTACTTAATAAGCTCCAAATATTTATTTTGACACTTTTATGACTACTTTTATCTATTTCTCTCATATACTTTTGCTAAACAGGTCTTAAAATATTAATTATTATAATTCCATTAGACAATGATTATTACTAATAATTTTCCGTGCCATTAAAAAGATTAATTTACAGATAAATGATGCTTACTTGTGTTTTCTCTTTTCCACTTCATGGAGATGTATCCCAGCTAAAAGAGGGACTCAGTCGAGCCCACTGGTTTTGAGGTACGTCAGCAACTTAGCGTTTGGCTAGGGTCCATTCTTGGAAGCATGGTGACTGCTTGCCATTTATATAAAAATTGAAGGTTGGCACATTTAGGAATGAGGAAATTGGAAATTTTCTTTGAAAGATAGAAAGTATTGAAGGCTCTGAATGCAGAAATGTTCATACATTGCTTCATATTTATATAAGGAGAGGCATGGAATGAATGATAGGAAAAGACAAGCACTCTGATTGCAAGTAAAGTATAAAAAGCATAAAGGAAAAGTAAAGTCACATGCACTACAGAATCAATTATGCATTTACTTCAAAGGCCTATAATGTTCAGAGTTTGCTTTCCTAGATTAATAATTCAAACTTTACTTTACAGTTCAATAATTCATTTTTGTTCAGAGGCACACAGTACAATGATATTTATTTACTTGTGTAAAAATATTTTTTACTAATAAATAATTTTTTTCACGCAGGGGGCAAGGGTACATAGGAGGCTGTACCTAGTCTAATATATGGTAAAAAATAGCTAAAATTTTGCAAAATTTTGTTGACTAATTAAATTAATTTTTACAGGAGTCTCGGGTCCAGAACCCAAACCCAATCTTAGGTCAGTACCCAAATTCAGTCTTGAGTCCAAAACCCAAATCCAGTCTTGAATCCAAAACCCAAACCAGTCTCGGGTTCAGAATCCAAATCCAATATCAAGTCCAGAACCCAAAATCTAATCTCGGGTCCAGAACCCAAAATCTAGTCTCAGGTCTAGAATCCAAATCCAGTCTTGGGTCCAGAATCCAAAATCCAGTCTCAGGTCCATTACTCAAACTAGTCTCTGGTCCAAAACTCAGAATCTAATATCGGGTCCAGAACCCAAAATCCAATCTCGGATCCAGAACTCAAATCCAATTTTGGATCCAGAACCCAAACCAATTCCCGGGTCCAGAACCCATCCTTATCAACTCAAAGTCATATTACTTTTCACTCTCTGAATGAATTCAAGATAGTTTAAGTAGATCGCAAAATTATGAATCTAGCTTAATATTTATAAATTAGTATATCTATGCATAATGATTTGAATGACTTTACTAGATGAGGGGATTATTCTATAGCATTGAGTTGCGTATGCTTACTTAGAGGGCGCTCCTGCATAATTACCTATGTCTAGACTCTAGTCGATCTTAGAAGATGCTTTGACAAACTTTTGAGGCAAAATTGAACTCTGTTTATTTAATAATGTGATGATCTAGGTATTGTTTGGTGAGCCAACAACTAGTATCAACCCTATTAATATCAATCCCTAGTTTATCCTTTTGAGCATTCATGAGATTTTAGCTTATTTTTTATTGGCTTGTAAATCTTGATAACCTACCATGAGCTGGTGTGATACTTATAACAAGTCTGGTGATCAGTGAGCTACCAAGAAGTAAGAAGATCAATGAAAAAAGAATATTTAGTCAAAACCATAAGGATAGTTGAAGTTTACCTAAACTTAAAATAATATTCAGATTTATTTCATCATTGAGATGACATCAGGATAACAAAAAGATCCATTCTCATCAAAGCAGACTCGTTCTAATCCATAGTTAGAAACCTAAGATGGTACAAATAAGACAACCCTCTTAGGGCTAGGACACAAAAAAATAACAACAAACAACAAACAATAAAAAAAAGAAAAGAATAAAGCAAAGAACACAAAAAAAGAAAATAACAAAAAAAGAAAAAAAAGAAAGGGAAAAGAAAAAAGAAAAGAAAACGGGTCCTGAGTTTGTGCAAAAGCAAAAGGAAAAGATGAAGATCATCCTAATCAGATCTAGATTTCTTTCAAGGAGATGGAAGGAAATTGAAATCTATCTTTTCATGAAGCAAGATAACAAGATGCTCAGAGTTTAATATTGCTCCCAGCTGCCTATAGTTCCAATAGAAAGTTTGCAGCGTGAAGATTTGTTAGCAGTGTCACATGAACTCTAATTTACAAATGGCCTTCATCTAACCCATGTCCCTTATAGACCACATTCAAGCTTATTAAAGACCTGTTGATCTCTTTTTGGTAGGTAGAGTCTATTAGTGGAGATTGTTTGACTAAGCATGCATATTAGATAGACATTATTTAAACTCAATGATACTTTTGGCCTAGTAATGTGTATGTACCTATCTGAAGTGCAACATTTCCTATTCAAATAGAATTAATTCCTGAGTTTAGTATAGTAACTAGGGTCATGATGTTATGGATGTGTTAATTTGAAAGACTAAGCCATGAGGTATATTGACACTGATTTGACAAAGCAACATTTGATATGAAAATTAAATTTAAATTAAAAAAAAGTGCTTTCTTATCAAATGAGCTTTTAAGTTTGTGGAAGTACATTAAACTGTTGAACCTTAAAGGACATATTGGGTGAAGATAAAAATTGTTCGTAAGGCTATGAAGAAGCTTCCAATTAATGTGCTAAAAAGCTTCCAATTAATGTGCTAAACTATGGTGTGAAATGAGTATATCATGCATCTTTCACTATCCTGCTTAAGCCCCCACTACTCATGTTTGCTATGCCTTGAAGATAAAGCTATGGATGCAAAATCTCCTAATGATCCAATGCAAGACCTACACAAATATCCTAAAGGTACCAATAGGAGTGCTTCAGCCTACCATCATAGTCTGTGAGTCAGTATAATCACTATAAGTATCATTCATGCATATCATGCATACACACATGCATGAGTATGTCACATTGCATTTTTGTTGTCTATTCTTTAAGCAACCAATACTCTTGAAGCAAACAATGAGAATCAAACATAGCATCAAGAGGCATGAAAGGCCCATTTCTTGAGAAAGATCCAATCAATTTGTAAAAATGAAGATGCATGCTTATGTAAAGAATAAGACAAAAGTACCAGTTGAAGCTTAATGGATGCAAAATAATCGGTTTGAGCCTACACAGTTGGCAAAGCTTCACCTTTCAATTTTTTATTTTAAGCATGTATAAAACATTTTAAAACTCTCTTTCAATGTCCTACCATGCTGGAGACAAGAGAGGATATGAGGGCTAAAGGGCTAAAAATAACTGAACCTTTTGCAAAGCAGAAGCCATTAAAGAATCAAAAGCATAATCCAATAAAGAATGGAATAAATGAATGAAGATATAAATGACAGAAGGTCAATCTGGCTAAAAAAACTAAAGTCAATCCATTGAAGAACAGAACAAGTAGCTAGAAGAAAGCCCACACCCTCAAATGACAGAAGGTTAGTCAGCTAGAAGAGCTGAAGTCAATACAAGACAAAGGTCCATCCTCATGCAGAATCCATTGAAGAATGGAGCAGTTGGCTAGAAGAAAGCCAGAACTCTTAATTGACAGAAGGTCAGTCAACTAGAAGAGATGAAATTGATAGGCTAAAAGAAAGCCAAAACACTCAACTAACAGAAACGTCAGCCATCTAGAAGAGCTGAAATTGATGGCTAGAAGAAAGCCAGAACTCTCAACTGACTGAAGGTTAGTTGAATCCAGTCTCAGGTCAATAACCCAAATCAATTCACGAGTCTAAAACACAATCCAGGTCCAGAATCCCAACCAATTTGGGTTCAGAACCCAAACCAATTCAAGTCCAAACCCAAACCATTTCGAGTCCGAAACTCAATCTGGGTCCAGAACCCAAACCAATTTAGGTCCAGAACCCAAACCATTTTGAGTCCAAAACTTAATTCAGGTCTAGAATCCAGACTAATTTAGGTCTAAAACTTAAACCAACCTCGGGTCTATAACCTAAACCAATCTCAAGTCCAAAACCCAAACCAATCTCGGATCTAGAAGCAAATCCAGTCTCAGGTCTAGAACTCAAACCAGTCTTGGGTCTAGAAACTAATCCAACCTCGAGTCTAGAACCCAAACCAATTCCCAAGTCCAGAACTCATCCTTATCCGAGATCAGGTCAAAGTCATGTTGCTTTTAACTCTCTGAATGAATTCAAGATCGTTCAAGTAGGGGGAAAACTGTAGATCCTTAATTTTGACCCTAAACTAGTCTGATCCTAATTAATAGTGGCCAAATTAATTTTTGGTCCGTTCTTAATAACTTAACCCTAGTTTAAAGCTTTTAATTAGATCGGCCCAATTTTATAAGGCCTACAGTAAGTCAGTTCATTTCTAAAAGCCCTAAATGGGTTTGATACAAAATTTAATTGGGTTTAATTCAAGGTGGGCCATATCCATGTCAAATTGGACACTCTAATTAGGTATGGGTGTACCCATGTCAAATTAGGGCCCCAATTCGATATGGGGAAGCCCATATCAAATTGGGAAGCCCCCAATTCAATATGAGTTTCTTTATGTCGAACCTAATGGATCTTAATATGGTTTTTAGATCTAATCCGAGGGAAATACAACGAGGTATTAGGTTAATGACCAAGGATTTAACCTAATGGCTTCTATAAATACAGGGGTTATCAATTAAAAGGGGGGGGGGGGGGGGACAATGATTAGCAACAAAGAGAATTAAATCACAACAACTAAGGAGGCAGTGGCCATTGTCTCAAGCTTGTTTCATTCATCCAAGATTAAAGTTGGTTATGCTGTAGCACGGGTTTGAATCAACATATTGATATTAGTGGAACCAACAATGAAGGTTTGGTTTTTATGATTTCATTTGTCTAATACTTGCAGTAGCCCTATTGATGATCTAATTGTTTTTACAATAGCCATATTTATGATTTCATTTGTTTAAAATTTAAGTCAACTACTTTATTTCTTTGAGCGATATTAAGTAATTATGTTTAAGACTCTAATATTAACCTTTAGCCTCGTCCAGTAGCATATTTAAGGTTGATTTAACTTTTATTATATAGTATAACCCGAGCAATTTTAATTCAAAAACATAACTCATTAGACCAAATCTAAGTTTGAATGTTTGCATATTAGATTTTAAAATCAATTTTAAAAGCCTAATTCTATAATAGTTGGTCACTGTCCCAAAACCTTAAAGCCAATGATTTAATACCTTAGGACCGTAACTTTCACCTTTAAAATCCTAATTGTTATACCAAAACCTTAATTTCATTCATATGTTCTAATCCAAGATCTCGATCCTTTAGGATTAACCCTAATTTGCATTATGAAACACTAATTGATATTAAAGCTTTAACTTTGTCAATTTATTATGGAACGATGATTTTAATTATTGATTTTATTGTTATGGATGAATGGATAGTTGATATAATTTGCTTATGATGAATGATTGAATTATAATTATTTAACATTATTTGGATTTTAAAGATTGTAAAAGGCATATTTCCACCCTGTTGGTGCCTTAGTTATTTTTTATTATGTAATTTATTTTATGAACTTTGGGACTTTGTAAAGGATATGTTTTCACCTCTTGGTGGGTGTCCTATTTCATTTATTCTTATGGACTTGGATAATTGTAAGGGTACGTTTCCATCCTCGGATGGGTGCCTATTTTGATTGGTTTGTTTAACTTAATAATATGATTGTTTATTTTATAATTGCATGTAATATGGATAATACTGTAATAATTTAAAAATTTTATAATATTTAGACCTGAAAAGGAGGCCGGTTCCAATGAACCAAAATTATAGGAGGTGCCGGGTCATTCACACCTTTCTCGTGCGTACCCAACTTTTTGAACCTAATAAAGGGTGTTGGAGATTCCTTAGGAATCGATTCACTGCCCCTTTCAATTTCTTTCCCGGTCCGTCTGGGTGGCGACTTTAAATTCTCCAGATTTAGGCCCGTGTTCTCTAAGGCCCGAGCCTAACAATGCTGAAGTGGCAAGAACTATTCCACCGGGAATGGAGGTGAAAATCTCCACTCACATATGGGTTGAAGCATCTCAAACACATATGTACTGTGCAGGATTATATGAATAAATTAAGTTCCTTGATGCTTGATAATTTAGAACATGTCCGGGGAAGATAATTTGCACAACTTCCTTTATGGATTGCAGCCTTAGGCACAAATAGAAATTAGGAGGCAGAATGTTAAAGACCTTCTAAGTGTCATTGGGTTGTCGATGCCTTTATTGATTACCAAGTTAACAAGGAAAATTCTGATGCACCTTCTAATTTGAAGTCTATATATGGAAAAGAGAAGAAGGAGGAGTGGAAGAGGAATGGCAAAAAAAAGGGGGGTGATAAAGGGTAAGGCAAGCAGAATGATGCCTCTTCTTAAGCCAAAAGTGGTAATTCTAAAAACAATTAGGGGTTCTTCTTATGCAATGGTCCTCATTGGGCTAAGGATTATCCCAAACTTGAGAAATTAAATGCCCTCATGGTTGAGGAAAATCAAGAGAACACTAGGCAAGAAGTGGAGACTCTTGTTAATCCATTGCAATTATTGAATCATGTTAGAGTGTTATGCACCATGATGGATGACTTAACAAAAATGCTTTCATTATTAATGCACATTAGGGTCAAGGTGAATGGGAAGGAGATCACTGCAATGGTTGATAGTGAGGCTACCCACACTTTTGTTTCTTCCAAACTTGTGCAACAATATGGGTTATCAGTGAGCAAATGCGTAAGTTTTCTCAAAACAGTGGATGCGAAGGTGAAAGTGGTTTTTAGGATGGATTTCAATGCTCCAATGACCGTTGGCTCATGGAAATGGAAGACAAACATGTTGGTAATTCCACTTGATGATTTGACTTGGTTCTTGGTGTTGATTTTCTGCAAAAAATAAAGACAACCCCAATGTCTCACTTAGATGGTGTGATGGTGATTCAAAAGTCTAGCTCTTGCTTTGTTGCTTGCACTCATCCTCATAGGAAGAGTGATGAAATGTGAAAGACTGAGTTTATGTCTACCTTGATTGCGGAGAAAGGATTGAAGTAGGGTGAGAAGACTTACTTGGCATGATTACTAGAAGTCAAGTTGGATAAGAAGATAGATGTGTCTAGTTCGGTAGAAAAATTCTAAATGAATTTGGTGATGTAATGCCCCCTGAGTCGCCGAAAAACTTTCCACCAAAGAGAGTAATAGACCTCAAGATTGAGTAATTCCTAGGACTACTCCTCGTTCACGACCTCCTTATCATATGTCCCCATTGGAGTTGACTGAATTGCAAAAATTACTTGATACAAATTTTTTTAGCCCTCAAAAGCTCCTTATGGTGCCTCTGTTCTATTCTAAAAGAAGCAGGATTGATTAATGCAGATGTGTGTTGATTATTGAGCTTTTAACAAGCTGACAATAAAGAATAAATATCCTTGTCCCTTTGGTCCAAGATTTGATGGATAGGTTGAGCAAGGCATCATGGTTTACCAAGATTGATTTGAGATCTGTTTATTGGCAAGTCATAATTGTGGAAGGTAATGAGCCAAAACCATTTGTGTGACCCATTATGGATCATGTGAATTTCTTATCATGCCTTTTGACTTAACCAATGCTCTTATTACTTTTTACAATCTCATGAATAATATGCTTTATGATTTCCTTAAAAATTTTGCTGTAGTTTACTTAGATGATAATGTAATCTATAATAAGTATTTTGAGGAACATTTGCAACATTTATGGAGAGTGTTGTTTTGTTTACGAGAACACCAAATGCTTGTAAAGATGGAGAAACATGAATTTGCTAACTACGAGGTGATGTTCTTGGGTCACTTGGTTAGTGATTGCCAAGTAATGATTGATCTAAAGAAGGTACAAGCCATTGTTGATTGGCCAACCCCTTCTAAAGAGTCAGAATTGCTATATTTCCTAGGTTTAGTAAATTACCACCATAATTTCATTGTAGGCTATTCAAAGAAGGCAACCCCTTTGACTGATTTATTGAAGAAAAGTGAGAAATAGGAATGATCAGACGCATTTGGAGATGCATTTGAAAATTAAGCTAAAATTTGCCATAGCATCCGAACCAGTGTTACAGTTACTTGAATTTGATTTACCCTTTGAAGTGGATACAAATGCTTCAGAAAAGGCAATTTGTGGTGTATTAGTGTAGGAAGGCCATCTAGTTGCCTTTAAAAGCAGATAACTTGTAATACCCTTACACCCTATATACGTATAATACACACACACCTAGTATATATAAAATACACGTATATGATATAAGAATGTCACAATCTGCTTTAACAAAAATTTATTATTCCTCATTCCTCAAAACATTTATACATATATATGCATATTTATATATATCAAAATACATAATATCTCACAGTACTCCATTTTAAAAAACATCCTTTATAAATTATACTATGTACATACTCCCAAAACATAATATGATGTACATAATATTAAAATGTACTATAATATAAAATTTATGCATGTTGGCAAAGTGATTATGATCTTGATGTAGCAGAAATGCTTCACGCTAAAAAACACAAGCCTAGACCCGACCTGGTCTAGTAGAACTCTCCGGATTTATCGGATCACCCCTATCACCTGCGCTATGAGTTACAATAGCGCTAAGCCAAAAGCCTAGTGGTACAAACTTTGATAATAATAAAACTCTAAAAACAATGCCAATGCAAAATGTTCATATGCTATGTCACAATGTGGCATCCAAGCTCACTATTAAATATATTTTTTCATCACTTAATAATTCACACAAACACATACACAAGCATGGGCCTAAACAACTAATACATCATTCAAATCCCAGAGTTACAGTTTTGGTCCATAATGACACCATGTGTCTAGCCCCGAAGGCAAATCAAGTAATGCACAAAAGCTATCCCTAAAGGAAAATCATATTACAGTGTTGCCAAACATCTAGTCTCGAAGGTAAATGTTGAGGATAATCTCATAGGCATGTCACCAAACACAGAACTCTGAAAATTGAATACACACAATTTTTTCACATTTCCATTCAAATTTTCTTTCTCATTTTCCCATTTTTATCATTCATATCAATATCATTTCATTTCAATATTTCATCTTAACATAGGATATTTCATAACAGAACCACATTACCCAAACACTTTGGGTCATTTTCACATTTTGGGCATAATTCATATTTCATTTAATCTAGCCATTAACAATGGCTTTTCATAATGCATATATAACAAATTACATGTCACAACACAATGTTCATGTATCAAATAGCTTAACACATTTTCAATCCAAAATGTGTTAGGCCAAATGTAATGCAGTCACATTCTATTTATCAAAAGTTTGTACATACCTTAGGAAACACTCCAAAACAAGATTCAAAACTCCCTCCGACCTTTTCTTCCAAGTTGACCTTTAACACTAGGGTTGGGCCAACTACTCTCTCTCAATGCCTAAGCCAAATGTGGTCATAAATAACCATTTAGTATTACATTCTAAGACATTCTTAACATCAAACCATTTAAATTAGGAATTACAAATCAAAGACAAAGAAAAGAGTTATTTTAGACAATTCCTCAAGTAGCACATCCAATAACACGGGCGTATTAATAACCGTATTATTAACCCACTCTTACAGAAGTTTTGACATGTCTAATGACATGGGCATGTCACTACCCGTGTCATTAATTCTGTCTTACAGTAGCTACGACTTGCTTAGAGACATGGCCGTGTTACTAGTCATGTCATCAACGTTGAAACTCAATACCATTGACACGCCCAACGACATGGCCGTGTCACTGGCCATGTCAGGCAAAATTTTGCATTTCACACACTCAACCATTTCAACATAATCATTCTCAAACTCAACTTAAATTCAATCACTTCTTCAATCCAACCTTAAAATCATTATTAACTACTCATAACAACTTCATACATACCTAAATAAGCTATTAAAACATGCTAATACACAATCCCAAAATCCACATATCACGTTCTTCCATAGAATTTCAAAGAACTCGCAAAATTGATAGAGTAACTTACCAATTGATGAAGAATCCTCAAAATTCAACTTGAATCCTTGAAATTCCTTCAAATCTTTGTGTATGGAAGAAGAAAATAACTCCTTTCTCTCTCTCTAGCTCACGTTCAAAGGAACAAAGAAGAAGAAGAAAGAAAATATCTTCTCTTTCCATTCATCCTTATCTATATATATATAATAAGACATTATTCACTTAATTATACAATATATATATGTGATGTATATCTTGAATATATGTCATGTTTATTTCCAATATATATTTCAAATATACATTACTTTATCACTGAAAAATCCTTTCTTTTTTTTATTCAAAATCATTTATTTAATTTATCCAATTTAATTTTAATTTATTTAAAATTTCAAAAAATTAGAGGTATTACATAACTCAATTCTGTTGAGTAAAGGTATTTTGCTCACAAGAAAGAGATGGTTGTAGTTGTAGACCTAGTGAGTCTACTTGTTAGGAACTAAGTTCACCGTGCGAACCGAAAATGTTGCCAACACCTTCTTTAAAACTGAAAAGAAGTTATCCCTAATGTAGGCCCGATGTCAGGATTTCTCAGTTGATTATGACTTTATGTGGGAGCACAAACTTGGCAGGTATAACTAAGTTGAAGATGCCCTTAGTTAAAAAGAGATGTTTGCTGCATTCTACTCAATCACAAAGGTAGAATATGATATGCTTGACAAGCTTAAGGTTGTTGCAAAGGATGATGTTATTTATAAAAAGCCGGTTGAGCAAGTAAATGATGGTACAATTTGTCAGTATTAAATCGAGGACGATCTCTTCATTTACAAGGGGGAGATTATTTAATCCTTATAATGGTAGGTTGCGGCAAAATTTGTTGAAGGAGATGCATGATCCTCAATAGGTAGGAGATCTAGGAGTTGATAGGATGCCTATGTGCAAACTTGCCTAGTGTGCCAATAAGACAAGATTGAAAAGAAAAGGAAGTAGGGTTGCTCCAATTGCTGTCTATTTTGGAAAAGCCTTGGGTTTCATTCTCTATGGACTTTACTGGTGGGTTTCCAAAGGTTGATAATAGGACTTCAATCATGGTAGCAGTAGGCATATTTTCAAAGTATGTCATATTGTTGTTGCACCTATAGCTTGCCCCATTGATGTTACTGCTGAGTTATTCAATAGCAATTTGGTGAAATACTTTGGGTTGCTAGTGATATTGTGAGTGATTAGGATGCAAGATTTACAAGTCGATTTTGGACTTCCTTGTTTAACATGATGGGGACTAATATGAAATTTTTAACTACTAATCACTCATAAATGAATGGGCAAACTAAGTGGATAAATCACTTGATAGAAGAATACCTGAGGCATTATGTTAAAGCGAGTCAAAAAAATTGGCTAGAGTTACATGATAGTGCACAGGTTTGCTACAACTTACACTTATCTTCAGCAATGAAAATGAGTCCCTTTGAGTTAGTGTTGGGGTAGTAGTCGACCAACTACCTTGAAGTTGCAAAATAAAAAATGGGTGGGAAATGTCCAATAACTTATCAATATGCAAGAAACAAGTAGGAAATGTATGACGAATCCCAAGCCCATTTACGTAAGGCTGCCAAAAGAATGAAGAAGTATACTAGCTAGAAATGCAGGCCCTTGGAGTTCAATGTTGGCAACAAAGTGTTGTTGAAATTGACTCCTCAAATTTGGAAGAAAATAAATAGCAAGACAATTCATAGAGGGCTAATTCCTAAGTACAATGGACCCTTCGAAATTATAGGGAAAGTAAAAAATGTGGCTTATAGGTTGAATTTACTTGAAAGGCTGAAGGTTCACCCACATTTCATGTGAGCTTCCTTAGGCAGTACCATAAAGATGGGAAGATCCATCAAGGAGAAGTGCCAACCGTGCTCCACCTATGGTGAGAAAGAAGTTCAATAATGATGTTGCAAAAATTTTGAATCACAGGTCCTTTGTCATGAGTAAGAAAAATAGGAGGATGAAATTCCTAGTTCTATGGAAGGGAATTCGATACATGGGAAAGAGATACTACCTTGTGGTAGATTGAGAAGAAAATCAACGAGCTAGTTTTCATCATGTAGTATCTCTTTCCCATGTAGCATTGGATTCCCTTCCATAGAACTAAGAATTCCATCCTTTATTTTTCTTACTCATGCCAAAGGTCCTGTGATCCAAAATTTTCGCAACATCATCATTGAACTACTTTCTCACCATAGGTGGAGCAGGCTTGGCATTACTTCTTGATGGATCTACCCCATCTTCATGGTTGTAATACCCCGGCCTGAAGTAGGTCATCACCACAAGGCATGCAGTAAAATCTATTTGAAAAATTAATTAAATTATTAATTAAGAAAAAGGGTTATGATAGGATTAACTAGTTAATTATTAACATAATATGAGAAAAGTTTTAAATACCAAATTAATAATTAGTAATTATGCTAAAAAAAATATATTTATAACAATTAAAATAGAATATTAGAACATATTAATGGAACTATATATATATATATATATACATATACAACCAATGAAAAAAAATGTAAGCCTAAGCGTTGGAAGACAAAATTTAGCCCACATGTTTGGCCCGAGTTTTAGCCCAATCGATTATAAATATGTGGAAAAATGTAATGCATATGATGATATAAATGTATGTAAACATGATGCATGAAATGCATAAATGTAAATGAAAGCCACATTCAAAGACACTTGTTAAACTTTAAGAAATGAAAGAAACAAATGTTAGTTTTAGATTTAGTATATAAAATGTGTTAGGTGATCAATTGCATGCAAAAGTAATGATGAAGGCAATGGAATCTAGTAATTACCAAAGTATAGATATAGTGATAGCTAATAAATTTAATAATGTTAAAAATACATGGAGAAGGCACATCACCATTCACGTGTGAGAGAGCATGTTTCAATTATTAAAATGAATTCTATGAGTTTGACATGGACTTATACATTTTATATACTAAATCTAAAACTAACATTTGTTTCTTTCATTTCTTAAAGTTAAACAAGTGTCTTTGAATGTAGCTTTCATTTACATGTATGCATTTCATGCATCATGTTAACATAGATTTATATCATCATATGCATTACCGTTTTTCCACATATTTACAATCGATTGGGCTAAAACTTGGGCCAAACATGTGGGCTGAATTTTGTCTTCCAACACTTAAGCTTACGTTTTTATTCATTGGTTGTATATGTATATATATAGTTCCATTAATATGAGTTTTAATATTCAATTTTAATTGATATATATATATATATATTTTTAGCATAATTACTAATTATTAATTTGGTATTTAAAACTTATCTCATATCATGTTAATAATTAACTAGTTAATCCTATCATAACTCTTTTTCTTAATTAATAGTTTAATTAATTTTTCAAATAGATTTTACTATATATCTTGTGGCGATGACCTACTTCAGGCTAGGGTATTACAATGGTACTGCCTAAGGAAGCTCACATGATATGTAGGGTGAATCTTTAGCCTTTCTGGTAATTTCAACCTATAAGCCACATTTTTTACTATCCCCAAAATTTCAAAGGGTCCATCGTAATTAGGAATGAGCCCTCTATGAAATCGTAATTAGGAATGAACCCTCTATGAAATGTCTTGCTATTTATTTATTTCTCAAATTTAAGGAGTCAATTTTAACAGTAATTTGTTGCCAGCATTGAAATTCAAGGGCTTGCATTTCTAGTCTGCATACATCTTCATTCTTTTGGCAACCTTACGCAAACTATCTTAGGTTTTCTCACACATTTTATGCTTGTTTTTTGCATACTAATAAGCTATTTGTAACACCCATTAATTTGCTAAAATAAAATTTAATTGAATTAAAATAAACATTTTGAGGAAAAATGAAGATTTGGTAGTGTGAATAATGAAGTGTAGATGTTGCATATATGTTAAATATATAAAACATATAAAAATCAAAGTGAATAGTAAAGTTAAAGGGCAAAATAGTAAATATACTTTATAAAAATTAAAAATTAGCTAAATAATTTTAAAAAAATAATTATGGGTGAAAGATGAAAATTTGCTATTTAAAATAATTAAATAATTATTTTACTAAAATAATTAAATAATATATATATATGTGGATGGGAAATGAAAGAAGAAAGAAAAGTCAAAATTCAACTTTATCTTGTTCCTTCTTCCCCATCCTTGGCCGAAATTCCCATTGAAGAGCAAAGGAGATTTTTGCTCCTTCCAACCTCAAAATTTTCAAGATTTCCAAAGTTTTTGGGGGTGAATTTAAAGATTCTCCCAACAAAGGTAAGTTTTCTTACCTTATTTGGAAGTTTTATGGATTTATTTCAATATGTGTAATTTGGAAATTTTATGGAGTGTTAGTTAATTTGATTTATGCTTATGGAGCATGTTATTTTGATGAGTAGGCAAAAATTTTATGGTTGGTTGGATGATTGGATTAAATTTTGTTGGAGTTTAAGGTAGTTAGTATGGTTTAGGGTTTTGAAAAAGGGTTTTTGCTCAAGATTATTTGTTCATTTGGTTTCATCATTTAAATCATGTAGTTTAAAGATTTTAATGGTGGAAATGAACTTAAATTAATATTTAGAATTGGTTAGAGTGAAGTTCTAAAGTTGGAGTGGCTCAGGACTAAATTTTGGAATTTTGAAGAAAATATTATATATTGTATTTTAATACTTTAAATGTGTTAAAATATAATGTTAAAGAGATTTTTGAGCTTAAAACTCTATTTGGAATTAGTGAGAATGATTTTGTAAATTTAAAGAACTTTATGGCTAAGAAAAGGGAAATTGAAGGATTAAGTTTTAATTGATGTTTGGTAGTTGAAACACATTAAAATGTGATGCTAATGTATGTTTGTTATTCATGTTTTGATTAGGTGTTGAGTAAGTTGTTGTTCCAACAACTTAGTAAGTGAAGAGACTTTTGGAAAAGTTGTGAGAGTTGGTGCTTTATAGCTTGGAAGTGCCCTTGTACAAATGTTAGTACATGCTTTGACAACTCATATATATTAATTGTATATGAGTTGGCATAACACATTGTGATTTTGATGAATGTGTTATGCCACTTTGATATTTGTTTCAATACGATATATGGCATTGAACCATTAAAAGTATGTGAAATATAAATTTTGCTTAATGTGATATGTTACTTGAATGATCTGAATGTATGAGTATGGCATTGTTTGAAGTAACAATGCTTGGTTTTCATTAACTATAGCATGATAAACCATTTGACAATGGCTAAATTAGATGTTTGAGGAAAATATAAAAGTACAAGTTGTGCATTAGAATGTGAAAATAAACCACATTTTCATTATGCATGATAATGGTTTGTGAAAACCATGATATGAGTCAGGATGTGAAAACATGTTGAAAAATGAATGTGTATTATGTGTATTTTATACATTATCTAGTTGCCAGAAGATTGAGCTTGGATGCTGGCATCCTATATGCCAAAAGAGATGAGACATAGGGTGTCACAGAGATATGCCTACGCCCGAGTGAGATATCAATAGTGTTAGAGATATACAATACATGATAGACTAAGGCAACGAGCCTGAGATTAGATAAATACAAGGAGGTTGGGCCCAATATATGCAGATGTTTAATGTGTATAAACAATGTTTGACATTTATAACATGATGCAAATATATCATTATATAAGTGTAACATCCTTTCTTAATTTTATTAAAGTATGTACTACTAGGCAACATACTTAGCGCGATTGAATTCTATCGCGCAGGTGACAGGATTGATCCGGAAGATCCAGAGAGTACCACTAGACCTAGTTAGGTCTAGACAGTGGTTGTTTGCTTTTAGAGCTTGCCGAGTTGCTACAGACCAGAGCCTTCAACATTCCATGTATATATTTTGTACTTTAAGAAATTTTATGGAAGTATGTATTTTGTATTTATAAATGAGTACATGATATAAACTATAAAGGGTTTTTAGGTCTTATGTTGAATATGCGAGATATAATTTATATATATATTGATAAATGTTTGTGAAATATTGGTTATATTGAGCCTTTATTATGAATGAATATTTGAGAGTGTATTTTATGCAAGTTGAGAAACTTGAATTTTGGGGATGTTCAAAATACAAACGAAACTCTGGTGAATTTTTTCAGAGAATTTTCTTTAAAATAGGTATATGGTCTTTAAATTATTATTAAATATATTGGTTTAATTAATACATTAAATTACAAGTGTAAAATTATTGATTTGGAAATAATGAAAATTTTTGGTAACGTTGTACCGTGACTTTCTAGTACTGTATATGCATATTTTACATATACCGAGTGTATGTAATATACGGATATATGATATAAAGGTGTTACACTATTTGACAGTTCTCACTCATTTTCTATTTTGCAACTTCAAGGGGCATGGCCGGCTGCTGCTCCCACCCCCCTTCATTGTTGAAGACTGGTGCAAGTTGTAGCATAACTGTTCACTATCACTTAGCTCTAGCCAAATTTTCTAACTTGCCGTAACATATGCCTCAAGTATTCTTTCAGTAAGTGATTTATCCGTTCAGTTTGCCTATACTTTTACGGGAGATTAATGGTTGAAAATTTTATATCAATCCCCATCATGTTAAACAAGGAATTCTAGAACTGACCTATAAATCTTACTTCCTGATCACTCACAATATCACTAGGCAACCAAAGTATTTCACCACATTGTGGTAGAATAACTTAGAAACAATATCAGAGGGGCAGACCATAAGTGCATCAATGAATACAATATACTTTAAAAATCTATCTATCACTACCATGACTGAAGTCATATCATCAACCTTTGAAAACTCACCAATAAAGTCCATAGAGACTGAAACCTAAGGCTTTTTCTGAATAGACAACGATTGGAACAATACCACATCCTTTTACTTTTCAATCTTATCTTGTTAGCATACGAGACAAGTTTGCATATAGGCTTCAACATCATCCTCTATCTTTGGCAAAAAATAAGAAAGAGAAAACAAAATAAGCAACCTATGAACACTCAAATGGCCTGCCCAATAAGGATCATGCGTCTCTGCAACAAATTTTGCCTTAACCCACAATTGGAAGCAATGAATAATCTTCCCCCATTGTAATAAAGAGATCATCCTCGATCCAATATTGACAAAATGTCCCATCCTTCACCTTTTTAACTGGCTTTTTTGTAAGTAGCACCATCCCTTGCAACATCCTTGAGCTTGTCAAGCATATCATATTCAACCCTTATGATTAAATAAAATGCAGTAAACACCTCTTTTTGGCTAAGGGCGACTATAACTTAGTTATGCTTGGCAGGTTTACGCTTCTACATAAGGTCATATTTAGTTAAGAATTCCTACCATTGAGCTTGCTTTAGAGATAACTTTTGAGTTTTAAAAAATGTGTTAGCAACATTACCGATCGACATGGTGAACTTAGTTCCCAAAAAGTAGACTCGCCAAACCTGCAAGCGATGTACAACCGTAACCATCTCTTTCTCGTGAGTAGAATACTTTTGCTCGGCATAATTGAGTTTTCTACTTTTAAAGGCTTTTGAATGGCCATTTTGCACTAATACACCATCAACCGCCTTATCCAAAGCATTTGTATACATTTCAAAGGGAAAATCAAAATTAGGAAATTGCAACACTAGTTTGGATGTTATGACAAATTTTAGATTTTCAAAGGCCTCTCCGCATGTGTCTAACCATACTCATAGCTCATTTTTCTTCAACAAATCAGTCAAAGGTTCTACCTTCTTTGATTAACTTACAATGAACTTGCGGTAGTAATTTGCTAAACTAAGGAAAGATCACAATTTTAACACTCTGGTAAGGGCTAACTAGCCAACAATGGCTTGTACCTTCTTTGGATCCACCCTTACTTGGCAATTGCTAACCAAGTGACTTAAAACACATCACCTTTAGTTTAGCAAATTCACATTTCTCCATCATCACAAATATTTGGTGTTCATAAACACTTTCTGCAAATGCTCCAAATGTTCCTCAAAAGACTTGCTGTAGATTACAATATCATCTAAGTCAATTATAATAAAATCGTCAAGGAAATCATATAGCACATCATTCCTGAGATTGCAAAAAGTTGCAGGAGCATTACTCAAGTCGAAAGGCATAACAAGAAATTCATAAGAGCCATAATGGGTCACGCAAGTGGTTTTGGCCTCATCACCCTTTGCAATTCTGACTTGCCAATAATTAAATCTCAAATCAAGCTTGGCAAACCATGATGATTTACTCAACCTGTCCATCAAATCCTGTACCAAAGAGATAGGATATTTGTTCTTTATTATCACCTTATTAAAAGCCCAATAATCAACACGCATTTGCATTTGATCCATCATGCTTATTTTGGAATAGAACATGAGTACCATAAGGAACTTTTAAGGGCTGAATAAAACCTTCATCAAGTAATTCATTCAAATGTTTCTATAACTCAGCCAACTCCAATGAGGACTTGTGAAAAGGAGGTCATGCAAGAGGAGCATACCCAAAGTTAACTCAATCTTATGGTCTATTACTCTCCTTGGTGGCAAGTTGTTTGGCAACTCATGTGGCATTACATCATCATATTCATTTAGAATTTCCGCTATCGAACCATACACCTTTATCTTCTAGTCTAGTTTGACTTATAGCAATGATGACAAGTAAGTTTCCTCAACCCACTTTAGTTCTTTCCCCATGGCCAAGGTAAACTCAAACTCAGTCTTTCACATTTTATCACCCTTCCCATGAGGATGAGTGCAAGCAACAAAGCAAGGGCTAGACTCTTGCATCACCATTACACCATCTAAGTGAGGCATATGGGTTGTCTTCATTTTTTACGGAAAATCAACACCAAGAATTAGGTCAAAGTCATCAAGTGGAATTACCAACATGTTTTCCTTCCGTTTCCATGAGCCAACATTCATTATAACATTGTAAGCCATCCCAACAACCGCTTGTGCCTTCACATTCACTATTTTGAGAAAACCTGGACATTTGCTCACCGATAACACATATTGCTATACAAGTTTGGAGGAAATAAAGGTGTGGGTACCTCTAGTATTAACCATTGTAATGATCTCCTTCCCATTCACCATGATCCCAGTGTGCATAAATAATGAATGCAATACAGCTAAGTCATCCGTCATGGAACACAACACCCTGACATGAATCAACAATTGCAAAAGATTAATAAGAGTCGCCACTCCCTGCCCATCATTCTCTTGATTTTCCTCAACCATGAGGACATTCAATTTTTCATGTTTGGGACAATCCTTGGCTCGATGAGAATTATTGCACAAGAAGCATCCTTGATTATTTTTAGAATTACCACTTTTGGCTTAAGTAGAGGCTTTATTATGCTTGCTTTTCCCTTTGTCACCCCCTTCTTTCTTGTTGCAATTCTTCTTCCACTCCCCCTTCTTCTCTTTTCCCTTCTTAGACTTTGAATTAGGAGGAGCATCAAAATTTTCCTTGTTAACCCAGTAACCAAGGCATCAGTAGTTATAATGGCACTTGGAAGGTCTTTAATATTTTGCCTCCTAAGTTCTATTTGTGTCTAAGGTTGTAATTTGTAAATGAAGTTGTACAACTTATCTTCTTCGGACATGTTATGAATATCCAGCATCAAGGAATTGAATTCCTTCATATAATCCTGCATAGTACCCATGTGTTTGAGACACTTCAATCTGTCTCTTGTAACCCAAAATTTATTGCCCAGAATGAACTGATCCTTCATTTCTTTCTTTAATTGCTCCCACATTTCGATTTTAGGCCTACCAACACTTTCATCATCAGCAATGCATGTTCTCCACCATAACTTCGTATCTCCAGCAAAATACATGCTGGTTATTGTCACTTTTTTGGATTTAGGCACTTGGGCAGCATTAAAATATTGCTCCATATCCCACAAGAAATTCTTGAGTTTCTTGGCACTCCTTGTATCCCTAAAACTTTTCAGTTTAGGAACTTTGACTTTGGGACGTTCTTTAGAATTTTCAGAATTCACACATATCGCCTTTCGCAGTACAACCACTTCAAGACAGAGATCCTCATGATCTTTGCGAATTTTGCCTAATTCTTCCACACGTAACTTACATATTTCATCTACTTTAGACTCAAAATCCACAATTCTAGGTACTAGTGAGGTTATCTCTTTGCCCTTATGAATGTCCCCAACCAGTGCCTCCAAATGCGACACGTTCTTGAATTTTGGTATTTTCCTTACCCATTGCCTATGAGCTAGTGGCTCTAATGCTAGTTGTCACAGGGTCAATTGTACACACTAGAAAACTCATCTGTGTGATAGTTAAATCCCAAACTTACTTTAGCCTTTCAACAACTGCACCTAACATGTTCCTCCGAAAGAGGTTCTCATAATTTCGTAAATAAATCAAGAATAATAATTTAGCATGATTTAATGCACACATATAACATACAAGAAACTATTCCCAACCTTTCATTGCTCTCAATAATAAGGATTACAAAATAGGACTCCTCTTACCGAATTTCCCAAGGCACATCTGCTGCCTATTTATACATAGTGCAGTTACAAGGTAACCTGACAGTTTTTTGCCTACAATATTATTCACATATATTGTTGATATCCCTACCTGTCTGAGGCCATAAAATAAGGGGCTCATTTAGACATTCGTAATTGTTGCTACCATATTAGCAATCTACCCCAAAGCATGTCTAAAATTCATCCAATTCAGCAACATGAATAACTGCCTACTACCTTCCTAGCAACCAGCAACCGCCAATCCTTTATGCTAATTATGCCTACCTTATCTCTTTACCCGGCCTATTACCAATGTCAGCCCTGCGTGCCTAGCACACCAATTAAGCCTACACCCATGCCAGGCAGCTTGCTCACTGCCGCAAACTGCCATGTTGGATGCCATGCCAATCTGCATGTTTCCTTGACTTCCACTTGAGACCAATGTGTCCATCGTTCACGTACCACCATGACAGCGACTCTAAGGGGCTAACAGTAGGCCTCTATCCAAACAGTATGCCCCTATACTAGCGACAAATTTTGATTGTTGTGTAGTTCATATAGACTAATAATGCATTTTTAAGTGAATACACTAATGTTAGAAATTAGATTCATGTTATCAACCCTTTCCATATTCTTACTAGATGCACATAAAACCATAAGCTAGCATTTGAAATATGACTACACATTCCTAAGAGATCTACTGAAGATATATCAGAAGCATTCGGGAGCATATGAGATTCGTTGGTATTCCAATTCACTTATGGGAGTCTTGAATTCCCTCGTAGAAGTATACTTGTTTTGTATTCCATACGTAACTCTTTTTCAAAGAAAATTTTATATTTTATTTTACACTTTTAAGACCACATCCATTTCTAGACCAAAAGGTGTCCATTTCCAAAGCAATGAACAAGTGTGGCACTTTATCTAGATGCAATTTTATAGAAGAATTAAGTGAATGGGATCTTATGACCAGTTATGTGTACCAAATTTTTTCAGAGATTATAGACATAAGTTGCGCAAAGCTTATAATGTAGTTAACGTCATGCAGATGACTACAAGAAATGATCAGCTGTGGGACACTGATATTTTAGCACACACCAAAAAATTAGCAATATGCCAAAAACCAGCCATAAGAAAAGATAGAAAACGAGACTGAAATAACAATAATTTAAAAGCTTTCATCAACTACATGGAGTCAAATTTAATGACGAGTAAAATAAACCAGACATAGAAAGGCAACATGTTACCTTCAAATAGATGCAGAGTTAGAAGATACAAATTTATGTTTGTTGGATATCATCTTATGGCAAAAAAAAAAAAAAAAAAAACAAATGTTCTAAGCACAGTTCATATGTGTAGGAATTTTGGCATAAACTCCGAAGTCACTATTTACTGTTCACTTGCTAGCCAAAGATGATTAATACAACAAAAACCTTTGTTACTACGCACCATGAGAATACAAAATAAATTAAATCATATAAGAGGCACAAAAGTAATAGGAATTTCCATTCTCTCTGTTACTATCCACCTATATAGGATTTTATTGTTTCTCCATGTACTGCCACTATTGCTCAACAACCTTAATTTGATTTAAACCTGAAATTTAGTCTTTGAGCATAGAAATTAGAAAGGGTGTCCTATCTTCCTTTTTCAAGATGTTGAAATTACTTATCTACTGAAACAAGTCAATGCTTATTTTGTCTTAAATGCTTACCAAAAACTCCACCTCAAGGAAAGGTAAAATTCGGAAATGCATGTTTAAGTCGAACAGGTGTGTCACTGTGTTCAATACACAGCTTTGCCAATGCAGACGCTCTTTGTAGAACATGAGGAGTAAATTAAAAATGAAAAGAGCTAACGAGGTTTGATTTAGAAATGAAATGGTTCAAGAATATCTCATGGAGCAAAAGCAAGTCATTGCTTGTGGAATCAGTATTAATTCATAGAAGGAAAAGAAAAATACACAAAAAAAAAGAAGTAATAATGCTATGTTAGTATTTCTAAGTTTTGTCTTCTAAACTATTAATTCAATTGAACTCAACTTTAATCCCAAAATTGATATTCTTTATTTCTACTCTAAAAATATTAAGGGCTAAGTCTTATCCAATAATGTCATGATAAGCTTATATTTTCTACTTCTGGGGCATTCAAAGGGATGTAATCTTGCCGGAATCTATACAGCCAAGAGGGGTCAACATTCATCATTTGAAAAATCAAGTTTTATCATCTCAATTATTATAAGTAAATTAATTGTATTTTCTGCTTCCATGACATTCAAAGGGATCTTCTTATAATCTATTCTTCATAAATTTTTCTTGATCCAAGTTATCAAAAATTTAATGAAGACAAATTAATTGTAACATGTTGGATCACAGTCAAATGAAGACTCTAGCAGCTAATTAAAATGTTCTGATTAAGAAAAATTTAATGCTAATCTTAAGAACTTCATTTACAAACAAGTTACTATTTACTAACAGTGCAGATTCAAATTAACAATGCCATCCTAAATATAATTAATCAAGTCGCTCAATTATATGTAAATTCACCCTAATCTTTTTAGATTTTTGCTATTGTATTATTATTATTATTATTATGTTTTGCACCAATTATATCTTACTTTAAAAAGTTAAAAGACTCGATATTATACCCCAAATCAAAATTGAAAAAAGCATTTTATTATTTTATTATTAATCAGATGCTTGATTAGTCTCTCTAACCTTATAAATTTGGTTAATTTATAGTTTACCAGATTCTCAAAGTTGAAAAGTCCAAACAACTACAATCGAAATTTAGAGAATAATAGGTTGAAATGCTAATAATTTGATCTTTAGCTCTTCTAAATTAATATGAAAAAAATTATTGTATTTCTAATTTTTAAATTGGAGTTGCAATTAACAATGAATTCTCAAATTAAATTACGGTGATGTAGGAACATAACCATATAGAATAAAAAGGTAGATATTACATCGTCAAAGTCAAAGTTTAATCAAAGCTTGTACTATCAGTTGTGAAGAGCAATCTCCAATGATAAAAAAACTCTTACTTACCATAATTGACTAAGAGCTAAAATAATCACTTAGTTTTATTTCTAATCTCATAGAGGGATTATTTTTCCTTAGAAAGAGAAGAAGCAAAATAGATGGAAGGGCAGCCTTCAAAAAAAAAAAAAACAAACAAACAAAGTTCATTTTTCTGATAAGTAATATCTAATAATTAAAAAAAAAAATTGAATAGAAAACTAAATCCATAATTCAGATTTCCTAAGGATGGTGTACATTTACCTATAAGACATAATTGGAATTCACACCGATGACTGAGCATTAATTGAAACTGAAAAGAATAAAACACATACCCACAAATTCCACCAGTGGCTCATATCAAATCCCGCCATCGGCTACAGCAAGTTATTGATAGGGAAGAAGAAAATAAGCCATTGACGTCAAAACACATAACATAAACTAACAAATGTTTGATCATCACGAACAGAAACCATTTCAATATATATATATATATATATATATATAGAATATGTTTAAGATGAAAAGAACATACATTAATTGCAGACGATATTAATGAGGTAGCGAAGCTTAGTTTGCCATATGGCTCCTTGATTTGCCATTTATATCTCTGTCTACGAAACCTTTTTTCTGCTTAACCAGTTTTCCTCTTTTATTATAAGAAAGGTCATCTATTTGACGGTTTATGACCAGTAGCATATAAACGGTCAGATTTTCAAAATTCAATTTTTTTTTTTTTCACTTTTTTCATGCATTTTTGCCTATAAACCCCTTAAACACCAAAAGATCTCATTTCACACTTTAGTCTTAACCCCTCTAAAGCTATATATTTTTTCTCTCCTTGTCTTTTAATTTTTTAATTTCCCTTCCTTTTCTTTCCTTATTTCAATTCTTTTCTTTTTTTTTTTCATTTCTCCATCCAATATAATAGCTCCAAATTCTAAACCAATTAGGCAGGCTAAAGCAATGGCAATCCAAACCTCTCAAAGCCCTCAGCCTTCTCCAATTGACCTAATGAGAGGTGTTACCCATGAGGAAAAACAAAATTGGGTCAAACTGCATGATAAGAAAATCCCAGATATAGACAACTTGAAGACTTTGAATATTGAAGCAGATGTAATGGGATATTTGGAGAACCTTCAATGGAGGAATTTTGTGTTTGTTATGGAAGATGGGTACGAGGCACTGACCAAGGAGTTTTTAGCCACCTTGGTTTTAGAGAAGAAGCTTTCATCTTCCATGGGTCACTATCATTCTGTTTGGTAGCCTGATACTGCAGATACTCATTGTGGTCTGCCCAGTTAATATAATGGAGTTTGATTGTTGGGTATTTGTATTAGGTAGAGGTAGTAACCAGTCTTCTTGAGTCTGAACAACATGAACTGTATGTCGATTGTTAATGGAATGGTTGTTTCATGGTGGCTTGCCATGTAAGGCCCAACAAGTTTCTCGAGTATGGCCGTTTTTGTCACAATAAGTGTAGTGAACTCTTGATCCTCTTCCTTTGCCTTTTTGTGGTCCTATATGTTTAGTCTGAACTGCTAAAATAGATGACTCCATCTCACCATTTGATGTTGTGTTTGAAGAAAGCCGCATGAGTTGAGCGGAGACATCTTCCAACAAGGGAATAGTAGGACTTGTCAAATTTGATCTCGAACAGAACTCAAGTTAGGTCTTAGTCTGATCAATGCCATGACCATAAATAGTTTGTCTCTTTGTTGTTCCTACTTAGTAATCTTCTTAGAAAAAGGCATGAGAGAATTAAACTCATCTTTCAAAGTTTCAACTCGTCCCAAATAACTAGCCATATCCTGACAGTCTTGCTGTAGGTGAATAAGATCAAATACAATTTTATAAATATGTTGGATATCATTAGTATATAGTGTCTTTGCCTTATTCCAAACTTTATAACATGTCTTACAGGATTGAAACAAAATAAGCAATTTCGGCTCCAAAGAGTGCCACAACAAAATACATAATTGAGCATCAATTTTAGTCCATGATGTCGTATTTTTATCATTAATGTCAGTGGCTTATTTTTCTAGATGATCACTAAAACCTTGACTCATAAAGCATAATTCAACATAAGCAGCACATGATACATAATTATAGCTACCTTATAATTTAATTGTAGTAACAACAGGAGTTCCAGAAATAGAGGATAAAAGTGGTTTGATCAAACCTGGAGTTTATGACATTGTAAATTACTTAATGGCCTTCTATTCAAATTAAACCAAGAATATTCTATGTGAAAAGAAGTTATCCCAAGTCTGCCATTGCCAAAAAGGGACAACAGTTGGTGAAAGAGCAACTACCAGCTGCAGCCAAAATGGAACACCAAACAGATGTTGTCAAAAAATAAAAAACACACCCCCAATGGATACAAAATGAGGAGTCGACCTTTTCGGTCAAGTTTGGTTAGAAAAGGGTGGCTGAAAAGTTGTCACGCGCTGGCGTGTAGACCGCCGGCCAGTTGCTTCTATTGGCGCATGTAACCAGTGACAAAATTTTAGAGACGAGATCACCGACGTCTTGCGCACCTGATATGGTTAGTCCTGAGGTGTAAAGATCGCTGGAAAAGGGGGGCAAGCCTTCACTGTGACAATGAAGGAAAAATGACGCGGAAGAAAATGAAGAAAAAAAGAAAGAAGAGAAAAGGAAGAAGAAAGACAGCAGCCCTATGGCTTTGATACCATGAGAAAAGAGAGAGAGAGAGAGAAGAGAAAATATTATTTCTCTTATTTCTTTGTTTATTTCCTCAAATACAATGAGCTTATATAAGGAGAAAAAAAGTTATACAATAGACATATACAGCTTAGCAACCATCACTATATAGCCTAGCAATCAATTATACATTTATATAGCTAGCCCACTAATCCTTGCAGCTAATCATTCCTTTATATAGCTAAGTATTGTAGAATAGCAATGAATGCAGTGACAACTCTTGAACTTAAACATGCATTTTCAAATTTACCTTGACACTTGAGGTGGAGTTTTCTGTAAGCATTTAAGACAAAAAGAGGGGTAATGCTGGGCAGATCAATAAAAGCATTGACTTGGTTCAGTAGACAAGTATTTCAACATCTTGAAAAAGGAAAATAGGGCACCCTTTCTATGCTCAAGGACTAATTTTTAGGTTTAAATCAGAGGTTGTTGAGCAATAGTGGCATATAAAAAGAAACAATAAATCATAGGTGGATAACCAATAAAGAGAACGAAAACTCCGATTCCTTTGTGCCTCTTGTGTGATTTAATTTGTTTTATATTCTTATTGCGCATAGTAACAAAGATTTTGTTGTATTAATCATCTTTGGGTATCAAGTGAATAGTAAATAAAGACTTGGGACTATTCTTACCCAATTATTCTTATCCTTGGGTAGCAAGTGAGAAGTAAATAAATACTTGGGGATATTCTTGCCCAATTATTATCCAAAAAAGAAAATGACTTCTCTTTGGAGTTTATGCCAAAAATCCTACTGGAAATCCTTACACATATGAACTGTGCTTAGAACAATGGTTTTTTATGCCATAAGACGAGATCCAACAAACTAGGTTCTTTTTAACATAAATTTGTATCTTCTAACTTGCTTCTATTTGAAGGCAACATCTTGCCTTTCTTGGTCTGGTTTATTTCAGTCATTAGTAAATTTGACTCCATTAAATTATTGTTATTTCAGTCTTGTTTTCTATCTTTTTCTTATGACGGGTTTTTGGCATATGGCTAATTTTTGGTGTGTGGTAAAATATTATTGTCTCATAGCTGATCATTTCTTGCAGTTATCTGCATGATGTTATCTACATTAAAAGCTTTGTGCAACTTATGTCTACGATCTCTGAAAAATTTTGGTGCACATACCTGGTGGTAAGATCCCATTCTCTTAATCCTTCTATAAAATTGCATCTAGATATAAAGGGCCACACTTGTACATTACTTTGGAAATGGACACTTTTTGGTCTAGGAATGGATGTGGTCTTAAAAGTATAAAATCAAGACTTTTCTTTGAAAAAGAGTTATGAGACACACAGGTATACCTCTACAAGGGAATTCAACTCTCCTGTAAGTGAACTGGAAAACCAACAGATCTTGTATGTTTTTGAATGCTTCTGATATATCTTCAGTAGATCTGAAAATCATATTTGGGGAGACTCCTAGGTATGTGTAATCATATTTCAAGTTCTAGCTTATGGTTTCACGTGCATCTATATAAACTATAACCATAACAATGGAGTAAGAACATGGAAAGGGTTGATAACATGAATCTAAATTATAAACTAAAACGATAACCATAATGATCACAATGATAAATATTGTGCTGGTTTTAGGAAAAAGCCATCCTACAGCTTGGTATGAGATATGCATTAGCTGGCCTTACCATATTAGCTGAGGAAGCAATCAAATTCTTTTGGAGATTGAAATTTAAATCATGTTGAGACACAATACGAGGACAAGTTATTTCCTTTTGTTGGAAATATGCCTTATTATAGTGTTTAGATTGTCAATGTTCAAGAGTAATGCTAACATATGCATAGTAACAGAGTTTGTTATAGTAGAGCTCCCTATGTTTGTAGCATCATATCTAATCAACTATAGGCCTTGAAAGAACTTAGGTGGAACCTTTGAATTGTAAAATTATTACCTGAATTTGATGTTATAAGCAATAGGCATTTCGCTAGTGAGAATGATAAAGCATTTACTAGGAGAGGTTTTGCTTACATGTGCTTATTGAAATATTCATGCTATTTTGGAATGCCTTTTGAACAAACAATATACATGTGACCGCATGGCATGATAGTTTTCACAATAGAGCATGGTAAGTTATTTTCCTTTCTGCTTTGTAGATACCAGCATTTGGAGCATACCAATCTTTTGGGTTCCTTAGAGGATTTTTATCACAAAGTTCTGAGGTATATTTTCTAGCCCAATTGTAATCATCTTTGAAAAAGCATTTATGTACAAGTTTTGATATAATCTACTATTCTGTGTTAATTAGGGAGCTGAGGAGGACAAAAAGACTCACAAAAAGAGGGAGAAAATGGAGAAGAAAGCTTCACGCGCTAAGTTTGTGAGGACAAGAACTAGATGAGTCATTATATTGAAATGAGTAAACCAACTCACTAGATGTAGTTACTTTTTAAATGGCACAGGCTCCTTGCTAATTTTTTATGAATGTGTAAAAGGTGGGCACAATCAGAGAAAAACTTTGTAACAGTTGATGCATAATTTTTACTTTTTATGTATTTCATTATTGTTGTTGTAATACATCGAAATCAGTTGCTACATCCAAGCAATGGTATAATATTTAGAGTTCCACCGAGTTACTTGACAACATTTATTTAAATAGGTGAAAGTTACAGATAATATTTAGTGTTGTAAAATAAAGACTAGAAAAGACTAGAAATAAGACTAGAGGAGAAGAGAAGAATGTAATGTTGTGTGTTATTTTGTGAAGAAAAGAGTACAATATATACACATATAGTGTGTCTAAGTTAGGAAACAAAAATCTGTACATTACTACATATAGTAAATGAGAATAATTCCTTTCCTTTAATCTTGCTTTCCTTAATACTCCCCCTCAAGTTGATTGATGGGATCACACACATTCAACTTGCTCATTACCTCTTGAAAAATACGACAAGTAACCGCCTTGGTAAGAACATCGGCTAACTGATCTTCAGAGTGAACATAGGGAAGAGAAATGACCCCACTATCCAGCTTTTCTTTGATAAAATGTCGATCCACTTCGACATGTTTCGTTCTGTCATGCTGTACTGGGTTCTTCGAGATACTAATCGCAGCTCGGTTATCACACATCAACTTGCAAATCTTCTGAACTGGAAAACTGATTTCTACTAACAATTTCCTTAACCACAATACCTCTGTGAGTCCTCGAGCTATGCCTCGGAATTAGAAAGGGCAATCACCTTCTGTTTCTTACTCTTCCAGGTGATCAGATTTCCTCCAACAAGAGTAAAATACCCATAGGTAGATCTTCTGTCGATTGAGTTCCCTGCCCAGTTAGCATCAGTATAAGCTTCAATTTCCAAGTACCCATGATTCTGAAAAAATACTCCTTTTCCTGGAGACCCCTTTAGGTAGCGAACAACCCTTAGTGCTGCTTCCATGTGATTAACCTAGGGATGATGCATGAACTGACTCAAGATCCCTACAGCATATGCAATATCGGGTCTTGTGTGGGATAAGTAGATAAGTTTCCCTACAAGATGCTGATACTGTCTCTGGTATGTCAATTCGACTCCATCTACAATCTTTAAACCATGGTTGACGATAATAGGAGTATCCACCGGCCTACAGTCCATCATACTTGTCTCAGCCAACAGATCCAAGATATATTTCTGCTGGGAAATTATAAAGATCTCTCCTTGTGACCTTAGAACCTCAATCCCAAGAAAGTACTTTAGTTGCCCCAAGTCTTTCATCTCAAACTCCTGAAACAAATTATCTCTGAGCTGCTTCATTTCTTCTGAGTCATTTCCAGTAATTATCATGTCATCTACATAGATGATCAGGCAAGTAACTCGATCTTCCTTTTTCTTGATGAATAGTGTATGATCTGAATTACTTTGCTGATACCCGTACTTTCTCATTGCCACAGTGAATCTCCCGAACTATGCTCTAGGGGATTGCTTTAGGCCATATAAAGCCTTCTTGAGCTTACAAACTTCTTTATACTGGAAACTCTCAAAGAAGCCTGGGGGAGACTCCATATACACTTCTTCCTTCAAATCTCCATGGAGGAAAGCATTCTTGACATCAAACTAATAGAGTGGCTAGTCATGATTAGCAGCTACAGAGAACAATACATGAATGGTATCAATTTTGGCAACCGAAGAAAAAGTCTCTAAGTAATCAATCCCATATGTCTGGGTGTAGCCTTTTGCAACCAACCTTGCCTTGTATCTTTCTATGGATCCATCTGCTCAGTGTTTGATTGTGAATACCCACTGACATCCAACAAGCTTCTTTTTAGGAGGTAAGGTGCATTTTTCCCAGGTTTCATTCTTCTCCAGTGCTGCCATCTCAACTGCCATAGCTTGGAGCCATTCTTCTTGTTTTATAGCTTCCTGTACAGTTTTAGGAAGGACCTGAGAATAAACTGTAGCATAAAAAACTTTGGCTGTTGGAGACACACTCCCCCTAACAAGATTAGCTACAGGATATCTGGACTGCTTAGGCTCATACTCTGGTTCATACCTCTTTGGAGGTACTCCTCTTGTACTCCTAGGAGGCAACACATACCTTCCTGGCTCCATACTAGGTCCCTCAGTTATGAGCTCCATGGTTTCTGATTCCTTATTTCTGGGTTCCAGCTCTTTAGTGCCTACACTACCTTCAACAGAAGTACTATTCTTAACAAAAGTACTGTTAGTGCTTACCTCATGGACATCCAGTGGGGATTCAGGCTCTGGTGAAGAGTTCTGTCCCATGTGAGGAGGCGACTCGGTGGAACCATGTACTAACTCTTTTGGAACTGTGTTAGACGAAGTAGAAGTGGAATCAGACACACTTGAAAAACAACTCAGTGGATCTATCTGACTCTCCCCCTGACCAGTGGGTTGGTTGAGATAAAAGAATTCTGTTTCTAGAAAATCACAATCCATCGTGATATACACCCGACGAGTAGATGGGTGATAACACCGATACCCCTTCTGATGACTCCCATACCCAACAAAGACACACTTAAGAGAACAAGCTTCAAATTTAGTTCGTTCTGTCTTTGGTATGTGAACAAAAATAGAACAACCAAATATTCGAGGTTGGAGAATCAAGGTAGAAGGAATATTGACATGATTAGCTAATTCTCTAAGAGGAGTCTGAAGGTTCAAAATCTTCGTAGGCAGCCGATTTATGAGGTAGACAGAGGTAGCTACAGCTTCTAGCCAAAGGAAAATGGGAACTCGTGACTTAAGCATGACTGCCCTAGTCATCTCTAGGATAAGGAGATTTTTACGCTCTGCCGCCCCATTTTGTTGAGGTGTATGCGGACACGAAGTTTGATGAATAATCCCATTATCCTGAAAAAACTATCTAAGGGTGGAATTGACATACTCTCCTCCATTGTCTGATCTAAGAATTTGAATTTTTTTTTCTAAAACTGAGTATTAATCATCTTATAAAATTCAACAAACTTAGAGGCAACTTCAGATTTATATTTTAAAAAATATACCCATGTCATTCTAGAACAGTCATCAATAAACAAGACAAAAAACTTAAAACCATGATGTGAAATATTTGACCCTGACTGTGGGGCCGGTCCCCAAACATCAGAATGGATCAAGGAGAAGACAGACTAAACACGAGTATTAGAAGGTTTATATGTCTGTTTATGACTTTTTGACAAAAGACATGTTTCACAAGATTATTGTTCACTATGGGAGAATAAACTAGGAAACAGAACACGGAGATATCCTATAGATGGATGACCTAATCATCGATGCCACAACCACTGTTGTCTTTCTACAGTTCCACGAGTAAGCGTAGCAGTCCCTTGTTGAATCACCTCATCCACATAGTATAACCCTCCACGCTCAGTGCCACGTCCAATCACCCTCCCATACTGAATATCCTGTAAAAGGCAAAAAGTGGGAAAGATAAGCACAATACAATTCAATTCTTGAGTTACATGGCTGACAGATAAAAGTTTGCATGAAAGACTTGGCACATATAAGCAATTTTTGAGTTTCAAGTTCGGGGAAATTTCAATAGTTCCCGCTCCATGTACTGGGGATAAGTCGCCATTAGCACTTTGTATAGAACTCTTCATAGGTACTGACGATGTGATCAAGTCCCGGTGATCAAATGTCATTGTGTCCGTTGCGCCACAATCGACAAGCCACTCTGTATTCTTTTTTCCCGTGACATGGGCTCCCATGCCTCGTTCCTACTGACAATAATATTTCTCAACAACATAATTATTAGTATTACACTTTTCAGGACTTAATTGAATCTGTCCAAAAACTTTGGGATCAATTTGTAATTTTTCAGAAGTTCTGGGGTCGATATGAGATTCTTCAAAAAAGATGGGGTCAGACTGAAAAAACTGCACTTTTGAGGGACCAAGGCCGAAAAAAGTATGTGTTTACCTTTAAAATCTTTTTTTCCTTCTTGTGAGACCACCATCGCTGCATACCATAGGGTTTCTATCCTCCCTTGTTCTCCTCCTTCCAAGGCAACCCCTTGGCTCTGTTCACCGGTGACAACAGCGGCAGCCCCTCGTTGGCTGTTCCTTTGTCTCCTACTCTTCCAGCCTTCTGGAAAGCCCACCAACTCGAAACATTCTTCTTTGGTATGTTTTGACATACCACAGTGACTGCACTTCAGCTTTGCTCGATCAACCCTCTCGTCGCCGCCAACCTGTGATGACTGGTGGCCGGTCTTCAGTTGGTCTAAACCAGGCTTGGTGGCGAACCCCTGACCGGTGATGAACTCTTCCTGAGGTCTGGTGGTAAGCCCGCTCCCAATTCCTGCACTTACTGGCGCTGCTTCTGTTTTCTTTTCTGGTCCCATTAACCCGCTCCTAGTTCCTTCACGCCAGATGATGGCGAATGCTTTCTCGACTGACGGCAGTGGCTTCTCCTTCAGAAGATCCCTTCTTTCTGCATCGAATTTGTCATCAACGCCACTGAGGAACTGGTACAGACAGGCCTCTGATCGGAGTCGATTAAAAATGGTGATGTCCTCTTCATCTCTCATAGGGTTTGGTTGTCTAAGATCAATCTCTCGCCAAATCCGCTGACAAACACTGTAAAATTGCTCTATTGTATTATTTCCTTATTTCATACTATGTGCCTTCACTGTTAGCTTGTATAATTGTAGGGCATCATCTCTCTGACTGAAAATTGAGGCTAAACCCTCCCATAAGGCTTTGGACGAAGGGTATTCAGCATAATTAGGCACCAACTCTGGCTCCATATTCTCCAAGAGCCATGTACAGACCATAAGGTCTTTCTGCTCCCATACTGTGTAGGCTGGATCACTTGTTATTGGTGGTGCTGGGACGCCAGTTAAGTGACTTAGCATTCCCCTACCTCCTATGGCTAGCTTCATTAATCTTGCCCACAGGGAGTAATTGTACTGTTTAATTTTGTGTTGATACTGACTGTTTGTGGACTTTGAAACTGAAATTGACTTGATTGAACTGGTTTCTGTAGGAGCCTTGCTAGCTGCTCAATTAAAGATTCACCACCTGGTGACTCTTCTGTTTGGACCAAAGTCCTGCTGGTGCTCTCTTCTCCAGTCATGGCCGAGGAAGGTTAGGTAAATGATGAGAACTTGTTAAAACAGACTGACTGTTTTGATCGAGCAACTAGGCTCTGATAACATGTTGTAAAATAAAGACTAGAAATAAGACTAGAGGAGAAGAGAAGAATGTAATGTTGTGTGTTATTTTGTGAAGAAAAGAGTACAATATATACATATCTAGTGTGTCTAAGTTAGGAAACAAAATTCTGTACATTACTACATATAGTAAATGAGAATAATTCCTTACCTTTAATCTTGCTTTCCTTAATATTTAGTTGATTTGAAATATTTTGAATTGCCACTTCCATGAATATAGTAGCAAAAACATGTTGATCACTGTATATAAATAATAATGCAGTAATAAATATGTAAACAAAATTAATGATTCAAATAAGTGAGAAATAACTTGTGAAAGTAGTAAAACAAATTCAAGGATAATTTGTTTTCGATTTTATGTTGAAATGAAATGTATCGGATTGGGGCCTACTGATTTTATTAATGGTTGCTGCGGTAGGTGAGTGCATGTGCTGGTAGGTACGTGCGTTAAGTTGATGCTGCTGCAAGAGAGTCCTACTGATGCATAAGCAGATGGATGCTTGTAGTTACTGGCTATGTTTCAATCCTCGTAGAACATGCACACAAAGAAAGGCAGCATAAATAAATAAATAAAGGTTATTTAGTGGTAAACAATAAATTAGTAAAAAGAGAATGAAAAGGAACATGAAGAAAGATTGCTTGTATAAGAACATGTGGAGAAATATTTGATGCCTTGTTATATAATTATTGGTGTCTCCTATAGCCTCACTGTCCCTTTTGCTCTCACTATTGGCTTGTACAGCGCCAATGTAAATTTAAGCATAATTCTGATGACAGGCATTGCTGAAGCTGAGGCCGTTGCCATCTCCATGGTACTTGGAGAGTAATTTATAATTAATTAATTACAAGTTTAATTTTAATTTTTAAGATATGAAATATGTTTTTAAAATTGTTGAAATTAAACCGAAATCTTGGATCTAAAAATGAAGTTGATCATTACATGAGACAACTAAAGCAAAAACAAGAGGAGATCATTAATGTTTATTAAATAAAAAATATTCACTTGGTGAGTGTGGATTTGAACTAGGATTAGAGCATTAAGAGCATTACAAAGTGCGATAACAATAGCAATTTCATAAGAAGCGGGAGGATTGATATTCCTCTCACCATTTATAGTTTTTTCAATTGTTGGAGAAGCTGTGACGGCTTCAATTGTTGTTGTTATAACTATTTTGGCATTACTAATATTAATAGTTATAACAATGGACTCTATCACTACTTTTTCCGGCAACTAGAAACACTAAATATGGTGAGAAGAGGTATCAATCCACCCACTATATATGAAATTGTTAAAAGTTTGTAATGCTCTCATTGGATCTAATCTCTGTAATCCAAGTTGAAACCTGCACCCACCAAGTGAATATTTATTTATTAATAAATATTAATAGTTTATTCTTATTCTCATTTTAATTTTCTTATGTAATGATCAGCTTCAATTTTAGCTGCAAGATATCTGTTTAATTTCAACAATTTTAAAAACATATTTCATATATCTTAAAAATTAAAATTAAACTTGCAATTAATTAATTATAAATTACCCTCAAAGTACCATGGAGATGGCAAAGGCCGCAGCTTCAGCAATGCCTGTCATGAAAATTATGATTGGAATTACAATGAGAGCAAAAGGCATGCTGAGACTATTAGAAACACCGATAGAATTATGCAATGGACAATCTCACTAGACATGAAGTGTTTCTCTCCATATTCTCATAGAAGCAATGTTCCTCTCCATATATTGTTTACGACTGAACAACCCTTTCTATCGATACTCTCTTTGTGTGTAAAGACAAGAATTGAAGCACATATACATAGAGATAATTGATACATACTTTCTTTGTGTGTCTTTCTAGGAGGAAGCGTATACATATAGGCTTTCTTTGTGTGTTACTAATGCTAGGAGGAAGCATATTTATAGGCTTTGATATGTGTTATATATAAAATTTAATAATCAGAATATATATATATATATATAGATTATAATATGTGTTTAAAATTTAATAAATTTTTCTCTTTGTAACTCAACCACATAAAATGAGGATTATTCTTTATGCTTTTGACAAAAATACAAGAAAAATTGAACAAAATTCTATATTTATCTTATTTTCAATATATGTCTAAATTTACAATAATTTATGATTAGCTTACTAAAATACTATATTTTTATTAATTTATTGCGAGTTTATAAATTTTATATTGTTTATTATTATGAGTTTATTACGAATATATAATAAAATGACTAAAATATTCTTAATAAAAAAATAAAAATTTTATAAAAAAAAATAGTTGAGAATGTCATTTTCCCTTATTCTTTTGCCCCTTACTCCTTTAATTAATGGGCTTTTCACAAATATAACCTAAAACAAAGTTGCTTTTTTAATTTTATTGCACCATTTTTTTTTTCAATTTTAAAGTAATATAGTTTTCAAAATGCAAAAATAAAACAATAAAATACGACCTCATTTTTTCTTCAATATATATTGGGCACGTGTTTTAAGAATAATTTCCAAATTGCAAAAGTGCAACAATATAATGGAACCACTTTTTTTCTTCAATAGGGATTAGACACATGTTTTTTTTCTTCAATACACGTAAGTGCTTCTTACAAATGCCACTATTTTTTTTTTAAAAAGTGGTCATTTTTATTTTTTTTATTTTTATCTTTTAATGTTAAAATAAAAATTTTAAAATATTAAATTAAAATATTTATATTAAGTTTCTATCTATATGTAATAAATACTCATATATATTCCATTTTTATAATAAAATTTACATTTTATTTTTATTAATATATTTTATTTAATTTACATTTTTTAAAATAATTTTACCATATAATATAAAAATATTTAAAAATATTTTTTAAATATATAACATAATTCACATATTAGTGATTATATTATGTTACAAAAGAAAAAATATATATCTGTTGTTATTTTAGTATATGAAGATATATATAACATATACCTATATATACTTATTCTTTTAGAGAATGAATACCAATATATAGTTATATTTCAGTATTTATAGATATATGACAATTATAACTCCGTATGTCGATTGTTCTTTAATTTAAATTATGTTTAAATGAACTATTGATTTATTTAAGTGATGATTTAGGGTTATGGACAAATTAGGGTTTTGGTAAGTTTAGGGTTTCAGAAGAATTTAAGGTTATGGAATCTTTTATTTTGAAAGTATAATTATATGTATAATAATCAAAAAAGAGTTTGCTAAATAATCAACATGAAACCAAGTTTGGGAAAAACCTTAGAGTTGAATTATAAGGTTATGGAAGTTTTGGTATTTAGGAAAGAAAAATTCTTTATCTTGATAATTATGGTTTAAATAAAAATTAGAGTTATTGGAATGTTAAATTAATATAAATTAAAAGATTCTATGAAATCTTGATTCTTCAAAAGTAAACTATCTTTGTAATATACCTTTTGTAACATCCTTATACCCTATATACATATAATACATATATTCCATATACATAAAATACGCATATAGAATATAAAAATATCACCTGAATGATCTATAAAAACTTCTTATCTCAATATTAAAAATGAATTTAAATTTATAAAAGTAAATCTTTAAGAAAAATTTATCAGAGTTTTGTCTATATTTTCAATAAATTCCAAAACCAAACAAACATAAACTGCATTGGTAAAACACTCCCAAAATATAATATTCATATAATATGTTCAAAATATACAAAACCAAAGTTCATAATGTCAGAATTTATACATGTATGCAACACCATCATGACTGGTCTCTTGGTAAGCCCAAATCTATAATATCCACCATAAACTAGACATGCTCGAGTCTATCCGAACTTCCTTGCTTTGCTCTTTCAACACCTATGCACTACATTTAACCACGCTAAGCCCGAAAAATTAGTGGTACATACTTGAAAATATTACACAATACTTAAAATCAATGCATGTGTTTCCATTTCACACATCAAATTATGCTATCATCACAAAGCAACACTTATTTTCACCTTCTTTATCTTATAAATTATTTAAATACCATTACCGTGTAAAAATTCAATATTCATTCATCAACTCATAGTATATACCAACATCTCACAAACACACACACATTGGGCCCAATAAGACCCTACACAATACCAAAAAGTTCCAGAACAATTGATTTGATCTTTCACAATATCAATTTCATGATTCAGCTCTACTTGGGTCTGTTTTCAATATCAATCTTATGATCTAACTCTGCTTAGGATAAGACCTAGCTCTACTTAGGTCTAACAACACAAGACCGAGCTCTGTTATGGTCTATCAACATATGCAATACCAACATCAACTTTCTGGAATAAGTAATTGTGCAGAGTAGACAAACACACAAAAACCTTTTACATTCTTAAGTTTTTATTCCTTTACATAATTTTTCCACATTCCTCAAGTGATCAACACTTTTCTTAATCATCTCACATTTCATCACATTTAACTTTACTGTATCACAATTTCCACAATTTCCACTTTAGATATCCATTTTCAATCATATTACACAATGTAACTCATTTTCACATTTTTAATCATATTTTATTATTTTCCATGATATTTATATAATACACACAACATTATCATTTCTCATATCAATTTCAACCAACACATCACAATTACAATCACATACTCAATTATACATGAAGTCACTTTAAAGAATGTCTTCATTCTTTAAAGAATGCCCATATGTCTAATGCCATGCATAAACAATTAGATTAAATGTTAACAAAGTATGTACTAATCTTTAAAATGTGAAAACCAAGGCCAGCTTCCACTCCAAACCCTAACTTCTTCAAATGCCATTCTGTTAGTGTATGTGCCCTAGGCCATTTATTTGGATCTTTATGTTATACATTCATTATTAATAAATGAGGTTTTATTATCATTATTGTTTGTTTGCATGTTACACAATTTTGATATTTGTCCCTGGTTTATTATTGTTAATAAAAAATAATTCTTAACCAGTATGAACATTGATTTGATAATCATCAGATGGTTATGTGTATAGTGATACAAATCAATTTCATAGATACTTGTTAGAGAACAATGTATTGGATAGACCCCTCATGAGATTACTACATGGGTTAGTGTCATAAATAAATCTCATGATAGTTATGTATTAATTCTTTGACTTGAGATTGTCATAGTTTCCAATATAAGGACTATTATATTTTGACATGATCCGTAACTGGATAGTAATAAAGGTTATGATCATATATGATAGAAATTATGTAGAGGATAATGAACAATCAAGATAGAATTTGTCCCTCTCTTTGAGAGAGATATCTTTTGGGCCCCTCGATCAGTGAGACTGTGAAATGCATGGCCGTGCTCAAATGAATTGATAGTGTGATCAATTTCATTTGTTTTTATCAGTCTACTTGGAGATCGAGTAATCATAAGTTTGAACAATATAAGTATGACGTTGACCATGACTTATGTTCAATCTAGATATCGTGTGACAAAGGGATTAATGCATGTACTATTATTAGGCAAATTGGACATTCCTTATATTAATTGGGTAGTTGTAACGCCTTGCTAGAGGCCAATTACGACTTGTTGGTTTAATAGAGATTAAATTGACTGCCAATTAATATGGGCCTATCGGGTCACACACAAGAATGCGCTTTGGGCTGGATATAATATTAATAATATTAATATTAGATAATAATATTTATTATTATTATTATTTTCATTTTTTTATATTATTAGATAATATATTCAGAATCCTTATTAGATTTGGATTCTGAATTTGACTTACCTTATCCAATTTCGAATTGGATTCTAGAGTGAATATATTCACTCCAGACGTTAAGTCTTCTCATAGGAACCCTAATACGTTTTAGAGAAAATGTTTTTCAGCCTTCGCCGTTGTAGAGAGCTAGCACTCCAGACGGTAGCATTCGTGTGGATACGCGATAGAGGGTGTTTCGCGATTGAGGTATCTCTTCCAAACTGTGATTTCGAATCATCAACAGGTTAGTTCTTTGAACACTTTTGTCGAATTAAACGAACAACATGGATTCTGATGGGAAATCAAAGATCAAAATTTTTCCGCTGCATGTTTTTGATTTGCTGTGATCTCCTTGATTTTCTAACAGTGGTATCAGAGCCACTTGTTGTTTTCATTTAAGTCGAAAATGCCATGTTGATATGATGAGAAAGGATTGTTTTTGGTTTTGTTTCTATAAAACCCTAATTTGTTTTTCATATGATGAGAAAGGATTGGTGTTTTTAATTTTGTTTTCATGAGATGATCACGTATATATAATTGGTTTTCATATGATGAGAAAGGATTGTTTTTGGTTTCGTTTCTATAAAACCCTAATTCGTTTTTCATATGATGAGAAAGGATTGGTGTTTTTAATTTCGTTTTTCATGAGATGATCTCGTATATATGATTGGTTAATTAAAACGATTTTCATATGATGAAAATGATTAAGTTTATATGTGATATAAACATTTGGTAATGATTCTATAATGGGTTGTACATATTCGAAATAAAACAGTAAGAAGGTTAATGAGATTAACGATTCTGTTTTAGGGTTTCGCCAAAGAAAAATGTTAATGAGATTAACATTTCTGTTTGGCTTCGAGAGGCGCTACCCCTCGACCCCGCCCAGGGGCACTGTCCCTTCGGAACCCCGCCCGACCGGCCAGCGGGAGCCCCTATAGTTCGTTATCGCGACATTAAGAATGTCAATATATTTGTTTCTATTTAACATGTTGGTGATGAATAGGTTATGTTTGTTTGATGTCTTGGCATGGTGCATAGCATGGCCTTATGACCTATGTGATTGGTTTATTCATATCTTAATTTTGGGTAAATACGGCCTGCGTGTCGTTTATTTTGTTGTAATTTATTTTACTAGTAGTTAGATTTTCTTTTATTGTAATAAATGAAGATTCAAGCTACAATGTTTGTGATGGAGATTCATACCAAGGAGAAGATGGTTCCATGGTGATGGAAGCACAAGCTCAAGTTTTGAAGATATGTAATATTGCAAGTGTTGTAATAGACAGGTTTTTCACCTAGGGTTGCCTTTATGATCTTCATTTGGTCTCTTGAAGATCATATTTAGTTTGGCCATGCTATGTCACGTTTACATATTTTGTCATTTGGTATATGATGCTTATGTGATAAATTATATATATACATATAGGATGCTAAAATATAATGATATGTAATGCAAGACATGATAATAATTTAGTTGAACCCTCATTAATAATTTAAGTCTAAATGCCATCCACGTTTTGAACACCTATCAAAACTAAGATTGTATTAAAGTAGGTATTGCCAAAGCAATATGCTTTAAACATTCCTAGCTAAGTAGGATGAGTAATAGTGTTACTCATATGTTTTAAAATTGGTTAGACTTAATTAGGCTATCAAAATGGTTTTGGGCCTAAGGCATTAGATGGAATTCAACATGCTATGACATATGATGTCAATATTCCATAATTACTAAGAGTTACATGAGATGTAATTGGTAAAGATGTTACCTACCTAAATAACTTGATTTTAAGCGTCATGCCAAAGCTGAGTTTAGAATTAAGTGAAATACGGATCTTAGCCTACTAAAATTTTTCTTTAGAGGGTTATATTTTTAGTAGGAGTTTAAATAATTTTAACCTCATTATTAATTAAAATTTGACTTTGCATATTTATCAACAGATGGCTGCTAATAAAAATTCCACCTTATCACTGCGATCTATCCTTGAGAAGGAAAAACTGAAAGAATGTGGGACTAATTTTGTTGACTGGTTTAGGAACCTGAGAATTGTTCTCGAACAAGAGAAAAAGTCCTACGTGCTTGATGAAGCTATCCCTGACCCACCTCCTGCTGATGCTTCTAATGCTGCTAAGAGTAAGCATAAGAAGCATGTGGATGATTCCAATGACATAGGATGTCTTATGTTGGCTACTATGTGTCCAGGACTTCAGAAGGATCTGGAACACTTTGAGGCTTATGAGATGAGTGTGCATCTCAAACAAGCTTTCCAACAACAGGCTAGGCAAGATAGGTTTGATACCGCTGTTGCATTATTTGACTGCAAAATGTCTGAAGGTGAATCTGTTAGTGCTCATGTTTTGAAGATGAAAGGCTATCTAGATCACCTTGCTAGACTTGGATATCCCCTAAGTTTAGAACTCTCCACGGATTTGATCCTACATTCATTGCCTAGCAGTTTCTCACAGTTTGTCATGAACTATAACATGAATGACATGGAGAAATCCATTCCTGAGCTATATGGTATGCTCAAAACTGCTAAGGGGAATATCAAAAAGCCTACCCAAATATTGAATGTCAATATTAAACAAATGAAAAAGAAAGCCAAATATACTAAAGGCAAGGGTAAGGCAAAAGGTGCTAAAGGGTCCAAGGGACAAGCTAAACCAAAACCTGAACCTAAGGCTAAAGTTCCTAAGGAAGGGACTTGTTTCCATTGCAACAAGCCTGGGCATTGGAAGAGAAATTGTCAACTCTATTTGGATGAGTTAAAGAAGTTGAAGGGTAGTGCGACTACATCTTCAGGTATTTATGTTATAGAAATTAATTTATCTATTCCTTCTTCCTGGGTATTAGATACCGGATGTGGATCTCATATTTGTACAAATATGCAAGGACTTAAAAGGAGTAGGATGCTGAAGAAGGGAGAAGTGGACCTATGTGTTGGGAATAGAGCAAGAGTTGTTGCTATAGCTGTAGGAACTTATGAACTTGTTATGCCTAATGGGTTTTTGTTAATTTTGAACAATTGCTTTTATGTTCCTACTATGAGTAGGAATCTTATTTCAGTATCTGTTTTGGATGATGAAGGTTATTCATTTTTTATTAAGAATAAGAAATGTTCTATTTTTGATAAAAATGATTTGCTTTATGGTATTGCAAATTCTTATAATGGCCTTTATATCCTTAATCTTGATGATTCTAATGGTAATGATATCTATAACATAACTTCTAAGAGAACTAAGCCAAATGAGTTAAACCCCTACTTATTTATGGCATTGTCGCCTTAGCCATATAAATGAGAAACGCATTTCTAAGCTCCATCAAGATGGATTATTAGATTCATTTGATTTTGAATCATTTGAAACATGCGAGTCTTGTTTGCTTGGTAAGATGACAAAGGATCCTTTTACTGGGCATAGTGAAAGGGCTAATGATTTATTGGGCTTGATACATACAGTTGTATGTGGTCCTTTTAGCATTAGTGCCAGAGGAGGATTTTGATACTTCATTACTTTTACTGATGATTTCAGTAGGTATGGCTATGTCTACCTAATGAAACATAAGCATGAGTCTTTTGAAATGTTTAGAACTTTTCAAAATGAAGTACAAAATCAACTTGTTAAAACAATTAAACAACTTCGATCAGATCGAGGTGGTGAATATTTGAGCCAAGAGTTTGATGATCATCTAAGGGATTGTGGAATTGTTTCACAACTGACTCCTCTAGGAACTCCACAGTGGAATGGAGTTTCTGAAAGGAGAAATAGAACTCTATTAGATATGGTTCGATCAATGATGAGTCAAGCAGATCTTCCTTTATCTTTTTGGGGTCATGGCTTGGAGACAGCTGCATTCATTCTGAACCATGTACCATCTAAGGCGGTTGAAAAGACACCATATGAGATATGGACAAGTAAGACACCTAGTTTGTCTTTTCTTAAGATTTGGGGTTGTGAAGCTTATGTGAAAAGACCAGTTTCAGATAAGTTAGCTCCAAAGTCTATCAAATGTAATTTTGTGGGGTATCCTAAGGAAACTAAAGGATACTATTTTATACTCCTTCAGAGAACAAAGTGTTTGTTGCTCGAAATGGGATCTTTTTGGAAAAGGAACTTCTTTCTAAGAGAACTAGTGGGAGTATAGTAGAGGAAACTCAAGTACCACAAGAAATCATTGAGCCGTCTATAGAGCCTATTTCAGAACCACAAATAGTTGTGGAGTCTGAAGATGTAACACAAATCCCTCGCAGGTCTGATAGGACATGTCGTCAGCCAGAGAGATATGGATTTCTTATGACTGATGATAGTGAAGTAATGCTCATAGATCAAGATGAGCCTACTTCCTATCAAGAAGCTGTGTCAGGTCCAGATTCAGAGAAATGGCTTGGAGCCATGAAATCTGAGATGCAATCTATGTTTGACAACCAAGTTTGGTCTTTAATTGATCCTCCAGAGGGTATTAAGACTATTGGTTGCAAATGGGTTTTCAAGAAGAAAACTGACATGGATGGGAATGTGCAGACCTATAAAGCAAGGCTTTTTGCAAAAGGTTTCAAGCAAACTCATGGTATAGACTATGATGAAACCTTTTCACCAGTTGCTATGCTTAAGTCTGTTAGAATTCTCATTGCCATTGCAGCATACTATGATTATGAGATATGGCAAATGGATGTCAAAACAGCTTTCCTTAATGGAAACTTGCTTGAGGATGTGTATATGACACAACCTGAGGGTTTTGTAAATCCTGAGAATTCTACAAAGATTTGCAAGCTTCAAAGATCCATTTATGGATTGAAGCAAGCATCTCGAAGCTGGAATCTTCGTTTTGATGAAACAGTTAGGAACTTTGGTTTCATCAAGAATGAAGATGAACCTTGTGTTTCCAAGATGGTTAGTGGGAGTGCAGTAGTGTTTTTAGTCTTATATGTGGATGACATATTACTCATTGGGAATGATATCCCTACCTTGCAAAAGATTAAGACTTGGTTAGGGAATTCTTTCTCAATGAAAGGCTTAGGTGAGGCTGCCTATATCCTTGGTATAAAGATCTATAGAGATAGATCTAGAAGGATAATTGGCCTGAGTCAAAGTACATACATAGATAAAGTGTTGAAGAGGTTCAACATGCAAGATTCCAAAAAGGGATTCTTGCCTATGTCTCATGGCATTCATCTCAGTAAGAGTCAATGTCCTATGACATCTGATGAGCAAGATCGAATGAATAAGATTCCTTATGCTTCTACTATAGGATCTATTATGTATGCCATGTTATGTACTAGACCAGATGTCTCATATCCATTAAGCGCAACTAGTAGATTTCAAGCTGATCCTGGTGAAGGTCACTGGACAGCTGTTAAGAATATTCTTAATTACCTTCGAAGGACTAAAGATGTATTCTTGGTTTATGGAGGTTTGGAAGATGAGCTAGTTGTAAATGGTTACATAGATGCTAGTTTCCAAACTGACATAGATGATTTTAGATCGCAGTCAGGTTTTGTATTCACGTTGAATGGTGGAGCTGTTAGTTAGAAGAGTTCAAAACAAAGCACTGTGGCTGATTCTACAACAGAGGCTGAGTATATAGCAGCATCAGATGCAGCTAAAGAAGCAGTCTGGTTGAAGAAATTCATCATTGAACTAGGAGTGGTGCCTAGCATTGCAAATCCTGTGGACATTTATTGTGACAACAATGGTGCCATAGCACAGGCAAAAGAGCCTAAATCTCATCAAAGGTCTAAGCATATACTCAGGCATTTTCACCTCATTCGAGACATTATCGATAGAGGAGATATTAAGATATGCAAAGTTGACACAAATGATAACATAGCAGATCCATTAACAAAGCCTCTCTCACGCGTCAAGCATGATCAACACACTAGATCTATGGGTCTTAGAAATTTGTAGGCCTAGTGCAAGTGGGAGATTGTTAGGGTATGTGCCATAGGTCATTTATTTGGATCTTTATGTTATACATTCATTATTAATAAATGAGGTTTTATTATCATTATTGTTTGTTTGCATGTTACACAATTTTGATATTTGTCCCTGGTTTATTATTGTTAATAAAAAATAATTCTTAACCAGTATGAACATTGATTTGATAATCATCAGATGGTTATATGTATAGTGATACAAATCAATTTCATAGATACTTGTTAGAGAACAATGTATTGGATAGACCCATCATGAGATTACTACATGGGTTAGTGTCATAAGTAAATCTCATGATAGTTATGTATTAATTCTTTGACTTGAGATTGTCATAGTTTCCAATATAAGGACTATTATATTTTAACATGATCAAACATTATCCGTAACTGGATAGTAATAAAGGTTATGATCATATATGATAGAAATTATGTAGAGGATAATGAACAATCAAGATAGAATTTGTCCCTCTCTTTGAGAGAGATATCTTTTGGGCCCCTCGATCAGTGAGACTGTGAAATGCATGGCCGTGCTCAAATGAATTGATAGTGTGATCAATTTCATTTATTTTTATCAGTCTACTTGGAGATCGAGTAATCATAAGTTTGAACAATATAAGTATGACGTTGACCATGACTTATGTTCAATCTAGATATCGTGTGACAAAGGGATTAATGCATGTACTATTATTAGGCAAATTGGACATTCCTTATATTAATTGGGTAGTTGTAACGCCTTGCTAGAGGCCAATTACGACTTGTTGGTTTAATAGAGATTAAATTGACTGCCAATTAATATGGGCCTATCGGGTCACACACAAGAATGCGCTTTGGGCTGGATATAATATTAATAATATTAATATTAGATAATAATATTTATTATTATTATTATTTTCATTTTTTTATATTATTAGATAATATATTCAGAATCCTTATTAGATTTGGATTCTGAATTTGACTTACCTTATCCAATTTCGAATTGGATTCTAGAGTGAATATATTCACTCCAGACGTTAAGTCTTCTCATAGGAACCCTAATACGTTTTAGAGAAAACATTTTTCAGCCTTCGCCGTTGTAGAGAGCTAGCACTCCAGATGGTAGCATTCGTGTGGATACGCGATAGAGGGTGTTTCGCGATCGAGGCATCTCTTCCAAACTGTGATTTCGAATCATCAACAAGTTAGTTCTTTGAACACTTTTGTCGAATTAAACGAACAGCATGGATCCTGATGGAAAATCAAAGATCAAAATTTTTCCGCTGCGTGTTTTTGGTTTGCTGTGATCTCCTTGATTTTCTAACGCATTCCTCTTTTTAAATTAGCAAATTTTACCTTCTCACTCCTAAACAAAATAATGAGTCAAATTATTTCATTACAAACATATTTCCATACATTCTATTCAAAATAAACACTAATGATACAATTATAGCCAAATACCCATCAAAACCCTAGTTTCCCCTTTTCTACCTTTCTTAAACTTCACCCAACCAAAATCTTTTCTTCTAACCAATCATAAAATCATAACATATCCAACAAAATGACATCAAAACAATCCATTTGAACAACTAAAAACACCTCTATAAAAAATTCTAGTTTCACATAACCTTCTTATAAACCCTAATTCCACCATACAAGCTCACTTTCAACAAATAACCTCTAAATCAACATATACCCATCTTAATAACTTCATAATCAACCACTTTTACAATTAAAACCAATTCTTTCACCAACCATATCATCACATAATCTAAAACTAAGAAATAACAAGCTTAGAAGAAAGAAAACTTACCTAATACTTGATTATTCTTTAAAAGCACCCTTAATCCTTTAAAATCTTTATGAAATTTGGTGTTTCAAATGATGAAAACACTCTCCCCTACTCCCTCAAAATTCATCCAAAATGGTGGCAAAGAAGAAGATGAAGATATTTTTATGTTTTTAACTTTTTCTTCTTTCTTTCCAACCACATATATATATATATAATTATTAAATAATTAATTAAATATTAGATATTTTTAGTTTTTCCTATCCAAAATTACATTTTTAATCTTCTTTTACTTTTATTATTTTTATTATTATATTTAAGTATAACTTTTTACTTTTTATCAAACTTTATCTTTTAGTGACAATGTTAGGTATATATCATGTATATACTATATATATCCAATGTACATTTTATTATATCTTGTGTTTACATTTTATGTATAATACATTAGATATATACTATGCATATACCTCTCCCAACACACTAATTAGCCCTCCATATAAATATTTATTTATATTTAAAATTGTAGATGTTACACCTTTGGAATTAAAATGATAACTTGTATAATTTATACATTTGGAAAGAACTAATTAAGAGAGCTTGAAATTTTTATTAGAATTTATTTGCCACAAGTACATTATGTAATATGAGATTAAGAAGAAAAAAATTATAGAATGTAAAGTATAAAGTCAAAGTTAATATATGAATAAAGCTAGTCAACTTTTTTTAGTACAAGTATGTTCTATATAGATAACAAATGTAATTGAAAGAATTATCTATAGTGTCTATAAAATTTATAAAGATATGTAAAGTAATTCAAGAATGACTTATATAAACAAATAAGTATAATAAGAAGTGAACGAGCAATGTAACACATTTGTACCCTATATACGTATATTATATATACCCCGTATACATAAAATACATATATAGAATATAAATATGTTTATCTTTAGAAACCCTCACATTTAACACTCAAAATAATTATGGTTCCAAAAAAAATATAAATATATTATGAGCAGTTAAATATATATTAAGCAATAAAATAATTATGATTAAAATGTAGTTTTGATCAATTTTTATATAAAAATATCTAAAAAATTTTATCTAGAGTTTTGTTTGTATTTATAATATATCCCAAAATCAGAATTCACTCAATCTGCATAAATAACACTCCTAAAATTTTCAATCCACAAAATCCACCATTTCCCCTACATAATTAAGTATTCAAAAAATATAACTAATGTACATTACATACATATACAAAACTATGTAAAACATCATTTGATTCCAACATGTTTACACTTGATAACCATATCGCACCAAAATTCAAGTATCTTAAAACAAACTTATACATGTAATGCAACACAAATTGATTTGGCCTCATGGCACAACCTTGCCTTTACTATCAATCTCTAAGCCTAGACCTACTTAGGTCTATTGGGACTCCCTGCTCTGCACTTCTATCACCTGTGTGATACAATCAACCGTGCTAAACCTTAAAGCTTAGTAGTACATACTTTGATAATACAAAATATTTTAACAAAATAATGTATTTTTCATGCTATCAAAGCAATGCAATGCTCATTTATCATTTAATATCCCATAAATTTATAAACACATCACAATCATATACATTGGACCCAACTAGTCCCTACACAATATTCAGGTTCTAGAAAAAAAATTGATTTGACCTATCATGACCCAAAGGTCTGACATCGAGGATCTAAGGGTCATATATATCATCCTAAGGCCGTCCTTTATTGACACTGAATATCTAAGTGTCATATATATATCACCCAAAGGCTATCTCCTCAGCATAATAGTGCCCGACACTAGTGTGTCTCGTCCGAAGGTGTATAAAACGTCATGATGTTTCGTTGGCATGCCAAATTGACAGTACCAAAGTCAATTCTCTGGAATAAGTAATTGTACAAGGCAAACAAACATTACACATCTAACCACATTCTCATATTCCACATTATTCCATATTTCATAATCATTTCCGTATTTTTAAATCACATTGGACATAACACTTATTCACATTAACAATGTGAATCTTTTTCCCACATTATCAATGCATTTTCCTTATTTCCAAAATATTATATATAACATTATCATTTTCCATTAAACAATGGTTTATAATTTCAAACACCATGCACCAAACACATTTTTGGTAATAATGCATAAATTATATGAACAATCATACTTCAAAGTAGCTTAACATATTTTCAATGTATCAATGTATTTATGTCAAGTCAAACATAATTAAAATGAAAATTATCAAAATATGTACTAACCTTATTTAGCTCCAAAACCAATTCAAAACCAATTCAAATTCACTCTCCACACTTCACTTTCCACAAAACCCTAATTTCTTCATTTGGGCAATTTTGGCCAAAACACTCATAGACCAAAAAATAAGTAAAATTATTCCATTAGAATCATACTTATACTTATTTTATACAAAATATCCACTAGTTATACAATTTCTACCTAAGCTTCCATTAATACCCTAATTTTTCTTAGTACCTTTCTCAAACTTCACCAAAACATACTTATTTCCATCACCTAACCATAAAATCATCACATACACATTAAAATAAATTCAAAATAATCCATTTCAACAATTATAATTACCTCCATCAACAATTTAAATTTCACATAAACTTAATTCTAAAGAGAAACTACTTAAATTGAAAGAATCCTTACTTAATGCTTGATTAGTCTTCAAAACCACATTGAATTCCTTAAAATCCTTGTAAAATTTGGTGTGTAAGATGAACAAAAACTTCCTCCCCTCTCTAATGAAAATTTTGGCCATCATTGAAGAAAGAAGAAGAAGAAGAACTTTTAAATATTCAACATTTCCAATTTTACCCCTCTCATATATAAATATAATTACCAAATAATTTATTAATAAAATATTATGATATTTTTACTTCTTCCCATCCATAAATAATTTTTAATCTTCATTTATTCTCTTTTATATTATTATTATTATTGTTATTGTTATTATTATTATTAACTTTTTACTTTTTATCTAACTTTATCTTTTATGAAAGTGTATATATTAGGTATATATCATATATGTATTATATATCCAGTGTATATTATATATATATATATAGTATATATATTAGTTATATATTGTGCATGTCCCTCTTCCAACATACTAATTAACCCTGCATATAAATTAACTGTATGTCTATTAAAATTATGGATATTACAAGCAACGAATGAAAAACTTGACTGAATATATGTATACTTGAAAAATGCCTAAAAGCAACTTCATTGGGATTTAAAAATAATTTATGATATATATATTTAGAATTAATTGAAATAAAGATGAATTTATTGTATTGTTAATGTAAAAAGATTAAAAGTTGGTAAGAAAGAAATGTTTTGTTAAAATTAATATTATAATTGTGAAATTGTTTAGAATAAGGAAATAAGTGAATTACCCTATTGTACTTGTGATAAACTCAGTTATCGGATTAAATAGCTAGCCAGAGGGTATTACTGAGCCACTGGTCATACTGATTGATGTAGGCATAAGTGTTGTAGAACTTGTGTTGAGTTTTCTGTACTCATCTTAAACTCTGATAGTGGACATTTAATTGCCATTGGTGGGCCACTGGCTATATTGATTGATATAGGCATAAGTACTGTAAGACTTATGCTGAGTTTTCTCTTCTCATCTTAAACTCTAAAAGTGGGCATTTACTTGTCATTAGTAACCTGTTATCCGAGTCTAGGGTTTGATACTAAGTATAAGAGGGCAAAAGTGTAAAGATATGTAAAACTTATTGAATATATATATTGAATGCTTATATTAAATTGAACAAAAAATATTCAAAGTATTAAATTGAACAAAAGTGTTCATAGTGTTGAACTGAATGAAAGTGCTTAATGTGTTGAATAGATAACTGAAACCTACTAAAAATATTAGAAATGTACTAAGAACGTATCAAGAGTTGTATCGGAAATTGTAAATGAAAAATATATTTTGTATGTAAAAAATATAAATTTTACATATGCAAAGTTGATAATTGTAATGTTTGATAAACATATGTGATATAGTTATATCTTATTTAATTAAATTGATTTTGAAATTTATTAATGTTAAAGAAAGTTTGATTGAAGGAATTTGATTTATTGAATTGTTTTCATTAAATTTAGATTTGTTACTTTTATTATCATAATTGTTTTCTTTAATATTTAATGACAACATATGTGTATATAAGCACCACTAAGCAATAAGCTTAGCGTGTTAGATTTTTCTGACATGCAAATAAGATGGACTAGAGCAGTGTTGACAATTGATGATCTGGGGTTTCTAAGATCAGCTATAGTATGGGAGAAGTTTTTATAAACATTGTAAATGTGAATTGTATACATTGTATAATTTATTTTGGTTGATATTTGAGGATTGTATTAATAGTAAATGTGGATGGAATATTTGTTTATATTTTGTATTTGGAATTATAAGAATTAGTGAAAGATTATTAATTCAGAAAATGTATTAAATATTTATATTTATAGATGTATATGTATGTATAATTTTTTTTTGGTTTGTGGTTGATATTGGATTTATTGAAGTTACTAGAGTTGAGATTGGTTGAATAAAGTTTAGAAGTATTTTTCTACAGGTTGTATTAGAATGTTAAACTTTTGGAAAGTGATTATTGAAGAGGAAACTCTGCCAAAATTTTTTTTTAAGTCGAATCGTCAGGGGCGGAGCTGAGGGGGGTCATGTGGGGGCTGACGAATAATGCACATTATGCAGGCCTAACCAATAAAGGGAGGAAAGCAATTACCTTTGAACCTAGAGATTAGGTGTGGGTACATACGAGGAAGGAGAGACTTCCTAATCATAGGAAATTAAAGCTTGATCCAAGATGCGATGGACTATTCCAAGTATTGGAGAAAATCAATGATAATGCCTATAAGATTGATCTTCCTGGTGAGTATAGTGTGTCAGCTTCTTTTAATATTTATAACTTGTCTCCTTTTGATTTGGATGCAAATTTGAGGTTTAATTTTTTTGAGAAGGAAGGAAATGATGTGAGCATGGCTATGGAATCCATGGAAGGAGGGGATGGAACTCAAAGCTTGAAGATAACTTGTAGACCAATTACAAGATAAAGGGCCATGAAGATGAAGGAAGCCTTACAAGCTTATGTGCAAAGGTTCATGGATGCAAGCATGGAGCCACATGGACCAAGTAGAAGCAAAGAGAAGTTGACTATTTTGTTGAAGGCCATGGATGATGAAGGCTAGTTGGGAGTACTTATTATTTAGCCTAACTAGATACTTAAGTATATTACTTTATTATTAGTTTATTCATAAGACCTTATGTTATTTGGATGATCATTAGTAATGGGGTATTATTTGTATGCTCATTATTATTATTTGGGCCTTGTTATTTTAAGTCCAAGTTGTTAGTTTCATATTAGGTTGTTCTAGTTGGATTAGTAGGATGAGGGTGAAGGTATTCTTGCAAGTAAACCCCTTTATTATTGTAACTTATTTAAACTATCTTATATCTCCTTGCAAGAGGTTAGACAATTTGATAAATAAATTTCTAGATTTCAAGATAGAGTTTCATCTCTTGCTCTTAGTTCTTGTGGGATCAAGGTTCACTACTACAAGATTAATCACTTTGAAGTAGATAATTCCAAAGTTCTTTTCCACAAGTTGGATTTGGGTCACTAACTTGGAAAGAATATGATTTGGCCTTTCAAGGAATCATTTCTAAGTATAAAGATGAGTAGGTCTCTAGTCCATATACTAGGGGTTTGTGTCACAAGCCTCATACTTCATGATAAGAACTAGCCCATCCATTGGTGATAGCCCTAGCAATTGATTGAGTGATGAGAGTAGAAGGATAGACAACTCCATTTGGTGGCACCACCCATCCATGGTAAAATGAAGACATAGACAGTCAAAGTAGACAAACCACCTTGTAACCAAAGCTTTGCACCATAAAGCTTTTGATCTCATACTTTGGGTAGTACCATAATATATCATGAGGGCTCAAGTCAAACAGCCACCTAGCCCACTCCTGCTCTGAGCTGAATTTGATGGCAATTCCAAGGGACTAGTAGTCAAATGAAGAATAGGGTAATTTGCTCAGTGGATAGACAATTCAAAGATGATCCTTGAGCCATAATGTTATGTTTCCATGAATGTCAAACAAAATCAAAATAGGAGAATAAATAAAATATGATCCTTAAAAACCTTCTATGATCCATGTTTTTTTATTAAATAGAAGGAAGGGTGTATACCTTTTGGCATGGATTAGGTTTATGAAGCTTACCTTGTTCTGTTATAATTTTAAAGAACCTAAACCTAATTTTAAAGCTATTAGAGGGTCCAATTCACAAAAGCCAAAATTAAAATGTAAAATAGGTTTGATTTAAGAGAAATTAAAAATTAGGGTTTGATTTGAGTCGGGACAGGTCAAAAATAGATATGAGCTATGCTCATATAGATTTGGACCTTCTAAATAGATATGGGTTGGCTCCATATCGATTTGGAACCTCCAAATCAATATAAGCCCCTCAAAATCTAAATTCTGACCGACAATTTGATTTCCTAATCAAGTTATAATTCATTTGGAACTAGGATTATGTAGTTTATGTTTAAGGGTTAAGGAATGATTTTTGCCTATAAATATAGAATTAAAGTCAGAGAGAAAAGAGGAACTAGCAGCCAAAAGAATTAACACACAGAGAGAAGGAGCAACCAAAAATTTTGATTAAGTTATTAAGAGGATATCTTCAGTAATACCAAAAGCAAGAAAAAGGCACAGAGGAACAAAAACATCCCAAAGGCAGTAGCATACTGTCTTTGGTTTTGCTCAGCCAGAGTTGTATATTGTTACAAGCAAAAGTTTGATCGACGTTTAAATTTTGGTGGAGTCTTCAATGCAGGTTTTTCTTTCTAATTTCTTTTTATTTTTATATCCAGTAGCTATACTTTTCTTAAAAACATTAATTTTTAATAATAATGGCTAAGTTGATATGTTCTTTCATCCAATAGTTACGTTTGGTATTTTTACATGCTCCAATATCTTAAAATTGTGAATCCAACGTAAAAAATATGACTTAGTTAACCTGTCTTTTGTAAAGCCTAATTCCCTTTTTACTTAATTCAAAAACCCTAAGTTTCTAAACCTAGGAACTATAAAAATCAAAAACCTTAATTCTAAATACCTAAATCCCAATATGTTTAACTATAATCCCTAATTTATTTTCCAAACCCTAATTTTAAAAACTCCAGCATTATTTTCTAAACCCTAATTCTAAAAATCTTAAAACCCTAACTAAAACCCTAGTTTGTATATCTACTATTTAATATAATATTTAAGCGTAGATTTAATTATTTAACTTGTTAATATATATTTATAATGAGTGATTTATTGATGTTTTATGATGGATGATTTTCTTTCATTATTATAAATATTTGAATGGTTTAATTCATTTCATTAATTATTTTAATGTTGATTATTTTAGTTTCAATATGTAAGAGGTATGTTTCCACTTTGTGTGTACCTCATTAATTATGTTCCAATGTAATTTAATTTATTTTGAATTTTGAATTAATATAAAGAGCATGTTTCCACTAAATGGTGAATTTTATTTAGTAATAGACATTGGACATTGTAAAAGGCATGTTTCCATTTATGGATGGGTGCCTGTTTTATTTGCTTCATTTTAATAAAGTGATGGATATTTATTTCTTTTGATAATTGCATGTATTATGGATGATATTATAATGTTTAAGAATTCAATAATATTTAGACCTAAAAAGGAGGCCCGTTCCAAAGAACCGGGTGTTATGGGGATGCTGGGTCATTCTCACCTTCCCCATATGTGCCCAACTTTTTGAACCCATTAGGGGGGTTGGGGATTCCTTAGGAATCGAGTCATCTACCCATTTCTTTTCTCTGTCCATCTGGGTGGAAACTCCATTTTCTCCGAATTTAGGCCCTTGTTCTTTAAGGCCCTGAGCCTAATAGTATCATAGTCATAAGAACCATTCCACATGGAAGTGGGGGTAAAAATTTCCGCTTACAGTGGCGACTCCACTGGAGATAAGAGAAGTTGATTCCATAGGTCTTTAGATTATTTTATTCTTTCTTATTATGATATTATCCATTACATCATATAGATTGCATTGTGTGCATGAGTTAGGATGCCCGTGTAACTCGTGTTGTGTTATATGAGGGATACCATACTTTCACTCAAGGTATGGAGATAGAGCATGGCATAAGTCTTGTACCTTTTTATATATTCTTGCTATGGGAACCTAAGCTTTTCAACCCAAAGACTAAAGCTCATGTAATTGGCCTAGCTAATCTCCTTAGGTTTTTACCTCAAATGCTTGTTGTTTGACTATGATTGATATATTTTTGTTTGAACCATGTCCTATTTAGTTTGTTCTTTTCCTAATATGACCTAATTATATTGTAAACTCAAAATAATTTTTCCCTTTAAATCTAAAAGACCAAAACTATCTTCAAAATTTTTAAGATGGTCTTTGAACATAAAACTTTTCTAAAACGGGTCAAAAATTCTTTTCTACCTCATAACCCAAATACAAAGCCCAAAATTCATTTTTAAACAAACCTTCTTTTACAATGGGCTTTGAAACAAAATTATTTTCCCCAACCATCTTTTTGAATAAGCTTACAAACTATTTAGGTCAATTATGAAATACTAAAAATTAATTGTGGGCCTAATTTATACCAAGAATTATTAATCATGGGCTTATTTGTGGCATGAATCATTAGTTATTTTTTCAAATAGGAAATCTATTCATGATAAACCTTTTAATTTCATTTTAATCTTTAATATAGCATAAAAACTAATTTTAGTTGATTCAATGGATTAAAACTTGATTAATAAAAATTATCATAGATTGACTTCTACGTTTGAAAATACAATTAATGATTAAATCGTCTAAATGAATTTTTTGAAAATAAGAGACTCGTGTGTGGGTAGTATAAGGTTGGCCATATATATTAGACTTGCATGAATTTTTTGTTGACCATATACCTATAAAAAGAGACTCGTCATTCGTGTGTGGGTAGTATAAGGTTGGAAGGAACATCCTAATTATCTTTGTTTATTTGTTACTTGTGCATACATGCATACATTCATACACACATTGCATTACATGTCATTAATCCTTTCTGGCTCACAGGCCTGAAGTACAGCAGTTCAAGGATATACGATAACCCGACCTACATTAGTGACTTAGAGTTCAGTGAAGATACAAATCGAGAACCATGAATCCCATTCAAGTTTAGAATATGATAAATGAAGCTCTTGCATTCAAGATGGAAGAGTTAAAGGAGGTCCTAGCTGAGACTGTGAGAAATCAAGTAGTTGCATTATTGGTGAACGCTGCTGAAGCATCTGTTAGTACTAAGAAACAAAAGACAAGGAAAAGGCCAAGGTTGGTGAAGCAGCCTCTGATGACGATAAAGTAATGATTAATGATGATGATTGGGCTCAGTATTTTCAAGATTCTCAAGATAAGAAGAAAGAGCCAAAGGGTGTGGAAAAATCAATTGTTGAAAAGACTGAGACCACTGATGTAGAAAAGTTAATTGCTGACTTGGAGAAGAAGTTTGAGAAGAAGCTTAAAACTGAAGAGGTGTCGAAAGTGGACAAGCTATTTGAGCAAGATGAGGAAGTTTCTTACAAGTTCAAAATGCCTTCTTTTGCTAAGTACAATGGTACAGGAAATCCTCATCTCCATGTGAAGTAATAAATCAATGCTATGCAATCTTCTCGAGCGACTAAGGCTCAAACTCTAAGGTACTTTATGCTCTTGTTTGATCCTGTTGTAGAGAATTGGTTAAACACCTTAGAGGAAAGTACCCCAAAAGATTGGAATATGCTATATAAAGCCTTTATCCAACAGTATGGGTACAATGTTTAATTGGAAGTGACTTTGATGGAGGTAGAATCAATAAGGCAAAAGCAGAATAAAAATTTTGTTAATTATGTGAAGAGATGGAGGAATAAGGTTGCACTGCTTAAGAAGAGGTGTGATGAATCTAACCAGATTAGAATGATAGTGAGAGGTGTCATGCCCAACTTTTGTGAGAGACTGTCTCACACCCTTATAAGGAATTTCAAAGATCTTTTCCAAGCTGGTTTACAAATAGTTTTTTTGGAATAAAGAATGAGAGGGGAAATTATCAGTCTGGCAGCCAGAGTACATAGAATGCAGTCGATGTCAATACAACTAGTCATGAAAATAGAAGACAGTTTTTAGATCTAAGGAAACCTTTGTCTTGGGTTTTCAACAAGTTGCAAAAAAAAGGGCTATTACAGTCGTTGGCCCCTCAACCTTTGCCAAATTCTTTACCGCCAAAATTTGATACTAAAGTCTTTTGTCAATTTCATCAGACATAAGGACATGAGCCAAATAAATGCTTGTGATTAAAATATGAGATCCAAAATTTGATTGACAGTAGAAATTTGCCTGAACCTAACAAGCCTAATAAAAAAAGTAATCCTTTGCCTGAATTTGGAAGAGTGCCACCGCCAGCAACCTTCATGAAAGAGGGAGGATTGATGAAAAGTTTTATTTTATCATCTTTTCAAGATATATATGGAGAAACTACTGAGGAAGGGGTTGCTAGTTTTGGCTCTTGCCCCTGACATGTCCAACTAAATGAAGTATTTTTTGACTCCAACTCAACAAACTTCCCTTGGCTTATTTGGTTATTTGTTTTATTTTCTATCTTTAATATTTTCTAGAATAATTATATCTTTTAAATTAAGATTGTTTGAATAAATTACTTTCATCAAATTTTTATTTATACTGGTACTCAACTGATGAAGAATCTATCTTGATATTCATAAATTAGTGTATCTATGCATCATGATTTGAATGACTTTACTAGGTGAGGAAGTTATTCTATAGCGTTGAGTTGTGTATGCTTACTTAGAGAGGGCTCCTGCATAATTATGAGTGTCTAGGTCTTAGTCAATCTTAGAACATGCTTTGATGAATTCTGAGCTGAAATTGAACTCTGCTTAGTTAAGGGAGAGATGATCTAGGTATTGTTTGGTTAGCTAACAACTAGTATCCACCCTATTAACATCAATCCCTAGTTTATCCCTTTGAGCCTTCATAAAATTTTAGCTTGCTTTTCATTGGATTACAAACCCAATGACCTACCCTGAGTTATTGTTATACTTTTGACAAGTCTTATGATCACTAAGGAACAAATGGGAAAAAAGATCAAAATAAAGATATATAGTCAAGACTATAATGATAGTTGAAGGACATCTGAATTAGACCTAATGTAACAGACTTATTGAGATAAATTTAGGACTGAAGCATATTTATGCCACTCTACTCATCCATTATCAGAAACACAAGTTGGTGCAAAAAAGATAACTCTTTTAGAGCTAGAACCTAAAAAAAAAAAGAAAAAAGAAAAGAAAAAAAGAAAAAAAGAGAAAAAAGAAAAAAAAGAAAAAGAAAAAGAAGATGAAGAAGAAAAAAAAAAGAAAAAAAACCCAAAAGGTGGTTCAGAAAGCCAACCGAGTTCTTTTTTTTTTTACCTAAAGCAAGCAGAAGACTTTCACTTAGTTTACGAGGATAGATTAACTCGAATTGGTCTAGCCCAGCCAAAGACTCAAATGCATAAGGGAAAGACCATCTTATCCAACATAACTCTAGGTATGCAATCTTGAAAGTCTTAGACTTGATTTTCAAAAGGGAAAAGGATGGAAAGAAAGAGGAAGAAAAAAAGGATGGTCTAAAGATCAAGATAGTACTGATTAGATCCAAATTTCAGCCAAGAAAATGAAAAGACATTCAAGCTTTGTATTTTCATAAAGTCAGAAGAAAATGATGCCCACAAGGTGAAAATGGTACCTTTAACAGTATATAGTTTTAACAAGAAGATTGTACTATGGAGGTTTGCAAGTAGTGTCACAGTGGCTCCAATCTAAAAATAGCCTTCACTTAACCCATGTCCCTTATAGACCTCATTTCAAGCCTATTAAAGACCCGTTGATCTCTCTTGGTAGGTAGAGTCTATTAGTGGAGATAGTTTGAATAAGCATGTATATAAGATAGATAATGTTTAAACTCAGTGATACCTTTCGCCAAGTAATATGTATGTGCTTATCTGAAGCACAATAGTTCGTGCTTAAATAGAAATAATTTCCATGTTTGGTACGGTAACTAGGGTTGTCATGTTATAGATATGTTAATTTGAAAAATTGAGTCCTAAGGTATAATGACACTGGTGTGACAAAGCCAAAATATATTTTTAAGATCTTTTTTTTAAATGCATTTTTGTCATACAAAGCCTTCAAGTTAAGGAAAGTATGTTGCACATTGGAACCTCAAAAGACACATTGGGCAAAGTAAATGATTATTGGAAAGGTTAGGAAGAAGCTACCAATTGACGTACTGAATCATAGTTTGAAATGAATGTATATCTGACTAGGCTGCTTGGGCCCCAGCACTCATATTTTCAACATCTTGAAGATAAAAGCCATAAATATGAAGTCTTCTGTCATTCCAATGCAAGACTTGAACAAGTGCTTTATCTTATCACCTCAGTCTGTGAATCAATGGAACCACTGTAAGTATCATCCATGCATATCATTCATACATAAGCATATCACACTGTATTTTTGTCTTGTGTTACCTATTTTTTGTCAGAGTAAATAACAATACTCTATAAAGCAAATATGAAGTAGATATGAAATTAAGAGGCATGAAAGGCCCATTTCTTGAGAAAGATCCAGTCACTTTGCAAAAATGGAGATGCATGCTTATGTAAGAAACCAGACAAAATGCAAACATCAATTAGAGCCTGCATGAAAAAAAATCATTGGTTTGAGCCTACAAAGGGGGCAAAGTTTCTCCTTTCAAATTTTTGAGTTTATGCATGTACAACATATTTTTAGACTCACTTTCAATATTTTGCCACATAGGGGGCAAAGAGAGGATATAAGAGCCAGCTAAAAAATAGCTGAATTTTTTGCAAAAGAAAGAAAAAAAATAAAAAAAGAAGAAAGTAAGAACCCCAAAAGAATGAAGATGCAAAAGATAAAAGATCAGTCCAGCTAGAAAATCTAAAGCCAATATAGGACAAATGTCCAAGGATGAAGATCCATTTTTGAAGGGTAAAGACTCAATCTCCAAAGGATTGTTATTTTGGCTATTTATCTATCATGGAAATTCACTAACCATTTTTGGGGCCTAAATTAGAGGTGCCTAATTTAGGTAAATAGAAGTAAAAAATGGAGGTGCCTAATTTCACCAACCTCATTTTTGAAGCCTATAAAAACCCTTAACTCTTATTTGAAAGATATCCCAAAATTAAGTCTTCTCCTTTTTTTTTTAATAATTTATCTTTGATATTAGTGAAATTATTTTGGTAGTGTTCGAGGATATAGGCAAAATTAGCTGAATCTCGATAAATTTTGGCGTTCTCTTTATTATTTATTTAATAGCTATTTTAGGTATAGTTGTGGTGGTATTTTGTACTATTAATTATGTGTCTAGAAAAATTCTGTCTAAGGAAATACTTGGTATTTAAGCGTATCCATTGTGACCCACCTCTCTTTTCTGAGAATATTTCTGGTATAATTAATTGGTACAAATGTTCACACACTATACATATTATTGGTGGAAAATTAATCCAATTTCCATAACAATTAGTATTAGAGCCAAGGTTTTCTGAGTATGCTCTATGGTTGTAGCCTAGTCTGATCTTCCACATCAGAAAAAGATTTTCTTGGATTATTTGTATTCCACATTTGTTAGCTATTAAATAATTTTATGAAGCAGAGATGGTAGACAACTTAGGCAAATAATCCACAACAAAGGAGACAACATCCACTTCATCAATTTGGTCAAGGATTGCTGTGTCAAATGCTAGATTTGTAGTGAAGATTTTTGATGGTACATGCCATTTTGGCGTGTGAAAAAGTGAGGTTCTAGATGCTCTCTTCCAGCAAAATCTAGACATTGCCATTGAGAAAGAAAAACCAAAAAATATTGATGAAAAAAATTGGAAAGCCATCAATTGTGTGGCATGTGGTACAATTCTATCGTGCCTTTCTAGAGAACAAAAGTATACCTTTTCTAAGGAAGTTTCTGCAAGTAAATTATGGAAGGCATTGAAGGAAATTTTTTTTAAAAAAAAAAAGCTATCAGAACGAGCTACATATGAAGAAGAGATCGTTTCACTTCACTTATGTTCCTGGTACCACTATGAATGAGCACTTCACCAATTTTAATCAGTTGGTAGCTGATTTAATAAATTTGGATGTGACTTTCAAAGATGAAGATTTGGCTTTGATGCTGTTGGGGTCTCTTTCAGAGGAGTTTGAGTTTCTTGAAACAACTCTACTCCATAAAAAGGATAAAGTGACTCTCTCTGAAGTAATTATTGCATTATACAGTTACGAACTGCGAAAGAAGGACAAGAAATAGAGTTCAAATGGAGTAGCAGAAGCATTGACAGTGAGAGACTGCTCTCAAAGCAGGAAGAGAGAAAAGAAGGGGAGATCAAAATCCAGACCAACTAAAGATGAATGTGCCTTTTGCCAGGAGAAAGGACATTGGAAGATAAATTGTCCCAAGCTAAGTAATAAAATCAAATATGATAAAGGGAAAGCTGTCGTGAATTCAAATATAGTTGAGTGTGACGATGAAGACTCTGACCTTTCATTAGATGTTGTGTCATCAACAAGTTCTTCTAGTGTATGGCTACTTGATTCTGGTTGTAGTCATTATATGTGTCCCAATCGGGATTGGTTCTTTGACTTTAGAGAACTAGAAGGAGCGACTGTTTACACAACAAATGATGGTCCATATATGATTAAAGGGATTGGTTCAATCCAATTGAGAAATTATGACAGATCAATCAGAACTCTGATAAATGCCCGATCTGTACAGAGTTTGAAGAAGAATCTCATCTTTGTGGGAGTCCTAGAATCAAAGGGCTTCATTGTAAATACAGCAGATGGAGTAATGAAAATCATCTTCGGTGCATTGGTGATAATGAAAGGACTAAGGAAAAATAATAACTTGTATTACTATCAGGGTAATGCAATTATTGGGACAACATCAGTAGCTTCCAGTGATAATCAGGAGTTAGAAGCAGCCAAATTATGGCATATGCGTTTGGGATATGCTGGCGGTAAATCCTTGAAACTTTTATCAGATCAAGGATTATTGAAAGCAGTGCAACCCCATAAGTTAGATTTCTATTAGCATTGTGTCAAAGGCAAGCAAACCATAGTAAAGTTTGGTACTGCAATCCATGATACCAAGGGTATTTTAGACTATGTTCACTCAGATGTGTGGGGTCCTTCCAAGACAGTTTCAATGGGAGGAAAGCACTATTTTGTAACTTTTATTGATGATTTCTCTCGGAGAGTATGGGTGTATTCTATGAAGATGAAGGACAAAGTGTTGAGAGCTTCCTCATATGAAAAAAGATGGTGAAAACTCAGACGGGCAGAAAAATTAAATGTCTCCACATAGATAATGGTGGAGAGTATAAATGTTATCCATTTTTGAAAATTTGCCAAGATGAAGGTATTGTTAGACACTTCACAGATAGAGATACACCATAACAAAATGGGGTGGCAGAACACATGAACCTGACATTGGTAGAGAAATTTCGGTATACTTTGTCCAATGCTAGGTTGGGCAGACAATTTTGAGCTGAGGCAATGACTTATGCATGCCATCTTGTTAATCGTTTACCGTCAGCTGCTATTGGTGGTAAAACACCTTTGGAGATGTGGTTTGAAAAACCTGTTACTGATTATGATTTCTTACGTGTGTTTGGTTCCACTGCATACTACCATGTTAAGAAATCAAAGTTAGATCCAATGGCAAAGAAAACGCTCTTTATGGGGATTACCACTAGTGTGAAAGGACTTCACCTTTGGTGTCCAGAAATAAAGAAAATAATCTTTAGCAGAGATGTTTCCTTTGATGAGTCTATCATATTGAAAAAGGTGACAAATGAAATTGGTCAGCAGACAGATGGTACTCCATAGCAGGTAGAGTTTGAAAGAAGAATTGTTGACCCAGCAACAGATACTCCTACGGTAGAGGTGGAGTCAGATGAAGAAGAGGTTCTAAGCCAAGAACCTCCACAATAACAAAAATCTATTGCAATAAATAGGCCACGACGAGAGATTCGTAAACCTACTCAATTTGATGATATGGTGGCTTATGCATCTCTAATTACAAATGATGGCATTCCTAACACTTACAGTGAAGCTATCCAAAGTTCAAAAAATGAGAAGTCGAGGAAGGCTATGGATGATGAAATGCAATCCCTTGAAAAGAATCAGACATGGAAGCTAGCTAATCTACCAAAGGGAAAGAAGGAAATTGGATGAAAATGGGTATATACAAAGAAAGAAGGATTTCTTGACAAGAACAATGTTCACTACAAGGCAAGGTTAGTAGCTAAAGGCTATGCTCAGTTGGAGGAAATTAATTATAATGAAGTATTTTCTCCAATTCTAAAACATTCTTCCATTAGATTTTTATTGGCATTGGTAGCACAATTGGATTTAGAACTCATTTAACTTGATGTAAAAATTGCATTTCTACATGGAGACTTAGAAGAGAAAATCTATATGACTCAGCCAAAAGGGTTCAAGGTTGCTAGAGAAGAAAAACATGTATGCATATTGAAAAAATTATTGTACGGATTGAAACAATCTATGAGGTTGTGGCATAAGCAATTTGATAATTTTATGATGAGGCAGAAGTACACAATAAGCGAATATGATCACTATGTGTATTTGTGTAAGCTACAAGATGGATCTTTCATATATCTTCTCTTATATGTTAATGATATGCTGATAGCTTCAAAGAATCTAGAAGAAATTGAGAAGTTAAAGGCTCAACTGAATCAAGAGTTCAAATGGAAGACTTGGGTAAAGCCAAGAAAATTTTAGGCATAGAGATATGCAGAGATAGGAAGAGAGGGAAACTTTGTTTGAATTAGAAATAGTATTTAAAGAAGATATTACAGTGTTTTGGCCTGAATGAAAAGTCAAAACCTGTAAGTACACCGCTTGCACTTCATATGAAGCTCAGGTCATCTTCATCTCTAAAAAATGAAGTGGAAGGGGAGTACATGTCTAAGGTTCCATATGAAAATACTGTTGGTAGCTTGATGTATGCTATGGTGTGTATAAGGCCGAACATTTCACAAGTAGTTGGAGTTATGAGTAGGTAAATGCATGATCCTGGTAAGGAGCATTGCCAATCTATGAAATGGATTCTACGGTATATTCTGAACATTGTAGATGTTGGATTGATATTTAAGCGGGATGAGAAAAATGGTCAATGTGTAGTTGGATACTGTGATTCCAACTATGCCGGTGATTTAGATAAATGTAGATCAACTACTGATTATGTATTTACACTTGCTAAGGGGCCGGTTAGTTGAAAGTCTACGTTATAGTCAATAGTTGCCTTATCCACTATGGCAACAGAGTACATGGCAGTATCATAGGCTATTAAAGAAGCAATTTGGCTTCAGGGGTTGCTTGGTGAACTAGAAATTAGACAAAAGCACATCCAAGTACATTGTGATTGTCAAAGTGTTATTCATTTAGCAAAGAATCAAGTTTATCATGCAAGGATGAAGCACATCAATATTCAATATCACTTTGTACGTGAGATTCTAGAGGAAGGTGAAATATCACTTCAGAAAATTTGGACCACTGACAATCCCGCAGACATGTTGAAAAAAGTGATGACAACTGTCAAGTTCAACCATTGTTTGAATTTAATTAATGTTTTGAAAAATTGAAGATGAATGTTTCACAGCGCATTTGAAGATACTACTGATAATAGTTCCTTTTGAGAGAAGATTTGCATTTTGTAAATAGAAAAATAGCCAAGGTAGAGAATTATTGTTTTGGCTATTTTTCTATCATGGAAATTCACTAACCATTTTTGGGGTCTAAATTAGAGGTGCCTAACTTAGGTAAATAGAAGTAAAAAATGGAGGTGCCTAATTTAGGTAAATGGAAGTAAAAAATGGAGGTGCCTAATTCCACCAACCTAATTTTTGAAGCCTATATAAACCCCATAACTCTCATTTGAAATATATCCTAAAATTAAATCTTTTCTCTTTCTTTTGTAATTCATCTTTGATATTAGTGAAATTATTTTGGTAGTGTCCGAGGACGTACGCAAATTTGGCCAAACCTCGTTAAATTTTAGTGTTCTCTTTATTATTTATTTAATCGCTATTTTAAGTATAGTTGTGGTGGTATTTTATGCTATTAATTATATGTCTATAAAATTATGTCTAAGGAAAGACTTGGTATTTAAGCATGTCCATTGTGACCCACCTCTCTTTTCTGGGAATATTTCTAGTATAATTAATTGGTACAATTGTTCACCACTATACATATTATTGGTAAAAATTAATTCAATTTCCACAATAAGGATAAAGATCCATTTTTGAAGGGTAAAAACCCAATCTCCAAAGGATACAGATCCATTTTTGAAGGGTAAGGACCCGATCTCTAAAGGAAAAAATCCATTTTGAAGGGTAAAGCCCCACAATCCATTAAAGAATGGAACAACCGGTTAGAAGAAAACCACAATTCTCAAATGACAAAAGGTCAACCAAGCTAAAAGAGCTGAGGTTGATCTTTTTTTCTCAAAGCATCCAATCTCGAATCAAGTACCCAAATCAAACCAATCTCGGGTCCAGAACCCAACCAATCCAATCTCGAGTCCAAAAGCCAACCAATCCAGTTTCGGGTCTAGAATCCAACCAATTGGGTCTCAGGTCAAGAACCCAAATTCAGTTTAGGGTTGAGAACCTAAATCCAGTCTCGGGTCGAGAACCCAAATCATTTTCAAGTTTAGAACTCAATCCGAGTCCAGAACCCAAATCAACTCAGGTCCAGACCCAAACTATTTTTTTTCAGTTCAAAACTCAATCTGGGTCCAGAACCCAAACCAACTCCGGTTCAAAACCCAAACCATTTTTTTTAGTCCAGAACTCAATCCGGGTCTAGAATCCAAACAAACTAGGGTCCAAAATTTAAATTATTTTTTAGTCTAAAACTTAATCTGGGTCCAGAACCCAAACCAACTTTGGGACTAGAACCCAAATCTTTTTTGAGTTTAGAACTCAATCCGGGTCCAGAACCCGAATAAACTCGGGTCCAGAACCTAAATTATTTTTCTAGTCCAGAAATCAATCCAGGTCCAAAACCCAAACCAACGTGGGTCCAAAACCCAACCTATTTTTTTATTCCAGAACCCAAATTATTTTTGAGTCTAGAACTCAATCTAGGTCCAGAATCCAAACTAACTTTGGGTCTATAACCCAAATCATTTTTGAGTTTAGAACTCAATCCAACCCCGTGTCCAGAACCCATCCTTATCTAAAATTAGCTCAAAGCCATGTTGCTTTTTACTCTCTTCTACTGAAGTCTCAAATCATTCAAGCAGGGGGAAAAACTGTATACCCTTAATTTTGGCATGGATTAGGTTTAAAAAGCTTACCTTGTTCCGCTATAATTGTAAAGAACCTAAACCTAATTTTAAAGCTTAAATATTAGAGGGTCCAATTCATAAAAGCCTAAATTAAATTGTAAAATAGGTTCGGTCTGAGAGAAATTAAAAATTAGGGTTTGGTTTGAGTCAGGACAGGTCAAAAATTGATAAAAGCCAAGTTCATATCGATTTGGACCTTCCAAATTGATATGGATTGGCTCAATATCGATTTGGAACCTCTAAATTGATATGAGCCCCTCCAAATCCAAATTCTGACCGGCAATTTTATTTCATAATCAAGTTATAATTCATTTGGAACTCGGATTAAGTAGTTTAGGTTTAATGGTTAAGGAATGGATTTTGCCTATAGATATAGGATTAAAGTCAGAGAGAAAAGAGGAACTAGCAGCCAAAAGAATTAACACACAGAGAGAAGGAGCAAACTACAATTTTGATTAAGTTATTAAGAGGATATCTTCAGCAATACCAAAAGCAAGAAAAAGGGACAGAGGAACAAAAACATCCCAAAGGTAGTAGCATACTAACTTTGGTTTTGCTTGCCAAAGTTGTAAATTATTGCAAGTAGAAGTTTGATCAACGTTTAAATTTTTGGTAGAGCCTTCAATGCTGGTTTTTCTTTTTAAATTCTATTTATTTTTATATCCAATAGCTATACATTTCTTAAAAAACATCGAACATTGATTAATTCACCAAGTATCTAATTAATTCATCATTGTAACTTTGCATAAACTTTAATAATAATGGTTAAGTTGATATGTTCTTTCATCCAATAGTTACATTTGGTATTTTTACATGTTCTAATATCTTAAAATTGTGAATCCAACCTAAAGAGTGCAACTTAGTTAACATGTCTTCTGTAAAACCTAATTCCCTTTTTACATAATTCAAAAACCCTAAGTTTCCAAACCCAGGAACTATAAAAATCAAAAACCCTAATTCTAAACACCTAAATCCCAATCTATTTAACTATAAACCCTAATTCATTTTTCAAACCCAATTTTAAAAACTCCAGCATTATTTTCTAAACCCCAATTCTAAAAATCTTAAAACCCTAACTTTGTTTTCTAAAATCCTAACTAAAACCCTATTTTGTATATCTACTGTTTAATATAATATTTAAGCTTAGATTTAATTATTTAACTTGTTAATACATGTTTATAATGAGTGATTTATTGAATTTTTATGATGGATGATTTGCTTTTATTATCATAAATGTTTGAATGGTTTAATTCATTTCATTAATTATTTTAATGTTGATTATTTTAGTTTCAATATGTAAGAGGTATGTTTCTACTTTATGGGTGCCTCATTAATTAAGTTTCAATGAAATTTAATTTATTTTGAATTTTGGATTAATGTAAAGAGCATGTTTCCACTAAATGGTGGATGTTATTTAGTTTTAGATATTGGACATTGTAAAAGGTATGTTTCCATCTATGGATGGGTTCTTATTTTGTTTGCTTCATTTTAATAAAGTGATGGATGTTTATTTATTTTGATAATTGCATGTATTATGGATGATATTATAATGTTTAAGACTTTGATAATATTTAGACCTGAAAAGAAGGTCAGTTCCAATAAACCGAGCGTTATGGGGGTGCTAGGTCATTCTCATATTCCCCATACGTACCCAACTTTTCAAACCCATTAAGGGGTTGGGGATTCCTTAGGAATCTCGTCATTGATCCCTTTCTTTTCCTGGTCCATCAGGATGGTGACTCAATTTTCTCCGGGTTTAGGCTTGTGTTCTCTAAGGCCCTAAGCCTAACAGTGCTGAAGTCATAAGAACCATTCCACATGGGAGTGGGCGCAAAAATCCCCGCTCACAAAGGGTTAATCTATATTACCTCTTTCAGTGAAATTCAATCTTTTCTTTTCAATAAATGAACATATCCCTGACTGTTGCTAGACACAAACACCCTCTACGGTATCTACACGAACCAATTGAACTCTAAAATAGGCAGTTGTATGTGTTAGCACTCCTTTTTCTGAAGACTCTCTTCAAAATAGTATATAAGTCCCTCTTCAGTGTTTTTCTCTCAAAAACATAGTTGGTGGTTAATGGCATTATAATACATACATATATATATATATATGTATGCTACTTAGAGAATCTATTAAGGTTTGAATTTAATTAAAATTTTAATTTATCAATTATCCTTTATTATTAATAAAATAATATATTCGTATATATTTGATTTATATAAATTAAAATTCTCCAAAATCCTTTTGGAAATAGAATATATTTTTATAATCCTATTTGGTTTCCTTAACTGTTACTTAGGCATTCTTAAACATATATATATATATACATATATATTTATTTATAGAAATAAAATATTTTATTTTCATAATGTTTCCAAGAATGAATAAAAAGGACTTATATTAATTATGCCTATTTTAATTTGAAGTCTCCACTAAATTGATAGAGTTGATTCAAGCTGCTGCCTGCACCAAATTTACTTTTTGGCCGAGCTACAACTAAGACAATAGTCACTGCCTTGTTGCCTTGCTTTTGTAAATTGGATAGTCTTTTGTTTCTGATTGCTTGTTAGGGTTTTTAGATCATTTTTCTTCCTTGCTTGCTGCTTCTTTTAATTGTTGCTTATCTATACTTCCTGCTTTTAATATTTTGTGTATTTTTATGAATTGCAACTAGTCTGCTTGATAATCCTCTCCCTGTTTGATAATTTTGGCTCGTTATTTATAGGAAAACATTGACCCAAAACCCTAAACCTAAAAATACATTCCATCTTAATTAAGGAAAGATAAGCATGCCAATTGCCATAGGCATGGCCTGTAGTGTATCGGGCATGCTGATTCGACAAAATTTGGGTCGGGCCAACTTGTCTTGGGATTTGGACCATTTTTTGCTCTTAAAATTATTGTAGACTAGCTTAAACCTTTAAGCTTGATCCAACTTCCTTTTAATTAGGGCATGATTGGATTAGGTCCAAAGTTTAGGGTCAACAGTTTGCCCCTGCATGAATGATCTATAATTTATTCAAAGAGTGAAAAGCAATATGATTTTGAATTGATCTTGGGTAAGAATGGGTTCTCGACCTGAGGTTAAGTGGGTTCTCTACTCGAGGTTGAGTGGGTTTTGGACCCGAGACTAGATTAGGTTTTGGACCAGAGATGTGATTTGATTTGGGTTCTCAACCCAAGTTGATTTGGGTTCTGGACCCAAGATTGGATTTGGATTCTCAACCCAAGGCTATATTTGGATTCTTGACTCGAGACTGGATTTTGGGTTCACAACCCAAGACTGGATTAGGTTTTGGACTCGAGACTAGATTTTGGGTTCACAACACATTTCAAGCTCAACCAACACAAGCCTAGACCCGACCTGGTCTAGTATAACTCTCCGGTTCTACTGGATCACCCTAGTCACCTACTCGATAAGTTACAATCGCACTAAGCTAAAAGCCTAATGGTATAAACTTTGATAATAATAAAACTTTAAAAACAATGCCAATGTAAAATGCTCATATGCTATGTCATAATGTGACATCCAAGCTCACTTTTAAACTTATTCTTCCATCATTTAATAATTCACACAAACACATACACAAAGCATAGGCCCAAACAAACTAATACATTATTCAAATCTCGGAGTTACTATTTTGGTCCATAATGACACCAAGTGTCTAGCCCCGAAGGCAAATCAAGTAATGCTCAAAAGCTAGCCCTGAAGGCAAATCATATCACAGTGATTCCAAACCTCTAGTCCCGAAGAAAAATATTGAGGATAACCTTATATGCATGCAGCCAAACATAGAACTCAAAAAATTGAATAACATACTAGGTACACAATTATAAAAATATTTTCCATTCTTAATTCCTTTTTCATTTTCCCATTTTCTCATTCATATCAATGTCATTTCATTTCAACATTTCATCACAACATAGAATATTTCATAATAAAACCACATTACCCAAACACTTTAGGTCATTTTCACATTTTGCACATAATTCACATTTTATTCAATCTAGCCATTAACAATGGCTTTTCATAATGCATTTATAACAATTTACATGTCACAATACAATGTTCATGCATCAAGTAGCTTAACACATTTTCCATCCAAAATGTGTTAAGCCCAATTTAATACAAACATATCTAATTTATCAAAAGTATGTACTTACCTTAGAAATCACTCTAAAACAAACTTCAAAACTCCCACCAATCTTCTCTTCCAAGTTGCCCTTCAACATTAGGGTTGGGCAAACTACTCTCTCCTAATGCCTAAGCCAAATGTCATCATAAACAACCATTTAATATCACATTCTAAGGAATTCTCAACATCAAACTATTTAAATTAGGAATTACAAATGAAAGACAAAGAAAAGAGTTATTTTGGATAATTTCCTCAAGTAACACGTCCAACAACATGGGCGTATTAATGGTCATGTCATTAACCCACTCTTATAGAAGCTTTGACACGTCCAACGATATAAGCATGTCACTGCCCATGTCATTAATTCTGCCTCATAGAAACTTTGACATGCCTAACAACACTGGCGTGTTAATGGCCGTGTCAAATATTTTGCCTTACAGTAGTTACGACACGCTCAGAGACATGGACAAGTTACTAGTCGTGTAATCAACGTTGAAACTCAGCACCATTGACATGCCCAACGACATGGCCGTGTCAGGCAAATTTTTTTCATTTCGTACACTTAACCATTTCAACACAATCATCCCCGAACTCATCTTAAATTCAATCACTTCTTCAATCCAACATTAAAATAATTATTAACTACTCATAACAACTTCATACATACCCAAATAACCTATAAAAACATACTAATACACAATCCCAAAATTTAAATATCATATTCTTCCATAGAATTTCAAAGAACTTGTAAAATTAATTAAAAAAAATTACCAATTGATGAAGAATCCTCAAAAACTCCACTTGAATCCATGAAATTCCTTCAATCCTTGGTGTAAATAAGAAGAACCCACTCTCTTCTCACCTCTCTCTCTATCTCACGGCAAATAAACAAGAAGAAGGAAAAAGAAAATATCTTTTCCTTTTTAATCCTTCCATCCTTATATATATATATATATATATATAATAAGTCACTATTCACTTAATTATACAATATATATATGTGATGTATATCTTAGGTGTATGTATATGTCTTGTTTACTTCAAATATATTTTAAATATACAATCTACTATATCACTTAATATCCTTTCATTTTGCATTTAAACCATTTATTTAATTTATCCACTTAAAATTTAATTTATTTTATATAATTTTCCAAAATTATGGGTGCTATAATTCTCTCCCCCTTAAGAAAAATTTTATCCTCGAAATTACTTACTATCAACTCTGGAACAACTGGGGATACTGACTTCGCATCAACTGCTCACTTTCCCATGTTGCTTCCTTAGTGGCATGATTCTTCCAAAGAACTTTTACAAGTGTACTTTCTTATTTCTCAATTCTTTCATTTCTCGTGCTAAAATCGCTACTGGTTCTTCTTCATAAGTCAGATTTGGGCTCACCTCAATGGATTCCACTGACAAAATATGAGATGGGTTTGACTTGTACCTCCAAAGCATAGAGACATAGAAAACATTATGTATCCGGTCTAACTCAGGCGACAAAGCCAACCTGTAAGCCACTGGACAATCTCTCTCCAGAATCTCATATGGTCCTATGAAATGAAGACTCAACTTCCCTTTGCAACCGAATCTCAAAATTTTTTTCACGGAGACACCTTCAGAAACACTTCATCTCCCACACTGAACTCTATATCCTTCCTTTTCAAATCTATATAGGATATCTGTTCATCTAAAGCTGCTTTCAGATGAACTCGAATCAATTTCACTTTCTCTTATGTTTCCTTAATCAAATCAGAACCAACCAGTTTACCTTCTCCAGCCTCATTCCAACACAAAGGTGTCCTGCATCTTCTGCCATACAAAGCCTCATAAGGCGCCATTCCAATACTGGACTGATGCTGTTATTATATGAAAACTCAATCAATGGTAAAAATCTGTTCCAGCTCCCTATGAAATCAATGATACAACTCCTTAACATATCCTCTAGAATCTGTATCACTCTCTTTGACTGCCCATCTGTCTAAGGATGGAAAGCAGTACTAAAATGCAATTGAGAACCCAATGCATCCCACAAACTCCTCCAAAATTTCGATGTAAACTAGGGATCTTGGTCTGACACCAAAGCAACTGGGATTCCATGCAACCTCACTATCTCACTGATATACAGCTCAGCCAACCTCTCAAGTGAGTAATTCATCCGAACTGGAAGAAAATGAGCTGTCTTCATCATCCAACACCCAGATTGCATCCTGCTTATTTTGGGTTAAAGGCAATCTGGTCATAAAATCTATTGTCACTCGCTCCCATTTCCACTCTGGTACTGACAATGGCTGAAGCAACCCTGAAGGAACTTGGTGTTCAACTTTCACTCTCTGTCAAGTGAAATATTTGGATACAAATTCTACTATGTCTCTCTTCATACTTGTCCACCAATAATACTGATTCAAATCTTGATACATCTTGGTACTACCAGGGTACATAGCATAAACTGACTAATGTGCTTCCCTTAATACCATCCTCTTCAATCTTGCATCGTTAGGAATGCACAATCTATCTCTATACCATAGATTACCATCATCTCTCACATGAAAGTTTTGACTCTCCCCCTTTTGGCAATCTAACACAATCTTATGGATCTTCTCATCTATCAACTGGGCTTCCTTAACTTGATCTAACAACACTGGCCTCAATTGCAGTTGAGCTATCAATGCACCATCATCACAATACTCAAATTTGGCATGCAACACTCTCAACTTAACAAGCAACAAGATTGAATAAGCAGTTAAACCTGCCAAAAACATCCGACTCAAAGCATCAACAACAACATTTGCTTTGCCAGGATGATAATCAATCAAACAATCGTAGTCTTTAATCAACTCTGACCATCATCTCTGCCAAAGATTCAACTCTTTCTGAACACCTAAATACTTCAAACTCTTATGATTAGTATAAATGAAACACTTCTCCCCATACAAGTAATGTCGCCAAATCTTCAATGCAAAAACTATGGCTACTAACTCCAAATCATGAGTCGGGTAATTTAATTCATATAGCTTTAACTATCGAGATGCATAAGCAATGACTCTACCCTGCATCAGAACATAACTTAAACCACTATATGAAGCATCATTGTATATCACATATGGTTTACCTTCCAAAAGCAGGGTAAGAACAGGAGTCTGAGTCAACATCTCCTCCAGTTGCTCAACACTCACCTGACACAGATATGTCCATATAAATCTAACTCCTTTTCAAAGTAATCTGGTGAGTGGTGTAGCTATCATAGAAAAACTCTTCACAAATCGATGATAATAGCTTGCCAAACCCAGAAAACTTCTAACCTCTGTCATAGTCTTCGGTGGATTCTAATTCAAGATAGCCTCAACTTTACTCGGATCAAATCTAATTCCCTCTGCTGATACCACATGATTGAGAAAAGTTACCTAATCGAGCCAAAACTCACACTTAGACAACTTAACATACAACTCCTTCTCTCTCAAAGTCTGCAATAAATCCACAGATGCCTAACATGATCCTCCTCATTATGTGAATACACCAGAATATCATTAATGAAGATCACCATAAACAGATCTAAGTATGGTCTAAACACCATGTTCATCAAATCCATAAATGCTGCTGGTGCATTCGTCAATCCAAAGGGCATCACTAGAAACTCATAATGCCCATACCTCATGCTAAAAGCTATCTTAAGTACATCTACATCTCTAACTCTCAACTGATGGTACCTTGATCTCAAATCATTTTTAGAGAATACTGCTGCTCCCTTCAATTGATCACAAAGATCATCTATCTGAGGTAACGGATACTTATTCTTGATGGTCACTTTATTTAACTATCTGTAATCAATACATAATCTCAAGGTATCATCCTTCTTCTTCACAAACAAAATAGGTGCTCCCCACGGAGACACACTAGGGTGAATAAATCCTGTATCAAGCAACTCTTGCAACTGCACCTTCAACTCCTTAAATTCTATAGGTGCCATCCTATAAGGGGTAATAGAGATGGGAGCGGTACTAGAAAACAAATCAATACCAAATTCTACCTCTCTCTTAGGAGGTACCCCTGACAACTCATCAAGAAAAATATTTAGAAACTCGACAAATGTAGTGTGAGCGGGGATTTTTGCCCCCACTCCCTGTGGAATGGTTCTTGCGACTTCGGCACTGTTTAGGCTCAGGGCCTTAGAGAACACAGACCTAAGTCAGAGAAAATGGAGACGCCACCCGGACGGGCCGGGAACAAGAAAGGGGTGGATGACTCAATTCCTAAGGAATCTATAACCCCTTAATGGGTTCAGAAAGTTGGGTACATGTGGGGAAGGTGAGAAATGGCCCAGCACCCTCACAACGCCCGGTTCATTGGAATCGGCCTCCTTTACAGGTCTTAATATTATAAAATTCTTAAATATAACAACATTATCCATACTACACACAATAAAAAGAAAGCATCATTATATTAAAATCAAAGCAATGTCCAAACAAAATAAAACAAATAAATGGACACCCATCCAAAGATGGAAACATGTCCTTACATCACATGCCTAGATAGGACACCCACCGAAAGGTAGAAACATGCCCCTTTACATAAGTTCTAACATGGAAAAGGAAATTAAATTATATGATATTTAACTAATGAGGTACCCACCAAGTGGAAACATACCTCTTACAACTTTTGAAAATCTAAATTACTTGATAAAAGTAAATAATCATTCATCATAAATAAATCATTCATCAAAGCTATTAATCAAAATAGAAAATAAATATCCATCTATGATAAATTAAATAAATCAAGTATTAAAAATAAATAAATTAAAGCACAAGAGATAAATCAAAGCATAATCAAGTATAGAATTAAATAGAGCAAACAAAAGTCCAATTATAGCTACTGTGACTTTTTATGGAATTAAAATAGATTAGGGTTTTATGTTTTAAAAGGTTGGTAAGACTCTTTGATTAAACAAATTAAGGTTTGAATGGTGAAATCATGAAACTAGGGTTTTAGACACTTTGAAAATTTTTTGATTTGTGGTTTTAAATGGTGATTTTAAGCTACTGTGTAATTTTAAAATATTTATATTTTTATGGTTTTTTAATGTTTTAAAGGATTAGGGCTTAGAAAAAAAATTAAGATTTAAGGTTTTTAAAGGAGTTAGAGTATATTATTTTAGGTTTAGAAATTGAATTAGGGTTTTAGTATTTTAGAATTTGGGTCTCGGGTGATGAATTTGAATTAGGGTTTAGAAAAATAATTTGATGATTTCATAAGATTTTATAAATTTAAACCAAATAAATTAAAGTTTTTATAAATAAAAAAGATTTATATAATTGGAAAAAGTATTTTAGGGTTGTTTTATAAGAAACAGAATATGTTTTAAGAGTTTATATAATTTGGAAAGTAAATTGGAATTTTGGGGTTTTGAAGAAATAAAATTAATAACTTTAAATTCTTTGGGAAATAAAGCAACAAATTAATGTTTTTAACTTTGAACAAAAGGGATTAGGTTCTGGGATTTTTGAATTAAAAGAACAAAGGAAATTTTAGCTACTGTATAAAAAAACAAAGAATTTAATACATACCTTTTTTTTATGATTCCTCCAAAAATAATTCTTCTTGGATGAACAAGCTCCAAAGACAAGCCTTTTTTTGCCTTTGAATTGCTTAAATCATGTTTTTGCTCCTTAAAAATCAATTGAATTCAATTATTGCTTTTCCACTTCACTTTCGGATTCAAATTCTCAAAGCTACCGTGAAATTTTTCCTCACCCAATTTGGTTGCCTTTGGTCCTTATTTATAGAGGTCTTTCTATGTATATTCCTTATTATTCACGGAAAGTAATATAAATAAGAAAAGGAAACCAAAACCTAATTAAATTAGGTTTCAGAAATTTTGCATCGAAAAAAATTACGCAGCCAAAAAAATTGCCGCAGGAAAAAATGCACTGGCGAAAAAATTCTGCCAAAGGAAACTGCGGCAGTGGGATCTCGGTGGACCTGCGAGCGACTCGCCCGCAGGAATAGAAAATTTATTTCGCTCCCAGGAAAATCTTGCGAGCGAAATAGAAAAGCTATTTCGCCCGCAGGAATTTCCTGCGGGTGAAATAGCTTGGGTTATTTCGCCCGCAGGAAATTCCTGAGGGCGAAATGCCCATGGGCCCACGCGATGATTTTTTCGTCGCCGATTTTTATGACTCTGATTTTAATTTTAATTTTAATTTTTTGACTTTTATTTGTTTATTTTTATTTTTTATTAATAAAAATTAGATACTAAAGCAAAAATTATTTAACAAAAATTATTTGGACCAATTAGACAACAAAAATCATTTTGGACTAAATAAAACATATTGGACCGGATTGGGTCAAAAATTAAGGGTATACAGTTTGCCCCCTGCTTGAAAAATCTGAAACTTTAGTGAAAGAGAGTGAAAAGCAATAAGACTTAATTTTTGAGATGGTTGAGGTTTTGGGTTCTGGACCCAGTTCAAGTTCTGGACTCAAAGATAAATTCTAGGTTCTCGACTTAAGAAAAATTTGGGTTCTAGACCCGGTTCGAGTTCTGGACTCAATGGATGATTCTAGGTTCTCGACCTAAGAAAAATTTGGGTTCTGGACTCGGTTTGAGTTCTGGACTCAATGGATGATTCTAGGTTCTAGATCTAAGGAAAATTTAGGTCCTGGACCTGGTTCGAGTTCTGTACTCAAGGATGATTCTAGGTTCTGGACCTAAAGAAAAATTTGGGTTCTGGACCTGGTTCAAGTTTTGGACTCAAGGATGATTCTAGGTTCTAGACCTAAGGAAAAATTTGGGTTTTGGACCCGGTTCGAGTTCTGGACTCAAGGATGATTCTAGGTTCTGGACCTAAGAAAAAATTTGAGTTCTGGACCCAGTTCAAGTTCTGGACTCAAGGATAATTATAGGTTTTGGACCTAAAAAAAATTTGGGTTCTGGACCCGGTTCGAGTTCTGGACTCAAGGATAATTCTAGGTTCTGGACCTAAGAAAAATTTGGGTTCTGAACCCAAGAGATTTGGATACTCGATCCTAAACTAGACTCGGATACTCAATCCTATCTAGATTTGGATACTCGATCCTAGCTGGATTTGGATACTCGATCCTAAACTGGATTGGGATACTCGATCCTAAATTGGGTTCGAATACTCAATCCTAAACTTGATTTGGATACTCGATCCTAACTGGATTTGGATACTCGATCTTAAATTGGATTTGGGTACTTGGACCCGAGATTGGGTACTTGGACCCAAAATTGAAATTGATTTGGGTACTTAGACCCGAGATTAGATTTGATTTGGTACTTAAACCCGAAATTTATTTGATTTGGGTACTTGGACCATAGATTGATTGAATTTGGGTAATTGGACCTAGGATTGGGTACTTGGACCCAAAATTGATTTGATTTGGGTATCTAGACTCGAGATTGGGTGCTTGGACCTGAGATTGATTGAATTTGGGTAATTGGACCTAGGATTGGGTACTTGGACCCAAAATTGATTTGATTTGGGTACTTGGACCTGAGATTGGGTGCTTGGACCCGAGATTGATTTGATTTGGGTACTTGGACCCGAGAATGAATTTGACTAACCTTTTATTAGTTGAGAAGTCTGACTGCTTCAGCTGTTCTATGCATTGTGACTCTTCACCCTCGGAATGGATCTTCATCCTTGAAAATCGGGGTCTTCACCTTTGTAAATGGATCTTCATCCTTGGAGTTTGGGTCTTCTTTGTTCTTTGAAGATGGGAGTGACACGGCCAGTGGCTTGGCCGTGTATCCTGGGTGTGTCAGCTTCTATGTCTTTTCTTTCTTTGCTTGGTCCTTCTTGACTTTGCCCTTAGGAGAGACACGGCCAAGTGGCTTGGCCGTGTCTCCTGCCCATGTCATGTTCTGCCAAGATTTCCTTTGAGGCAATACGGCTAAGCTTGATTTGGCTTGATCCATGCTCTTCTTTCCTTGTTTTGATCTTTCAAGGGAGTTTTTTTTTTTTTACTTTAACCACTTTTCCCTTGCAACTGCTTTTTCCTTTCTTCTCCAATTTTGATTGGATCTTATATCCTCTCCTTGCCGCCTAAGGATTTTTTCTTTCATGCCAGCTTTGATTGATGTTTTTCTTGTCTAGTTCTTTGTATAAGCACGCATTTCTTCTTTTACAAAAAGACTGGGGCTTCCACAAGCAAATAGGCTTTCCATGCTCCCTTGATTTGATATTTTCTTTTTGATACTTTACTTCGCAGGGTATTGATTTGAATTACCTGGTACGTTCCCAATTTCATGGTAATTTATGCTACATGTATGCATGATTATGTATGTTCTTACCTTTTATCCTTCTTGGCTCACAGCAGATGCTTGAAGAACAGAAAAGGAAACTTCAAGAAGAGTTGGCTACAGGTCGTCAGCAGGCTTCTCATTTTGAAAGTTTATATCATCAATCCGAACAAAATTTCTGAGACTTCCGATTTCAGGGAATGAGGGATTCCGGTGCTTCTTCATCGAGAGGCCCCCAGACTGATGAACATGAGATCCTTTCGTCTGCTTCTGATGAAGACCATGACAAATTGGAACTCCAAGGTAATAGGGATTTTAGTGCTTCTGCTTTGGGTGATCCCGGGACGAGTAATTTTCCCCCTCCAACAGGCGACGATTTTTTTAAGTCTTTATTTGGTGACCTACCACCACTCTCTTAGTGATATGTAAACATTGTAGCAATTGTAAAACATAGTACAATAATAAAAACTATACAATTTTCCTCTTTACTGTAATCCTTCTTTTCCTTTTTTTTTCATTATTTTATCGTTACTGCAAAATTTTTTTTTTATTTTTCGTTACTGCCAATTTTTTTATATAGTACATCATAATTAGTATCCACTTCTTTTGTTAAACCAAATCCAAAGTGGAAAAAGAAATTGTGACCAGTTCCTTTCCTTATGCCATATAGTCTTATCCTTTCCCATCATCTTTTCCATTTCACTTTTGGAAAAGGTTTATTTTCTTCTATATAAATCACCTTGCATGCCCCTTTTAGTACAAAAACCAAAATTCTTTTCTCTTTCAACGTGAAGACCCTTTTAACAATTTTGGTTCTCCTTTATTCATCAACCATGACCGAGCACCATTTAAAGAAAAAAAAATTCTATTTAAGAATACGGATGCCATCCATTGGAAGCAAATTTCATGGTCAAAGCTTGATGTTTTAAAATACTTTCAAAATGTCAAATTGGACCACTCCTTCTTACATGCTGTGGCTTCCTTGTGGGATACGGATTCTAGGGTATTTAGAATTAATGACTTTGAAATATGTCCCTTGATTGAAGAATTTGAGGCCATCCTTGGACATCCAAATAATCAACAAATGGCATTACCCATATTGATTTCCAAGACTCAACAGAAGATGCAGATGTTATTTCAAATTCCAAAACCCGAAGTTCTTCGGTTGATGAGAGGTGAAAAAATTCTACTTGCTCCTTTGATTGACTTTTGTTTCTCTCATTTGGCTCCTACTAAGGCATGGGACGCATGCTTTGTCTTTGCTTGCTCGGCCAATTCTTGCTTGTTTCTTCTGACGGCGATATTGACTCATGAGTATTGGATATTATGGACCAAATGGAAGGAGGCTTGTCGTCGGTACCTGTGATTTTAGTCGAGACCTTAGTTGGATTAGACCGATTTAAATTAAGATCGTCAAAGAGACTGACTGGGAGTTCGTTGCTGCTTCAGGTAATTAACTAAACTGCCCTTTCGGGTTTTCAATTTAGGTTTTCTCTTTTTTTTTTCGCTCTAACTTTTGCCTAGTCCGCCCATGCGGGTTTTCGGAACTAGCGAGCTGTCCTAATTTTTTCCTAAGCTGCCCTTGCGGGTTTTCAACTTAGCGAACTCTTTTTTTTTTAACTTAATTCTTTCTTCATAGATTTGGCTTCAGGAGCGTCTTTGTTTGCTTGATACTCCCTCCATGGATTTTGCTAGATACCTACCACTTCATCATTATGCTAGGAAGCTTCTCCATCCTGCTTCTTCATATGCTGACTGGGTTGACTGGATCCACTCAAGCTCTGAAGTCAATATTTGTTGGTTGGTACCTTGGTGGAAGATTTCTCGTATCACCATGCGGACATACTTGATGTACGTTCCCTTGCCGCTCTTCATCAAGATACATGCTATGATCCTCGCCGACTTGGGCATCAGTATGGAGCTAAGCCTTGTGATTCTGACTTTGTTCCCGACTTAGGCATGCCTTGCTTGACTGAAGCCTACTTGGATCGGTTAAGGCAAAGCTGGCCTGCACGATACACTTATCAACTGCCATAGATTTTACATTTGTCAATTCGGAAAGTGTTATGAAAAATAATTAAAGTAATAAAATATGTTTCTTTTCCATTTATAATTTGTCATCACCTTTTGCAATTATGATTATTTATTTCATCCGTATCTGGTCAAATACTTATAACAGTGCACATAGAACAAATTTAATCATTAATTATGTTTTATTAAATTGGGGAACAACCAAACATAAAGCCAGCATACACAGGATCACTCCTGTCCTTTCAGGTTTTCTAATTGACGATTTTCTCTCATTTAGCCCTAATTGTTGCATAGCCTGCCCTTTCGGGTTTTCAAAACTAGCGGACTGCTCTAACTTTTGTCTAGGCTGCCCTTTTTGGGTTTTCAACCTAGCGAACTCTTTTTTCTTCTTTTTTTTCCTATCATACATAAAATCTCTTCAACCTGTCAATGTTTACTAGTTCACTAAATTTGTTCCCATCCATGTCTGACAATTTCACTGCACCTTTGCTCATGACTTGTTTCACGACATATGGCCCTTCCCAGCTAGGTCTGAACTTTTCTCTTAGATCAGATACATTAGGCTTACATTGCTTCAATACTAAATCCCCAACTCTGAATTTTCTAACCTTGACCCTTCTATTGTAGGCCCGAGCTATCTTCTTTTGATACAGTTGGTGATGATACAATGCCTTTAATCTTCTCTCTTTTAATATAGCTAATTGTGTGTATCTGCTTGCTACCCATTCCATTTCAGGCAGTTCAGCTTCCAAGACTACTCTTAGTGACTTGATATCAATTTCAATAGGCAATACTGCTTCCATCCCATAAACCAAAGAGAATGGTGTCATTCCAGTAGGTGTTCGCACACTCGTCCTATATCCCCATAAAGCAAAGGGAAGCATTTCCGACCAGTCCCTGTAAGTCTTAGTCATCTTGGATAGAATTTGCTTAATTGTCTTATTCGTTGCTTCTACTGCACCATTAGCCTTTGGTCTATAAGGAGAGGATCGATGATGATGGATTTGGTACTTGGAGAATAAATCCTTAACTGCTCCTTGAAACTGTACCCCATTGTCTGATATCACACTGTGTGGGACCCTATATCTGAATATGAGATTCTTTTCGATAAACCTAGCCATTTGACTTGCACCCAGCTTGTTGAAGGATTCGGCTTCGACCCATTTTGAAAAATAATCAACTGCTACTACAATGAAACGGTGACCGTTTGAGGCTGTCAGATGTATTTCTCCTATAATGTCGATACCCCAGGTGGCAAATGGCCAGGGTGAAGACAATAAATGCAGTTCTTTAGAAGGCATGTGATTCAAGTTACCATACATCTGACATTGCTGGCACTTCTTGACAAACTCAATACAGTCTCTCTCCATGGTCAACCAATAGTAACCTTGTCGAATAATCTTCTTAACTATGGCCAAACCACTCATGTGCGGACCGCAACTTCCCGCATGTATTTCTAACATGATGCACTCCACTTCAGGCTTTCTTAAACATCTCAAATGCACTCCATCAGGCCATCTTCGATATAACTCTCCATGGAAGGTGATGTATTGCAATAACCACCTCCTTATGGCTCTTCTCTCTTTCTTTGTTGCCCCCGGCGGGTACTCTCTTTCTTCCAAAAATCGCCTTATAGTATCATACCACGCATCATGGTTTGTATCAACTTCTATGATTGTCTCATATTCATAGCAAGGAGTTGATGAACTGGTCAAGATCAGAGGCTTAAAGAATAAGCTGGCAGGATTTTCCCATACCGAAGCCAATGTGGCTAGGGCATCAGCCATCTGATTTTCTTCTCTTGACAAGTGTATAAACCTACACTCCTTAAAATTCTTCTTTATCATGGTCAGGTAATGGTGGTATGGTTTCAATTTTTCTTCTTTCAACTCCCATTCTCCATTTACTTGGGATACAACTAACAAAGAATCGCCATAAACTTCCACCTTATCCACCTTCATAATCATTAGGGTTTCCAAACCGAAAATACAAGCTTCATACTCCACCATATTATTGGTTGCCCTAAATTTCAACTTCTTGGCTAAAGGGATAAGTTCCCCTTCGGGTGACTCTAGTATAACTCCTAAACCTGCTCCTTTCCTGTTCACCACTCCATCAAAATACATTTTCCACCCTTGTACTTCAATTGCTTCTAAATGTTCATCTGGAAACTCCAAGATTACCTCTTCACTTTCTGGTAATGGTTGTTGAGCCAGGAATTCTGCCACCGCTCTACCTTTGATTGTTTTCCTGGTTACATACTCAATCTCAAATTCTTCTAATATCATCAACCATCGACCATATTTCCCAATTAAAGAGGGTGTCTCCCTTAAGTACTTCATTGGATCCAACCTGGAAATTGCTTGCATACTATATGATTGAAAGTAATGCCGCAACTTCTTAGAAGACCAAACCATGGCTATACATGTCTTTTCGATGATACTATACTTAATTTCATAAGGTAGGAGCTTTCTACTCAAATAGTAAACGGCATGCTCAATCCCCGACTCATCTGCTTGGGCTAGCATGGCTCCTATCGACTCTTCTTCTACTGCTAAGTATAGTAATAGAGGTTTGTCGGGTTTAGGAGGTCTCAAAACAGGTGGATTCAACAAATAATCTTTTATTCGATCAAAGGCCTTTTGACATTCTTCATTCCATATGACCAGCTGATTCTTTCTAGGAAACTTGAAGATAGGCTCACAAATTGTTGTGAGCTTTGCTATAAATCTGCTAATGTACTGCAGTTTACCAACGAATCCCCAAACTTCTCTCTCTGTCTTTGGGGCTGGCATATCCCTGATTGCTTTGACTTTGTCAGGATCTATCTCAATACCATTCGGACCAATTACATGTCCTAATAATTTGCCTGAAGTAACACCGAATACACACTTCTTCGGGTTTAATCTCAGCTTATACTTCAAAGCTCTATCAAAGAATAATTCTAAATTCTGAAAGTGCTGCTCCCTTGTATCCGACTTCACCATCATATCATCAACATATACTTCAACTTCTTTGTGCATCATGTCATGAAATAGTGTGGTGGCCATCCTTTGGTAGGTTGCTCCAGCATTCTTTAAGCCGAAAGGCATCACTCAATAACAAAATATACCCCATGTAGTAATGAAGGCAGTTTTGGCTTTATCCTCTTGGGCCATTAACACTTGATTATATCCGGAAAATCCATATACAAACGAGTGTAGCACACTAGAGGCTGCACTATCAATGAGAATATCTATATGAGGCAAAGGAAAATCATCCTTAGGGGAAGCCTTGTTTAAATCTCTATAGTCCACGCAGACCTTTATCCTCCCATCTTTCATTGGCACAGGTACTATGTTGGCTAGCCAATCTAGGTATTCCATCACTTCAAGGAACTTCACTTGTATTTGCTTAGTGATCTCTTCTTTAATCAATTCAGCCCACTCAGGTCTTAGTCACCTAAGCTTTTGTTTAACAGGCTTAATGTGAGTGTAAGTAGGAATGTGATGCTCGGCTATGTCTCGATCTATCCCCGACATATCTTCATAAGACCAAGCAAACACTTCTTCATATTTTTTGAATATTTTCTCAAATCTCTCTCTCTCATCAGGAGTAAGGTCAGATGCTATGCTAATGTTTTTAGGATTTTCAGTTGTTCCCAAATTTAATGATTGTGTGTTAACAGAATTAATATTAAAGATGTTCATGTAACTGCTATTTGAATGTATGCAACCATCAGGAGAAACATCACACAAGTAAGCAAAATCAGACTTTGTTGCAGTCATTTTGGAAAAGAAAACATCATCCTCCTCATACAAAGCAGACAAATTAAAATCAAAATCATTGTTCTCAGAATCATAAAGCAGGATGTCTTCAAACTTCTCTTCAACCAGGGCAGCAATCTCTTCCGGAGTCTTCTCGGCTTTCAGGGTAGCTTCATTCTTCTCTTTTGGATTGAATTCTTTGTTCATTGACAAGGTGAGCTCTTTCTTCACTTGCTCCACTAGCTCAGCAACATCTGCAAAAAATTTCAAAACCTGGAATTAACTTACCCATGAACATGATCGGCTCGGGGTTTCCTTGGAGTAGTCCCATATCTCGAGCTTTGATAAAGATCTCTTTAAGTGGTGGGAAGCTCATCTTCTCACTCTTCTTTGGCTGGACATCGTTGTCTTCATCATATCCTAACCCCTTCTTGGAAGTTTGAGTCCTAAAATCTGGCAACTTTGTCAAACCGGCCTTACCCTTTCCAAGACCAGCTCCGGGAAGGTAGTTCATGTTCTTCATCATAGTCAAAACTTTGGAGTCCACTACTTCATCATCAGAAATTGCAGCCACTTGAAAACCATTGAGAGGCCTCTCAACCATTAAGGCGTTAACAATCTCATTATCTTCAGCTTCAATGACCACTGTCTCATTTCCGTTGGGGAATTTAATCTTATGATGAAGGGTGGAAGGAACTCCACCAAGAGGATGAAACCATGCTCTCCTGTTTAGGTCATTTTTGTACTAGTTTTTAGTATGATTTTATGTGTGTTTTAGTTAATGTTTTGATTAATTTTTGTTTTAAGTGTGTTTAAAGTGTTTATTTTAGGTTTAGATGCAAAAAGACCCTTGGAGGATCAAAACAGTGCAAGAAGAGCAAAGAATGAAGAACAGTAGCTGACACACTCAAGGGACACGGCTAAGCTTGTGGCCGTGTTGTTAGTGTATGTGCCCTAGGCCATTTGTTTGGATCTTTATGTTATACATTCATTATTAATAAATGAGGTTTTATTATCATTATTGTTGTTTGCATGTTACACAATTTTGATATTTGTCCCTGGTTTATTATTGTTATAGAGATAAAAAAAATAAATAATTCTTAACCAGTATGAACATTGATTTGATGATCATCAGATGGTTATGTGTATAGTGATACAAATCAATTTCATAAATACTTGTTAGAGAACAATGTATTGGATAGACCCATCATGAGATTACTACATGGGTTAGTGTCATAAGTAAATCTCATGATAGTTATGTAATAATTCTTTGACTTGAGATTGTCATAGTTTCCAATATAAGGACTATTATATTTTGACATGATCAAACATTATCCGTAACTGGATAGTAATAAAGGTTATGTTCATATATGATAGAAATTATGTAGAGGATAATGAACAATCAAGATAGAATTTGTCCCTCTCTTTGAGAGAGATATCTTTTGGGCCCCTCGATAAGTGAGACTGTGAAATGCATGGCCGTGCTCAAATGAATTGATAATGTGATCAATTTCATTTGTTTTTATCAGTCTACTTGGAGATCGAGTAATCATAAGTTTGGACAATATAAGTATGACGTTGGCCATGACTTATGTTCAAGCTAGATATCGTGTGACAAAGGGATTAATGCATATACTATTATTAGGCAAATTGGACATTCCTTATATTAATTGGGTAGTTGTAACGCCTTGCTAGAGGCCAATTATGACTTGTTGATTTAATAGAGATTAAATTGACTGCCAATTAATATGGGCCTATCGGGTCACACACAAGAATGCGTTTTGGGCTGGATATAATATTAATAATATTAATATTAGATATTAATATTTATTATTATTATTATTTTCGTTTATATATATATATATTATTAGATAATATATTCAGAATCCTAATTAGATTTGGATTCTGAATTTGACTTACCTTATCCAATTATATTTATTATTAGATAATGTATTCAGAATCCTAATTAGACTTGGATTCTGAATTTGACTTTCCGTATCCAATTTTGAATTGGATTCTGGAGTGATTATATTCACTCCAGACGTTAAGTCTTCTCAGAGGTAACAATAAAAACAAAGAGGAACGAAAAAGGTAACCCTAATACATTTTTAGAGAAAACGTTTTTTCCAGCCTTCGCTGTTGCAGAGAGCTAGCACTCCAAACGGTAGCATTCGTGTGGATACGCGATAGAGGGTGTTTCGCGATCGAGGCATCTCTTCAAAACTGTGATTTCGAATCATCAACAGGTTAGTTCTTTGAACACTTTTGTCGAATTAAACGAACAGCATGGATCCTGGTGGGAAATCAGAGATCAAATATTTTTCCGCTGCGTGTTTTTGTTTGCAGTGATCTCCTTAATTTCCTAACAGTGGTATCAGAGCCACTTGTTGTTTTCGTTTAAGTCGAAAATGCCATGTTGATATGATTACATGAGATATATTGATTTCGTATGGCATGTTAACTATAAAACCTTAATTCGTTTTTCATATGATGAGAAAGGATTGGTTTTTGGTTTCGTTTCTGTAAAACCCTAATTCGTTTTTCATATGATGAGAAAGGATTGGTTTTTGGTTTCGTTTCTGTAAAACCCTAATTCGTTTTTCATATGATGAGAAAGGATTGGTGTTTTTAATTTCATTTTCATGAGATGATCACGTATATATGATTGGTTGATTAAAATGATTTTCATATGATGAAAACGATTAAGTTTATATGTGATATAAACATTTGGTAATGATTCTGTAATGGGTTGTACATATTCGAAATAAAACAGTAAGAAGGTTAATGAGATTAACGGTTCTGTTTTAGGGTTTCGCCAAAGAAAAATGTTAATGAGATTAACGTTTCTGTTTGGCTTCGAGAGGCGCTACCCCTCGACCCCGCCCAGGGGCGCTGCCCCTTCGGAACCCCGCCCGCTGACCGGCCAGCGGGAGCCCCGCCCGCTAACCGGCTAGCGGGACCGCCGTATGTTCGCGCCCTATAGTTCGTTACCGCGACATTAAGAATGTCAATATATTTGTTTCTATTTAACATGTTGGTGATGAATATGTTATGTTTGTTTGATGTCTTGGCATGGTGCATAGCATGGCCTTATGACCTATGTGATTGGTTTATTCATATCTTTATTTTGGGTAAATACGGCCTGCGTGTCGTTTATTTTGTTGTAATTTATTTTACTAGTAGTTAGATTTTCTTTTATTGTAATATATGAAGATTCAAGCTACAATGTTTGTGATGGAGATTCATACCAAGGAGAAGATGGTTCCATGGTGATGGAAGCACAAGCTCAAGTTTTGAAGATATGTAATATTGCAAGTGTTGTAATAGATAGGTTTTTCACCTAGGGTTGCCTTTATGATCTTCATTTGGTCTCTTGAAGATCATATTTAGTTTGGCCATGCTATGTCACGTTTACATATTTTGTCATTTGGTATATGATGCTTATGTGATAAATTATATATATGCATATAGGATGCTAAAATATAATGATATGTAATGCAAGACATGATAATAATTTAGTTGAACCCTCATTAATAATTTAAGTCTAAATGCCATCCACGTTTTGAACACCTATCAAAACTAAGATTGTATTAAAGTAGGTATTGCCAAAGCAATATGCTTTAAACATTCCTAGCTAAGTAGGATGAGTAATAGTGCTACTCATATGTTTTAAAATTGGTTAGACTTAATTAGGCTATCAAAATGGTTTTGGGCCTAAGGCATTAGATGGAATTCAACATGCTATGATATATGATGTCAATATTCCATAATTACTAAGAGTTACATGAGATGTAATTGGTAAAGATGTTACCTACCTAAATAACTTGATTTTAAGCGTCACGCCAAAGCTGAGTTTAGAATTAAGTGAAATACGGATCTTAGCCTACTAAAATATTTCTTTAGAGGGTTATATTTTTTAGTAGGAGTTTAAATAATTTTAACCTCATTATTAATTAAAATTTGACTTTGCATATTTATCAACAGATGGCTGCTAATAACAATTCCACCTTATCACTGCGATCTATCCTTGAGAAGGAAAAACTGAAAGAATGTGGGACTAATTTTGTTGACTGGTTTAGGAACCTGAGAATTGTTCTCAAACAAGAGAAAAAGTCCTACGTGCTTGATGAAGCTATCCCTGACCCACCTCCTGCCGATGCTTCTAATGCTGCTAAGAGTAAGCATAAGAAGCATGTAGATGATTCCAATGACATAGGATGTCTTATGTTGGCTACTATGTGTCCAGGACTTCAGAAGGATCTGGAACACTTAGAGGCTTATGAGATGAGTGTGCATCTCAAACAAGTTTTCCAACAACAGGCTAGGCAAGATAGGTTTAACACCGCTGTTGCATTATTTGACTGCAAAATGTCTGAAGGTGAATCTGTTAGTGCTCATGTTTTGAAGATGAAAGGCTATCTAGATCACCTTGCTAGACTTGGATATCCCCTGAGTTTAGAACTCTCCACGGATTTGATCCTACATTCATTGCCTAGCAGTTTCTCACAGTTTGTCATGAACTATAACATGAATGACATGGAGAAATCCATTCCTGAGCTACATGGTATGCTCAAAACTGCTGAGGGGAATATCAAAAAGCCTACCCAAATATTGAATGTCAATATTAAACAAATGAAAAAGAAAGCCAAAGATACTAAAGGCAAGGGTAAGGCAAAAGGTGCTAAAGGGTCCAAGGGACAAGCTAAACCAAAACCTGTACCTAAGGCTAAAGTTCCTAAGGAAGGGACTTGTTTCCATTGCAACAAGCCTGGGCATTGGAAGAGAAATTGTCAACTCTATTTGGATGAGTTAAAGAAGTTGAAGGGTAGTGCGACTACATCTTCAGGTATTTATGTTATAGAAATTAATTTATCTATTCCTTCTTCCTGGGTATTAGATACCGGATGTGGATCTCATATTTGTACAAATATGCAGGGACTCAAAAGGAGTAGGATGCTGAAGAAGGGCGAAGTGGACCTACGTGTTGGCAATAGAGCAAGAGTTGCTGCTATAGCTGTAGGAACTTATGAGCTTGTTATGCCTAATGGGTTTTTGTTAATTTTGAACAATTGCTTTTATGTTCCTACTATGAGTAGGAATCTTATTTCAGTATCTGTTTTGGATGATGAAGGTTATTCATTTTTGATTAAGAATAAGAAATGTTCTATTTTTGATAAAAATGATCTGCTTTATGGTATTGCAAATTCTTATAATGGCCTTTATATCCTTAATCTTGATGATTCTAATGGTAATTATATCTATAACATAACTTCTAAGAGAACTAAGCCAAATGAGTTAAACCCTACTTATTTATGGCATTGTCGCCTTAGCCATATAAATGAGAAACACATTTCTAAGCTCCATCAAGATGGATTATTAGATTCATTTGATTTTGAATCATTTGAAACATGTGAGTCTTGTTTGCTTGGTAAGATGACAAAGGATCCTTTTACTGGTCATAGTGAAAGGGCTAATGATTTATTAGGCTTGATACATACAGATGTATGTGGTCCTTTTAGCATTAGTGCCAGAGGAGGATTTCGATACTTCATTACTTTTACTGATGATTTCAGTAGGTATGGCTATGTCTACCTAATGAAACATAAGCATGAGTCTTTTGAAATGTTTAGAACTTTTCAAAATGAAGTACAAAATCAACTTGGTAAAACAATTAAACTACTTCGATCAGATCGAGGTGGTGAATATTTGAGCCAAGAGTTTGATGATCATCTAAGGGATTGTGGAATTGTTTCACAACTGACTCCTCCAGGAACTCCATAGTGGAATGGAGTTTCTGAAAGGAGAAATCGAACTCTATTAGATATGGTTCGATCAATGATGAGTCAAGCAGATCTTCCTTTATCTTTTTGGGGTTATGCCTTGGAGACAGCTGCATTCATTCTGAACCGTGTACCATCTAAGGCGGTTGAAAAGACACCATATGAGATATGGACAGGTAAGACACCTAGTCTGTCTTTTCTTAAGATTTGGGGTTGTGAAGCTTATGTGAAAAGACCAGTTTCAGATAAGTTAGCTCCAAAGTCTATCAAATGTAATTTTGTGGGGTATCCTAAGGAAACTAAAGGATACTATTTCTATACTCCTTCAGAGAACAAAGTGTTTGTTGCTCGAAATGGGATCTTTTTGGAAAAGGAATTTCTTTCTAAGAGAACTAGTGGGAGTATAGTAGAACTTGAGGAAACTCAAGTACCACAAGAAATCATTGAGCCGTCTATAGAGCCTATTTCAGAACCACAAATAGTTGTGGAGTCTGAAGATGTAACACAAATCCCTCGCAGGTCTGATAGGACACGTCGTCATCCAGAGAGATATGGATTTCTTGTGACTGATGATAGTGAAGTAATGCTCATAGATCAAGATGAGCCTACTACCTATCAAGAAGCTGTGTCAGGTCCAGATTCAGACAAATGGCTTGGAGCCATGAAATATGAGATGCAATCTATGTTTGACAACCAGGTTTGGTCTTTAATTGATCCTCCAGAGGGTATTAAGACTATTGGTTGCAAATGGGTTTTCAAGAAGAAAACTGACATGGATGGGAATGTGCAGACCTATAAAGCAAGGCTTGTTGCAAAAGGTTTCAAGCAAACTCATGGTATAGACTATGATGAAACCTTTTCACCAGTTGCTATGCTTAAGTCTGTTAGAATTCTCATTGCCATTGCAGCATACTATGATTATGAGATATGGCAAATGGATGTCAAAACCGCTTTCCTTAATGGAAACTTGCTTGAGGATGTGTATATGACACAACCTGAGGGTTTTGTAAATCCTGAGAATTCTACAAAGGTTTGCAAGCTTCATAGATCCATTTATGGATTGAAGCAAGCATCTCGAAGCTGGAATCTTCGTTTTGATGAAACAGTTAGGAACTTTGGTTTCATCAAGAATGAAGTTGAACCTTGTGTTTACAAGATGGTTAGTGGGAGTGCAGTAGTGTTTTTAGTCTTATATGTGGATGACATATTACTCATTGGGAATGATATCCCTACCTTGCAAAATGTTAAGACTTGGTTAGGGAATTCTTTCTCAATGAAAGACTTAGGTGAGGCTGCCTATATCCTTGGTATAAAGATCTATAGAGATAGATCTAGAAGGATAATTGGCCTGAGTCAAAGTACATACATAGATAAAGTGTTGAAGAGGTTCAACATGCAAGATTCCAAAAAGGGATTCTTGCCTATGTCTCATGGCATTCATCTCAGCAAGAGTCAATGTCCTATGACATCTGATGAGCGAGATCGAATGAATAAGATTCCTTATGCTTCTGCTATAGGATCTATTATGTATGCCATGTTATGTACTAGACCAGATGTCTCATATCCATTAAGCGCAACTAGTAGATTTCAAGCTGATCCTGGTGAAGGTCACTGGACAGCTGTCAAGAATATTCTTAAGTACCTTCGAAGGACTAAAGATGTATTCTTGGTTTATGGAGGTTTGGAAGATGAGCTAGTTGTAAATGGTTACACAGATGCTAGTTTCCAAACTGACATAGATGATTTTAGATCGCAGTCAGGTTTTGTATTCACATTGAATGGTGGAGCTGTTAGTTGGAAGAGTTCAAAACAAAGCACTGTGGCTGATTCTACAACAGAGGCTGAGTATATAGCAGCATCAGATGCAGCTAAGGAAGCAGTCTGGTTGAAGAAATTCATCACTGAGCTAGGAGTGGTGCCTAGCATTGCAAATCCTGTGGACATTTATTGTGACAACAATGGTGCCATAGCACAGGCAAAAGAGCCTAGATCTCATCAAAGATCTAAGCATATACTCAGGCGTTTTCACCTCATTCGAGACATTATCGATAGAGGAGATATCAAGATATGCAAAGTTGACACAAATGATAACATAGCAGATCCATTAACAAAGCCTCTCTCACGGGTCAAGCATGATCAGCACACTAGATCTATGGGTCTTAGAAATTTGTAGGCCTAGTGCAAGTGGGAGATTGTTAGTGTATGTGCCCTAGGCCATTTGTTTGGATCTTTATGTTATACATTCATTATTAATAAATGAGGTTTTATTATCATTATTGTTGTTTGCATGTTACACAATTTTGATATTTGTCCCTGGTTTATTATTGTTATAGAGATAAAAAAAAATAAATAATTCTTAACCAGTATGAACATTGATTTGATGATCATCAGATGGTTATGTGTATAGTGATACAAATCAATTTCATAAATACTTGTTAGAGAACAATGTATTGGATAGACCCATCATGAGATTACTACATGGGTTAGTGTCATAAGTAAATCTCATGATAGTTATGTAATAATTCTTTGACTTGAGATTGTCATAGTTTCCAATATAAGGACTATTATATTTTGACATGATCAAACATTATCCGTAACTGGATAGTAATAAAGGTTATGTTCATATATGATAGAAATTATGTAGAGGATAATGAACAATCAAGATAGAATTTGTCCCTCTCTTTGAGAGAGATATCTTTTGGGCCCCTCGATAAGTGAGACTGTGAAATGCATGGCCGTGCTCAAATGAATTGATAATGTGATCAATTTCATTTGTTTTTATCAGTCTACTTGGAGATCGAGTAATCATAAGTTTGGACAATATAAGTATGACGTTGACCATGACTTATGTTCAAGCTAGATATCGTGTGACAAAGGGATTAATGCATATACTATTATTAGGCAAATTGGACATTCCTTATATTAATTGGGTAGTTGTAACGCCTTGCTAGAGGCCAATTATGACTTGTTGATTTAATAGAGATTAAATTGACTGCCAATTAATATGGGCCTATCGGGTCACACACAAGAATGCGTTTTGGGCTGGATATAATATTAATAATATTAATATTAGATATTAATATTTATTATTATTAATATTTTCGTTTATATATATATATATTATTAGATAATATATTCAGAATCCTAATTAGATTTGGATTCTGAATTTGACTTACCTTATCCAATTATATTTATTATTAGATAATGTATTCAGAATCCTAATTAGACTTGGATTCTGAATTTGACTTTCCGTATCCAATTTTGAATTGGATTCTGGAGTGATTATATTCACTCCAGACGTTAAGTCTTCTCAGAGGTAACAATAAAAACAAAGAGGAACGAAAAAGGTAACCCTAATACGTTTTTAGAGAAAACATTTTTTCCAGCCTTCGCTGTTGCAGAGAGCTAGCACTCCAAACGGTAGCATTTGTGTGGATACGCGATAGAGGGTGTTTCGCGATCGAGGCATCTCTTCAAAACTGTGATTTCGAATCATCAACAGGTTAGTTCTTTGAACACTTTTGTCGAATTAAACGAACAGCATGGATCCTGGTGGGAAATCAGAGATCAAATATTTTTCCGCTGCGTGTTTTTGTTTGCAGTGATCTCCTTAATTTCCTAACACGTGTCCCATACCAAGTTAAAGAGAAAGACCAAGACACAGGAGCAAACACATGCAAGGGACACGGCCAAGCTTGTGGCCGTGTCCCTCAACAAAACCTCCAACACGGCCAAGTTGCTTCAGCTTGGCCGTGTCTCACTCAGTTCCAAAGCAAAAGGAAGAAAATCAATCAGTAGAAGACACAGGCAAGGGACACTGCCAAGTCACTGGCCGTGTCCCTCCAAAAATGTCAGACACGGCCAAGTTCACCCTGGCTTGGCCGTGTCACACTCCAAAGGAAAAAGAAAGATCAAAATCACAGAAGCAAACACAAGCAAGGGACACGGCCAAGCATGTGGCCGTGTCCCTCCAAAGTTGTCCAACACGGCCGTGTCTCCTTTAACTTGGCCGTGTCTCTCATGGACCAAAGACTCAGACATGGCCAAGTCTCCTTTAACTTGGCCGTGTCACACCAAAATGCTATAAATTCTTTCGCACGACGAAAAGAAAAGGGACTGGAGAGAGCGGCTAGGGTTTGAGCAAAAAGAAAAGAAAAGAGAAGGGAGGCAAACACATATTTTTGGGATGAGGAGAGAGTGACACTCTCCTTGTCCCTCATCTTCATCCTCCATCTTCATCTTCTCCATATTCCATTGACAAGCTTCAATTTGGTTCTTTGGGATCAAGTGGGTCAATAAGCTCTCAAAGGTTGAAGAAGCTTCATTAAAAGGATTGGTGACTTGAGAAAGCTCCTTTCTATCTTCCAAAGGCACAATCAATTGAAGGATTGGTGACTTGAGAAATCTCCATTCCATATTGCAAAAGGGAAATCAACCATTGAAGAGGGCTTGAGTTCTTCATCAAACATCAAAGTGGAGCTAGGAGGAAGACTAGTAATCCTACTCTTGGCATCTTCACAAGGGGTTTTTCTATTCTCTCTTTTAATTCATTCCAATATTGTTTTTGTTATATTAAGAGATTGATATTGCAATGAACAATTTGTATTTGATTTATATTGAGTTGAATGAATGTTTTAAATTGATGATGTTGAGCTAAAAACCCATGCTTAGGGTTTGTAGTATATTTGATTGAATGCTTTGATTTGATATTTCCATTGATGTACCTTGTTGTTGGTTGATTGCATTGGATTGTATGCTAGGTTAATAGATTAGCTACCTTTTGATCTCTAGATATTGAATGAAGGACCGAGAGGTGAAATTTGGTATCGGAATTATGCAATCGACTACCCTATGAATGAATTAGAAATATAAGTTCTAGGGTTTCATTAATTTGGTAACGTAAAATAATTGGTTATTGCTAATTCATGAATGTGAGAACTAATGAATTAGTAATTGACTAATTAACCTTAAGGAATAAATTAATTACAAGGCTGTGTTAATGGATAATTGAGAATTGAGCTTTGGTTGAATGGACCTATGACCCTAGGCACTTTCCCAAGAACTGAATTGATCTTGTGCAACTTTCACACACATCAACCCTACGCACATTAATCTTAGGTTTAAATTGTTCTTTAGCATTCCAAACAACAAACTCTCACTTTTAATTTAATTGATTTAATCAAGCTATTACGAACCACACCTTCTTGGGGAAATGACCTTGGGGCGATCACCTTTGCTACAACTACCTCGTATACTTGCGAGTGACGCTTTGTAGTAGTACTTAATTTGAGAGCAACAAGTTTTTGGGGCCGTTGCCGGGGAAGGCTGTCGCAGTAGTAATAGTTTGATTTTTCTTTTCATTGTTTGTTTATCTTCTGTGAATTGTTTGTTTGCTTTGTTTTTCTTTCAATATAATTATTTGTTTATTTTATTTAAGTTCCTAAGTGCCTTGTGTAAATATGCAATTTTCAAGGTACGCAGGGGTTTACGATGATAGCCCTAACTCTGACATGGCATGGCATTTAGCAGAATTAACGAACCAACTTAAGATGCTAAATGCAAGAGGACAAACACCTATGCCTACTCGTGAAGTATGTTCGGCATGTGGCATTGCAGGACATAGCGCAAACATGTGTTCATTTGGTTATGGACAACATCAAGAGAGGCAAGAGGAAGAATATGCCTATGAAAGTTTCCAGCAAAGGGGTAGAAGTAACCCATATTCCAATCCTTGTAATCCAAATTGGAGAAACTACCCAAATTTTTCTTGGGAAAACCAGCAGCACATTTCACCTCCAAATTTTTTTCAACCTTACCAAAGAAGTTCTTACTCTCAAGAACAATATTCAAATCAAGAGTACCTTAAGTGACCCACAATAGAAGATAGTTTGAATGCTTTCATTCAAATTAACTCGCAAAATCAAAGTAAACTTAAGGGACCCACTTTGGAAGATAGTTTGAACGCCTTCATTCAAATTAGCTCACAAAACCATGATAAATTCGAGAAATCCACAGTGGAAGATGATTTGAATGCTTACCTTCAAATTAGCACAAAAATTCAGGAAGGAAGCAATGAGAGGTTTGATTCTTTGGAGGAATCATTGAAGAGGGTGGAAAAACAAGTTGGGCAACTGGCACATCAACTCCAAGCACACCAAGAGGAGGAATTTCCTAGCCAATTGGAGCAAATAGAGGTAATCACAAATTTTAAGAATAAACAGGTGATATATAACGATTTTTGTGATTCCTTTGATGCAGGAACTAACAATGAAGAAGATGGCGAGGAAATGCAATCAAACATAGAGGAGTTAATTCAATCAAAGGAGGAGGAGAATTTGGAAGCATCGACTTCGACAAAATTGCATGAACCTCCAAATCCTTGTATGCCACCAATCCCATTCCCAAGTAAGCTGAATGCAGAGAAACAAGGTATGCAACTTTCTGAACTCCATGACATGCCCTATAGTGAAGATAGTGTAGATAAGCTTGAGGTGGCTATGACCATAGAATTAGAGCCTGATTCTTCCAATTTAGAAATTGATAAGAGCAATTTACTAGTAAATAATGAGATTGTTGAGGGAGAACATCATATAGCTAAAGAGGATGTAGAAGAGATTCAACCAAACTTGGTTAAACTAAAAAAGACTCCATGAATTTCGAAAAATGTTTTGGTTGGGGAATACAATATGCAACATATTATCATCTCTCCCACTCTTGGTGGTGAGAACGAGCAAAAACCATATAAAACCATGTTGCAAACTGAAAAAGGTTCTTACCACGTCCCTATAGCATTAAAAAATCAAGCTGAGACAACCCTCACATGTTCTTTTTGGACAATTGCTCCCCTAAGAATGCTACCTAGGCTTTTCAATACATTGGGCACTTTTCAAAGTTGCATGGTGTTCATCCTCTTGGTCATAGGCTCCAATTGCATTATGGGTGGAAGGAGCCCCACACATCGTATATGGGAACGATGGAAATCAGGTATCATCTAAACTCTCTCTCTGTAGTATGCATGCTCACATTGAGGACAATGTGAATTTTTAAGTGTGGGGTGCATTTGGTGTTTTATGTTTTTACTTTTAATTGCATTTTATGTTTTTGTGTTTTTACTTTTAAGTTATTTTTGTTTAAGTTTAGTTAATGTTTTTAATGTTTTTCGTTGAATAAATGAATGTTGAGAAGTTCAATTGTTTTAAACATTGCTGATAGATGACCTTTGAATTTTTGAAGCATGATTTGAAGAATTGAGTAGATTTGATGCTTATTGTCAATTTTGTTGGTTTTTCATTGCATTGCCATTAACCTTGTGAGGAATTGAGTCATCAACTTATTATTCTTTTTGTGGGTGAACATCATTGATTGATGAATTGCTAGAACTTACTTTGACATGCATTTTAAGACTACATAAAATTTTTAATTAGGCATCAAGATGATTAAGGCAATTAGGTGAACCCACTTTGGCTTAAAAAGACCAACCCTATTTTTAACTTTAGTTAGCCAATTTTGAGCTTATTTTATTTTCCTTTTCTTTCTTTTTCACAACACCATTAGCTTGAACCTTGTTGTTTAACTCTTACCCTTTCATTAGGTCAAGAGCATTTTAAGAGCGTTTATGACCGAGTGTTGTGTTGAATTAAATGTGGGGTTAAATTTAGTAGGTTTGAGATTGCAAACTATTATGTTATTTAGTTGCAAACCCTAAAAATAAAAAATATAGAAAATAAAAAAATAAAAAAGGATTGTTTTTCTTGTTGACAGGGTTTGGAATTTGTTCGGGAATAATCATTGCAAAATGTAATAAGTGAGTTCCCTTGAAAAGCTCTTTAATGTCAATGGGTATATGAGAGGAAGGTGTTTTGGGATTGTTAGTTATACATATGATCGGTTACTTCACTCTTGAAGTGCTTTTGAACTTAATGATTAAGCTTACATTTCCTAAATGTCATGCCTTTACCTTAGCCCCATTACAACCAAAAGAAAGACCTTTTGATTGATGCTTGATTGAAATTTGGTGGTGGAGATTTGATTGATAAGCAAGCCTATGGTAATGATCTTTCATTGATTGTTATGAGTGTAAACACCACCACGATCAAACACTTGTAAGAGTTGGTGAGGGAGCGACAACATAGGTTCTGCATGGAAAACCACTTAATTGCATGAGTATCAATTTTTTTTTATTCGATATTGATTGTGGATTTAGGGATAAGGAGGTCTTGATGCATCTTTATAACTCTTGAACTTAACAGAATTCATCTGGTTAGTGTGTTTTGATTTTAGTCTTGCTTGGGGACAAGCAATGAGTTAAGTGTGGGGTAGTTGTTTAGGTCATTTTTGTACTAGTTTTTAGTATGATTTTATTTGTGTTTTAGTTAATGTTTTGATTAATTTTTGTTTTAAGTGTGTTTAAAGTGTTTATTTTAGGTTTAGGTGCAAAAAGACCCTTGGAGGATCAAAACAGTGCAAGAAGAGCAAAGAACGAAGAACAGTAGCTGACACACTCAAGGGACACGGCCAAGCTTGTGGCCGTGTTCCATACCAAGTTAAAGAGAAAGACCAAGACAAAGGAGCAAACACATGCAAGGGACATGGTCAAGCTTGTGGCCGTGTCCCTCAACAAAAGCTCCAACACGGCCAAGTTGCTTCAGCTTGGCCGTGTCTCACTCAGTTCCAAAGCAAAAGGAAGAAAATCAATCAGTAGAAGACACAGGCAAGGGACACGGCCAACTCACTGGCCGTGTCCCTCCAAAAATGTCAGACACGGCCAAGTTCACCCTGGCTTGGCCGTGTCACACTCCAAAGGAAAAAAGAAAGATCAAAATCACAGAAGCAAACACAAGCAAGGGACACGGCCAAGCTTATGGTCGTGTCCCTCCAAAGTTGTCCAACACGGCCGTGTCTCCTTTAACTTGGCCGTGTCTCTCATGGACCAAAGACTCAGACACGGCCAAGTCTCCTTTAACTTGGCCGTGTCACACCAAAATGCTATAAATTCTTTCGCACGACGAAAAGAAAAGGGACTGGAGAGAGCGGCTAGGGTTCGAGCAAAAAGAAAAGAAAAGAGAAGGCAAGCAAACACATATTTTTGGGATGAGGAGAGAGTGACACTCTCCTTGTCCCTCATCTTCATCCTCCATCTTCATCTTCTCCATCTCCCATTGACAAGCTTCAATTTGGTTCTTTGGGATCAAGTGTGTAATATCCGAAAATGTGCCCTAGAAGTTTTAGTATAATTGTTGTTTTATTTGAATTAAAATGTATATGTTATTGGAAAGAGAAAATAATTTAAAAAGGAGTGTATATGTTGTATATATGGATATATATATAACATATATACAAGTCAAATGGATGGTCAAAGGAAGAAGATATTTATTTTGGTTATTTATGAAATTACTAAAAAGGACAAATAAGTAAAAGGAAGTTAAGATATATAGAAGAAGGTATTTTAGTAATTTTCTTTTTAGATTACTTGGTGGAGGTTTAAAGAGATGAGAACTTTGACTTTGTCTTTAATTTCCTTTTCATTTTTCTTCTTTTTTCTTTTCTTGGCCGGGTACTCCAAAGTTAAGAGAGCAAGATAGAGTTTGATTTTCTAAGATCAAATTCAAAGGAGATTTCAAATAAACAAGTTGGAATTTCAAGAAATTTCATTATTTTGGTAAGTTCTCTCTTGATTGCTCTTGTTGTTTTTGATGTTATTTTTGAGTTTGATGAAGTGTTGTTGATAATATGGTTAGGATTTCTTTTGGTGTGTTTGTATGTGATGGAAATGGAATTAAAGATAAGAAGTTAGGTTGGTGTTGGTGATGGAAGAGTAAGAGTTGTGTTTAGTGAAATTTTTTCTGTTTCACAATTAGTAAAGGCTGTGACTATTATGATTTTTAATTAAATATAGAAAAATGTTCTTGAAGTGAATTTTTGATATGTTGTGCCTCTATGAGTCTAGAATGACTGAAAAATATGTTGATTCGATTTTGGAATGGTTATGACTTTGGAAAGATTATTTTTATTAGACCTGTTCCAGCAGGTACCTTAACTGAGATAGCTATCTTTCGGGATTTTTAATAAAATGTAGAAAAATAATATCCAATTGAATTTTGGATATGTTGTTTCTTAGTGAGTCTAGTATTTGATAAAAATAATTTGGAACCACGTTGATTGAATTTAATTCATGGAATTCACAAAGTTCAGAACTGCTGCCAGGATGCAGGGCAATTGGAGCAGTCTGGTTGGGTGAACTATTTGACCAAGATTTTGTGTTCAGTTTGATCTGAAATTTTAAGGGAATGATTTTAAGATGTAAAATTTAGTTCTGTAAAAATTTTAGAGTTTTTAGTCAAGTATATTATTTTATAAAATTTTTCAAAATAAGGATAAAGTGGAGTCTAAAACCAGAATTTACTATTCATATGATCATTTTGCTAATATTCCTTTTGGATTAGGTTGTCAAGAGGTTGAATTGCCCTAACCTAAGTGTTGAGGATTCTTGGAAGAGTAAGTGTATATATTGGTGTGAGTTGGTTTTAAGGTAAGTACAAACTACATTATTGCATACATTCATATGATATTGAGACTTGAGACATATTTGATTATAAATGTGATAAGGAATCTAATGCATTGTGGATGTATATTAATAATGTTATGTTTGGTATAATGTGAATGTTGTGATGAGCATGTAAAATATGTGTTAATGCCATTGATTATATCCATTTGAATAATGAATTGATTAATGTGATTTGAAATATAATGAAATGTGAAATGTGCAAGATGTGATGATGCAAATGAGATGATTGAGGCATGGTTGCCTAATTTGCTTATGAGAATGAAATGAATTGAGAAAGAAATGTATAAAGATATAAATGAAAAGAATTTTGTGTTTAATTTGTTATTCAACCTTCAGAGTTCTGGGTTTGGTGGCATGCCTATAAAGTACTGGATAGGTGAAAAGACCGGGTCGTAAGCCGATTCCAGTTGATAAATGTGAAATGTGAATTATAATAACAGTCTTGCTGGGTTGAGGATCTCCTTGGTTTATCCGGGTTGAGGTCCAAGAGACTGGGTCTGTTACAGGTAACAGTCTTGCCGGGTTGAGGATTTCCTCGAGTTTAGCCGAGTTGAGGTCCAAGAGACTGGGTCTGTTACCCTATCCATGGATAGAGATATATATCGCCTACGGGCTTAATGATTGTGATTATAGATCATAGCAGTAACTCTGAACTTTGAATAACATATTAGTGTCTTGTGGGCCCATGCTTGTCTTTGTTTTCAATGTGAATCATGAATGTTTTGATTAATTATTAAATAATGTAAGATTGTGAAATATAATATTCTCTTGAATTGATCTTGAATCTTGATTGTGTGACATTAGCATGGCATTAAAGCATCATAGCACTGTAGTTTGTACCACTAAGCCGTTGGCTTAGCGCGAATGTGATTCTTCACGCAGGTGACAGGGAAGAACCATAGAGTTCCTCTAGGCCGAGTCGAGCCTAGATTTTGAAGAGAGAATAGTGGGCTTTAAGATCGAAGACTGACTGCCAAACATGTATAAATTTTATGTGTTGTAAAACTTGAGTTTTGATGTATATGAATTTGTAAATATTGTTACTTTCCGTTGCATAGTGAACAAATATTTTATCTACTGTATTTCATAATAAACCTTTACTTTATTTTGTACTAGAAGTGTAAATCCTTTTTGCATGTTGTAGTTGAGGTTATAAGGGGGATTTATTGGAAGTGTACTGAGAATGATTTTGTTTGCATTGGTTTGTGTAAAAATATTTTCAAAAATCAGAAAAAAACCAGTTTTGTCGACACTTGGGATAGAATTTTTAGGCGAAACTATGGCAAAATTTCTGTAAAAATCGGAACAAAAATTTGACTAAGTAAAAATGGTAGCAACATTAGGATAGTGTGGCGCCTCTACTCAGCTTACACATGTAAGTCGAGAAGGGGTGCTACATAGTGGGTCAATAAGCTCTCAAAGGTTGAAGAAGCTTCATTAAAAGGATTTGTGACTTGAGAAAGCTCCTTTCTATCTTCCAAAGGCACAATCAATTGAAGGATTGGTGACTTGAGAAAGCTCCATTCCATATTGCAAAAGGGAAATCAACCATTGAAGAGGGCTTGAGTTCTTCATCAAACATCAAAGTGGAGCTAGGAGGAAGACTAGTAATCCTACTCTTGGCATCTTCACAAGGGGTTTTTCTATTCTCTCTTTTGATTCATTCCAATATTGTTTTTGTTATATTAAGAGATTGATATTGCAATGAACAATTTGTATTTGATTTATATTGAGTTGAATGAATATTTTAAATTGATGATGTTGAGCTAAAAACCCATGATTTAGGGTTTGTAGTATATTTGATTGAATGCTTTGATTTGATATTTCCATTGATGTACCTTGTTGTTAGTTGATTGCATTAGATTGTATGCTAGGTTAATAGATTAGCTACCTTTTGATCTCTAGATATTGAATGAAGGACCGAGAGGTGAAATTTGGTATCGGAATTATGCAATCGACTACCCTATGAATGAATTAGAAATATAAGTTCTAGGGTTTCATTAATTTGGTAACGTAAAATAATTGGTTATTGCTAATTCATGAATGTGAGAACTAATGAATTAGTAATTGACTAATTAACCTTAAGGAACAAATTAATTACAAGGCTGTGTTAATGGATAATTGAGAATTGAGCTTTGGTTGAATGGACCTATGACCCTAGGCACTTTCCCAAGAACTGAATTGATCTTGTGCAACTTTCACACACATCAACCCTACGCACGTTAATCTTAGGTTTAAATTGTTCTTTAGCATTCCAAACAACAAACTCTCGCTTTTGATTTAATTGCTGTAATCAACCTATTACGAACCACACCTTCTTGGGGAAACGACCTTGGGGCGATCACCTTTGCTACAGCTACCTCGTATACTTGCGAGTGACGCTTTGTAGTAGTACTTAATTTGAGCGCAACATCGCCCCAAGAGTAAGGCAAAGGTAACGGGTATGTCTAAAACAACAAACTCAACAATAGATTCAATTGGACCAACCTTGACAGCCGCTTTGAAAGTCCCTTTGGCATGCCTCTTAGTGTTGTCATAAGCACGAATTATCACCTCGGTTGGGTTTAGATCTCTTGTTGACATGGCTAGCTTTGGCAGTATCTTAAGTGGACAAACATTTATGGTGGACCCATCGTCGACCATTACACATGGTGTCCTCTTCCCCTTGACTTCTATTTTGATAAAGAGAGGGCGGATGTGGTCTCTCCCCTCTTCTGGTAAGTCCGCATCTGAAAAAGAAACTACTCCCATATTAACTTCACTCTTTTCTTGGACCTCTTCACATTTCATTACTTCCCCCATTTTTATGAAGTTGATCAACTCCTCCGGTGTTGTGGAGGTAGAAATTGGCATGCTATCTAAGGCTTTGGCCATAGTTTCTCGGTGCTTTTTAGAAGTAGCTAACAAGTCCCAAATGCTAACACTTGCTTGGGTTCTTTTTAATTGCTTGAGAACAGCATCATCTTCTTCTATTTCGACTTCCTTCCCCTTATTATCTTCTATTTCCTTAGGTGGTGGCCTTGCGTAAGGCTTACCGGATCTAGTATTCATCACCTCATCTTCTTCGGGCTCATACCAAGTCCACTCCTCCTTCTTGGGTATAATATCATCATCACTGTCACTTGAATCCTAAAACCCGTTGACAATAAAAATTGCTACTTCTCCACCCATGATAGCTTGTTCAATTTTGACAAATGCCTCTTCTTCTTTGGTTGCTTTTTCATCCACATCTTGAAAGGAAGACATGACAAAGTCCTCATGCAAACCTCCTCCAATCATGAAGGTTGCTGGTGGTGGGACCCTATTGAATTTTGGTAATGGGTTATCTTTGGTGTTTGGCTTATTGGGCTCGGGTAGCTTCCCATTATCAATTAGATTTTGGATCTCATGTCTCAACCTCACACATCTATCCGTGTCATGTCCTTGCATTTAGTGAAATTGACAAAATGCTTTGGTGTCAAAGTTAGGTGGGAGAGGGTTAGGCAAAGGACGAGGATCTAAGGGTTGTAGCAATCCTTTTCTTTGAAGCTTGTTGAGAACCCAAGACATCGATTTTCCCAATTTTGAAAATTGTCTCCTTGTTCCTTAGTTAGTAGCATTAACACCGACGGTCTTTTGCATGCTTTGGCTACCAGGTTGATAGCTTCCTTTCTCGTTCCTTTTTGTTGCAAAGCGGCTCTTCTCCCTTTCCCATTCTTCAATTTGCAAACCAGCTTGGAGAAGGTCTTTGAAATCACGGATGAGTGTATGAGACATCCTCTCACGAAGACTAGGCAACACCCCTCTCACAATCATCTTTATTTGATCGGATTCATCGAGCCTCTTCTTGAGTAAAGCGGCCTTGTTTCTCCACCTTTTCACATAGTCCACAAAATTCTCATTCGGCCTTTGCCTAATGGACTCCACTTCCATCAAGGTAACTTCTAACTCAACATTATATCCATATTGTTGGATGAAGGCTTTGTAAAGTAGATCCCAACTCTTTTGTGTTCCATCATCTAAGGTATTGAACCAATTTTGGACAACAGGGTCCAATGAGAGCATAAAGTACCTTAGGGTTTGAGCCTTAGTAGCTCGAGCAGACTGCATGGCAGTGATATACTGATTTACATGGAGATGAGGATTTCCGATGCTATTGTACTTTGCAAAGGAAGGCATCTTGAACTTGTATGGAACCTCTTCATCTTGTTCAAATAGTTTGTCGATCTCAGACATCTCTTCGGTTTTCAGCTTCTTCTCAAATTTCTTTTCTAAATCAGCAATCATCTTTTCAACATCGGATATCTCTATCTTTTCAATAGTTGCCCTCTCAATAGCCTTCGGTTCTTTCTTCTTTTCTTGAACCTCTTGGTAGTATTGAGCCCAATCATCATCATCATCAATGATCACCTTTTCATCATCAAAAGCTACTTCACTAACTTTGGTCTTCCCTTTGTCCTTTGGTTTCTTAGTGCTAGCAGATGCCTCGGCATGATTTTCTAAGATTGCAGTCAATTGGTTCTTCATGGTCTCAGCTAGGGCCTCTTTGATTTCTTCCATCTTGGCATTGAGGGCCTCATCCACCATCCTTTGAATTTGTTTGGGCTCCATTATTTTAGGTGAGCAAGTGATTGAGTCGTTGCTAGATACTTCATCTCCGGCGTAGGTCGGATTGTTTTAAGCTTTAGAACTATCGTAATCCAGGGCTGTGAGCCAGAGAGGATCAATGATATGAGATGCAATTGTATGCACAAAAAATTAACAAATAAGGATAAATAGGACGTTCCTTCCAACCTTATAACATCCACACACGAATGGCGAGTCTCTTTTCCTAGGTATATGGTTGACAAAATACCAACATGGGGTACCTTGTTTTCGAATATATCCCTCAGACGTTTCAACCAATAGTTATATTTTCGAAAGTGGAAATCCATGCATGATAATTCCCATTAATTAGGTTTTAATCCAACCAACCAATTAAAGTAGCTTTTATGCTAAATTGGATTAAAACGAAATTAAGAGATTTATTATAAATAGATTTCTCACTTGAAAAAGGTAACTAATGGTTCATGCCAAAAACAAGCCCATGATTAATTTATTCTTGGTGTAAACTAGGCCCACAATTGATTTTTAGTATTTCATAATTGACATAAATATTTTTGCAAGCTCTTTGTAAAAAATGGTTGGGTGAAAATAGTTTTGTTTCTAAGCCCATTGTAAAAGATTTTAGAAAAATGGATTTTGGGCTAAGTATTTGGGCCATGGGCCAAAGAATTTTTTGATTTATTTTTAGAAAAAGTCTTATGTCCAAATACCATCTTGGAAAATTTTGAAAATAGTTTTGTTCTTTTGGATTTTAAAGAAAAATTTATTTTGAGCTCACAATATACTTAGGTCATATTAGACAAAAAAAAAACAAACCAAATAAGCCATGATTTAAGCCAAGATAAGTTAACCATAGTCAAACAACATGCATTTGGGGTAAAACCTAAGGAAAGTAACTAGGCCAATTACATGAGCTTTAGTCTTTGGGTTAAAAGGCTTAGGTTCCCATAGCAAGTATATACCGAATGGTACGAGGCTATGAGTGGTTATGCCATGCTCGATCTCCATACCTTGAGTGAAAGTATGGTATCCCTTACATAACATAACACGGGTAACACGGGCATCCTAACTCACGCACACGATACAATCTAAGATGATGCAATGGATAATATCATTACAAGAAAGAATAGAATAATATAAAGACCAATGGAATCAACTTCTCTTATCCCCAGTGGAGTCACCACTGTGAGCGGGGATTTTTGCCCCCACTCCTGGTGGAATGGTTCTTACGACTTCGGCACTGTTTAGGCTCGGGGCCTTAGAGAACATGGACCTAAGTCCGGAGAAAATGGAGTCGCCACCCGAACGGGCCAGGAAAAAGAAAAGGGTGGATGACTCGATTCCTAAGGAATCCCCAACCCCTTAATGGGTTCAGAAAGTTGGGTACGTGTGGGGAAGGTGAGAAATGACCCAGTACCCCCACAACACCCGATTCATTGGAACCGGCCTCCTTTACAGGTCTTAATATTATAAAATTCTTAAATATAACAACATTATCCATACTACACACAATAAAAATAAAGCATCATTATATTAAAATCAAAGCAATGTCCAAACAAAACAAAACAAATAAATGGACACCCATCCAAAGATGGAAACATGTCCTTACATCACATTCCTAGATAGGACACCCACCGAAAGGTAGAAACATGCCCCTTTACATAAGTTCTAAGATGGAAAAGCAAATAAAATTACATGATATTTAACTAATGAGGTACCCACCAAGTGGAAACATACCTCTTACAACTTTTGGAAATCTAAATTACTTGATAAAAGTAAATAATCATTCATTATAAATAAATCATTTATCAAAGCAATTAATCAAAATAGAAAATAAATATCCATCCATGATAAATTAAATCAAGTATTGAAATTAAATAAATTAAAGCACAAGAGATAAATCAAAGCATAATCAAGTATAGAATTAAATAGAGCAAACAAAAGTCCAATTATAGCTACTGTGACTTTTTATGGAATTAAAATAGATTAGGGTTTTATGTTTTAAAAGGTTAGTAAGACTCTTTGATTAAACAAATTAAGGTTTGAATGGTGAAATCATGAAACTAGGGTTTTAGACACTTTGAAATTGTTTTGATTTGTGGTTTTAAATGGTGATTTTAAGCTACTTGTAATTTTAAAATATTTATATTTTTATGGTTTTTTAATATTTTAAAGGATTAGGGCTTAGAAAAAATTAAGATTTATGGTTTTAAAGGAGTTAGAGTATATTATTTTAGGTTTAGAAATTGAATTAGGGTTTTAGTATTTTAGAATTTGGGTCTCGGGTGATGAATTTGAATTAGGGTTTAGAAAAACAATTTGATGATTTCATGAGATTTTATAAGTTTAAACCAAACAAATTAAAGTTTTTATAAATAAAAAAGATTTATATAATTGGAAAAAGTATTTTAGGGTTTTTTTTTATAAGAAACAGAATATGTTTTAAGAGTTTACATAATTTGGAAAGTAAATTGGAATTTTGGGGTTTTGAAGAAATAAAATTAATAACTTTAAATTCTTTGGGAAATAAAGCAACGGATTAATGTTTTTAACTTTGAACAAAAGGGATTAGGTTCTGGGATTTTTGAATTAAAAGAACAAAGGAAAATTTAGCTACTGTATAAAAAAAACAAAGAATTTAATACATAACTTTTTTTTTATGATTCCTCCAAAAATAATTCTTCTTGGATAAACAAGCTCCAAAGACAAGCCTTTTTTGCCTTTGAATTGCTTAAATCGTGTTTCTGCTCCTTAAAAATCAATTGAATTCAATTATTGCTTTTCCACTTCACTTTCGAATTCAAATTCTCAAAGCTACCGTGAAATTTTTCCTCCCCTAATTTGGTTGCCTTTGGTCCTTATTTATAGAGGTCTTTCTATGTATATTCCTTATTATTTATGGCAAGTAATATAAATAAGAAAAGGAAACCAAAATCTAATTAAATTAGGTTTCGAAAATTTTGATTCGAAAAAAATTGCATTGCCGAAAAAAATTGCCGCAGGAAAAAATGCGCTGGCGAAAAAATTCTGCCACAGGAAACTGCAGCAGTGGGATCTCGGCGGGCCTGCGGGCGACTCGCCCACAGGAAATTCCTGTGGGAAAAATAGAAAATCTATTTTGCTCACATTAAAATCCTACACGCGAAATAGAAAAGCTATTTCCTGCGGGTGAAATAGCTTGGGTTATTTCGCCCGCAGGAAATTCCTGCTGGCGAAATGCCCACGGGCCCACGCGATGATTTTTTTGTCGCTGATTTTTTCGACTCCGATTTTAATTTTAATTTTAATTTTTTGACTTTTATTTGTTTATTTATATGTTTTATTAATAAAAATTAGATACTAAAGCAAAAATTATTTAACAAAAATTATTTTGGACCAATTAGACAACAAAAATCATTTTGGACTAAATAAAACATATTGTACCGGATTGGGTAAAAAATTAAGGGTCTACATGTAGGTATACTGTCAAACTAGGATTTACTACTCTGGTATCTACAACATGAGCAAGATATGCCTCACATTTTTTCCTGATCATCCTCCTAGCTGACACAACTAAAATAAATATGAATGAAAGATGTTTATGCTAACTAGATACCACCACATCTCTACCATCACGTGTTCTCAGGGTAACATATTTTTACTGACAGTCTACCATGACCCCATGCCTAGATAACCAATCCATGCCAAGAATCAAATCATACTCCCTAAAAGGCATCTCAATCAGGTCACTGAAAAACTCCTCATTCTGAACAACAAATGGACTATCTCGGTGCACCCTGCTAACCACATCACTGTGCCTTAAAGGATTTGTAACCAAAAGATCAAATCCTAGGGACTAAGAATGCAAATCACTCATAGGTAGTATGGATGCACTAATGGATGAATGAGTCGACCCAGGGTCTATCAATGCAAGAACTACAGTACTAAATAAAGTAAAAGTACTGGGTATAACATCTGAAGCATCCAGCTGTCTCTGCATCACATAAACTCGTTGTGATGGCTCTGTATCCTCTGGTCTACTTCCTACTGTAGAACCTCCTCTCTGACCAAACTATGATCTACCACCTCTACCAAAATCTCTGCCACCACGACCCCCTCTCACACTGGATCTAAAAGTTGTTGTATCCTTCTGTCTATCATCTGGTGGCTCTAGACAATCTCTGAGAAAATGGTCTAGTGATCCATATCTATAACACACTGCTGGTGCACCTGTCCTCCAACATACACCTCCATGTGCCCTACCACAATGAACACAGGTAGGTGGAGCAGGCCTCTGAGTCACTGGGGTTGGAGTACTAGCCATTGAGGTTGCATGTCTCTGCCTCTACTATTGTGCTGACCTGCCATACTGTCCCTGGCTCTTACTGAACCTCTAAGGATATCCCCCCTCAACCTCTCTTCGATGATGAAGACCCCATCTCACCTTGGGGCCTCCTAGTTCTACTCTCCTCTGCTCTGGTTGCTGTTGCAAGTCCTTGTGGTCTCTCTACACTCCCGGAAGCTGCAACCAACTGAGAAAAATTATGATAGGGTCTCAACCCCTCCTCAAACCTCTGGCATCTATCAAACTCATCTGAAATAATTCCTCCAGCATATTCGCTCAGCCCAATGAATTCAAACTCATACTCAGTCATTGTCCTGGTGTCCTGCCTCAATCTCAGGAACTCCATCTTCTTTACATCTTTATACTCCCTCGGAGTATACTTCTTCTTGAATTCCCATAGGAAATCAGCATAAGTCAAAACTGGTGAATTAGTTGTACTAAGGGGAACCATCTTCCACCACTCATAACCATCTCCCTACAGAAGTTATCTAGCATAATCAAACTTCTCCTCTGGACTAGCCTGCAGCTGAATAAATACTCTCTGGACCCTGTCCAGCCACTGCTATGCTACAGTAGGGTCTGTAGTGTTAACAAAATCTGTGGCTCCAAATTTTCTTAGCTTATCATACTTTCGCATTGGCAACTGCTGCTCCGGCTACTGTTGTGGTAGCAGTTGTGGCTGCTGAACTGGAGCCTACCTCAACAGCTCCACCATATGATGTACCCAGCTTGGCGAAATCTCCTCAGCTGCTGGTCCAACAGGCACAGAAGCAGACGCCTCACCAGCAGACTCAATACCAGCTCCAACTCTACCCTCATCAGGAGCAACACTCACAGCACTACCCTCAGCAGATTGATGAGTCCAAGATGCCATAACCATCTATTTCTGCAAATACAGCAGAAATTGCCACATCAAAAATCAGAAAATGTCATTGCCAATGCATGTATCACAATTTAAAACCATATTTAAAATCTATATTTTCTCTCTCTAACAACCCACCTAGGTCAAGAACCTCAAGCCTAGGCTCTATACCAAAATAAATATAACACCCTTACACACTATATATGTATAATATACACACATCCAGTATATATAAAATACGCATATACGGTATAAGAATGTCATAATCCAGTTTAACAAAAAATTTCATATTTCCTCAATCCTCAAAACATTTATACAAATACATATATATGTATATTAAAATATATATAAACCTCACATTACTCAAATATTCAAAACATTCTTTATAATTTATAATATATATATTTATACTCCAAAAACATAATATAATATACATAATATCAATAAGAACTATGACATAAAATATATACATGTTGGCAAAATGACTCTGATCTTGATGTAGAAACACACTTCAAGCTCAACCAACACAAGCCTAAACCTGAACTGGTCTAGTAGAACTCTCCGGCTCTACTAGATCACCCCTATCACCTGCACAATGAGTTACAATTGCGCTAAGCTAAAAGTCTAGTGATACAAACTTTGATAATAATAAAACTTTAAAAATAATGCTAATGCAAAATGCTTATATGCTATGTCATAATGTGACATCCAAGCTCACTTTTAAACTTATTCTTCCTGCATTTAATAATTCACACAAACACATACACAAGCATGAGCCCAAATGAACTAATACATTATTCAAATTCCAGAGTTACTGTTTTGGTCCATAATGACACCAAGTTTCTAGCCCCAAAGGCAAATCAAGTAATACTTAAAAGCTAGCCCCGAAGCTAAATCATATCACAGTGACACTAAGCGTCTAGCCCCAAAGGCAAATATTGAGGATAACCTCATAGGCATGCCACCAAACACAGAACTCTGAAAATTGAATAACATACTAGGCACATAATTATTTTATATTTTCCATTCTCAATTCCTTACTCATTTTTCCCATTTTCTCATTCATATCAATGTCATTTCATTTTAACATTTCATTATGACATAGAATATTTCATAACAAAACCACATTATCCAAACACTTTGGGTCATTTTCACGTTTTGCATATAATTCACATTTTATTCAATCTAGTCATTAACAGTGGCTTTTCATAATGTATTTACAATAATTTGCATGTCACAACACAATGTTCTTGCATCAAATAGCTTAACATATTTTCCATCCAAAATGTATTAAGCCCAATTTAATGCCAACTTATCTAATTTATCAAAAGTATGTACTTACCTTAGAAAACACTCCAAAACAAACTTCAAAACTCCTTCCAATCTTCTCTTCCAAGTTTCCCTTCAACACTAGGGTTGGGCAAACTACTTTTTCCCAATGCCTAAGCCAAATGTGATCATAAACAACCATTTAATATCACATTCTTAGGCATTCTCAACATAAAACTATTTAAATTAGGAAATACAAATGAAAGACAAAGAAAAGTGTTATTTTGGACAATTTCCTCAAGTAACACCTCCAACAACATGGGCGTATTAATGACCGTGTCATTAACCCACTCTTACAGAAGCTTTGACACATCCAATGATATAAGTGTGTCACTGCCCATGTCATTAATTCTTCCTCATAGAAACTTTGATATGTCCAACAACACTGGCATGTTAATGGATGTGTCAATTATTTTGCCTTACAGTAGCTATGACATGCTCAAAGATATGGCTGTGTTACTGGTCATGTCATCAACTTTAAAACTCAGCACCGTTGACACGCCCAACGACATGACTGTGTTAGGCAAAATTTTTGCATTTCGTACACTTAACCATTTCAATACAATCATTCTCAAACTCATCTTAAATTCAATCAATTCTTCAATCCAACATTAAAATCATTATTAACTACTCACAACAACTTCATACATACCTAAATAAGCTATTAAAACATACTAATACATAATCCCAATATCCAAATATCATATTCTTCCATAGAATTCCAAAGAACTTGCAAATTTGATAAAGAAACTTACCAATTGATGAAGAATCCTCAAAACTCCACTTGAATCCTTGAAATTCCTTCAATCCTTAGTGTAAATAAGAAGAACTCACTCTCTTCTCACCTCTCTCTCTATCTCAAGGCAAATAAACAATAAGAAGGAAAAAGGAAATATCTTTTCCTTTCTAATCCATCCATCCTTATCTATATATATATATATATATATATATAATAAGTCACTATTCACTTAATTATACAATATATATATATGTGATGTATATCTTAGGTATATGTATATGTCTTGTTTACTTCAAATATATTTCAAATATGCAATCTACTATATCACTTAATATCCTTTCATTTTCCATTTAAATCATTTATTTAATTTATCCAATTAAATTTTAATTTATTTTTTTTAATTTTTAAAAATTAGTGGTGTTACACTAAGCCTTTTTACCTTAAAAATTGAAGCCCATGTAGTTCGCCTAGCAACTTTCCTTAGGTTGACCCTAATTGCTTGTTGTTTGATTATGATTAACGTGTATTAGTTGAGTTATGACCCATTTGATTTGTCCTTTCCTAATATGACCTAATTATGGTATAAGCCTAAAAATATTTTATGGTCTAAAAATTCTTTTAAGCTCAAAGCCCAAATCATTTTGATAAGCTTGAAATCTTTTCAAAAGTTGGGTCAACAATTACTTTTTATCTTACGGCCCAAGTATAAAGGCCAAAATTGATTTTTGAAACAAAATTTTCCAATGGTCTTTGAGATGTTTTTTTAAAAGAAGGGACTAAAAACTATCTTTTGCTTTATGGCCCATTTTTCCAAATTGAGCTTTCATTGGGCCTTAAAATTTAAACTCTTGTTATAATGGACCAAAATTTCTTGAAAGGGGCTTGTAAGTAGTTGGATCAATTATGGAATATTAAAAATCAATTGTGGGACTTATTTATACTAAGACTTGTTAGTTATGGGCTTGTTTGTGACATGGATCATTAGTTGCTTTTCCAAGTAAGAAGTCTATTTATAATAAACTCAGTAATTTAGTTTTAATAAAAAAATATTGCATAAATGTTATTTAAATATTTTTCGTGGACCCAAAAGATTAAAGATTAATTAATGGAAATTATCATAGACTGACTTCTACATTTAAAAATATAATTAATTGTTAACTCATCTAAGAGATTCTCAAAAACAAAGTATTATCTATTGATATCTTTGTTCACCATAATACTTAGGAAAAGAGACTCGCCACTCATGTATGGGAGATATAAGATTGGAAGGAACATCCTGACTCTATTTGTTTGTTTGCTACATATGCATACATGTATACATGTATTGCATTACATTGCATTGATCCTTTCTGGCTCACAGATCTGGAGTACAATAGTTTAAAGGGTTACAGCAATGCAACTGATGTTAGTGATTTATAGTTTAGTGAGAATTCAGAACCTGGTGAATGAGGCCCTCGCATCCAAGATGGAAGAACTGAAGGGACCTTGGCCAAGGCTATGAGAAGCCAATTAGCCGTACAGTTGGAGACTACTACTGAAGCAACTGCTAGTACTAAGAAGCTAAAAGACAAAGGAAAGGCTAAAGTAGGTGAGGTGGCTAAAGTAGGTGAGGTGGCTTTTGATGATGACAAGGTGATAATCGATGATAAGGATTGGGAGGCCTATTTCCAAGTCCAACAAGAGAAGAAGAAAGAAAAGAAAGTTGAATCTACTGATGTTGAAAAGTTAATTGCCGACTTGGAAAAGAAGTTTGAAAAAAAGCTGAAGACTGAAGAAGTGTCAGAAGTGGCAAATTGTTTGAGGATGATGAAGGGATTCCCTATAAGTTTAAGATGTCTTATTTTGCTAAGTTTAATGGAACACGAAATACCCATTTACATGTCAAGCAGTACATCATTTCCATGTAGTCTGCTAGAGGTACCAAGGCTTAAATCTTAAGGTATTTCATGCTTTTTCTGGATCCTATTGTGCAAACCTGGTTTAATACCTTAGAGGAGAACACCCAAAAGATTGGGATTTATTGTAAAAGCCTTCATTCAGCAATATGGGTACAATGTTGAGCTAGAAATGACCCTAATGGAGGTGGAGACTATCAGACAGAAGTAGAATGAAAATTTTATTGATTATGTGAAAAGGTGGAGGAATAAGGCTGCTCTTCTTAAAAAGAGGCCCGATGAATCTGACCATATTATAATGATAGTGAGAGGTGTCCTGCCCAACCTCTGTGAGAGGCTATCTCATACTCTTTTTAGAGATTTCAAAGATCTTCTCTAAGTTGGCTTATAGATAGAAGAGTGGGAAAGGGAGGAGAACTACTTTTCTGAAATAAGGAATGAGGAAGGAAATTACCAATTTGGTAGTCAGAGTATGAAAGAGGCGGTGGATGTTAATGCAACTATTGGCCAAGGGAATAGAAGACAATTTTCAGACCTAGGAAGACTCCTATCTTAGTTTTTCAATAAGCTGCAAAAGAAAGGGCTGTTATAGCCATTGGCTCCTCAACCTTTGCCAAATCCACTCCCACCAAACTTTGACGCCAAAGCCTTTTGCCAATTCTACTAGATGCAAGGGCATGAGACAGATAATTGTATGCAGTTAAAGCATAAGATCCAAAATCTAATTGACAGGGGGAAGTTGTTTGAACCCAACAAACCTAGCACGAAGGCAATCCTTTGCCTAAGTTCAATAGAGTACCTCCACCACCAACTTTCATGATAGGAGGAGGATTGAATGAGAAGTTTATCTTATCATCTTTCCAAGACATAGGTGAAGAAACTATAAAAAAGGAGGTTTCTGTAACACCCTGATACTCCATATAAGTACTATACATATACCTAGTATACATACAATACGTATATAAAGTATAAGAATGTTACTTTTAGTTTCAATTTAAAACCTTTATCCAGATTCATAAAATTGAACATTAATTTAAACCAAATTTACAAAAGTCAGTATTCTTATTTATCAAAACTTCATTCATCCATATGAATATATATATTAACTCAAAAATACAATATAATTTAAAATCACACATGTATGCATCACCTTCTAGTTGGTCTCGAGACACCCATAATCTTCTCGTGGCATAACTAATGGACTTCCAAATCATCCGCATGATTTCTTCGCGATTACACAACCGTGCTAAGCCCGAGAGCTTAGTAGTACAAATAAATAAATAAATAATAAAATATACTTTACAAAAGAATCATACCTCATTCTTTTAGCATTATGTTTTATTGATCCCTTACCACGTTTTCCTTTCTCAATACATTCTTCATATATTCACACTAATCTCATAAATTAGATACATAATTACATAACATATTCACAACACAATACATACCCTTTTTATCTCATATATATATACATATATATCACATCAACAAAACACCATTCAATGACCTATCCAAACCTTCATGAACACAATTCTCATAAATTTCCACATGCATATACATTTTGCACATCATACAACATTTTCATAAATTCATAACTCAACAAAGCACCTCAAGCCATGTTTACTTTCAATACAACAATACACACATTAGCAAAATCATACTTCATAACATCATTTTATTCACAATTCACCAATCATGAATCACACCTTCAGCAAAGGTAATCATAGATTTCATTACTCATTTATTTCAACATTTAAATATCACCTTGGCAACAAAGACAGACTCGGGCCCAAACAACATACTAATATGCCATTCAATTTTCAGAGTAATGTTTTGGTTTATTTATCTCATTTATCAATATCATAGACCCAACTAGGCTTCAAGGATTAGATTCAACCAAGCTTCAAGGGGAGCAAAGCATGCTAAGCTTCAACCCAACTTGGCTTCAAGAACCAACCCAACCTAGCTTCAAGGGTGGTAACATCTCAATTAGGCTTCAAGGATTCAATCCAACCTAACTTCAAGAGATTGTTACACTTATTAGGCATGCCACCAACAACAAACTCTGAAAATGGAATAACACATTAGCTATACAATTCATTTATCAATTTCATTCTCAATTGAATTCTCATGGCCAATAACAATGGCATCATATCACATTTGAATCATCATAGTCATTAACAATGACCTCACATCATATTATATCTCAAATCATATCATAATATTTCATTATTCAATTGTATATAAGCAATTACTTTATCATATTCTTCACAATATATCTATAGCCTCATTGCAATTCACAAGATTCACAATGCATAAAACAATACATTGTTCATATGCATCATCATTATCACCAATTCATGTTAATCAATTCATTACTCAAATATATATAATCAATGGCATTGCACATACTTTTTCAATGATTATTATATTTCCCACATTTCCTATATCATCATTAATATATACATAACCATTCCCATTATTCCTAGATTTAGAATCTTCCATATCCATTTGGTTGAATCATTATTGTTTTAAATGTGTCTAGGTACAAAAGACCCTTTGAAGATTCAACAATGTAAGAAGAACAAATAACAAACACAAATAGCAAATACCCTCCAAGGACACGGCCAAGCTTGTGGCCGTGTCTCCCAATTCAACATTTCAGTAGCAAACACGGGCACAGGACACGGCCAAGCTTGTGGCCGTGTCTCTCAATATAAACTAGGCAGTGGCAAACACGGTCAAGGGACACGGCCAAGCCAGTGGCCGTGTCTCTCCAAAACTCATCTAACACGGCCAAGTTTGCCCTAACTTGGCCGTGTCCCTCACAACTTGGCCGTGTTCTTCAATGATTCAAAAACCAAATACTTCAAAACTCATCCAAGCCTTTCAAAATTCACATCACAACACTTTTAATCATCATCTTTGTTATATTTATCAATTTTCTATCACCTTAACATTTATATAACTTCATTATAGCATCATACTAAACAAAATATATATATACATCACTATAATCAATTACTCAAAGTACCAATTCATTAATTCAAAACCCTAATTCAACCATTCATCATCACCCTCACAATTTCCCCAACTTATCATCACTTAAATACCAAGTTAACACCTTTACACACTTCAATCTTTCATTATCATCATCTCACAAACCACTTATATCAAACATAACCTCAATCAAGAGAAATCAAAACAAGAAGATGAAAACTTATATATATATATATATATAATCACAAAAATTAACTTCAAGAAATGAGTACTTACATGAATAGCTTGCCAAATCTTCAACTCCACTTGCAAATCTCTTGATCTCCTTTAGTCTTTGGTGTAAATTGAAGCAAAATCATCTTTCTCTCTCTAACTTCTCTCTCTCTCTCTCTCTCGTGCACTTCGAAGAAAACGAAGAAGAAGAAGAAGAAGAATGAATCTTCTTTCTTCGTTCTTATCCAATATATATATATAATAATAATAATAATAATAATAACAATAACAATAACAATAACAATAATAATAATAATAATAATATTAACAATAACAATAATAATAATAATAATAATAATAACATTAGGACACTTAAATCTCCACCACACACACAATTCCTTTTGACTTTCTTCATCTTTTTCTCTTTTTGTCCTTATCATCATTATTATTATTCATTAATTATACAAATATATATATATATACAACACACTTTTCCTACACCATTTTATACATCATGTATATGTGATGTATATGTGGTTATATGTATATATCATATATTTTGCATTTATTTTTCCTACATCTTCTCTTCACTTTCCCTTCAATACACACATTGAATCCAAATACAACAATAACCCCAACACTTTTAGGGTATAATATGGGATATTACAATTCTCTCCCCCTTAAATAATTTCGTCCTCGAAATTATCCAACATAAGAACAACCCATGTAGCACAAATCACCATCTTAACTTCCATACAAAGATAATCGTATCTTACATTATAATTTTATCAAATCACATAACTTCTACTCTCCCCCTTAGGAATAATCATCTTCTCTGAATTTCACAATTCATCATTGTATAGATATATATATCTTTATATCTTATTACTATCTCAACAAAGTAATCAATATAACTTATTTCATTTCCTATAAATTTTATCTTTGTACTTGAGTCAGATTATCATTGTACCTTTTTATAGATATTTTCTTAACTTTAACCTCCAAAGTCATTATTCAATTCTTACAATCACTTTCAAAATAACATTTACCATACCTCAATGGATAACAATATCCTTACTTCCTTTAACTTGCTTCTCACTTACTATAAATATTAATACAATACTCTTAAACTTACTTAACAGATGAACAATATTTCCTTTTTCTCACCATGTACAATTGATATAATTCAATTTATTATGTTCATTCATAAGCCAAAACATTACATCATACACATTACCATTTAAATTTAGTATTCCCAATACAATTGTACATATTAAATCTCAATATAGACTTGCAACTTTAGCGAAACCTAGATCAATCGATCTATCTATCACAATATACTAACATTTCAACCTTATTCGATTTAAATCAACAATCAACTTATCAAAATTTTTCATTGACTTTCACCATATATACATAATAATATAACCTAATTCCATTAGGTCAAACTTATATTCAAATTTTGATCTTTTCAGATTCTTATTGATTAAGAATCATGCTTATACATATACATTTCATTATTTTAATAATGATATCATCATTTCTCATACTCATTCAAAGTTTATCAATATAGCCAACAACTATAGTTCTATAAACGAATTTTTTTTCCCAACTAGGTCGGTAGTCTAAGTTCAATTGACCAACACATTGGGTCCGCATGGTTCCGCAGGAGGCAGATAGGTCCGTTCATTCATCATTTCACAATTCATTTCTCAAAATCAATTAAGCACTATACCTCAATTCTAAATCATTTCCAACATCATTGCCAATAATCTTAGTTTCTTATCACATCAAAATAGTATACACATATATCATCAACTATATTGAACATCTCATTATTCCATCATATCATCTAGACATGCTTCAATCATATCTTTTAACCATGATCTTAGAAACATAGTTATCAATCTCACCAAAATTTTACTACAGTTATATCATCTCAGCTCTAAATCTGAAGATATTAAAACTAACCAACAAATCACACTAACCAAATCATATGACCATGATATATTAACAATCACACTTGGGGTTTGTAAATCAATATCATTCTTCTATTATTCAATTTCCAATCTTTACGACTATCATATATTCTCCAAATTTTTTTTTATTACACCAAGAGTTAACACATTTTAATTCCATTTCAAAACAGTTTGCTTTTAATGATTTGATCATCATTAACCCAACTCATATTCAATAACATTATCTTTAATATTTTCTATGCTCAATCTTCAATCAGATACAAATCTTACACAAGTTTCATTCATTACTCCATTTCCAATCCATTTCTTTTAAAAATTTCAAATACATAATTCTTTCCTTACAATTTCTTATTATACACTTATACATAAAACTTTTCCACACATAAATACTTTGAGTTCCAAAACATCTTACAATAGCCTCATTTAGTTATTGCTATAACAATTTCATTGTTAACTATTACCCAGATCCATTCTCACTTCTAATATCATTAAATATATAATGATATAAAATAATAAACATATTATATACATCTTCATAGGTCACACTTATAGTGTGATTCACTTCCCACCTTTTTTACATATAACCATTACTTTCATGTCAAAAAGTTTATTTCACATATCCTCTTTATATATATACATAATTATGCAGTTTATTAAATTTCTCTTTTGCATATAGTTTATACCAATTTAATATTTATCACTTTCCTTTGACTATTATCATTCTCATTTATTTATCATAACTTAAGTCATTCATTAACTTAAATAAATATACACACTCTACTTATAATATTATTTCACATGGAGCTTAATCACATTTCCAATGTGATATCTCTCTCACATTTGTTTATAAATATTTTTAACACATCTTTCATATTCATTTTTATCCTTTCCAATCAAATTACTTAAAGTACTCATTTTCATTTGCTTAATTCCTTTTCTTTACTTTCAAACTAGATTTTCCTACTAACAATCACATCTCCCAATTTCTAATACTTCCATGAGCAATAATATTCATTTCATATGTCTCATGTATTAAATACATTAAACTATCAATATTTAATTGATCTTTATCCACATTCCATTAAAACTATAAATGTCCTACTTACTAATTTACTTAAACTTCAATTTATTCATCTCATTCTCTTAATATCAATTTTAAAACATCTTATATGTATATACCACAAAGCAACATCATAACATATATGTTTCACCATTACTAAGCTCATTCCAAAACTCTAAATGTCTCATATTACCATCATTTACATAAGCTTTTACAATATTCAATCGTATTACATTTCTAACATTGAAATCACCATGGTTGCATTAAAATAACAATACAAACAACACCAATATCTCTTTATACCTAACCAACATCATCTCTTTTTTTTCTTTTTTTTTTAACAAAACCTTAACTTTTCATATCTACACCTTAAATTATCATACTTAATCCATATCAATCAACTCATTCAATAATTTACCATACTCTTTTCATTTAAATCATATATCTTTCCATATTATCCATCCAACAATATTTTCTCTTTCTATAAATCCAAACATAAAGTTTATTATAAAGAGATTCAAATAATAAAGGAAAAATTACATACTTTACTCTAAATTTTATTTTTAACTCATTTCTTTAAATATCAAACACATATCAATAATCAAACTTTTTACTTACACTTTCCATATCATTTATTTATATCACAATCACCTCTCAATTATCAACATTTCAAAATTTGCTTTCATATGAAACCTCATTTACACACTATCATTTATCTCATGTAATTCAAATACATCACAATTCACAATTCACATAATGCCACGTTCGAGACCAACCTAGATGTGAATGCATATGCATGTCTTACCAATTGCATTTCCAAAATCTTCTTTTTAATTCTTACTTAAATTCTTCAAAAATTTTTTTTTTAAATCTCACTTAGGCCGAGAATCTCGAACCTAAGCTCTGATACCAAAATAATTGTAACACCCTGATACTCCATATAAGTACTATACATATACCTAGTATACATACAATACGTATATAAAGTATAAGAATGTTACTTTTAGTTTCAATTTAAAACCTTTATCCAGATTCATAAAATTGAACATTAATTTAAACCACATTTACAAAAGTCAGTATTCTTATTTATCAAAACTTCATTCATCCATATGAATATATATATTAACTCAAAAATACAATATAATTTAAAATCACACATGTATGCATCACCTTCTAGTTGGTCTCGAGACAACCATAATCTTCTCGTGGCATAACTAATGGACTTCCAAATCATCCGCATGATTTCCTGCGCGATTACACAACCGCGCTAAGCCCGAGAGCTTAGTAGTACAAATAAATAAATAAATAATAAAATATACTTTACAAAAGAATCATACCTCATTCTTTTAGCATTATGTTTTATTGATCCCTTACCACGTTTTCCTTTCTCAATACATTCTTCATATATTCACACTAATCTCATAAATTAGATACATAATTACATAACATATTCACAACACAATACATACCCTTTTTATCTCATATATATATACATATATATCACATCAACAAAACACCATTCAATGACCTATCCAAACCTTCATGAACACAATTCTCATAAATTTCCACATGCATATACATTTTGCACATCATACAACATTTTCATAAATTCATAACTCAACAAAGCACCTCAAGCCATGTTTACTTTCAATACAACAATACACACATTAGCAAAATCATACTTCATAACATCATTTTATTCACAATTCACCAATCATGAATCACACCTTCAGCAAAGGTAATCATAGATTTCATTACTCATTTATTTCAACATTTAAATATCACCTTGGCAACAAAGACAGACTCGGGCCCAAACAACATACTAATATGCCATTCAATTTTCAGAGTAATGTTTTGGTTTATTTATCTCATTTATCAATATCATAGACCCAACTAGGCTTCAAGGATTAGATTCAACCAAGCTTCAAGGGGAGCAAAGCATGCTAAGCTTCAACCCAACTTGGCTTCAAGAACCAACCCAACCTAGCTTCAAGGGTGGTAACATCTCAATTAGGCTTCAAGGATTCAATCCAACCTAACTTCAAGAGATTGTTACACTTATTAGGCATGCCACCAACAACAAACTCTGAAAATGGAATAACACATTAGCTATACAATTCATTTATCAATTTCATTCTCAATTGAATTCTCATGGCCAATAACAATGGCATCATATCACATTTGAATCATCATAGTCATTAACAATGACCTCACATCATATTATATCTCAAATCATATCATAATATTTCATTATTCAATTGTATATAAGCAATTACTTTATCATATTCTTCACAATATATCTATAGCCTCATTGCAATTCACAAGATTCACAATGCATAAAACAATACATTGTTCATATGCATCATCATTATCACCAATTCATGTTAATCAATTCATTACTCAAATATATATAATCAATGGCATTGCACATACTTTTTCAATGATTATTATATTTCCCACATTTCCTATATCATCATTAATATATACATAACCATTCCCATTATTCCTAGATTTAGAATCTTCCATATCCATTTGGTTGAATCATTATTGTTTTAAATGTGTCTAGGTACAAAAGACCCTTTGAAGATTCAACAATGTAAGAAGAACAAATAACAAACACAAATAGCAAATACCCTCCAAGGACACGGCCAAGCTTGTGGCCGTGTCTCCCAATTCAACATTTCAGTAGCAAACACGGGCACAGGACACGGCCAAGCTTGTGGCCGTGTCTCTCAATATAAACTAGGCAGTGGCAAACACGGTCAAGGGACACGGCCAAGCCAGTGGCCGTGTCTCTCCAAAACTCATCTAACACGGCCAAGTTTGCCCTAACTTGGCCGTGTCCCTCACAACTTGGCCGTGTTCTTCAATGATTCAAAAACCAAATACTTCAAAACTCATCCAAGCCTTTCAAAATTCACATCACAACACTTTTAATCATCATCTTTGTTATATTTATCAATTTTCTATCACCTTAACATTTATATAACTTCATTATAGCATCATACTAAACAAAATATATATATACATCACTATAATCAATTACTCAAAGTACCAATTCATTAATTCAAAACCCTAATTCAACCATTCATCATCACCCTCACAATTTCCCCAACTTATCATCACTTAAATACCAAGTTAACACCTTTACACACTCCAATCTTTCATTATCATCATCTCACAAACCACTTATATCAAACATAACCTCAATCAAGAGAAATCAAAACAAGAAGATGAAAACTTATATATATATATATATATAATCACAAAAATTAACTTCAAGAAATGAGTACTTACATGAATAGCTTGCCAAATCTTCAACTCCACTTGCAAATCTCTTGATCTCCTTTAGTCTTTGGTGTAAATTGAAGCAAAATCATCTTTCTCTCTCTAACTTCTCTCTCTCTCTCTCTCTCGTGCACTTCGAAGAAAACGAAGAAGAAGAAGAAGAAGAATGAATCTTCTTTCTTCGTTCTTATCCAATATATATATATAATAATAATAATAATAATAATAATAATAACAATAACAATAACAATAACAATAATAATAATAATAATAATATTAACAATAACAATAATAATAATAATAATAATAATAATAATAATAATAACATTAGGACACTTAAATCTCCACCACACACACAATTCCTTTTGACTTTCTTCATCTTTTTCTCTTTTTGTCCTTATCATCATTATTATTATTCATTAATTATACAAATATATATATATATACAACACACTTTTCCTACACCATTTTATACATCATGTATATGTGATGTATATGTGGTTATATGTATATATCATATATTTTGCATTTATTTTTCCTACATCTTCTCTTCACTTTCCCTTCAATACACACATTGAATCCAAATACAACAATAACCCCAACACTTTTAGGGTATAATATGGGATATTACAGTTTCGCTTGCTCAATCAATCATGGGTGAGAAGGCATTGACAATTGGCACTGTGAAAGAATTTTGGGATTCAACTGAGAGTGTGTAGACCCTTAATTTTTGACTCAATCCAGTCCAATATGTTTTATTTAGTCTAAAATGATTTTTGTTGTCTAATTGGTCCAAAATAATTTTTATTAAATAATTTTTGCTTTAGTATCTAATTTTTATTAATAAAAAATAGAAATAAATAAATAAAAGTCAAAAAATAAAAATAAAAATAAAAATCATGAGTCAGAAAAATCGATGACGAAAAAATCATCGCGCGGGCCCGTGGGCATTTCGCCTTCAGGAAATTCCTGCGGGCGAAATCACTGTGCTATTTCGCACGCAGAAATTTTCTGCCTACGAAATAGCTGGCACACAGAAATTTTCTGCCTGCGAAATAGCTTACGGGACCGCTCTAGCTGCGGCAGATTTTTTTGCCAGCGCAATTTTTCGGCAGCAGTTTTTTTTTTGCAGCACAAATTTTCCGACGCAAATTTTTCGAAACCTAATCTAATTAGGTTTTGGTTTCTTTTTATATTAATATTACTTACCTTAGCTAATTAGGAATAAACAACCTTAAACCACTATAAATAAGGACCAAAGACAATTAAAAAGGGGGAGGCAAAAAAATCCAAGAGTAGTTTGGAAAAATTGAAGCCAAATCAAGGAAGGAAAAGAAGAAATTTAATTCAACTTTTTTCTGGAACAGCAGCAGCATTTTAAATCACAAATTAAAGTATTTTAAAGTGTTTAAAACCCTAGTTTCATGATATCATCATTCAAACCTTAATTTTGTTAATCAAAGAGTCTTACCAACCCTTTAAAACATAAAATCCTAATTTATTTTAATTCCATAAAAAGTCACAGTAGCCATAATTGGACTTTTATTTGCTTTATTCAATTTCATACTTGATTATGCTTTGATTTATTTCTTATGCTTTAATTTATTTAATTTCAATACTTGATTTATTTAATTTATCATGGATGGATGTTTATTTTCTATTTTGATTAATAGCTTTGATGAATGATTTATTTATGTTGAATGATTATTTACTTTTATCAATTAATTTAGATTTTCAAAAGTTGTAAGAGGTATGTTTCCACTTGGTGGTACCTCATTGGTTAAACATCATGTAATTTTATTTGATTTTCTATTTTAGAACCTATGTAAAGGGCATGTTTCTACCTTTTGGTGGGTATCCTATTTAGGCATGTGATGTAAGGACATGTTTCCATCCTTGGGTGGGTGTCCATTTATTTGCTTTGTTTGGACATTGCTTTGATTTTAATATATTGATGCTTTCTTTTAATTATTGTGTATAGTATGGATAATGTTATTATACTTAAGAATTTTATAATATTAAGACCTGTAAAGGAGGCCGGTTCCAATGAACTGGGCGTTGTGGGGGTGCTGGGCCATTTCTCACCTTCCCCACACGTACCCAACTTTCCGAACCCATTAGGGGGTTGGGGATTCCTTAGGAATCGAGTCATCCACCCCTTTCTTTTTCCCGGCCCGTCCGGGTGGCGACTCCATTTTCTCTGAACTGAGGTCCGTGTTCTCTAAGGCCTCGAGCCTAAACAGTGCCGAAGTCGCAAGAACCATTCCACAGGGAGTGGGGGCGAAAATCCCCGCTCACAGTGGCGACTCCACTGGGGATAAGAGAAGTTGATTCCGTTGGTCTTTATATTATTCTATTCTTTCTTATAATGATATTATCCATTGCATCATCTTAGATCGCATCGTGTGAGTGAGTTAGGACGCCCGTGTTACCCATGTTTTGTTATGTAAGGGATACCATACTTTCACTCAAGGTATGGAGATCGAGCATGGCATAACCACTCATAGCCTTGTACCATTTGGTATATACTTGCTATGGGAACCTAAGCCTTTTAACCCAAAGACTAAAGCTCATGTAATTGGCCTAGTTACTTTCCTTAGGTTTTACCCCAAATGCATGTTGTTTGACTATGGTTAGTTTATCTTAGTCTAAATCATGGCTTATTTGGTTTGTTCTTTTTCTAATATGACCCAAGTACATTTGCAAGCTCAAAATAAATTTTTCTTTAAAGTCCAAAAGACCAAAGCTATTTTCAAAATTTTTCAAGATGGTCTTTGGACATAAGATTTTTTCTATAAAAAAGTCAAAAAAATTTTGGCCCATGGCCTAAATACTAAGCCCAAAATCCATTTTTCTAGAATCTTTTACAATGGGCTTAGAAACAAAACTATTTTCACTCAACCTTTTCTTACAAAGAGCTTGCAAAAATATTTAGGTCAATTATGAGATACCAAAAATCAATTGTGGGCCTAGTTTACACTAAGAATAAATTAACCATGGGCTTATTTTTGGCATGAACCATTAGTTACCTTTTTCAAGTGAGAAATCTATTTATAATAAACCTCTTAATTTCATTTTAATCCCATATAGCATAAAAGCTACTTTAGTTGGTTGAATGGATTAAAACCTAATTAATAGGAATTATCATGGATTAATTTCCATTTTCGAAAATATAACTATTGGTTGAAACGTCTGAGGGAATTATTCGAAAGCAAGATACCCCATGTTGGTATTTTGTTAACCATGTACCTAGGAAAAGGGACTCGCCACTCATGTGTGGATGTTATAAGGTTGGAAGGAACGTCCTATTTATCCTTATTTGTTGATTGTTTGTGCATACATGCATACATGCATACATTTGCATCTCATATCATTGATCCTCTCTGGCTCACAGCCCTGGATTACGATAGTTCTAAAGCTTACAACAATCCTACCTATGCCGGAGATGAAGTATCTAGCAACGACTCAATCACTTGCTCACCTAAAATAATGGAGCCCGAACAAATTCAAAGGATGGTGGATGAGGCCCTCAACGCCAAGAAGGAAGAAATCAAAGAGGCCCTAGCTGAGACCATGAAGAACCAGTTGACTGCAATCTTAGAGAACCATGCCGAGGCATCTGCTAGCACTAAGAAACCAAAGGACAAAGGGAAGACCAAAGTTAGTGAAGTGGTTTTTGATAATGAAAAGGTGATCATTGATGATGATGATGATTGGGCTCAATACTACCAAGATATTCAAGAGAAGAAGAAAGAACCAAAGGTTAGTGAGAAAGATCTTCTCCAAGCTGGTCTACAAATTGAAGAGTGGGAAAGGGAGAAGAATCGCTTTTCAATAAAAAGGAATGAGAAAGGGAACTACCAGTCGGGCAATCAAAGCACACAAAAAGAAGTCGATGTCAATACAACTGGTCAAGCAAATAGAAGGCAGTTTTCAAATCTGGGGAAGCCTTTATCTTGGGCCTTCGACAAGCTACAAAAGAAAGGGTTGTTGCAACCATTGGCTCCTCGACCTTTGCCTAGTCCATTACCCCCAAAATTTTATACTAAGGATTTTTGTCAATTTCATCAGACTCAAGGACATGAGACTGATAGATGTGCCCGATTAAGGCATGAGATCCAAGACCTAATCGATAGTGGCAAGCTACCCGAGCCGGATAAGCCCAACACCAAAGACAATCCATTACCAAGGTTCAATAGAGTACCTCCACCGGCAACCTTCATGGTGGGAAAAGGATTGGAAGAAGATTTTTTTTTATCATCCTTTCAAGATGGAAATATTGAAGATGTGAAAGGAAAAGAAGCCTAACTCAATGAACTTTCCTTAGCTTGAATGTTGCTTTTCAATCTTACTTTATTTAATATTTTGGAACTATTGTGTTTTTCAAATTTAAAGTTGTTTGAATAAATTACTTTCATCAAAATTTTTGTTGGTCTTTGTTCATTTTGGTGCTCGACCAATGAGGAATCTAGCTTGATAATTCATGAATTAATATATTTATGCATCATGACTTGAATGACTTTACTAGGTGAGGGAATGACTCTATAGCATTGAGTTGTGTATGCTTACTTAGAGAGGGCTCCTGCATAATTACCTTTGTCTAGGTCCTAGTCATTCTTAGAACATGCTTTGACAAACTTTTGAGGTGAAATTGAACTCTGCTTATTTAAGAGAGAAATGATCTAGGCATTGTTTGGTTAGCCAACAACTAGTATCCACCCAATTAAATATCAATCCCTAGTTGTCCCTTTGAGCCTTCATAAAATTTTAGCTTTTTTTATTGGCTTACAAACCCCAATAACCTACCCTGAGCTGTTGTGATACTTTTGACAAGTCTTATGATTACTAAGATGAATAGGCAAGAAGATCAAAGAAAGCAATGATTAGTCAAGATCATGAGGATAGTTGAAGTTTCAAGACCATAAAGATAGTTGAAGTTCTCAAGACCATGAAGATAGTTGAAGTTCTCAAGATCATAAGGATAGTTGATGTTCTCAAAACCATAAGGGTAGTTGAAGTTTTCCTAATATCTCTAATATATCAACATCAACATCAAAGTAACAAATGATTTATCCCTATTAAAGAAGTTTTATGTTACTCAACTTATCCATTATTGGAAGCCCAAGTTAGTACAAACCAAGACAACTCTTTTTAGAGCTAAAAAAACAAAAAAAAAGGAGAAAAAAATAAGAAAACAAAAGAAAAAAAAAAGAGAAAAGGAAGAAAGATAAAATCTAAAAAGGTGGTTCAAAAAGCCAACTGAGTTCTCTTTTACCTAAGACAACAAAAGGCTTCCATTTATGGATTGACTTGAATTGGTCCCAACACAACCAAAGATTCAATCAAAATCAAAGAAAAAGGAGGAAGACCATCCAGTTCTTGAAAGTTCTGTACTTGATAGTCCTACGAGAAAGAAGGACAAAATGATAAAAGAAAGGGAAGAGTAAGGAAAGAGAAAGAAAAGGGAAGAGTAAGAAAAATAAAGAGGAAAAAAGGGAAAAGAAGAAAAGAAACATATTTGGGTCTTAAACTTTTTGCAAGGGCAAAAACTGTCCTAATCAAGATCCAGATTAATGCTAAGAAGATAGAAGGAATTTGGAGTCTAGAAAGATTGTTCCCAACTGTCTAAAGTTCCAACAAGAAATTTGTAGTGTGAGGGTTTGTCCATTGTGTCACACCAGCTCCAATTTCAAAATGGCCTCCACTTTAACCCATGTCCCTTATAGACCCCGTTTCAAGCCTATCAAAGACCTGTTGATCTCTCTTGGTAGGTAGAGTCTATTAGTGGAGATAGTTTGGATAAGCATGCATATGAGATAGACAGTATTTAAACCAAATGAAACCTTTGGCCAAGTAATGTGTATGTACCTATCAGGAGTGCAACAGTTCTTGCTTAAATAGAAATGATTCCCGAGTTTAGTACGGTAACTAAGGTTGTCATGTTATAGATATATTAATTTGGAAAAATCAAGTCCTGAGGTACATTGACATCGATTTGGCAAAGCCAACATTTGATTTCAAAATCAAAATTCAAAAAAAAAAAGTGTTTTGTCATACAAAGCCTTCAAGTTAAGGGAAGTATGTTGAATTGATTATTGGCAAGGTCATGAAGAAACTACCAACTGACAAGCTAAAACATAGTTTGAAATGGATACATCCCTGACTCTGCTGCTTAGGGTCTCCACCACTCATGTTTTTAACATCTTGAAGATAAAAAGCCAAATGCAAAGCTTTTGATCATTTCAATGCGAGACTTGAACGAGCGTCAAAAAGGAACCAATGAGAACACTTCTGCTAATCACCTCGGCCTGTGAGTCGATGGAATGACTGTAAGTATTATTCATGCATATCATGCATACATGAGCATATTACATCGCACTTTCTTGTCTTAATGAACAACAAACACCTTGCGAATTAAAAAATCAAAAGAAGATATTGAATCAAGGGGGCATGGAAAGCCTATTCGCTTGTGGAAGCCCCAATCACTTTGCAAAGAGAAGAAATGCGTGCTTATGCAAAGAACTAGACAAGAAAAACATCAATCAAAGCTTGCATGAAAGAAAAAAATCCTTGGGGGCGAGGAGAGGATATAAGATCCAATCAAAATTGGAGAAAAATGGAAAAGCAGTTGCAAGGGAAAAGTGGTTAAAGTGCAAAAACTCCCTTGGAAGATCAAAACAAGGAAAACATGGATCAAGTAAGACATGGCCAAGCCAAATCAAGCTTGGCCGTGTCACCTCAAAGGAAATCTTGGCAGAACATGACACGGGCAGGAGACACGGCCAAGCCACTGGCCGTGTCTCACCTAAAGGGCAAGGCCAAGAAAGACCAAGCAAAGAGAGAAGGGAAGCAGTAGGTGACACTGGCAGGCAACATGGCCAAGCCACTGGCCGTGTCACATGACACGACCACAAGCTTAGTCGTGTCCCATCCTAAGCCAAGAATAAAGAAGAACCAAAGAAAAAACACAGAAGCTGACACACCTAGGGGACACAGCCAAGCCACTGGCCGTGTCACTCCCATCTTTAAAGAACAAAGAAGACCTAATCTCAAAGGATGAAGATCCATTTTCAAGGGTGAAGACCCGATCTCAAAGGATGAAGATCCATTTTCAAGGGTGAAGACCCGATCTCAAAGGATGAAGATCCATTTTCAAGGGTGAAGACCCGATCTGAAAAGATGAAGATCCATTTTCAAGGGTGAAGACCCGATCTCAAAGGATGAAGATCCATTTTCAAGGGTGAAGACCCGATCTCAAAGGATGAAGATCCATTTTCAAGGGTGAAGATCCATTTTCAAGGGTGAAAACCAGATTTGAAAAGATGAAGATCCATTTTCAAGGGTGAAGAACCGATCTTAAAGGATGAAGATCCATTTTTAAGGGTGAAGACCCAATCTCAAAGGATGAAGATCCATTTTTAAGGGTAAAGACCCGATCTCAAAGGATGAAGATCCATTTTGATGGTGAAGAATCACAATGCATAAAATAGCCGGAGCAGTCAGACTTCTCAAATGATAAAAGGTCAATCAAACTCTGTTGTCCCAAGATGGCAACCAAGAGGTGGGGTGAATTGGTTTCCTCAAGAAATAATGACAATTAAAAAAACTCAACACAATAGAAGTGCAGAATTAAGAGATCGTTGAGTAATGGAAGAAAGAAAGAACACACAAGATTTATAGTGGTTCGGATTTACTTCAATCCTACATCCACTTCCTTAACAACTTGTTAAGGTTCCACTAATCTTTGAAGTTTTTACAAGCTCACTTCCAACTTTGGTGTTTTCACAAGTTCACACCTAACTTCACAAGTGTTTTTCTTAGGCTCACACTTACAACCCAAACAAGAGTTTTACGAGGCTTACTCTCACAACCTAACAAGAGTTTTACAAGGCTTACTCTCACAACCCAACAAGAGTTTTACAGGGCTTACTCTCACAACCCAAGTGTTTCCCAAGCTCACACTCAAACTTATACAATGGTGTTTTTACTGCTAACACCTAACATTCATTACAATTCAAATGTAAGTTTAAGTAAAAGAAAATTTGTTGCTTGGCTATGAAAATCTTTTCTCTTGTATCCTCTTTTTTGTTTTCTCATAGAAACATTGTATTTATAGCCAATGTGGTCTTACTAGCCGTTATTGATATTGAGAATAAAGTCTTGGCAGTTTAGACCTTCTTTACTTAAACTGTCCGAAGCACTTAGCGGTCGCCCTTCATACAAGGATGGTCGCTCTCTGGCTTCACGCGGTCGTCCTTTAACAAGGGACGGTCGCTGCTTTTGAAAAAGCTTCAACGGTCGAATTTTAGTGCTCTACAGCTGGAATCTTGCCCATGCTGTGTTTGTCGGACCGATTCTTGCCCATGCTGTGTTTGTCGGGACGGTCGCGCCAAGCAAAGGTGCGGTCGCCCTTTTTGAATATTGAAGTGGGTTTACAACGGTCATGTCACGTGTCATTCTCTGACAGAGCAAAAGAGATGTCTGCCATAATTTGAATCTCGCGGTCGCCCTAGGTAGCATTTCGCAGTCGAACTCATATTCTCGCGTCGAACTTCTGGACGCACCTGAGGACGCGAACATTACTGTCTCTTTAAGCAATTTCTTCTTGAATGGTAGGGCGGTCGAGACTCTGAATGGGCTGTCGCTAAAGTGGTAAGCGAGGTCGAGTCATTCGCCGTTCTTGTCACCACGAACCTTACTGTGATTGTAATGGTTTAAGTTCCTAGAGTAGCGGTCATCCATGATTTGGGACGGTTGCTATTCTTTAGGAGCGGTCGCGACTGAGGTCGGGCTTCTAACCGCGAAACCTACTGTGATAAGGTTTCATCCTGTAATTGCATGGAGCGGTTGTTTTCAGGTGTGATGCGACCGCTAGAAATGTTCTGTTCACCTTTATTTGAAGCAACCTAATCCTGCAACAAGATTCTTCAAACACAAGTTAAATAGATCATCCATTTGAGTTGTTAAGGATCAAAATTAAGATAATTTGTCTAACAAACTCAATCTCCGGTCCAAGCACCCATTCTCTTGTCCAAGTACCCAAGCTCGAGTCCAAGTACCCATTCTCGGGTCCAAGTACCCAAATCAAATCAATCTCGGTTCCAAGTATGCAATCCCGGGTCTAAGTACCCAAATTAAATCAATCTCGGGTCCAAGTACCCAATCCCGGGTCCAAGTACCCAAATTAAATCAATCTCGGGTCCAAGTACCCAAATCAAATCAATCTCGGGTCCAAGTACCCAAATCAAATCAATCTCGGGTCCAAGTACCCAATACCGGGTCCAAAACCCAAATTTTTCTTAGGTCCAGAACCTAGAATTATCCTTGAGTCCAGAACACGAACCGGGTCCAGAACCCAAATTTTTCTTAGGTCCAGAACCTAGAATCTCCCTTGAGTCCAGAACTCGAACCGGGTCCAGAACCCAAATTTTCCTTAGGTCCAGAACCTAGAATTATCCTTGAGTCTAGAACTTGAACCGGGTCCAGAACCTAAATTTTTTTTAGGTCGATAACCTAGAATTATCCTTGAGTCCAGAACTCGAACAGGGTCCAGAACCCAAATTTTTTTTAGGTCGAGAACCTAGAATTATCCTTGAGTCCAGAACTTGAACCGGGTCCAGAACCCAAATTTTCCTTAGGTCCAGAACCTAGAATTATCCTTGAGTCCAGAACTCGAACCGGGTTCAGAACCCAAATTTTCCTTAGGTCCAGAACCTAGAATTATCCTTGAGTCCAGAACTCGAACCGGGTCCAGAACCCAAAACCTTACCATTTCATCAAAAATTAAGTCTTATTGCTTTTCACTCTCTTTCACTAAGGTTTCAGATCATTCAAGCAGGGGGCAAACTGTAGACCCTTAATTTTTTACCTAATCCAGTCCAATATGTTTTATTTAGTCTAAAATGATTTTTGTTGTCTAATTGGTCCAAAATAATTTTTATTAAATAATTTTGGTTAGTATCTAATTTTTATTAATAAAAAATAGAAATAAACAAATAAAAATCAAAAAATAAAAATAAAAATAAAAATCGGAGTCGGAGTCGAAAAAATCGGCAATGAAAAAATTGTCGCGCGGGCCCGTGGGCATGGGCCCTTGGGCATTTCGCTCGCAGGAAATTCCTGCAGGCTAAATCACTATGCTATTTCACACGCAGAAATTTTTTGCCTGCGAAATAGCTTACGGGCCCGCTCCACGCGCGCTGCCGCAGCCAGCTGAGGTAGATTTTTTAGCCAGCGCAGTTTTTCCGCAGCAGTTTTTTTTCGATATCGCAAATTTTTTGAAACCTAATCCAATTAGGTTTTTGTTTCTTTTTTTTTTATTAATATTACTTACCTTAGCTAATTAGGAATAAACAACCTCAAACCACTATAAATAAGGACCAAAGACAATTAAAAAAGGGGAGGCAAAAAAAATCCAAGAGTAGTTTGGAAAATTTGAAACCAAATCAAGGAAGGAAAAGAAGAAATTCAATTCAACTTTTTTCTAGAACAGCAGCAACATGATTTAGAGCATTCAAAGGCAAAAAAAAAAAAGCTTGTCTTTGGAGCTAGTTCATCCAAGAAGAATTGTTTTTGGAGAAATCATCAAAAGAAGGTATGTGTTAATTAATTTTCTTTAATTTTTTTTACACAGTAGCAAATCTATGAAATCAAAATTAAAAACCTTTGAACTTTAATTTAGTTTTTCTAAAGCCAAAAAAACTTTATTTCATTAGTTTATCTTCCAAAAGGCTTAAAATTGTTATTTTTTCTTCTTAAAAACCTTAAAACTCTAATTGAACATATTTTTCAACAAAACTAAGATGTAAATTCTGCTTCTTTTAAAATTTTAAAGTAGGTTCTATTTCATTCAAAAAGCCTTAAAAAACATCTTTTCTACTTATAAAAACTTTAATTTATTTGTTTAAATTCATAAAACTTCATGAAATTATCAAATTGATTTCTAAAACCCTAAAAATTATTCACCACCCTTGACCCTACTTCCAAAATATCAAATCCAAATTTCAACTTTTAAACCTAAAATAATGAACACTAACCCTTTTAAAACCTTAAACCCTAATTTTTATGAAGCCTAATACTTTTAAAACATTAAAAAAACATAAAAACATAAAAACCTAAATTTTACACAGTAGCTTAGGAACCCAATAACCAAAAATCACAAATTAAAGTATTTTAAAGTGTTTAAAACCCTAGTTTCATGATATCATCATTCAAACCTTAATTTTGTTAATCAAAGAGTCTTACCAACCCTTTAAAACATAAAACCCTAATTTATTTTAATTCCATAAAAAGTCACAGTAGCCATAATTGGACTTTTATTTGCTTTATTCAATTCCATACTTGATTATGCTTTGATTTATTTCTTATGCTTTAATTTATTTAATTTCAATACTTGATTTATTTAATTTATCATGGATGGATGTTTATTTTCTATTTTGATTAATAGCTTTGATGAATGATTTATTTATGATGAATGATTATTTACTTTTATCAATTAATTTAGATTTCCAAAAGTTGTAAGAGGTATGTTTCCACTTGGTGGGTACCTCATTGGTTAAACATCATGTAATTTAATTTGCTTTTCTATTTTAGAACCTATGTAAAGGGCATGATTCTACCTTTTGGTGGGTGTCCTATTTAGGCATGTGATGTAAGGACATGTTTCCATCCTTGGGTGGGTGTCCATTTATTTGCTTTGTTTGGACATTGCTTTGATTTTAATATATTGATGCTTTCTTTTAATTATTGTGTGTAGTATGAATAATGTTATTATACTTAAGAATTTTATAATATTAAGACCTGTAAAGGAGGCCGGTTCCAATGAACCGGGCGTTGTGGGGGTGCTGGGCCATTTCTCACCTTCCCCACATGTACCCAACTTTCCGAACCCATTAGGGGGTTGGGGATTCCTTAGGAATCGAGTCATCCACCCCTTTCTTTTTTTCGGCCCGTCCGAGTGGAGACTCCATTTTCTCCGGACTTAGGTCCGTGTTCTCTAAGGCCCCGAGCCTAAACAGTGCCGAAGTCGCAAGAGCCATTCCACCGGGAGTGGGGGTGAAAATCCACGCTCACAGAGTGATGAGGAATTACAAGCCAAGGAAGAAGAGTGAGATTGATCTAAACCCAAAGAAGAAGTGCATAATACCCGCTCTGGCAAACCTTATGCCAGGGCTCCACCAAAAGCAGTAGAGACTGACGAAGGGAAGAATGTTAAGACAAAAAGAAAAGAAGATGAAGATGATCATGTCCTAATAACTCAAGCCAACATCAATATCTGGGATTTGCTAGCTACATCCAAAAAGCATCGTGAGACTATGGCTAAAGCTATGGCAAGCATGAAGATTTCTACTTCTACAAAACTATAGGCGTTGGTTAATTTCATGGGAGCAAAGAAGGCTAAAGAGGAAAAGAAAGAAGGCAAAGGTAATCAGAAAGCAGTCAATCATTAAATTTGGGAACACCTGAAAATCTTTAAAACATTAGCATCTAATCTTACTTCTAAAGAGAGAAAGAGAAAGATTTGAAATAATAGTTAAAAAATATAAAGAATTCTTTGCTTAGTCTTATGAAGATATGCCGAGAATTGATCGAGACATAGCTGAACACTTGATTCCAACCTATAGCCACATGAAGCCTATTAAGCAAAAGTTGAGGCACCTGAGGCTAGAATGGGTAGAGTTGATAAAGAAAGAAGTCACCAAGCATATATAGGTGAAGTTCTTAAAACAATTGAGTACCCTAACTGGTTGGCCAACATCATCCTCGTACCAAAGAAAGATGGAAGAATTAAGGTTTGTGTGGACTATAGGGATTTGAATAAAGCTTCCCCTGAAGAGGACTTTTCTTTGCCTCATATAGATGTCTTAGTTGATAGCACAACCTTTAGCATGCTACACTCATTTGTAGATGGATTTTTCATATATAATCAAGAATTAATGGCCCAAGAGGATAAAGCCAAAACTGCTTTCATAGCTACATGGGAGATATGTTGCTATAGAATGATGCCATTTGGTTTTAAAAAATGCTGGAGCATCCTATCAAAGGATGGCCGCAACTTTGTTTCATGATATGATGTACAAGGAGGTTAAGGTGTATGTTGATGAAATGATGATAAAGTTGTAAACAAGAGAGCAATACTTCTAAAACCTGAAAAGTTTCTTTGAAAGAGCAGTTAAGTATAACCTTAGGCTAAGACCAAAGAAGTGTGTATTTAGGGTTACCTCGGGTAAAATGTTAGGGCATGCCATTAGCCCATATTACATTGAGATTGACCTTGATAAAGTTAAGACAATCAGGGATATGCCAGCTCCTAAGTCAGAGAAGGAAGTTAATGGGTTTATCAAAAGATTATAATACATAAGTAGGTTCATTGAAAAACTCACAACAATTTATGAACCCATCTTTAGATTGCTTTAGAAAAACCAACTGATTGAATGGAATGATGAGTGTCAAAAGGCTTTTGAGCACATAAAAGAATACTTGTTGAATCCACCTATCCTGAAACCACTCAAACCTGGTAGACCGTTGATATTGTACTTAGTAGTTGAAGAAGCATCAATAGGGGCAATGTTGGCCCATGCGGATGAATCAGGAGTCGAGCATGCACTCTACTACTTAAGTAGGAAACTTCTACCTTATGAAATCAAGTCTAGTATCATTGAAAAGACTTGTATTTCCATGGTTTGGTTATTAAAGAAATTGCAACATTACTTTCAATCTTACAATGTATAAGCAATTTATAGGTCCAGTGAAATACTTGAGAGAAATGCCTTCATTAATTGGGATGTATGGCAGGTGTTTGATAATCATTAAAGAATTTGAAATTGAATACATAACCAAGAAAACAAATAAAGAAAGAGCAGTAGCAGAATTCTTAGCTCAACAACCATTGCCTGAAAGTGAAGAAGTAACTTTTGAATTCCTAGATGAACACTTGAGGGCCATAAAAGTACAAGAATGGAAGGTGTACTTTGATGGAGCTGTGAATAGGAAGGGAGCTAGATTAGGAGTCATATTGGAATCACCTGAAGGAGAACTCATCCCCTTATCTAAGAAATTAAAATTCAAATTAACCAACAATATGGTAGAATACGAGGCATGCATCTTTGGCTTAGAAATGATTATGAGGGTTGATAGAGAGCAAGTTTTTGGTGATTCATTACTGCTAATATCCCAAACAAATGGAGAATGGGAGTTGAAGGAAGAGGAGTTGAAATCGTACCATGATTACTTAACCAAAATAAGGAGAAGTTTCAAAGATTGTAGGTTCTCACACCTACCCAGAGAAGAAAATCAAGTGGCTGATGCCCTAGCTACACTAGCTTTGGTATGGGAGGATTCTGTCAAATTATTCCTTAAACCTCTAGTTTTGACCAACTCATCAACTCCTTGCAATGAGCTGCCCTAATTATTGCCTATAAATATGAAGCCACAATTACCAAAAAAAAAAAAAAAAGAAGACGAGGGGAAGCCACCATTAGCAAATTTAATAGCAAGAGACAAAAAGCAATTAAAAGAGAAACAGAAAGCAAAATTAAGGTAGTACCTAAGAAATTTCCAAATTGTTGAAGTTCGGCCAAGAAATCAATCCAACTACTCAAATAATCAAGCTTGGTTCAACAAATTTAACTTGGTGGAGCCAACGATGCAAGTTTATTTTTGCTAACTCAATATGTTTAAATTTTCATTGATCATTTTGATTCTTTAATAACATTGAAGCCACTGTTACTTGAGATCATGAACTTGATTTTAGAAATCCCATCTAGTAAAGAATAACCTTAATCTTAATTTGGTTCAAATATTAAATTACATGATTTAATCCAAGTTATTTTAAATCAAAATCCCTAATCCAATTCTAAAACTCTAGTTTGTTTTCCAAAACACAAATTTGCAGTCTAAAACCCTAGTTTATTTTCCAAAACACTAAATTGCATTCTAAAACCCTAGTTTATTTTCCAAAATCCTAATTTGCATGTTATTTGCATGTTTTAGCCTTAGTTTATTTTTCAAAACTCTAATTTGCATGTTTTATCCTTAGTATGCGTATTAAACCCTAGATTGCATATCAAACCCTAGTTTGCATGTTTTAATCTTAGTTTGCAAGTGAAAACCCTAATTTGAGTAGTTGAAACCCTAAAACTCCCTAGTTTTGCAATCTAACCCTAATTTAATGGTGAAACCCTAATTTTAATCATTGATTTATTATTTTTTACTTATGATGGATGATATGATTTATTGATATAATTTGTTTATGATGAATGATTGGATAATTTTTATTTATTACCGTCTGGATTTTAAGAAAAATGTAAAAGACATGTTTCCACTCTGTGGGTGCGTTATTTTAATTATGTATTTTAATTTCAAGAATTTTGGACTATTGTAAGGGATATGTTTCCACCAACTAGTGGGTATCCTATTTTATTTATTTGTATGGAAATTGGGAAATCATAAGGGCATGTTTTCGTCTTTGGGTGCCTATTTTGTTTGGTTGTTTTGATTTACAATATGATGAATGTTTATTTACCTTAATTGCTTGTATTATGAATGATATTATAATAAAATAAGAATTTAATAATATTTAGACCTAAAAAGGAGGTCAGTTATAATAAATCGGGCATTGTATAGGGCTGGGTTATTCTCAGCTTCCCCATACGTACTCAACTTTTCAAACCTAGTAGGGGTTGGGGATTCTTTAGGAATCGAGTCATCCACCTCTTTCTATCTTCTCAACCCATTCGAGTGGCAACTCCAAATTCTCTAGGATTAGGCCCGTGTTCTCTAAGGCCTAGAGCCTAACAATGCTGAAGTCGCAAGAACCATTCCATTAGGAGTGGGGGCAAAAATCCATGCTCATAGCGGTGTTGTGGTATCCAAGAGTAGTAAAGAAAAATAACTAGGGAAGATTCTAGTATATATGAAGTGAGGTGAGGAAAGGCAAATATTTATAGTGGATGAAAAGTTGTAACGAGGAAAAAATCTGTATTAAGGAAGATATTGAGTTATATGTCATTAAAGAAAAATATATGTAAAAACTTAGTGAAGTTTTATTTCTTTATTTTGTTTTGATCATAGGTTCTATAAGGTTGTAATTAAAGAAAATGTAAAATAGGTTTTAGAATTTGATTCTAATGAAAAGAGAGATTAATGGACTAATTAGATTAATTAATTAACTAAATCCATAATGGTTATGAACTTGGGCTTGGAGAATCCCATAAGGGATAAATTAATTAATTAGATTAATTAATTAAATGTCCATATAGGATATGGACATGTGATTATTTAATTAAGGTCCATATTAGATATGGATAAGAGCTTAATTAAACTAATTAATTAAAGGCACGTTAGGGTTTTAATAATCCCATAAGGAGAAGGATTGTGGCTAATATAAATACTTTCTTATGAAGAAAAAATAGACACTCTTGCAATAACAAGATTTCTGCCTCACCACCTTCAAACTTTTCTCTTTATAGCCGAATTTCCTAGCCTAGCACACAAGGGATTTCAGCCATCCTATAGCTCTTTCTCTTGAGTTGTTTTCTTGCTTTCTTGTATGGACTATCAACAGAGACAATTCTAATTTGGATAAAAATTCAAGAGAATTTTTTCAATAACAAGGTAATATGGTTTCTTCCTCTAATTAGGTAATCATCAAAATTAAATTATATAGGTAGATCCTTTGCTTAGGTTTTTGTTTACTTCCGCTGCTTTTATATACATGATGTATGAGAAAACCCAACAAACCTACTTGGAATTTCACTCAAAGCATCAAGTCCATTTTTTCTTAAAAGACTTCCTTTACATTTACTTTAATTATAAACTTTATTTTACTTTAATCAAGTCCATCTTAGTTACCATAAAGCTAGAGTTGGGATCCCCTTATTTTGGGTTTTGAATTGTAAAGTTTAATTTTTATACCTTTATCTTTATGTTTATTTGATGGATGTATGGATAAATGTATGAATATAATATTGTAATTGTCATTTTATAGGAAATAAATTTTGTAGCTTTTTAGTTAATTAAAGGCTAAATTTCTTTTGCATAAAATAAACCTAAACCTAACCCTTAAATCCAACCTTTGATTCGAGACCAGTTATTTTTATCCTTGGGAAATAGTTGGAGTCAACTTAGGATTTTTCTTAAATTTTTTACTTTTTTCAAAATAAATTTAAGTGGTGACTCTTTCTTTAAAATCATTTTTTACTTGAACCAAGCAAAGCCTATGACAAAAGAGTGGCCTTGGCACTTTTTGTGAGACTTAGCCCAATTTTTTAGCATTTTGGCTTGCATCCTTTGGCAGGCTAGTGTAGACCCTTGATTTTGGCCCTAAGCTAGTCCAGTCCTAATTAAAGAAGGCCTAAGTCATGGTCGGTCCATTCTAAATAAGCTTAAACCTACTCTAAGCTTTTAATTAGGTTGGTCTAGTTTTATAAGGCTTAAAATAAGCTTTTAATTAGATTGGTCTAGTTTTATAAGGCTTAAAATAAGTCTGGTTCAATTTTTAAAGTCCTGAAACGGTCTGATTTGAGATTGAAGCAAGTTTGATTTGATATGGATCATGCCATATCGAATTAGATTTGTCCAATTCGATATGGATGGTCCATATCGAATTAGACCATGCCTAATTCGATATGGACCATGTCCATATCGAATAAGGATGATTATAATTCGATATGGTGGTGCATATCGAATTAGAATCACTCTAATTCGATATGGACCTTGCTCCATTTCAAATTAGATAAATTATAATTTGACATGGGGCTTGTCCATATCGAATTAGACTTACTAATTCGATATAGACTTTGCTCCATGTTGGATTAAACTTGTTTTAATGTGGCATGGTCACGATTTTCCTCGAATTCAAAAGGATTTAATTCAATATGCTTCAGAGAAATCGTGTTTAAATAGGAAATTAAGGCTCGATCATAATGTGTTAACCTAATATATTTTACTATAAATATAGGATTAAAAGAACAGAGAAGGGATTAGCAACACGGAACAACCATCAACAATTATCAAGCAACAGACAGAGCAATTAGCATGGATAAGCAATTAAGCAAGAACTATCAACACAATATACCAAAGGTAGTAACCACTATCTTTATTTTGCTTGGCTAGAATTCTGAATTGTATAGGCAGTAGCTTGGGATCAACATATAATTTGGAGAAGCCTTCAACGCAGGTCTTGTTTTCTAAACTCTTTAAAATCATAACAAGTCTCGTTTATTAATGTCATGAAATTCATACTTATTATGGTTTTTCTTAAATATGTTCAATGAGTTTTATTTGATAATGTTGTCAATGTATGCCTACTGTATCTTCATTTAAATATGTCCAGTAGCCATTTCCCATGCAACCATTTACCAAGATTCAATGCTTAAGTGGCCTCAAGGTTTTTACACTAATCATGTTTTTATAAAACCCTAACTTTGCTTTCTAAAAACAAAAACCCTTTTCTATTTTCCAAAATAATCAAAATCCTAATCTTTTTTCCAAAATAATCTAATTCCTAATTTCCAAAATAATATAAGCCTTAATTTCCAAAAACCCTAAAACCTTGTTTTATATACTAAAACCCTAATTTAGGAAAATCCTAATTTCTATAAATATAAAACCCTAGCTTAGATAGAAACTCTAATTCTCCAATAAAACCATACCATGTAAACAATTTACCTTTCGGGGTGTTGACCCCTTGACCTTCACCCGCTAATCGACTAGCGGGACCGCCGTAGGTGTAACCCTCATCGTTGCGTCTATATTTCCTTAATGAGATAATATTAAAATGTGTTTATTTATTTTATTTTTAATTATTCAATTATTTTCATATGTGTCGTATTATTTTTCCTTACTTTATTCTTTTTCTTAAATTTATATGTATTTTTAAAAAGAATTGTTAAAGGCATGTTTTCATATAGTATGTGTGCCTTGTTTATTTAGTTCAATGTAATTTAATTTATTGAGTTTTGGAATCAATGTAAAGGACATGTTTCCACCAAACGGTGGGTGTCCTATTTTATTTAGTTTTAGACATTGGACATTATTGTAAGGGCATATTTCTATCTTGTATGGATGTCCATTTTTATTTGTTTGCTTTGATTTTAATACAATAAGTATTTATTTATTATGAGTGCATGTAACATGGATGATATTATAATGCTTAGGAATTTAATAATGTTTAGACCTGAAAAGGAGGTCGATTCCAATGAACCGGGTGTTATGGGAGTGCTGGGTCATTCTCACTTTCTCCATATGAACCCAATTTTCTGAACCCAATAGGGGGTTGAGGATTCCTTAGGAATTGAGTCATCCACCCATTTCTATTTTCCAGGCCCTTTCGAGTGGCGACTCCATTTTCTCCGAGTTTAGGCACGTGTTCTCTAAGGTCTTGAGCCTAACAATGTCGAAGTCGCAAGAACCATTCCACATGGGAGTGGGAGTGAAAATCTCCGCTCACAGTGACAACTCAACAGGGGATAAGAGAAGTTGATTTCGTTGTCTTTATATTATTTCATTCTTTCTTACTATAATATTATCAATTGCATCATTTAGACTGCATTGTGTGCGTGAGTTAGGACTCCCGTGTAACCCGTGTTGTGTTATGTAAGGGATATCATACTTTCACTTAAGGTATGGAGATCGAGCATGACATAACCACTCATAGTCTTGTATCTTTTGATATGTACTTGCTAATGGAACCTAAGCTTTTCAACTCAAAGACTAAAGCTCGTGTAATTAGCCTAGTTACTTTCATTAGGTTTTTACCCAAATGCTTGTTGTTTGACAATGATTAATATATCCTAATTTAAACCATTTCTTATTTAGTTTTTTCTTTTTTCTAATATGACCTACCTATATTGTAAGCTCAAAATAATTTTTATTCCTTTAAGCCCAAAAGACCAAAACTATATTCAAAACTTTCAAGATGGTCTTTGGACATAAAACTTTTCTAAAATGGATCAAAGATTCTTTTCTACCTCATGGCCCAAATACAAAGCCTAAAATTCATTTTTAAACAAACCTTTTTATAATGAGCTTTGAAACACAATTATTTTTAACTTCATTCAAAAATTACAAATTTTCTTAAACATTTTTTAAATGAGCTTACAACTATTTAGGTCAATTATAGAATATCAAAATTCAATTGTGGGCCTAATTTATACTAAGATTTATTAATAATGGGCTTGTTTATGGTATGAATCAATAGTTGTTTTTCCAAATAGGAAATCTATTTATAATAAACTCTTTAATTTAGTTTTAATCCATAATATAGCATAAAAGCCATTTTTAGTTGATCTAACGAATTAAGGCTTAATTAATGAGAATTATCATGGACTGACTTCTATATTTAAGAATACAACTAGTGGTTAAACTATCCGAGTGAATTTTTCGAAAACAAGATGTCCTATGTTGATATTTTGTTAACCATATACCTAGGAAAAATGACTCACCATTCATGTGGAAGTTATAAGATTGGCAGAAACGTCCTAATTATCTTTGTTTATCTATTACTTATCCATCCATGCATGCATTGCATCACATGGCATTGATCCTTTCTAGCTCATAGACCTGGAGTATAGCAGCTCAAGGATATACGGCAACCCAACCTATGTCAATGACTCAGAGTTCAGTGAAGATATAATTAATTTCACTTCGAGAATCATGAATCCCGACCAAGTTCAGAACCTGATAAATGAAGCTTTTGCATCTAAGATGGAGGAATTGAAGGAGATCTTGGCTGAGACCATGAAAAGGCAACTGGCTGCACAATTAGGGAACACTATTGAAACATCTACTAGTACTAAAAATTAAAAGGACAAAGGAAAGGCGAAGGTAGCAGAAGCAGCTTCTGATGAAGACAAGGTAGTAATGGATGATGATGACTGGGCTCAATACTTCCAAGATCCTCAAGATAGGAAGAAAGAGCCAAAGGCTGTAGAAAGATCAACTGTGGAAAAAACTGAAACTTCAGATGTGGAGAAGATGATTGCTGATTTAGAGAAGAAGTTGGAAAATAAGTTAATAACTGAGGAAGTGTCAGAGGTGGACAAATTATTTGAGCAAGATGAAGAAGTTCCTTACAAGTTTAAGATGCCTTCTTTCGCTAGGTACAATGGTACAGGGAATCCTCACTTGCATATTAAGCAATACATCACTGCTATGCAGTCTGCTAGAGACACTAAGGCTCAAACTCTAAGGTATTTCATGCTCTCATTGGATCCTGTTGTGAAAAACTAGTTCAACACCTTAGAGAAAAGTACCCAAAAAGATTGGAATATGTTGTACAAAGCCTTCATTCAGCAATATGGGTACATTGTCAAACTGGAAGTGACTCTGATGGAGGTGGAAACTATCAGAAAAAAGCAAAATGAGAATTTTGTTGACTATATGAAGAGGTGGAGAAACAAGGATGCACTACTTAAGAAGAGACTGGATGAGTTCAACCATATTCGAATGATAGTAAGGGGTGTCCTACCCAGTCTGCATGAATGGATGTCTCACACTCTCATAAAGGATTTCAAAGATCTTCTCCAAGCTGGCTTATAGATAGAAGAATGGGAATGGGAGAAGAGCCATTTTTTGAAAGAAAGAATGAGAGGGGGAATTATCAGTCTGGCGGCCAAAGTACATAGAATGCAGTAGATGTCAATACAATTGGTCAAGCAAATAGAAGACAATTTTCAAATCTAGGGAAACATTTGTCTTGGGTTTTCAATAAGTTACAGAAAAAGGGGTTATTACAGTCATTGGCTCCTCAACTGCTACACGATCCTCTGCCATCAAACTTTGATGCCAAGGCCTTCTGTCAATTCCGTCAAATGCAAGAGCATGAGACAGATAAATGTGCTTGATTAAGACATGAAATTCAAGATCTTATTGACAGTGGTAAGCTACATGAGCCGGATAAGCCCAATACCTAATCCTTTGCCTAAATTTGAAAGAGTACCTCCACCAGCAACCTTCATGGTAGGAGGAGGATGAGAGGAAGATCTTGTCTTATCCTCCTTTCAAAATGAGAGCATTAAACATGTGAAGAGAGAAGAGGCCCAACTCAATGAACTTCCCTTGGCTTGAATGTTGCTCATCTTATTTTGCTTTCTTTGGTATTTAATTGGAACAATTATGTTTTTCAAATTAAAATTTTTTGAATAAATTACTTTTATTGAATTTATAATTTTGCTAGCTTTTGATATTATAGTGTTCAACTGATGACGAGTTTACCTTGATATTCATGAATTAGTGTATCTATGCATCATGATCCAAATGACTTTACTAGGCGAGAAAATTATTCTAGAGCATTGTGTATGCTTACTTAGAGAGGGCTCCTGCATAATTACAAGTATCTAGATCCTAGTCAATCTTAGAACATATTTTGACTAGCTTTCAAGGTAAAATTGAACTCTATTTATTTAAGAGAGAGATGATCTAGGCATTGTTTGATGAGTCGACAACTAGTATCAACCCAATTGACATCAATCCCTAGTTATCCCTTTGAGCCTTCATAAGATTTTAGCTTGCTTTTCATTGGCTGGTAAAAAAAATAACCTACCCTGAGCTGTTGTGAGACTCATAACAAGTATAATGATCATTGAGTTACTAAAGAGAAAGAAGATCAAAGAAAAGGATGTACAATCAAGACTATAGGGATAGTTGAAGGTCACCTGAACTATACCTAATATCACATAATGACATTAGGGCAACAAAGAATTCATCTTCATTGAAGTAGACTTATCTTACCCCATTCATAGCCAGACATATAAAATAGTACAAATAAGACAACTCTCTTACAGCTAGGGCAAAAAGAAAAAATAGAAAAAATAGAAAAGAAAAAAATAAAAAAATAAAAAATAAAAAAATAAAAGAAAAATAAAACCTAAAAAGATAGTTCAGATAGCCAACCAAATTCCTTTTTTTTTTTACCTAAAGCAAGCAGAAAACTTCTAGCTAGTTTACGAGGACGACTGACTTGAATTGGTCAGGTCTGGCCAAAGACTCAAATGCATAGGGGAAAGAGTATCTTTTTTTGTCCAACATAGCTCCAGGTCCGCAATCTTGAAAGTCTTAGACTTGATATTCTAAAAGGGAAAAGGACAAAGAGAAAAAGGAAGAAAAAGGGTAGTCTAAAGATCAAGATAGTACTGATTAGATTCAGATTTCTACAAAGAAGAAGGAAGGACATTCAAGCTTTGTATTTTCATGAAGTCAGAAGATAAAAATGATGCCCAGAAGGTGAAAATGGGTCTAACAAGAAGATTATAGTGTGAAGGTTTGTCAACAGTGTCACATTAGCTCTAATTTAAAAATGGCCTTAATTTAACCTGTATCCCTTATAGATCTCGTTTCAAGCCTATTAAAGACTTATTGATCTCTCTTGGTAGGTAGAGTCTATTAGTGGAGATATGTTGGCTAAGCATGCATATGAGATAGATAATATTTAAACTCAATGAGACCTTTGGCCAAGTAATATATATGTGCCTATTTGAAGTGCAATAGTTGTTGCCTAAATGAAAATGATTCCCAAGTTTAGTACGGTAACTAGGGTTGTTATGTTATAGATATGTTAATTTGGAAAATCAAGTCCTTAGTTATAATGACACTGATTTGACAAAGTCAACATTTAAAAAAAATTATTTTCTTGTTGTATAAATCTTCAAGTTAAAGGAAGTATGTTGCACTGTCAAACCTCAAAGGACATAAAGGATATTTGCAAGGTTATAAAGAAGTTACCAACTGGCGTGCTGAATCATAATTTGAAATGGATGTATCTCTGTTGCTTGGGCCCCCACCACTCATGTTTCCAACATCTTGAAGATAAAAGCCATAAATGTGAAGTCTTTTATCATTCTAATGCAAGACCTGAATGAGCATCTGGAAGAAATTCATAGGAGCACTTCAGGTGATCACTTTAGTCTATGAGTCAATAAAACCACTGTAAGTATCATTCATGCATATCATGCATACATGAGCATATCATAATGCATTTTTTATGTTACATTGTCCATTCTTTGTCAAAGTGAACAACATATACTCTATAAAGCAAACATGAAGTAGATATGGAATCAAGGGGGGCATGGAAGGCCCATTGCTTGAGGAAGATCCAATCACTTTATAAAATTGGAGATGCATACTTGTAAAAGGAATCAAACAACACACAAAAATCAATCAGAGCCTACATGGGAAAAGAAATCATTGGTTTGAGCCTACACAGTGGGCAAAGTTTCTCCTTTCAATTTTTTGAGTTAAGCATGCACAAAACATTTTCAGACTCACTTTCAATATTTTGCCACGCAGGGGGCAAAGAGAGAATAGCTAAAAAATAGCTGATTTTTTTGCAAAAAGAAGAACAAAAAGAAAGAATAAGAAGAAAGTAAGAACTCCAAAAGAATGAAGGTGCAAAAGATAAAAGATTAGTCCAGCTAGAAGAGCTGAAGTCAATACAAAAAAAATTGTCTAAGGATAAAGATCCATTTCAAAGGGTGAAGACCCAATGCCTGGAGGATGAAGATTCATTATGAAGGGTAAAGACCCGATATTTGAAGATTCATTATGAAAAAAGAAGACGTGAAATTGATGGCTAAAAGAAAGCTAAAATTCCCAACTGATAGAAGGTCAATCAACTAGAAGAGCTGAAATTGTTTGGGTAGAAGAAAGCCAAAACTCCCAACTGACAGAAGGTCAGTCAGCGAGAAGAGTTGAAATTGTTTAGCTAGAAGAAAGCCAAAACTCCCAACTAACAGAAGGTTAGTCAACTAGAAGAGCTGAGATTGATTTTCTAGAAGAAAGCCAAAACCCTCAACTGACGAAATGTCACACAAATCCAGTATCAAATCAAGTACCCAAATCAAATCCAGTCTTGGGTCGAGAACCCAAATCCAGCCTAGGGTCAAGAACCCAAATCCAGTCGCGGGTCGAGTACCCAAATCAAATTCAGTCTTTGGTCGAGAGCCAAAATTCAGCCTAGGATTGAAAACTCAAATCTAGTCTCAGGTCGAGAACCCAAATTTAGTATTGAGTCGAGAACCCAAAATCAAATATCGAGTAGAGAACCCAAATCCAGTATCGAGTCGAGAACCCAAATCTAGTCTCAGGTTGAGAACTTAAAATCATGTATCGGGTTGAGAACCTAAATCCAATTTAGGGTTGAGAATCCAAATTCAATCTCGGATCAAGAATCCAAATTCAATATCAGGTCAAGAACCTAAGTCCTAGCTCAGATCAAAAAATAGATCTAGTCTCGGGTCGAGAACCCAAATTTAATTCAAGGGTGGGTCTTAAACCCACCCTCATCCAAAATTAGCTTGAAGTCATGTTGCTTTTCACTCTCTTCTACTGAAGTCTCATATCGTTTAAGTAGGGAGCAAACTGTAGATCCTTAATTTTAGCCCAAAGCTAGTTCGGTCCTAATTAAAGAAGCCTAAGTCATGGTCAGTCCATTCTTAATAAGTTTAAACCTACTTTAAGCTTTTAATTAGATTGGTCCAATTTTATAAGGCTTAAAATAAGTCCGGTTCAATTTTTAAAGTCCTAAAATGGTCTGATTTGAGATTGAAGCAAGTTTGATTCGATATGGATCATGCCATATCGAATTAAGCTTGTCAACTTTGATATGGATGGTCAATATAAAATTAGAACATGCCTAATTTGATATGGACCATGTCCATATCAAACTAGGATGACTCTAATTCAATATAGTGGTCCATATCAAATTAGAATCAGTCTAATTCGATATGGACCTTGTGTCATATCGATTTAGATAAATTCTAATTCGATACGGGGCTTGTCCATATCGAATTAGACTTACTAATTCGATATGGACTTTGTTCCATGTCGGATTAAAATTATTTTAATATGACATGGTCATAGTTTCCCTCAAATTCAAAAGGATTTAATTTGATATGCTTCAGAGTAACCGTGTTTAAACAGGAAATTAAGGCTCGATCATAAGGTGTTAACCTAATATATTTTACTATAAATACAAGATTAAAAGAACAGAGAAGGGATTAGCAACACAGAGCAACCATCAATAATTATGAAGGAGTAGACAAAGCAATTACCACAAATTAGTAATTAAGCAAGAACTATCAACACAATATACCAAAGGCAGTAACCACTGTCTTTATTTTGCTCGGCCAAAATTCTGAATTGGTGAAAGCAAAATCTTGGGATCAACATATAATTTGGTAGAGCCTTCAACACAGGTCTTGTTTTCTAAACTCTTTAAAATCATAACAAGTCTTGTTTACTAATGTCATGAAATTCATACTTATTATGGTTCTACTTAAATATGTTCAGTGAGTTTTATTTGATAATGCCATCAATGTGTGCCTATTGTATCTTCATTTAAATATGTCTAGTATCAATGTCCCATGCAACCATTTACCAAGAACCAATGTTTAAGTGGCCTTAAGGTTTTTACAGTAATCATGTTTTTATAAAACCCTAACTTTGCTTTCTACCGTTTACCTTTTGGTGTGCTGCCCCCATCCCCGAAAGAGGGCCTGCCCCCTTGACCCCCGCCCGCTAACCGGCTAGCGGGACCATCGAAGGCCCGACCCTCGTCGTTGCACTCTATATTTTCTTAATGGGATAATATTAAGATGTGTTTGTTTATTTTATTTTAATTATTCAATTATTTTCATATGTGTTGTATTATTTTTCCTTCCTTATTCTTTTTCGTAGATTTTTATGTATTTTTAAAGGAAATTGTAAAAGGCATGTTTCCATCTAGTATGGGTGCCTTGTTTATTTAGTTCAATGTAATAAATTTATTTTGAGTTTTGGAATCAATGTAAAGGACATGTTTCTACCAAACGGTGGGTGTCCTATTTTATTTAGTTTTAAATATTGGACATTATTGTAAGGGCATATTTCCATCTTATATGGATGTCCTTTTTATTTGTTTGCTTTGATTTTAATATAATGAGTATTTATTTATTATGAATGCATGTAACATAGATGATATTATAATGCTTAAGAATTTAATAATGTTTAGACTTGAAAAGAAGGCTGATTCCAATGAACCGAGCATTTTGGGGATGTTGGGCCATTCTTATCTTCCCCATACGTACCCAACTGTCCGAACCCAATAAAGGGTTGGGGATTTCTTAGGAATCAAGTCATCTACCCCTCTCTATTTTTTCAACCTGTCCAGATGGCGACTCCATTTTCTTTGGGTTTAGGCTCGTATTCTCTAAGGCCCTGAGCCTAACAGTGCCGAAGTCGCAAGAACTATTCCATATGGGAGTGGGGGTGAAAATTCCAGCTCACAACTGGGCACGGTGATCGAGCTGGGGCCTCACAATTAGCAACTTCACTAGGAAAAAATTAATTTTTTTTGCTTAGGAAAATTATTTTAAATGGGCTATGGGCTTAAACCTTTTTTCAAAGTAAAATTAGCTTGGCCTTTTATTAAATTTGAACATTATCATGCATCACTTTTGCATTCTAGCCTTAGATTATTTTAGTATTAAATCTCGAGATAGCGAGTAGCATCTAGCGGCAGCGTTCCTTAGGTACGTTAAGGGATAGAGAAAGTAATCCCACCTGCGACGAATCCCTGATCTTTTTTTTAGGGTGCAACGAGCCTGCACACACTGCGAGACCCATGACAGATTCCTTATCTGACATGTAGTTAGGTATATTGCTGCTCTAGTGAGATGGGACCCTTTTGACCAAGCCACCCTTTACTCTTTCATGTAATGGCCTTAGAACCTACCCTTAGGTTGTATGTACCATGATAAACAAGCCTTATTGCATATAGTCCATGAAATCTTTTTCTCTTGCATCCATGCACATTAAACTTTAACCTTAAAAGTTGTGTATAAAGATAGACTTTACGATACCTTGTACATAAACCATGTATGTAAGCTATCAACAAGCCTTAATAAAACAAATGAGCCATATGCATTTATGGATAAGATCACCTCACTTTTTAGGCTTGACTTAGTGTTCAATCACCTCCTCCATACCCTTGCCCACTTTTTAGGCTTGATCTAGTGGTCCATCACCTCCTCTATACCCTTGCCCACTTTTTAGGCTAAACCTAGTCTTCCGTCATCTCCTCCATACCCTTGCCCACTTTTTTAGGCTTAACCTAGCTCTCCATCACCACCTCCATACCATTACCCACTTTTTAGGCTTGACATAGTTTTCCCTCATAGAACCTATATCCTTAGGTTAACCATCATTGTAGACCCTTAGTTTTGACCCAGCCCAATCCGATATTTTTAAACAGTCTAAAATAATTTTTATGGTATTTTAATATTTATTATTTATTTTAATAAAATAATATTTATTACTTATAATATTTATTTTTAATAATGAAAATAAAAAAATAAAAAAGATAAAAAATAATAAAAAATCGACGACGGTAAAATCGGCGACGCCAGAATCGGCGACAAATTGGCTTTAGGCCAATTTGCTGCAGCTGTGCCTACGGTGAATCAGCGCCTCTCACAGTTAGCCCTCACAGATCCTCGTAGCGCCCAGGCCAATCCTTGCTAGCCCAATCCTCGTGCAGCAGCACCCAGCGCCAGTCTCGCCCGGGCCCACGTGCAGTTTTTACCAAAACCTTATTTTATTGGTTTTTAATATTTTCCTAAACAATTTTTATTTCCTTAACCAATTAGTATTAGGTTTTTATTTTTTCTTATAAATACCACATTAAAAGACACAGAGAATGGGATTCGGGGGTATTTTTTATTGGGACTTTGACTCAAGGATTATTCGGACTCTTTTCTTAGTAATTTACTCAAAACCTTTTATTAGTGAAAGAGCAAGAGCAATCAACAAACAAACAATCCATAAAAGGCAGCCCACATTGTCTTTGTTATTGTTCAACCAGAATTAAAATTATGGTGAAACCAACAACGGAGGCTTGAGTTTCTATTAACTTTTTTATATTTGCAGTAGCCTCATTATTCAATTTGATCAATTATTTGAGCATATAATGGATGGATTTTTATTTAAAACATGTTGATCGATTGTTCTATTTATCATCTAGTTTCTATCTAAAACCCTAAAAATTATTTTTTCAAAATCCTAATATCTTAATACCCATTAAACTAATTTTTGAAGCCTAAAACCCTAATTGCACTTTTCTAAAACCACAAAACAATAATCTGTTTTCTCAAAATCATAATCAATTTTACTTTTCTAAAATTCACAGTAGCCTATTCTTTCCAAACACCTAACTTTTAATCTTAATTTCATGATCTCCAATTTTATTTACTTAAACCCTAAACCTTAATATTTTTTATACAACTTCCAAAATTCTAAATCCAAAATATTCATTCTTTAGATTCAAACCCTAATTTATTTCAAAACCTAATCTTTAATTCAACCTATTTGTACATCCAGAAGCCATGTTATTTCTTTTATATTAAATATTTCTTAGTTGACTAATCTAGTAACTAAAATACAAAACCCTAATTGTTAAACATAAAATCCAAGAAACCCTAATTGGTGCATAAACCCTAAATTTATATACTTACTGCTTATTTTAAATTAGATGAATGTTTATTATATATTTTGATTGATGTTTCATGTCCTGGATGAATATTTTACTTATGATGAATGGTTGGTTACTTTTATTGATTTGCTTTGGTTTCAAAACATTATAAGAGGTATGTTTCCATTTTTTTGGGTACCTCATATTATGAGCATCATGTAATTTAATTTATTTTAAAGCTTTTGGATCAATTTAAAGGACACATTTTCAACTTCTGGTGGGTGTCGTATCTAGTTTTAGATATAAGACGATGTAAGAAAATATTTTCATCCTTGAATGGGTGTCCATTTATTTGTTTTGTTTGAACATTGTTGTGATTTTAATAAAGCATTTATTTATTCTTATGATCGCATGTAGTATGGATAATATCGTTATATTTAAGAATTTTATAATATTAAGACCTGAAAAGCAGGCCGGTTCCAATGAACCGGGCATTGTGGGGGTGATGGGCCATTTCTCACCTTCTCCACACGTACCCAACTTTTCAAACCCATTAAAGGGTTGGAAATTTCTTAGAAATCGAGTCATCCACCCCTTTCTTTTTCTCGGCCTGTCCAAGTGGCGACTCCATTTTCTCCGGGCTTAGGTCCGTGTTCTTTAAGGCCCTGAGCCTAAATAGTGCCGAAGTCGCAAGAACCATTCCACTGGGAATGGGGGTAAAAATCCCCGCTCACAGTGGTGACTCCATTCCTAAAAAAAATGGCCCTCTATCCAAAGCCCCATCTCCTTCCTAAATGATCATGCCCCTTCCATAAAGTTCATCCTTCCACCTTTTAAATCCCATCAATCTTAGTCCCTTAACGTTAAGTCCTATCCTTAAACAGCCTTATAATTTACCTAACCTTAGCCTTAACTTTCTTAAAACTACAACCAACCCCACCTAGCCTCATAGCTTACCTCCTTTAGGACCATACCCAACTTGTAACATCCGTAAATTTAAATGCAATTGGATAATTAATGTGGATGAGTAATTAAAGTGTTGGGAGAGGTATATGTACAGTATATACCTGATATATATAATATATATATTAGATATACATAATGTATACATGGTATACATAATTTACATAATGTACATATACGTTATATACATAAAGTACATATATAGAATACAAGAGTGGTATAGTAATTTATTATAGAATTACTCTCTTTAAACATATTTATAGTTAAAATATAATTAGATTAATTTATAAAAGAAAATATATGGAAAAAATTCGCCAAAGTTTTGTCTGAAATTTGAACATTTTCCAAATCAACAAACCCAACAAGCACAAAATTTACATTCCCAAAATATATTCATTCATTTCTCCATGTCTCCAACATCGTCTACATAACCCAAAATCTCAAAATTTCATGACCATTTGTATCTACAATCATTCCTCAATATTTACATTTTAAATAAACATTAAGTTTATAATATTTTTATATATCCCATAATTTATACAAAACATAATGTGATTAACCCAAAAACAAATATTTACATGCTATGCAGTGGCCTCTGGTCTGGTGGCAAACTGAAATACTTCTGGTACTATCCAATTTTCTATTTTAATTTCTTTTCTTCTTTTTTAATATTAAACATATATTTAACTGTTTAACTTTTTTTCCTTTTGTGACTTTTTAGCATTCTTTGTCTTTTAGTGAAAGTGTATATATTAGGTATATGTTAGATATAAAACATATATACATTATGTATATCCAATGTATATCTTATGCATACATTAGGTATATATTATATATATATATATAGCTTTTCCAACACTCTAATTACTCCACATTAATTATCCAATTGCATTTAAATCTACAGATGTTACACAACTTTACCTTAGCTTTATAGACTAAATAATTAAGATCATATGTAACCATACCTTAGCCTCATGGCACACCTCATTTAGGACTATACCTCGCCTCTCCTTCAGCTAAAAGAGCTAACCTTTAAGGCCATGCCCCTCCTTATGGACTATAGCCACAAGGGCTTAACCTTTGGACATAAACCTATGCTATAAGGACCTCACCACTCTTAGCTATAGACCTTAGCCATACACCTACTATATGACCACATGAACCTAACCCTCATGCCTCATCGTTAAGTCATATGACTTAGCCCATGGCCCCACAATCTGAACCATTGACCATAAACCTCACCCTTGGCCAAAACTATCATGGACCCATCATGCAAGCCTTAGCCCTATCTTTCACCTCACCATGTTGATCAAGGACCTAACTCATGACCAAGTTACATAAGCCATGACCCTTTGACCATGCACCTGACAATGACAAGTCCAACGAACCATTCATTGCCATTGCCCCACTAATTGGACTCACTTATACCAATACCTATGTTGTATCATTGTACCACCACACTGTAAATCCCATGCCATGACCATATCAACCCACTAGCCATAAATACTTTGAGCCACCAAGCTCCCCTGAGCCTATGCATGCCTTACCCAACAGTATACTTGGATATTCACTTTTTGGCTTGATTTTTTTCTAGAGCTACCAATGGATGACCTAAGCACTCACCTCAATAACATCCTCAAGAAGCAAAAGGAAGAGTTCCAGTTGGCCCTCACTGCCCAACAAGATCATTTTACCCATATCCTCAAGAAACGAGAGGAGAAATTTTAGATGGTTGTTGTTACCCAATAAGCACACTTCACTAGTCTTCTCAAAAAGCAATAAAAGAACTTTTAGGGTGCCCTCATCATCCAGCAGGATTGTATCACTGAACTCTTTAAGAAGTTGGGGAAGCATTTTGAAGCTATTACTACCTTGACCATCTAACTGGCCAATTTCAGAAACATCCAAACTAACTATTTGGATCAAACCAACATCCTAGCCACCAATTTACCATTGAATCCCTTTCAAGGTACGTAGAGGAAAATTACTACAGCTATCAAGCTATGACACCAGGTCTTCTAAGATGGAAAAGTGACACTAAGGTCATTGGTAAGTGAAAGAGGGAATTTACAAACTTGAGGATGCCACTAAGCTTGATCTACGCAGAAGCTTTCGAAGCCCATCCAGTAATTCCCCTATAACTGAGCTAGTCTCCTTGCCTTTTGCCCAAGAGCTATAAGATCAATGAGTATTGTACATACAACCAGAGGAGAAGGCACAAAACTGATGAATGCAAGAACATGAGGCACAAAATTCAAGATTGGTGGGCAATGGAACCATCATTTCTCTAAGATCCCAACCCAACATTAAACCCATTACCCAACCGCTAAAATGCCAATCACCCCTTTTTTATTAACCACCTAAAGCCTACTTAGCCACTAGTACTATGAGAAGGTTGAAGACTTAACCACCTCAATCTAGTCCAAATCTTCAGCATTTGAGTCTGCTAGTTAAAGCTTAAGGTCAAAATCTGAATTTAAGTCTACTCCTAATATGAGTCAAAGTCAAATTTTTATTCTAGTCCGAGTCAGAGTTTGTGTAAATGTTAGTCCTTGTAATATTACACTAATCAATAAAAATACTAGATTTTCTTCTTACTACTTTATGTGTCTCCATTTTCTTTATCCAATTATCATTTAAATTTTGCAAAACACAAAAAAAAAACAAACAAACTAAGAAAAAAAGAGATAAAATAAAAAGGAAATAAATAAAACAAAAAGAAAGGAATTAATCAAACCTTGGCATAAAGATAGCATCATCATTGGTAAGGACTAACACTCTAGAAGAATCTATAAAATTATTTGCATCAAGATCATCAAGAAGTTGTCCAGTTTCTCTAAGCCAATATCTTTTGAAGCCTCACTCAGGATCACGTCAGGTAAAAAATGATAAAAAAAAAGAAAGAAATAAAGAAAAAGGAAAAGAAATGAAAGTTGCACCATTATAGAGTTTATCATTATATCTTTTAGAGCCCCACTTGAAATCATCGAAAGAACAAGTCATCTTGTCGAAGAAGCAGAGGATCCATCAGCACAAACCAGTGAAGTAATTGAAGCCAATGACAAAGGTATCAAGTCATAAATAGTTGACAATCACCAAAGAAAAGATTCCCAGAGGAGCAACTCTTTGTTCTATGAAAGTCATTCTACCAATCAAAACACGAATGTGATCAATAACATGTTAGCAAGAGGGTCGTACAAGATTCCTTAACACCAGTTCATGCCTTTCTGAATCAGACATTGTTTGGAAAAATTACCATTTTTGCATACCTAGAAAGGATCAAGATCATCAGTCAACTTAAAAGCAAAAGATATAAAAACCTAATTCTTCAGCAAAAGCAAGTGATACATAGGAAGCCCTTATCAAGCTCTATCCAAATCATCTCAAACCTTAACATTTTCATGCCAAGATTGTAAAAAAAAAAAAAGAGAAAAGAGAAAAAAAGAACAACTTGTTAAGTTGAAAATCCAAGTGGACAACTTAGGCAAAAGTTAGGCCAGCTTGCTAAGTTGAAAATCCAAAAGGAAGGCTTAGGCAAAAATTAGGGCACTCTCATTGAGATAAAAACCCCAAAGGGCAGCTCTGGCAAAAATTAAAGTTAAAATAGAAATATTTTATTTTAACCAAGATTTGTCAAATTAAGTTAAAATCCTAAAAGTCACATCTTCGTGGAGCAAACGCCATAGTCAAAACTTCAAGGTCACACCTTCATGGGGCAAGCCAAGGCTAATAAAAAAAGTAATTAAACCAAAAACTGAACCAAAAATTATGGTTAACCAAACCGATGGTTTAGGTTTAGGTTTTAAATTTTTAATTTTTTTGTTTTCAATTTTGATTTTGGTTTTAATTAATAAATAACCATTCTATTCGGTTAACCGAACCAAAATTGTACCACATATGTAATATTTATATGTTATATTTATAATGATAAATCTTATACATAAGAACTTGATGGTCATATAGCAATTGGGCTTTTAAAACTTTCAGTTAGGTAGGGGTTCGAACCTCACTTTTGCAACATTCTTTGTTTCATATTTTAAAGAACATGAATTTACTTATTTAACCTTTGCACATAAAACCTAATTTACTCATTTGATTTTAGGTTTAGCAGCAAACATTTATTCCACTCCTCCACTTCTCTTTCTCCTCCTATCACTCCAAAGAACTTTGTCGTTCATTTACTCATTTTGGCTTTGCCATTGATTTATTTTTTGCAGTTGCATCTGAGGTTTGATTTTTAGAGTTTTTTTTTATAAATTGTATTGATTTAATTTTTTTTTCTTTTTCATACATATTGTTTGATTGTAGATTGCTTGGTTAGTAAATTTTTTGATTTGTTGTGTTGAGAGTTGAATAATTGTTGAATTTGATTGAAATTTTATGTTGTTTTAGGTTGAAAAATCAATCAAGCAAAAATTGTTATTTTCATCTTATTTGGCTACAAATTCAAAGTTACAGATCTAAAAGCAATGACATTGCATATATATTTACTTCATTATACAAGCAACACAATATATATATTATGTATATATTTCTTTATACACTTTTTATCTTTTTTTTCTCTTTATGTGCAGTTCAGGAATTTGGAAGAAGAGAAGAATAAGCAAGAAAATATTTTTTTATCTTTTAATTCTTTATTCACATATGTTTATTACTTGGCTTTTTTATTGTTCTTGGATTTTAATTATATTTTTAAGTTTTTTTATTTTGTATTTATATTAGGATTATTATTTTATTATGTATTTTATACATTGATAGTGTCTAATTTTTCAATTTTATTAAAAACTTGTAATTTTCCAAATGGAATATATTTTATCATGATTTAATACTAAATAATTTTCAAATTGATTCATGTATTATTTATTTTCAATTAATTGTATATTCCAATTTGATTTGCTATTGGATATTAAAAAATTTTACTTTATCTAATAATAGTGAGAGGAGAAAAAATGTTATCTTTAATGCTATTATATAGTCAATGCTTTGAAATAATTACCTTTTTGTACTTGAATAGATGTCAAGTTCCAAAGATAATACAAAAACTACAACTGATAATGCAAGTGTTGCCCCTCAAAGAAATAGTGATAATTCAATGAAGGCAAGTGTTTCTGAAAATGTTAAAAAGCCACCCAAGGTAAGTAGTAAAAGAAAGAGGTCATGGGTTTGATGACAATCCTCAAGAAAAAAAAAGCTAAATATAAATATGTAGTAAATATCTTGTGTGTCCCTCTACTAGCGACATAAGTTGTTTAAGCAATCATTTGTCTAGGTATCCATATAATTTAGATAGTAGTCAAAGCACCTTAGCTTTTAAGTCCCAACTAGATCTAGTAGATGAGGATACTGCTTTTTGACTTGCTTCTTGGAAATTTAGTCAGGAAGAATATAAGAAATATTGTGCTAGGATGATCATAATGGATGAGTTGTTATTTAGGCATGTGGAACATCAAGGATTTTGTGTCTTTTGTCGTATAATGCAATATCGATTTATAATTCCTTCTCGTCATACTATAGCTAGAGATTGTCTTAATATGTATAAAGAAGAGAGGATTAAGTTGAAGAGTTACTTTAAAAAATTATCTTCTAGAATTAGTCTTACTATTGATGCATGTACATCCATTCAAAATTTGAGCTCTATGTGCATCACTGCTCATTTTATTGATGATAATTGGAAGTTACATAAAAAAAATTATAAATTTTTGTCTACTTTCTAGTCATTCTGGTGAAATAATTGGTAAGACAGTTGAGAGATGGTTGCTTGATTGGGGTATAGGTAAAATTTTTATAATTACTGTCGATAATGCAAGTTCAAATGATTTGGGCATTCAATACTTGAAAGGAAGACTTAATAGTTGGAAGGGGAGTGTCTTGCTAGGTAAATACTTGCATATGAGGTATGCAGCTCATATTTTGAGCTTAACTGTTAAAGATGGATTGAGTGACTTGGATGATTCTATTGTGAGAATTCGCTTTGGAATCAAATATGTAAGGTCTTCTCCTTCTAAGTTTAAAAAAATTAAAACTTGTGTGGAGCAGTCTTTGATAGAAAGTAAAACTGTTGTGTGTTTGAATGTGGAAACTAGATGGAATTCTACTTTTTTTATGTTGGAAGGAGCTTTAAAATTTCAAAAGGCATTTGAATTGCTAGAAATAATAGATAATAAGTATGCTCTTGAACTTTCTAAAGAAAATGGTCTACCTACTTATGAGGATTGGGAATATGCAAAACACTTATTGCTATTTCTTTGAGGTTTTTATAACACTACTTTGAGTTTGTTTGGCTCTCTTTATATAACTAGTAATGAATACATGAAAAATTTATACAAGATATGGCCTTAAATACATAGTGTGCTAGTGATGATTTAAGTTTATATTCAATGGCTTAGAGGATGAAAGCCAAGCATAAAAAATATTGGGCAAATGCTGAGAATGTTAATGTTATGCTTTTTATTATTGTTGTTCTTGATCCTAGACATAAATTGGAATAAGTTAATTGGATCATCAAAGCCTCATATGATGATAAAAGTGCTAATATTTTAAAAGAAAAGGTGGAGAAAGTCTTGAAATCTATGTTTAATTTTTATAAATCATCTCAATCACAACTTCTTATGCAACCATATGGGAGATCTTCACAAGATAGCAACACAAAAGTGGAAGCTTCAAAAAATCCCTCTGCTTTTTTGCAATCTTTATACAATAAGGAAAAACTAGTTCAAAGTTGTGCAGAATGCAAATCTGAATTGTATAAGTACTTGAGTGAGGATTTTAAGGAGTCTAATGATTCTTTTGATATATTAAATTTGTGAAAATTTAATTTATCTAGATTTCGAGTGCTTTCTCTTATGGCTTAAGATGTATTGGCAATGTTTGTATCAATTGTTGCTTCTAAATTAGCTTTTAGCATGGGAGGACACATCCTTGATTCATTTTAAAGTTGTTTAACTCCTAGAATGGTGGAAGCTCTCATTTATGAGCAAGAGTGGTTGAGGTTTCCAAATGAAAGAATTTATATTGAACATCACATGGAAGAAATTGAGATGATCAATTTAGGTAAAATTATTTCTTCACTTTTTTAAATTTATTTAAATTTGTATTATATACGACATTCTAATTTATATTTTCTTTCTTTTTTGGGTGTTGTAGATTCCTCTTGCATGGATGAAGATAATCCTTTAAGCAATATTAATGATTAAGAATCAAGTTTGCTTTTATTATATTTGAATTTTAAATTTATTTTATGTATTTTGATTTTGTGTTAATGTTATGGTTATTACATTTGATTTTAAATTATGTATTATGTATTTTGATTGCGTGTAAATTTATAATTTTTGAAAAATTTTGTATTTTTACAATATATATAGTGGTTAAAAATCAAAACTATGAGTTAACCATCCATTTTGAAAGGTTAACCGATAATTGGTTAACCATTCAAAAATGGTTCGGTTTTGATTTAGGATTTTCCTAAATCGAAACCAACAGTTTGGTTTTTCAAACTCACTCATTATTTGATTAACTGAACAGTAGGCACCCTTAGGGCAAGCCCTAAAGTCATTATATTAGAAAAGTCAAAATCCTGATGAGCATACCCCCAAACCATCATTTTGAGTCATAGGTGTAGGTATAGTCTCCTCTTTAGTGTCTCTTTCAAGTTTGGTCATTGAAACTAGTTGCCGTGCCTTCTCATATTATTATGATCTAAACACCTATAGCCAACCAACTTTTAAGCCTACTAGACGATGTCACTCACCTTTAGCCACCTAATTATTAAACCTACCAAATGGTGCCACTAAATGGAATTAACGAGCTCCGCCATTCACCTACCCATCATAAGCTGACTGCCTCATCCCTCTCACAACCTAATCTTATTTCTCGATGCAATGTTTCTCAATGATGTTCAAGTTGTCTAACAAATGATGTTCATGCTCCTTGGTTAGACTTAAAACTAAGTTTAGGCTAAGATCTCACATGGACTTAGGTTTATGGAGTTAAATCTAAAAATTGGACTTAGACTTAGGTTCTAAATATACCTTAACCTAGCTTTAAAATTGGACTTAGAATTAGGCTCACATAGCTTGGGTTAAAAAACCTAATTTCCTCAAAATCAAAACCAACCATCTCAAGATGGTTAGAACTATATGGGCTTCGATTCTCATTCAAACAAGATATGTAGGCCTACTTGGAATTTCACTTCAAGTATCAAGTACACTTTTTCTTTAAAAAAAACTTCCTTTACATTTACTTTAATCATGAACTTTATTTTGCTTGCTTTCTTTTGGGGAATGTGTGCCCATTCCAGAATCCATAAGGCTAGAGTTGAGACCCCCCTTATTTTGGATTTTAAATTGTAAATTTTAATTCTTATACATTTATCTTTACTTTTAGTTGATTGATGGATGGATGAATGCAAGAATATGACTTGTCATATCATATTGTAATTGTCAATTTAGAGGAAATAAGTTTTGTATATTTAACTAAAGGCCAAACTTCTTTTGCTTAAAATAAGCCTAACCTATCCCCGAATCCATACTTTGGTTAGAGGCTACTGATTTTTATCCTTGGGATATAATTGGAGTCAACTCAATATTTTTCTTAAATTTCACCTTTTTCCAAAATAAATTTAAGTGGCGACTCTTTCTTTAAAATTGTTTTTTACTGGAGCAAAGTGTAGCCTATGACGGCAAAGTGAGCATGGGTTTTTACTGAGACTTAGCCCAATTTTTTAGAATTCTGGCTTGCCATCCTTTGGTTGGCTGGGCATGATGCTCAGGCTGGAGCCTCACAATACCGAACCTCCCCAAAATAATATTGTCCAACTTGTTTAGCCTCTAGATCCGTGAGTGCATAGTGTGACTAAAGGCGAACTCCATGGTAGAAATTTGTAAAAAAATTAAAAGATGTAAAAAATAATTGAAAAAGGTGAAAATTGAAAAAAAAATGATGAAAAAAGGGTGGAAATTGGAAAAATGATGGAAAGAGGATGAAAATGGGAAAAATGGCTAAAAATGGTTTAAAAGTACAAAAATGGCTTTTAAAAGAATTTTAGCACTAAGGAAGCACTAAAAAAATACATAGAAACATGATTTTTCTATGTAAAAGGGGCTATTTATATCCATTTAGCTTGGCCAGGGCATTGCGGTAGCATTTCTAGCTACCGCAATAGTTTTTTGGGCTAACGCGGCAGTGTGTGCCACAACTGCAAGACCTGTTGGGGCAAGAGCTACGCAGCATGCCCATTTTTCCCCAATTTCCAAAATTTTTCAATTTTCTTTCTTTTTCCTTTTTTGTAAAAAATAAATAAATAAATAGCATTTTGTATAAAAATAATAATTTTTAATTTTGTAAATAATATAAATTTTAAAATTTTGTAAATAATAATTTTGTAAAAATAACATTTTGTAGTTTATTTTTGTAAAAGTGATTTGCAAATTGTTGGGTAATTTGTAAAATAATTTGTAAGGTCAATAACTTATGTGAATATAAAACATAAATCCAATCATAGCATAAAACATTCAAAAAAGTTGTTATACATCATTTTCATGTGCATTTTTGCATTTTTTTTTTCTACATGTTCTTCTTCAAAGAAAAGCATGTCAAATCAATGGTTATGCCCTCGCCTCCGCAACCCAAGCCGCCTCCTCGAGCATCTGATTTTGGTCTTCAACTGCAGCCAATCAGGTCAAAGTTACATTAAAGCCAAGCCTATAATGTTGCACCATGGTGTAAAAGTGTTATGCCACTCAATGGGAACTTGTATTCAAAAAGGTTAGCCAAAAAAAAAGATAGAGGTCTAAGTAAGACAAAAAAAATTAGAAGGTATCTCAGTCTAGTCAACACAAAGCCAGCAAAATGATCCCTCTAGAACCTGTAAGTCTCTAACTCTGCTACTTGATAAAGTAACATATGTGACCATATCATCAGTGAATACTCAGATGGTATGTTGTCTAATGTAGGGAGATAGAAGCACTAGCCAAGTTAGATACAACATATGTTGTATGTACTGCAGAATGGGGAGTAGACCTCAGTGAAATAGGCATCTTGTGTGGTCTGAACTGGCATGGCCTAGAAAACTCATCATAATCTAGGCTTGGTCTGATAAACTGATCAGTCGGTACCCCCATAAAAACTGAAGGAAACTCAAGTACAATACAATAATCTGTAGAATGTTGGTGCATAACTCACTATCCAAGGTAGTACATCTTGAGCCACAGGGCTTGAAGAAGAAGAAGGCATCTTGTGCCTCTAGGAACCAATTAGAATACAACATCCAATTAATATGCTAAAAGGGGAAGCAAGATCAATTTAAGAAATGTGAAAGCTATGAATAGGGGAGCAAAAATCAACTCACATCATCAATGTCGAGGCAGCCAAAGTGAGAACACAATGTGCCAAAGGGGGGCAAATCTGACTCCTCCCTATTGCTCTTGTTCCATCTAACCCCAATAGGGAATTCTGTGAGAAGTGGATCTCTCAAGACTGGGCTAATATATCCAAGATATTCACAGGACTAGATCTGCACAAAAATAAAGAAGTCAGTACAGAAGCAATATAAATAAAAATGAACAAGTGCTAAGCAATACCTACCAGAAGGCATGGGTATCGCCCAAAGATGCACAACTCCCTTTAGAAATGTCACCCATCTCCCAGTGCATAGTGCTCAACATAGCTTCACCTTAATCATATGCACCAACCATAGCAAGATCTTAAAGGTAGCAAAAAATGCCCAAGTCCATAGTATCTCGAAAAGAGTGTCAAAAAGTACAACCAAAAATTAGGAGTGGGCTAAATGGATCAGAGAGAAGAGTCTTGATGCGTGAATGCAACCAAGTGCGAGGAACATGTGTGAAAGTCCATGGAGGATGGCCCTCAATCAGGTCAAACACTTCCTCTTGTGTCAAAACCCTCTAATCATCAAAGCACTCAACCACTCCAGTACCGAACCAAATCCCGGTGATAGCAGTCAAGTCAAATCACAACACAGGAAGTGGAAGGTGTTCATGTTGTTCCACCATTACTCCCCTAATGCCTTCAGTAGAGAAATGTTCCCTGGGATATATTTGTCCAAACCTAAGAAATCGAGAAAGCCAGTTGGCTCGATCAATTGGATCACCTCATTAGGTATATGCAGGTTAGCCAAGTTTCCTCAGCTTCCCCAAGTCATTATAAGTACCATGGAGTAACATTATGTAATATCCCAAAATATACCCTAGATGTTTTGGGTTTTATTATTAATTTAATTGGATTTATTGTATATGTTTTATTGGAAGAGAAAAGGGTTTTTAAAGAGAGTGTATATGTGATGTATATTAGAATATATATAACATATACCTAAGTCAATGGATAGTTTAAGAATGGAGTTAGTGGAAGAAGATATTTGTTGTGTTTGTGTTAATAATTAATTATTAAGGAAATTAATGAACGGAGGAGGTTTATTTGAATTAGTTTAATATTTTAAAATTTCTTGGTTGAGAGGATTTTAAGGAAAAGAGGTGTTGACTTGGAGCTTTCTCTTTCTTCTTTCTTTCTTCTTGCCGTGAATCATTTTCTCCTTCTCCTTCCTTTGTTTTGTTTGGCCGGACAACAAAGAAACAAGAGAACAAGAGGAGTTTTGATCTTCCAACTCAAGATCTAAGGAAGCTTTCAAGAGATCAAGTGGAAAGTCAAGAGATTTCTTCATCCTTGGTAAGTTCTCCACTTGATCCTTTGATTTCTTTGAGTTTTTGAGTTGAGTTTGTGGATGGTTTGTGAATATGTTGTTTAAGATGGGTTTAAGAGTGTTTGGGTAACTGATTTTTTCTTGTTTTTGGGGATGGTTTGAAGGAAAGAGTAAGTTGTTGGAAGTGATTGTTTTGAGGTTGTGTTTTAGGTTTGTGTTGATGATTTTTGATTTGAGATTTGAAGAATGTTTTAGTTGTTTTGGTGTTTTTGTGAGTTTATTATGGTTTTTGGGTATGTTGAGATGAGTTTGGTTGAAGTGGATTTTGGTGAAAGGAAGTGTTTTGTTGGTTGTGGTGTTGTCTTGGCCGGAATCTGGGTTTTTGGCCTGACACGCCCAGGGGCACGCCCAGGTTCTTAGGCGTGTCAATTGTTCTGTGTGACAGTAGGTGTGACACAGCCATTAACACGCCCGTGTTGTTGAGCGTGTCATAGCTACTGTGATTTTGGAGGATTTACACGGCCATGAGCACGCTCATGAGGTTGGACGTGTCGTTATTTCTGAGAGACAGAATATATTACACGCCCAGTGACACGCCCGTGGTTCTGAGCGTGTAAATGTTTCTGTGTTGTGGAGTTAGGGCACGGTCAGGGACACGCCCGTGTGTGTGAGCGTGTCAAGTTTAGAGTTTGCCCTAGTTGATTCTTAACCTTATGATCTCATGAGAGTTTCCTCATTCTTTTGGAATAGGTTGTGAAGAAGGTGATTTACCCTAATTCAAGTGGTGAAAGATTCTTGTAAGAGTAAGTGTTTAGAGTTGTGTGAGTTTCTTTTTAAGTAAGTTCAAACCACATTATTGCATACATTCATATGATATTGTGAATTGAGATATAATTGGCTATAATATGAATGTTGTGATGAGCATGTAAAATATGTGATAATGCCATTGATTATATCCATGTGAATAATGAATTAATTAATGAGATGATGAAATATAATGTGAAAGATATGAGGCCATGAGTGTTGGCTATGATTATGGCAATGCAATGTAAAGTGAATTGAGAAAGAGATTGATAATGAGATAAATGAAATAATTGTATGTCTAATATGTTTATTCAATTTTCAGAGTTCTGAGTTTGGCGGCATGCCTATGAATAACTGGATAGGTGAAATGACCGGGTCGTAAGCCGAATCCAGTTGATAAATGTGAAATGTGATGTTTTTGGGGTGAAATGACCGGGTCGTAAACCTCAAAAACATATTATTGAAACTAGATTGAGTGAAATGACCGGGTCGTAAACTCAAATCTAGTTGATTATCCATGGATATATATATATATTGCCTACGGGGCTAGACACAAGGTGTCAATATGGACCAAAGCAATAACTCTGAACTTTGAATAACATATTAGTGAGTTTTGGGCCCATGTCTGTCTTAGTTGTAATATGTGATTTATGAATGAAGAAACAATTGAATAATAAGATCTGATGTATAATTATGAAATGTAATATGATTATGTATGGTATATGAAATGTATAATGGTGACATGTGCATCGCATTAAAACATCATGGTTGTATTAGTTGCACCACTGAGCTGTTAGCTCAGCGCAATTGTGGTTCATCGCGCAGATATCAGAGTTGAACCCGAGAATTCCTCGAGACCGAGTGAGAGTAGGCATTGAAGAGTTGAATTTGGACTTAAAGATCAGAGAAGAGCTGCCAGTCATGTATATATTTTATATTTGTATATTCTGATTTTGATGTATAAGTATTTGTAAATATTTGTCCTATTTTCCGCTGCGTTTTAAATGAACTTTCTATTTATTTGGTTTTATAAACTCTTTAAAAAGTTTTTAATTCATTTACATTATATAAGAGTGATGTCATGAGTGATTTGTAAATGTGGCATTTCTATATTCTGTATACGTATATTATGATCATATTAGCATGCTGTGTACGTATAAGGGGTATAGGGGTGTTACACATTACATTTTTGTTCCTAGTGTATTTTGGCAGCTAACTAAACTTTTTTGTGTTAAAGGCATAAGAAAAGGCATTTTTATAATTTTATGGGAACAAAGTATACATAATTCTTTATAAACAATTATTTCAAAACTCATAAAAGGTGATATTGCATCATTTAAATTTGATTCTAATCCTTTAAGTGTGCTAATTGCATTTCCTTTGCCCAAAAGCATAAGAAACAAAAGCACAAGAAAGAGTATTTTTTATAATTTTCACATGTGCCCAAACATACAGAGTTTCATGCAAAATATCATTCATACACTCTAAATATGGAGCAAGGATCAATATGCAATCAATTCTAGCAATTTTGAGCAAAAATGTAATTTCCTAATATTTTAGGCAAATATGATAAGTTTTAGGACAAAATCATAAATAATTAAAGTTAAGCTAGGGATATAAATACCTCGAGTGACCCAGTAACTGAGGCATGTCTCGTAGATTCCACTAGTAATGTGTTCCACTCATTTTGACATGAACAATGTAAAGGAGTGGAACCCGTCTTCAGAAGTTGAGAGAATTTGGAAGTAGAGAGAAGAAGGAAATTTAGGAAACAAGAAAGAGTGTTGCAAATTCAAGTGATGGCCCTTTTATATAGGGGTTGGGTTTCAAATTTGAAACAGATATTTTGGGACTATTTCAACTCTGATTTGTGAGCCGTTTAAAGCAGCGCATCCATAATCATGCCCTTTATATGTCGGTATAGTAAGCATAAAAGAAAGTGATAGACATGACAAATAGTTATAGAAGCTGACGACAGAAATGGTGAAAAACCACCAGAATCTCAATCAATCAGTCATGATCAGTTAAGCACCTTCCACTTTGGCTATTATATTGTACACAATCACTCTTAGACCCAACAAACTGAATTTTAATTAATGGTTCACTTCTATCATACTGGCCTTGGGAACCGAGATCGACATGATGGGGGCAATTGTGAACCCTTAGTTTTTCACAATAATATTAAAATTCAATCTGTTACAATCATAATGCAACTTGAATCACTCAAAATAAAGGTTGAAAAAAAAAAGAATAGGCCTCTAAAAATTTTGTACATAGGACTGCCACAATAAGCCTGTCATTGGTTGCTGCTATCGTAGGCTTGCAATGTGATTTTCAACCGCATCCTCTAATTTTTTAATTTTTAAACCCCCTAAACTCTATAAATAGGCCCTCCAACTTCATTTTTCTTCATTCCACTCAATCAAGCAATACTTATTTGCTAATTATTTCATCTTTTCTCCCTTTTTTAAAAGTAAAAGGTTCAATCTTCTTTAGTGCGAACTGCCTAAAATTTGTTTCTTTAATAAGTTTGGGTGCTGGTCAACTTGGGGTTGCCTTTTCCTTTAACCACCCTGAGTTAGTTGCTTCCTTAGCAACCTATACCCTAAACAAACGTGGAACTCTGATTAGGCCATAACTTAATACTGCAACCACCAATGGCTCCAAAGAAGGTAAATTTCTAAACTCTTTTCTTTTTAATTATTGTTTAAATAATTAGAATGGACTCTCATAGATCCAAAACCCATCCTTTGGGCTTTGGATATGAAATTAGACTTAAAACTTACACTTTGGTCAAGGCCCGTCCTTTGGACCTTGAAATGGACTAAAATTGAACAAAATCAAGAATTTTTTTCAAAAATAGGGTTTAAACCTAAAATTTCATCTTTCAAAAAAAATCATTTTTTTATACTTAGGTTTTAAAGAGTTAGAACCTAAAATTTAACTTTAGACTTAGGTTTATCGAGTTAATCCTAATTTTCAACATAGACTTAGGTTTTAAGAGTTAGAATCTAAAATCAACTTTAGACTTAGGTTTATCGAGTTAAACCTAATTTTCCATATAGACTTAGGTTTTAAAGGACTAGAAACTGAAAAATCATGATTAAACTTAAAACTAACATAATTTAGGCTAAAATCAAATTTGGACTTAAGTTTGTCAAGTTAAACTTAAAAATTGGACTTGGACTTAATTAGGTTTTATCATGTTAAAACCTAAACAACCAAACTTAAACTTAGGCTCACACTTAAACTAAGGCTCACATAGTTCAGGTTGAAAAACCAATTTTCAAAGTTAAAACCAACCATCTCAAGATGGTTAGAACTGCATGGGCTATGATTCTCATTGAAACAAGATATGCAAACCTACTTGGAATTTCACTCCAAGTACCAAGTTCACTTTTTTCTTAAAAAAATTCCTTTACATTTACTTTAATCATAAATTTTATTTTACTTTACTTTCTTTGGGGGAAGGTGAGCTCAACCGAGAATCTATAAGGCTAGAGTTAAGATCCCCTATTTTAGGTTTTTGAAATGTAAACTTTAATTTAATTTTTGCACTTTCTCTTTTGAATGGATTAATGTATGAATGTGTATTGTCCATTTACTTGTCATACCATATTATAAGTGTCATATCATGAAATAAATTTTGTAAGTTCTTATTTAATTTAAGGCCAAATTTCTTTTACTTAAAATAAGCCTAAACCTTGCCCCGCATCCATCCTTTGGTTCAAGGCCAATAATTTTTATCCATGGGATAATATTGAAGCCAACTTTAGGATTTTTCTTAAATTTCCCCTTCTTTTCTAAAAAAATAAATTTAAGTGATGACTCTTTCAAAAACCATTTTACTTGAACGAAGCATAACCTATGATGGAAGAGTGACCTCAACACTTTTGTGTGAGACTTAGCCAATTTCTCCATTTTGCTTCCCATCCTCTAGCAGACCAGACACCGGGCCTCACACATGATTACAAAAGGGAGTGGAGGGCTACCACTCAAAGATAATCTATGCTAAAAAATCTTGAGCCTTTTTCTTTACTAGTATATCCAGATCTAGAAACTCCATGTCTTCAGTATTAAGAGGTCCTTACCCAGTCCAAGTGGTATCTCTATGTCAAGGTGTCATTTTTACTGAAGTTTTAAAAGTGTAGTTTCATCAAGTTCTCATTTTTTTGTATATAGTGTCAAAGTTTCATTTTTATCATAGTTTACATCAGTTTTCATGATAAAAACATATATAGGAAGAGAAGCAAAGAAAGAATAAAGGAAAAAGGACAAGAAATCACAAGAAAAAGAGAGAGAAAAGAACTTCAAGCATTAATAACAAGCATGAAAAACTCAGAAAGGCTAAACATAATGATATAAATTAGTGGTTAGAATACGATATTGTCATTATTGATTAATTCATTCATTCTTTAAAGATGAAGAGTATGCATGGAGGTCCATTGAGGATTTTCCTTCTATCCCTTCTGAGCTTCTTCTTCTCTCAAGATTAGTGTAGTTGTAGTTTTTATTGAAAGGTTTTTTATTTAAATAGTTTGTTCTCTTCAATAGTTTTCGATATAAACTTTCCCCACAAACCAATTCACTAGGAATTATTGAACCAAATAAAAATATGTAACATTGTCATTAATGGAAGTAGGCATAGGAAAAACTGTAGAAGCTTGCGTGTAAGGAGCAGAAGGGGAACAAGATTCCACAGGCTGTACAACTTCTCTAGAATATTTTTGTGCTAAATGTTTGTCTTTTGTGCCATTATGATTCTCATCATTTTCCTCATATGAATTCACTAAACACAAATCATAGTGAAATTCTTTAAAGTTCATTTCCTTCATATGTAAAAATATGTATTTCCCTTTAAAATTTCGTAACCATCATCACTACATGGAGATTTTGGTTCTGGTATGGAAGAAAATCCCACAACGTCTTTTCCCTTAAATCTATTAGGCTCTACTAGATTATTACTCCTATGACCAGTCTTCATTAATTTTTTTATCACATTAAATTTATTTTGATTACAGGCAATCAAATTGAAGGTTACTAATTGTTCATCAAGTGAATATATGGAAAGCCTTAGCAAAATCTTCAAATTGTTCAATGGATTTATAAATCATGTTGGCAACAAATCCATCACAACCGCACTACAGTTCAATCCTTTGAACCCAAAGTCATAGAGAAGATAGCATGAAGCTCACAAATCATGCCTTGGAAGTTTTGAGAGATTGCGACTATGCCAAACCATTTACCCCTGCACCAACAATTAAGAATGATCATTTGATCATAGTAGAGATCAAGATCTATCTCATGTTTTTTGAATTAACTGTGATGGCTAGCTCATGACTATAATGGTAAGAGCACAATCGTGACAAGAATCCATCACTTAAAGTAAAAAATGGTGAAAGCATACGTGGTGAGCATAGCATTCAAAATTTGAGTGCACTAAGTAGGGTTGGCAATAGGGCAAGGTGAGTGCAGGGGGACAATCCCTATCCCCGTCCTCACCTTAGCGGGGAATCCCCGACCCACAAACAGGGGCAAATTTGCTCGGAGATCCCTATGGGAAATTTATGTTAAATTTATTTCACATGAGAAAACAACTAAAATACAACATATAATATATATTATATTATAATAATATATATTACATTATATATTTATAATATATTAATATTAATATTAATATTAATATATATGTATATAAATTATACATTAGATCCTTATAAGGGCAGGGATAGGGATGAGGACGGGGATCCCTACAGGGCGGGGAGTATATTCCCCGTCCCCCCCCCCCCCCCCCCGATTGATGGGGAGATGATTCTCCTCATGTCAGCCCCCATGGGGGAAGATGGCGAGGAATCCCCACCCTATTCAGGGCACTAGGAATGGGGATTCTTTGCCTCATTGACAACCTGTGAGCGGAGATTTTTGGCCCCACTCCTGGTGGAATGGTTCTTGCGACTTTGGCACTGTTTAGGCTTGGGGCCATAGAGAATACGGGCCTAAGCCCGGAGAAAATAGAGTCGCCACCTGGACGGGCTGGAAAAAAGAAAGGGGTGGATGACTCAATTTCTAAGGAATTCTCAACCCCCTAATGGGTTCGAAAAGTTGGGTACGTGTGGGAAAGGTGAGAAACGGCCCAGCACCCCTACAACACCCGGTTCATTAGAACCGGCCTCCTTTGCAGGTCTTAATATTATAAAATTCTTAAATATAACAATATTATCCATACTACATGCGATCATAAGAATAAATAAATACTTTATTAAAATTACAACAATTTTCAAATAAAACAAATAAATGGACACCCATCCGAGGATGGAAACATGTCCTTACATCGTCTAATATCTAAAACTAAATAGGGCACCCACCGAAAAGTGGAAACGAGTCCTTTACATTAATCCCAAAATATAAAAATAATTTAAATTACATGAAAAATAATTAATGAGGTACCCAATAATGAAAACATACCTCTTACAATTTTAATACTAAAATAAATAAATAATAATCATAATAATAAAGGAAATATCCATCCATGATAAATTAAACCAATCAAACATCGAAATCAAATAAATCAATCATCAAAACATATAATAAACTACATAATCAGATATAAAACTAAATAAAGCAATAAATGTATAAGTTTAGGGTTTACATCTTAAAATAGGATTTTAGAATTTTAATTACTAAATTAGTGCTTTGGTAAAAAAAAGAAAGTTAAATACACAAACTCATAATACACAAATAAATATTGACTCCTTCGACGAGCCCATACGGTGGTCCCGCTAGCCGATTAATGGGCGGGGGTCAAGGGGGCAGGTTTGAGGAAAATATGATTAGGGTTTTGAAAAACAAGACTAGGGTTTTTAGTTTAGAAATTAGGGTTTAGGTCATGGTTTTGGGATTTAGGTTTTATAAGTTAGGTTTTAGAATGTTAAACAATTAGGGATTAATGGTTTGAAAACAGTTTAGGGATTGGATTAAGAATATTAACATCATTATTATAAGTACTTAGGCTACTGTGATAATTTTTCAAAAACTTAAACGAAGCCACTGAAGCTACTGTGATGCATTAAAACTTTAAATACATAACCTTTTGTGAATTAATTTAGGTGAATAAATAACATTTTTAATACTTAAAACAATCAAAGCATATTATATTTATTTAGTTCGGAACATACCTTCGTTGTTGGTTTCTCCATAATTTATTGAGTAAAATTCTGGCAGAACAATCACCAAGACAACATTGATTTATTGCCTTATTATGGATCCTCTCTTGTTGTCGATTTTTTTTAGATGGTAAACTAGTTCCCCTAATAGTCACTGCCTTTCCAAGTTTCGTCTCTAAAAAAAGTCCAAAGCTCCCTTCTGGTCGAATCCAATCTCCCCTTTTCTGTATGTTTTAATATGGTATTTATAGGTAATTAAAATAAAAAAAACCTAGTATTTTAAGAAAATTAAAAATTATTTTGGGAATAAAATCAAGTAAAATAAGGTTTCGGCGAGAACTGCGCGCGGGCAGGGCGAAATTGGCGCTGGGTGAGCTGGGATCGAGTTACGGGCTGGAAGCTGGTAAAACTTCGTGCGGGGCACAGTTTCATTGCAGGTTTTGCTTGCAACAAATTGGCCCATGGCCAATTTGCCGCAGGCAAAACCTGCGGCCAATTCGCCGCAAGTTGGCTTGTGGCCAATTCGTCGCCAGCAACTTTTGTTTTCAATTCTGCCATCGCTGATCTTTTTATTTTTTATTTTTTATTTATATATATAAATAAATAATAAATAAAAAGAAAAATAAATATTAAAATAAATAATAAATATTTATAAATAAATGATAAGTAAAATAAATAATATATATTAAGTAAAATAAATAATATATATTAAGTAAAATAAATAATAAATATTAAAATAAATAATTTATACCACAAAAAAGTATTTCAGGCTGTTTTAAAATCTTTGGACTATACTGAATTAAAAATTAAGGGTCTACACAACCCTAGCACTAATCTTGTAGTGACCGTGAGGAGAGATCTAGCAACGTCATCATTCATACTAGTCAAAAGAGAATTGGTAGTTTTCAACATACCAATGGGAAGATGACATGTGACAGTTAACAAATCGAAGAATTTTCAACTTTCAATTCTTGCAATTGCAATCTTCCTTTATGTGAGAGTGATGTTCATTGTTGGATATTCATTAAAGAAAATTGAGTCTGGCGGCCCCCATGAAGTAAAAATCACCGTGATACTATAGTAAATCTATGGAATACATGGAAGAATGTAGAGAGTGATGCAGGTGAGAGCGAAATAAGAATGAGAGAGAGAGAGGGAGAGAGAGAATCATAATGATGTTGGGGGTAAGAAAGGAATTAGTAGGATTTCTTTCTTTCTTTCTTTCTTTCTTTCTTTCGTTTTTGAAATAAAAAGGATATAAACGTTTAAAAAGATCTACTTATGCTAAATGAGATCTAAAATGTGTTAACTATGTTCCAAGGATATTTTTCTAGTGAATTTCCTAAAATTTAAGCATATTATTTTTTTATCAAAATTAATATTTGAATATTATTAACCAACAAGTCTTGGTTTGATGGTTAAGAGTGTTGTTGCTCCATTTAAGTCTCGTGTCTGAATCTTGGATATTCCCCTTCCACACATGAAATTAATAAAAAAATATATATTTGAATATTATTAATGTTTTATATTTATATTTATTCATAATATATATAATTATATAATTATATGTGTGCACATTCCTTCATTGACAAAAAGAAAATTTTTCTCTCTCTTAGATTTTCGCTCTGACTTCTCTATAGCAGTGCTCTCTCAGGTTTTAGCATGGGTCTTACACTGTTGACGGTTGTATTTTCAGCGATAGCCCTGGACCCCATGTTTTCCTTGTTTTCATCTTGTTTCTCTCTTGTTGTTATGATTTTTGTGTATTTTTTATATAGATATGGCTTTAGATGCCATTTTGTTATCTATCTCTTTAGAGTTTTTGGAAGTCCAATGGCTTCCCTCTGGTGGTGGAGCTTCCTTAAAGCGTTTCTCTTCCATTGGAGTCAGCTTCAGGACTTAAAGCTTCAGATGAGGATGTTTTATCTTCAAAAGAATATCCTTCTTCCTCTGGGTATATGCAAGCCTATGTGATCTACTCTTTACCTGCATCTCGAACCATTGGTCGACTCTCCTATTCTCTGGCTAGTTTCCTCTTCAGCTCTTCATTTTTGTGTAACGTCCCCATTTTAGTATGCATTGGATTAAATAATATGGAGGATTATGTAGGTATGATTGATGGAGAGAAATATAAAATGTACATATATTAGATATGAAATATATATATGCTATACATATTTGAGATATATAAGACATATACATATACATAAGATATACCATATATATCGAGTATACAATTGTGGTGGAAAAGGTAATAATAATAATAATAATAACAACAACAACAACAACAACAACAACAATAATAATAATAAGAAGAAAGAAAGTCAAAGAAGGAAGAAAGGTGATTGGTGAGAATTATTTAATTAATTATTATATATGTATAATTATGGATGGGAAGTTGTTAAATAAATAAATAATTTAAAATTAAAATGATTTTTGGATAGTGGAAAATGATGAGAAAATTTGGAAACTAATTAAATAATTCAAAGTTAAATTAATTTTGAGTGGAAGAAGGAAATTAAATTTTTAATTAAATAAATAATAAAATAATAAAATATATGTGTGGTTAGTAAAATAAGAGAAACAATAAAACATATTTCATCCTCTTCTTCCTCCTTTCTTCTTCTCCAAAAACATTTCTCTCTATGGATATCCAAGAAATTTTTTGTTTCTTCAAACACTTAGAAGTTTACAAGAATTTCAAAGGAATCAAGTAGATTTTTAAGTATTCTTTCTTCTAAGCTTGTTTTTATTTAATTTTAAGATTATGTTTGGAATGGTTAACGAGATAAAATGATTGTTAATTAGTGAAGATGATAGTTATGAAGTGATTAGGATGTGTATATGATGATTTAATGATTGATTTGTTGAGATGGACATAGATGATGATTTAGGGTTTATAGAATAGATATGTGAAATTTGAGTTTTTGTAGGAGATTTCAATAATTGCTCAAATAGTTTATAATGATGTTATATTGATATATAAATGATGATTCTATGGTAAAATGATGAAAATGAATTTGAAATGTTGAAGTTTCAATAAGGTTGTAAATGAGGGAAATTAGGGTTTTGGAGCAATTTTGGGTGGAATGAATATAATTGATGTTTGGATGTGTAAAATGGTTTTCAATGTGTTGTTAATAGAATATGTTTACTTAAAATGTGGTTTAGGTTTGAGTAAGGTGGAATTGTAAAATCAAAGAGAGGAAGAGCATTGGATAAGTAAGGTTTGGATAGTAAAATTAGTGAAGGAATTGTCATCTCCAAGGTTAGTACACACTTTGCTAACTCTTTAATTGAATTTCCATGTTGGTATAAATGTGTGTGTTGGTATACCTTAAAGGATGTTGATGTTCCTCTAAAGTAATATCATGTAAAATTGCAAAAGTGACTAAAACTTCAACATGTTGATTGAGATTGTTAAAGAAAATGATGATATTTTGTGTAATGTATTTGATGAGTGTGAGGGTATAAAATGTAACAAGTATACAATGTGGAAAATGAGATAGAGTGAGAAAATAGGCCACATTGTGAATGTGGCTATGTAATATATATTATATGTATGAAAAATAAGGAAAATTGTTAAGAAATATAGAAAATATGGAAAATTATGGAAGAAGAGTGAATATGATGAAAATTGATAAATAATGAGATAATGTGTGTGTACTTTTGAAATGCTTATATATGTGTGTGTGTTTGAACGAAAAATGGATATGTTTGAAAAATGTGATAAAATGTGTGGAAATGTGTTTTAATGTGTAAGGTGGAAGTGAATGTTATGAGAAAAGGCGTAAGTGATCATAGATTGAGGTGATCACTTGAGAAAATGTTGAACATGAATATAGAAAGTGAATGAATATGATATAATGTGGAAAAAGTAACATTGTATTTGTGACTCATGGTTAAGTTATATGATTGATAAATAATATGAGAAAGATAGAAAATATGATAAATGTGAAAATATGGTAGGATGTGATGTGCATTGTGTGTATGCCTTGCACAATGTTATATTAAAGAATACTGAGATTGGTACTGTATTAAGGAGGCGGCCTTCGGGTGAATTATGTGACACTTGCCTCTGGTGTCAAGAGATGATGGCCTACGAGTGATTTATGTGACACTTCCCTCAGTGTCGATAGAGGCGGCCTACAGGTGATTATATGACACTAGCCTCGGTATCCATAGGGGCGGCCTTCGGGTGATTTATGTGATACTTGCCCCGGTGTCGAGATAGATTAAATTGATATTTCTAGAACTTGGGTGTTGTGCAAGGACTTATTAGGTCCAACATATATATGTATATGTGTGCATGTCTATGAGATATTGACATGTATGTATTGAGTATTTGGGCGAGCAATATATAAATTAAAAGATAATGAGCGATTAAATAAAAAGTACATTATGTGGAGCATGCCATAAAACAAATGGCATAAACACTTGTGTGTTTTGATATATGTGTGTTAGTTTTTAATTAATATATTATTATTATTATAGTATGTACCACCAAGCTCTTGAGCTTAGTACCGTAGTATGTATCATGCAGGTAATAGAGGTGCAGGCCAGGGTGAACCAAAGTGTGTGTGAGAATTAAAAATATAGGTGAAAATATAGGTGCCACGAGACCAACTGGGATGATGTAGCATACATGTATAATTTTGTTAATATGTATTTTGGATTTTGTACAATTCAAGCATATCATATGTATACTGGATTTGAATATGTTATGTATATATATGCCATTACTTATGACCAAAAATTTTTCGGATATAAACCCCTGTCATTGTGAATTGGTAAATAGTGATTTGGAGGTTTGATTATAAACATTATTTTGGGAGTGTAAATTTTACTGTATGTTGAGTGTTTTATGATTTGGGAGTTTATGGAATTGCAGATAAAACTCTGGCAAAATTTTTTCAGAGATTTTCTATTATAAACTTATAATTATTTTTAATATTGAAAGGAGGGGCTAATACTGATTATTTAAGGTGGTAATCCTATATTCTATATGTGTATATTATATATACAGAGTATATATATTATACGTATATAGGGTATAAGGGTGTTACACTTTATCTCATTTGAGTTGCTTGTCCAATAGTCCTAGGTTTGGCCTTTCTGGCTTTTCTTCCCCTCAATTTCTCTTAAATCTGAAGTTATTTGGGACTTAGGAAGTTTGTTGTGCTTCAAGATTGTTGCCCTTTTTGTTTCTATAGGCCTCTCCTTGGGTTTTGTCTATGTAAGGAGTCTTCCTATTATTGAGATCTTATTATATTTATTGGAGGAGTGGTTTTTCTATTTTTCTGCTTCAGCTCTTCAAGGCTTTTGTGTATGCTTGTCTCTTTATTAATGAATATTTTCATTTCTTATATAAAAAAAATTCCTTCATTGACTAAATCCACTACATATCATAAAAGTTACTAAATCCACTACATATCATAAAGTTAAGTATTTATAAATATGTTATTTTTGAAATTGTGAATATTTTTTATATGTATTATCATTTAATAAATTAGGGTTTAGGGTTTTGGGTTTAGGGATGTTATATATATGTGTGTGTTTGAATGGAAATGGATATGTTTGAAAAATGTGATAAAATGTGTGGAAATGTGTTTTAATATGGAAGGTGGAAGTGAATGTTATGAGCAAAGGCATAAGTGATCATAGATTGAGGTGATTACTGGAGAAAATGTTGAACATGACATGAATATGGAAAGTGAATGAATATGATATGATGTGGAAAAAAGTCACATTGTAGATGTGACACATGGTTAAGTTATATGATTGATAAATAATATGAGAAAGATAGAAAATATGATAATTGTGAAAATATGGTATGATGTGATGTGTATTGTGTGTACACCTTGCACAATGTTATATTCAAGAATATTGAGATTGGTACTGTACTGAGGAGACGGCCTTCGGGTGAATTATGTGACACTTGCTTCTGGTGTCGATAGAGGATGGCCTATGGGTGATTTATGTGACACTTGCCCTCGGTGTCTGTTTTATTAGTTTTTGTCATAGAATTGTATCTTATTTATTATGATGATTATTGTTTTATTTAGGTATTTTGGTAGCTTTAATCTGTTTATTTAGTGTTTTCATCAATTTTGGTAGTTTTAATTTATTTCAGTGTTTATGTCATTTTTGTTCTAGTTTTTAGTTTGGTGTTTATTTGTTGTTGGTTAATGTTTATTTGATTCTTGTTTAAAGTTTGTTTAAGTGTTTATTTTAGGTTAATAAGTAAACATCATCTTAAGGGCAAAACCAAAGACAAGAGAGGGAGGAAAAAGCAAGGAACGAAGTGAGGAAGAAAACAATGGACAGTAGCTGACACAGTCAAGGGACACGGCCAAGCTTGTGGCCGTGTCCCATACCAAGCTAAGAAGAAGTCCAAAAGATCAGAAGGAGACACACTCGAGGGACAAGGCCAAGCTTGTGGCCTTGTCCCTCCAAATACCTCAGACACGGCCAAGCTCACCTAAGCTTGGTCGTGTCACACACTCAACTCCAAAGAAAGAAAGAAAGAAAGAAAGGAAGAGTCAGTGAGGGACACGGCCAACTTTCTTGGCCGTGTCCCACGGAAATCAAGAGACACGGCCAAGCTAACCTTGGCTTGGCCGTGTCACCTAATGGAAAGCAAGGAAAAGACCATGAAACACGGCCAAGCTCAGCCAAGCTTGGCCGTGTCACCCTTAATTTCTATAAATTCTTCTGCGCGAAAGAAAAAAAAAGAGAGGACGGCTAGGGTTTTGAAAGGAAGAAAAGAAAAGAGAAGGAGCGAGCAAATACGTTTGGGATGAGGAGAGAGTGACACTCTCCTTGTCCCTTCATCTTCATCCTCCATCTTCATCTTCTCCATCTTCCATTGACAAGATCTTTGAGATTCTTTGGGATCAAGTGGGTTAACAAGCTCTAAGAGGTTGAAGAAGCTTCATTGAAGGATTGGTGACTTGAGAAAGCTCCATTCCATCTTCTAAAGGCATAATCATTGAAAGGCTTGGTGACTTGAGAAAGCTCCATCCTATATTGCAAAGGGGAATCAACCATTGAAGAGGGCTTGAGTTCTTCATCAAATATCAAAGTGGAGCTAGGAGGAAGACTAGTAATCCTACTCTTGGCATCTTCACAAGGGGTTTTTCTATTCTCTCTTTTAATTCATTCCAATATTGTTTTTGTCGTATTAAGAGAATTGATATTACAATGAACAATTTGTATTTGATTTATATTGAGTTGAATGAATGTTTTAAATTGATGATGTTGAGCTAAAAACCCATGCTTAGGGTTTGTAGTATATTTGATTGAATGCTTTGATTTGATATTTCCATTGATGTACCTTGTTGTTGGTTGATTGCATTGGATTGTATGCTAGGTTAATAGATTAGCTACCTATTGATCTCTAGATATTGAATGAAGGACTGAGAGGTGAAATTTGATATCGGAATTATGCAATCGACTACCCTATGAATGAATTAGAAATATAAATTCTAGGGTTTCATTAATTTGCAAATGTAAAATAATTGGTTATTGCTATTTCATGAATGTGAGAACTAATGAATTGGTGATTGACTAATTAACCTTAAGGAACAAATTAATTTACAAGGTTATGTTAATGGATAATTGAGAATTGACCTTTGATTGAATGGACCTATAACCCTAGGCATATTTCCAAGAATCGATTTGATCTTGTACAACCTTCACACACATCAACCCTACGCACGTTAATCTTAGGTTTAAATTGTTCTTTTATAATTCCAAACAACAAACTCTCGGCTTTAAATTACTTGCTAATCAAGCTATTACGAACCACACCTTCTTGGGGAAACGACCTTGGGGCGATCACCTTTGCTACAGCTACCTCGTATACTTGCAAGTGACGCTTGTAGTAGAACTTAATTAGAGCGCAATAGTGTCGATAGAGGCGACCTATGGATGATTATATGGTACTAGTCTCGGTATCTACAGGGGCGACCTTTAGGTGATTTATGTGATACTTGCCTCGGTGTCGAGATAGATTAAATTGGTATTTCTAGAACTTGGGTATTGTGCAAGGACTTATTGGGTCCAACGTATGTATGTATATGTGTGCGTGTCTATGAGATATTGACATGTATGTATTGAGTATTTGGACGAGCAGTATATAAAATAAAAAGATAATGAACGATTAAATAAAAAGTACATTCTGTGGAGCATGCCATAGAACAATGGCATAAACACTTGTGTGTTTTGATATGTGTATTAGTTTTTAATTAATATATTATTATTATTGTTATTATAGTATGTATCACTAAGCTCTTGAGCTTAGTGTCGTAGTGTGTATCATGCAAGTATTAGAAGTGTAGACCAGGGTGAACCGAAGTGTGTGTGAGAATTGAAAATATAGGTGCCATGAGACCAACTGGGATGATGTAGCATACAAGTATAATTTTGTTAATATGTATTTTGGATTTTGTACAATTCAATCATATCATATGTATATAATGGATTTAAATATGTTATGTATATATATGCCATTACTTATGATGAAAAATATTTTGGATATAAAGCCTTGTCATTGTGAATTGGTAAATGGTGATTTGGAGGTTTGATTATAAACATTATTTTGGGAGCATAAATTATATTGCATGTTGAGTGTTTGATGATTTGGGAGTTTATAGAATTGTAGATAAAACTCTAGCGAAATTTTTTCAGAGATTTTCTATAATAAACTTATAATTATTTTTAATATTGAAAGGAGTGGCTAATACTGATTATTTAAGGTGGTACTCCTACATTATATATGCGTATTTTATATATACAGAGTATATATATTATACGTATATAGGATATAAGAGTGTTACACTTTGTCTCATTTGAGCTGCTTGTCTAATAGTCTCATGTTTGGCCTTTCTGGCTTTTCTTCCCCTCAATTTCTCTTAAATCTAAAGTTGTCTAGGACTTAGGAAATTTGTTGTGCTTAAGGCTGCTACCCTCTTTGTTTCTATAGGCCTCTCCTTGGGTTTTGTCTATGTAAGGAGTCTTCCTGTTATTGGGATCTTGTTGTATTTATTTGTAGGGTTGTTTTTTTGTTTTTCTGCTTCAGCTCTTCAAGGCTTTTATGTATGCTTGTCTCTTTATTATTGAATATTTTCGTTTCTTATATATAAAAAAATCCCTTATTGACTAAATCCACTACTTATCATAAAGTTAAGTATTTATAAACATGTTATTTTTGAAATTGTACATATCTTTTATATGTATTATCATTTAATAAATTAGAAATAATTTATTATTAACTATTTGTTTTTTTATTATTTTTTCTTAAAAAATACACATAAAAAATATTGGAGTATATAATTATAATATTTGATTTAACATGTTTGATTATATAAAATGTAACAATTATTTTCATTATATTTCCTTTTTTTTATATAAATTATTTTAAGTTAAAAGCCAAAACATTAATATATTTTAAAAAAATTATCATCCCACTAAAAGAAAAGACCATCAACAAAAAAAAATCACGTGGAATATAATTTTTTTTCTAATTTTCTTGAAAAAAAATTTTCAAAAATGAAAAAATTATCTAAAGTAAACATACCCATAAATTTTAATTTTATTAAAAATGTTTTAGGTGTATTTAAGTTAAAAAAAATGACACTCTCCATCATATGTTTAAAATTTTTTACTTTTTTATTAGGAGTATTTTAGTCATTTTATTATAAATTTATTATAAATTCATTATAAACTGTGTAAAATTTATAGATTCATTATAAACTCATAATAAATTTATTATAAACTCTTTATAAACGGTTTGTAAATTAATAAAAATTTAGTATTTTAATAAATATTTTATGAATTTTTATATTTTGATAAATATTTTATAAATATGATATATTTAGAATTATTTGTAATTTTTCTTGTATTTTTGTTAAAAGTTGTTAAAAAAACAGAAAAAAAAAAAAGAAAGAAAGAAAGAAAAATCAATTGGATGGGCCCATCGTTTACATTGGGCTTAGACAGCAATACGATTTCCAGAAATTTATGAAATTACAGAAATCAGAGTCGAGCTTGGAAATCCAAAGATGCTTTTGTTCTTATGTCTAAACATTTGAACGCATTCTAATTTTATAGTTTCTACAATTAAACCACAAAAGAAGAAGAAGAAGAAAGGGAGCGCATAGATAGAGGTACGGTGAAGCAAACCAGTCTCTTTTTTCTGTCGCAAAGTTTGCATTTTTCTGATATGGGTTTTGATTATTCTAATTTTTTGTCTTGAAAGTGTCATTCTTTTTCTCTAAATCTGTATTTCTGTTATGGGTTTTGTTTACTTTAACGATTATTATTATTACTATTGTTATTTGGAAAATTTTTATGATTATTATTATTATATGGGAAGTGAAAGGCATTAAAATTTCTTGTTTAAATATAGGTTCTGTTGCCATATATTGTATCTAAATCCAAGTGAAACCTTCATTCCTTCCTGGGTTTTTTGTGCTTTCGTCTGATTCTTCACATTGAATTCATCTTGTCCATTGCATAACCTGAAATTAAATTCTCACTGACCAGGTTGTTTACTTTGCCTGATATGCAGCTGTGGTGGTGGCTTAGTAGAAAATACTGATAATAGAATTTAAAAGTAATTAAAAAAATGGAGATTGGTGGGAATTCTCTACCTTCAGGTGCTGATGGGGTGAAGAGAAAGGTTTGCTATTTTTATGATCCAGAGGTGGGCAATTATTATTATGGTCAGGGTCACCCTATGAAGCCTCACCGCATTCGAATGACCCATGCTCTTCTTGCCCACTATGGTTTGCTTCAGCATATGCAGGTCCTTAAGCCCTTTCCTGCTCGAGATAGGGACCTTTGCCGATTCCATGCTGATGATTATGTGACTTTCCTCCGCAGCATTACCCCTGAAACTCAGCAGGATCAGCTTAGGCAACTGAAGCGGTTTAATGTTGGGGAAGACTGCCCTGTCTTTGATGGCCTTTACTCTTTCTGCTAGACTTATGCCGGTGGCTCTGTTGGTGGTGCTGTTAAATTAAATCATGGTCTCTGCGACATTGCTATCAATTGGGCTGGTGGCCTTCATCATGCTAAGAAGTGTGAAGCTTCTGGGTTTTGCTATGTTAATGACATTGTCCTTGCAATCTTGGAGCTTCTTAAACACCATGAGGTTTGTCTTGTATTCCATTTTGTTTGTGTCCTTCTTTATCTAAGCAATATAAATCTTTTAATAACTGGTACATGTATAATTTCCAGATCATCTGTCTCCTTCATTGATGGGACCTGAAGTGGAAGAGATGGAGAGGAGATTAAAGGAGAGAGTTGAAATAGATAGGGAAAGAAAAAGAAAGTGGAAACTGCCCCATAGTTTAGTGTTTACAATTTACATTGTGAGAGTTGCAATTTGCAAATTGAGTCACATTGTACTATCCAAATTGCAAGTTGTAGATTTGTCTGTGATTTTTGTCAATTTTTGACTTGTATGCCCACTTCATGCCGCCGTACAAAGACCCAATGGAAACGGCTGTGGTAAGGCTGTGTGACCTGAGGTCACGGGTTCGAGTTGTGGAAACGGCCTCTTGCAATTAATTGCAAGGGAAGGCCGCGTACAAAGACCCAATGGGTCCGACCCTTCCCCGGACCCCGCTCATTGCGGGAGCATTCGTGCACCGGGCTGCCCCTTATGCCCACTTCATGCCAGTGGAGATTGCGAATTATACAATTCTGGCAACTATTGAACTTCATTTTTTAGTATGTTAGATACAGTCTTATAGTTATATTAGCTAATACGAAATTATACTCGTCATTTCCTTTATCTGTCTTGCAGCGTGTTCTTTATGTTGATATTGACATTCACCATGGTGATGGTGTGGAGGAGGCATTTTACACCACTGACAGAGTCATGACTGTTTCATTTCATAAATTTGGAGATTATTTTCCTGGTACAGGTGATATTCGTGATATTGGATATTCAAAAGGGAAATACTACTCTCTTAATGTTCCATTGGATGATGGAATTGATGACGAGAGCTATCATTACCTATTTAAGCCAATAATTGGAAATGTAATGGAAGTTTTTAAACCTGGTGCTGTGGTTCTTCAATGCGGTGCTGACTCATTATCTGGGGATAGATTAGGCTGCTTCAATCTTTCAATCAAGGGCCATGCAGAGTGTGTCAAATTTATGAGGTCTTTCAATGTGCCATTATTACTACTGGGTGGTGGTGGTTATACCATTCGGAATGTTGCTCGCTGTTGGTGCTGTGAGGTACATTTTTTCTTTTTTGAAAAATAATTTCTAAATTAACATTGTTGTACATGGACAAGAATAATATCTTATATACAGTAACTGAAATAATTGCTTTTTATTGTTTTCTTTATAATTGATTACTTTTTTGTTAATATGTTTTGTGTAAACAGACGGGTGTTGCACTTGGAATTGAAGTTGATGACAAGATGCCACAGCATGAGTATTTTGAGTACTTTGGTCCTGACTATACCCTCCATGTTGCTCCTAGTAACATGGAAAATAAGAATTCACGTCAGTTACTTGAGGAGATACAGTCTAAACTTCTTGATAATCTCTCAAAGCTTCAGCATGCACCTAGTGTGCAATTTCAGGAAAGGCCACATGCTACTGAGCTTCCAGAGGTAAGTTTGTTTTTTGCTCATCTAATTTATAGTTCTTCAACATTTTAACTATTTGTTGTTCTGTCATTCAGGTCCTTTTTGGATTCAGTTATCCCACTTGCACAAATAGAGTGTTATATTATTTTTATTAGATGATATAATGCCTTTTCTGTTTGGGTGACAATTGGCATTGAATAATGTCATATCATCTCGACTTACATAGGACGATGCTTTCGTGTGATATAAGTTTTGATATCTAAAATTTAATTAAGCTATGATGATAATATATTTTTACTAGTGTTGTTAAGCCCACCCTCTGCGCCTTATACATACCCAGGTAGCCTTGTAAATGAATCAAGTTACTTGAGCTCGGCTTGAGTTTCGGCTAGATAAAAGCTCGTTCAGGCTCGAGCTTGAATTGTTCATTTGTTAAATGAGTCAAGCTCAAACTGAAAAATACTCGGCTCGTTAGCTCGCGAGCTGGCTCATTTAAAAAACCGTAAGCTAGCTTTCTTATTATATTAGATTAAAAATATGTATAATTTAATTTATATATATTAAATTATGCATATGAATATATTATTTTTTTGACTAATTTAATTTCTATAATTTATTAATAAATAGTATATGTGATAAATAAATTAAATAATATAAAATATAAAACAACTTAGCAATTTATAGTAAAATATAAAAATACAATTATAGTAATAAAATATTTTATTTTTATTAATATATAATCATATTGTTCATCTTTCATATAAACATTAATTTTAATATATCTTTTATGAAAATGTAGAAAAGATAAATGAAAAATAAAAAATAAATAAATTCATCGAACTCGTTAAACTTATTTAAATCAAGTTCGAGTTCAAGCTTGAGATACAAGATATATGAGCTGGCTCGATACAAGTTCGGGTTGAGCTCGGACTCGATTCGAGTTCGAGTTCGAATTCTTTATAATGAGTCGAGCTTGAGCTTTTTAAAGCTGTGTTCGACTTGGCTCGATTACAGTCCTATACTTATATAAGGCGCCAATTGTCGACGTGCGCTTAGGCTCTTCAGGCCTGTGGCACAGCCTTAGGCTTAGGCGTGCCTAAATTTTTCAGGCAGATTATTTCCAATTCAAATTTCAAAAGGATATTTTAGTTAAAAATTAGTATATTTCTATAATGAACCTAATCAGAAAAGGAAATTTTTTAACTTCCTCTTTTTTTTTATTAAAAATATAAAGTTCATAAAAAAAGACTGACTTAATTACTAAATAGAACTCTGTAACAAAAAAAAAATAATAATGATTATACCCATGTAAAAAAGTGAGAATTTCAGGTCTAACTTGTTGCATGGTGTTGGCTTGCTGTTAATGAATTTTATTTCTTGTACAGGCAGATGAAGATCAGGATGATGGAGATGAGAGATGGGATCCGGATTCTGACATGGATGTTGATGATGAATGGTATTTTATTTTATCCCCTTATCCTCAATTCTTCTCAAAAAGTAGTTCGAAAAGTTCATCATTTTTTCTATTTGCTGTCTTCTAACTTACCCTTTATGTAGCAAGCCTTTACCAAGCAGAGTGAAGAGAGAGATAATTGAGGCCGAGCCGAAAGATCTGGTATGATCTGCTCTGTCTTTTTCTATACAAACCTCTACTTATCTCTATCTTCCAATATTCTAATATATATATATATCAGTAATTTAGTGTCTTCTTATCTTGTCTCATTACCTTTTCACCTTTACCAAGCCTAACTATTTAAAATATGCCAATTTTGCATGGATATGACAAACATTATTATATTTTTTTGAAAAATGATGAGAATATCATTTTAAAAAAATCAGAAAGGGTGTGAATACTAGATGCTTGCCAATGTACTTTTCTTTACCTTTTGGTTTTTCTTTAATGAAGATTTATAATAGTAATTATGATACATTTCGCCGTAATCAATTCAGTGCATCTCACTCGCTCAAATATTGCTCCAACAATCAATCAGAACTATGTTTCTGCTGCTTCCAAAGTACAAAACCCTTTTCATTATCTTCGTTCTCTGTCTCTTTCAAAAAGTCCTGCCCTTGCCTCCAGAACCTTACTATCTGTGAACATTGGAACCTACAACATGACCGACATACTTTGTATGAAACACGAAAAATGTCTGACCCTTTGGAGCAAATGAATTGTAAATGTATAGTTCATTTTTAAATGAATTCCATTTTGAAATGACAACTTAAAATATGGAATTTAATTGAATTCCATATTTTTATATTAGGAAGAAATCTATAATGCCCTCAATATAATAAAATTTATTGGAAAAAAGTTAACACAAACAAAAAATAATTATACTCATATTTATTGCTAGTATTTAATTTACAAAATAAAATAAAATAATTAGTTGAGAGAGAAACAAATAAAACAAAATAAAAAGATAAAAGTAGAAAGTGACAGTGACAGTGAAAGGAGAGAGAAGAAAATTAAGTAAAAAAGAAAAAAAAAATGAGAGGAGAGAGGAGAGATAATGAGTAGAAAAAAGAAAAAGGGGTATTTTTACCCCTAATATTTTTGTTGTCAGTTTTGTGGAATTAATTGGAAATTTCACTTATTTAATAGAATTTGCTTTAATTATATTCAATTCTATGGATTTGAAATTGTGTATTTAAAATGAACATTTTGAATGTTCCAGTAAAAAGATTTTAAAAATGTGAAATTCAAAATGAATTCTGCAAAATTTTATAGAATCTATTTGTTCCAAATGGGGTGATAAGATTGGAGGATGGGATATGCAAGGTATGATGTTAAGTTATAACAATTTTGCAATTTGTGAATCAGTCAAGTGACAACCTGGAGTAAGATAATTATATCATTGAACTGTAAGCACTTAGAAGAAGCAACCAGACTGGGCTAATCACTCTTCTCTGCTGTAAAAATCATATTTTATTGGCTATGCAAAATAAGTCATTTACCTATATTCTTAATTGCTACTTTTTTTAAAGGGTTTTTTAATCAAATTTCTTGGGGTGGGTGAGTGTTGTATGTGTTCACCCTCATGCATTGCACGCCCCTTCCTCCGATAAGGACACTCTTTAAACATTTCACATTATTAATGTCGTTTGCTATTTTCTGACATTTCATTGCACCATTTGCATCTGTGTTATCAAATGTTAGATCACTGCATTGTTCCAATTGCTAGTTGGTTCTTTTAATAATTGCTGGTTCTGTATTCTTCAGGGGAGTCGGAAAGTAATTGCTGAGCATCCTAGAGGCTTTGAGACAACAGCAGATAGATACATTCATGAAAGTGCACATATCTAATACAGAGATAAATAGATTATTTAATATTTAACACTTGAAGACCTTTTGCTGATTTGATATTGTTGTTTGCAGGCTTCAGAAACTGGTCCAATGCAAATTGATGAATCAAGTGTGAAAGTTGAACAGGAAAACATGAACAAGACAACTGAACAATTGTTCTCCAAGCCGTAAGTTGAAGAAGACCATGTTAATAATGAGTCAAGTCAGCTGATTTGTGTATGTAATCATTGAGTTACCAATGATGAGTCTGTACAAGCCATTAATATGAATTGTTTAAAGAAACAATTTTTATGGGCATTCTGTAATGATATTTCATTTCTTATATTCCAAATGTGGATTATTTAAACATAACAGGTGAATGCACTTTTTGGAAACAAAAAGGAACTTTGGGAGTTTGATATCTTTGTTACGAATGTTTCATGATACTTTTGCCATTGAAAGAAATAGCTCTATGGTGCTGTTAAAATTCACTTTTATTTAGGCTGTGAAGGCAGAACACAGTTGACATTAACTAAATAAGCATTGCATAAACAACTATCTTAAAATCAAATTCAAAAGCTGCTTGAATTTACAAGAATAACTTTCTTAACAGAAGAAGCCAGTTACAACTACTTTTTGAACCAAATATCAACTGTCAATGATTCCAGGACTTCAAATGAGTAAAGTGCAGTTGCAGTTTAGTCCATTGCCAGCAGCGTGCTTCTTGTCGCTATGATGACCGAATTTAATTGTATAGTAAATTGAAAAAATTATCATATGATACATAACAAGTACAAGCTGACTTCACATGTAATATATATATATATATATTTCAAATCCAATAAATATATATTTCAAATCCACACTCGAATGAGTTATCGATACACATTTATGAATCGAATAGTTAAACAGAACTTAAATATTGTCAAATTTAAATCTCTCCACTCTAGGTCCTTCAGCCAAACACAAGGATGCTGAAAATTACAATCCAAGACCTTTCACTAGTTCCCCTGGGTTAGCATTTTCTCTGGTTGAAGCACAACATGGTGACTGCTACTCTTCACCCAAACTAGAATTATCTCTCGTATGTTCATGGATTCAATAATAGTTTGAAATGTTGACCTATTTGCCATAACCGGATCTTTGCAGGTAGTCAGTTTCATTTGCTGATATATCACTGCAAATTTCACAGAAAGGCACCATTCTTATCTAGTGAGCATTCCTTCTATCAGGAGTGTCATTATGTTAGAGCATCTCTGGTTGCAAGATCTCTGCATCCATTCCCCCAAAAGGAGGAAAACATTGAAAAACTAGATCAGCAAAAAGAGTAATGCCATAGTTGTGTGCAGAAAATTTCAGTGTGGAACCAGTTTCTATAGTATAGAAATATCATACCATATAACACCTTGATATTCCTTTACATTCAAACCAGAGGAGAAATAAAAATTTTGCTTGTTTCTCAAAAGGAAACTTTTTTTTTTCTAGATGCTATATACAATTTCTTATTTTACTATGATAAAGTCAGAATTAGTAACTTTACAGCTATTTCAACAGTGAATACTATAAGGACTCTAATATTACTTTTTCTAAAATATTATTTACTAACGTAAATTATTAAATTTCAACTATAAGAATAAAAGCAATAACATTCAATAATGTAGGAAAAAACGATTAAAAATATGTTACTAATGATATAATTAAGAAAATGAAGATATCATCTGCTAGCTATTTACACATCTTTTGTTAGGCAAACACTGTAGTTGATTCTCTCGCTAAAGCTGGAGTCACTAGGGAGTCTAATCTGAAAGCATGGATGGTGTAGCTTGGACAGTGTAAGTCTGGTACTGCGATTCTGATGCTTATACTGTTGTCTATCATTTGGGAGGTTTGACTGTTGCTGCGTTGCTTAGTTTGATAGTTTTTGTGTTTATTGTGATTTTATATGTACTGCGAAATTTTGGGGATTTTTACATATTTTTGAGATGATTTAGGTTAGGAATGTATTGGATTGGATTTTCTTTTCGGTAGTTTACGTCCCATAAATATGTTTTTTCCCATATTTATAATAATAAAATAACTAATTTTATAAAAAAAAGAAAATGAATATATCAAATTAATGAATCCTCATTAAATAAAAAAAAATCACTTGTACCTTTGCAATAAACCATCTGATGTCAAATGGTGTTTCATGTGTAATTTCACATTATTAAGTAAATTATATTGATAAAGAGAATATGCTATATATGAATATCCATTAGCTATAGTATTTGAACTTTTTTTTAATATTTCAATAATTGTTTTTATATATTAAATATATTGATATTGTATTGACAATCATATATAAAATAATAGCTAAGGTGAAAAGGATGCGTTCCAAGTGTCACTATAAGTGTCATTATAGAAGCGGTTGCGTTAAAAATGACAAGAAACAACAAAATCCAAGTTCAGCTTGCGCAACGACGACATTAGTGACGTAGTGACGACAATGGTGACAGATTGATAATGAATTTCACATGTAGTAACTGTCAAAAATGGTGGCTCAAATTTCACCAAGGAATTAAAAATTAATTTTTTTATTTTGTATCAAATTCCCACATCGGGAATATAATGATTTTGGGCTTAAGATTTTAGCTATAAATTAAAGCTAATTTCTTTAATTTTAATTCGTCCCAACTTGTCCTGAATTTGTATATTCGAAAAGTTTTCTCTTCTTTCTCTTTTGTAATATTTCTTTAGTGAAATATAATTTGGTAGTTTCCAAGGACGTAGGCATAATTGGCCGAACCTCGTTAAATTTTGGTGTCTCTCTCTTTTATTTATTTAATAGCTATTTGTTGGGCAAAACTCTATTTTAGTGGTTATTGTGAAAAGGGATTACATGTCTAGGTAAATTCTGTCAAACGACGTAAAAATCTAAGGAAAATGGGTTTTAAGTGAGACCGCTTGTGACTCCTCCACTTTCCTGGAAATTTACCTGGTGTAGTTTTTATCACAGTAATTCACAAATTATATTTTTTAATTTGGTGGAAAAAGCCCAATTTCCACAACAATTGGTATCAGAACCGAGGATTTGAAATATTTACTGTGGTTGCGGCTAAGTCTGATCTTCTACATAAAAAAAAGGATCCTTGGTTTTGTTTCCGCATTTTTTGAAAATTTTGATTTTATAGCTATTAAATAAATATCTGCAGCAGAAATGGCAGACGACAAGAAAAATATCACACATGTTACTGCGACATCGTCTTCATCAACCTTAGTGAGGAATGTTGTTACAAATGCAAGATTTGCAGTGGAGATTTTTGATGGCACTGGTCATTTCGGCATGTGGCAAAGCGAACTTCTAGACGCTCTCTTTCAGCAAGGTCTAGATGTTGCAATTGAAGAGGAGAAATCCCAAGAAATGGAGGAGATAGAGTGGAAAACTGTCAATTGGTTGACATGTGGTACAATTCGATCATGTCTTTCCAGAGAGCAAAAGTATGTTTTCTCGAAAGAGACTTCGGCACATAAATTGTGGAGCACTTTGGAAGAAAATTTTATGAACAAATAATCAGAATCAGTTGTTCATGAAGAAGAAATTGTTTCGCTTCAATTATGTTCCTGATACCACTATAAATGAACACATCACAACCTTCAACAAGTTGGTGGCTGATTTATTCAATTTGGATGTGATTTATTCAGATGAAGATCTGGCTGTATTAATGTTGGCATCACTTCCTGAGGAGTTTGAGCATCTTGAAACAACGCTACTCCATGGAAGTAGGAAAATAACTTTCAGTGCAGTTTGTGCTGACTTATACAGCTATGAGTTGAGAAAGAAAGTGAAGAAGGAGAGAACAAGTGAAGCACAAGCTCTAGTGATTGGAGGCCATTCACAAAGCCGGAAAAAGGGAGGAAAGAAAAGTAGATCTCGCTCGAAAGCCAGAGTTGAAAAAGATGAATGTGCCTTTTGTCATGAGAAAGGTCACTGGAAAAAAGATTGTCCGAAGCTTAAAGCTAAGGGCAAAAATGTTGTTGATTCAAATGTAGCTGAATGTGAAGATTCAGAATCATCCTTCTCATTAGTTGTCATGACATCTGCAGATGCTCCTTTAGCATGTTCAACAAGTTCTTCTAATGCATTGCTGTTAGATTCCGGATGCAGTCATCATATGAGTCCCAATCGGGAATTATTTTTTGATTTTAAAGAACTTGATAATGAAGTTGTCTACACAGCAAATGACAATTCTTGCTTTACCGAAGGGATTGGTTCAATCCACTTGAGGAATCATGATGGATCAATCAGGACCCTGAATGATGTTCGATATGTACCATGTTTGACGAAGAACCTCATTTCAGTTGGGGTTCTTGAATCTAAAGGGCTTAAGATTGTTGCAGAAAATGGGGTCATGAGGGTCATCTCTAGTGCAATTGTGATTTTGAAAGGATTACGGAGAAGGAATAATTTGTATTACTATCAAGGTAATGCAATTATAGAATCAATAGGGGCAGCAGTTTATGGTGATGATAAAGATCTAGAGGAGACCAGATTATGGCACATGTGCTTGGGACATGCAGGTGAAAAATCCTTGAAAAGTTTGGCCGATCAAGAATTATTGAAGAATGTGAAAACCTGCAAGTTAGTTTTTTGTGAGCATTGCATCAAAGGGAAGCAGACAAGAGTGAAATTCGGTACTGCTATCCATGATACCAAGGGTATTCTGGATTATGTTCACTCGGATGTATGGGGGCCTTCTAAAACTCCTTCTTTAGGAGGCAAACACTATTTTGTTACCTTTATTGATGACTACTCTCGAAGAGTTTGGGTGTATACTTTGAAGTCGAAAGATGAAGTGCTGACAATTTTTCTCACATGGAAAAAATTAGTGGAGACTCAAACTGGCAGACGAATTAAATGTCTTCTAGCAGACAATGGAGGAGAATTCAAAAGTGATCCATTTATGAAAGTTTGCGAAGATGAAGGTATTGTTTGACACTTCACAGTTAGACATACACCACAGCAGAATGGGGTGGCAGAACGCATAAACCGAATATTACTGGAGAAAGTTCGGTGTATGTTGTCTAATGCTGGGTTAGACAAGAAATTTTGGGCTGAGGCTTTGACATATGCCATCTCATTAATCAATTACCATCAACTGCTATTGGTGGTAAAACACCTATAGAAGTATGGTCTGGAAAACCTGCTAAAGATTATGATTCCTTACGTGTTTTTGGTTCCACTGCATATTATCACATTAAGGAATCAAAGCTGGATCCAAGAGCAAAAGAAGCAATTTTTATGGGGATAACTGCAGGAATTAAAGGTTATCGACTATGGTGTCCAAAAACAAAGAAGATAATATTTAGCAAATATGTCACTTTTGATAAATCTACCATGTTGAAAAAGGTGGCAATGGAGCAGTCAGATGGTACTCCGCAACAGGTGGAGGATATTCCAAAGGAGGTGGAGTTTGGTAGAAAAATTCGAGTAGTAGATTTTAAAGCTGCAGACACTCCTGAGGTAGAAGGAGAGTCAGATGAAGAAGAGGTTCAAATCCAAGAACCTATAGAGCAACATGAATCAATTGCACTTGGTAGGCCAAGAAGAAATATAAGAAAGTCTGCTCGTTTTGACGATATGGTGGCCTTCGCATCTTCAATTGCAGATGATAGCATTCCGTCCATTTTTAGTGAAGTTGTCCAAAATTCAGAAGAAGTAAAGTGGAGGAAAGCTATGGATGATGAAATGCAATCCCTTCACAAGAATCAGACTTGGAAGCTAGCAATTCTACCGAAGGGAAAGAAGGCAATTGGGTGTAAATGGGTATATGCAAAGAAAGATGGGTTTCCTGACAGAGATAGTGTTCACTTCAAAGCAAGATTGGTAGCTAAAGACTATGCTCAGACGGAGGGAATTGATTATAATGAAGTGTTTTCTCCAGTTGTAAAACATTCCTCCATTCGAATTTTGTTGGCTTTAGTGACATAGTTTAATTTGGAACTAGTTCAATTGGATGTAAAAACTACATTTTTACATGGAGATCTGGAAGAGAAAATCTATATGACTCAGCCAGAGGGATTCAAAGTTGCTGGAAAAGAGAGTATGGTATGCAAACTTGTAAAGTCGCTTTATGGATTAAAGCAATCTCCGAGGCAGTGGTATAAGTGATTTGACAAGTTTATGAAAGGGCAAAAGTACACAAGAAGCATATACGATCATTGTGTGTATTTGCGCAAGCTACAAGATGATTCTTTCATTTATCTTCTTCTTTATGTCGATGACATGCTGATAGCATCAAAGAATAAAGAAGAAATTGTGAAATTAAAGAATCAGTTGAATAAGGAATTTGAAATGAAAGATTTGGGCGAGGCAAAGAAGATTCTCGGCATGGAGATATCTAGAGATAGGAAATTGAGGAGACTTTGTTTGTCTCAGAAGCAATATTTGAGAAAGGTAATAAAGCGTTTTGGTATGAATGACAAGACCAAACCTGTTAGTACACCTCTTGCTCCTCATTTCAAACTCAGTGTAGCTCAGTCGCCAAAAGATGATGCAGAACGAGAATACATGTCAAAGGTTTCCTATGCAAATGTTGTTGGTAGCTTGATGTATGCTATGGTGTGTACGAGGCCTGACATTTCACAGGCAGTTGGAGGTGTGAGCAGGTACATGCATGATGCTGTCAAAGAGCATTGGCAAGCTGTGAAATGGATTCTGCGGTATCTTCTGAACACCGTAGATGTTGGATTAGTTTTTGAGCAGGATACGAAAAATGGTCAATGCGTAGTCGGATATTGTGATTCGATTATGCTGGTGATTTGGATAAACGTTGATCAACTTCTGGTTATGTATTTACACTTGCAAAAGCACCAGTTAGTTGGAAATCTACTTTACAGTCAACTGTGGCTCTTTCTATGACAGAGGCAGAATTTATGGCAGTTACAGAGGCTGTTAAGGAGGCTGTTTGGCTTCAAGGGTTGCTTGATAAATTGGGGATTAGGCAGAACAACATTGTTGTACATTGTGATAGCCAGAGCGCTATTCATTTAGCAAAGAACCAGGTTTATCATGCAAGGATGAAGCACATCGACGTTCGTTTCCATTTTGTTAGAGAAATTCTAGAGGAAGATCAGGTGAAACTCCAGAAGATTCAGACCGCTGAAAATCCTGCTGATATGTTAACCAAGGTGGTGATAGCTGTCAAGTTCAAATATTGTTTGGACTTGATTAATATTGTTCAAATTTGAAGCTGAAGACACTACAACTTTGCGAGAGAGATCAGAAGTTTGTATTTTGGAACTTTTTCACCAAGGTGGAGATTGTCAAAGATGGTGGCTCAAATTCCACCAAGGAATTAAAAATTAATTTTTTTGTTTTGTATCAAATTCCCACATCGGGAATATAATGATTTTGGGCTTAAGATTTTGGCTATAAATTAAAGCTAATTTCTTTAGTTTCAATTCATCCCAACTTGTCCTGAATTTGTATATTTGACAAGTTTTCTCTTCTCTCTCTTTTGTAATATTTCTTTAGTGAAATATAATTTGGTAGTGTCCGAGGACGTAGGCATAATTGGCCAAACCTCGTTAAATTTTGGTGTCTCTCTCTTTTATTTATTTAATAGCTATTTGTTGGGCAAAACTCTGTTTTGGTGGTTATTGTGAAAAGAGATTACATGTCTAGGTAAATTCTGTTAAACGACGCGAAAGTCTAAGGAAAATGGATTTTAAGTGAGACCGCTTGTGACTCTTCCACTTTCCTGGAAATTTACCTAGTGTAGTTTTTATCACAGTAATTTACAAATTATTTTTTTAATTCCGTGGAAAAAGCCCAATTTCCACAACAGTAACTCTTATCTGGAGTCTGACTCTATATTATGCTTGTTCATCTTATTATATTTCATGAAGAGACTAGAGACTGGTTGGTACTTCCAAAGAGTGTGGACCTGATACTGTTATTTTGAACAATAATTATGTTGAGAATTGAGAATTTTCTTAGTTACTCTCAAAATATTTTGTATTTTGGAGGAAAATTTATATTTGAAATTTGAATGTTTGTTGTAATAGTGAGAAAATTAGTAGGTATAGTAGTAGATATGGATTCATTTTTGAATGTTTGTTGTAATGGCTATAATCCAACTTTGTACTCAAAATCCTCACTTTTATCTCTCTATATATTGTAAGAAAAGCAATGAGCCTATGTTCTGTTTTTCATTCTCAATTTGTCTTCAAAACTCCAACATATTATGCTTGTGAGATAATAGGAACAGGGACGATTAAAGACATGGCTGTTCCATGAATGGTTAAAACCTTAAATAAGGTCAAACACGTACTGTAAAAAAAATAAAAAACTAAAAAACTTAATTTCCCTCAGCAATCTAGAAAGTACTTTGCATGGAGGCTTTTAAATCCTAGTAATTAAGTTATTAAAATTGCCGGAGGTATCATGGTTATAATGAAGGAGAAATGATTAGAGAATTATTTGTACAAATTAGTTGGAAGTATTGTTGTGGGCAATGAAACTAATGTTGCTGCTAGTTCATCCTCTTCAGAAATAGACTTCAATGACTAAAGAGTTTAGCACATGCATTTGGGTTAGTGAATGTGACATGGTAAAACTTCATAGGCGGAAGCAGCCAAAAGGAATAAAACAATACAAGGTCGACTTATGTGAACATTATATCCTTGAAAACAAAATATAGTTACTCTCAAGCCATCTATACATAAAATTCCTCAAGTTTTCTATGTTATTATTATTATTATTATTATTATTATTATTATTATTTATTAAAAATATAATATAAAATTTTATATTAAAATAAATTTTTATCTTATTAGTTGAACGATAAAAAAAATTAATATAAAATTATTAATTATTATATTTAATAATAGAGATAAAAGGACAAAAAAAATTTAAATTATTTTATAAAATAGCTTAATATAAATAATAATATATTTGACATTTCACATAAAATATATTATTTTATAAAACGATCTAATATAAATAAGATTATATTTAATATTTTTCATAAAATGTAATGTGACATAAATAAAAAATCTTAATTATTATATTTACTAATAACGATAAATAAAAAAATTATTTTATGAAATAATATAATAAAAATAAAAATATATTTAATATTTTAAATAAAATAGAAAATGGATAAGAGTATATTTGAGATTTTATATAAAATATATTACAATATGAATAAGAAATCAGAGCAGCATAAAAAAGAAGATAGAAGATATTACTGTAGCTGGATATGAGATATTGTTTCAATTTTAAATTATGAAATAGATTAGTATTATTATTATTATAAATATTCTTATAATCTATAATAAAATAATTAATTTCATCAATTATTATATTAATAAAAAATATGTTTAACTTTTGTGGATTTTGATATATTTGACTATCTTTACTTAAATGTTATTATACATATATAAAAGCGGGGAATTTTAGATTTCTTTTCCTGTTGCCAAGTTAGCAATTCCACAAAATAAACTTGCGTCCACCTTTTTGGCTAATCTATTCAGTCGCGTCTCTTCTAAAAGAAAAAACCCGAATTTAAAAAAAAGAAAAGGGCTTAATCTTAATCAGGTCTCATTCAATTCCCTGCGCTGTTCTTCCTTTTTCATTTATTGAGGCAAATGGCTGTTTAGTGTCTCTTGGATCTTTTGATGAGGAGTACATTTTGAAGAGGATTTCTAGACCAAGGGTTTTGAACAGGCACGCGAGATTGGGATGCCAAGTCATCCTTACTCCGGGCCTTAAAGGTATGGTTGTTGCTGTGCCTGAGCCAAAACCCTGGGTATAACTTTAAGATTTTGTTTTTGTTTTTATCTATCTCGATGTTTTGAATCGAATATTCAATATTGTGCACACTTCAAAAGAATTTGTGTTTCCTTCAACTGCGAATATGTTAAGATTGCCCGTGAATTGGTATCATGGAATTTAATTTTGTTATTTTGATTGTGTTTATGCAAAAGTTTTGTTTACAATCACATAGCTTGTATTTGGTACTATTGTTTTGGTTTTGGCATAGGTTTGTGCGCTCTTCTGTCGATTGAGTTTAATTTTGTTAGAGGAGTTGAAATAACGAAGTCCTTTATTAGGAAAAGCTAAGCTTGATATTGGTGATTATTGATCATGCTAGAGCTTAAGGTTATCAAAACAATGATAGAGCGATTACAAAAATCCTAATGACCATGGTGCTGCAAGTCGGAAAAAATCAAGTTGCGAGTTTTTAGGCACTGAGAGTATGCAAGGAAATTGAGCGTGGATTATTCAAATAGCAGAATCAACATCCCATAATATATTTTTGAGAGTAGATGTAGTTGTAAGTGCACTGGTCCTTGAGCTTGCAGAAAGTAGAAGTTTTTGACAGTAATTCTACTCATACAGGGGACCCTATGCAGGATTGCTTACGAGAAGTCAAAGTTTAAGCTAATGAATGTTGAGATAAAATTTCTACATACATATTAGTACTATTAAGACTTTATGGTCAGCCTTAAGGTTTTTTCACTTCATTTATTTTTTCATTTTTTTTCTTTTATGGCTGTTTAATTTTTTGGGTTAGGCGAATTTTTGTTTTTTTAGCAATATTTGTTTTCAGGTGGATAATTTTTTTTTAATTTTTTATTCCATGAGTTATACATGAGTATATTGAAATTTGTCCAGTTGAGTGTTTGCTTTATTTTGTATTTTCAGCTCTCAATTATTAGAGTGCTTTCTGTTTTGCAGTAAGCTTCAGAGTGAGGCATTGAGAGAAGCAATCTCTACTATCATGAATGCTTCCAAAGAGAAGAAACGAAACTTCACTGGTACAATTGAGCTCCAGATTGGACTTAAAAACTATGAAAAGAAAACCAACGGCTAAAGCAGCAAGTTTGTGATACATTTTAGTTCTCAATTGCTTAAGTTTTTTGGGAAGAAGTTCAGTTTTCTTATTTTTAGCCTAATCTAATTAGCTACTACTGTGCCATTAATTGATTTCTAAATTTATATGTTGCAGGTGATGAATATACCAAGATTATGAAGATTAATTTGAGTCTTCATTAAGATTATGAAGGATCCTATCCTTTACATTGGGGTAATTAGTTTTTTATATTCATTTGCTTTCAATTTGCAAATCTAGAGAGCTTTTCTTTGTTTATTTTTTCAAGAAAACATTTACCAACTGATCACATTTAATACTTTGTTGCCTCGAACTCACTGATATATTTTTAGTTTGTTTGGTATTGAGGTTAAATCTGCCTTTTTTTTTGGAAAAGCGTTGAGTATATTTAATATTGAACTGAAACATGCTTTTCTCTGAAAGTATTTTGAGTCTATTGGGGTTTTATATCTCTCTGAAAATGTAGTTCATTATTACTTACAACAGAAAAAAATAAAAAGAGAACCTATATATAGCCAACCTCAATAACTTAGATTAAGTTTAAGCTGAGTTGAATTGGTATATAGACGCTGAAACAAAAAAACTGTTTTGGCTAAAACAATTGCCTAATTCAGCCTGCTTTGAATCACATGACAATGTCAAACCATTGATTGAATGAGAAGATTGCATTTTTGCTTTACCATAGAAAAATGCACTGATTAGTGTGTAAATTAAACTATCTTGCAGGTTACCCTTCCCTGGATGAAATAATTAACGTGGATATATATAAATGTGGGTATGCAGTTTCTTGTCTTAATTTGATGGAGGAAATTTTTCTTATATAATTAAAAATCAAATTCCATATATATAGTACTTATTTTTCAGATCAGCACATGAAAGTTTTGGATGCTATTGATTATGTCTGAATTTGTGTGTGTGTACCTATAGATAGAGAGATATGCAAAAGGCTAAATATATATGTAGTCTCCTGAACTTGTCACGTTTAGTCACTTTGTCTCTTAAACTTTTAATTTAACAATATAGCTCCTTGAACTTGCATTTTCTTAACTTATAAACACAAACTTGCTGAGTTACACTGAGTTATACCGAGTCAATGAGGTATCTATTTGATATAAAATATATAAATATAAGGGGCAAAGTTATCAATATTAATTAATATGAGTGTCTGTTAGTAAAAAAATAAACAAGTACAGTGGTTAAAATGAAAATTCAAGGGACAAAGTGACTAAACGTGACAAGATTAGAGGGCTACATATATATTTGGCCTATGTCAAAACCTTTTATGATTGCATTCACCATTTACGGTTACATGTACGTTGGAAAATAATATAGGTGGTTTGGAGCATATGAAAGTGTAACAATATTTTGTGTATTCTGAATTCAAACTAGCAATACTTTTGTTGTTCTAAAACTGACTCAGTTAACAGTAGCTAATTATCAGAAGTGGTAATATATGTATGCATCTACAAAATCCAATATTTTCTTTAACTGAATTTGAAGGTTATATATATATATATATATATATATATCTGTGTGTGTGTGTGTGTGTAAGTTATCTCTCTCTCTGTGTGTGTAGGTTATATATATATATATATATATATATATATATATATATATATATCTATCTATCTATGTGTGTGTGTGCGCGCGCTCACTCCTAGCATTTCAGCTTTGTTCTTACTTTAATTTATGAAGAGCATATTTGCATATTTACAAGCTGATGCTACTGTGAGCAGTTAGATACTTTGTCCTATCATTTAAAGATAGCAATATATTTTGCTAAACTGCACTGAAAATTAAAGAAAATAAAGCTGGGACCTTTTTAACTATTGTTTTCATTTTTTTTTTGGCATCATGTTTCTTGTATTTTTTTTTACCTAGCAACTACAAAGCCACATAGTCCGCTTTACTTTTCATCTTGAATTGGAGGACAGCACATATAACGCTCACCAATTTGTAATGCAGAACTGAAGGAATGCTGAACAGAGTGGGGATAAAAATATCCTGAATTGAAGGAATAGAGGTAGTATCTTTAATTTTTTGTTTTATTTTTGCTTGATTTCCATTTTATTAGTCTCTCTTAGTCTTAGTGCACTTCTTGAATAGTTTATCACTTCATTGTTAAAGTTGTGAATACTCAAGCACATCAATTCCTACCACTTCGACTAGATGTCACAGATAGGGTGAATATGACTCCAATTGTTTTTATCAATATGAGAAAATTGTATTATTATCAATATGCATTTATGCAACTGTAAATACATTTTTTACTTCCATTGGAATTAAATATTTAAAATTACTGTACAAAAAGCATCTACTACTAAATTAATGTTAACATCATATAATTGTGATATTATACTCTTTAAATAATAAAAATTAGACCATATTGGAAAGTCTAATTCAACGACAAAAATGCTCCATATAGAGTATTATTGTGGAATTGGAAGTGCAATAATAAAATTATGAAAATATTATCATGAAATTACATTTAATTACTTTTTATTAAAATCATTTTACTTTAACATAAATTTATATTCATTAATTTTTATAAATTAAACTAAACTAGCAATATAAATTTAATGCATCTCATAATTATATACACAGATTTCATTTATAGATAAATATTTTATGTACAATTCAATTAATTATAAGATACTAATAAACTTTTTTATGCCTTTTAAAAATTTTTTCAGAAAAAAATTTACCATAACAAAATATATAATGACTATAATAAATAATTAAAGTATGGAAAAAACTATATAAAGTACAACGATAAAAAATATATCCGCTCATCTCGCGGGTTTACGTTTAGTTATATATATATATATATATATATATATTTGTATATATATCCAAGGGTGGAAAGAATGTTAAAAAAATTGACACATCATTAATTTTTTAAAATAATATAATATAATATTAATTAATTTTTATTTAATTTTAATAATTTTAAAATATTTATTATATTTATGATTATTAATCTTCTATTAAATAATTACATATTATTTTGATTTCATAATATTAATTAAACAAATTATATTTATGACTTTTGATTTTTTATAAATTAATTAAACATTAATATAATTAAATATTATTGATTAATTTATATATTTTTTAAGAAATTTGAAAAGTTATAAAAAATATGACTTAACTTTTTTTATAAATTCATTGATTTATTTATAATAATTATTAATTATATATTTTTAGAATATATTCGTAAAGGCCTTCCTCTCATTGGCTTACTCAATGCAACGATTGTGAAAATTAAAATGCAAAGATTGTGAAACTTCATATCGAGCAAATTAAGCAAAATTTTAGGTACCCATCAGCTACACTCATGCCTCTTTAATTAAGCAAATTAAGCAAGAATGTGAAAATCAAACCTTTCTAGTGCCTACCTATATAGGTATGTCACAAGTTCCTTTCATAGCCATCAACTCACAAGTATGTCACATTGAAAACATGTGTTGAATTATGAATTTAATTTCCATTATCCTTGTGGATTGTTAGCTAATCCTGCCTACATATGTATTTGAATAATGTGGCATCCGTTATTATCCATGTGCCATGTTCCCATGACTAAAGGGGATAATTACATAAAGGATCAGTGTCCTAAAGTTGAAAAATAATGGGAGTAATGTGGCTTATGCTAGTGTTAGGGTAGTTTAGTGCATGTAATGGTGTGCACATGACTAGATATATTCTATGCAACAAGTATCTTTGGTAGGTACATGTCTACTCCTTGTTGGAATCATTGGATAGCTGCAAAGAAAGTAATGCGTTATTTGAAATATACAAGAGACTTTGTGCTTACTTTTAGGTGAGTAGATGAGCTTGCAATAGTAGGTTTTTCAGATTCATATTTTGGTGGATGTCCATACAACTTAAAGAGTATCATGCAGTCTCTTATTACTTCATCTACGATGCTTGGAGAGTATATAACATATTATAGTGCTGCAACTCATTCCATTTGGTTGAAAAATTTTATTTGTGGACTTAAAATTGTTGATTCTATCTCTAAGCTAATGTGGTTATATTGTGATAGTATAGCGGATGTGAATTTTTGTAATAACAATAAAGACTGCAGTGGTTCTAAATATTTCACATAAAGTGTTCAAGAGATGGTAAATAATAAAGAGATAAAAGTAGAGCATGTTTCAACTAAAAACATGTTGGCCGACCCTTTGACTAAAGTGATTGCTCCGGAGTCATATAAAACTAATGTGATAGATATGGGTGTAGTGAGTTCTTTTCATACTTTTGATTAGTGGGTGTTTTGTGTTTATTTTATATTGCATTTGAACTCATTTTATCTCAATTTTAAGATGTATGATTGAGCTATTATGTATATATGGATGATCATCATTGTCTTTCACTATTGTTTTGCATAAAGCAAATTTATAAGTACTACATACAAAAGTTGTAACATCCCAAGTTATACCCTAAAATTTTTGGAATACTTATTGTTATATTTGAATTAAATATTATAAGTGTATATATGTTTAAGTGGGAAGATAAGAAAGGTAAGAGGAGTGTGTATATGTTGTATATATGGAGATATATACAACATATACAAGTCAACATTTAATTAAGGTCAAAAGAAATATTTAATTTTAATTGAATTAATTGAAATGGAAATTAAAGTAAGTGGAAGATGCTATTTATGAATATTACTCCCTCCGTATCATTTACATAGAAAAAGTAAAATGGACACGAAAATTAAGGAAATTTTACTTTTTTCATCTCTATTTACTTAAATACCCCTAAAAAAAAATATCCCTCAAATTAAACTTTTAAAGCAAGGATATAAATGGTATTTTGTCTCATTTCACTTTCCAAAATTTACCTAAAATGACATATTTTCTATATAAAAGATACACTAAAAAAGGAAATTTTCCCTATCTAAATGATACGGAGGGAGTATATTATTATAATTGCTTGGTTGAGATTTAAAGAGAAAGTTGGGTGGTTAAGAGTGGTTAGCAAGTTGACTTTGCTCTTCTTTCATCTTCATCTTCTTCTTTCTTTGTTTGGCCGACTATCACCATAGCAAGAGAGGAAAGAGAGATTTTGCTCACCCAAACTCAAGATTGAAGGGTGTTTCAAGCGATCAAGTTGGAATTCTAAGGGTTTTCATCACTTTTGGTAAGTTTTCCACTTGATTCCTTGGTTTTCTTTTAAATTTGTGTTTTGAGTTTGGTATTTGATTGTTGATGGTAAGTGTATATTTGATTTTGGTGTATTTTAGAGTGTTTGATCTTATTGGTGTTGATTTTGGGATTGGTTTGAAGGAAATGTTAAGTTTGGTGTTGGAAGAGCAAGTGTTGTGTTTTGTGTATGTGATGGTTGTGATTTGTGTTTGATGTATGTATTGAGTTGTTTTGGTGTTTTTGCAAGTTATTATGGTTTATTGATGTGTTTGGTTAAGCTTGTTTGGAGTGGAAGATGGTGAAAGTAAAATGTTTGTTGGATGTGGTGTTGTTGGTGTTAGAATCAGGAATCAAGATTTTTGGCCTGACACGCCCATGAACATGGCCAAGTCTTTGGGCGTATCAATGGTTCTGTTTTCTGAATGGGTGACACGACCAGTCACACGCCCATGTCACTGAGCGTGTCACAACTTCTGTGTTGTAGTAGCATTGACACGGCCAGTGACATGCCCATATCACTGAGCGTGTCATAGCTACTGTGATGTTGGTGGATTGACACGCCCATGTCACTGAGCGTGTATGTCACTGAGCGTGTCAAAGCTTCTGTGTTGTGAGTTTAGGGCACGGCCAGGGATACGCCCGTATTGTTGAGCGTGTCATGTGTAAAGTTTGCCCTAGTTGGTTCTTAGCCTTATTATCTCATATGTATCTTTAAGTGAGTGTGTATTATTCCTTTTGGATTATGTTTTGAAGAGATTGAGTTGCCCTAATCCAATTGTTGAAGAATTCTTGGAAGAGGAGTTTGGTATTGTGTGAGTTGCTATTGAGGTAAGTACAAACCTTACATTATTGCATACAATTACATGACTTTGGGACTTAACACATTTGGTTGTAAATGTGTTAAGTAATTTATTACATTGTTAATACATTTTATTAATGTTATGATTTGCATAATGTGAAAGATATGATGATCATTCAAAATGTATGTCCAATGCAATTGGTTATGTATACTTTAATGATGAGATGTGAAGCTATTGTTGTTGGCTATAATGATGCAAATGAAATAATTGGGGCATGGTTGCCTAGTTTGATTATGAGAAATGAAATGAGAAATAAATTGTGAAAGAGATTGATAATGAGGTAAATGAATTAATTGTGTGCCTAGTATGTTATTCAATTTTCAGAATTTTAGGTTTGGCGGCATGCCTATAAATCGCTGGGCAGGTGAAAAGACCGGGTCGTAAGCCGAGCCCAGTTGAAAAATGTGAGATATGATGTTTTTGGGGTGAAAAGACCGGGTTGTAAGCCTAAAAAAAAACTGTAACAGTCTAGCCGAGTTGAGGACCAAGATACTGGGGCCTTAGGGTCTAGCCGGGTTGAGGTCCAAGAGACTGAGTCTGTTACATTATCCATGGATATATATATATATATATATCGCCTACGGGCTTGATGAATATGATTATGGACCAAAGCAGTAACTCTGAACTTTGAATAACATATTAGATCCTTTTTGGGCCCATGCTTGTCTTTGCTTAAATGTGAATCATGAATGATGAAACAATTGAATGATATAATGAAATGTAATGTTATGAAATATGATGTTCTTGTGAATTGTTTATAATATTTGAAAGTATGACATTTGCATTACATTAAAGCATATTGTTATTGTGGTTTGTACCACTAAGTCGTTGGCTTAGCGCGATTGTGGTTCATCGCGCAGGTGACAGGGTAGATCCGGTTGAACCGGAGAGTTCAGCTAGACCGAGTCGAGTCTAGGCTTGTGAAGTGTGGATTGTGGATTTTAAGATCAGAGACGAACTGCCAAACATGTATAAACTCTATATATTTTATAAATATTAATTTTGATGTATATATATATGTAAATACCGCTACAATTTTCTCTGCTTAATAAATAAATGTTTTATCTAGTATGTTTTATAATATAATTTGAATGTGTTAAATTTTCTTAAATTGTTGTTAAATTGAAAGATTGGATTGTTTAATATAAACCGTGACACTCCTGTATCTGATATACGTATATTACAGATGTGGCTGTATGTAGTGTGCGTATATGGGGTACGGGGGTGTTACAAAAGTCTTAAGATATTTTTAAGTATGACCGTTTGTTGATCTAAAAATTGGTAAAGCATAAATAATGCCTCCATGAGAGACTAAAAGCAAGACAAATATGAAATTGATACATTCAATCACATACTTGGTACTAATATTCATCCTAGACTAAAACACATTGATAGCTCATGTCAATATCATTTGTAATTATCAATGGTTTTGTATCTATAAATTGATACAATGATTGCTATAGTTCAATTTCTATTGATTATAAGATCGAACTATTAGACTTAAGGCATCTTTTGGACTATGTTATTTTTTAAATTGCGGCCATATAAAAATTTTCTTTGTTAACCTAAATCTTTTCAGTAAATAAATGATTTTCGTATAAATTTTATAAAATCAATTTTGTCAAAGTAGGAGAATGTTAGAATTTTATATTAGGCTTAGTGATTTTATTTTATCAAAATATATATTTAGGTTAATATTATAATTCGAAATAATATATTATATCTTATTTTAATAGGTGATTATTAAATGTAAACATGACGTGCCTAAGTAATTTTCTCCTTATGTGTTTTGTATTATAAGTTTGGTTCTAATCATATTAGAATTAAGAAACCCATTAAGATCATGATGTGAGTGTCCTAATGAGTATAAATATGAAGGTTATGTCATGTCTCTCCGACTATTATAATATATTATTTTAGTCCCTCCGTCATATTTTTATAGTTCATTATACTATTTTTAAATGTTTCAAATTATTGTCCATTCACTATAAATAAAGTCTTTATTTTACTATTATACGCTTATTTAACATACATTTTTCCACAAAAATTACAAATAGCATTAAAAATAATTTTAAAAATGTATTATGTTTAATGAGGGTATATTATAAAAAATTAATTATTAACTAACTTAATTATATTTTATTAATATATGTGTAAATAACTACTGAAATATAAAAATGAGATGAAGAAAGTACTAATTAAAAATAAGTGGGCTTAAAGAGAAAGTTTATAATCATTTCACGGATAAGCGTGTGTAATTGAATGATTTTAAGATTGCATTAACGGAGATAAACATGGACTCAAACAAGAAAATATAAAAATATGTAGGTTAATTCTTTGATTATGTGATTTTAATTTTGTTATGTGGTTTTAATTTTGTGTATAATTCCAAAGTTTATATTTTTTCTCACATTAAAATTTCAAATTAAATAATTTTTAAAATATTTAATATATATTTATATACATGAATTAAAATTATGTTAATAATATATATAATATATATCAGGTTCAGTAGATATATATATATATATATATAAATATATAATATATATAACATAATATATAACATATATATTACGCGGTCTTCCCTTGTAATTAATTGCAAGATGTCGTTTACACGACTCGAACCCGTGACCTCAGGTCACACGACAACAGCACTTACCGCTGCGCACGACTGTATCACGACTGTATTATGCTGTCAAGTTGAAGGAATCACGACTGTATTATGCTCTCATAGTTTATTATGCTCTCGTAGAATCTTCAATCCATCTTTTTTTTTCTTTTTCATTATTTTCTCCAATACAAGTCCCATAAAAAAATATTTAACACCACTTGTTGAAAATTTTTAAGCTAATAAATATATAGTAGGAAATAGAACAAGAAGTGGGAGATGAGAGTAAACAGAAACTACATAAATTTTATTACTAAAAAAAACTGAAACTAAATATATATGTAATTTCCTAAATTTTACTCATTTGATCATTTTGTCTATTGAACTTTTAATTTAACACTATAGCCCTCTTAACTCACATTTTTCTTAATTTATAAATATAAACTTATTGAGTCATGTTGAGTAACATCAAGTCACGCTAAATCACATTTTTCTTAACTTATAAATATATATATTTTTTCTTTCTAAATTCCTTCCTGTCTAAATCATTTATCATTTAAAATAGAATCCCTAAAATCTAATAGCTAAGCTTCCTTTCAAGTATTTTTTTTCTTCATTTTTTTTATTACTTTTGCACTTTTGTTGCTAGTTTGATGTTTATTGAACTTTCTTTCTCGAAATATAATTGATTTGCTTTTTTGCAATGTACGTTATTCGAAAAAAATATATTTTAGGGATTTATATTTTAGATGAAAAATGATTTAAAGAAAATAAATGTGTTGATAATTAATTAAGAAAAATGTAACTCATCATGACTTAACATATATAACTCAATGTAATTCAAAGGGTTTGTGTTTATAGTTAAGAAAAACATGAATTCTCAAGAGCTATATAGTTAAGTTGAAAGTTCAGGAGATAAACTGATTAAAGAATAAAGTTGAAGGGGTTACATGTACATTTGGCCAAAAACTATTGATTTACATAGCATAAAACAAAAATCGTTTAAGCAACATAGCATAGTGTTTCAAAATTGAAAAGCATAAAACAAAGTTGTTCAAACTTCCTGTCTTGCAATATTATGAGTTAAATTGAAAATTATGTGTTTGAGTTTAAGCACAACAGTTTATGCTCTTAACTTGTTTCCTCTAACATTGAAAAGCAACATAGAGTAGTGTTTCAAAATTGATAAGCAATTTCATAACATGCATTTTTTATACCAAAGATTGGCTCTTTGAAAAGCTCATTTAATAACACTGTTACTCTTAAACTTGTTTTTTAAATTTGTTTTTTAAATTTGTAAATTCCACTATATTTTTAAATTTGTTTTTTAATAATGCTTTCCATTTTTGTTATTTTCTAGCTTTCAAGTTTCAAACAACAAATAATATTTTTTTCTTGCTGGGAATTCGTTCTTTCTCTGTAATGCTACCAATTAGGCGCAAGCAATTGAGAATCGATTTCTTGAGAAAGGTACCATGGATGCATACTGCTCGTATAAAAAAAAAATGAATATCACCAGCAACCGAATGTCTGAAAAGCATAAGAAAGAGCAACTTTAATTATCAATTAAACTGAACATAATTTATTCAATAATTTTCACAGCAAAAGAATAAGGAGGTACATATCTAGAAAATACAAGCTGCTACTTCTTAATACAATTATTTGGAAGTAATTTAATAAGGCTTCCCATCAAAATTTCAGAAAATACGATGGTTAAAACAACAGTTTAAAATTATAAGGCTATATGTTTAATTAAAGAAATATTTAAAAAATTGCAATTATATATGATATATGTTTTACTATTAACTATATATATATAATATTTTTCTTTTGATTCAAATATATTGATTGAAGATTTTCGTTCTTTTTAATGTAATGGACTCTAGATTTCGACAAAATACTTTAAAGAATTTTTTTTTTTATTTTGTAGCTTTCTATCAAATTTAACATATTATATATAGCTTATAAGTAAATATATGTTACATATAAATAACTAAAGAATAATAGTACATATGAATATATATATATATATACTGCAAAAAAAATAACATTATATTATATATATATATATATATATGAATATATATAGGTATATGTTATATATAAATATTATTAATATATATTACATATATTAAAAGTATACACAACAGCTAATATTACAGTTACGGAAAAATTATTAATGGAAAGGGAATTAATTATGCATTTTACCAAACTTAATTATGTAAACATAATAAACATAATAATAATAATAATAATAATAATAATAATAATCTCATATGAATTAAATTAAATATATTATTGAATCCTTGTTTGGTCAATTTTTAAGTTTTTATTAATTGTTGTATCTTCAATTATGCTTCGTCGCAGTTGCTAATTACTAAATTTTTATTTATATGTTATATATATATGAGTATATATAAGTATGTATTATATGTAACAATATATATTTATTAAAATTTTAAAAAATGAAGAAAATAAAAATAATATATGTTTAATTATATATCTATATATATTATATATAGCAATATATAACAATATATATTAGTTTGTATATTAATATTTTATTAAAAATTAATTTATATATATTGTTAGATGTAACATATAATGAACAAATAATAATATATATCAATTATATACTGATATTTTTTTTTTTGCAGATAAACTAATATATGTTTTTATATGTAATAAAAATGTAATAAATATAAACAAATACCAACATATATCAGTTGTATATTAATATTTCTTTTGCAAATCATCTAATATATGTTATTATACGTAACATATATGAACATATATCAATTTGTATATTAATATTTTATTACAAATCAACTGATATATATTGTTATATATAACATATATGAACATATAAAAATACATCAGTTGTATACTGATATTTCTTTTGCAAATCAACTAATATATATTATTATATGTAACATATATTAATATACATCAGTTTGTATATTAATATTTTATTACAAATCAACTGATATATGTTGTTATATGTAACATATATAAATATATAACATATATTAGTTGTATATTGATATTTTTATTTGCAAATCAAATAATATATTTTGTTATATGTAACTTAAATAAACATTTATCAATATATATGTTGTATATTAATATTTTTTTTTGTAAATCAACTAATATATTGTTATATATATCATATATGAACATATAACAACATATATTAATTTGTACATTAATATTTTATTGCAAATCAACTGATATATGTTGTTATATATGAACATATAACAATATATATCAGTTATATATATCAGTATACAACTAATATATATTATTATATGTAATATATATGAACATGCATGAACATATATTAGTTTGTACAATGATATTTATTGTAAATCAACTGATATATTTTATTATATGTAATATATATGATCCTGTCCAATTCAGGTGGATGTATCCAATTGAAAGGTAATATTAAATTTTAAAACATTGTATTTTATTGCTATTTATACTTTTTATTATTGAGTTAATTTTATTTTTTGCAGGTTTTTACGCAAATTAAAGTTTTATGTTTGTAATAAAAGTAGATCTGAAGGATCTATTGCAAAATGATATATTGTAGAAGAATGTTTAATATTTTGCTCAATGTATTTAGATGGCATTGATATTAAATTGAATAAAATACCAAGAAATTTTGAAGGCAACCATATTAATATAGGGAATGAGTTGTCGATTTTTGTACAACATGGTTATCCTTTAACAAGAGATAAATCTACACATTTAGAAGAACATGAGCGTAAACAAGCACATCTCTATTTTCTAAAAAAATTGTGAAGAAGTTTAGCCTTTTCTACAGTAAGATGTTTTCTTTATTATCATTTTTAAATTCTTTTACAATCTATTATTTGTTATTACTTTTTACCTATAAATAATATTTTTTTAGGGAATATGAAGAAGGCATGCATGATATTGAGTTTGATAGTTGGTTCTACAACCACGTAAGCTTTCATATTTAAAAATATTTAATTCTCTCATTTAAAAAGTTATTTATTTATCTAGTTTGTTTAACTTTGTCAGGTCATGCAATTAATTAAAGAAGGCAAATCGCAAATTAGTGAAAAGTTGTTATCATTTGCTAGGGGTCCTCATTATGGGGTTCAACAATTTACAGGTTACATTATCAATGGTTTTAGATTTCATATTATGGTTGTTGAAGGAAAAAGAACAATGCAAAATAGTGGTGTTTTAGTGAAAGGAGTAGTTGGTTCTGCAAATGTAAATTATTATAGAGTTCATAATAAAATAATTGAATTCAATATTTAGGGAAACAAAGAGTTATCTTATTTCAATGTGATTGGTGGAATGTTCATAGTGTTAGAAAAGGTGTGAAAACAGATAACTATGGGTTTGTTAGTGTTAGCACTTCTCGTAAGCTAATGATAGCTGAGCCATATGTCCTTGTATCTCAAGCTTCACAAGTGTTTATGTGAAAGATAATCATAACCCGAATTGGCAAATTGTATTAGAGGGTCATTCTGAATACTTTTATGCATAAGTGTTTCAACAAGATGTCTTAGAAAATTTCCAAGATTTTCAAAATATGACCGAGGATCAAGATGACTCGACAATATGGGAAAGACATGATATCGATGCCTTTAGTTCTACTATTAATTATAATGAAGAGCAAATTGTTGGTGATAATCAGCTAGAGTCTAAACCCGAGACCAATGATGATGACCTATTGCTATAAGCAACACATTAATAAGGTTCTTATTTTGTTCTTATATCGTTATTCTTCAATTTTTGGACGATCACTTTCCGTAATCTTTTTAATTTATTAATAATGTTCTAATATATTATCATATTTACACTCAAATACATATTTTATTGTGCAAAGTTTGAAAGAGATTACTTCATCTTATTTCATGTATCTTGAAAACAATATGAAGCTTGTTGTAGAAGAGTTCTTAGAATTTTAATGATTTGTTGATGGAAACAAGTGGACAATTGCTTGTTGTTTTGCTCTAAAGAAGGTGAAGTAGCCTGTAGTTATGACTATATTTCATTATGTGACCTTGTGAATCTTGATCCCCTTAAATTTGTACCATATTTTTGACTGATTCTTTGAATGTTAGAACCCATGTCAATTGATTAAGAATGTCGTTTTGTCTAAAATGATGAGTTTGCAAGGTAGATGAGAAAAATCATACTTTTTCTATAATGATTATTAGAAATATTATATTGGTTGCTTTCTATATTTAAGACCCATACAATATTTGGTTTGATGTTTTATAATTATATTCCTAATTATTATCTATTCTAGCATGTATATTATTTTTATTTAACAAATCACTAGCTAATAACATTATGTCATATCGTTTGAGGAAAAAAAACTATTACATAGGTGAATATGTTAAATTTGTCCTAAGTGTAACTATGGTGTTAAGAAGTACATTGATTTTTCTCCACAAAAATATCTCCACAAAAATTTTATTTACTCAATTATAACCTTGTAAATATACAATGTGAAATTTATAATTTAGAAGTACATGTATATTACACAATCAATAATTAATTAAATTTATTCTTTAATTTATTATTATAAAAGTTATTTTAAAATCATATGTTTTTCACATAATACAACCTTTTGGCAACATTTAGCTATGTAAAAAATAATGTCGATTTAGCTGCACTAGTATTATTATATGACAATTCGCTTACTTTAAATTTTCATTGCTATAGTTTATACTACTCATAGCCATAGTTCGCTTTTGGCTATAAAAGAAATAAATGTAGCCGACAATGATATTACTGTAGCCTTAAAATTATAAAAATTATGGCTAAATCCTTTAATTAGCTATTGAATTACGATATAGCTAAAACAATGAAGCTATTAAGTAACAGTTACTGTGAAACTTTTCATATCGTAACAATTATAAAGAATTTGCTTCAAGTGTTTGATGTGTGCCACTAAAATTTATTTGTACCATAAAAATTAGTTATGAATGTTTATTCTTGTAGCTATTATTACATATTAGCTACGATTTGAAAATTTATAGCTATGATTTGTAGCTATAAGTGCAAAATATTGTAGTGGAACATATAACAACATATATTAGTTGTATACTAATATTTATTTTGTAAATCAACTAATGGGTTGTTTGGTAGATTACTGAAAATATATTTTATAAAGATATATTATTGAGATTATATTTTATTGAAAAAAATTATATTACAATATTTGGAAGATACAACAAAATACTAGAAAAATAATTTGAAAAAAATATTAACTTGTTTGGTTACAATCAAACTTTTCTAAGAAAGTTTGAGTAATACCTAAACTACTCTTACAACATCTCTTACTTATTTTACTATATCCTAAAGCATAGATATAATTGTCTTTTGATGTGGGACTCTACAATTCTCTTTTTCAGTAAAATAATTTTCTCTACTCCCCTATAGGTACCACTAGTTGGTAAAATTTAGTGGACTAAATATTTTATTTTATATTATATGGATTATTTGCAAACAAACATAATATTCTTAGTCAAAGAGGATTATTTTGTCAACTTTTCTGGAATTTTGATGCAATCAAACGCTCTATAATATATATTGTTATATGTAATATATACCAATATATATCAGTTTAAATCAATTAACTGAAAAATGTTAAATTATTTTTAATTATAAAAAGTTTACAATTAATTAAAATTTTCGTGTACTTAAAAATTTAAAAGTATACGAAAACTTAATTAACTAAAAAAAAGTTAAGTTATATGTTTCAATTATATTAAAAAATAAAAAATATATAAAAGCATGTGTATAAAATATAATTTAAAGTTATTTAACACAAATCATGTTAATTTTAATCTAATTAATTAATTTTTTTAATTGTATAAAATTTTCAAATTTTTAATAAATGAAAAAAATGTGCATAAAATAATAAATGTATGGTAGTCCATATCTATGTATAAAATATGTGTAAGAATAATAATATATGTGGGTATATGTTACTTATAACTCAATATATATGCAGTTATATATAGTTATATATCGCATATAATAAAATATATGTAGGTAAATGTGAGTATATGTTATATATATTTTAACTAAAGAATGATATATATTTAATTATATGTAGTTATATATAACAGATAACAACATATAAATGATTTTTTTTTCTTATTACTAGTTATTCGACTATTATATTTATTTAATTAATTTATATGAGAATGTATTAATTAATTTATTATAATTAATTTATATAAAAATGAATTGAGATAATAAATTAATTAATATGTAACATATGTTATATGTATTATATATAACTAAATATATATAGTTATATGTACAATATACTCATATATAAAAAATAAATTTAATTTAAAAATAAATTTAATTCAAATTAAAAAAAGTTAAGTCAACATTTTTTTTGATTTTTAATTTTATGTAAAGAAACCTTAACATTTTGACCAAGCAAAGAAGAAATCAGTTTGCATTGAACTCATGCTTTGGGTTGTTAAAAACAAATTGATTCCGTATTTTTGTAAGAAAAGTTATTATCACCGTAAATTTGAAATTTATTTTCTTAAAATTGTAAAATTGGAAATTATTTTAGTTTTTAGATTAGTTTTGTAAATATTCTTTTTTTATTTGCATAGTCGAGAGGAAATTACACGATACTACTTTTTAATTTTATTTTCATTCTTACTATAATTAAATTTTTCATTTTTCATTTTCATTTAATTTTTTTGCCATTTTATAATGTTTTTCAATTTACATTTTTTTTCTTCCCTTTGTTCATTTTTACTTTTTTCTTCCCATTGTTTTCTCTATTTTTTAATTTTTCAACTTTGTCTGGAAAGGAATATTTAACTCCTAACAGAAAAATAGATAAAAGATAGGATCAAGAAGATGTAAACAACCTTGGAAATTTTCACCCATGCTAGTGGGCATAAGAATGGGAATGGAAAATCATTTGGACTGAAGGCCAAAGAGGTGTAGATAACAAATCAATAACATGATCGTGGCTTTCATCTCCGCGGTCGTGGATATGAGAACCAACCTAGAATAAAAAGGTAGTTCAAAAGACAAGCCAAACAGAAGATAATCCATCTCCATGATGGTGCTACTTGACTTCCACGACCATGAAAATTGAAACAAAATTGTACCCTGGCAATACACATGAGGTTGATTGGTCCAAACTTACTCCACGACCTTGTGAATCATTGTTTCATGCATATTATTTTCTATATATACATCATTCTTTTCTCTCTCCTCTCATATCTTCAAATCCTAGCTGCACCAAATACTGTTTCTCTGCCTCTCTCAACTAATTGCTCCCTTAAAACATCACTTTTTTTTCACTAAACCTTCATTTTTTAAACAAAATTCTAGTTTCTATACTGAATCATGAAAAAAACTAAGACAATTGCAAGAAAGCTTGGAATTACAATAAAAGGAGGATCTTCCTTAAGGCAACCTAGTTCCTCTTTATCAGATTTTTCATCGAAATCACTACATGCACAAAGGGCAAGAGTACCATCTCCAAATCTAAATGCATATCTGAGAATTCAATTCAAGGAAGTTAAACAAAGAGAATGAGTTTGGAGCAACGAATAGATGGGTATACATAGAGGATTGATGGTTATTACAAAGAAGTCCACACTAAAATGCATATTACAAGTTTCAGTGAGCAGGAAAGCTCCTTCTTCACTTAATTTGGACTTCACTACCCACCGCCCCAATAGCCGCCACCACCCCTAGATGTTGACACTGAATACAATGGTGATTTTAAGTTTGGGGGAGTTGATCCCTAAATTTTCAGTAAACTATTTTTATTTTTTCATTGCACTTTTTAGTTTTTCTTACTTGCTGAATATTTTATTTTATTTTGGGATATTTTTTTATTTTATTATGGGATAGATTTTAAATGCTCACTGAAAATTTTATTTAGCATGGTGAATGTTTTTATTAATTAAGTCGCTTTGATTTGAATTCAGAATGGGCCAATAATTAATTATGATTCAATGATGTTAACTATATTGATATACTTAAATTTATTTTTTAAAATTTTAAAATTTGAATCGAAGATTTTGTGAAGTATTGCATTTTATAGATTTTGACCTAAATAAATTCTTGGTTTTAGTTGAAAGTGGCCAATTTGTGCATTCTTACTTAGATAGGGCTTCTACTCTTTTACATGTGTTTTAAGATTAAAATTATGCCGAAGCCTAGAATACGTTTAAAAGCACTTTTGAGGAAAAATTGAATCTTGTTAAGTAGGGGAAAATATGATTAGGCATTGTTTGTTGAGCAAATTAGTATATCCACCTTAACTAAACATTGTCTTTGGCGCCCCATAATATATTTTTAGCTTATTGTACCTAATCTTAATGATCCTATTTACTACCTAAATTGGGGTTATTCCCTTGAAAAGTTTTTGTTTCAAAAAAAAAATCCAAGAAAGAAATATAGAAACACCTTATGCTTTAAATTATACTCTAAGATTAAATTGAAAACTTAAAAAGAAAATAAGTTTGGGGAAAATATAATATAATATATATATATATTTATAAAGAGGGAAAAGAAATATATGGAATAAAATCCCCATATATTCTTAAAAGAAGATAAGAAAAGAAAATAAGCTTCAAATTAATGAGGGAGAAAATTTGGAGAAAGGCAAAGCAAGTGTTGGAAGACAAAAAGAATCCACAATTGAAAATATTTCTAGGGGATTTAACCCATTTTCTTAGTAATTTAGCATTAAAAGACCCCATCACAAGCTTAAAAAGACCTTTTAATTTTTCTTGAATTAGTGAGAAAGTTTGATTAAATATGCATATGAGATAGACGAGTTACTTTAAACTCCATTAAAATCTTTAATGAATAAAGGGGTATGTGCTTATCTAAAGTACAATAATTGGTTGTGATTGGATGAAATTATTGAATAAAGGAGGGAAGGATGAAGTCAGTATGACTATGGAACTTAGTTGAGAATCAAAATTTGAAATTTAACTATTTAAATTTATGTATATTAAAACCCTGAGAATATGATAAGGCCTTTTATGAAAAATATTGGTGTTGCTTGAGGACAATTAACAAACTAAGTTTGGAACAGTTTGATAAAATCATATTCTGAATATAATTTAGTAATTAATTTAGCTGTATTTTTTTTGTTATTAATTGAATTTGATGTGTTTTCTTTGTGAAAGTTAGAATAATTGTGATTTGAAGCTTAACTTTACAAAATTTGCATTTTGGGTGCATTTGGACCAAGAATTAATGAAAAATTGAGAGTAGCTGAGATGCAAAACAAAAAGGGATAAAATTATTCCAAAATAGAAGGAAAAATAGATTCCAAGGCCATGAAATTACAAGCCCAAGCCATGCAAATTATTACAGCATTATCCAAAGAAAATAGGAACAAGAATGAGAAAGTCCAAAGCCATTTTAATGTCCACAACCATGGGATTTAAAATGCACAACTGTGGACTCCATTTTCATATTACATGAAGAAGCAACCTCACAAGGTCAGCTGGGTGCAATTGTTCATGATCATGAGATTCAAAGACATGTCCATGGGAATCATATGATGGTTTTCTAAACCTTATATCAAATTTCAATTCATTTCAATTCGTTATGGTTCCAATGCCTCAAGAATCTCATTGATCAGACGCCAAATGGTCCAAAAACAGGTTCTCAAAGTTTCACGTGCGACAAGCTAGGATTGGTGACCTAGAGCGGTCATTGATTTGGCGATTGGTGATTGGAAGCTTATTCGGTCATCGATCTTGTGACCGATGATCGATTGTTTCACCGCTGACCGATTACTGAAAACTGCTATGGCGATCGAAAATAGCATAATAGTCCTGCAATGACCTCCTGTCTTGATCCGTGTGCCTATAAATATTGTGCCTTTTCCATCATTTCCATCATCAATCATCATTGTTCACTACCAAAGTAGTCAGAAACACTCCGAAGGCAGTTACATAATTTTTCTAGATCTTTTTGAGGTTTTTCTCTTTTTTCAAGCGAAGTCCACTATCAAGACTGATTTCAAAGATGGAATTATGGTTCGGCAAGAAAGCTTTGGAAGCTCTTCCACCATAAAGGCCACGCTCAAGGAAGGTAAAATCTCTAGCTCATTCTTTTTAAAATTCTTGTCAAAATTAGACAACTTATTTTCAAATTAATTCATCAAAAATTATTTCTTTAAACCCAAATTTGAGTTGGTTTATCATCTTATATTTTCTTTAAACCTAAATCTGAGTTGGTTTATCATCAAATTATTTCTTTAAACCTAAAACTGACCTGGTTTGTACCAAAATCATTTTTTAAACCTAAAATTGACTTGGTTTGTAACAAAATCATTTTTCAAACCTAAACTGATTCGGTTTGCAAGTAAATCATTTTCAAGCCTAAAACTACCTAGTTTGCCTTGAAAATATTTTCAAACCTAAACTGAACTGGTTTGAGTCAGTCTTAGCTCCCATCATATGTGAACCTTAAAATTAGGTCACCCCCCAATTTTTATACTCTTGTGAGTGGACAAAACTGCATGAGTCTCTAATTCCTATATGAAAATAATATGCAAGCTTGTTTGAATATTTTAATATGAACGATCGAGCCCACAACCCTAGCAACCCTAGGTCCATCTCATATGCCATATTATTCATTATAATGTTGCATTTTTATTTCCTTTTGGGGAATATGTGCCCATCCTAGTACCCATAAGGGCTAGAGTTCAGATCCCCTCTTATGTTGATATTTGAGATGTAATAATTAAATTGTTCCCTTATACACTGTTTTTACCTTATTTTATAATGGATGTGGATGAATAGATGCCATGCTCAAGCATAATATAATTGTTCACATATAATATAACTGCTCATGCATATTTTTAATTGTCATCATGAAATAGATTTTGTAAATCTCAGTTTATATTAAGGCTAGATTTATTTGCTTAAAGTGAAAAACCTAGTACTAGACTTATTCTTTGGTTCCCACTAGCTCCTTTTTCTTAAAATGGAGTCATAAGTGGTTTTCCTTTAAATTTTCCCTCAAAAAGAAATTTAAAGTGGCAAATCATTTAAACCCATGTTTACTATTTATGAGAAACCAAAACTTTTTATCACTTTGGCTAAATTGACTTTTTTGCCCATTATCATCCTGTGTACTTAGTCCTAGTCCAGAGCAAACAATTCTCCAAACATGTGTTGGTAACCACCAATGCAGCATCAGGGTTGCTGCCCAAGATCATGTTGAACTCCTCAAAAGTTGGACATAGCTCCTCCATTCTCGCCTTAAACCTAAAAACATGGGTATCAGGATTAGAAAACTTCAAGCATGCTTTTAAAAAGGCCTAATTGACCTTAAAACCCCTTAAACCAGTGACAACTCTAATACCGTAGTCCCAAAATAAAATTTATCAACTTTGTCTAAACCTATAAGAAATTAGTGCATGGCGTAACTCACAAAAAGGCTCAATTTCTCTTTGAATAGCAAAAATGATGTGAAAAGTGTGATTTGACAGCTGAACTTGACATCGTATACATAGATTTTTGCTTGGCAGGATCAGTTACTACACAATGGTAATCCAGTCACTGGACTAATCAACAGTTACTATGTGTGGTAACAATGACTACTCGATCAAGTGGTGATTGAACCACCAGGTGGTCACAAATCTAGTAATTAGTGACCGTGCCATTTCCAACAATTGAGTTTTTGTATCCACTCATTTTTTTATGCAAATTTTATTTTATTTATTTTATTTTGTTTCAATTTTTTGCCTTCTTTTTTTTTTTGCTTTAATCTCATCCCATTTTATTTTGTTTTATTTTATTATTTTAAAGAAAATCACAAACCATAATGCATCATCAAGCATCGATATCATAAAAAAGCATCAATAATTAGATAATTAAAAACATCGATCCATCCATAAGTTTAATGCATATAATAATAAATTAAAGAGAGGTAAAAGCAAAGTCAAGGCTGCCTTGGTTGCCTCCTTGGACCTTCCTCCTAATCAGAATCCTTATTAGAAAGTTGGCTTATTGCTCAAATCAAACCAGACTCCATTCTCAAAGCCATGGTATAAGTGTGCCGCATCCAATCTTGTGAGAACTGTAAGGTTAAAGCAACATAAAATCAGTAAACAAAAGATTTAAGTGAAACAAAAGTTGAGTTACAAGGGATACCTGACTAATGTCCTTTGGAAATGGGAAAATAGGGACATTCGGCACTATGTACTGATGTTCGACCCCATGATAGGCATCTGATATATGCTCTTGGATCTAATAGAATGGAGGCATAGGATTGCCATCTGGAATCCATACAAAACAAGCAGAATTTTAGGGTAGCTAAAAAGTAGATGTACCAGCATTAGGTCCAATAGAGTGGCACAATTCACAAAATAGCCTCTTAAAGTTGGGAAATTAGGCATGTAAAAAGTGGAGCTCCACCAGTACTCTCACCTCCATTACAGGCCAGCAGGAAAGACATTATGTCTGAGATGTTCTCAGTGTTGGGGAAATAAAGAGAAGATATTCATATGCCCACATCCATGACACATGCATATAATCAGAATCCAAAATTCACAACAATAAGAAGAAAAGAATAAACAAAGTCAAGATAGTGCCTCCTAGACCAGGTAGGTCCCACCTAGTGAATGTAAGCCACCGTGGGAGAAGTTTCCCATGTCTCGGTACATGGCAACCAGGAAAGCACCACCTAAGTTGTACTTGCTAATCATCGATAAGTCCTCTAAACTCCCAAGGATGTCATCCCATCCATCATGGAGGAAGGAGCATCCTAAAATCAGCAACATTAGTGAGCTAGCCATAAATGCTGTAGAAACACCATCCATTGCAGCAAAACTATGTTTCTCCATGTTAACCAGGAGAAAAATATGGATGCACGGGCTGGTACTTGCCCAAGAAGCTCAAGTAGCCAGTCGTTAGTCAGGGTTTGCTGGTCATCATAGAATACCAACTCTCAAGTATTGAACCAGACACTGGTGAAGTGTACTAGGTTTGCCTCATCTCCCCGTATAGGAAGTGGAAAGTGTTAGTGGTTATCTTTATTATCAACAGACTCCCAACATTAAAATATTTGGAATTAAGACTTGTTTCAAACATTTTGCCCATTGGTTGAGTCTAATGATCAGTTCATTTTCACAACCATCGGCTTAACTAGCGATCAGTGCACTAGTAAAACATTGGCTTAACTAACATTTTGCCCATTGTTTCAATCGATCACTGATCGCTGTGTCACTAGTGATCGATCTGGTTACTAGTCATTGTTTTGGTCACTTAAAAAATGCTCTAACGATTGAAAACTATAGAGCAACCCTGTGGTGACCTCTTATCCTGATCTATGTGCTTATAAATAGTGCACCTTTTATCATTTTCATCATCAATCATCATTGTTCACTACTAAAGTAGTAAAAAATGCTTTGAAGGCAATTTATATAATTTTCCAAGATATTTTTGAGGTTTTTCTCATTTTTCAAGGGAAGTTCTCCGTTAATACCAATTTCAATGGTGGAATCATGGTATGACAGGAAAGCTTTTGGAAGCTCCCCCACCATGAAGACCATGCTTAAGGAAGGTAAAATCTCAAGCTCATTCTTTTCAAATTCTTATCAAAATTAGTAAACTTATTTTCAAATTAATTCATGAAAATTATTTCTTTAAGCCTAAATTTGAGTTGGTTTATCATCTTATATTTTCATTAAATCTAAATCTGAGTTGGTTTATCATCAAATTATTTCTTTAAACCTAAAACTGACCTACTTTGCACCAAAATCAATTTTCAAAACTAAAACTGACTTGGTTTACATCCAAATCAATTTTCAAACCTAAAACTGATCCAATTGTAAGTAAATCATTTTTTAAGCTTGAAATTAACTGGTTTGTGCTCAAAATGTTTTCAAACCTAAAACTGAACTAGTTTGAATCAGCCTTAGGTCTCCATCCTTAGGTTCACCTAGACCTTAGCACTTTTATAAATGATAGAACTACATGAGGCTCTGAATCCTATACAAAAAAGGATATGCAGAATTGTTTGAAATTTTATTTGAAATGATCGAGCTCACAACCGTAGCACCATCTCATATGCCATATTGTTCATTATAATGTTGTATTTTTATTTCCTTTTGGTGTGCCCATCCTAGTACCTTTAAGGGCTAGAGTTGGGATCTCTTATGTTGATTTTTGAGATGTAATAATTAAATTGTTCCCTTAAACACTATTTTTACCTTATTTTGTGATGGATGTGGGTGAATGGATGTCATGCTCATGCATAATATAATTGTTCATACATAATATAATTGCTCATGCATATTTTTAATTATTATCATGAAATAGATTATGTAAGTATTCCAACCCCACCACGGATCAAACAAGGTGCTTGGGGGAGGTCTCATAGACATCTACCAACTGTGATTTTCTGCCAAATCTTGCCCTAATTATATTCCTAAATAGGTTATGAGTCTTCAAATTTGCCATAGATTCTTTTATAATTAGTTTAGAAGTCTCCAAACCCCTATATAAACAATCCTCTTTTCCATCATCATTTAAAATATACATGCCTTTTAAGTTTTCAAGCTTTCTTTGGAGAGAAGAAAAAAAAGACCAAGCCTTGGAGAGATTTAAGCTGCAATCAAGAGTTTCATTCAATCCAAAAGATTTGTTTATGTTAATTTGTTCTTTCCTTAATTTAAGTGTCTTCAAACATCCTCTTTATATCTTATTTTATTTATTTTTCAATTATGCTTGCAATATTATCAATTGTAATTAAGTTAGGATCAGCGCAATAGTAGTGCCAATCATTTGACCTACACAATTCTTCTTGATCTCCATCTTGATCTAAAAGAATCTCATCTTTCTCTTTTGAGAATGCAAAATGATTCAAATAACCAAAATTTTAAGTTTCTTTGATTTCTTATGGGGTGGCCTATAATTTGATCAAGAAACCCCATTTCGCACTTGATTCTAACATTCAACTCAAATTGTTCTTATACAAAAGTAATACTTCTAAAATATTCGATTAAATTATGGAAATTCTAGTGTTATAATTAAACATGTTAAAACATTGTACTGTGAAATCTCTCTCCTTTGAAAGATCAAAAGTAATTAATTTCTTTAAGATATGAGGTGTTTAAGTTCCAACTTTTTTGACAGCAAATATAAAACACCATATGGGAAATATCCCAGAGTTCAAAGTGTGTGATAGTTACTATATGGGTATAATAGACTAATGGCTTCTTTTAATTAGTCAATTACCCAAATTAGTATTATAAGTATTATAAGATATATGGGTAGCAAGGGCGGACACAAAATTTAGAGTTAGTGAGTTTACAAAAAATAAAATAAAAAATGCTTATTTAACTTTAAAAAACCCTAGCTTGATAGTTTTGTGTCATTTCCTAGTTCATTTTACCATACTCCACAGTATAACAAAATCTCTCTATATGATTTCTCCCTTTTCTCTTATTCAGATCTTTTCTCAGATTTCTCCCTCAATTGTAAATCTCTCTCCTCAACCAGCTAGCCTCGCTTCATCAACCATTGCATGTTCTCTCTTAGCCTCATAGTTAAAGGCTTTCTCTATGCAAAGCCTTACCACCAGAGGCTCACTCTACACCAAATCTCTTGAATCTTGATTTCTCTCCCCCCCATGCATGAAAGATCTATTTTTGTTTTCCATTTTGTTTTGCTTTCTCATGCATGAAAGATCTTTTTTGTTTAGTGAATGTAGTTTCTTGTTTTGTTTCTTCAATTTTATTATAGATTTGTAATTTTTAATATTTTTTTGTAACTTTTCATTAAAGATCTTTTTACAATTTTTAATATGTTTACAATCAAAATCTAAAATTTAATATAGATTATGCATATTTGGTAATTTTAAATTTTAATTGTAATTTTTTTTTGTAGATCTGTTTGTTTCCCAGTTTAGGATTGTGGATTCTATTCTTTTTGTCAAAAGGTGTAAGTATTTTTTTTTCTTTCCATGAGATCAAGAAGAAGATGATCAATAATTTCAAAATTGAGTGAAGATGCCAATAGTATTTTTGTGCATCCAACAAGATTTTGCTGGTAGTCGTGTCTCTCTATTAACTATTTGAGTTTCTTTTAGTTTCTTTGTTATTTTTCTTTTGCCTTCTTCTTTGAAAAAAAATAAGAAAAAAAGAAAGAAAAACTTTTTAGGACTTTGTTTTGTTGTATTTCATTTATTTCTTTGATGTAACTTAGTTCGAGAATTGTGTATATAATAATTCAAATACTGGTAACTTAAAAAATTGAAATATTTCATTTATTATAAAGAAATATGGGTAAATTAAAATTTTCATTTATCTATTTGATGTAACTTAATCTAATAATTTGTACATAATAATTGAGTTATTGATAACTTAAAAAGAAAAAAATACAAATAAAAACAATACATAGCCCGTGTCCCAGCCTGGCTAATTAACCCGGTATGCCTGAGTCAACCTGGCATGACTGGGTTTAGTGTTGGGTTGTAGGTACAACACTTAGGCTACAGACTAGGGGTAAACCTGGCCTGAGTACACACCTAATTATTTTTATTGCAATTTTTAAATAATATTTTCAATATTAATGGAATTCATATCTTTTTCAATATAATAAACCAACAAATTTCATAATAAAGAAAACTCTTTGACTCGCAAATATAACAATAGTTATTTTTTCATCAGAACCAATTTTTTAGAGAACTTATTAATACTCATAATATTATAAAGTTATTCAATTAAGTGGATATATCCATGATATAATGGTCAAGTTGATGCCCAAGTACTATTTACTCCATTACTAAAAAAATCTTTTGGATAATAATAACTCATTTATATAATAACAAATTAGTATATTTTATTCAAATTAAAGTTAAAAATATTTTTTCAAACTTTTTTTGTTAAAAAGTATGTTGTTAGAAAATATGTGGATAACTACTTAGTTGGATTAACTTTATCCTATCCACATTATGATCCTATTCATATTATGATCAATTTTATTAATCTTATCTAGATTATGAATAACTTTATCTTATCCAGATTATAGTTATAATCTTCTAATTATATATTCTTATATCAAGCCTACTTATACCCATATATAAACATTGGTGGTGTATACAGTAGAACTTAAAAGAAATAAAATTCTTATATTTCTTTTATCTATTTCTTTCTCATATTTCTCTACCTATTTCTTTATATTTACAACACGTTAACAACACAATAATCTCTACAAGTTATAACAGTGAAGGGAGAAGGATTTAGATTTTCTAATCTAGAAGAGAATTTTTTTCTCTCTCAAGAATTCATCATGAATCAAGATACACTTTTTGTTAATAATTATTTAATTATTTTAATATAGTAATCATATAATTTTTCTAAGTTTCTATGAAGATGCAAGTTTAAAAACTCATTATTTTAAGATATTTGTGTAAATAAATTGACATTTATGATGATTTGATATGATCATTTATAATTTTAGAGTTATAATATTTAAACTCAAATTATAATTTTTAGTCCTTATTTATTTAATAACACTTTAATCTATCTATTTTATGATTTTTATTTGAATTTGGTATATTTACAATGTTAAATATCATTAAACTTGAATTATTACACTTGATATTTTCAAAAGAAATTATCTATTATGGGTGCTTTATAATAAGATTTACCATAATATTGTGAATCTTAGAGATATTATGAAAAGAAAATCAAGCATCTTCATAGAATTGCTTAAAAGTAATGGTTTTCCCTTTGAATATTGATATGAGAAATTGAAAACTAATTATCTTATTATCAAGGATTTGTTATAGTTTTTCTGGAGAATATTAAACTTTTCATGTCTCGAATGTGCTCCTATAGTAGCAATATTGAGATCATAAATTCATAAAATATTATAAATTAATTTCTTATTACCAGCAGTTAAACAAAATTTTTAACTTTTGATGAAAAATCTTCAAGCTCGTCCAACTAGCTTAACATCATCCCCTGAAGTGAATGTGGTATTTTTTTCAAGACTATGGATGAGATCTTGATAAAAAAAAAGGTCTTGGTGGAAATTTTTTTTCCTATCAATTTTAAAAGCAGGCTTAACATCATTTCCTAAAGTAAATGTGATATTTTTGATGATCATGGATGAGATATTAATAAAAAGCTCAAGGTGGAAAACTTCTTTTCCTACCAACTTTGAAATTAAAAGGGCTAAAAATATATATCATGGCACAACTCACACAAATTTTCATGATCAAAAAATATTTGTTATAATTATTAATATTAGCTAAAATTAATGTTAATTTGATATTTAATTTTGCAAATGTGGTTGAAGGCTTCAGAAGCGTCCACCTTATATTCTAAATTTGAACATTCCAAATTTGAACAAAATGATATATAGATAATTCATTGTATTCAAGTAGATCCCAAAGAAATCTATTAAATTTTAAAGAATACACCACAGTGGATATCCTATTGAAACAAAGTGAGAGAGATATTGAATTTTTATGTGTTAACTCTATGAATTTGAATAAGTAAGTTCATATTTTAGAAATTCTAACTTTCTTAACTGGATTGTACTTTATAAAAAATTAAAGATAGTTGAGTCACACTATATGCACCAGAAGTGTATAGATCTCAAAATCCTTATACTTTGATATGATCGTCTTGGTCATCTAAGTTCAAACATTAAACAATGTATTATTGAGAATACAAATGGACATCCACTGAAAATTTAGAAATTTCTTTTGTCTAATGATTATTTTTATATTTTTTATTCTCAAGGTAAATTAATTGTGAGAATTTCCCATCTAATTATATTTAGAGTCCCCTGAATTTCTACAAAGAACACATGGATATATTTGTGGCCCTATTCATTCACCTTACAGACCATTTAGATACTTTATGATTTTAATTGATGCTTCAACTTGATGGTCACATGTTTATCTGTTGTCAAGTGATAATTATCTTATCAAGAAAGTTTATCTGGATAATTCATTGAGTTCACATGAAAAATATTTTATGATTATTGTATATTAATATGAATTACTATTGAACATTTTATTGCATATGTTGATACTCAATATGGTTTAGCTGAATCATTATTTATTAAGATTGGATGATTAATTATTATTCCTATGCTTATAAAATCAAAACTTTCTATATTTGCTTGGATACATATTATTGTTTATGTTACATCTTTAATTTACATTTAAATGTCTGCATATCACAAGTTTTCCACTTTACAACTTATGTTTAACTGACATAATATATTTTATCCAGAATTTGTGATATTAAAATTTCTTGTTGCACTATATATGTTCTTATTGCATGCCCTCAAAGAAATAAAATGGATTATCAACATTTTCTTGATATATATGTAGGTATTGATTGTCTATATATTATTAGATATTTTGGACCTTTAACAAGAAATTTTCTAGAGCAAGATTTTTAGATTGTCAATTTGATGAGTCGATTATTCCACTATTTGGGGAAGATGAAAGTAAAGCATCAAAAGCATAAGAGATTAGTTAGAATACACAAACTTTGTCCAATCTTGATACCTGCACAATTAAATCAATGTAAATTGGAAGTTCAAAAACTAATTGATTTACAAAATGTTGCAAATAAGTTACTAGATGTCTTTACAGACACCCGAAAGGTGTCTAAATCACATGGTTTAGCTACTAATACTATTGCTCAATTGATTGTTGCTGTAGGACATCCTATTTGTATGGCATCCAATGAATCTATTTTATGCCTAAATCATGGTAAACCTTTTGGTTCAAAATATTATTCTTTGAAAGAAGGGAAATGAATAATTTCATAATCACACTATTTAAGAGGTCAAAATCAACATAAATTAATAACAACATATTTCTAGGGAAGTAAACCTAGAAGTGGTTTCAGTATCGATAAATTATGAGATCTCATTAAAATCTAGAAATATGTGGGAAAGAGATGAAATTATTGTTGATAATATGTTTGCATATATAGTTGATATTGAAATTATCAAAATATGCTCGAGCCTAAAAATATTTAAAAATTTGGACGTCAAAGTAATTGGCCAAAATGGAAAAGAAATAATCTTGACCGAGCTAGATTCATTTGCTAAATGTACAATATTTGGACTAATTGTCCAGACACCAGAAGATGTCAGACCCATGTGGTATTGTATATAAAAGAAATGTATCAAATGAGATTATGAAAAAAATACATTTCCTCTATTATGATTGCAATTACGTTTAGAACTAGTTTGGCAGCCCCTCTACATACATTATGATAGCTTACTCATATGGCTCGTAAGAGAAATGAGTTACATGAAATTATGAGTTACAAGACACAACTTTTGGCATAAGAATTTTCACAAAGACCTAGTATAGATTATAACGAGACATATTTCCTTATGTGTGTTTATTGGTTATGGTCTATATGAGCTTGGCTATCGATTCTATGATCTAGTTCATAAGAAAATTTTTAAAAGTTGTGATACAATGTTTGTTGAATATGAGACCTTTGAAGATATTCAGAACACCCAAAATAATGTTTCTAGCTTCGATAGTAGTTCAACAAATCTTGAGTTAGTTCCTCCAAAAGTGGTGCCGAGATAGATTGACGATGAAATTGAAGACAACCAGCAGATGATAGCGAGCAAATATCATATATATTTTTGGATAATTTGGGCTCACTATTAGGATTTTCTATTGACTTTTAGATGTTCTTATAGAGAAAATGGATTTAATAAAGAGCTGGAGTCAGATGAAGGAAAGTTGAATTAAAAGTTGGAAGTTGTAAGAAGTTGCTGGCAGGAGCCTCGGCACAACCCTTGGGTAAGGGTGGTGTCAGACCTGATTTGACAATTTTGAAGATAAAATTAACAGCTGGCCTTTAACTTATTATGATTTTTGGAGATACAATTTTTGTAACACCCTGATACTCCATATAAGTACCATACATATACCTAGTATACATACAATACATATATGTAGTATCAGAATGTCACGTAAATTTTCAGTTTATTTACCTTTAACCGAATTCATAAAATTTTACATTACTTTGAAACACATTTATAAAATCATTGCTCTTATTAAAAATGCAACATAATTAAAATCATATATGTATGCATCACCTTCTAGTTGGTCTCGAGACACCCTTACTCTTCTCGTGGCACCACAGCTAAACTTCCAAATTAACCTCATAAATACCTGCGCGATTAAACATCCGCGCTAAGCCCGAGAGCTTAGTAGTACTAAATAAAACAATAATAAAATAAACTTTGCCAAAAGAATCATACCTTAAATTTTTAGCATTTAGTTTTATTGTTTTCTTACCACGTATTCCTTTCTCAATGCATTCTTCGGAAGTTCTCACTATCTTTGCAAATTTGATATATAATTACATGGAACATTCATAACACAATTCTTGCCCTTTCTATTTCATATATATATATATATATAACATACATCATTTTAACAAAACACCATTCAATGATCTATCCAAATTTTCATAATAGCAATTCTCACAAATTCCACCTTCATATACATTTTACACATCATACAACATGTTCATAAGCCCATATCTCAACAAAGTCCCTCAAAACACATTCCTCTTCAATACATCAATGCACATATTACAAAATCATACTTCATAACATCATTTTATTCACAATTCATCAAGCATGAATCACATTGACAACAAAGACAGACTTGGGCCCAAACAACATACTAATATGCCATTCAATTTTCAGAGTAATGCTTTGGTTTAATTATCACATTTATCATTATCATAGACCCAACTAGGCTTCAAGGATTAGGTTCAACCAAGCTTCAAGGGGAGCAAAGCATGCTAAGCTTCAACCCAACTTGGCTTCAAGAACCAATCCAACCTAGCTTCAAGGGTGGTAACATCTCAATTAGGCTTCAAGGATTTAATCCAACCTAACTTCAAGAGATTGTTACACTTCTTAGGCATGCCACCAACAACAAACTCTGAAAATGGAATAACACATTAGTCACACAACTCATTTATCAATTTTATTCTCAATTGAATTATCATAACCAATAACAATGGTTCACATTTTATTTGAATCATCATAGCCAATCACAATGGCTTCATCACATCACATTAAAATCACCATAGCCAATAACAATGGCTCACATCTCATTTGAATCATCATAGCCAATAACAATGGCTTCATATTTCATTTGATTTCAACTCACATTTCATCTGTCATCACAATATCACATATTTTATATTTCATGCTTCATCACAACATCACATCATTCATATAACACATTACAATTTACAAAGCATAGAACATAACATTATTCATATAGTATCATCAAATCATATTGATCAATTCATCACTCAAGTATACATGATCATTATATCTTCCACATTTCCTATACCATCATTGTTAGATACATCACACTTTACATTATTCATGGATTTATAATCTTCTATATACTTTTGGTTGGATCATTATTGTTTTAAGTGTGTTTAGGTACCAAAAGACCCTTTTAAAGATCCAACAATATAAGAAGAATATATAACAATGTAAGAAGGACAAAGAATAAAACATTACTTAACACATTTGAGGGACACGGGCAGCACACTTGAGGGACACGGCCAAGCTTGTGGCCGTGTCTCTCAACACAATTTTGGCAGTAGCGAACACGGGCATGGGACACGGCCAAGCTTGTGGCCGTGTCTCTCATCACAATTTCAAACAGACTCAGACACGGGCAGAGGACACGGCCGTGTCTCTCAACAAAAGTCAGGCAGTAGCAAACACATTCAAGGGACACGGCCAAGCTTGTGGCCGTGTCTCTCCAAAATCCATCCAACACGGCCAAGTTGCCCTAACTTGGCCGTGTCTCTCATAATTTGGCCGTGTCCTTCAAGAACTCAAAGACCAAACCATTTCCAAAATTCATACCACAACCCTTTTAATCATCATCTTTGTTCATATTTATCAATTCCATATCACTTTAACATTTATATAACTTCATTATATCACCATAACAATCAATATATATACATCACTATAATCAATTACTCAAAATACCATTTCATTCATATCAAATCCTAACTCAACAATTCATCATCATCATCACAAATACCCCAAATTATCAACACTTAAATACCAATTCAACACAATTACATACTTCAATCTTTCATTTCCATCATCTTAAACACCAACCATACCTCAATCCAAAGAAACCCAAAACAAGAAGATAAAAACATATATATACATAATCAATAAAATCAACTCAAGAGAGAAGTACTTACTTGAATAGCTTGCCAAATCTTCAATATCCATTTGCAAGCCTCTTGATAACCTTAGTCTTTGGTGTAATTAGAAGTAAAATCCCCTTTCTCTCTCTAGCTTCTCTCTCTCTCTCTCTCTCTCTCTCGTTTACTAAGAAGAAGGAGACGAAGGAGAAGAAGAAAGAACGTTCTCGTTCTTTCCTTCATCCTTATCATATATATATATATAATAATAATAATAATAATAATAATAATAATAATAATAATGCAATTAAATCTCCTCCACACAAACTTCTTTTTGCTTTCCTCTTTATTTTCCTTTTTGTCCTTATTATCATTATTATTATTATTAACTAATCATACAAATATATATATATACAACTCACTTTTCCTACACCATTTTATACCTCATATATATGTTACATTTTATAATTCCCATATCTTCTCTTCACTTCTTTTCTCTTACCCTTCAATACACACATTGAATCCAAATACAACAATAATCCCAACACTTTTAGGGTATATTTTAGGATATTACAATTTTGGAGATATTATGAAGGATATATTTGATTTTGTAATTTCTTATTAGTTAGAAATTTAATTTGGGAGTTATTATCTTTTTATTCTTATTTTTGTTTTTAATTATAATATTCCTAATTAGATTTGAATTATGAAGTTTTGTTTTAGGCAAGGGTATATACATTGGCTTCTCTAGCAACCCTAGGATGATTTTGGATACACTTTTGTCTGCTACAACTTTACAGATTATTTAAGTTTTCTTCTCTTAAAAGCATGAGCAACTAATTTACTTCTTGGTTGAAGGTTAATTGAAGTTCATATTCGGGAATTGTGAGATCTAAATAATTCTATCTTTTCTCTTCTTTAATGTTCAATTTTTATATAATTCTTTGTGGCTTAGTTTAATTATTGTTCACCAATTAATCAATAGGGCCCATTCCTTGAGTAGTTAAATAACATAACACTATTTAAGATGCTTGAGTCTGTAATTGTTCTTGAACTTTGATTTATGAAGCAATTAGGAGTATCCTAAGATATTATATAATCTAATTAAATAAATCTCAAAGTTGGGTTTATTTGTTAGATTCAGGTTCTTCTAGTTCTTGAGGCTGTCAATAATTAGATCCTAAAGACGTTCCTGTATGATAGGTTATTGGCAAGAATTAATTAGAAAAAGTTTTCTAATTGATTTAAAATCTAAGGAATTATTAGTATTGAGAGCTTGTCCAACTATAACTAATTTATTGAAGAATTAAAATAAGCAATCTTTGAATCCATGATCAATTCAAAAATTGAACTGAAATTATTCCTTCAACTAAGTTTTTTCCTATTGAATTTCTGAATTTATTTTTATTGTTCTTTAATTTATCAGTTTAATTTTCAGTTTTAATTTAAATTTAGTTTTTAATTACAAAACCCCCTTATTTAGTTTTATTTTAGTTTTCTCTTTGGTTTCAAAAGGAATTTGATAAGTAAACAATTTCCTGTGGATTTGACCCTATTTACCGCCAACACAATCAATTTAGTTTAGGAATATGAATTTAATTTTAGTGGCTTCGACACCTATCAGCAGAATACTATTGATGATGATGCTCCCATCCAGAATCAACTAAATGAAGATTCTAACAAAGATGATTTTCAAAATCAACCACTAGTACCAGATGCAACTCAAGAACCAATAAGGAGATCTACTAAAGTTAGATAACCTTCTATTAGATACTCTAGTGATTAGTAAATGTTGCTTACTAATGGGGGAGAACCTGAGGATTTTCAAGAAGCCATGACAGGTGAACATAAGAAGAAATGGATTGAAGCTATGCAAGATGAGTTAAAATCCTTACATGAGAACAAAACTTTTGAGCCTGTGAAGTTGCCAACAAGCAAAAGGGATTTGAAAAAAAAAAAGGGCATTTAGGACAAAGCATGAAGAACATAGTTTCCAGCCACAATTCAATGCCAGATTAGCTGTTAAGGGATTCAACCAAAGGAAAGGGATTGGCTTTGATAAGATTTTTTCACCAGTGGTGAAGATGACAACCATTTGTATTAGAATTAGTTGCAAGCCTCGACTTGGAGATCGACCAGATGGATGTAAAGATTGCCTTCCTTCATGATAACTTAGAGGAAGAGATATACATGGAACAACCAGAGGGTTTCAAAGAAAAAGGAAAAGAGGACTATGCCAGCAAGTAAAAGAAAAGCTTATACAATTTGAAACAGGCATTGAGATAGTGGTACAAGAAGTTTGAGTTAGTTATGGGAGAGCAAGGTTACAAGAAAACCATTTCAAATCACTGTGCATTTGTAAGGAATTTCTCTAATGATGATTTTATTATTTTGTTACTCTATGTTGATGACATATTAATTAGTGGCGAGAACATTTCTATAATCAACAATCTAAAGGATCAGTTGAGCAAATCATTTACCATGAAAGACTTAGGGCCAGCAAGATAAATTCTTGGCATGAAGATAATTAAAAACATGAGCGCCAATAAATTATGGTTATCACAGGAGAAGTACATTAAGAAAGTACTTCTGTAACGCTCGAATTTTATTAAAACATAACTAAATAAAAAATTTGGAGGGTAAATGAGTTGTTAAAAGAGGAAAAATGGTAATGTATATGTTGAATATAAAAGAAATATACCTAAAGTATAAAGTCAAATAATAAAAAGAAAAAGTCAAAAGTTAAATAGTAAAAGGGGGCAAAATGGTAAAAACTCAAAAATTAAAAAGTTAAAAATAAAATAAAAAATTCAAAATTTAAAATTAAAATAATTTTTATTGGAGGATTTAAATTAAGAATTTTTAAATAAATAAATAAATGATTACATATATAATTAAATAATATATATATATATATGGTGGGAATTAAAGAAAGAAAATCAAAAAGTCAATTTAGCTCATCTTCTTCCTCTCTTCTTTCTTCATGGCGGAAATCTTCAAGGTGGTGTAAGGGGGATATTACCTCTTCAAAATATCAATTTTTACAAGAATTTTTAAGGATTGAAAGAGGATTTGGTGAAAGCATAACCAGGTAAGGTTTCTTTCAAAAATTTAAGAAGTTCCTTTAGAATTTCAAATATGTGAAATTATGACTTTTGAAGGAGGTTTTTTTAATTATCTAAATTAGTATGGATGATGTTAGTTTGATGTAGAGACAAGGATTTTATGGTTAAATTGTTGAAACAATTAGGTTTGGTAGAAGTTTGAGAGGTAGTGATGAATTTAAGGTTTTGGATGGAGAAATGGTAAAGAATTGTTGTCAATTGGATTTATTTTTTTAAATTATGTTATAATATGATTCTAATGGTAGGAATGAACTTAAAACTCATTTTTTATTTGATTTGAATAGTTTTCTAAATTTAAAGAAAGTTAGGGCAAAATTTCAAAGTTTGAAGGAAATGGGATAAATTGATATTTATTAGTTAAAATACATAGAAATGTTATTCCAATTAATTATATATACTCACATTTTGATTAGGTGGTGAGTGAGACCAAGTTATTTGGTTAAAGTGGTGAAGGACATTGTGAAAAAGTGAAAAGGGTGGTTTTGGCTTGGAAGTTGCTTGAACAAAGGTTAGTACATACTTTGGTGATCATTGTATTAATTATATTGTTTTTAACATAACACATTGCATATAAATGAATGTGTTATGGGACTTAAACATTGATAATTATGCGTGATATGCATTGTTTATAATGAAAATGTGTAATTTGCATAAAATGTGTTGTGTCAAGCCATTAAAGTATGGCTATTAACATTAATGTGCGTAAAATGAAGAGGAATGTGATATATGTATAAAAATGATGAATGTGAATTGTGTGTTGCCTTATATATTATTTAGTTCCAGACAACTTTTTTAGGCATGCCATATGCCTTTAAGGCGAGATATGTTGGTGTCACATTATTGATTACATCACTAAGTGAGACACGCTGGTGTCATATTATTAATTATGCATATAGGTGAGACATGCTGGTGTCATTATTATTGAGATAGTCCAAAATGTTGTTACTGAAACTAGATTATTATATGAGGATTTCTGGGCCCAATATGTGTTGGTGATTATAACATGCTAGTGTATTATATGGATTTTGCATGACATTGAGACATAAAGCATTTTTATGAATTATATTATTTTTATGAATTATATTTACATTGTTATTATTTATTGCTAACAAAGCATGTACCGCTAGGCTATTAGCTTAGTGTGATTAAACTCTATGGTGCAAGTGACAGGGTAGATACTGAGAGTGCTACTAGACCATATCCAGTCTAGAACATGGAGGTGTTGGTAGGGGTTTGATATTGCCATCAGACCAGATTCTCCAGCATTTCATATATTATTTGTTTTTTTACTTATTATATGCATATAGGATGTTAATATGTATTAAAGCTATAAATTCAGTGTTTGAATATGTAACTTAACTATATGAGATATCTTATATATACATATATGAGTATGTCTTTTTGAGGTTGTAAATTGTGGGAATGATATTGGCGAATTGATTAAATGGGTGAGAATGTATTGGGAGTGTGAATCTTATGCAGGTTGGGATTATTTGGTCTTTGGGAAATGTCTGAAAAACAGATAAAACTCTATCGAATTTTTTCCAGAGATTTTTCATTAAAATTTGTTTTTATAATAACTAACCCCTAATTTATTTATTTATGTAGTCATTAGAATATCTTTTAAGGAGTATATATATTTATCTAATAAAGTATATTTTAAGGAATAAAATGTTTTTTTAACTTTGGGAAAATTTTCAACTGGTAAGGAGGTCGACATTCTTATATTCTATATTCGTATTTTATATACACAGGGTATATGTATTATATATATATAGGGTATAAGGATGATATATTTATTTTAATATCAGAGCGTAGGTTTGAGATTCTCGACTTAGGTGGATTTTTAAGAGAGACAAAGGGGATTTTAAATATGATTTTAATTGTTATACATGCATATGCACTGACATTTAAATTGGTCTCTGATGTGGCAATCCTTTTTGTGTTTTCAAATATAGGCTTGGATGGCATCCTGAACACATGGATCTGGCGAGGGTAGTGCCGAGAGTATTACTCTAGGAGAGGGTAGAGCTGGAGCTAGTGCTAAGTTTGCTGAGAAGGTATTAATATAAGCCAAACCAGTAGCTCAGGATGTTCCACCAACATGGGTGCAGTAGATGGCATATTTGCTTAGACAAGTTCCAGTATAGCAGCAGTAGTAGACTAGTAAGTATGATAAGCTAAGAAAGTATAGGGCTATAAACTTCATAGGCACTGTTGATCCAGCAGGCAGAGCAGTGGCTGGACAGAGTTCAGAGAGTGTTCATCTGTAATGGTCATGATTTTCAACAGGGAAGTTTTAACTAATAATGAAAAAAATGCATAGTGTATAGTGACAAAAGTATTGTGGATAAATGCTATATGTAGAGAAGAGTAAATTGTGTATCTTAAAACTTTACTGAAAAGAGTATTTTTACTGTTTTACGAGATAAAAACTCGATTTAAAATCAACAGTTAAGAATGAGGGTGCACTATAGTTATTATGATCATTCCCTCACTAGATTAAAAATATTATATATATATATATATATGTGTGTGTGTGTATATGTGTCAATTGTGTAGAATTTTCTGATTTCTTTCTTCCTTCTTCTCTCCACGCCACCATCACCAACACCACTAAAGTTTCTTCTTTCTTCTTTCTTTCTATGATTCGAATCAAAACTAAGATAAAATTACATCTAAATATAAGTGTTGAGAAGATTAAGTTGGAAAAATGGTGATTATCAACAAGGTATGTGCTTTTGATTTATACTTTGAAAAAATATGAATTTTTATGAGTTTTAATGATTTAATTGAATGATTGAGTTATGTATAGTGATATATTTCTTGAAACTATTAATTAAATAGATTGATGAGTGAAAAATAACTTTTATATGATGGGTTTTGATCCTTAACTCAACCTTTATGAGAATTGAATGGTTTGATGTTGGTTTTATTCATAGGAAATGATTGAAAGTTTGATTGAGTGAAGTTGTGGTAAAATCTTTGATATGAATTCTTTTTCTATCAAAACATTGATTTTGATACATTTTGATCTTAGATCTTAAACATGTTTGTGTTTAATGAAGTTAAAAGTGCAAAATACATGATTTTACTCCGAAAACAGTCCCAAAATCAATGCCACGGTCGTGGCAAATGAGTGTCACGACCCTGGGATTGAAAGTGATGCTGTTTCTTCAAAACAATTTGATAAACAGAGCAAGTTACAATGCCACGACTGTGGCCCTTGAAGGCCACGACCGTGGGGTCTTCAAACTTATTTTACAGCTTCATTTTGGATCCCACATGCGTGGGGTTGAGATGCCACGGCCGTGGGGTACCTAAATAATATTTTTGGCTTGTAATTTGTGATCTACGGGCCTAGTATGAGACTAATATGTGAATAATTGTATTGGGACTTCATGTGTATGTGTTAAATGCATGAAAAAGAGTAAGAAACTTGAGATAAGTGACAAATATATATATCATACTAAATATTGATAAGAGTAATGTACTAATGAAATGATATAAACAAGTGAAATATAAACAAGTGCTTATATAAACAAGTGAGTGTTTATATAAACAAGTGTTAATCAATGGCATGAGACTAAAATGTGTATAGTCCATACTTTTGTGTTAATGTGTTAAATGTATGAAAACGAGTGATAAACTTTAGATACGTGACACACATATATATTCTATCAAATGTTGATAAGAGTATAGTATTAATGAAAGGAAATAAATAATGTAGTGTTCATAAAAATTAATGAATTGCCCAAATCATATTAAATTTATATATAGCATTGGATTGAATGGTTAACCAGAGGATGGATAGCCAAAGTGATAGTGGGCACCTCGTGCCTTTAATGGACACATTGTGTTATCAGTGATAGTGGGCATAATTGCCATTATAAATTCTTGAGATTGCTATACTAACATGTTATCCAAACCTATGATCTAAGTTTAGTATGTTTGGGCATAGTTAATGAAAATATATGTGAACATGATAGTTGAAAGAAATGTAAAATAATAATATAAGTCAATTACTTGAAATTGAAGTATTGTGTTATAGTGTAAAAGTGAATGGTAGTATATATATTAATGCTTACAAGTGAAAGTCCTAATGCACGTAATGGTAATGTTATGCTCAATGTATTGAATTAATCAAAGGATTAAAAGTGTATATAATGCTATGAGATACAAAGTGCTCCAAAGTATATCAAATGATTGAAAGTGTATATCATGATGTGAGATACAAAGAACTCTTAAGTATAGTACTAAAATGAAGTGCTGAAAAATATAGATTGAATGAAATGATACCAAAAGTGAACTTGAAAAAGAAAGACTTATTGAAAACTAAAATAAGTGTATTGTGAACAATGTTATCAAATAAGAAAACAAGTCTTGAATAAACTGCTTCTCAATGAGACAAGAGGCAACACCTAAAGTATTATATTATATGATAACTTTATACAGGGATAGCTTTTATTTTGTATAATCAGCATGGTATATTGACTTGTTATTAAAATTAGTTTATATATGGAAATGCTTCTTAAAACTAAGTGTTAATACTATATTTTCATAAGTATATTTATTTAATATTAAGTGATAAAATATGTGTATACAAGCACCACTAAGCTTTGCTTAGCGTGTTAGAATTGTTTTCTAACACGCAGGTATCAGGACAACGGAGCAAGATAAGAACAAACGAAGATCTTGTGTATATTGTATTCATAAGTGATAAATGTATATAGATACTTCAGTTTGGCTATTTGAGAGATTGTATAAATGTGTAAACATAAAAGGATATATGTATTTAGAGAATGAAGTTTGAGAATTCTAGTGAATGATTATAAAAGAAAGGAATGTATTATTTAATCATTTGATCATTTGACAAATGTATGATAGTTATCTGATTTGTAATGGATTATTGAAAATTGGTTTAAACATTGGACCTATAAGTGTTGTGATATGCAGATTTTATTATTATTTGAAAATTTTTAATTATGAAGAGAGTTTTCTCTGAAGTGATTGGAGAGCGAATAGTATATCGAATAACATTCTCTGATAGTTTTTATATAAGAATTGTCAGAGGATGTTACATTTAGTTGTATTAGAGCGTGGTTTAGGCGTTTCTGGCATGTGGAGTTATGGGAGAAGTGAAATGTAATTGTCTAAGTTATGTGAAGTGAATAAGTGGATATGTGTTGTGACACAATTGATATTCCATATGTTTATGGTAATAGAATGTTTACTAAGAATTGATTGACAATTCGTAGTGTATTGTTTGGAGTGCACTAGATCTATTTGTGATAAAGAATGATGTGAAAAGAAAACAAGATATGAGTAGTGAAAGAGATATGTCAAAGTAACACAGTGAAAGTGTAATAATTTATTGGAATTTGAGGAATGAATTATGACAGATAGATAAATTTCAAGCATGAAATTTCTTACGAGAATGAGAATTGTCATGTTGTACAACATTTAGTAATGATGTTCTACATTAAGTGAGTGAATATATGAGTGTCAAAGTGGAGTGATTATGATATGAGAGCATTTGAAACTGATAGTGATAAGGTTAAATAAGCCTTAATAAGAGTAATATTAAATCCGAGTATGGATAATATCCGTATAGTGAAAAAAGATTTCGAAGAGGTAAGAAATTATGAAAATACCCTTATAGCTCGAAATGAATTCGAGCTGTACTTAGAAAGTGAAATATGGATAATGGAGTGTTAAAGTGTCAAAAGTAATTGTTTTTATAATGTTTCAACGTTAAGGATTGAAGTGATAGTTAAATGAAAGCACGTGAATACATCGAAACTATTGCATAAGTGAGTATATTGGATAAAAGTCCTAAAACTTATATAACGATTTCTAGTGTCTTCATTGTCTTCTAAAACATCATCAAAACAAAAGATTGAAAAGGAAAGTAATGGAAGAGTATTGGTAAAGAGGCTAGAGCTTGAATACCACTTAGTGTGCTATTTATTGAAATGATCTTGAGTTTTATTATGACAAAAGATTTGTGAATTGATAAAATACCAGTACTTGTGAAAGATATGGTGTAATAAATAATTGTGAAAACTTTACTTCTATGATAGTAAAGTTCTCCGTGCAATATGTAAATGTGTATTTAACTGGAACAATGATTAAATCTATCATTGAATCATTTAAGAGTTAATAGATGGTTGTGAAAGAAGATAATGTTTTGAAAAATTTTAGGGTTATGGACATTGAGATTTGAATTTGATAGTGCATGGACGAGTTGAATCCTATTTCCGCAATTTGTATGAGTTGCCTTATGAATAACTTATTGATTAAATCAAGAAAAGAAATTCGAGGGGAGATATGCATGATTATGTGTATAGTCATGCATATATGGTTATGTAAATGTCTATTCTTCAAACTTTAAAAAGAAATTCTAGTAGTGATACGCATGATTAATTGTATAGTCATGCATATGCTTGTGTAAATATTTGAGAAGAAATTCCAATATTGAGGTGCATGCTCATTTATATGGACATGCATATATTTGTGCCCTTAAAATTTTGAAAGGCAATTTCAGTAGAGACATGTAAGACTATTCATATGGATATGCATTTGGCTATGCATATTTCTATTCTTTAAAACTTTAAAAATAATTGAAACAGTGATGTGCATGATCAATTGCATGATCATGCATTTGCTTATGCATACTTCTGTTCTACAAAATTTTAGTAATGTGCATACTTTCACAGAGTAGAGTTTATCGGTGGATTTAGTAGTGAATTAATGAATACATCTTGGAAATAGTTATAAGTGACAAAAGATTGCTTATAAGATTAAAATGAAATCAATTCATTAAATGATGAAACTGAAATGTGAAGAGAACGTGAGAAAAGTATGAACAAATGTAATTGGATATGTGAAAGAAGTGTAAAGGTAGAGAAAAGATAAAAGACAATTACAAGTGATTAGTGGATTTAACATCTTCATGATGAAATAAGATAATTTCCGAAGTAAAGTGAAAAAAAAATGATAGATTCATAAATCAGTAATGATTGTACATAATGTGAAGCTCAAGTTAAAGAAACTAAAGAGGTATATACAAATGGATTGAGTAATGAAAGTAAGAATGTGAGATTTACATATTGTGTATTTATGAAATACGTGATTGTAATGTTATTTGGTGATTAAAGCCAAGGTATAGATTATATATATAGAAGTGTTAAAGAATTACTTAATACTAATTGATTGCAAATGGAAAGAAAGGAAGTGATAATGTAAAAAGAAAAGAATGTAGTGAGATGTGAAAGTAGTGAACCCTTCTAGTGAAATGATGTATGGTAATATATACATATATGTGTGTGTGTGTGTAAATGTGTGTATAAGACATAGAGAATAAAGTATGTACATGTACTCTTAAAGTTAACATGTTAAGAAAAGAATGAAACAAGTAAAGCATGGAAATCTTTGTAGATTTCATTATTTCAGTGGACACATGGAAATGATTTGAAAAGATAAAGATTGATGAATAAATAAAATCAATTGAACTAATCGAAAACAAGTATAATGCGTATATGTGTTGTGTTTGAAATGATTGTTTATATCTTATACACTTACAGTACGAAACAAACATTGAAAAGAGAAAGTGTTATATTGCATTCAAAGAGAAAGTGTTATATTTCAAAGTATTATAATTGACAATACTTTTTACCATTGAAATAAAGGATACTGATGTTAAATTTAGTTTCCGGATTAGCTAAAGGGTAAATATAATAGTGGGCATTTTATGCCATATTGAAAGTGGGCACTCTGTGCCATAGAGAACATATATGTTCCATATTGAAAGTGGGCACTTTGTTCCATATAGGACATTCTTTTTATATATATGTCCCAGTGATATTGGCATTGATGCCATCAGTGGACGCTTTGCATCATAGAGAACCTTTGGTTCCTTTCTCCTAGTAGTCACTCCGTGACATTATATACAGTGGGCATTCATGCCATAGTGGGCCTTTGGCCATATTGATACAGTGGGAAATTACTTGCCATCAGTGACCCGCTATCCGGAACTAGGATTTAATGTTTAGTATATAAGAGAAAGAACCAGATAGATATATTTATGTAACAGTGGAATGTAATGATACAAATTATATATAAAACAAAATTTCTAAAGAGAGTTAAAGGTAATTACTGAATTGAGTTTGAACAGTGTAAGTGTGTAGAGTTGAATAATTTTCTACAATTCTATAATATGATTATTTTGAAAGTGTTACGTTGCTTGATATCAGTCATAAATAAATGTTATGTAAGTTAAGAAAATCATTGATTTTATGTGAAATTTGAGATTATTTAAAAAGTAAATAGCTTATTGCCATAGTATGTAAATTTCGAGGATGAAATTTCTTTAGTGGGGGAGAATTGTAATGGTCATGATTTTCAACAGGGAAGTTTTAACTAATAATGAAAAAAATGCATAGTGTATAGTGACAAAAGTATTGTGGATAAATGCTATATGTAGAGAAGAGTAAATTGTATATCTTAAAACTTTACTACAAAGAGTATTTTTACTGTTTTACGAGATGAAAACTCGATTTAAAATCAACGGTTAAGAATGAGGGTGCACTATAGTTATTATGAGCATTCCCTCACTAGATTAAAAATATTATATATATATATGAGTATATGTGTCAATTGTGTAGAATTTTCTGATTTCTTTCTTCCTTCTTCTCTCCACGCCACCATCACCAACACCACTAAAGTTTCTTCTTTCTTCTTTCTATCTATGATTTGAATCAAAACTAAGATAAGATTACATCTAAATATAAGTGTTGAGAAGATTAAGTTGGAAAAATGGTGATTATCAACAAGGTATGTGCTTTTGATCTATACTTTGCAAAAATATGAATTTTTATGAGTTTTAATGATTTAATTGAATGATTGAGTTATGTATAGTGATATATTTCTTAAAAGTATTAATTAAATAGATTGATGAGTGAAAAATAACTTTTATATGATGGGTTTTGATCCTTAACTCAACCTTTATGAGAATTGAATGGTTTGATGTTGGTTTTATTCATAGGAAATGATTGAAAGTTTGATTGAGTGAAGTTGTGGTAAAATCTTTGATATGAATTCTTTTTCTATCAAAACTTTGAGTTTGATACATTTTGATCTTAGATCTTAAACATGCTTGTGTTTAATGAAGTTAAAAGTGCAAAATACATGATTTTACTCCGAAAACAGTCCCAAAATCAATGCCACGGTCGTGGCAAATGAGTGTCACGACCCTGGGATTGAAAGTGATGCTGTTTCTTCAAAACAATTTGATAAAACAGAGAAAGTTACAATGCCACGACCGTGGGGTCTTCAAACTTATTTTACAGCTTCATTTTGGATCCCACGGGAGTGGGGTTGAGATGCCACGGCCGTGGGGGTACCTAAATAATGTTTTTGGCTTGTAATTTGTGATCTATGGGCCTAGTATGAGACTAATATGTGAATAATTGTATTGGGACTTCATGTGTATGTGTTAAATGCATGAAAAAGAGTGAGAAACTTGAGATAAGTGACAAATATATATATCATACTAAATATTGATATGAGTAATGTACTAATGAAATGATATAAACAAGTGAAATATAAAAAAATGCTTATATAAACAAGTGAGTGTTTATATAAACAAGTGTTAATCAATGACATGAGACTAAAATGTGTATAGTCCATACTTTTGTGTTAATGTGTTAAATGTATGAAAACGAGTGATAAACTTTAGATACGTGACACACATATAAATTCTATCAAATGTTGATAAGAGTATATTATCAATGAAAGGAAATAAACAATGTAGTGTTCATCAAAATTAATGAATTGCCCAAATCATATTAAATTTATATATAGCTTTGGATTGAATGGTTAACCAGAGGATGGATAGCCACAGTGATAGTGGGAATAATCACCATTATAAATTCTTGAGATTGCTATACTAACATGTTATCCAAACCTATGATCTAAGTTTAGTATGTTTGGGCATAATTAATGAAAATATATGTGAACATGATAGTTGAAAGAAATATAAAATAATAATATAAGTCAATTACTTGAAATTGAAGTATTGTGCTATAGTGTAAAAGTGAATGGTAATATATATATTAATGCTTACAAGTGAAAGTCCTAATGCACGTAATGGTAATGTTATGCTCAATGTATTGAATTAATCAAAGGATTAAAAGTGTATATAATGCTATGAGATACAAAGTGCTCCAAAGTATATCAAATGATTGAAAGTGTATATCATGATGTGAGATACAAAGAACTCTCAAGTATAGTACTAAAATGAAGTGTTGAAAAATATAGATTGAATGAAATGATACTAGAAGTGAACTTAAAAAGAAAGACTTATTGAAAACTAAAATAAGTGTATTGTGAACAATGTTATCAAATAAGAAAACAAGTCTTGAATAAACTGCTTCTCAATGAGACAAGAGGCAATGCCGAAAGTATTATATTATATGATAACTTTATACAGGGATAGCTTTTATTTTGTGTAATCAGCATGGTATATTGACATGTTATTAAAATTAGTTTATATATGGAAATGCTTCTTAAAACTAAGTGTTAATACTATATTTTCATAAGTATATCTCTTTAATATTAAGTGATAAAATATGTGTATACAAGCACCACTAAGCTTTGCTTAGCGTGTTAGAATTATTTTCTGACACGCAGGTATCAGGACAACGGAGCAAGATAAGAACAAATGAAGATCTTGTGTATATTGTATTCATAAGTGATAAATGTATATAGATACTTCAGTTTGGCTATTTGAGAGATTGTATAAATGTGTAAACATAAAAGGATATATGTATTTAGAGAATGAAGTTTGAGAATTCTAGTGAATGATTATAAAAGAAAGGAATGTATTATTTAATCATTTGATTTGACAAACGTATGATAGTTATCTGATTTGTAATGGATTATTGAAAATTGGTTTAAACATTGGACCTATAAGTGTTGTGATATGCAGATTGTATTATTATTTGAAAAATTTTAATTATGAAGAGAGTTTTCTCTAAAGTGATTGGAGCGCGAATAGTATATCAAATAACATTCTCTGATAGTTTTTATATAAGAATTGTCAGAGGATGTTACATTATCCAGTTGTAGGCCACTGCAGAAGTGAAGTTCGACTATGCTTTGTCTCTTCTATATGGGGATGCCTATGACTGGTGGAAGAAAATTCCTTATGGGTTGGCTGATCCACCTGTATTGACGCATGCTAATTTCCTACAAGAATTTTAAAAGAAGTACTCACCCCATAAGTACAAAGATACCAAGACGAAGGAATTTCTGAATTTGAGGCAGGGTACGAAGACAGTTACAGAGTGTAAGAAGGACTTCCTTTGATTGAGCAAGTATGCAGGTGATATTATACCTAATGAGATTGATCGGTGCCAGAGATTTGAGGAGGGGTTGAGGCCATCCATTATATGCTAGGTGGCGGCGGTACCGTATGAGGATTTCTCCTAGTTAGAATCTACTACTAGGAATGTTGAAAAAGCCCAGGGGCTTGCAGATGCAGCTAGGGCAGAGGAGAGTAGAGACAGGAGACCTCAGATCGAGGCAGGATCTTCATCTTCAAAGAGAGGTTAAGGGAGTTTCTTATAGAGGTTTGGTAGAGGACATGGGGAGCCTAGCAGATCAGACCAAATCAGGTCTAGGACATGGAGGTATTGATAGGGTTTGATATTGCCACAAGACCAGAATAGCCAACATTTAATGTATTATTTGATTTTATAATTTATTATATGCATATAGTATGTTAATATGTATTAAAGCTATAAATTCAGTGTTTGAATATGTAAACTTAAGTATTCGAGATATCTTATATATACATATATGACTATGTCACTTTGAGGTTGTAAATTGTGGGAATGATATTGATGAATTGATTAAATGGACGAGCATGTATTGGGAATGTGAATCTTATGTAGATTGGGATTATTTGCTTTTTGGGAAATATTTGGAATGCAGATAAAACTCTGATGAATTTTTTCCAAATTTTTTTCTTTAAAATTTTTATTTATAATAACTAACCCCTAGTTTATTTATTTATGTACATATTAGAATATCTAATATAGTATATTTTAAGGAATAAAATGTTTTCCTTAAACTTTGGAAAAATTTTCAAATAGTAAGGAGTTTGGCATTCTTATATTATGTATATATATTTTACGTATACGGGGTGTGTGTATTATATGTATATAAGCTATAAGGGTGTTACAACTTCAGAGATTCAATATGGATAAAGCTAAAATAGTTAGTTTTCCTCTTGCTAATTGCTTTAACTTAAGTTTAAAATAGTGTCCTTCCACAGAAATAAAGAAAGAAGAGATTGACAGAGTTATATATACTTCAGCAGTTGGAAGTTTAATGTATGCCATGGTGTGTATATGGCCAGATATTGCTCACTCAATGGGAGTAGTGAGTAAGTTCCTTTCAAACCCTGGTAAAGAACATTGAGCTGTAGTGAAATGAATTAGATATATCTTCATAGAACTTTCAAAATATGTTCATGCTTTGGAGATGGAAAACATGCGTTATTTGGCTGTACGGATACAGATATGGCAGGCGATGTTGACTCGAGAAGTCTACATCAGGTTACTTGATTTCATTTTCAGGAGAGTTGTGTCATAGCAGTTAAGGCTGCAAAAGTGTGTTACTTTCTCAACAACTAAAGCAAAATTCATTGCTGCAACTGAAGCATGCAAAGAACTCCTATGGATGAAAAGTTCTTAGATGAACTTGGATTTTAGCAAGACAAATATTTATTTTACTATGATAACCAAAGTGCTATTCATCTTGGAAAGAATTTCGCCTTCTTTTTTTTTTCCAAATCAAAGCATATTGATGTGAGATACCAATAAATCAAAGATGTGTTGGAGAAGAAGCTTTTACAACTTGAAAAGATTCATACTGAAAAGAATGGCGCGGACATGTTGACAAAAATTCTTACAAGAGAAATGTTCGAGTTTTGCCAATTATCTGCAGGAATGACAGTAAACCCTATGTGGTCGGTGGGAAGAGAATTATGGGGTTGTACTTAACCCACATAGGTACTACCAACCATTGTAGACTACACCAACCATTTTTTACTACAAGCTGCCATTTTTACCTTAAGCTTTAAAAACAATTGTCAAAAAGTTGCCATCAATTATGTCAATTATGATGGAGGGGAAGGCCTATAAATAGATGGCCTTCCCTCCTAAATGAAATGTACAGGTTACAACAAATATTTGAGTAAAATTAATAGAGAGATAGAGAAAATTTAAAAAGGAGAGAGAAAGAAAAATTAGTGTGAGTAATTTTGTGAGTGACAAAATAGGGAGATTTTATTACTACTATTTTGGGTTTATCTAAATTATTAGAATTGTGCTTCTAGAATATTTTTTTTAGAAAAGTCTCTTTTTTGTAATTCTACCATTTATTAGTGAAAGAAATTATTCGGAGTTTGACCCTTGGATGTAGCCCAAAATTAAAAAGGGTGAACCACATTAATATTGGTGTCTCTCTTTTATTAATTATTTTTATTTTGTTCATATTTTTATTTAATTACTCCTAATCTGCCAATCCCGCTACTCCAATAATTTGGGATTTATTTCTCAATTTTCTCTTCAATTCAAGTGCCAAACGCTATTGAATTTAACGCGGTGATTTAGTAGAAGGGGTTGAAAGAGACTAGAACCGAGGTGTCTGAGGGTCTATATAATTAACCATTGTCATCATAAGCATTTGAAGCAGAACATCCACTAAACTTTGAAAGCCAAGGATATAACAACTTGCAATAAATTAATTAACTAAATGAGATGGCTAACTACAAACCATCAAAGAACTGAAACTACGAGGAGTCTTGAAGAAATATTGGTGTTAGCAATACAAGGACTAAAGTGACTGAATCTTCAAAATTAAGATTCATGTTCAGCAAGGGAGCATAAGTCAGGCTTAATAAATTGCATAAAGCTGTTGCAATTAAAACCAAGCTATAAGACCATTGTTTCTCTTCAGGCTTGGCTTGGTGAAATGGTCCACAACTGAATTGGATTCTCTAAGAACATGTTTATAATTCACAAAAGGGAGGACTAAAGTGACACATTTTTCTTCAGTTACAATTTTTTCCTTAATTGCCTATATATAATCTTTTTTTTAATGAATATTACTAATATTTTTTTTTTGTTTATTTGGTTGCCCCTAAGGTAGTTACCCTAAACACTAAGATTGTTGAGTTTACTCCAAGATCGGCCATGCACTATGTCAATATGACATGCGCGATTGTCATATAATTTTTATTAGATATACAAAAGGTCACATTTTTATAATCCATTATATATATATATATATATATGTATGTATAAGATAAGGATGGAAGAAGTATTCTAAGAGTGACACATAATTATTTTTTCAAAACAATGCTATCTCATTTTTTAAAGTTGCTTAATTAATTTTTAAGCCTTAATAATTTATACAAAAAGTAAATTTTAATAATTATTATATTTGTGACTTTTAATATTCTATTAAATGATTTCACATTAAAATAATTTCATAATATTGTTTAAATAAATAATATTTGAGTCTTTTAATTTTCTATGAATTAATCACATATTAAAAAAATTAAACAATATTAATTCATTTATATATTTTTTAAGAAATTTCAAAAGTTAAAAAAAATATACGACTCTTAATATTCCTAATAAATTAAATATAAATTAATTTTTCGAGAAATAATTATAAAATAATTTATTTGTTTATAATAATGATTAATTTATATATTTTTAGAAATTTTTAAAAAATAAAAAATAAAATATATAATTTTTGACATTCCTAATTAATTAATTATATATTAATAATTAATTTACTTAATTAAAAATTTATTTATAATAATAAGTAATTTATATCTATTTATAAAATTTAAAATTTCAACAGTAAAAAACATGACTTTAATCTTTCTAACAAATTAATTAAACATTAAAAATTTAGAGAATAATAATAATAATAATAATAATAATAATAATAAATTCTTTTACTCATATTTTTATCCCTATTTAAAAAATTTTGTTTCAATTTCTATTTTTTTAATAAAATTTATGATATTTTTATAGCAAAAAAAATTATGTAAATTTTATTTTTGATTAGTAAATGTATCAAGTTATAAAATAAAATGATTATATTTGTTTACCTATATTATTTCAACAAAATTATCATAAACATTGAGGTGAATATATTATTTTGCATTTTTACAATAGAATTTATTGTTAATTTATATAAAATTATTTATTTTTTTATTATATTTATTCATATTTTGTTTTTTTTTTTATTCTCATGCATTTTGTGGATAAGCAACTAGTTATTATAAATATGTCTTCACTATTCAGATAAAATAGAAGTTTTTAATTTTCAAAACTTTTCACTATGAGTCCACGTTTATTTTAAAAAAAAGCACATAAAAGAAAAGTGACATCCAAAAAAGTGATTCATTTTTCTTCTCGATCAGTTCTTCATCTTTTTCTTTGTCATTATCTCTAATTTCTTTAAAAGATAATAGTTTGATCAATTTCAAAAGGGAAATTATTTTATATTTTTGTTTCATATAAAAGTTAAATTAATCCTTTTTAATTTACTTCATTCATAGAATTTAAAAAAATAATTGCAAATTTTTTTGTTTGGCTTTTGTGCTTGTATTCTATATTTAATTATGATTAAATTATAAAAATTGTACTCTCCTCTTAATTTGGAAAAACAAATTATTTAATTAGAAACTTACTAATTATTTATTAATATCAATTTTGATTAATTATATATTGAAATTTATATAATAATAATAATAATAATAATAATAATAATAATAATAATTTTAATATTAATTATGATTATAAATTTTTTTACTCTCATTTTTATCTCTTTTTAAAAAGTTTGTTTGAATTTCTATTTTTTATGTAAAATTTATGTTATTGTTATGGCAAAAACAAATTATGAATTTTTTTTATTAGTAAAAGTATCAAGAAATAAAATGATTATGTTTGTTGACCTATATTATTTCAACAAAATTATCATAAAAATTGAGGTGAATATATTATTTTGAATTTTTGCAATAAATTTTTTTTGTTAATATATATTATTTATTTATTTATTATATTTATTTATATTTTGTTATTTTCATTCCCACGCATCTCGCGGATAAGCGACTAGCTATAATTAATATGTCTCTGCTCTTCAGCTAAAATAGAAGTTTTCAATTTTTAGAACTTCTCACTATGAGTGCACGTTTATTAAAAAAAGAACAAAAAGAAATTGACATCCAAAAAAAAGTTTTTTTCTTTTTTCTTGATCAATTCTTCATCTTCTTTGTCATTATCTCTAATTTCTTTAAAAGATAATAGTGTGATCAATTTCAAAAGGGAAACTATTTTATATTTTTGTTTCATATAAAAGTTAAATTAATCCTTTTTTTTAACTCATTTATAGAATTTAAAAAAAATTGCATTTTTTTTTGTTTGGCTTTTATGATTGTATTCTTTATTTAATTATGATTAAATTATAAAAATTGTACTCTCTTCTTAATTTAGGAAAATAAATTATTTAATTAGAAACTTACTAACTGTTTATTAATATCAATTTTGATTAATTATACATTCAAATTTATATATTAATAATATTAATATTGTTAATAATTTCAATATTAATTATGATTATAAATACTTTTACTCTCATTTTTATTCCTATTTAAAAAAGTTTATTTGAATTTCTATTTTTTTTATTTTTATTTTATAAAATTTAGGATATTTTTATAGCAAAAAATTTATTTAAATTTTATTATTGATCATTAGAAGTATTATGAAATAAAATGTTTATAGTTGTTTACCTATATTATTTCAACAAAATTATCATAAAAATTGAGGTGAATATATTATTTTGTTTTTTTAAAATGGAATTTTTTTTGTTAATTTATATATAAATTATTTATTTATTTATATTTTATTATTTTCATCCCCGTGCATCTCACAGATAAGAGACTAGTTATAATTAATATGACTCCACTCTTTAGCTAAAATAGAAGTTTTCAATTTTCAGAACTTCTCACTATGAGTCCATGTTTATTTAAAAAAAGCACATAAAGAAAAAGTGACATCCAAAAAAAAGTAATTTCTTTTTTCTTGATCAGTTCTTCATCTTCTTCTTTGTCATTATCTCTAATTTCTTTAAAAGATGATAGTTTGATCAATTTCAAAAGGGAAACTATTTTATATTTTTGTTTTATATAAAAGATAAATTTATCCTTTTTTATTTACTTCATTCATAGAATTTAAAAAAATAATTGCATAATTTTTTTTGTTTGGCTTTTATGATTGTATTCTATATTTAATTATGATCAAATTATAAGAATAATACTCTCTTTTGAATTTAGGAAAACAAATTATTTAATTAAAACTTAACAATTGTTTATTAATATCAATTTTGAATAATTTCAAATTCCAAATTATTTTGTGATGTTCTTAATGACTTCACGTTGTTACGAAGCACATAAAACTTGATTTTTTTAGTAATTACAATTGGTACCCCTTCTAATTCATACAATTCAACATATTGAAATGGCTTGCATAGAGTAATCGGATAATTACAATGCCTGAAACTTCTCCTTCCACCATCAAAAGAAACAATCATCTTATTTTGCATATATAATTAATCACTTACAGAAATAAGATTTTCTCAACAAATTGTTGAATTATGAATATTTAAAAGACTTCTCCAATTAGTACAACCAGGAATTTCAACACTTTCTCTTATCTCTTACTTGTCAAGGTTGTACCAAATAATGTTATTTGTATTGATATACACCAAAACCTAGCTTATCTCCTTCTTTGTAAAAGCACAAAGGCTTGAAATAGTGATTACAAATTTCTTAAGGATATGTAATTTTTGCTCCAGTTTAATCCATCATCTTCATGCCTCTCACCAACATATAAATTAACTTTCGATGGATATTATCATAAGGAAAGTTGCTTGAACTCAACCATAGTTTCCTGTCTAAAACATGCTCTTCTAGTTCCTCAATATTCGATGGGTGACAAGGCAATGGCAGTACCTCCAACTTCTCTGTAGCAATACCGAAAGCAACAATTGTCTGTTTATTATATTTCAAATAGCATAACTAATACAGATAACCATTAAAAAGTTTCCCTATTGATTTTATCTACAAAACCTCAAGTTTATAATTGCAAGCTAGAGTATCTTTAACTTTTGTCCAAGAATTAGATCTCTAACTAAATATTTAGCTTTGAATATGAGGACCTTATAGTCATGAGTAACATCATCGTACCATAGTCTGCAAAGTGCATGGCCATCATAGCTTGTGGGAATTGGAAATATCTTATGTTTGTTAGTTAATGGATTCCATATTATGTGCTTTGTATCACTTGTTTCGGATAAGAGAAGCAAACCATTGCAAGAATCTATGCCTCTCAAATGAAATTCCAATTTAAATGGTATTTGAACCCATCATCTAAATTCATTGTGTACAACTTAACACCCATGTTGGTTGCCCAACGGAGGATTAATTTCTTGTTGATTTGGTTTCAATTGATCTTTTAAGATGAGACTTGATGAAATTTGGATTATCAATTTCTAAGCATAGAAATTTGGAACTAGCCTTGAGACGTAGTAGAGTTTTCATCAGAAGTCAAAGCAGAATATCAACCATTATCTCCGTAAGAAGTCTTGACATCTTGGCTTGTAAGAGTGTTGTTACAAGACCAAGTAGGAGTATTAAGTGATATAAAACAACATTAAGCAAATCAAGTCGTTTATGGATTTGACGAAGCCTATTTATTTATTTATTTTGATTAATTATATATGGGAAAAGGGGAACACTTAGGAAACTTGAACCTGAGATCTAAGTTGAAGCAACACACGCTCCTGGCCACCAAGCTATATTTTGGTGGTTGATGTAGCCTATTTATTTAAAACAACGCAGATGTGAAAAATAAAGAAACATGTTTTGTATATACAAAGAAAAACAAAATGTTGTTTAATATTATTGATTAAGGATTATATAGTCCTTTAACCATAGGGATTCCAACAACTTCACATCACTGATGGAGTGATGGTCTCGTGAGAAAATTTTAATTTATTTTTCATATTTGTATTTCATTTAGAATTTATATTAATTTATTTTATCCACTTAATTATTGAAATTTATAAAATAATTAGATAGCATTCTTTATTTTGAGTTTTTTATTATATCTTATATGAATTATGATAAAAAATATAAAAAATTTACTCTCTTCTTAATTTAGAATAAATTATTTAAATAATAAACTATTATTATAATAAAAATACAAAAGAAGTTGTCTTGCTCTTTGTGACAAGGTTAGTTGTCTTGTTCAATGTAACAAGGTTACATTAGGGTTTCTTAGGGTTTGTGTTGCTTTTGTAACAAGTAAGTTTGTAGGAAGTATGGACAATTCTGAAGAGGTGGACATGAATCTAAGAGATTTATCTTTGGAAGATGAAGATAGCATGGGTTTATTACTCAACTCTAATGAACAACGCATAACCAGTGATTATTCAGATCTTCGTTTGGTTGGCAGATTACTCACGAATAGGTCCATCAATTTCCAATCTCTACAGCATTTTATGGCTTTAATGTGGAGGCCTTTTAAGGGGGTTTATATCAAGGAAATTGGAAACCTAATCTATATGTTCCAATTTTTCCATGAATCTGATCTCTAAAGAGGATTAAACATGTGCCCTTGGTCGTTTGATCGTATTCTTCTAATATTGCACATATTAGGGAAAAAAGAATTGCCTACTCTGGTCCCTTTATTTCATTCACCGTTTTGGGTACATGTTCACAAATTTCCATAGGACTATATGTCTGAGAATACTGCACACCTAATTGGTAACATGATTAGAGAATTCTTAGAGGCTGACCTGAATGACTTTAAAGTTATATGGATAGCTTTTCTAAGGATTCATGTTTGGCTAGATGTTCGTGTACCTTTGAGAAGAAGGTTAAAAATAAAAATAGAAAAGGATAACCGAAAATGGATTGAATTAGAGTATGAGAGACTTTTGCATTTTTGCTTTTACTATGGTATTCTTGGACATACTGAGAAGTTTTGTGAAAAACTTGTTATTTCCAACCCATGTTCAAATCAACATCTCTATGGGCCTTAGTTGTGTGCTTTGATTAGGCATAATTCTAATCAATGTGGGGAAAGATGGTTGCATTTTGCTATCCTTAGGGCTTTTGATAACTCTTAGCCTGGTGAGAATATTGATAGTTAATTCTATAGAGGACCCTTCACCTAGGCCTGATGATCGGCATCGCTCTGCAGATGAACTAAACCAAGTTGTTAACATAACTTTGATACCTAAGGATAACCTTCATCAAGGACCTCTAATGGTTGCAACAAAAGTTATGACTTGTCCTAACAAATGTAGTCGTAAGGAGTATGAATCTTCCATCTCAATGGAACAATTGTTGGATATTCAACCTTCTTTGAATCATATTAAAAGTGTGAGTCCTGATTCTTAGGACTGCCCTACTCAATGAGTTGCCTAGGATGGAACTGTCATGGGACTAGCAACCCACGTTCAGTTCAGCTCCTTAGGGAGTACATAAATTGCCACAACCAAGCTTTGTCTTTCTCATGGAAACCTTAGCCATAAGTTATAAGGTGGAATTTGTAAAGAGGAAACATAGTTTTGATAATGCTTTCACTGTTGATTGTTTGGGACACAGTAGTGGATTGACTTTTCTCTAGAATAATTTTGATCAAGTCTCATTGTAAAGTTTTTCCAGAAATCATATTGATGTTAAGATTGTTTCTGAAGATAATAGAGAATGGAGACTGACTGAGTTTTATGGATTTCCTAAGTCTTCACTAAGAAGAGAATATTGGGATTTGTTATGAAGTCTTGCAAGGGTTAATCATTTCCCATTGCTATGTTTGGGAGATTTTAATGACATTCTATATGCCAATGAAAAAAAAGGAGATCATCGAAGGCCATCTTGGATGTTACAGGGTTTCTAAGATCTAATATCTGACTGTCAACTTTGGCCTCTCTTTATAGAGGGCAGTCTTTTTACATGGAAGCATGGAAGGGGCGCGACATCTTGAGTTAGAGAGTAATTAGACCTTGCTTTTGCTAATTCAGCATGGATGCATATATATGTTTCCAAATCAAAGAGCTGAGGTGTTGTATGTTTCTACCTCTAATCACTTGCCTAAGCTAATTCCATTTGTTGGCAAGCATTCTCCTTCATACAAGCGCACTTTCTAGTTTGAGAATAATTAGGCACGTGAGTCAGAATTCTTTGAGATCATCTCAACCTCCTAAACTAGTGATCAATACAGGGATTTGGAGAGCAAACTTAAGGATTATGACCACACTTTGATGAGATGGAGGTCCTCACACACTTCATTTAGTGTTGAAATCGCTGCTTGTAGGCGCACCATAACGAGACTTTAAAATTTTTAAACCAAGATAGTATTACAAATTTTAGGCAAGTAATTGGAACCCATGCTGATATTCTCCGTTGTCAAGTATTAGATGCAATGTGTTGAACAATTTTGGTTAAAAGATGGTGATGCCAATGCCAATATAAGTTATTTCTATACCATGGAAAATGCTAGAAGGAAATGAAATAGAATATTGCAGCTAAAAAACTCTGCTAGTTTATGGCATGATCGAGATAATGGTTTTGGTGATTTAATGGTAATTCATTTTACACTGCTTTTCCAGTCTGAGGTTCATGATCATGATGAGGTTCTGAACTGCACTACTTTGAGCCTATCATCAGAGGATAATGATTTATTAATGAAGTCATTCTTTGAGGAAGAAGTCAAGCAAGCAGGATATTCAGTATGAAGCAAAATAAAGCACCTGACCTGGATGGTTTTGGCCCAGGATTTTTTCAAAAGTTTTGGTTATTAGTGGGAAAAGATGTAACTGATACATGCCTCTTGTACTTAAATCAGGGCTCTATTCCAGATTGCCTTAATGATACTAATATTTTCTTAATCCTAAAAAAGAAAAATCATTAGTCCATAGGTGATCTGAGACCAATCTATTTATACAATGTAACTTATAAAGTTATGGCTAAGGTTCTACCAATGAGGTTGTAATATGTTCTCCACAAGTTGATTGCCGAATGTCAAAGCACTTTTATTCCAAGTAGATGCATTATAGATAATGTAATTTTTGCTTTTGAATTGATCCATTATCTCAGAAGTAAGTCTTAAGTCAAACATGGTTATGTAGCTTTAAAAATGGATATGAGCAAGGCCTTTGATAGAGTTGAGTGGCATTACTTAAAGGCTCTTATGCTTAAGGAATTTTGATGCTAGATGGGTAGAGTTAATAATGTCTTGTGTTTCTTCAATTTCATATCATGTTATTCATGAAGGTTCCAAGCTTGGTCCTATCCATCTAAGAAGGTGTCTATGTTAAGGAGCTCTGATTATGCCTACTATTGTTGGAAGGAACAAACGTGGAATCTTTCATTATTTGAAAGATAAGTTGTGGCAATGTTTTCATTCTTGGAAGAAAAACTTTTATCTAGAGCAGGAAAGGAAGTTTTACTAAAGTCCATTGTGTAATCAATTCCAACTTATGCAATGAGTGATTTCCTACTTCCCCAATCTTTTTATTTGGAATTTGAAAGATCCATGAACAAATTCAAGAGGTCTTTAGATAGTAGGTCTTCGAAAGGCATCACTTAGATGTCGTGGGAGTAAATGGGAAAAAAAGATAGGGAGCTTGGGCTTCAGAAGAATTTATGAGTTTAATCTTGCAATGATTGGTAAGCAAGCATGGAAGTTGATTCACCATCCAGATTCACTTGTAGCAAGAATATTAAAATCTTGTTACTATCCCAATTCATCTTTCTTAGCAGCACAACTTGGTTCCAACCAAACTTATGTCTGGCACAACATCTGGAGCACCTAATATATTGTTAGGAGGGGAAGTGTTTGATGCAGAGGATCTAGCTACTTGATCTCTATTTGGATGGATAATTGACTTCCTGATCAATCTAACCCTTAAATCAAGTCAGACAATCCCTTCTAATAATCTAGTAGTCATGGTTTCAGATATTATTATAGATGGTTGCTGGAATACTGAACTAATCAATGGAATCTTCAATGAGCGGGATAGATCTTTAATTATGTCCATTCCTTTATCTAATATATTAGTATCTGATGCTTTAGTGTGGAATGATAATGTTACAGAAACTTACTTTGTAAAAGATGCATATAAAATCATTATATCAGCAATGGCTATCCAACATCAAGATGACTTTCTATGGTCTGCCATATGGGGAATGCAACCTACCCTAAAAATTAAACATTTCCTTTGGCCAACCTACAATGATGTTCTTCCAATGATGGATAATTTGCAAAGGAAAGCTATGGAGGTTGATAATGTATGCCTGGTGGGTAAAAGTGCTGATGAGTCAACAATTCATTACCTTCTATGGTGCTCTTTTATCCAGGATTGTTGGAGGCTTTCATAGTTGTGCTATTACCTTAGGATGGAGAATTCTTTTAAGGGCTTTCTCTTGTAAAGATTTGAGGCTCTTTCAGCTGATGATTTCAGTTTGGTTGCTTCTATTTGCTAACAATTGTGGCGCAATCGCAACAAGCTCTAATGGGAAAGGGTTACCTTAACTGCTCAGCAATTAATCCATCAAGCTGTTGTCTGTGATATTAAGTTTTTCTCAGCTTAACAAGTGTAAACAACTACTGCCTTGCAGCCGAATGCAGTTTCAGTGGTGAAATGGGTGAAGCCATCTGTGGGTTAGTTAAAACTTAATGTTGACGATGCCATTCATCAAGGGTCTAATTGGCAAGGACTAGGTATGATTGTTTGAACTTTTGATGGTCAGTTTATAGTTGCATGCACTCAAACGGTTGAAGTTTCTTATGCTGCATGCAATAGGCATTTGCGAAGCTCTAAGCTACATAAGTGATAATGGCTGGCAATAGGTTGTTCTTGAGTCTAATTTTCTAGTGATCATCAAATATCTCAAGAAAAGAACTTAGATTAAATCTTTTTCTAGATATCTTGTTAGATGATTGTTATGCTTTTATTTCTTTGATTGGGGATATTGAGTTAAAATATGTTGCTCATTTTGCGAATGTCGTAGCTCATAACCTGGTAAGGGCTATGCTTTTAGAGTCAGAATGTGGGGTTTGGATGACTAAACCTCCCCAAAGGATTGTTAATTATTTAGAAGTTGATCAATAAAGTATTCCTATCCTTTCTTCTCAAAAATAATAAACTATTAAATATTAATTAATATCAATTTTGAAAAAATAGTCAAAATCTGAGTTAAACTGCAAAATTTCTCTCATATTTGGGTTGAAGTACAGCTCTCTTAAAATTTCAAGTCAATCTAACCTTACTTGAGATCTATAATATTTTTCCCCATTTGGCTAAAATAACTTTAGTACAACATAGTAAGATAAATAATTTGGAACATGCAAAATAATTCAATAAATACCATTATTTATTCCAAAGAGAACTACTAATAAATTTTAAAATGGAAATTCATGAACAAGGGACCAAAAACCCTGCCTTGAATTGGCATTAATCATAATTACTCTCTCTATTTCATTTCAAGTATTGTTTTAGTAAGAAATTTTTATTGCATCTTCAAGTGTCGCTTTTGAAAATTTAAAATAATATTAATAAAAAATTTTCAAATTTTCCCTTATTTATTATATCTCCATAATTTTAATAATTAATAATGCGAGAATATTTGGAAAAAAAAAGGTAATTATAAAAATTACTGTAATTTTTTTACAAAATTTATAATCGGGTTAATATAACCAAACACCCTTAATAGTGATGAAAAAGAGTGTTTCACCCTAAATCTTAAATATTTAATCCTAAAATCTAAATTTTGAATTATAAATCTCTATAAAAAGTCAAATTTGAAAAAAAAAATTCTAAAATCACAAAGAATTTCCTTATTTTATAATGAAAATAAATGTGACGAATTAAATGTGGGAGGACTTTATCATGACGAATTGAAGTTTAAAGATATTAAAGATATAAGTGTGAGCGGGGATTTTCGTACCCACTCTCGGTGGAATGGTTCTTGCCACTTTGGTACTGTTTAGGCTCAGGGCCTTAGAGAACACAGGCCTAAACCCAGAGAAAATGAAGTCGCCACCCGGACGAGCTGGAAAAATAGAAAGGGGTGGATGACTCGATTTCTAAGGAATCCCCAATCCCCTAATGGGTTCGGAAAGTTGGGTACGTGTGAGGAAGGTCTCACAATGCCCGGTTCATTAGAACCGGCCTCCTTTTCAGGTCTTAATATTATAAAATTCCTAAATATAAAGATATTATCCATACTGCATGTGATCATAAGAATGAATAAATACTTTATTAAAATTATAATAATGTCCAAACAAAATAAATAAATGGACACCCATCCGAGGATGAAAACGTGCTCTTATATCATCCATGTCTAAAACTAAATAGGACACTCACCAAAAGGTGGAATTATGTCCTTTACATTAATCCCAAAATATAAAAATAATTTAAATTATATGAAAAATTAATTAATGAGGTATCCAATAATGGAAACATACCTCTTATAATTTTAATACCAAAATAAACAAATAATAATAATAATAAAGAAAATATCCATCCTTGATAAATCCTTGATAAATTAAACCAATCAAACATCGAAATCAAATAAATCAATCATCAAAATATATAATAAACTACATAATCCAATCAAAAATTAAATAAAGCAATAAATGTATAAGTTAAGGGTTTACATCTTAAAATAGGGTTTTATAATTTTAATTACTAAATTAGGGCTTTGGAAAAAAGAAAGTTAAATACACAGACTCATAATACAAAAATGAATATTGACCCCTTCGACGAGCCTATACGGCGATCCCTCTTATGGTTTAGGATTTGAGGAAAATATGATTAGGTTTTTAAAAACAAGGCTAGGGTTTTAGTTTAGAAATTAGGGTTTAGGACATGGTTTTGGGATTTAGGTTTTATAAGTTGTGTGAAACTAATATTAAGGTTTAGGGTTTAAGTGAATAAAATTAAATATCATAAAAATAGGATTGAGAGTTAGGTGTTTGGAAAGAATAGGCTACTGTGAATCTTAGAAAAATAAAATTGATTATGGTTTTGAGAAAACAGATTATTGTCTTGTGGCTTTAGAAAAGTCTAATTAGGATTTTAGGTTTCAAAAATTAGTTTTACGGGTTTTAAGATATTAGGGTTTTGGTTCATAAAACATATAATTCGGATTCAATAATTTCATGCTACTGGAAAACTAATATCAAAATACTTTAACAAAATATTAAAAAGGAAGCATGTTATGGCCACTGTAAATATAAACAAGTCAATAAAAATTCAAACCTCCATTGTTGGTTCCACCACAATTTGAATTCTAGTTGAACAATAACAAAGACAGTGTGTGCTGCCTTTGATGGATTCTTTATTGTTTTGCTGCTTTTTCAAGTCCAAGCTTTTGAAAAAATTCTGAAAAAGAGTCTGAATAATTCTTGAATAAAATTCCAATTTCAAAAGTCCTAATAAACTCCTTCCAAATTCCAATCCCCTTCCCTTTCAGTGTGTTTTAATGTGGTATTTACAGGCAACTAAAATAAAAAACCTTGTATGTTATGGAAATTAAAAACTGTTTTGGAAATAAAATAAAAAAACAAGTAAAATAGGGTTTCGGTGAAAACTATGCACGGATGAGCTAGGGGCAAGAAAAATTGCATGCGGGGAGCAATTTTACCTTATGGGCAAATTGGCTTGTGGCCAATTCGTCTCCAGCGACTTTTGTCGCTGATTCTGCCATTGCTGATTTTTAGTTTATTTTATTTTTATTATTTATTATTTATATATTATTATTTTTTTAAAATAAATAAATAAATGAAAGGTAAAATAAATATTATATTAAAATAAATAATAAATAATAAATATTTAAATAATATAAATAAATATACCACAAAAATTATTTTGGACTATTTTAAAATCTTTGAATTGGATTAGATAAAAAATTAGGGATCTACAATAAGTGTAAAGTCTAGGGATGATTAACTACAAAAAAAACAGCAATCTGCGACGCAATCTGCGACACCATTAACGACGAAATCAACGACCAAAATATGATAGCGACAATATCAGCGACGAACAGCGAGAAAAAATCGAGCGGACGGTAATGTCCAGGTCGCTAAAAAATCAACGACAAATCAGCGACCAATTGTGCGTGTCGTTGATTAGTGACAAATCAGCGACAAAATAGAGACAAATTCAATGACATTTTCATTTTTGGCAGGAATTATTTATTCCCGCTGAAAGTCGTCGCTGATTTAGCTTTGGTCGTTGAATTCATCGCTATTTGGGTCGATAATTTGGTCGCTGAATTTGTCGCTAATTTGCTCGCTAAATGTTGTAGCTGATGTGTCGCAGAATATGTCGCAATATTTTTCTCATTATTTCAGTCATTGATTCGTCGCAGAATTCAATATTTTTTTTGACACCTTTGGTCGCTGATTTTGTCGCAACTTTGTCGCAATTTTGTAATTGTTTGGCTATATTTTTCCAGTATTCCAAATTTTTTTTTGTCAACTCATTTTCAAGAACCTATTGAATTTCAAATATAATAACCAAACCTGTTTATAAAATAGTCATTCATTACAATAATAATCAAATAACACAACATTCATAATTAAGTTATTATTGGCAATAAGTATACATAAACAATTCGAATGTAAAGTTTACCCCTTAAGAAAGTATATTGAACACATAAGGTCTTAATAATCCGACACTCCAAACACAAACAAAGAGAACACCAACTTTATTAATCTGACACTCCAAACACAAACAAAGAGAACACCAACTATCAAGTATATCCTACATACGAACATCGTCTTCCTCCACATTGTCATTTGCCGGAGCAGGAGGAGCATTTGTTTTCCTTCGTTGCTCAGATAAGAATAAGCGCATATCATCTAAAACATCATTCACCGAGCGCACATTAGCTATAACTTCATTGATTGATGCTATAACCTTGGCTTGCTCTTCTACCTTTTGTTGTAATACTTTCATAGTTTCCAATACCTCAGAGTCATTGCGATTAGCAGACGTTGCAGAAAATGATGACCCAGATGGTTCATAGCATGAATAATGGGATGAGGAAGAACTCAGCCCATAAATACGAGATGTCTTACCGGTGCCACCAGCAGCCTCCACAAACACGCGTCGCTCAAGCTCTATTTGGGCTGGTGTTAATGAAGGCATATCATCCTCCTCAGCCTCAAGTGTCTGCAACTCAGGCTAGGCATTCTTAAGTTCTTGGTATTTCTCCTGCCAAAGATATATGCAAATCAAATTACATTTTTAACTATTTAATCTAAAATAGGATAAAAAAATTAAATTAACTTGAGATGAAACAAAGTCATACATAAACTAACTCGGAGCGCTCATCAATGAAGACTTTATTTCTATCGGTTTTGCTTGTGTGACCAAATAAGAAAACCTCTCCAAGCAAAACTTCACGTCCCAATTCTTTACTCTGTCAAATTATATCTTGGTAATTAAATTTGCATATATAAAACATACATTTTCTAATAATAATGGCTAATTTAATAATTTACCATTCTTTGTCTATGTGCTTCTTGGGAAATGGATCCAAATGTGTGCTTAGAAGGGCTAGTTCCAGGCCCTGCTTTTTCTGTTAGCCTACATTGTCATAATATTATACCACATGTTATGTCATCAAGCAGTAAGATTATACCATAAATATGAATGATGAAATAAAAACAAACCTATTCTTTGAAGCAACGAAAGAACGATGTTTTGCTTTATCGGTACTCCAATCAGCTTTCCATTGAGTTAGTATATTTTCAAGTACGAATATGCTTTCTTTTTTAACACTGTAAATAAAATCCGAATACCTGTCACCACATTTAGACTCAAAGTAGCTACTCATCAAACTCTCATTTCTAGAGTCCCATCGACAATATTTCTACATCCACAAAAACCAAAAAAAATATATATATGCTTCAATATATCATTCTACTTTAAAATAAATGAACAATTTAAGTAGGAAATATAAAGAACTAGAATACGTACTTCAAACTCTTTATAGTACAAATTTTTTATTTCTCTAGTGACTTAAGACCATGAAGATCCCTCAAGACTTGGAAACCTCCGAAAAATCTTCCACACAGCATTAGCTACTAATTTGGAATCCATGCACCTGAAAAAAAAATGAGTTCAGTAAGGTGCACTTGTATAATCATCCAATCATACAATTTGGATCTACTTTTAACAATGGTATAAACAAATGAACCCTCAAATGATAAAAAAATCAAATGAACCCTCAAATGAAACAACAAAGAGATCAATACAATTTCAGCTAGCACAAGGATAAAAAAAGCTTCAATCTACCATAAAAAAACTTTGGTGGCAAGTGAATTTGGGCAGAGCAGTCGTCCTCCTGACATAGCATTTTTTGATTTCAGCATCATTCTTGCTGCCACTGACAACTTCTCTGTAGATAACAAACTGGGCCATGGCAGTTTTGGTTCAGTGTATAAGTTAAATTCCAAATACTGATTGGCTTTTACAAGGGCATGTGCTTGCTTTACTGTCATTATGAGATTCTACAACCGCATGAAAAAATTGCTTTCCATTGATTGTTCATAGAAAATTGACCCAGACACATGATTTCAGGGTCGGTTATATAATAGACAGGAGATTGCTGTAAAGCGGCTATCCAAAAGTTCAGGGCAAGGGATAGAAGAATTTAAAAATGAAGTCATGTTGATTGCAAAGCTTCAACACAGGAGTCTTGTGAAACTTATTGGATGTTGCATTCAGGGAGGAGAGCAAATGTTAATTTAAGAATATTTGCCAAACAAAAGCTTGGATTTATTTCTTTTCGGCAAGTCTTTTTACACTTAAATTCAAACTCAAGTGTTGCCATAAGAATAGTGTCCCAATCAAGAAAAAAGTAAATATTTTTCCACGCAGGTTATCACCTTGACGTGTCAATTTAAAGAAGAAATTTTTAGAGATGATTCCTATCTCAAGCCCAAAAAGAAATAAATAAATAGTGATTATGAAAAGCAATTAGCTTTGACAGAGTAAAATCCTAATTTATACAGAAATTTTACCAAAACTTAATGCGATGTAGTATAATGCAAGCCACAAATTTGTTCAGGTCACTAACATATACAGTTTTCAGAATGCAGCAAAAAAGAATATAGGAAAAGAAGGCTAGGATATGCCCAATGCATAATGAAGGGAATGCAACATCAGCAAAACACTTGTTACCTTTAAAGAAAACTATATTCTCTTTCTTCTTTAGATACAAAATGCGAAGGGGGCAGTATGAGGGTCCAGCAATGAGTATCAAAAGCAAATCCATCCAACTTTACTTGGGTTTAATAAACCAGGCAATCTTATGGGTAATGTATACACGGTAAAATCTTTCTTCATATTTGACACAGATCGACGCCCTTACAAAGCAAGGCTCAAATAGATTGGGGCAAAAACGAAATGAAATACAAATATATGATCACAAGAAGTGCTAAAGTCAGGCAACAGATATAAAGTTTCAAAGAAGCAAGGGACTATCATTCATGTATCATCACCGCTAAGCATAATGTCAGCACTTAAACTAGTTTAGTTCAACATAATCAATTGTGAAGCAGTTGACGAGTCATTTAATAGTTTAATTTGTAGTATAAAATGGGAAAAAAAATTGATCAAATAAGGCAATCTTGCAAATTAACAAGTCAATGAAGATATAAAATGACATAAATCACCCGGTTTATTAGGAAATCTTGTGCAGCCAACAAAAAGAAACCTTAAAAGAAAAAGATGTCTCAAATTCCAAAAAAAAAAAAGAAGATAAAGTGGACTAAAAGGCCTCAAAAGACAATACTATTTATCATTCCTTTGCATAAGAACTTGAAATGCTAGCAAGCATATATAAAGTACCAAAACTAAAAGACAAATGTAAGACTTGATCCAAGAACAGACAACTGTTTAAAGATATACCTAGTGGAGGAGAAGCATATATTCTCAACCAAGAAAAAGGAGAAGCAGTTTTCAGCATTAAAGCATTAAAACATTATTTGGTTTACAACAAAGAGATCAATACAATTTCAGCTAGCACAAGGATTAAAAAAAGCTTCAATGAAACAACAAAGAGACCAACACAATTTCAAATAAACCACAAGGATAAAAAAAAAGCTTCAATGAAAAACAAAGAGACCAACACTTTCAGCAACCACAATTTCAGCAACCACAAGTGAAAGTCTCTAGAATACAACACCTCACAATCACATGTTCAAATAGTATTGGTAATATATCATCAAAACTCCAATAATAAACTGTTCCGCATGAAATTTCAGCAACCACAAAAGAAAACATGTTCAGTAATTATGACTAAAAAAGGAAAGCAATAAGTAAATATAATGGATTTGTAAATACTTACTGAAGGCCATCGAATCTAATAATATTTTTTCCCTGCCCATTGTATCTCACCATTGTTTCTGCTTGAGATGAATTTCCAAAAGTCCCATCACCACTTAGATTGGCTGTGGAAGACGACGATGGCATAAATGGAGCTAAAACAGGGGGGTGTTGGAGGCAATGCAGAGTGTGGTGAAGTTGCAGCAGTGGCTGATGGTGCTGTCGAAGCTGCATCAGGGGCTGTAGGTGATGTCGAAACTGCATAAGGGGTTGCTGGTGCTGTTGGAGCTGCAGCAGGGCCTGCTGGTAATGTCGTAGCTGTAGCATGGGCTGCTTGTGTGGTCGGAGCTGCAGCAAGGGCTGCTGGTGCCGTCGGAGTTGGAGTAAGGGCCGTTTGGGCCGTCGGAGCTGGACTAAGGGTTGTTTGTGTTGGAAATGATGTCGTAGCAACTCCTGCAGTGGCTTTTGATGGGACCACAAAAGAAGTTTTCTTCATCTTTGCAGTCGACCTCGCCCCCAATGTTGTCGATTACCTAGACCACCTCCCCTTGTCATATCTGAAATGTATTGGTAAATAATTTAAAATTAACAAATTATAAATTATCTAGAAATATATCAATTTATAAAACAAAATTTAACATGTTCTATAAATAAATGAAGTATGAAAATATATTATAAGCACTTAATTTCATGATGAGCTATAAATTATAAAGTATGCAAACACATTATACTAACTTTCATCAAACATACAACTAGAAAATTATGTTTTCATTTGTTCCAACCAAAAAAAAAACTGAAATAAGTACATATAGTTAATATGTTTATTCTTCATTGTCATTATCTTCTTCGATTCCGTCCTCTGAACTAGAATAAGTATATTCTTCATTAAGATCAACATCGGACCCATCAGGAATTACAACTTCCCCGCCATCCGGATGACATAAATATCCATGTTCATCAATTTCATCAACTTCATCAATTTCATCATCAATTACAAATGCAGCTGTGATTTCATCCTCTTCTTGTAACGCCGTTGCCCTTTCTATTCCTCTCGATGTTTGTAGACCATCTGGTAAGTCAACCACATGTCTAGGTTTGACCTTTAGTACCGCTAACCAGTCACCAATAGCTCTTCTTTTTGATGGATATGGGATGTAGCACACTTGCTGAGCATGATGAGCTAAAATAAAAGGTGCATACTTGTCATACTTTCTTCTTCTATTAACATCGACAAGGTTGTATTTAGGATGAACAATCATTCCTACATCTCGAGAAGGGTCAAACCATTGACACAAAAAAAAACAACTGTACGCTTAATAGGCATTGCTGGATACTCTAATTCAAGAACCTCTAGCAACTTCCCATAATAATCAGTAGATTGTTTAGAATAATTAGACCCTTTGATGCAAACTCCACTATTAATAGTTTTTCTATTTGCACTTCTTCCTTCTGTGTGAAATTTGTATCCAGAATACGCTTTAACCTCATAATATGGACCTCGTGCAAAGTCTTTGATAATTTCATTATTTACTTGATTGGCAGAGTTATGCACCTATTACATAGCGAGTATTAAAAAATCAAATTATGTTACATTCTTATTATTATTAAGTAGAAAAAACAATAACAAGTGTTGTGAAACTTACGAACGAGTAAAACCATTCCGGAAACTTATGTTCCAATAGAGCATCAATCTCTTCACCACTCACAGTAGGCCTTTGCGCCCTTATCTCATTAGTGAATATTCTTGTATAGAAGAAAATGATAATTTTGATTAGACAAGCTTATTGGTGAAAAAATTAAATGATAAAGTTACTAAATAACTTACTCAACAAATGGAGATACTTCTTCACAATTGAGTAATACATATGAATGCGCTGCATCTCTTTCTTCTTTAGTTAACATTCTGCGCTTACATTGTCCCATCGGTCAACCAGAAAAATTAAATATTGACAACATATCAATAGTATCCTCTCCTTCGACAAAACCACAATCATCATTACGCGGGACACGATCATGCCTTGTCACTACATGTGGTTCAAAGTAATGTGAACAAAACGAAGATGCTTCTTCCACTAAATAGGCATTTGCAATTGAACCTTCAACATGTGCTTTATTTTTCACATTTTTTTTCAAATCACCATTTCGCCTATGCCAAATGTCAAAGGAGCAATTTAAGATCAATATAATACTATAAGCATTAACACCAATTGATTAAACACCATATACATACCGTTCAAAAGGATACATCCAACGATATTGAACTGGTCCGCCTATGCGAGCTTCAAAAGGAAGGTGAATTGGAAGGTGCTCCTGAGAGTTAAAAAAACCTGGTGGAAAAATTCCCTCTAGTTTGCAAAGTATTAAAGGAATTTCTAATTCAAGCCTACGCATATCTTGCTCTCGAAGAACAGTATTAGTCAATTGTTTGAAGAAGATACTAATTTCAGTTAATGCTTCCCACACTTGCCTTGGAAGTAACTCTCGAAATGCAATAGGCAACAACCTTTGCATGAATACATGACAATCATGACTCTTCAATCCAAAAAGTTTCAATTGGCGCATGTTAACATGACGCGCCATGTTTGAAACATAACCATCAGGAAATCTCAAATTGCTCATCCAATCACAAATGGCTTGTTTCTCATCTTTTTCCAAACAATAAATAGCTTTTGGATACTTACCAGTTTCATCATTTCTCATTAACTCTGGTCGGCGACATATATCCTGCATATCTTTCCGCGCTTTGGCATTATCTTTAGTTTTACCATCAATGTTCATTATTATGTTGAACAAATTGTCAAAGAAGTTCTTTTCGATATGCATGACATCGAGATTGTGCCTTATTAAAAGAGAACTCCAATATGGTAAGTCCCAGAAAATACTTCGCTTTTTCCAACCTTTGTTACCATTCTTTTCAATTGCACTATTGACTTCATCACTACCTACCTCTGTTACCTTCATCAATCCTAAGCTTTCAATCTCATGTAAAATCTCTTGACCACTTTTTAAAGGAGGTGGTACATCATTCACAATTTTTTTCTTTCTAAATCGTGTCTTATTTCGTCTCCATGGATGATCTGGTGATAGAAACTTACGATGGTTATCAAACCAACAATGTTTTCCACCATGAGTTAGATAAAAGGCATCAGTATATTCCATGCAATAGGGACAAGCTAGTCTTCTGCCGGTGCTCCAACCTGAAAGCATTGACTTTGCAGGAAAGTCACTAACCGTCCATAATAATGCAACACGCATTACAAAATTATGTTTTCTACTAACATCATAAGTCGGTGCGCCAACATCCCATAATTGGTGTAGTTCTTTAATCAATGGTTGAAGGAAGACGTCTATTTTCCACTTCAGATTACTTGGGTCAGGCACAATAACAGTGAGGAACATATACTCTCGTTTCATGCACATCCATGGAGGAAGATTATATGGAATGATAAAGATTGGCCAAGATGAGTAAGGTTCGCTAATGTGACCAGTAAATGGTTGAAACCCATCTGTAGATAGCCCAAACATAACATTTTGAGTATCTGATTGGAATGAGGGATAGGTATCATTGAAATGCTTCCAAGCAGGAGAATCAGAGGGATGGCACATGACTCCTTCCTCATACTTATGCTCTGCATGCCACCTCATATGTTTTGCTGTTGCTTCAGAAGCATAAAGACGTTGTAATCTTTGTGTTAACAGAAAGTAATGCATTTTCCTATATGGTTTCTGAACAGCTTGCTTCGATCGACTGTTATGAATCAGTTTAAATCTTGGATGTTGGCAGAACTTACAAGCTTGTAATTCTGCATCATCATCCCAAAATAGCATGCAATTATGTACACAACAATCAATTTGCTGAACAGGAAGCCCCAAACCATCTATCAACCTTTTTGTTTGGTAAAAGTTATCAGGAAACACATTATTATTTGGCAAAAGTTCTTTAATAAACTTTGACAATTGGTCGAAACATCTTTCTGAAAAGTGATGCTCAGCCTTCATGTTAAACATGCGTGCTACGGCTGATAGTTGAGAATGTTTTTCACATCTAGGAAATAACTCTTGATTTGCAGCTCGTAGCATGTCAAACATTTTCTTTGATTCGGGATTTGGTTCCTCCTCTATGTAATTAGCTTCCTCCTGAACTCCAAACTCATCAATCACCATTTCATGGTACCTTCCACCATTGTCACCATGAATTAAATAAATTGTGGCATTTGAGTCTTCTTCCTCCATAAATGCACAACCATCATTACCCCAACGTTCTCCATGAGATGTCCATTCAAAATAATTTTCAACAAAACCATTTTTAAGAACATGGTAACGGACATCTTCAATTAAAAAGAAGGACCGATTTTGACATCTTAATAGAGAACAAGGACACCTTATTTTATCTCTGTCCATAAAGTTGGGTTGCAATACGGCAAATCTTAAGAACTCTTCTAATCCATGTACAAAATCCACATTCAACCAACCATCAATTGTCCTCTTGTACATCCATTCTCGTTCAAAATTCATCTTCCTACGAATTAATAATTAAATATTTATTAATATGAGAATGAAATATATTTTAATAAATATTAAAATATTTATTATTAATATGTGCCTTCAGAGCACATGTTAAACACTAATACATTAATAGATGGTTTAGAAAAATCCATTTAAAAATATCATATTTGATGTTGGCATAAGATATTATATAATTTTTAATAATTAATTTATTTAAAAAATCATTTAATATAAAAAATATATTAAATGAATCTATTACATTAGCTGAATTACTGAGCTGATCTTTAATATTCGTTTTAAAAAAAGAAAAAAAAAGAAAAAGTTTTTCAAAGAAAATGATTACTGGTGACAATAATTACTCAACCTAAAAACCATGTGGGTACCATGAATGTTCATAAAAAATTAAAAATAATAATAAAAGTAGCAAATCCTTAACAAAGTCCTTCCCCGAGAAATAAATTGGCAATTGATGAGTCGGATGACATACATCAAGACAACTATAGATAGACCCCAATTTCAACGTTGACAAGCATTACTTTATTAGTCAATAATAACACAAACCAACCACCACAAAAAAAAGTGTAATATTGAGCTCAATTTTCTTTAATTTTTTTCTATGTATTATATTACTATTTGAAATATGCAAAATCATGATATTGATGATTGAGAATGGATAAGTTCAGAATTGAATTTTTAATCTCAATTTATGAAAAAAAAATTACAGTGGAATAATTCAACATGAGCAAGTCTAATTGAGAAGGAGAAAGAGGAGTAGAGCAAGAAAGGCATAAAGGAGAAGTTCCACTATCACTCTTTAGATTCCTATTTGATGCCTTTTCGAGATAGAACACCTTTTCATTAAGGTGCTTACACATGTATTTGACTATTGCAGACAACCAGCATCTTATGATCGGTCCAATGCTTTAACAAACGAAATGGCTTATCCAAAAAAAACACTGCTAATAACCTTCATTAATAAGGAATTAAGAGCATTGAATTAAAACTTAGGTTGGTGATTTAGGGTCTAAATAAAGATTTTAAAGAAACAATCCATTTAGATCATCATTTGTCATTTGTTGTATTGAAAAGCTAAACCCCTAAAGTGATAAAGTGGAGCAGAATTCTAACTTACAATAAAAGAAAGGAAAAAAGAAGACTGAAGACTTGACTTGTAAACCATTTCCCATTATCCTGTATTCATATTAATCTTAAAAACAATGGAATTTATCCTCACAATTCCAGACTATATGACAACCATATTCCTCTATTAAAATTTCAAAGATCCTCTCTTAGATCAATTCATAAGGCACAAGCTCATCAAGCCAAGAATTTCAAAGAAAAAGTATAAAAAATATCCAAAATATACATTTCTTGGATATTTTTCTCTAAAAGTGACAGTTTAAAGACTCAAACCTATAAAGTCTATTTACCATTGAATAAAAAATTGAAGTTGATAGGAAAAGACACTATGCATTTTAAGAATCCACAATCCTAGCAACGGTTCTTTCACATGCTTAAGCCTGATAACATGTACAATTCAAAACACTAGTTAATTATGTTTCATCTAGAGTATCGGACTATGGGGGTTAAGACTTATACCCAAAAGTTCATCTTTAGCACCAGAAGTTCTAATAAAAAGAAACAAGTCAATATTGAGTGTATAAACATCTGTACTCTACACATTTTCTCACATGGCAGACTTGCTAACATTGCGGTCCTAATAGCAGCCCAACACAAATGTGCAGAACTTGTAAAAAAGTTCAGAAACTATTACTTTTCATTTGTATTGAAGGTATCAAGATTCGAACCCAAGATTCAGAAGAGGTAACCTGTTGCCATCCTAATTTAACTGCCCCTCTATAATTAGGATAAGAGAATTTTCTTCATTTTTAGTATTTGGTAGTTCATAGACTACAAATTAATTTGAACTTACATGGAAATTCTTTCTATTAGAAATTAAAATGTAAAAAGAATTTCAGATAAAAAAGATAAATTTATTGAAGAATATATAAATTAAAAAACTCAAAAACTGATTATAAAATATGGGGACAAACCAATAAATATATTTTTTTTATTAGGCTCATAAAGAAAATCTCTCAAAGTAAGTTAGCTCTCCAATTTCAATAATTAGTATCAAAGCTAATGATTTGATGAATGAAGTATAAGGATAGTCGTCAAATTCTGTGTTTGTCATTTCCATTAAGTGGCTATTTCAATGGCTTCTTGTAATTTAATCATTAAAAGAATGTATCCACTGGGAACTAAGCAATAAGCAAGAAAATATCATTTTATTCATGCACACCAAATTACAGTAGCATCAAGATATAATAGGCATGATAACAGTAGCAAAAACAAGCAATCTAAAGCCCTATTACATTAGACTTCACTCAAACAAAAATTAGTTTAAAGTAGAAAGCAAAAAGACTTTAATCAAACAGAAATAATATCAAGTTCATAATTTTATTAAAACTCTCAGCAGCAAGTGAAATTAACAAGTAACCAACACTTACCGGCTAAACAGAAACTCTGACGTCTGAGAAGCTTGACGGTGGTGGACGGTAAAAAAACTTCCTCTGCTGTTGATGGTGGAACAGCAAACGGACAGAGCAGAATTTCGGAGTACTAAAATTTATCAAAACCAAGATAAAGGAGCACTAAAACTTATCAAAACCTTACCAAAACATACAAATAACAAATTATCAAACTATAGTTATGCCTCTACCACTCAACTTTTTTTTTATAAGCTTAATAGAATTTTATTAATTGATATAATATTACAGGACCATTTTGGCGGAAGAAAAAGGTATAATTAAAGAAACACAAAAGCAGCCAATGCAGACAAAAAAACTGCAGCAAAAATCTCAATCTAGACCACAATACCAGCAGTCGAACCAAAGCAAAATGTTAAAAAGCAACCAGCACAAAACAGATTACCAAAGCAAACCAATCTACAGAACATACACCTCTGCAGAAAGTAGCTTGAATTATATTTTTTCTCTATTTTATTATTCACTTTTACCACATTATAGCATATTATGGAGCTATAATGTGGTAAAAGTGAGGCAATTAAGTTGAATTATTTAATGTAGATGGATAGGATGTTGTGTTTTTGTGATGACTGGTTCTTTAATATTTGTGATATTGATGGGCTTGTGAGTGCTGGTTTGAGTCACTAGTTACTGAAGAAGATTTTCCTGGTTATTTCTAGTAAATGGGTAGAGGATGGCAGGTTGGAGCAACTGGTGAATGGATGGTATTCTGTTCATAGTAATCGTTATTATTTGATGCTGGAGAACTCTAATCAAAACAAAAAATCTTAAAATATCAAATAATGGTGCGATCAGTTAATTAAGCCCGCTACTTGCATTTCTCGCAGGAAAAAATTCTCAAACTTCCAGGATAACCAACAACAGCAAAAAAAACATACACTCAGTTCATTCTAATCTATCGAGCCCTTCTCTGTCAGTTCCCCAGCAGCCAAGCTAAAAAGAAACACCTCACAAAATCCCCAACAAAGCCAAAATCAAGAACCATAAAAATGCCATTTCCATCAATTCAATCATCGAAGCAAAACCCTAAAAGAATCGATTATCAATAATGAAATCGCAACAAATTAACACAAATTAAACCTTGAAAGATAGACAAGAAGGAAATCAGAAAAATACCTAGAAATGCGAAACAAGAAAAACAACACGCTTTCCGGGTTCTGGGTGAATTGAGCTTTCTTGAAAAAGTCTGAGCCCCGTCTCTAGTGAAAATGAAGGAAAAATGATGGTGAGACTAAGGGTTCTTTGTCATTGGTGAGACTGGCGCGATAGAGGTAGGCAGAGAGAATGTGATTGAGGCGAGAGAGAAAAAAGAAAAAAGGAAAGCTAAATCGGATTGTTCTTTAAAATTTTAAAACAGATTTGGGAACGGAAGTTTTTGTATCATTTAAAATTTAGAAATGGACTAATTAATTATAAAACGGAAATATGATTTAAGCTAAATAATTATAAAACTTCTTAAATTTTATATATTATATTAATTAAATTTTATATTTTTAACATTTAATGATAATTCTGCGACTAACTATTTTTCTCGCAGATCAGCGAGCCATTTAGCGGCTAATTAGCGACCAATTACTTTAAAATAGAAAATAAAATTAATTTCTCGCTAATTGGTCACTATATTCTCGCAAATTAACGATAATTCTGTGACTAACTATTTTTCTCGCAGATCAACGAGTCATTTAGCGACTAATTAGCGACCAATTACTTTAAAATAGAAAATAAAATTAATTTCACGCTAATTGGTCACTATATTCTCGCAAATTAACGATAATTTTGCGACCAACTATTTTTCTCGCAGATCAGCGAGCCATTTAGCGACTAATAGGGACTAATTATTTTAAAATAGAAAATAAAATTAATTTCTCGCTAATTGGTCACTATATTCTCGCAAATTAACGATAATTTTGCGACTAACTATTTTCTCGCAGATCAGCGAGCAATTTAGCGACAAAAAACTTTCCAATAAAAAATAAACACATTCTTTGCTAATTTGTCGTAAATTAATCGTAACGTCGTCGCTGATTGAAAGCGCCAAAATTTGGCGCAAAATTCAGCGAAACATTCAGCGAGAAACGACCTTTTATCGCTATTCAGCGACAGATTCTACGACAATTTTTTTTGTCGTTAATTAGTGACACATTTAGCGACCCATTCAGCGACGGAATGTTGGAAAGACACTTATCTTGCTTCTTTGTCTTAAAGTTGTCGTTGATAAAGTCGCTAATCAGCGACGAAATAAGAGTTGTCGCAGAATGAGTCGCTGATTGCGCTTTTTTTTGTGTACTTCATTCTTACATGACACTTAAAGTGGAGTTTAGTGTCAATCCGTACTTTCACACAAACTTAAGAGGCATATTTACAACTTCCAACGAAAAACTAAATACATAATTAATAACAATTAACTTCCATTAAAAGAATACCTAATTTTTTGGCTTTTTAAATCTTTAAGTGTATAAATGAGCACAAACAAATTTTAGGAGCTAATCCGTACATTCGCAAAAACTTTAGAGGTATTTTGCACATTCTCCCTAAATTAAATATAGCATTGAGACATAGAATTATTTTATTTTTATCACTTTTATTAAAAAAAATGTAGCACAATGATAAAATGACTATTGTGCATGGGAATTCAGTATAACATGTGGCGAATTTGCCATTGGCAATCACATATTATACCATTGCACTTCCTTCTACTTTTATACCTTTTGACAAATCTAATTTTATGAAATGACATTTTAAGATTTTAATTTAACCTTGGTTCTGAGAATGTGTTGTTTTTAACAGAGTTGTTATCTTCATATTTCTCATTCAACAAATCATTATAAAAACTGGAATCATCAATAAAACAATGTTATCCAAGAGGATGGAACAAACAACTCTATTTTGGTCTTTACCACTCAAATTGAAATGTATTTTAACTTGAATTTAAGTATCTTTGTTGTAGAAATAATAGCCTCTGATTTGCCAGAACATAACAGTTTTAGTGACCATCCACAAGAAATACGCGAACGCCCCATAAGTTAAGTGATAGGATCATAGTTTGCACATAATTTAATGATTATTCCAATTATATTTTTATTGTTATCCAATGAATTTGTTATCCCAAGATAACAACAAAGAGGGAGAGGGGTGAATTGGTTTGGTTTAAGAATTGATGGTTAATTCAAAATTTTAAAGATTAAAAAGAAGTATAGAAGATGTAGAAGAAGATCAAGTAGAAGATGGAACACAAAGGTTTATAGTGGTTCGGATTTACCTGGATCATACATCCACTTCCTTAACAACTTGTTAAGGTTTCACTAGTTTTGAGTTTTTAAAGCTTAATTCTAACTTGGTGTTTTCTCTAGCTCACACCAAACTACTTACAATGGTTTGAGATCACTTCCCCACAACCCTTACAAGAGTTTTCCCAGGCTCACTCTTACAACCTAAGTGTTTCCAAGCTCACACTTAAACTTAAGGTGGTGTTTAATGCTCATACCTAACACTCAATTAATACAAAAAGTAATTTTGATGCAAAAGAAAGAAGGCTACAACAATCACAAACTTACATAAAAATAAAGTTACTTAAGGTATTTATAGCCTTCAGGTCAAGAATTAGCTGTTTGAGGTTAGGACCAACATATTTGATTCTTGTCTTCCACTAATTTCTCCGTCAGAGCATTTTTCTGGCAGACTCCTAAGAGTCTAGTCGAAAGTAGTGTGGTCTAGTCAGAAGTAGTTAAAATTTTTCTTAATGCTCTTCCAACGATTGGTCCATATGGCTTCCACTTATTGAGTGGATATGCAATGGCTTCTAACTTGAGTAATTTTTAAATAGTCTAGTCGGGCTTGCATCAGGATTAGTCGGACTTGCCTTGCTCCTTCTAATTTTTGCACATACCCTCGACTAGAAAACCTAGTGGATATTTTAGAGAAAATTAGCTTCTATGGTCCAATCAGAATGTCATGGAGTCTGGTCGAACTTATATGGTACTCTGAGAAAATGGGAGTACTTCTGTTCGTGAATCTTTCTGTGTGTTTTGGCTATTTTCTCATTCAAGGGTCCGGTCATTAGGATATGTGGTCCAGTCGGACTTCATGTGGTATGGTGAGATTTTGGGATACTCTCCACTGTGAGACCTTCTGTGTCTTTTGGCTCATTTGGTCATCAATGGTCCGGTCGGTCTTCTAAGTGATCCGATCAAAATTTTCATATTTCCTTCAAAATAAATAACTTCCTGCAAAATGAAACTTGGTGCAAGTGTTAGGTAATTTTAATTTGATTGCCTAAGATAAAAAAATGAGGGTTGGTTAATAATCTCCCCTTTTTTTACTTTGGCAATTAAATTGAATTTAAAACTTTGAAAGTGTAAAAAATGTTTAATATGCTCCCCCTTAATGAATGCTTCATTTGAATTAATTATTTTACAATTGTTTTAATTTTCGAATTCAAATGTAATTAGTTATTCAAGTTTTTATTCAATTTTTAAAGTTGTTCTCCCCTTTTGACAAAGGCAAAAAAATGAAGAAAACATGCAATTGTAATTCAATGTCATTAATGAGAAACCAAAAGCAATTTAATGAAAAAGAAATCAATAACAATTTCATTAATTAGACAAACATAAGTATAATGTGGTAGCAAACAAGAATCCTAAAGTCTAATCATCATTTTCACTTTCTTCATCCTCTTCTTCTTCTTCATCTCCCTCTTCTTCTTCATATTCCTCTTCTCCATTATCTCCTTTCTCTACTTTCCTTGGTTGAGAGGCAGCAACTTCTCCTTCTTCTTCTTAAGGATAGGAGCCATGAATAGAGGGTGACATACTTGGTTCATCTTCAAAGCATTTTGGTAATCCTAATGCTTATTGGATGATTTGAATGTCAAGGTGAAGATGAGAGATGTCACTTGTAATCTTATCTATCCTTGAGCTTTGTGAGCTCATTTGTCCTTGAATATCTTGAAGAAGTTGAAGGATGGAGGATTGAGGTCTTGGAGTTGGGGTTCTTGGAAATTCCATTTGGAAAGTCTCTTCACCTTCCTCTACAATCCTTGGTCTTTTTCTTTGTTGAGCTCTAGCACCTAGTGCTCCTAGTATGTAAACATAGTTCCCATCATCATCCCTAATATATTTGGCATGTTTGAGATAGCCTATGTTTATGGATTTTTTTTGTGGGATCTATAGGATTGGAGAGGGTTGCTTTGTTTGTTGGTGCAAGTGCACCAACATATTTTACTATTTGTGTGATTTGTGAAGAGAGAAGGATAAGTCCCAACTTAGTTTTCCTAATGTGTTGGAAAGTGTCAATGAGAAATTTTTCCGTTTGTATTGATTGACCTCTAATCAAGCAAAAAAGAAAGAGTAAGTCCTTTTGGGTAACTTTCTTATTACTCTCACCCCCTAGCACTAATAGTATAGGTGACAATCCTATGCAACATCCAATAAGTGAGGGTCCTAAGATTCTTGGCATTGGATTGCTTGTGAATAGAGGTTTCAATGGAAATCTCTTTTTAAAATTCTAATTGAACTTCAGGAGTTAGGGGAGTGGTAGAGTTTTGAGAGATGCCTTCTATTTGAAAGCCCCAAATGGATGAGAAATCTTCTAGGGTAAGGCCATATTCTTGGTTGAATAATCTAAAGGAGATACCATAATAGCCTAAGGGATTTGTGCTCTTTTTGCTAACAACCAAGGTTGTGAGGAATTTCTTTGTCAAGGATTCCCAACCAAGATCATCATGCTCCAAGAATACAAATTTTTCCCATCCCAAGGTTCTAAGACAACCCCAAATGTCATTCTCAATGCCTAATGATTCTAGAGTAAGGGAGGAGAAGAGACGGTTTGGTTCTACAAGTTTATCTTTTAGGATTGCATACCTTTGTCTTTCTTCTTTATCATTAAACCTTATCTTGTGGCTTCTTCTAGGAGCTTCTTCTTATTGAGAAGGGACAGCAATTTCCTTTCCTTTCTCAGCTCTTGAATCCTTCTTCTTATGTTCTTTAGGTACCATTATTTAGTTTAAGAAAGAATAGATGAAGAAGAGAGTTTGATTCAAGGAAGTTTGAGTGTTTTTAGTATTTAAGTGTTTAGAGTTTGATAAAAGAATGTAAAAACTGATATTGAGTGGTATTCATAGTGTTTAGGATGAAAAATAGTTGTTTATAGTTGTTGGAGATAAAATATGTACGTTTTGATTGAGTTCCAATAGCTAGAAATTTTTAAATTTAGAGGAAAAGTCCGGCCAGACTTTAACAATTCCGGTGGAGAAATTTGAAAATTTTGAAAAGTATGGTCGGACTATGTAAGGACCAAACAAAATTTAACTTTTAAGAAAAACAGTCATAAAATTTTAAAAAATTTTGGTCGTACTATAGAGAGTATGGTCATACTTTTGCATAAAAATTGAAATCAAGAATTTTCTAATAAGTGCGGTCAGACTTAATGTTGGTCCGATCAGGAAGATCTCAAAAATCAGAAATTTTTGAAGAAAAGGATGTTTTAAAATGAAGATACAAATATTTGATCAAAAATAGATATTGATTTGAAATTTGGATCAAGTAAAGTAGGTTTTCAAGCAGTTTTAAGCTTATGAAATTGTGCTCCCATCTAAAATTCCAAAATGTTGTTTTATGAAGTTCATTTTTCTTCATTTAGGGGTTTGGTGAATATGTTAGCAAGTTTGTTTTGTGTGCCAATGAACTCTAAGACAACATTTTGGTTTTGGACATTGTCTCTTAAGAAATGATGCCTAATATCTATATGTTTTGACCTAGAATATTGAATTAAATTTTTGGATAAATTTATGGTACTAGTATTATCACACTTAATGGGAATGTGTTCAAAAGTTTTTCGATAGTCAAATAATTGTTGTCTCATCCAAAGGACTAGAGTACAACAAAAACATGTAGCAATATATTTGACTTCTGCGGTAGATAGGGCAACTGACACTTATTTCTTGCTAAACCAAGAAACTAGGCATTCATTAAGAAACGACATGCCCCGGTCATGCTCTTTCTATTCAAAATATTTCCGGCATAATCAGCATCTGAAAAACCTAATATGTCGAATGATGAATTCCTAGGATACCAAAGGCCTAAATGTAATGTGTCATTCAAGTATTTTAAAATTTGTTTAGTAGCATTCAAATGAGATTCCCTTAGGCATGATTGAAATCTAGCACACAAACAAACACTATACATTATATCGGGTCTAGATGTGGTTAAGTAAAGTGAAGATTTAATAATACCTCGATATTTTTTCTCATCTACTACCTGACCACTTTCATCCATGTCAAGGTTTAGAGATGTGCTCATGGGAGTTTTGCTAGACTTACAACCATCCATACCAAATTTCTTGAGGAGTTCCCTTGTGTACTTGGATTGGTTAATGAAGATCCCATCTTTGCATTGCTTGATTTGTAGTCCAAGGAAGAATTTAAGTTCACCCATCATGCTTGTTTTATTAGTTTTTGTTATAGATTTGTATCTTATTTATTATGATAATTATTGTTTTCTTTAGGTATTTTGGTAGTTTTAATCGGTTTATTTAGTGTTTTCATTAATTTTGGTAGTTTTAATTTATTTCAGTGTTTTTGTCATTTTTGTCTTAGTTTTTAGTGTGTGTTTATGTTTTGTTGATTATTGTTTATTTAATTCTGGTTTAAAGTTTGTTTCAAGTTCTGTTTTAGGTTTAATATGCAAGGAACCATGCTAAGGAAGGAAAAAACTAAGGAATCAAGAGAAAAAAAATCAATGGACAGTAGCTGACACATGCAGGGGACACGGCCAAGCTTGTGGCCGTGTCCCATACCAAGCTAAAGAGAAGCCACAAGACACAGAAGGTGACACATGCAAGGGACACGGCCAAGCTTGTGGCCGTGTCCCTCCAAAATTGTTCAACACGACCAAGCTTCCTCCAAACTGGCCGTGTCACTCAACCACTCCAAAGAAGAAAAGAAGAAACTCTCACAGAAGCGAACACACTCAAGGGACACGGCCAAGCTTGTGGCCGTGTCCCTCCAAAGACCTCAGACAAGGACGTGTCTCCTTCAACTTAGCCGTGTCCCTCATGGATTAATGAAGACGCGATTTTTGGAGCGGAGGTTTCGTATAAATATTAAAGTTAGGGTTTTGAGAGTTGTTGTTGAGAGTTTTGAGTTTAGATTGAGCCGTCAAAGAACATTAGGGTATTGATATCTTGTTTTCTTTGATCTTTTGATTACATTTGGATTAAACTAGCCTAGATTAGATTTGTTCTTGCCATCGATACATTCTTTAAGTAAGTTCTGAATAAGAGATTCTTCAAGAGCTAAGAAGTTTGTAATTTGGTTTTGTTCTCGAACTTTATCTCTTTAATTTCATTGGAATTGTATTTAAGAATATTATCATGTCTAAATTGATTTCTTTGAATCTTAATGAGATGAGTATGTTTGATAGCATTATGAACTAATTTGATATAGTCTAGGGTTTGTATGGATCTGCTATGATTGTATGAATTGGTTATTACTCTTAACGTAATGATTTCTTTAGCCTTGATTGAATGGATTATTGCTAATATATAATTGATTGGCCACCAATTATGTGTTTTAGGTATTAGATGATGGATTGAGAGATGAAGTCTAATGCTGGAACAATTCAATTAGGGACTTAGGTGAATTAGAGATATAACCTAGGAAAAGATTATTTCAATTGTAACAAGATTAGTTGAAAGAGGTTTGAATGCGAGAGCTTATTTCCTTGACTCGATTAATTAAGTTGCTTGAGATTTAATCTTTGAAATTAAATTAGTAAAGAGGAATAACCGTTTATACATATAAGTAGCAGAGAAGTGCAAACCCTAGACCATTCTATTAAGTGAATCAATACATCAGTCCAGTTTACTGTTATTTGTTTTAAAATTCCAATCGATCTGTCTTCATTAGTTAGCAATTTAAATTTATTCATTACTTGTTATTTATAATCTGATAACCAATTAGCTACTTTAGCTTCCTTGTGAGATGACCTTGGGGCGATCACCTTTGCTACAGCTACCTCGTATACTTGCGAGTGACGCTTATAGTAGAGTTAATTTGAGCGTAACAAGTTTTTGGCGCCGCTGCCGGGGAGGCTAATTGGCATAATTGTTTATTAGTCATAGATACTTTAGATTATTTTTCATTGTTTTCATTTTATTTTATTTGTCTTTTACTTTTAATATTTCTTTTGTTCTAGATATTTTGTTTATGCAAGGCAGGAGATCACTTGGAGGAGAGCTATACCCAGTCATTCCAGAAATTCAGAGAGTGAAAAGGAGCAGGGAAGAGTTTGAACTGTACACAAGATTTGATACTATAGAGGAGGACACTTCTGATTTTGAGTCGGAATCTGCACAATCTGTTAAAATGGCAGAAGAAAGACAAAGGACTATGAGAGATTTTGCTAGACCTGTCATTGGAACTTCCACCTCTAGCATAAGATTGATAGATGCAGCAAGAAACTATGAGTTGAAGAACATTCATTACAATATGCTGCCATCATTCTATGGAGTTCCAAATGAAGATCCTTTGAACTTTATCCGGGATTTTTATTCTACCCTCAACACTTTTCCATTGGGAGGACTAACAGAGGACCAGTTGAGGATGAGATGTTTCCCGTATACATTGAAGGATAGGGCAAAGAGCTGGCTTATGATGTTGCCCGAAAATTCTTTGACAACTTGGGAGCAAGTTTATAACAAGTTTATGGGCAAGTTTTACTCTCATCAAAAGACAGCTGAATTGAGAGGGAAGATAGCTACATTCTCTCAATTTGAAGGAGAGCCATTTCATGAGGCTTGGGACAGATTCAAGATGCTACTGATCTAGTGTCCACATCATCACTACCCACTTCAACTTCTGAATCAATTCTTCTATGATGGTTTAACCCAGCAATTTCAGAACACTGTTGATAACGCAGCTGGGGGAGCTATGGGAGAAAAGATAGCTGATGAAACTTATGAGATCTTTGAGATGTTGGGAGCTAATTCTCAACAAAAAAGTGTAAGAGGAAGAAGTGAAGGGGTGAATTAACTGGAAGCCAATAGTGAGATGGTCAATCAGATAGATGAGTTGACAAGGCAAGTGCAGATGCTGAACATGAAGAACAATATTTCTTCATCTACTCAAGAAGTGTGTGGAATCTGTGGGACTTTCGGGGATGGAGCAAATATATGCCCCTCTGCATATGAGTCTTTTGGTAATGAAGCTGAGCAAGTCAATACTATAGGGGGATTTCAACCAAGGGCCCGAAATGATCCTTATTCGAATACTTACAATCCTGGTTGGCGGAATCATCCTAATTTTTCCTAGGCAACAAATAATTCGCATCAGCCTTTCCATTTGCTCCAGAGACAGAACCAACAGCAGGGTCAATCCTCATATCAAGGGCAGTCTAAGATAGAGAGTTTGGAGGAAAGTTTACAAGCTTTCATCCAAGTCAGTGCTAAAAATCAAGAGATGACCAACAAGAGGCTGGATTCATTAGAAGCATCTTTTAAGAAAGTGGAGACTCAAGTGGGACAACTTGCACAACAGATGCAGATTCAACAAAAGGGGAAGTTTTCAAGTCAACCTGATCAGGCACAATCAGTGACTGTTCTTAGAAGTGGCAAGGTAATTAACAATAATGTTGAAAATAATTCTGTGAATGCAGGTGACCAAGAGAACAAGAAGGAAGGAGAACCAGAGAACAAAGGTGCTGGAGAAAGATCAACGGAGAAATCCTCTTCAACAGATTTACATAAGGCAAGCAATCCATACCGGCCACCTATACCATTCCCCAACAGGTTGAAGGATGATAAAAAAGATAAGCAATTTTCTAACATCTTCAACATGCTGTCTAAGCTAAGTATTAACTTACCCTTACTGGAAGCAATAAAGAACATGCCAGCTTATGCCAAATTCTTCAAAGAGCTGATCACCAAGAAAAAGATGTATGAGCCGAATGAAAAGGTGATAGTTTCAGAGGTAGCTAGTGCTGTTCTGTAGCATAAACTACCTCCCAAGCTAAAGTATCCTGGTAGCTTTATAATTCAACTTACTATAGGGAATGGAAAGGGGACTGATGGCATGTGTGATCTAGGAGCCATTATAAATTTGATGCCTTATTCTGTGTATCAAGAATTAGAACTATGGGAACTTAAACCAACCAAAATGGTGTTGTAATTAGCTGATAGATCTCTTAGATTCCCGAAAGGGGTTATAGAAGATGTGTTAGTTAAGGTTGGATGGTTGATAGTGCCTGTGGATTTTATAGTTCTTGACATGGAAGGAAGTAACCCTACACCCTCAGCACACACTATTTTGCTGGGTAGGCCTTTTATGGCTACTACCAACACTTTAATAGATGTTAAAAATGGTAAATTATCAATGACTGTCCTGGGACAAACTGTTGATTTTTCTATTTTTAACACTTCTCCCATTCCTACAACTGCTTTATATGAGGATTGTTCTTTAATTAATTGTGTTGAAGCAGTTGTTTCAGATGTTTTCTTGCAGACAGGTTCCTCAGATAAATTGGAGGTGGCACTGACTTTAGATCGTGATTTGAATATTTTTTATTCAGAAATAGTCAGTTGCCTTGAGACATTAGAGAGTGCTGAAATAGAGGAACTTAAGGAGGACCCATTATTTGAACTTCCATCCATCCAAAAGGAAGCTAAGAATCCTTCACTAGAGTTAGATAAGATAAGGAATGATGCATATGAGAGCTCGAGGATTTACAAGGATCGCACTAAAGCACTTCATTATAGATTAATTGTGCGAAAGACATTGAGTCCAGGTATGAAAGTTTTACTTTTTAATTCTCGACTCCGTCTGTTTCCAGGTAAACTCAAGTCTCGATGGAGTGGTCCTTTCGAGATAACTAAGGTATGTCCTTCTGGTGCCATTGAATTGCTTAACTCTCGAACCAATAAGACTTTTAAAGTAAATGGACAAAGAGTTAAGCCATATAATGAAGGATTTCAAGAAGTGAGGATCATTGATAGCACTTTGATCCACGATCCCTAGTCTTGCAGTGATGTCCAGCTATATGACATTAAAGAAGCGCTAAATGGGAGGCAACCCATCGGTTTGCATTTCTTTTTCATAGTTGTAAATTTTAAATTTAGCAAATTTTGATTTTATGTTTGGTTTAAATAAATAGAATGGGTGCTTTGATCGGTTTTTATTTTTCTAATGTGTTTCAGGGTTGATCGAAGAAGAGTTTGCAATTTCTTTGAGATTTGGTGATATAGAATAAAAATTAAAAAAAAATGTTCAAATTGGCAGAAGGAGACACGGCCAAGGAGCTTGGCCATGTCACATGGGACACGACCAAGCCTCAACAAAAAATTTTTTTTGCTTTTATTTTGTTTTTACAAGATTGTTTTTCACAGTGCGTGACACTACCAAGGAGCTTGGCCGTGTCCTCCATGTGACACGGCCAAGCTTCACCAAAGTTTCTTTTATTTTATTTTTTGTAACTTTTCTTCACAGAGACAAACACATCCATGGGACACGGCCAAGTCACTGGCCATGTCCCTCAAAACACACAAGACACGGCCATGTTCACCCCAACTTGGCCGTGTCTCTCCACTTTTTCACTTTAAAAACATGATTTTTGCACAGTTTGTCCATTCAATTCCTAATTTTCTTTCTATTCTCTCTCTCACTCTCTCGTTTTCTCTCTCACCAAAACTCCATTGATTGTGTTTCAAAGCTCCAAAAACTCCATTAGATTTCAATTTTCTTCACCAAAGCTTAAGTTAATTTGTTAAAACTTCCTCTTCTCTTACAAAAGATCGATTTAATCAGTTTGTGTCAAATTTTTTAGATTTTTCAAGATGCCAAGAACAAAGATGGTTTCACACTGCAAGAAGAAGAGACCTACAACTGAAGGGGCTTCTTCATCTTCATCGCTTTCATCTTTGAAGAAAGCGAATCTTTTGGCTCGGGGTTTCTTCCCGACGAGGTATGTTAATGATGAATCCCTTGATGCTCTGCAAATTAGGACTAATTTTTATCATTATGTGCAAATTCTTGGGTGGGAGAACCTAGTCTCCTTGCGACCTTTGCAGTTTCAAGAGCTGACTTTGGAATTTTTGACATCTCTTAAGGTTGAAAGAGATGAACAAAAAATTTGCTCTAGGATGAGTTTTAAATTGCTTGGGAAATCATTTGAGATTAATATTGAACAATTGAATGTTATATATGGTTTCCATCAACATGGGGAAAGGTCGGTACCTAAAGAGTTTAAACAACAATTTGCTTGGGGAGCATTAGGCTCAGGGACTTATGTGGCCAAATCAGCCAAAGCAACTAAATTGAGCAATCCCGCTTTGAGGTATTTGCATCGTTTTATGTCCTGCGGATTCTTTGCTAGGAAGGAGAGCCCGGGTGTAGTGGAATTGAGTGAGCTCTTTTTCTTGGATTGTGCGTGTAATGCAGTACCTATTAGTTCCAGCTATTGGTTAGCCGATATTTTTTATAGTGTGGCCAATAAAAAGAAGGGGGCAATTTGTGTTGGAGGATTGATTACCACATTAGTAGTAGCCCTTCTTGATGATTTTGACCCGAGTACCAGTCGCATGACTAGAATTTTGGGTAATGACTCTTTGGATTTGGCCACATTAGAGAAGATGCATATGGTGGTGCACAGGAGAGGGGCTTATATGATGGCTTCAACTGAGCCAGAAGTATCGGGGGACAGTCAGAAGAGAACACGGGTTCAAGAAGAGTCCGACTCAAATTCTCTTGATCTAGATGAGGATGCTCCGGTCTCGGATAATTAAGAGGTACTTAATAGGATTGAGACCCTGGAGGGAAAAGTAGATTGACTGGAGGGCAAGGTGGACCGTAACCATGCTGAGGTTTTGCAACAGTTGGATCAGATTAATAGCAACCTTGCTAAGATCTTGAGTCTCCACCCCTCGGCTGCATCATCTTCACACCCACCTTAACCGTAGATTTTGAGTTCCTTGCTTTATTGTGTTTAGTGTATTTTTGTTATTATTTTTCGTTTTTGTTTTTAATGTTAACATTTTATATTCTGGATATTTTATTTTTATATATTGTACTTTTGTTTTTGAACATTTGTGTTTGTGATGAAAAGTTAGGATTTTGCCTCACCAGGGTACGATGGAAGACAGGTTGTCCTTTAACTCTTTTTCTTTATTATTCTTGTTTTCCATTGAGGACAATGTAAATTCTAAGTGTAGGGTAATCTTTAAAACTTTTCTTTAATTCTTGTTTTGTTATGTGTTATATTGTGTGTTGTGCATGGCATAATTGTTGAAAACTTATTAACTTTTCTGTGATTCTAGCATTATAGTTGAGACTTTAGTATCAGCATAGAGATTAGCATTTGAATTCATTCAGGATCAATTTTCATATTCTGCAATTCATGACATATAAATCTTTGAGAACCCACCTTTGTGAGTTTTGAGCCTCATGGATTGAATGTTATTGTCAATTGATTTTCTTTTCTTAAGTGTGCACCTTAATGATTTTGCATCTCTAGAGCTTGCTTTTGCATACTAATTGAACTCACATTATGATTTCATCTCAAGTTTTAAACTGATGAAGGCAAATTAGGCTAGCCCTTTAGCTTAAAAAAACCTCCCTTAATTATGAATTCATTAGTGAGCCAAGTTGAGCCTTTGACCTTTTCTTGTTTGATCAACACAATTCACAACTCAACTTTCTCTTATTATCATCATACCTGCATTAAGGAATGGAGTTCTTATGATATGACAATAGGGTGGTTTAATTCAAAAGTGTGGGGTAAGCAATTAAAAAATTTGTATTGCTATTTGGGGTTGAAATGCATACTTTGCACATTGTATTTGCTAAGAGTGGGTTGTTCTTTTCCTCTTCATTTTAAGCTAGATGTTCCATGCAATTTTATATTTTGTATATTTATATATATATAAAAAAAGAATGAGAAATATAAAAGAAAAAGAAAAAGAGAAAATAAAAAAAAAGATATATATATATATACAAAAATTCATATATTTTCTAGCATTAGAGGAATGTTGACTCATGTATTTTTCTTGAAGTATGCAAGTATGTGAAAGTATCAAGGGTTGGTGAGTATGCCATTTGAGGGAGTTATGAGTTTCTTAGCAAGAGTATTATCTAATGTAGATACTCCATTTCTTGATGCTCCGGCTTAAATGTCTTTTCTCACACCTGCACCTTAGCCCCATTACATCCAAATAAAAGACCTTCGGATTATTTCTTGAGAAAATCAGTGAGGGAGATTGGATAATTAAGCAAGTTTATGGTAGTATGCAGTCATGAGTGGTTTGAGTGAATTAACCTTTGAAATCGAGTGAAACACTTAGAAGAGAGATGAGATTTGTATGTCTGGATTTATGAATGAGTTAAGAAAATCTTGATTGATGGAAATTGCAATTATTTATGGCTGAGTCTTGAAGGATTTTATCTTATATACTGGAATTATAGTTAAGGTTGTTTGAGTTTTTAATTTATGCCATGTGAATTTGCTTGAGGACAAGCAAAGTTTTAAGTGTGGGGTAGTTATTTTATTAGTTTTTGTTATAGATTTGTGTCTTATTTATTATGATAATTATTGTTTTCTTTAGGTATTTTGGTAGTTTTAATCGGTTTATTTAGTGTTTTCATTAATTTTGGTAGTTTTAATTTATTTCAGTGTTTTTGTCATTTTTGTCTTAGTTTTTAGTGTGTGTTTATGTTTTGTTGGTTATTGTTTATTTAATTCTGGTTTAAAGTTTGTTTCAAGTTCTGTTTTAGGTTTAATATGCAAGGAACCATGCTAAGGAAGGAAAAAACTAAGGAATCAAGAGAAAAAAATCAATGGACAGTAGCTGACACATGCAGGGGACACGGCTAAGCTTGTGGCCGTGTCCCATACCAAGCTAAAGAGAAGCCACAAGACACAGAAGGTGACACATGCAAGGGACACGGCCAAGCTTGTGGCCGTGTCCCTCCAAAATTGTTCAACACGGCCAAGCTTCCTCCAAACTGGCCGTGTCACTCAACCACTCCAAAGAAGAAAAGAAGAAACTCTCACAGAAGCGAACAGACTCAAGGGACATGACCAAGCTTATGGCCGTGTCCCTCCAAAGACCTCAGACACGGCCGTGTCTCCTTCAACTTGGCCGTGTCCCTCATGGATTAATGAAGACGCGATTTTTGGAGCGGAGGTTTCGTATAAATATTAAAGTTAGGGTTTTGAGAGTTTTTGTTGAGAGTTTTGAGTTTAGATTGAGCCGTCAAAGAACATTAGGGTTTTGATATCTTGTTTTCTTTGATCTTTTGATTACATTTGGATTAAACTAGCCTAGATTAGATTTGTTCTTGCCATCGATACATTCTTTAAGCAAGTTCTGAACAAGAGATTCTTCAAGAGCTAAGAAATTTGTAATTTGGTTTTGTTCTTGAACTTTATCTCTTTAATTTCATTGGAATTGTATTTAAGAATATTATCATGTCTAAATTGATTTCTTTGAATCTTAATGAGATGAGTATGTTTGATAGCATTATGAACTAATTTGATCTAGTCTAGGGTTTGTATGGATCTGCTATGATTGTATGAATTGGTTATTACTCTTAACTTAATAATTTCTTTAGCCTTGATTGAATGGATTATTGCTAATATATAATTGATTGGCCACCAATTATGTGTTTTAGGTATTAGATGATGGATTGAGAGATGAAGTCTAATACTGGAACAATTCAATTAGGGACTTAGGTGAATTAGAGATATAACCTAGGAAAAGATTATTTCAATTGTAACAAGATTAGTTGAAAGAGGTTTGAATGCGAGAGCTTATTTCCTTGACTCGATTAATTAAGTTGCTTGAGATTTAATCTTTGAAATTAAATTAGTTAAGAGGAATAACCGTTCATACATATAAGTAGCAGAGAAGTGCAAACCCTAGACCATTCTATTAAGTGAATCAATACATCAATCCAGTTTACTTTTATTTGTTTTAAAATTCCAATCGATCTGTCTTCATTAGTTAGCAATTTATAATCTGATAACCAATTAGCTACTTTAGCTTCCTTGTGAGACGACCTTGGGGCGATCACCTTTGCTACAGCTACCTCGTATACTTGCGAGTGACGCTTATAGTAGAGTTAATTTGAGCGTAACAATGCTCATTTCAAATTTTCTAGTCATACAAGAAGCAAATTATTTGCATAAAGATTCATTAGTAGCACCAAATATAATGTCATCAACATAAATTTGCATAATTAATATGTTATGCCTATTCTTTTTAACAAAAAGAGTTGTGTCAACTTTGCCTTTTGAAAAATTATTTTCAAGCAAATATGCACTAAATTATCGTACCAAGCTCTTGGAGCTTGTTTCAATCCATATAGTGTTTTTGTAAGTTTAAAAACACTATTTGGAAATTTATAATCTTCAAAACCGGGAGGTTGTTCAACATAAACTTCTTCATTGATAAATCCATTTAGAAATGCACTTTTAACATCCATTTAAAAAGGTTTAAAATTCATATGACATGCGAATGCAAGTAGTATCCTAATAGCTTCTAATCTAGTAATGGGGGTAAATATCTCATCATAGTCTATGCCTTCCTCTTGGTTATGCCCTTTGGCTACTAATCTAGCTTTATTTTTTCTAGTGATGAGAACATTTTCATCAAGGTTATTCCTATATACCCATTTACATCCAAAAATTGGATGATCCTTAGGTCTAGGAATAAGTTTCCACATATTATTTCTCTCAAATTGGTTGAGTTCATCATGCATAGCAATCACCCAACATTCATCACTAAGAGCCTCATCAATTGTCCTTGTCTCAATTTGAGAAACAAAAGCAAAATTAATATCTAAGTGTTTAAGTTAGATCTAGTAATTACTCCCTTTTATGTTTCACCAATAATGAGTTCTTTTGGATGATCCTTCTTGTATTCCCAATCCTTAGGTAGCTCTTGAGTCTCGTCATCTTGTTCATCATGATTATTCTTCGGAGCATCAATTTGTTCAAGTGTACCTACAAAATCATCAAGAACACTACATTTCCTTTGATTAAGTTTAGAAGATTCATCAAAAACAACATGCATTAATTCTTCAACTACTAAAGTTCTTTTGTTAAATACTCTATATGCTTTGCTAAATGATGAATATCTTAAGAATATGCCTTCATCCGATGTGGATGAGGATTTTTCAAGATTATCCTTGGTGTTCAATATAAAGCATTTGTATCCAAATACTCTACGGTATGAAATTCTAGGTATTCTTCCATTCCATAGCTCATAAAAAGTTTTATTATCAAAGGTCTTTTATAGACTCAATTTGAAATGTAACAAGCAGTATTAACGGCTTCCGCCTAAAAGTAAGATGGTAGTTCATACTCATTGAGCATTGTCCTAGCCATTTCAACTAAAGTTCTATTTTTCCTTTCAACCACACCATTTTGTTGTGGTGTTCTAGGAGTCGAAAAGTTATGTGAAATACCAAGTTCATTGCAAAAGTTTTTAATTTTTACATTTTCAAATTCTTTGCCATGATCACTTCTAATAGATGTGATCGCATAACCTTTTTCATTTTGAACTTTTTTTGCAAATACTTTAAAATGGTTAAAAGCTTCATTCTTTTGAGATAAGAAATTACCCATGTAAACCTTGAGTAGTCATCCACAAGTACAAATGCATATAATTTTCCACCTAGGCTAGCAACTCTATTTGGTCCAAACAAATCTAAATGAATAAGTTCCAAAGGTCTAGATGTACTTACAACATTTTTAGATTTAAATGAACTTTTATGTTGCTTACCAAATTGACCAGGTTCACATGTTCTATCTTTGTTAAATTTAACTTTAGGAAAACCATCAACTAGCTCTTCTTTACTAATGCATTGCAAATGATCCATACTAACATGTCCTAGTCTTCTATGCCAACACCAAGCATTATTATTAATAGAAATCAAACATTCAAATGCATTATTGGAATTTATGTCAATTTTATGTGTTACTAATTCTAGCTCCTTTGAATGCAATTTCACCATTTGAATATATAACTTTGCATCCTTTGGAGTCAAAATTTACATCATATCCTTTATCAGACAATTGACTTACACTAAGTAAATTATGTTTCAACCCATCAAGCCAAACATTTTTTTTATCAAATATTTACCAAGCATGCCAATGGAGCCAATGGCAATTATTTTACATTTAGCATTATTTCCAAAAGTAGCATTACCTCCATGCTTATAAGTGAGAGTTGTAAAAAGTTTTGCATTCCTCGTCATATGCCTTAAACATCCAGTATCCACAAACCAAGAACTCTCATTGATAGTAGATTTTAGACATACCTACAAAAGCAATAATGTTTATCTTCTTTTAGGTACCCAAATGAAGTTGGGTCCTTAGGGGTTAGTAGTAGAAGGATCCTCTAACTTGAGATGAGCCTTCCTAATATAGCAAAATGTGCTCTTATGGCCAAATTTCATGCAATATGTGCATTGATACAATTTTCTATACTTATGCACTTTTCTATTGAAATTTAATGAACTATGCACACAATTACAAGTATGTGTTGAATGAGTTTGTTTTTGTGCATTTTTGTGTTTGTGTTCATGCCTAGTATGCATGAATGCATGATTTGCTTTTGAACCTTAGTTCTAGAGTTTTGTGTACCCAATGTAATCCTTTTAGGATTTTTAGGCTTAGATTGTGCATTGGTGTTCTTTACAACTTCAACACTAGAGGTTTGAGTTGTAGATACTTTTGCAAATATGGGTGTTCTAGATGTGGTATGGGATGATCCATTGAATCCTAAACCATGTTTCAAGGAAGGTGACCTTTGATTATTAATTAATGTATCTAATGCTTCTTTTCCTTTATGAAATTTTAAAATTAATTCCTTAAGTTCCTTTAGTTCCTTTAGTTCATGCTTCAAAATTTTATTTTCCTTGATCACAGTTTCTAAGCTATGTGAATCTTTATTCTTTGCATCAAGTGATTTCAACAATTATTCATTTGAGGTCTTTACTTCTAAGGTAGAATTTTTTTTAAGCTTACAAAGTCTTTTTCTAGCTTAGAGCATTTATCCTTATAAAATTTCATCTTAGAAAAATATTTTTCTATCCTAAGATTCATATGTTTAATCATATCACTATTAAACAAAGCATTATCATCATATCCAATTAAATTCAAGGGTTGAGTCTTTTTCATCCTCAATAGCCATGAGACATAGATTAGTAATTTCTTCCTCATCTTCTTCTTCTTCTTCACTTGAGGAAGAGTCATCTCATGTAGCTTTGAGTGATTTCCTTTTTTCATTATCCCACTTGTTTTTGTTCTTTAATTTGAAGCAATCCAACTTAATATGCCCGGATTTGCCGCATTTATAGTATTTTACTTCATTCTTTTTATCTTTGAAGGAAGTTTTAGAAAGTGTACCTTTGTTAGTTTGTAATCTTCTCTTTCTCTTCCAATCATTCATCCTTTTTGAAAACATTGCCATTTCTTCTTCATCATCACTATCTTCATTGCTTGAGCTCTCAACTTCTTTGATTGCTTTGAGAGCTATTACTTTCCTCTTATCCATCTTACCTTGTTCTTCATCTCTTTCAGTGTGCAATTCGAAGATAAGTAGTTTTTCAACAAGTTCATCGGTTCTCCAGGAACTTAGATCATGAGCTTCTTCAATTGAAGGAACCATAGACTCAAAGTTCTTCTTGGCTCTAAGTGCTTTCAAGATTTTGCTATTGACTTCATCTTGATCATATATTTTTCCATATTTCTTTAATTCGTTGATGATGGCAAGTAATTGATTTTTCAAGTCGGTAACATTTTCGTTAGGCTTCATCTTGAATAGCTCATACTCATGTATATACATTTGCTTCTTGGTGAGCCTCACTTGGATAGTACTCTCATGATAGTTCTCAAGAGTTTTCCAAATGCAATGAGTACAAGGGAGATGTTGGACTCTCCCACCTTCTTCTTTTGAAATAGAATTCAACAAGATGGAGGCTGCCCTATGGTTTTTGAATCTATCTTTTATGTTGGCATTTGACCATTGTGATTTAGGAAGAGGAACTTGGACACCCCCAACTTCATGAGTAGGAGGTTTCCACTCACTTTCAACACAATCCCAAAGCTCTACTCCCTCACTATCTAGAAATAAAAATATTTTATGTTTCTAATAGGAATAATTGGTTCCATCAAGTATAGTCTAAGAAGAGAATTAAGATTTCGATGAGAGGTAGATGAAGAAGAGGCTGCCATTTTGGATCACATTTCACAATTAAGTTTAAGAAATTGACAAGCTCTGATACTAATTATTGTCCTAAGATAGCAACCAAGTGGGGGGTGTGAATTGGTTTGGTTTAAGAATTGATGGTTAAATAAAAAATTCACAGATTAAAAAGAAGTATAGAAGATGTAGAAGAAGATTAAGTAGAAGATGGAACACAAAGGTTTATAGTGGTTCAGATTTATCTTGATCCTACATCTACTTTCTTAGCAATTTGTTAAGGTTCCACTAGCCTTGAGTTTTTACAAGCTTAACTCAAACTTGGTGTTTTCTCTAGCTCACACCAAACTACTTACAATAGTTTGAGATCAATTCCTCACAACCCTTACAAGAGTTTTCCCAGGCTTACTCTCACAACCTAAGTTTTTCCAAGCTCACACTTAAACTTAAGGTGGTGTTTTATGCTCACACCCAACATTCAATCAATACAAAAAGTAATTTTGATGCAAAAGAAAGAAAGATGTTCAAAAAGGCTATTACAATCACAAACTTACATAAAAATGAAGTTACTTAAGGTATTTATAGCCTTCAGGTCAAGAATTAGCTGTTTGAGGTTAGAGCCAACATGTTTGGTTCTTGTCTTCCACTAATTTCTCTGCCAGGGCAATTTCCTGGTCAGAATCCTAAGGGTCCGATCAAAAGTAGTGTGGTCCGGTCAGAATTATGCATGGTCCGATTGGAGTAATTGAAATTCTATTTAATGCTCTTCCAACAGTTGGTCCACGTGGCTTTCACTTATTAAGTGGAGATGCAACGGCTTCTGACTTGAGTAATTTTTAAATAGTCTAGTCGGGCTTGCATCAGATCTAGTCAAACTTGCCTTGGTCTGTCCAATTTTTTAGCGTACCCTCGACTGGGAAACCTACTGGATATTTTAGAGAAAATTAGCTTCTATGGTCCAGTTGGAATATCATGGAGTTCGGTCAGACTTATGTGGTACTCTAAGAAAATAGGAATACTTCTGACCTTGAATCCTTCTGTGTGTTTGGGCTCTTTTGTCATTCAAGGGTCCGGTTGGAAGGATATGTGGTCTGGTCAAACTTCATGTGGTACAGAGAGATTTTGGGAGTACTCTCCACTGTGAGACCTTCTATGTCTTTTGGCTCATTTGGTCATCAATGGTCTGGTCGGTCTTCTAAGTGGTTCGATTAGACTTTTCATATTTCTTTCAAGAAAAATAATTTCCTGCAAAATGAAACTTGGTAAATTCAATTTGATTACCTAAGATAAAAATAGGAAGGTTTGATTAACAGAATTTGATCATTTTTTTGTGAAAGCTAGAATATTCATTATTTCAAGTATGAGCTTACAAGTAAGAAGATGTTGCTTATTTTGGCTAGAAATTGTGGAAAATTGAAGAAAAATTAAAAGAAGGCTAAAATGAGATCAAACAATAGAAGAAAATGACTTTACATGGTCATATAAATCACCATACATGCCTATAAACTTGGAAATACAATTAAGACAAGAATTCAAGACGTCCGAAAATAAGCTGAATCTCATGGTCGTGGCTTTCAAAAGTCACGCCCATGGCTTTTAAATCAAATTTGTCCAAATTGGTTAGTGGTGAAAGTTGCAAGGTCATAAGCATTTTGAAGTCAAGGTCGTGGGATTCCAAAGTAACAACTGTGGGATTGATTTTGGCACTGTTTTGAAGAGGATTTTATGGAATTTGAGCTAAATAATTATGCACGGGCATAGGATTGTAAAGCCATGACCATGAGAATGAAGAAGACATTGCCAAAAAGAAAAATCTCGTAAGACAACTCTTATTCACATAGGCCACTACCATGGCATATAAAGCATGCCCGTGGGGGACAAAAATTGGTCGGTATCTAATTTTAAGAAGCAAAATCGTAGTTTGAAATTTTGAGTAATGATTTTTTTGAATTATATGTGTATTAGAATGTGTTGACATTGAGAGTGGCATGAGCATTTGAAATTGATGAAAAAATACGATTGGATAAACCTTCAAAGTTGAAAGTTAAATCCGGATATGTATTTAATCGGTATTTTTGAAAAAGAATCTTTAAGTGATAAAAATTATGAAAATGTTTCTATGACCCTAGAATTAAATTCTACCATAATTGAAAATTTAAATATGGGTAATGGAGCTTTAAAATAATTAAAATATATATTTTTACAATTTTACGGAGTTAAAAGTCAAATTAAGAATTAATTAAAGAAAGTAGGTGTACTGAAGCAAAGGTATGAGCAATACATAGAATCAAAATCATAAATAATATATAAAGTAAAGTTTACTTTTCCTTTCTTCTTTTTCCACTCATTTTGGCCGAATTTCTCACCATCACCATCACCATCTCCTTCTTCTTTCTTTCTTTCTTTCTTTCTTTCTTTCTTTCATTCATTCATTCATTTTTCACATAAGAAATCATATAATCTTTAGTTATAATCTAAGATATTTGAGGGAAAAAACTTATTTATGAGAGAATTTCAAAGAATAGCTTCATAAAACCAAAGTAAAATTAAGAAAAGGGATAGGAAGAGCCACTTTTAAAGAGGTTAGAGATTGTGTACTTAATAATTTGCTATTATTTAGTTTTTATTAGATTTTAAATGCCTATAGAAGTTTATTAATCACTATTAATTGAATTATTTGTGATAGATTTGATTTCTTGAATTACTTGAGAATACGAAACTAACTGAAAAAGAAATTAAATATGAATTCATTTATAGATGAGATTAAGTGTCTTTGTGTGATTTTAACTAAAAACTATGCTTAAAGAAGATTTTGAACCATAAAGTGTAGGTTTAGGTTTATGGAAAATTTAAGGTTTGGAGAAAGTTTAGGGCTTTGGATGAAAAGTGAGTATTTATTGTATATTTGGTGAATATGTTTTAAATGAAATGTAACACCCCCATATTCAATGCACACACACTACAACCACAACAATGTAGCATAAGTGCACCAAACATAGGGATGCTACAGTTTCCTTAACATTCAAAACATTTTAAAACTTGATACCATATCCATATCATTATATCATATTAACAAAATAGATCATTTACTTATAAAAACAAAACATATTAGTTATCTATATATATATATATTACACAGCGGAAGTTATAAAATATGTATATATATGAAAACATTTGAATACATATTTACTATTATACATATATTTACATTATCAACAATACTTTACACAATATAAAAGATTTATACATGATTGGCAAGTCAGCTCTGATCTTTAAGCTCCCAAAATCAACTCTTCAATGTCTACTCTCACTCGGTCTCGAAGAGCTCTCGGGTTCGAATCTATCAGTTCTATCACCTGCGCGATTAAACACTATCGCGCTAAGCCAAGGGCTTAGTAAGATAAAACAAGCAATCGATATGCTTAGATGCTATACAATGCCAATTCTAATTTATATCCTATATGTAACAACATAGATACAAAGTTAACAACATACCTGTACATTACATAACCAACATACACATATGTATATCATATTTGAACATCCTTGCATATGCTTTATTAGTTAATCACTTAATCATCCATGAACAACACTAAGCAAAGACAAGCATGGGCCCAAGACACACTAATATGCCATTCAATTTTCAGAGTTAATGCTTTGGTTTTGTTATCACATTTATCAATATCAATATCATATACCCAACTAGGCTTCAAGGATTAAGTTCAACCAAGCTTCAAGGGGAGCAAAGCATGCTAAGTATCAACCCAACTTGGCTTCAAGAACTAACCCAACCTAGCTTCAAGGGTTGTAACATCTCAATTAGGCTTCAAGGATTCAATCCAACCTAACTTCAAGAGATTGTTACTATCATTAGGCATGCCACCAACAACAAACTCTGAAAATGGAATAACACATTAGCCACACAATCCATTTAGTTCTCATTCTCAATTCTCATTATCATTTAGGCAAACATGCCTCATTTATCTCCATTGAATCACCTTAGCCAATAACAATGGCTTCACATTTCATTTCACAATATAACACTTCATTATTCAAGTGTATATTTATCTCACATAGCATCATTCATAAATATCAACATTTCATTCCATATTAATCATGAAACACATTATCACTCACAATGCATAATATAACAAGGCTCAATCTCAACAATGCAAGAACAATATATATATAATTCATAGCTTTAGGATCATTCACAAGTGTTTTTAATTCATCCCTTGGTTTAAGTATGTTTATGTTTAGGTTTAGAGGCCCAACTACCTTTGAAGAATCTAAACTATGCAAACAAGAACAAAGAACTCAAGCAACATTCAATTCATTTGTGGGACACGCCCAACTCACTTGAAGGACACGCCCAACCTAGTTGAGGAACACGCCCGTGTCTTTAACAATAAATGAGGCAGTAGCCAATTCAAATAATTGACACGCCCAGCACCTTTGATGGACACGCCCGTGTCACTAAAACCAAAAGAGACAGTAGCCAATCCAAATAATTGACACGCCCACTCTCCTAAGGGACACGCCCACTCCCCTAAAATTTATTTTGGCCGTGTCACCAAATCATAAAACCTTAACTAAAACCAACCCTTTCTCAATTGCACTCAAGCACAATATTCATCATATAACATATTTCACATGAACATAATCAATGTTCTAAACACATATTCATCATAAAAAACTACTTCACCACACATTAATATCACAATTAAACACATATTCACCACAAAACCCTAAAATCCAACATCCTTCTCCCTCCATCCAAATCAACAACCATCATTTCCAACAACAACCTTCAATTAACCTCATAACTTAAAATCAATTTAACATTTGAAAGCACAACCAAACACATCTCAAATCCACCAAATCACAAAATCATCAAACCCTACTTTACTTCCAACACAACTTCCAAATAAGTAAGGACAACAAGAAAATACTTACTTGAAAAGAAGAAATTCCACAAATCCTTTGTCAAAACCTTGGATTGCTTCATCAACTTGCTTCTATCATCAAGAACACTTCTTTTTCTCTTTTCAATTTGGAGAGTCGGCCACTTCATGAAGAAAGAAGACAATGATCAAGATACAAAGTCAAATTTTGCTTTTAATCTCCACCAAGTGTTCTTATCCAAGCAATTACTAAAACACCCTCAATCATATAACTAACCTTTGTCTCATATAAGTCCTTATATGTAATTTCATTAACAACCAAAAATATCTTCTTCCACTTAACCATCACCTTAACTCTTCATTTGACCACTTTATATGTTATATATATCATCATATACACAACATATACATTTGTCTCTAAACCCTAATTCTTCCTCCAAAACACATATGCACAAGCATTCACTTTCCAATTTCTTTTCTTACCCCATCATATGCATACAATTCAATTAAACAATAACAACAACAACAACAACAACATAATCAAAACTTCTAAGCCACATATGAGGATATTACATGAAATGTGTTTGGTTTAATTAAAGAAGAATTACTTAAATGCTTGGTTAAAGTTTGCAAAACAATTGAATAATAAAGAAAGAAATGGTTACTTTAAAGAAATATTTTTAGCAAAAATTGATATTAGCAAAATTTGATATTATAAGTGTGAAATTGGTTAAAAAGAAAACAAAGAAGTATTTACTTTAAAGTAATGCTTTTAGCAAAATTGACGTAATTGAAATTTTAATTAGATTGAGAAAAATGATTAAAGTGCCCAAATGTACTGGCAAAAAATCTAGTTATCAGATAGAATGGCTAGCAAGAGGGTGGACATCTACAGTGTTAGTGGGCACTTTATCCATCAGTGAACACTTTATGTCATTAGTATCATTGGACATTTGTGCCATCAGTAGGCCTTTGGCCATATCTATTCTCTAAAAGTGGGCACTTAATTTGCCAATAGTGAATCTGTTATCTGAGTCTAGAATTTTAAAATCAGTATATAAGGGCAAAAACAAATGAAATTTATTAAAATTGAGTAATGTGCAATATAAGTATTTATAATAGTTGTATGGAAAATTGAATGTGAAATGGAATTTTTATCTTAAATATTAATGTTTTGGCAATTAACTATAAAGTGATTATTTCCTTTTAAATTAAGTTAAATTTTGGAACTTAACATTATTAAGATAATTAAATTGGATTTAATTGATTACGTGATTTATTTGTTTCTTTTAAAAATTATGGTTTATTTTTTATCTATTGTTTCAATTATTTTTTTATGTTATACATTTGGCAAATTATGAATATACAGTACCACTAAGCAATTGCTTAGCGTGTTAGACTTTTCTGATGTGCAGCTCAGACGGATTAGGCAGATTTAGCATAGTAGGATCTTAAAGTGTTAAAGATCAACTCCATATCAAAAGGTGTAAAATTTGGAAGATTTTGTATATGTTTATATATTTACTATTCACATAGCAATGTTTATATTAAATGACAGTTGTATAATTATTGATAAGCTAGTATTTTATTATTTTGGAAATGTAGTATGGGATATTAAAATTTAGTAAATCATATTAATTTTGGAGAATGTTATGTATATATAAACAAGTTGATGAAATTATGGGAAAATTATATTAAATTGTGATTGAATATTGATGGTTTGGTGTAATTGGAGTTGAGAATGAATGTGAGGAAGTTAAAAGTATTTTTCTACAGATTGTGTTAGGTTGAAAAAGATTTTGACAGTGAATATTACAGACGAAACTCTACTGAAATTTTTAGTTGAATCATTAATAAGTTTATTTATTATTGGATATAGAGTTCATAGGTATTGAGTAGCATCTTCTGACAATTCTCTAATAGAATTGTTAGGGGGATGTTATAAAATCCTCCATGTTTTGAGGGAATTAATTAAAGTGATTTTGTCCACTGAGAATAGGAGCCTCCAAATCTCTATATAAACTTATCATCCAAGCTATTAAGCATCCACTCATCCAAGAATCCAAGCATTCCTTCAAGAAATAAGTTTAGTTTTCTTAGAGTTTTAGAATTTCTTTGGAGAGAAGAGTGAAGTTTGGCTTTAAAAAGAAATCCAAGTCCTAAGTGGAGCTTTTTCTCAAGCCAAGGAAGCATTAAAGAGTTTGATCTTTCTTATTCTTTAATTAATAATATTTTCAATTATTGTCTTTAATTTTTTCATTGCTTTTATTTTAATAATGAAGAACTAAATTTCGAATTAGGGTTAGCCCCTTATATTGAATTTACTATAGAATAATTCATGTTTATTTGATTTTATTAAGTTTATCCTTTGATTATTTTGCTATTTTTGATCTTAATACATTAATTATCTAGCCAATAACTAATTTAATTGAGATGTTATGTGATGGAAAGAGAGTGGAAGCATAATATTAGTCTAAGGAGGTAATAATCTTATGTAAGTTTTCACTAAAAGATAAGGTTAACACTTAAGAAGTTGATATAAGATTCTCATAAAACTTAATGAATTAATTTATTTGCATATTATCACGAGAGTAGATATAAGGTTAAATTCAATATTAGTTTTAGTACTTGAGAGAGACTAAAACTTAATCTAGGAGGCTCTAACCATTAATTAAGGAAGAACAAAATTAAACCAATACTCTAAAAAATCCATAGTAAATTAATTAAGGTGGTGTAGACCCTTAATTTTTGACCCAATCCGGTCCAATATGTTTTATTTAGTCCAAAATGATTTTTGTTGTCTAATTGGTCCAAAATAATTTTTGCTTTAGTATCTAATTTTTATTAATAAATAATAAAAATTAAATAATAAAAATAAAAAAAATAAAAATAAAAATAAAAATCGGAGTCGGAAAAATCGGCAGTGAAAAATCATCGCGCGGGCCCGTGGGCATTTCGCCCGCAGGAAATTCCTGCGGGCGAAATCACTGTGCTCTTTCGCACACAGAAATTTTCTGCCTGCGAAATAGCCCAGCTATTCTGCTGCTTCTGTCTGCAAAATAGCTTACGGGCCCGTTCCGCGCGGGCTGCCGCAGCCAGCTGCAGCAGATTTTTTTGCCAGCGCAGTTTTTCCTTAGCAGCGCAAATTTTTCGACTCAAATTTTTCGAAATCTAATCCAATTAGGTTTTGGTTTCTTTTTTTTTATTAATATTACACCTTAACTAATTAGGAATAAACAACCTCAAACCACTATAAATAAGGACTAAAGGCAATTAATTTAGGGGAGGCAAAAATCCAAGAGGAGTTTGGAAAATTTGAAACCAAATCAAGGAAGGAAAAGAAGAAATTCAATTCAACTTTTTTCTGGAACAGCAGTAGCACAATTTAGAGGATTCAAAGGCAAAAAAAGCTTGTCTTTGGAGTTATTTCATCCAAGAAGAATTATTTTTGGAGAAATCATCAAAAGAAGGTATGTGTTAATTAAGTTTCTTTAATTGTTTTTTTTACACAGTAGCAAATCTATGAAATCAAAATTAAAAACCTTTGAACTTTAATTTAGTTTTTCTAAAGCCAAAAAAAGAACCTTATTTCATTGGTTTATCTTCCAAAAGGCTTAAAATTGTTATTTTTTCTTCTTAAAAACCTTAAAACTCTAATTGAACATATTCTTCAACGAAACCAAAATCAAATTTTGTTTCTTTCAAAACTTTAAAATTGGTACTTTTTCCTTCAAAAAGTCTTCTAAAACATCTTTTCTAGTTATAAAAACTTTAATTCACTTGTTTAAATTCATAAAATTCCATAAAATATTAAATTGTCTTCCAAACCCTAAGATTAAAATTACCACCCGTGACCCTACTTCTAAAATATCAAATCCAAATTCAACTTCCAAAATTCAAAATAATGAACACTAACACTTTTAAAACCTTAACCCCTAATTTTTATGAACCCTAATCCTTTTAAAATATTAAAAAACATAAAAACCTAAATTTTACACAGTAGCTTAGGAACCCAATAACCAAAAATCACAAATTAAAGTATTTTAAAGTGTTTAAAACCCTAGTTTCATGATATCATCATTCAAACCTTAATTTTGTTAATCAAAGAGTCTTACCAACCCTTTAAAACATAAAACCCTAATTTATTTTAATTCCATAAAAAGTCACAGTAGCCATAATTGGACTTTTATTTGCTTTATTCAATTCCATACTTGATTATGCTTTGATTTATTTCTTAGGCTTTAATTTATTTAATTTCAATACTTGATTTATTTAATTTATCATGGATGGATGTTTATTTTCTATTTTGATTAATATCTTTGATGAATGATTTATTTATGATGAATGATTATTTACTTTTATCAATTAATTTAGATTTCCAAAAGTTGTAAGAGGTATGTTTCCACTTGGTGGGTACCTCATTAGTTAAACATCATGTAATTTAATTTGCTATTCTATTTTAGAACCTATGTAAAGGGCATGTTTCTACCTTTTGGTGGGTGTCCTATTTAGGCATGTGATGTAAGGACATGTTTCCATCCTTGGATGGGTGTCCATTTATTTGTTTTGTTTGGACATTGCTTTGATTTTAATATAATGATGCTTTCTTTTAATTATTGTGTGTAATATGGATAATGTTATTATATTTAAGAATTTTATAATATTAAGACCTGTAAAGGAGGCCGGTTCTAATGAACCGGGCGTTGTGGGGGTGCTGGGCCATTTCTCACCTTCCCCACACGTACCCAACTTTTTGAACCCATTAGGGGGTTGGGGATTCCTTAGGAATCGAGTCATCCACCCCTTTCTTTTTCCCGGCCCGTCCGGGTGGCGACTCTATTTTCTCCGAACTTAGGTCCGTGTTCTCTAAGGCCCCGAGCCTAAACAGTACCGAAGTTGCAAGAACCATTCCACCGGGAGTGGGGGCGAAAATCCCCGCTCACAGTGGCGACTCCACTGGGGATAAGAGAAGTTGATTCCGTTGGTCTTCTATTCTTTCTTATAATGATATTATCCATTACATCATCTTAGATTGCATTGTGTGCGTGAGTTAGGACGCCCGTGTTACCTGTGTTATGTTATGTAAGGGATACCATACTTTCACTCAAGGTATGGAGATCGAGCATGGCATAACCACTCATAGCCTAGTACCATTTGGTATATACTTGCTATGGGAACCTAAGCCTTTTAACCCAAAGACTAAAGCTCATGTAATTGGCCTAGTTACTTTCTTTAGGTTTTACCCCAAATGCATGTTGTTTGACTATGGTTAGTTTATCTTGGCTTAAATCATGGCTTATTTGGTTTGTTCTTTTTCTAATATGACCTAAGTATATTGTAAGCTCGAAATAATTTTTTTTTAAATCCGAAAGACCAAAACTATTTTTAAAATCTTTCAAGATGGTCTTTGGACATAATACTTTTCTAAAAAATAAATAAATAAATTCTTTGGCCCATGGCCCAAATACTAAGCCCAAAATCCATTTTTCTAAAATCTTTTATAATGGGCTTAGAAACAAAACTATTTTCACCCAACATTTTCTTACAAAGAGCTTGCAAAAATATTTAGGTCAATTATGAAATACCAAAAATCAATTGTGGGCCTAGTTTACACTAAGAATAAATTAACCATGGGCTTATTTTTGGCATGAATCATTAGTTACATTTTTCAAGTGAGAAATCTATTTATAATAAACCTCTTAATTTCGTTCTAATCCAGCATAGCATAAAAGCTACTTTAGTTGGATAAATGGATTAAAACCTAATTAATGGGAATTATCATGGATTAATTTCCATTTTTGAAAATACAACTATTGGTTGAAACGTCCGAGGGAATTATTCGAAAGCAAGACTTAACCATATACCTAGGAAAAGAGACTCGCCATTCGTGTATGGATGTTATAAGGTTGGAAGGAACGTCCTATTTTTATCTGTTGATTGTTTGTGCATACATGCATACATTTGCATCTCATATCATTGATCCTCTCTGGCTCACAGCCCTGGATTACGAAAGTTCAAAAGGTTACAACAATCTGACTTATGCCGGAGATGAAGTGTCTAGCAACGACTCAATCACTTGCACACCAAAAACAATGGAACCCGAACAAATCCAAAGAATGGTGGATGAGGCCCTCAATGCCAAGATGGAAGAAATAAAAGAGGCCATGGCTGAGACCATAAAGAATCAACTAGCCACAATTTTAGGAAACAATGTCGAAGCATCTACTAGCACCAAGAAAGTCGAGGGGAAGGCTAAAATTGATGAAGCAGCTTTTAATGATGAAAAGGTGATCATTGATGATGATGATGATTGGGCTCAATACTACCAAGAGGTTCAAGAAAAGAAGAAAGAACCGAAGGCTGTTGAGAAGGCAACTATTGAAAAGACCGAGACATCCGATGTTGAAAAGATGATTGCTAATTTAGAAAAGAAATTTGAGAAGAAGCTGAAAACTGAAGAGAACTCTGAGATCGACAAACTATTTGAACAAGATGATGAGGTCTCTTATAAATTCAAGATGCCTTCCTTTGCTAAGTACAATGGCACCGGAAATCCTCATCTTCATGTGAAGCATTATATCACTGCCATGCAGTATGCTCGAGCTACTAAGGCTAAAGCCCTAAGGTACTTCATGCTCTCATTGGACCCTGTTGTGCAAAATTGGTTCAATACCTTAGATGATGGAATACAAAAGAGTTGGGATCTACTTTACAAAGCCTTCATCCAACAATACAGATATAATGTTGAGTTAGAAGTTACTTTAATGGAAGTGGAGTCCATTAGACAAAGGCCAAATGAGAATTTTGCAGACTATGTGAAGTGATGGAGAAACAAGGCCGCTTTACTCAAGAAGAGGCCCAATGAATCCGATCAAATAAGGATGATTGTGAGAGGGGTGTTACCTAATCTTTGTGAGAGGATGTCTCATACACTCATCCGTGATTTCAAAGATCTTCTCCAAGCTGGTCTACAAATTGAAGAGTGGGAAAGGGAGAAGAATCGCTTTTCAATAAGAATGAATGAGAAAGGGATCAACCAGCCTAACAATCAAAGCACACAAAAAGAAGTTCATGTTAATGTAACCGGTCAAGCAAATAGAAGGCCGTTTTCATATCTGGGGAAGCCTTTGTCTTGGGTCTTCGATAAGCTACAAAAGAAAGGGTTGTTACAACCATTGGCTCCTCCACCTTTACCTAGTCCATTACCCCCCAAAATTTGATACTAAGGCTTTTTGTCAATTTCATCAGACTTAAGGACATGAGGCTGATAGGTGTACCCGATTAAGGCATGAGATCCAAGATTTGATTGATAGTGGCAAGCTACCCGAGCCAGATAAGCCCAATACCAAAGACAACCCTTTGCCTAAATTTGGAAGAGTGCCACCACCAGCAACCTTTATGGTGGGAAAAGGATTGGAAGAAGATTTTGTTTTATCCTCTTTTCAAGATGAGAATGTTGAAGATGTGAAAGGAAAAGAAGCCTAACTTAATGAACTTTCCTTAGCTTGAATGTTGCTTTTCAATCTTACTTTATTTAATATTTTGGAACTATTGTGTTTTTCAAATTTAAAGTTGTTTGAATAAATTACTTTCATCAAAAATTTTGTTGGTCTTTGTTCATTTTGGTGCTCGACCAATGAGGAATCTAGCTTGATAATTCATGAATTAATATATTTATGCATCATGACTTGAATGACTTTACTAGGTGAGGGAATGGCTCTATAGCATTGAGTTGTGTATGCTTACTTAGAGAGGGCTCCTGCATAATTACCTTTGTCTAGGTCCTAGTCAGTCTTAGAACATGCTTTGCCAAACTTTTGAGGAGAAATTGAACTCTACTTATTTAAGAGAGAAATGATCTAGGCATTTTTTGGTTAGCCAACAACTAGTATCCACCCAATTAAATATCAATCCCTAGTTGTCCCTTTGAGCCTTCATAAAATTTTAGCTTTCTTTTTATTGGCTTACAAACCCCAATAACCTACCCTGAGCTGTTGTGATACTTTTGACAAGTCTTATGATTACTAAGATGAATAGGCAAGAAGATCAAAGAAAGCAATGATTAGTCAAGATCATGAGGATATTTGAAGTTCTCAAGATCATGAAGATAGTTGAAGTTCTCAAGATCATAAGGATAGTTGATGTTCTTAAAACCATAAGGGTAGTTGAAGTTTTCCTAATATCTCTAATATATCAACATCAACATCAGAGTAACAAATGATTTATCCCTATTAAAGAAGATTTATGTTACTCCACTTATCCATTATTGGAAGCCCAAGTTAGTACAAACCAAGACAACTCTTTTTAGAGCAAAAAAAAAAAACAAAAAAACAAAAAAGAGAAAACAAAAGAAAACAAAAGAAAAAAAAAGAAAAAAAAAAGAAAAGGAAGAAAGATAAAATCTAAAAAGGTGGTTCAAAAAGCCAACTGAGTTCTCTTTTACCTAAGATAACAAAAAGCTTCCATTTATGGATTGACTTGAATTGGTCCCAACACAACCAAAGATTCAATCAAAATCAAAGAAAAAGGAGGAAGACCATCCAGTTCTTGAAAGTTCTGTACTTGATAGTCCTACAAGAAAGAAGGACAAAATGATAAAAGAAAGGGAAGAGTAAGGAAAGAGAAAGAAAAGGGAAGAGTAAGAAAAATAAAGAGGAAAAAAGGGAAAAGAAGAAAAGAAACAGATTTGGGTCTTAAACTTTTTGCAAGGGCAAAAACTGTCCTAATCAAGATCCAGATTAATGCCAAGAAGATAGAAGGAATATGGAGTCTAGAAAGATTGCTCCCAACTGTCTAAAGTTCCAACAAGAAATTTGTAGTGTGAGGGTTTGTCCATTGTGTCACACCAGCTCCAATCTCAAAATGGCCTCCACTTTAACACATGTCCCTTATAGACCCCGTTTCAAGCCTATCAAAGACCTGTTGATCTCTCTTGGTAGGTAGAGTCTATTAGTGGAGATAGTTTGGATAAGCATGCATATGAGATAGACAATGTTTAAACTCAAATGAGACCTTTGGCCAAGCAATGTGTATGTGCCTATCCGAAGTGCAATAGTTCTTGCTTAAATAGAAATGATTCCCGAGTTTAGTACGGTAACTAGGGTTGTCATGTTATAGATATATTAATTTGGAAAAATCAAGTCCTAAGGTACATTGACATCGATTTGGCAAAACCAACATTTGATTTCAAAATCAAAATTAAAAAAAAAGAGTGTTTTGTCATACAAAGCCTTTAAGTTAAGGGAAGTATGTTGAATTGATTATTGGCATGGTCATGAAGAAACTACCAACTGACAAGCTGAAACATATTTTGAAATGGATACATCCCTGACTCTGCTGCTTAGGGTCTCCACCACTCATGTTTTCAACATCTTGAAGATAAAAGCCAAATGCAAAGCTTTTGATCATTTCAATGCGAGACTTGAACGAGCATCAAAAAGGAACCAATGAGAACACTTTTGCTAATCACCTCGGTCTGTGAGCCGATGGAATGACTGTAAGTATTATTCATGCATACATGAGCATATTACATCGCACTTTCTTGTCTTAATGAACAGCAAACACCCTGCGAATTAAAGAATCAAAAGAAGATATTGAATCAAGGGGGCATGGAAAGCCTATTCGCTTGTTGAAGCCTCAGTCACTTTGTAAAGAGAAGAAATGCGTGCTTATGCAAAGAACTAGACAAGAAAAACATCAATCAAAGCTTGCATGAAAGAAAAAAAAATCCTTGGGGGCAAGGAGAGGATATAAGATCCAATCAAAATTGGAGAAAAAAGGAAAAGCAGTTGCAAGGGAAAAGTGTTAAACTGCAAAAACTCCCTTGGAAAATCAAAACAAGGAAAGAAGAACATGGATCAAGCAAGACATGGCCAATCCAAATCAAGCTTGGTCGTGTCACCTCAAAGGAAATCTTGGAAGAACATGACATGGGCAGGAGACACGTCCAAGACATTGGCCGTGTCTCACCTAAAGGGCAAAGCCAAGAAAGACCAAGAAAAGAGAGAAGGGAAGCAGTAGGTGACACTGGCAGGCGACACGGCCAAGCCACTGGCCGTGTCACATGACACGGCCATAAGCTTGGCCGTGTCCCATTCTAATCCAAGAATAAAGAAGAACCAAAGAAAAAACACAGAAGCTGACACACCCAGGGGACATGGCCAAGCCACTGGCCGTGTCACTCCCATCTTCAAAGAACAAAGAAGACCCGATCTCAAAGGATGAAGATCCATTTTCAAGGGTAAAGACCCGATCTCAAAGGATGAAGATCCATTTTCAAGGGTGAAGACCCGATCTCAAAGGATGAAGATCCATTTTCAAGGGTGAAGACCCGATCTCAAAGGATGAAGATCCATTTTCAAGGGTAAAGACCCGATCTCAAAGGATGAAGATCCATTTTCAAGGGTGAAGACCCGATCTCAAAGGATGAAGATCCATTTTCAAGGGTGAAGACCCGATCTCAAAGGATGAAGATCCATTTTCAAGGGTGAAGACCCAATCTCAAAGGTTGAAGATCCATTTTTAAGGGTGAAGACCCGATCTCAAAGGATGAAGATCCATTTTGATGGTGAAGAATCACAATGCATAAGACAACCGGAGCAGTTAGACTTCTCAAATGATAAAAGGTCAGTCAAACTCAATCTCAAGTCCAAGCACCCATTCTCGGGTCCAAGTACCCAAGCTCGGGTCCAAGTACCCATTCTCGGGTCCAAGTACCCAATCCCGGGTCCAAGTACCTAAATTAAATTAATCTCGGGTCCATTTACCCAAATCAAATCAATCTCAGGTCCAAGTACCTAAATTAAATCAATCTCGGGTCCAAGTACCCAATACCGGGTCCAAAACCCAAATTTTCCTTAGGTCCAGAACCTAGAATTATCCTTGAGTCTACAACTCGAACCGGGTCCAGGACCTAAATTTTCCTTAGGTCCAGAACCTAGAATTATCCTTGAGTCCAGAACTCAAACCGGGTCCAGAACCCAAATTTTCCTTAGGTCCAGAACCTAGAATTATCCTTGAGTCCAGAACTCAAACCAGGTCCAGAACAAAAATTTTCCTTAGGTTCAGAACCCAAATTTTTCTTAAGTCCAGAACCTAGAATTATCCTTGAGTCCAGAATTCGAACCGGGTCCAGAACCCAAATTTTCCTTAAGTCCAGAACCTAGAATTATCCTTGAGTCCAGAACTCGAACCTAGAATTATCCTTGAGTCCAGAACTCGAACAGGGTCCAGAACCCAAAACCTCAACCGTTTCATCAAAAATTAAGTCTTATTGCTTTTCACTCTCTTTCACTAAGGTTTCAAATCATTCAAGCAGGGGGCAAACTGTAGACCCTTAATTTTTGACCCAATCCGGTCCAATATGTTTTATTTAGTCCAAAATGATTTTTGTTGTCTAATTGGTCCAAAATAATTTTTGCAAAATAATTTTTGCTTTAGTATCTAATTTTTATTAATAAAAAATAAAAATGAACAAATAAAAATCAAAAAAAATAAAAATAAAAATCGCAGTCGAAAAAATCGGCAGCAAAAAATAATCAAGCGAGCCCGTGGACATTTCGCCCGCAGGAAATTCCTGCAGGCGAAATCACTGTGCTATTTCGCACGCAAAAATTTTCTGCCTGCGAAATAGCTTATGGGCCCGCTCCTCGTGCGCTGCCGCAGCCAGCTGCAGCAGATTTTTTCGCCAGCGCAGTTTTTCCGCAGCAGTTTTTTTTTGCAGCGCAAATTTTTCGACGCAAATTTTTTGAAATCTAATCCAATTAGGTTTTGGTTTTTTTTTTATTAATATTACTTACCTTAACTAATTAGGAATAAACAACCTCAAACCACTATAAATAAGGACCAAAGGCAATTAATTTAGGGGAGGCAAAAATCCAAGAGGAGTTTGGAAATTTTGAAACCAAATCAAAGAAGGAAAAGAAGAAATTCAATTCAACTTTTTTCTGGAACAGCAGTAGCATGATTTAGAGGATTCAAAGCTTGTCTTTGGAGCTAGTTCATCCAAGAAGAATTATTTTTGGAGAAATCATCAAAAGAAGGTATGTGTTAATTAAGTTTGTTTAATTGTTTTTTTTTACACAGTAGCAAATTTATGAAATCAAAACTAAAAACCTTTGAACTTTAATTTAGTTTTTCTAAAGCAAAAAAAAGAACCTTATTTCATTGGTTTATCTTCCAAAAGGCTTAAAATTGTTATTTTTTCTTCTTAAAAACCTTAAAACTCTAATTGAACATATTCTTCAACAAAACCAAAATCAAATTCTGTTTCTTTCAAAACTTTAAACTTGTTACTTTTTCCTTCAAAAAGTCTTCTAAAACATCTTTTCTAGTTATAAAAACTTTAATTCACTTGTTTAAATTCATAAAATTCCATAAAATATTAAATTGTCTTCCAAAACCTAAGATTAAAATTACCACCCGTGACCCTACTTCCAAAATATCAAATCCAAATTCAACTTCCAAAATTCAAAATAATGAACACTAACACTTTTAAAACCTTAACCCCTAATTTTTATGAACCCTAATCCTTTTAAAACATAAAAAACATAAAAACATAAAAACCTAAATTTTACACAGTAGCTTAGGAACCCAATAACCAAAAATCACAAATTAAAGTATTTTAAAGTATTTAAAACCCTAGTTTCATGATATCATCATTCAAACCTTAATTTTGTTAATCAAAGAGTCTTACCAACCCTTTAAAACATAAAACCCTAATTTATTTTAATTCCATAAAAAGTCACAGTAGCCATAATTGGACTTTTATTTGCTTTATACAATTCCGTACTTGATTATGCTTTGATTTATTTCTTATGCTTTAATTTATTTAATTTCAATACTTGATTTATTTAATTTATCATGGATGGATGCTTATTTTCTATTTTGATTAATAGCTTTGATGAATGATTTATTTATGATGAATGATTATTTACTTTTATCAATTAATTTAGATTTTCAAAAGTTGTAAGAGGTATGTTTCCACTTGGTGGGTACCTCATTAGTTAAACATCATGTAATTTAATTTGCTATTCTATTTTAGAACCTATGTAAAGGGCATGTTTCTACCTTTTGGTGGGTGTCCTATTTAGGCATGTGATGTAAGGACATGTTTCCATCCTTGGATGGGTGTCCATTTATTTGTTTTGTTTGGACATTGCTTTGATTTTAATATAATGATGCTTTCTTTTAATTATTGTGTGTGATATGGATAATGTTATTATATTTAAGAATTTTATAATATTAAGACCTGTAAATGAGGTCGGTTCTAATGAACCGAGCGTTGTGGGGGTGCTGGGTCATTTCTCACCTTCCCCGCACGTACCCAACTTTTTGAACCCATTAGGGGGTTGGGGATTCCTTAGGAATCGAGTCATCCACCCCTTTCTTTTTGCCGGCCCGTCCGGGTGGCGACTCCATTTTCTCCGGACTTAGGTCCGTGTTCTCTAAGGCCCCGAGCCTAAACAGTGCCGAAGTCGCAAGAACCATTCCACTGGGAGTGGGGGCGAAAATCCCCGCTCACAGGTGGTCTAACCCTAAGTTTATACATATTAAATTTAGCCAAAAGCATTTCAATTTTAATTACTTCAATCAAATTTTCTTTGTCCAAATAATAACAAGTTTAATTATTTAGTACTTAGAATTATCTTCTACGTGTGAATGATACTCTACTCATCATTATATTACTTGTTAATGACATGTGCACTTGCAGTAGCTAGAAATCACTCGACATTAAGAAAAAGAAAAAGGATCACAATGGAGTTTGCAATGATAGGCATGACCTAATGGGCGATCACTACACAAGGAGCTATGACCATCCCAATGAAGGGGTGACGCACCTAAAGATCAAAAATTCTCAAAACTTACATTGCAGGATGATGTCGTTGGTGCAGTGAAAAGAATGGGTGCTAGACAGTAAGAAGCGATCACCCATAAACAATGAGTGTTGACACCTCAACCTTAAAGCACAAAGCAAAAAGTAGGCAGTAGAATTTATGGTCTTAAGTGCAACCTAAAGCTTAATGCGAGAGCCTCTGTTTGACCACTATTCAAACAAGGGGTGACCGCACCTTTTAATTTTTGGTGATTTTTCTCTCCACCAATAACATCATGACAAGTGGCATAATAGTTTAGAGGGAAAATTCAAAATGCATGAGGTGCGACCGCACCAATCTCAGGAGCGACTATGCATGTCACAAAGTATGACGAATAGCATTTTGCCCAAACATGTCAGATACTAACTATTAAAACTAGCCAGTACACATAAATTCAAGACTTGCGACTGTGTAAAGTTAGGGATGACCACTAAGCCTTGAAGCGTGACCGCACTACCAAGGCAAGTGACCGCACATTTCCTCTGACAGCATTTAATGCAAAATATTTGGTTGGTGAAAAGCTTAATCTTCTTCTAGTCAACTCTAAAAAAACTTTCTGATGAAGTTAGCTATAAATACACCACCAACCACTATTTTAAGAGATTTTTGAGCATTTATTATTAAACTTCTTGCAATTTTATTTCTCATTATGCCTTGTGTCAAATTTTCTCATTTATTACATAGTGACTGCTAGGTGTAAGCATTAAACACCAAATGTTAGAATTGGTTTAAAAGTGAGCCAAGGGAAAAATCCTTATTTGGATTGTGACGATACACATATCTTATACAAGTTCGGTGTGATATTATGAAAACACCAAGTTAGGGTTTAATTTATAAAAACTCAAGTCTAGTGGAATACTTAACTTATTGTTGAGGAGTGTATATAGGATTGATTTGATCTAAATCACTATAAATATTGTGTATTCAATACCCTATCCTCTTGTTTATTTTTAAAATTTTTATTTTTTCCTAAATAATCAAATTAACCAATTTATCCCCCTCTTGGTTGTCAAATGGACCAATAATTGGTATCAAAGCCTGCAAATTTCATAAAGCTTAATTGCAAAATTTTGATCCAAGATGACAACTACTCCTTCTATCACCTCAACTTCTACCTCTTCCTCCATGGCTCCTTCTCATATAAATCTCAATTCCTATCTTAGACCTAACTTTGATGGAACTGATTATTCTTATTAGAAATATAAGATGTACTTATTCCTAGATAGTGAGGGAATTGAGCTACAAAAATGTGTACAAAATGAGTAGAAATCTTCTACTCATGAAGTTGATCATGTTCAAGTGCTTCAAAAATAATCGAGCTTGCTCCATCTTAGTGAACTCAATATCAAGAGAAGTTGGAAGAGTCCAACATAATATAAGTGCATATGGCATTTGGAAAGCTTTAGAGAACTATAATGAGGGTAGAACTCAAGTGAGGTTCACCAAAATCCAAATGCTTGTGCATGAGTATGAGCTTTTCAAGATGAAGCCAAATGAAAACATCAGCAATATGATAAATTGATTATTAGCAATTATTAATAATCTTAAGAAATTTGGAAAAGCTTATGCTCAAGAAGATGTCAATAGCAAGATCCTAATAGCATTAAGAGCACATCCTAAGAAGATATTTGAGTCCAAAGTATCTTCAATTGAAGAAGCTCAGGATCTAAGCAACATTAAAATGGATGAGCTTATAGGAAAGCTTCTCACCCATGAGATTACTATTGAGAAGGAAGATGAGAAGGGTGAGAAAAACAAGAAGAAGGGAATTGCACTTAAAGCCTCCAAGGAGAGTGAAAGTGAAAGTGAAGATGAGAATGAAGATGAAGAAGTTGCCCTTTTTCAAAAAGAGTTATGAAAGCTATCATGAGGGGGAAGAAGAAAGAGAAGTCTTATGTCAAGAAAGGCTCAAATCCTAATTTTCCTTCCAAAGATATAGAGAAGAAGAGTGAGGTGAAGTGCTTTGAATGTGGCAAGCAAGGTCACATCAAGAGTGAATGTCCCAAGATGAAGAACAAAATAAAATGAGATAAGGATAAGAAGAAGAAATTCCTTATGGTCACATGGGATTATAATTCTTCAAGTGAAGAAGATGAAGATCATGGAAGTGCAAATCTTTGCCTCATGGCCACGAGAAAGGAAAAAGAAGATTCAAATGAGGTAACCATTCTATCCTTACCTTTTAATGATTATCTTGAGAATGATGTTGATGAGGTAGAGGATGATGATGAACTTCTAGTGCATATGAACCATAAGGTGCAAAATTAATTTTCCAAAATGAAATTTTATAAAGATAAATGCTCTAAATTGGAATAAGACTTCAAAAGCCTCTTGGATGAACAAGCTTCTTCTAGTTTAGTGAAAATTTCAAAGGAAAATGCTATTTTGAGAAAAGAGATTGAAGAATTAAAAAATTCTATTTCTAAATTTCTCAAAGGTAAGAATGTCTTGGATACTCTAATTAGTGTGCAAAGGTCACCGAGCACCAAATATGGTTTAGGCTATGATAGTTCATCTCCATCCTCCTCTAGTGGCCTAAACTTTGTCAAAGCTTCAATGCCTCAAACTTCTAATGAAGAACACTAAAGAACCCACAAAAGCCTAAAGGTCCTAAAAAGACCACGCAAGACTCATAAAGCTCTTGAGCTAAGCCTTCAAGAGCTAATCATGCATACATGTACACCAAAAATGTACATGTTAACAATGTAACACCCTTATACCCAATATACGTACACTACATACACCCAACATATGTAATATACGTAGAGAGGATACAAGAATGTCACAACCCATTTTAACAAAACAATTCTTCACTTATAAAATCTATATAAACTTAAAACATTCAATTGATATCATATAAATAATAGATGAAACATTACTTGTTAAAACACATATATAACTTCATTACCAAAGATTTATCCAAAACATTTTTGATAGTTGCAGAATATACATATTTATATACATCAAAATCAATATGTACAAAAATATAAAATATATACATGCTGGCATTTCGTCTCTGATCTTGATGTCCAATAATCAACCCTGCATTCAAGGTCTCAAGCCTAGACTCGACTCGGTCTAGCTGAACTCTCTAGCTCAACCAGATCTACCATGTCACCTATGCTATGAATCACAATCGTGCTAAGCCAAAAGCTTAGTGGTACAAACTTTGATAACAATATAATTCAAATGCAATGCTAATGCACAACACATAAGGATATTATATCTCATAACATTATATCATTATTCTTGATAAATTGCTCAATTGTTCCACAATTCATAATTCACATAAAAGTAGACACAAGCATGGGCCCAAAAGGATCTAATATGCCATTCAAAATTCAGAGTTACTGCTTTGGTCCAATATAACAACATTTGTCTAGCCCGAAGGCTAATCATAATCACAATGAGGATTACCTCATATGTAACATCCCAACTAGGCTTCAAGGACTAGGCCCAACCCAGCTTCAAGGGTCTGCTACATCATGTAACACCCAACTAGGATTCAAGGACCAAGCCCAACCCAGCTTCAAGGGACTATTACTTCTTAGGCATATCGCCAAACACAAAACTCTGAAAATTGAATAACATACTAGGTACACAATTCTTTTATGATTCCATTATTAAATCCCTTCTCATTTTCTCATGATCAAATTAGGCATATTGCCTCAAATTTCTCACTTATATCAATATAAATTCATTTCATTATGTTTACACATATCTCATTACATTATACCACATTTATTTCATTTACAATACCAATTACCTTGGGAACTTCCACATAATTTACATGATACAAATCATAGCATATTACTCATGTACAAATAATGTAGTAACTTAACACATTTTCCAACCAAATGTGTTAAGTCCCAATGTCATGTAAATATAAACAATTATTCAAAGTTTGTACTTACCTCTAAAGGCAACAAACACCACTTTGAACCTCCTCTTCCAAGATATCCCTTAATACTTGGATTGGGTAACTCAAATCTCTTCAAAGCCTAAACCAAATGTGATTATAAATAATCACTTAGTGATACACTTATAGGTATAAACAAAACCTCTCGACACAAGGATAAGATACACAAAGGAAATTGAGGAAAAGAACTATCTAGGGAAAACTCTGCACATGACACGCTCAACAACACAGGCATGTCAATAACCATGCCCTAAGCCTACAACACAAAAGCTTTGACACGCTCAGTGACATAGGCATGTCAATGACCGCGCCAAAACTCTTAAAACACAGTAGCTATGGCACGCTCAGTGACATGGGTGTGCCACTGCACGTATAAATACTATAACAACATAGAAGTTGTGACACACTCAGTGACATAGGCGTGTTACTACTCGTGTTGCCAACACTAAAAATAGAACCATTGACACGCCCAAAGGCATGGCCATGTCACCGAGAGTGTTAGGCAAAAAATCCTGATATCCAAATATAATTGCCACATCCTACTATTATCTTTCATTAAACTTTCTAACTCCATACAAACCCAACCAAATCCATCATTATACCACATAATACTTGCATAAACATCAAAACAACTCAATTAAAAACAAAAATATACAATCATAACCATGACTTCACAACTCAAAAGTTACACAACCCAAAACTCTTATTCTCTTCACCAAACTTAACTATCTCTTCAATCCAACCCCAAACTTCAAAGTTAACTAGACAAAAGAACTTCAAACATACCAAAAATCAACCATCAACACAAAATACACCAAACATCCAATTAACACATACAAACTTTGTAATATCCCAAATGATACCTTAAGATTTTGAAAATGTTAATTGTTGAAATGGAATTAAATTATTTAAAGTGTGTATATATGATTAAGTGGAAAGAAAGGAAAAGGGAAGTGTGTATATGTTGTATATATGAAGATATATACAACATATACAAGTCAATATTTGATTTATGGTCAAATGATATATTTAATCATATAGAATAAAAATTAGATGTGAGTGGAAGATGATATTTATATTATAATAATATATTAATACTTGGTGGGAATTAAGTGAAGATTTAAGTGGTTAAGAGTAGTGTTTGGGTTTGCCTTTTTTTTTATCATCTTCTTCTTTCTTCTCTTTGATAGCCAGCCATCACCATTGTCAAAAGGAAAGAGAGGTTTTGTTGATTCCTAACTCAAGCAATTGAAGTATTTCAAGAGATCAAGTTGGAGTTTTAAGGATTTTCTTCACTTTTGGTAAGTTTCCAACTTGGTTCTTTGATTTCTTTTGAGTTTGTGTTTATGAGTTTGGTGGATGGTTGGTGTAGTTGTGTGTATGGTTGATTTTGGTGTGTTTGAGGTTGTTTGGTCTAATTAACTTTGATTTTGGGGTTGGATTTAAGAAAATTTAGAGGTTGGTGAAGAAAACAAGAGTTGTGGATTGTGTATGTGTTAAGTTGTAAAATATGGTTGTGATTGTGTGTTGATACATATAATTGAGTTGTTTTGATGTTATGCAAGTTTATTATGGTATATTGATGGTTTTGGTTAAGTTTGTTTGGAATGGAAAAGGGTAAAAGAAAGATGTTTATTGGATGTGGCATTTTTGGTGTCGATTTTAGGTTTTTGGCCTGACACGCCCAGTAACACGACCATGTCTTTGGGTGTGTCATTGGATCTATTTTCAGTATGGGTGACACGAGCAGTGACGCGCCCATATCATTGAGCGTGTCATAGCCACTGTGTTGGGGGAGAATTAACACGCTCAGTGACATGCCCATGTCACTGAGCGTTTCAAAGCTTCTGTGTTGTGGGTTCAGGGCACAGTTAGGGACACGACCGTGTTGTTGAGCGTGTCATGTGTAGAGTTTGCCCTAGATAGTTCTTATTTTTATTTCCTTATGTGAATCACTCAGTGAGAATGTATAATCACCTTTGGATTAGGTTTTGAAGAGATTTGAGTTACCCCAATCCAAGTGTTGAAGTATTCTTGGAAGAGGAGGTTGATAGATTGGTGTTTGTTGCTCTTAAAGGTAAGTACAAACCTTAGTTGATTGCATACATTTATATGACTTCAGGACTTAACACATTTGGTTGGAAATTGTATTAAGTTATCTATTATATTGTTGGTGTATGAGAATAGTGATATGATTTGCATAATGTGAACTATGTGAAATAAATAATAATGATTCAAAATGGATGGATAATGCAATTTGTTATGTAGACACTAATGATAGTGTGTGAAGCCATTGGTGATGGATATAGGATATTTGAGGCATTGTGTTTATAATGAACATGAGAAAATGAATAAGGACTTGATAATGAAATAATGAAAGAATTGTGTGCCTAGTATGTTATTCAATTTTCAGAGTTTTGTTGTTGGTGGCATGCCTAAAAGTAACAATCTCTTGAAGCTAGGTTGGGCTTGGTCCTTGAAGCCTAGTTGGGTGATGATGTGATCCCCTTGAAGCTGGGTTGGGCCTAGTCCTTGAAGCCTAGTTGGGATGTTACATATGAGGGAATCCTCATTGTGATAATGATTCGCCTTCGAGCTAGATAAATGTGATTATTGGACCAAAGCAGTAACTCTGGAATTTGAATGGAATATTAGTTTCTTTTGGGCCCATGCTTGTCTTTGCTTTAATGTGAATTATGAATGATGGTATAATTGAACAATATAATGAGATTTAATGTTATGAAATATTATATCCTTGTATATTACTTCTAATTCTTGATAGTGAGACATTGGTATTACATTTGAATCATATTGTTATCAAGGTTTGTACCACTAAGCTTCTGGCTTAGCGTGATTGTGATTTATAACACAGGTGACAGGGTAGATTCGGTTGAGCCGGAGAGTTCAGCTAGACCAAGTCGAGTCTAGGCTTGTGATCCCTTGTGAAGTGTTGATTTTGGACTTCAAGATTAGAGACGAACTGCCAAGCATGTATAAACTCTATATTTTTGTAAATATTGATTTTGGTGTATCCATATGTATATTCCGCTGCTTATTAAATAAATATTTTGGATAAACTTTTAGGTAATATAGTTTTATATATATGTGTTTTAACAAGAAATGTTTTATCTATTACTATTTATAATATAAGTTAAATGTTTTATGTTTACTCAGATTGTTGAAATGATGATTTGATGTTAAAGTTTTAAAGATTGGTTTGTTTAAAATGGATTGTAACATTCTTGTATCCGGTATACGTATATTACATATGTGGGTGTATGTGGTATACGTATATGGGGTATAGGGGTGTTATAAACTTTCATGGAAATTCAAGGAAACAAGTTGGAAACTTACCAAATATGGAGAAAATCCTTAAAATTCCAACTTGAACACTTGAAATCCTTCAATTACTTGAGTTAGCAAGAAGCAAAATCTCTTTTCCTTTGATGATGATGATGGCCGGCTACAATGGAGGAAGAAAAAGAAGAAGAAGATAAGATCAACTCCTCTCTTTACCAGCTAAACCACTATTAACCACACAATTTTCCCTCTTTTAATCTCCACCAAGTATATATTATTATTAATAAGTTAACATCAAATATCCTCTTCCACTATCTATTAATTAATATATAAATAATTGAAATAGCATTTGACCCATAACAAAGATGTTGACTTGTATATAATAGGTATATCTTCATATATATACCATATACACCCTTCCTTTTTTCACTTAATTATATATATACTTTTAAATCATTTCTTTAATTTTTAAAAATTAATATTCTCAAAATTTTGGGATATTACGAACAAAATCAACATCATCCCTCAAGTTTTATTAGAAGAAGGATACAAAGACATAGACCATTACATCAGTGTCATTATTGTACGAAATTTGTACATATAGATACCTTTTATTATATAAGGAAGGCTCACCTCAAGCTAGAGGATCCTTCAAAAACTAACCCACTAGGACCCAAGTTCATTTGGGTACCTGAAAAGAAATGAATTCTTTTCAACTTTTAGGAGTGTCTCAAATCTACAACCAAGGAGAGCATTTGGCTTATAGATAGTGAATTTTTAAGGTATGTGACTAGCAATGCAAGGCTTTTCACATCTCTTGCCTCAAAGAAAGGTGGTAATGTCACCTTTGGAAACAATGCTAAAGGTAAGATTATTGGCATTAGTTCCATTGGCGCAAATGGTAAGGAATTAATTGACAATGTTTAGTTAGTAGATGGCCCAATGCATAATTTATTTTGTGTAAGTCAATTGTGTGATAGCTATTGTGGCAACTTTGATTCATAAGGATGCAAGGTCATATCTCATGATGGTGGACTTGTGTTCAAAGAAGGAAGAGTTGGTAATACCTACAAAATTAATTTACACCTTAATTCTAAAAATGCCTTTGCTTGTTTAGTCTCTATAAGCAATGATGCATGGCTTTGGCATAGAAGAATGAGACATGCAAGCAAGGATCAACTCCAATGCCTTAGCAAGGAAGAATTAGTTGATGGGCTCCTCAAGATGAAATTCAAGAAAGATAACATATGTGGACAATGCCAACTTAGGAAGCAACACAAAAGTTCTTTGAAAACAAAAAAGGTTGTAAGTACTTCTAGACCTCTTGAATTGATTCATTTAAATTTATTTAGACCTAATAGTTGCTAGTCTAGGAGGAAAACTCTATACATTTGTCCTTGTAGATGACTGCTATAAGTTTGCTTGGGTTAATTTCTTAGCTTATAAGAATGAGGCTTTTAACTCTTTCAAAATTTTTGCTAAAAAGGTTCAAAACGAAATGGCTATATGTTTACCTCTATTAAAAGTGATCATGGTAGAGACTTTGAAAATGAAGATTTTGAAAATTTTTGTAATGAACTTAGAATTTCTCATAACTTTTTGGCTTCAAGTACACCACAAGAAAATGGTGTTCTAAAAAGAAAAAAATAGGACATTGGTTGAGATGGTAAGAACCATGCTTAATTAGTATAAACTCTCCACATAGTTTTTGGGCCAAAGCCATCAATATTGTGTGTTATGTTGCAAATAGATTTAAAAAGGACCATTGATTAACAAAACCTCTTATGAGATATTGAACGGTAGAAAACCCAAGCTCTCATACCTAAAAGTATTTGGATGCAAATGCTTTATACTAAAATCAAAGGATAACCTTGGAAAATTCTCATCCAAATTGGATGAGGGAGTTTTCTTAGGTTATTCCTCAACTAGCAAGGCATATAGAGTTTTTAATAGGAGAACTCTAGTAGTGGAGGACTCCATGCATGTTACTTCTGATGAATCAACTAAACTTGATCATGGGGAAGGCAGTACTCTTGATGATCTTTGTAGGTACACTTGAAAAGCTTGAACTTAATGAGCTTCCAATAGAATATAAGAAGGAACCATCTCAAAATCAAGTGAGACATGAAGAGAAGCCTCAAATGGAGGAGATCCAGGAGCTTCTAAAGGAATGGCGATATCGCAAGGATCATCCTAAGGAACTCATAATTAGAGATACCTTCAAGGGTGTAAGTACTTACTCTAAGTTTAGATATTTATATTCTAATGTAGCTTTTGTTTCTCAAATTGAGCCAAAGACCATTGAGAAGGCTCCTGGTGATGAGTGTTGGGTGATTGTTATGCAAGATGAGCTTAACCAATTTGAGAGAAACAAAGTATGGGAGCTAGTTCATAGACCCAAAGATTATCCAATCATTGGGTGTAAATGAGTTTATAGAGACAAGCTTGATGATGATGGTCTCGTTACTAGAAACAAAGCTCAATTGGTTGCCAAAGGCTATAAATAAGAGGAAGGCATTGATTATGATGAGACATTTGCTCCTATAGCTAGATTATAAGCTATTAGGATTCTACTTCCATTTGCTTGTCATATGAATTTTAAATTGTTTCAAATAGAGGTTAAAAGTGCCTTTTTAAATGGTTTCTTAAATGAGAAAATTTATGTTGAAAAACCTCAGAGGTTTGAAGACTATAGACTTCCTAACCATTTTTTCAAATTAACAAAAGCTTTATATGGTTTAAAACAAGCACTGAGAGCTTGGCATAATAGACTTAGCTCTTATCTTATAGAAAATGGATTTTCTAAAGGAAAGGTAGACACAATAATTTTTTGTTAAAAAGAAAATGAATGACATTTTAATTATGGAAATTTATGTTACATTGTCTTTGGTGCTACTAATGAGGCCTTGTACCAAGAGTTTGCTAATTTTATGCCTAAAAAATTGGAGATAAGCATGATGGGAGAGCTTAAGTTCTTCCTTGGTTTAGAAATTAAGAATGCAATGATGACATCTTCATCAACCAATCAAAGTACACCAAGGAGCTTCTAAAGAAGTTTGGGATGGATAGTTGTAAGGTTAGCAAGACTCCCATGAGCACATTCTTGAAGTTGGACAAGGACAATTATGGTAAGAAAGTTTATGAGAAGAAGTATAGAGGTATCATTGGCTTACTTCTTTATCGTACTACATCTAGGCTCAATATAATATTTAGTGTATGTTTATGTGCCAGATTTCAATAATGTACAAAAGAATCACATTTGAATGCAACTAAAAGGATTTTAAAATATTTAAGTGGTACATTGAATTTAGGACTTCAGTGTCCTAAGAATACATCATTTAGCATTCTAGGATATTCGGATGCTGATTTTTCAGGTAGCCTACTGGATAGTAAGAGTACAACTTGGGCATGTCATTTTCTTGGTGATTGCCTAGCTTCTTGGTTTAGTAAGAAACAATTGCCTAGTTTCTTGGTTTAGCAAGAAACAAGTTTAGGTTGTTCTATCTAACATGGAAGGCAAATATGTTGTGGCTTGCTTTTGTTGCACACAAGTTCTTTGGAGGAAGCAACAATTGCTAGATTAGGGCAAAGTGTTTAATCACATTCCCATCAAATGTGTTAATACTAGTGTTATATATCTATCCAAAAATACAATCCAACATTCTAGGTCTAAACATATAGACATTAGACATCATTTTTTAAGAGATAATGTTCAAAACCACAATATTATTTTAGAGTTTATTGAAACTCAAAATCAATTTGCGGATATTTTCACAAAACCATTAAATGAAGAAAGAATGAATTTTATCAAACAAAATCTTGGGATGCTTTATGGGAGCACGTTAAATTGACAATTTGAATTTGTTTTACATATATATTGCATACATAACATTTCATTGTTTATATGTTTTTAATTGATTAATTGTTTATAATTATATTTTATTATTATTATTTTGTTTGTCTAGTTGAATGAATTTGACAATTTACAAGATAACTAATTCTTACATAAGCAAAATTTTCAACAAAATTCATTTGATCATACATCTATTTTCCACCAAAGTCAAAAACTTTGTTTTCAAATTTATTTCTTTTTTTTTTTCTGCACTTTTAGTCATTGGCAATCGTAACAACCCTGATAAAGGTCGCTATAAGCTTGTCTTGATGAAATAGAATCAATCAACCCAATAGCGGTCACACCTTATGATAGAATGGTTGTGAGAATACAAAACATCTTAACCGTCATAAGTTGTCAGAGTGGCTACAAGCATCCCTCCCAAGCTTATGGTTACACCACACAGTTTTACGGTGGCACCTAGCCTTAGGGATGGTCGCACACGACAAATTTTGCATAAAAATATAACCATTTTAAAACACCAAATTCTGACAATTTTACCCCTCTAATAGTCATAAACGGCTATATTTTTGTTTTTCCTCTATAAATACCCACCAATTTTAGTTACTACTCTTCTTTTATGACTCTAAAGCTATAAAACATCCAAACTCATTTAAAATCAATCATAACTATTTTTAAACTCCTCTTAACACTTTTTAATAATCAACTTGTTTATATTGAAGTGGCAGCCAAAAAAGAAGATTTCCTCCAAAGAGAAAAGGAAGAAACCTGTTGGTATTGTGATTAGAGAAAGTGAGCAAACCCCTCCCTCTCCTCCTCAACCTAGAAGAGGTGAGAAGATACATAAACCTCACCATGAAAACTCTGAGGAGAGTGTGAGGTATACCATGCTTAAGAAGAAAAGAATGGAAGGCACGAAAAGTCCATTTGGAGGTATGTTGATAGCCCTAGGAATTAAATAAGAGATAGATAGATAGATATCTTGATGTCCTATGATGGAAGAAGTTTGTATATCCTAATAAAGTAGGGTATCCTTGCCTTAGTAGAGAATTCTTGATGTCTGTCCAAATAGAAAAGAGCCAAAATGTTGCATAAGGTGGTATTGAGTTAGATTTAAACTATTTGATAGATATTTTGCAATGACCTTGAATGATTTTGCTAGGATTTAGGGATTTTCAAATTGAAGGAATTACTATTTACAATGATCCTCAAATTTCTAATCAAGTACTCTCTGCCTTTTAGCAATAAATTTTATTAGAAACCATATTTGTCAAAGAATCTAAGGCTAAATGCATAAAATCTCTTGTTCATTGGATGATTCATAGGATCATTACATACACAATCCACCAAACGGAAGATGGGAGAGAAAAAACTACCAAAAGAGATCTTTTCTTTCTTTATGCCAAGATTCATGACATCAAAATCAATAGTCTACCACTATGAAACAAAATAGTCTAGAACCTTCTTCCTCTCTTCTCAAATCACTCAAATTGAAAGAAATAGAGACATACTCAGTGACCTTAACCTTGCCACCTTAAGAAACCCATTTGATCTTACTTCTAATGCCATCACCATAGATTACCTAGAACATGTTGGGTGTGCGAAAAAGGTTGATGGTATCTAAGTTTACCAATTTGGAAGAAGGGGTAGTTGAAAGAGAAAAGAAAAAACCTAGGTACACTATTGTACAAGGTAAAGAAGGAGGAGAAAACCTTGAGATAGCACTTGACATGCCTAAGAAACCCTCCTCCTCTCATGTAAGCAAGAGTGTTGCGCTCAAATTAAGTACTACTAGAAAACGACACTCACAAGTATACGAGGTAATTGTAGCAACAGTGATTCCCCAAGGTCATCTCACAAGGAAAGTGTTGTTCGTAATAATTTGATTTAAACAAAATAATTTAAAGGATGGGAATGTGGTGTTTGCAATATTGGTGAAATTATAACAAAAGTAAAATAGCAACTGAATGATTAATGGTGTGCTTAGAATTGGTTTAGTTCTTGGAAAGGTGCCTAGGGTTGTAGGTCAACTTAATCAAAGCTTAATTCTCAAATTATCTATTAATATAACCTTGTAAATTAATTTGTTCCTTGAATTTAATTAGTCAATTACCAATTCATTAGTTTTCACATTCATGAATTAACAATAACCAATTATTTTGGATTTGCAAATTAATAAACCCTGGAACTTATATTTCTAATTCATTCTTAGGGTAGTTGATTATATAGTTCCGATATCGAATTTCACCTCTCGGTCCGTCATCCAATATTAAAAGATTAATAGGTAGCTAATCTATCAACCTAACATTCAATATAATACAATCAACCAACAACAAGGTACATTAATGGAAATATCAAATCAAGGCATTCAATCAAATCTATTACAAACCCTAGGCATGAGTAAATTAGCTCAACATCATCAATTTAAAACAAACATTCATCTCAATATAGATCAAATCACAATTGTCCATTGAAATATTAATTCTCTTAATAAACAATAATAATCTAGAAATGAATTAAAAGAGAGAATAGAAAACCCCTTGTAGATGCCAAGAGTTGGACTACTTATCTTCCTCCTAGCTCGATTTTGATGTTGATGAAGAACTCAAGCCCTCTTCAATTGATGATTCTACCTTTGAAAGATGGAATGGAGCTTTCTCAAGTCACCAAACCTTCAATGAAGCTTTCTTTAAACACCAATCTTCAAGAGCTTGTTAACCCAATTTATCCCAAAGAACCAAGTTGAAGTGTTGTCTATGGAAGATGGAGAAGATGGAAATGGAGGATGAGGAAGAGAATGGTGTCTTCTTCTCCAAGAAGGAGAAGAATGGAATGGAATTGGAGGGTCTTGCCCTCACCCAACATGTGCCTCCTCTTTTTCCCTTCCTCTCCTTTTTAATTCTTTTAAAACACCATGAGTGCTTGTCAACTTGCCACACTTCCTCTTGTCTCCGTCTTTTTTCTTTGTTTAATATTTTTTCCATAATTTCATCCACCTTTCACTATTTTTTATTACTTCTTTTCAAAAGATAATGCACATTGTCCCCCACTCGTCCACACCTCGTGCAAAATAATTCAAACATATCAAGGGTGACATGGCCAAGCTCCTGGCCGTGTCTCTCACTTTTCTTAGGACATGGCCAAGCTTGCTGGCCGTGTCCATTGTTGCTCTTCCTTCTTTCTTTCTTTTCAAGAAGTGACACGGCCAGCCGTGTCTTGTGAGGGTGTCTCCTTCTGCCTTCTTTCTTTTCTTTCTTTGGTTTTGTTTCTTAGGTGAGATACGGCCAGTGGCTTGGCCATGTCTCCTACCCGTGTCAGTCTCTGCCTCTATTTCTTTGGGGGACATGGCCAAGCCAACTTGACTTGACCATGTCTCTTGTTTATTCTTTGCCTTGGTGATTGACACGGTCAAGCTTGCTTTGATTTGGTCATGTCTTACTTGATTCATGCTCTTCCATCATTGTTTTGATCCATCCAAGGGAGTTTTTACACTTTAACCTAAAACCAACACTTCAAACAAACTTTAAACACAAATCAAATGAAAAACTAACTAAAAACAAATAATATTACTTTAAAAATACAATCATAAATGATCTAAACAAATACCACACACTTAATTCCTTGCTTGTCCCCAAGCAAGGTTAAAATCAAAATAAACTAAACAAGAAAAATTTAGTTAAGTTCAAGAGTTATATGGATGTATCAAGACTTTCCTTTCCCTAAATCCGCAATCAATATCAAATCGAACAAAATTGATACATATGCAATTTAGTGGCTTTCCATGCATAACCAATGTTGTTACTCCCTCACCAACTCTTAAACTTGTTTGATCATGGTGGTGTTTACACTCATAACAATCAATGAAAGATTATGGCCATAGGCTTCTTATCAATCAAATCTCTACCACCTAATTACAATCAAGCATCAATCATAAGGTCTTTCATTTGGTTGTAACGAAGCTAAGGAAAAGGTATGACATTTGGGAGAGTGAGTTTATTCATTTAGATCAAGAGCACTTCAAGAGTAAAGTAAGCAACATATTACGATCGACAATCCCAAAATACCTTCTAATCACTTAGCACTAAGCATTTAAGTGCTTTTAAGGAACTCCATTTGTTTTATTTGCAAGGATAATTCCCAAACTCATTACAACCACAAGAACAACAACTTCTGTTATTTTGATTTTCATCATTTCATTTCATTTTTTTTAATTTTTTATAAATTTTTTTTACTATAAAATAGGGTTTTCAACTAAAGAATATAATAATTTGCAATTTTAAACCCACTGAATTTAACCCCACACTTTATTCAACACAACACTCCATCATTAATGCTCTTAAAATGCTCTTGACCTAATGAAAGGGTAATAGTTAAAAAAAACATGGTTCAAGCTAATGGTGTTGTGAAAAAGAAAGAAAAAGAAAAATAAAATAAGCTCAAAGTTGGCGAACTAAGATAGGATATATGGTTGGTCTTTTTAAGCCAAAATGGGTTCACCTAAATTGCCTTAATCATATTAATGCCTAATTGAAATTTTTATGTAGTCTCAAAATGCATGTCAAACCAAGTTCTAGTAATTCATCAATCAAAGATGTTCACACACAGAAAGAATAATAAGTTGGTGTCCAACTTAATAGGCTCAATTCCTCACAAGTTTAAATGTGATGCAAAGAATAACCATCAAAATTGATAATAAACACCAATTCTAATCAATTCTCAAATTCATGCTTCAAAAATTCAAAGGTCATCTATCACAGTCTTATAACAATTGAACTTTCCAAAATTCATTTATTCAAATAAAAACATTACAGTACTAAAACTTAAAACAAAGACAAGTTAAAAGTAAAAACTACACCCCATACTTAAAGATTCACATTGCCCCCAATGTGAGCATGCATAATTTAAAAGAGAGAGAGTTCAAATAAAACCTAATTTCCATCATTCCCATATGTGATATGAAGTGCTCCTTCCATCCATAATGCAATTGCTGCGCATTTGTGAGAAGATGAATAGCATGCAACTCCGAAAGGTTCCCAATGTATTGCAAAGCCTAGGTAGCATCCTTGAAAGAGCAAATTTCCAAAGAGAACATGTGAAGGTTGTCTTGCGGTGATCCTCCAATGCTATAGGAACTTGGTAAAAACCTTTTTCAGTCTGCAATATGATTATATCTATTTTTTGCTCCTCCTCACCACCGAGAGTGGAAGAGATGATCATTTGTTGCATACTGTTCTCCCCATTAAAAACATATTTCATAATTTTTGGGGTCTTTTTAGGTTCAACCAAGTTTGGTTGAATCTCTTTCTTATCCTCTTTAGCAATCAAAAGGCCCCTCTCAACAACCTCAGTATTTAAGATTAAATTGCAGTCCTTAATTTCTGAATTGAAAATATTAGGCTCTGCTTCCAAGGTCATGGCCATCTCAAGCTTATCTACACTATCTTCACTAACTTCCTTGGAGGGCATGTCGTAGAGTTCAGAAAGTTGCATACCTTGCTTCTCATACTTTAATCTACTTGGGAATGGGATTGATGGCATATAAGGATTCGGAGGCTCATGCAGTTGTGATGAAGTTGATACTTCCAAATTCTCCTCCTCCACTGATTGACTTAGCTCTTCTATGTTGGGTTGTATATCCTCGCCATTTTCTTCTTGATTAGTACCTACATCAAAGGAATCACAAAATTTGTTATATATTACCTATTCACTCCTCAAATTTGTGATTGCATTGACTTGCTCTAATTGGCTAGGAAATTCCTCTTTTTGGTCTGCTTGGAGTTGATGTGCCAGTTGCCCAACTTGAGTTTCCACCTTCTTCAATGATACTTCCAAAGAATCAAACCTCTTATTGCTCCCTTCCTGATTTTGTGTGCTAATTTGAAGGAAAGCATTCAAATTATCTTCCACTATGGGTTTCTCAAATTGATCTTGATTTTGTGCACTAATTTGAATAAAGGCATTCAAATTATCTTCCAAAGTGGGTTCCTTAAGTTGATCTAGATTTTGTGTGCTAATTTGAATAAAGGCATTCAAACTATCTTCCAATGTGGGTTTCTTAAGGTGATCTTGATTTGAGTATTGTTCTTGAGAGTAAGAACTTCTTTGGTAAGGTTGAAAAAATTATTGAGGTGGAATTTGTTGTTGGTTTTCCCAAGAAAAAGTTGAGTAGTTTCTCCAACTTGAATTATAAGGATCGGAATATGGGTCATTTCTACCTATTTGCTGGAAACTTTCAAAGGCATATTCTTCTTCTTACCTCTCTTGGTATTGTTCAAAATGAACACATGCTTACACTATGACCTGCAATGTCACATGCTGGACATACTTCACGAGTAGGCATAGGTGCTTTTCCTCTTGCATTTAGCATCATAAGTTGTTCGTTAATTCTGCTAATTGCCATGCCATGTCAGAATTAGAATTATCATCATAAAATCCCTCATGTCTTGAAAACTGCATCTTTACAACAAACACTTAGCAATTTAAAGGAAACAAACAAACAATTAAATTAAAAAAATCAAACAAAACAAACAAACAATTAAGTTAAAAAAAATCAAACTATTACTACTTAAATAGCTTTCCCCGGCAACGGCGCCAAAAACTTGTTGCGCTTGAATTAAGTACTACTAAAAAGCGACACTCACAAGTATACGAGGTAATTATAGCAACGGTGATTGCCCCAAGGTCGTCTCACAAGGAAGGTGTTATTCGTAATAATTTGATTTAAACAAAATAAATTAAATGATGGGAATGTGGTGTTTGCAATATTGGTGAAATTATAACAGAAGTAAAATAGCAAGTGAATGATTAATGGTGTGCTTAGAATTGGTTTAGTTCTTGGAAAGGTGCCTAGGGTTGTAGGTCAACTTAATCAAAGCTTAATTCTTAAATTATCTATTAATATAGCCTTGTAAATTAATTTGTTCCTTGAATTTAATTAGTCAATTACCAATTCATTAGTTTTCATATTCATGAATTAATAATAACCAATTGTTTTGAGTTTGCAAATTAATAAACCCTAAAACTTATATTTCTAATTCATTCTTAGAGTAGTTGATTATATAGTTCCGATATCGAATTTCACCTCTCGGTCCGTCATCCAATATTAAAAGATTAATAGGTAGCTAATCTATCAACCTAACATTCAATACAATACAATCAACCAACAACAAGGTACATTAATGGAAATATCAAATCAAGGCATTCAATCAAATCTACTACAAACCCTAGGCATGAGTAAATTAGCTCAACATCATCAATTTAAAACAAACATTCATCTCAATATAGATCAAATCACAATTGTCCATTGAAATATTAATTCTCTTAATTAACAACAACAATCTAGAAATGAATTAAAAGAGAGAATAGAAAACCCCTTGTAGATGCCAAGAGTTGGACTACTTGTCTTCCTCTTAGCTTCACTTTGATGTTGATGAAGAACTCAAGCCCTCTTCAATTGATGATTCTACCTTTGAAAGATGGAATGGAGCTTTCTCAAGTCACCAAACCTTCAATGAAGCTTTCTTCAAACACCAATCTTCAAGAGCTTGTTAAACCAATTTATCCTAAAGAACCAAGTTGAAGTGTTGTCTATGGAAGATGGAGAAGATGGAAATGGAGGATGAGGAAGAGAATGATGTCTTCTTCTCCGAGAAGGAGAAGAATGGAATGGAATTAGAGGGTCTTGCCCTCTCCCAATGTGTGCCTCCTCTTTTTCCCTTCCTTTCCTTTTTAATTCTTTCAAAACACCAAGAGTGCTTGCCAACTCACCACACTTCCTCTTGTCTCCCTCTTTTTTCTTTGTTTAATATTTTTTCCATAATTTCATCCACCTTTCACTCTTTTTATTATTTCTTTTCAAAAGATAATGCATATTGTCCCCCACTTGTCCACACCTTGTGCAAAATAATTCAAACATATCAAGGGTGATCAAGGGTGACACGACCAAGCTCCTGGTCATGTCTCTCACTTTTCTTAGGACACAGCCAAGCTTGTTGGCCGTGTCCATTGCTACCCTTCCCTCTTTCTTTCTTTTCAAGAAGTGTCACGGCCAAGCTCCTGGCCGTGTCATGTGACATGGCCAGTGGCTTGGCCATGTCTTGTGAGGGTGTCTCCTTGTGCCTTCTTTCTTTTCTTTCTTTGGTTTTGTTCCTTAGGTGAGACACGGCCAGTGGCTTAGCCGTGTCTCCTACCCATGTCAGTCTCTTCCTCTATTTCTTTGGGGGACACGGCCAAGCCAACTTGACTTGGTTGTGTCTCTTGTTTGTTCTTTGCCTTGGTGAGTGACACAGCCAATTTTGCTTTCACTTGGCTGTGTCTTGCTTGATTCATGCTCTTTCATCATTGTTTTGATCCATCAAAGGGAGTTTTTTCACTTTAACCTAAAACCAACACTTCAAACAAACTTTAAACACAAATCAAATGAAAAATTAACTAAAAACAAATAATATTACTTTAAAAATACAATCATAAATTATCTAAACAAAGAGCTCCTCAACCAACCTCATTCTCAAATCTATAAGATCTCTTCAAAGGCAACTATCTCACTTCAAAAGGAATGTTTCAAAGAGGTTTAAGAAACCAAACAAAGAATTAATCTCCTCTCTCATGTTCATCAAGACCTATATGATATGCAAGGCAAATTTGAAATGGCTCAATGTGATCTAGATGATTGGGATGTGAGTGAGAATGAGAAGATCCCGTTTGAAGAAGAATCCATTAAAGCAGAAGAGGAAAGTTCCAGTGGTGAAGAAAAAGTCATCCAAGCACCACAAGAAAAAGGAAAAACACCTATTATTGAAGAAGAGAAGGCTGCAAAATCTAATTCAAACTAACCACATTTTCTTAGCCATTTCTCTTAGCCTTTTTCCACTCCTTTTTTTATTTTTTGTATTTCTTTTTGTTTTTCTCATATGATATTCTTTTAGTGGATACCTTAGTGTATTGATCATACAATTTCTTTGTGCTTGCTTATTCAATGAAATCTATGTTTGCTCATATAGTTATGATTGCTTCTTTTTGCCTTTTTCAAAGGGGGAGAGGAAATTGAAATTTGAATTGAACAATATGAGGGACAAAACAAAGGGGGAGAACAATTTAAGAAATAAACAAATAAATTCAAGTAAAATTCTATGCATAACCTCAAAACGAGAGAACTTAAAGTATAACAGATAAAAATGAACTTAAAAATTTCAACTCAAGCAATCTTTACCCTTAAAACATCCTTGATCCTCTAAAAGCAGGCATAAGTTAAGGGGAAGCCATTTAAATAACATTGATATTGCTCAAATTGATTTCTTCTATCTTATTCACTTCAATTTGATTGCCAATATTAAAAAGGAGGAGATTATTAGCCAAGAGGATGGCATAAATAACTTTAATTTAATCTTTAGCACTCAAATTGAAAGATATTTTAATTTGGATTTTAAGTGTCTTTGTTATAGGAATAATAGCTTTAGATTTACTAGAACATGGCACTTTTAGCGATCATCCATAGGAAATGTGCGACCACCCTATAAGTTAAGGAAAAAAAGGATCATAGTAGAGTTCACTGTGACAAGCACGACCTGATGGGCAACCTCTACTATGAGTTTTGAGAATTTTGCATCTCTAGGTACAATCACCCCTTAAAAATCAGAGATTAATATATATTATAAAAAAAGGAGAAATCAGCATCAAAAAGATTAAAAAACATATTAAAGTAAAAAAAAAATATAGATTTGCACTTTTCTCCAAAACATATATACATTTTCCTTCAAAACAAATCAACAACAAAAAGTATAGATATAGTGTGCATGTTAAAATCAGCAGAAAAAAATGTAGATATGTGTATATTAATAAAAAGTTATACAAATAAACATTTAAAGTATATAAAGTTTACTAATGGTGTTAATAATTGAATATGGTGTAAAATTATGAAGTAGATATTTTGTGTATGATGAACAAAAATACATAAAAAATGAAAAAAATAAAATTCATGTTATATTATTATGTTATGCATTTGATATTTTTAAATTATTTCTATTTAAACAAAATTTGTTATTTAAAAAAAAAACTTTGAATATATTTTGTATATGTGATGTAGATGTTGCATATATATGGAGTTATAGCCATTATATGTTCTCAATTAATGTGTAGATATTGTAGAGATTTTGCATATAAGTTGTATTTCAGACTTTATATGTTCTTAAATATAGTGTAAATGCCATGTAGATGTCATAACCTTTACATGTTTTTAATTTGAAGTGTAGATGTTATGCAGATATTGCATAAATATTATATTCCAATCTTTATATATTTTTAAATATAGTGTAAATACCTTGTAAATATTGTGTATATGTTGAGTTATAATCTTTATATTTTCTTAAATATAGTGTATATTTTTTAATTATAATATAGATATTGTGTAAATATTATGTATATATTGTATTTTTGTCTTTATATATTTTTAATTAATACGTAGATATATTGTGCTGATATTGCATAAATATTGTATTTCAACCTTTAGCATGTACAATACTCATACATTACAAATATAAAAAAATAAAAAAAATAAATTTGAAAAAAAGGGATGTACACATTTAGAAAATATAAATTGAGAATGAAAACAATGACAACAATAAAGTCTTAATCCCAATCTAATTGGGGTTGGCTATATAAATTCTTCTTTTCCACTATAAATTGAGAATGAACAAATAAAAAAAATCTTTAAAGCATTTTATTAAACATGTAAAATGCATTATGGTTAAAGAATAAAAAATTTTAACATGACAATTTAAAAAAATTAGATCTAATATACCAAATACAGTTCTTTTAGTACCTTCTACTCAAGAACTTCTGTCAATTTTTATAGAATCTTCAATGAAACAATTAAAATACAGAAAAACTTAAAACGGTTACTTTGAAACCAAATAAATGGAGAAGAAAAATAAACTAAACACTATAAAAAGAAAAAAAAAAAAAAAGAAATCAGAAGACCAAAATATTAAAAAGGGAGAAAAAAAAACTAATTAGAAATGAGATATGGATGGAACTTAACGGAAAACGTGAAGAATGGCATAAAAATGAAAAAAAAAATAAGGGAAAAACAAAAATGAAAAAGGAAGGAGTTAAAATTGAAGAAATAAAAAACTAATGTATATATGAAAAGTGAAACTAAAAAGAACAATGAGTCAGGTAGGCCATTGGTAGAGATTTTGAGGTGATCTTATCTTGTAATTACCACATAAAAAGCTCAATTTTATGGTCGACCTGTGCCCGTCAGTGGAAACAAAACTCTATCCCTCTTTTGTTACTGTTGTTTGTGCCTATATTTTGTCCATCTTTGGTTTAATTAATGCTATAGTTTTTTATACTTTAAAAAAAAGAAATATATTGCCAAACTTTCTTTAACAATATTATAAAAGTTTCTTCTTATATAGTTGACAACCAACCATTTTTATGGACGAGCTTAGCGTTGACTGGCATTCTACTAATGTTATTAGAGACTAATGTTGTTAAGAGTCGTTTCTCGATTTAAAAGATTGAAGATGTAATTTTAATCATAGTTAAATTTGTTATAAAAAAAAAAAGTTTTTAATTTATCAATAAATTATTATAAATGTTTACATATCATACTAAAATCACTTACCCGCTATATTATATTTATTTTCTTAATGTGATACAAATAATTAATTTATTCATACTGAAATTAAAAAAAATTCATAAAGTATATTATTAAATTATATATGCAGCAACATACAATCAATAATTTATTTTTAGAATTAGAGAAGATATTTTTGTTATCTTCTGAAAGAAAATAATTAATTTGTTAAACTTTAAATACATATATTAAGTATCTCCATGAGAAAAAAAAAATTCTAACTTCAAAGAATTTATGAAAAAAAAAATGAAATTATCCCCATAATGTAACTCATTATTTAAATTTTGACATTAAAAGAAAATATGGGCGGAGTTACATATAAGTTTTTAGCTAAATAATTATAAAATTTCTAAAGTTTTACATATTACACTAATCAGTCCCTATATTTTCAGCATTTAATTTTTACATTCCTTTATTTTGAAAAATTAAACTGTTTAGTCTTTTTGTTAATATTTTTATCCTAAAAATATTAGTCAACTACTTTGATATTATAAAATATTGTTTTGCTCTTCCTTTATATATATTTTCCTTTGTTATTTGTTAAGTCATGCTTATTTTTAATTTTATTTATATTTCTTGCATATAATTTATTTTAATTTTATAAATATTATTAAAAAATAATTTTAAACAATACGAATAATATTTTTTTTATTTTGCAGACAATCCATATATATCATTTATTTTAATTTTATAGATATTACTAAAAAAATTTCAAATAATATGAATAATGTCTTTTATTATTTTATAAATGATCTATATATAAAATAAAATTAAACATAAAATAAATTTAATAAATAACAAAGATAGATATATATAAAGAAAGTGCAAAAAAATTATTTTATAATATCAAAGTAGTTGACTAATGATTTTAAGATGAAAATATTGACAAAAAGACTAAACAGTTTAATTTTTAAAAATACAGAGATGCAAAAATTAGATGTTCAAAATACAGGGACTAACTAATATAATATGCAAAATCTCAGAGACTTCATAATTATTTAGCCTAAGTTTTTTTAATTATATATATTATAAAATTTTAAAAATGAGTCTCTCCTATTTAATAAACTCTTTCTATATAAATTTGATCCAAATATGAAATATTAATCCAAAAATATTTATTTGACTCAAAACTAAATATATATTAGTCAAAAATCAAATTTTTATTTTATAAAAAGAAAAGAATAAGTTTTCTATTTTTCTACTCTCACAAATTAAAAATTGAGGAATTTCATTAACCATGGCTAGGACTTAGAATTATGATTTTACAATATAAGTAAGTCTTTTTTGAGTTTTTTTAAATTTTTTTATAACTTAATTTTTTTTTCTTAATATCTAATATTAATTCCAGATTGACTACGATATACGTTTTTTTTTCTATAATTATTTAAAATTCTTCGCTTTAATTAGTGGTCAATAACTTAAATTGAGATATTAATATCTATAATTTTATTAAAATTAGAATTTATAATTAAAAATATTTTAGTTTATTTATTTTTTTATTTAATTATTAATAAAAAAATTTCAAACTTTAATTTATATTTATTTAAAGTTTAAAGCAAAAAATTATGTTTATAATATGCCTAACACATGTGTCAAAATCATTTCAAAAAATCTATCAAATTTGTAACTTTTATTTTTTTTAAAAAAAATACTATGATTTTTATCTTGACTAGTTACCTCCTCCACTTGAATAATTTATCCCAGCTTATCCCTAAAAGGAAATAATATATATATATATATATATGTGTGTGTGTGTGTGTGTGTGTGTGTGTTTGTGTAATGAGTAAATTAGAAGAAATCGTGAAGATGTAATTTGGCAGCTTATATTATTTTTATTTATAATTTGAGTTTGAGTTTTAAGTGTTTTACGCCATTAATAAAAAAATGAATGAGAAGAGAAAATAACAGTATGAAACGTTGAAAAGGAAGAAAGAAATAGTGTGGGTTTAGGGTTAAACATTTGTTTGATAGGCATAATAACCATATGATAATAATATGGGAGGTGAATAAGAGGGTACCATAGCAAAAGGGTGTAGCCGTAATGAATCAATGGTGTCAGTTGTAGAAGAAGTATCACTCACCTTCCTGAAGGACGACAGTGAAATTTTATCCCTAAACAATGCCACGTCGAAACTTTCTAGCCTCATACTTTTTGTCCCTCTTGTCCATTTCTTTTTTTACATTTTCATGCATTTTTTACTTCACAAAAAAAATGTAATTAAAAAAAATAAAATTAGATATCATAATTGTAGTATGAACAGAAAATAAATTTGAAATTCGGCTTTAAAACTTTTTTTATTAACAGTTCAAAAATCTTATTAGCAATGAATAATTAACTAGAAAATTGCATAAATGCGAGGCCATAATAAAAAGTAGTAAATGGTAATAAGAATGATTGTACTTTGGATATGGAACAATTGCTGAGGGCATCCTATTTATTCTGAAATATAGAAGCCCCAACATTATCTTCCTTGCCACCTGACTTTCCTTTCATTATTAAACTATTCCAAAACAACTTGGAATTTGCTTTTATTTTTACAAAACCAAAGATTATATATATACATATATATACACCCATTTTTTAGTATAAGCAGAGAGCAATGCTTTCAACTCCTTTTCATCTCAACTGTGAGCAATACCATGAACATACAAGAGAGAGAACCAATTGAGGTCTTTGATCCATCACCAACTAATGATAATCCTACTACCAGTACTAGTACAAGTTATGGATCTTTAGAAACTGCCAGCACTAGCAGCATCAAGGAGCCTATGAACAAGTGGATGGCATTTGAAGCCGCCAATTCTAATAGCACTTCTGAAGATGCAACAACAGAATTGAATGCAACTACTATTGCATCCAATGATGATGGAATTGGACAATCCTCTTCCAGGAAACTATTAACTGAAGCAACCATAGCAGAAAGGACTGCAGAATGGGGACTTGTCGTCAGGTCAAATGTGGGAGAAGGTAGTTTCAAACCAATAAAAATGTCTTCTGGAGACGGAGATAGATTTAAAAACTCGTTAGACAGAATTGTAGCTGAGTCAACATGGACATCAGAGGAATTGGAAGTAGGAGCCTTTCCCAAGGTATCACAAGAGTTGAAGGATGCTTTATCAACACTACAGCAAACATTTGTTGTTTTTGATGCTACCAAACCAGACTGCCTATAATGTACGCGAGCAATGGCTTTTTTACCATGACCGGCAATTCTTCGAAGGAGGTTATTGGAAGAAACTTGTAAGTGTTATCCTGGAGCTTCACTCTTGCTTGGTAGCTAGCCAAGCAAAATAGAGAAATAACTATTCTTAGTTTTCCAGCCGATTTCTCCAGGGTCCAGAAACAGACAGGAAAGAAGTAGCAAAGATAAGAGATGCAGTTAAGAATGGGAAAAGCTACTGTGGGAAGCTCCTTAACTACAAGAAGGATGGTACTCCTTTCTGGAATCTTCTCACCGTCACCCCTATCAAAGATGATCTTGGAAATATTATCAAATTCATCGGGTTAGTTAATATATCACAATTCTTTCTTGGAAAAAGGATTGCATTACTAGTTGTTGATCTTTGTCAAAATGCAGAATGCAGGTAGAAGTCAGCAAATATACTGAAGGAATTAATGACAAGGCTTTACGTCCTAATGGCTTGCACAAGTCTTTAATCCGCTATGATGGTAAAAAACAAAAGCATGCATATTAGTTTTGATTTTCTACTTCTTAAGACATTCTAAGGATATTCTTTTTATTCTAGCTCCTCCATTTATTGTATGTCAACTGTCATTTATCTTAATCAGCTTGACAGAAGGACAAGGCTTTAGGTTCCATTACAGAGGTTGTTCAAACTATCAGAGATCCCAAATCTCACATTCGAACTATGAGTCACGACATATCCGAGAACTTTGATTATATTCTGCCTAAATCTGTCGACTTTGATACCATGAGCAATAATACTCCTGGTAGGCAGGCTCCTCAATTAAATACCACAGATGACATCTCTTGGGAAGCTACGAAGAAAGCTAGAAAATCAAATCGCATTTCCTTCGTGGGGTCAGTCTCCCTCTTCCTTTCTTTTTATCCTTTCTATCCTCTCTCAAGAATCTTAAATCCTTACTCATTGCATTAACAAAATAAATAAATAAATAAATTCCTTCTTGAGTACTTAAGAGCATTTATGTAGTGTGTTATTATTCAAGTGTAGTTTTGGAGAAACTGTAATCACACTTTCTCAAGCTTACAGTTGTTAGTAGGGTAAGGAGAAAAATTATGAAGGACAAGAATAACATTTTTCAAGATATATTAATTCATCAATCTGTAAGCAAAATAACCTCTTTCTCTTCCTATTGAGATTATTACTCTGCAAAACTAAAGCAAATTCCTAAACTTTAAGAATTAAACATTTCAAGTAATATTAGTAAAAACTAGGTTTCCTAAATAACAAAGTCCTCACAGGGAACTATCATTGGCTGTATATTAAAAGATGTTTACATACTTAGCTGCTATATTTCTTCTTCAGGTTCAAACCAAAGTCTCAAAATTATGCAGGAATACATGAAGCACCACCACCAATTGTTGAACCGGAGGTTTTGATGACCTGAGATATAAAACTCTCGGACAGTTGGGAACGTTCTGAAAGAGAAAGGGATATACGCCAAGGAATTGATTTGGCAACCACATTGGAACGCATTGAAAAGAACTTTGTGATCACAGATCCTAGACTTCCTGATAACCCTATTGTAAGTCAAAATTTCAAGACTACTATGACTTTCATGGAAATGTCTCATCATCCTACATATTTGTCTTGCTTGGAAACATCCATTTTAACAGCATGAGCAGGGGAATATGCCATCAATTTGCTGGTAAGGCCTCCTAGCTCTTAATTAGAGGCCTGGATTCAAAATAATTCTCCATCCTAACTCATTAAATCTATGCATTATCGGTAAGTCGATAAGTTTGGCACAAGGAAAATCATTGTGTTTCTTTCCATGGACTCAAATCACTTAATGCAATTAGCCATTGCTATGGCTAGTTTGTTTCTTGCATTTCCTTCTATGTTGTGTATAAAATGTGTACTAGGAGTTAGCATCATACTACTTCATAGTAGCCAACAAACAATGAGTGAAATATGCAGTTAACATTATGCAGACTATATTATTTGGTTCTTTCTATGCAGATATTTGCTTCCGATAGCTTTCTTGAACTAATAGAATATACACGTGAAAAAATCTTGGGAAGAAATTGTCGGTATGAAAATTACTGTTTTCAATCTGGACTATTTTTTCACCTTGTACAAAAGCTTTAGAGTTTCAATGTGAATATTATCTTGTGTTTCCCTATTGAAATCGTATGACATTCTAGTCTACAATTTCTGTCAATACAGTCTATTATTCAATTCCCCAGTATATATAACAAATTGCTCATAATATCATTAGTCTAACTATTCTAATTTGCTTCATCATTTCTATAGGTTTCTTCAAGCACCAGAAACAGATCAATCAACAATCTCAAAGATAAGAGATGCTATTAGAGAACAGAGGGAAATTACTGTTCAATTGATTAACTACACCAAGAGTGGTATGGAACTCTGAATTTCCTATGATACTTAAGGCTAAAGAATACCTGCAAGCTACAAAGCAAAAGAAAAGTTTAGTTGAATATTCAACATATATAAATTTTTGAAGACTTATTAAAGATGTAATTTTTCACCACCTGTTATTGCTATAATGGATTTCTATGATTTAATGACTTTCAGGAAAGAAATTCTGGAATTTATTCCACTTGCAACCTATGCGTGACCAAAAGGTGGCTATTTATTATCCCAGACAAAGTTACCGCATCTTCTTATTTTATCTATTGTCACAAAAACCTTGCTATTTGTTCAGGGTGAGCTACAATATTTCATTGGTGTTCAACTGGATGGAAGCGATCATGTGGAACTGTCGAGAAATCGCCTCTCTGAGAAAACAGAACTACAAAGTGCTAAGTTGGTATGTTATTTCTGTCATTGGTGTTTCTTTTTCAACAGATGCAGGAGTTGTAATTCTTTTGAAACTTGGTTGTATACCAGGTTAAAGCTACTGCAGAGAATGTTGATGAAGCTGTTAGAGAACTTCCAGATGCCAACTTGGTAAGGTACTCGTTTCACTTGTGTTCATGGAAATATAATTAAAATCTCCATGTATTCTTTCCCGAGAAATGAAAAGTTCACATTATTTTATGGGTTGACAGTGTTGATAGCCTTATGAAAAAACTTAGATTGATCTAAAAATGAGATAAAATTTATCCTTTTGGGTTTATATTTTTAATTCTTACTCCATACAACTTATTCTCTTCAAATGATGAAAATGGCTACTTTCCAAGCAATTATATATGTACATAGCTCCTCTTGCAACTTACATGAAATGCTATTTTCCAGAGCCCAGAAGATCTGTGGGCAATTCATTCTTTGCCCGTCTTTCCACGACCTCACAAAAGGGACAGTCCTTCTTGGATAGCAATACAAAAGGTACAATTGTAGATTAATCTTTATCACCATGCAGTATACTTGCCAAATTTGTATTATATTGCAAGCCATCAATTTCTTGAGATAAAAATATAAATAGTTAAAGTACATACTGTTGGCTTCATCTCGAAGACTAAAGGTACATATATATATATACTAAAGCTGTTTCTATTTGAAATAATAAAATGTTTAGTTTGTTTTGTTTCCTCATGAAATAGATAAATATCTTTCTATTTGATATTAAGGTTCTTTTCACAGATCACTTCCAATGGTGAAAAAATAGGGTTACAACATTTCAAGCCCATAAAACCCTTAGGTTGTGGTGATACTGGCAGGTACATACGCAAATATTCAATTGAAATATTTATGACTCTCATTCTATTGCGATCATGTATTATGCTGTTGTTTTTTATCATTAAATATCATAGAGTCAGGACTTGTATGTATATTGTGTTGGAATTTCATAGTATTGAGAAGTGATCCCACATTGAATAAATAGAAAATATTTAAGAAATTTATAAATAAGTAGATGTTGGGACAAATATAAGCCAACTTAAAACTAAATGGCGCCCTAAGGAAACCTCTAATTATTTAATTAGTTCCTTCCCTATATGAAGACATAACTCGTGAAACCATTTCATATAAGTTCATTGATATCCTTTTTTCTTGTAAATCGATGAACTTCTTTTTCCAGAGAAGAAGCAATGACGGTATACGGAGAATAAGCATCGGCTAGCCTTAGTATTTTAGTTTCCTAGTAGAAACCCGGTTAATGTAGATTATGATTGGAATATTGCTACGTACTTTGATGCTTACTTTTGGTTTTGAATCCGTTGCAGTGTTCATTTGGTGGAGTTGAAAGATACAGGCCTACTGTATGCCAAGAAGGCAATGGAAAAATCTATGATGCTCAACCGCAACAAAGTCTGCATATAAGACCACATTTTTTTCCTTGATATAATTCCTATTATAATTCAAACTCATCATTTGACCTTTGATGTTCTAATATAATTCGTCTACAGGCACATCGAGCCTGCATTGAAAGAGAGATCATTTCACTTCTGGATCATCCTTTTCTCCCTACACTCTATACTTCCTTTCAGGTATTCTTATTTAATTATAATGGATTTAACTTGAAATTTGTTTTTGGTGGAACTTACTTGTTTACTAATATAATGATCTTTTTTTTTATCTCCTCAGACTTCTACACACGTTTGTCTGATAACAGACTTTTGCCCTGGCGGAGAGCTATTTGCAGTACTTGACAAACAACCTATGAAATTATTTAAGGAGGAATCTGCAAAATACTCCCAGTTTTTTGTATTACAAGAATGTTATTTGATTGTTCTAATTTCAGCATCAGTAAGTCTTATAAGTTGTATTAATTTCTACTTTGTGCTTTCAGGTTCTATGCAGCTGAGGTTGTCATTCGTTTGGAATATCTTCATTGTTTAGGTACTTTGATAAACTTTAAACATATGCCTTAAGATTCACTTTGTTGAGAAAAAAATAACTCATTTTTTCCTCTATTAATGTATGCAGGAATAATTTATCGTGATCTAAAGCCAGAAAATATTTTGCTCCAAAAGGACGGGCATGTCGTTCTAACCGACTTTGATTTATCATTTATGGCATCCTGTAAACAACAAGTAAGTTAGAGATCATATTGTTCACAATGCATATTTTTGGCTTTAGCTTCTAACTAAGGAATCCATTTCTTCAATACACCATAAAAAGCTACATTGTTTCTTATGCTATGTATGAACAGATAATAAAGCCCCCGCCACCTAAGAGTCAAAGAAGGTCTAGAAGCCAACCACCACCAATATTTGTTGCAGAACCAGTTACACAATCAAATTCTTTTGTTGGAACTGAGGAATATATTGCTCCTGTATGTTCAAATTTTTATTTGGATTTCAAATTCTGTATTATCTCCAACTGAGAGTAAGAAATATTTTATGTGATTTCAAGGGAGTTAGGGAGTTTTTGATTGTTGATTACAAGAAAACATGCATGCTTATTATAGTTTTTATTTATTTGAAGAGTTTTGTTTGATTTTCTGGAAATAATCACAGGCGCAGGACACAGTAGTGCAATTGATTGGTGGTCACTTGGTAAGCACATTGCAAGTGAAGAGTTGTTAAATATTTTGTTTGATTTTTTTTGAAGTAATTTGAATTTGGAATTTCAGGTATTTTGTTGTATGAGATGTTATACGGCCGTACACCTTTCAGGGGAAAGAATAGACAGAAGACATTTGCCAACATTTTGCACAAAGATCTCACCTTCCCAAATAGCATCCCAGTGAGATTTTTGATGTTTGAAATTTCATATTCTTCCTTTTGATTTTTGAAATTTCATATATCTTTTGATGGAATTTTCAAGCTTAATTATTTGAGAAAATTACATGAAATTCTACTTTTTTTTTTCTTTTTTTAAACTTTTAAGACTATCCTAAAAATCTACTCAACATCTACAAAAAAAATTTACCAAGTCTAAGTAAAGAAGGAGGGTTGCTGTAGGTAACAGTCAGCTTAAAATTTTTGTCACATCTCATAATATGGATTCTAATAATAATATCGTTGGGGCGTTCCCTACTTGCAACGCGCTATATCGGAGCCCGGGTGTAGTGAAGAATAAGCAAGAGTGTAAGACATTCCCTGAATGCGACGTTCCATGTCGGCGTCAGGATGTGGTGCATAATAAATAAGAGTTCTCACATCATGGACGGGTGTGGATAAAGAAGTTAGTCCAAAATACGAGTAATACGAGAAATACATGTTCAGATAATGGTAAAAGATTCTATAGGAAGAAGCATAAGAAAGAACAATTAGGGAGTAAGATCAGAATAGGAACTTGGAATATTGGATCTCTTCCAAGTAAACTGAGAGAACTTGTTGATACTATGAAGAGAAGGAAAATTAGTATTGCTTGTACTCAAGAGACTAAATGGGTTGGAGGAAAAAGTAAAGAAGTTGAGAATATTGGGTATAAAGTGTGGTATACAGGTACAGATAGAAGTAAAAACGGAGTAGGTATAATTTTGGATCAGAACCTAAAGGAGACGGTTGTAGCAGTGAAAAGAGTAAGTGATAGAATTATTCAATTAAACTTGTGCTCCAGAATGAGACCATCAATATAATTAGTGAATATGCCCCTCAAGTTGGATTGGATGGGGAGAGCAAGCAAAATATTTTGGGATGATATGGATGAACTTATGCGAGGAATTCCAAATGATGAAAACATTTTTATAGGAGGAGACCTAAATGGACATGTAGGAAAAGATAGAGTATGTTTTGAGAAGGTACATGGAGGGTATGGTTTTGGAATTAGAAATGAAGAAAGTAAGAGTATCCTTGATTTTACTTTAGCCTATGGTTTGACTCTGACAAACACATTTTTTATAAAAAGGGAATCACATCTAGTGACCTTTAAAAATGGGCAAAATAGAAGTCAGATTGACTTCATACTCACAAGAAAATCCAATCGAACTCGATGCAAGGATTGTAAGGTTATTCCAGGTGAGGCTTTGACCACTCAGCATAGGTTAGTGATTTTGGATATCAAGTTTAAGAGGTTGACTAGTAGGCCAAGGAAGAACAATATTCCTAAGATTAGGTGATAGACTTTAAAAGGTGAAAAACAATTGTTGTTCAAGAATGAGTTGGTCAAAGCTGGAGGGTGGAAGGGAGATGTGAGTATGTCATCAAATGATATGTGGATAGGCATGTCTACAACAATTAAAGGAGTAGCTAGAAAGATTCTTGGAGAATCTAAAGGGTGTGGACATTCCTCGAAAGAGTATTGGTAGTAGAATAAGGAAGTGCAAAAAGCGGTAAAAAATAAAAGGGAATGGTATAAGAGTTTGCCCAAGTATAATAACAATGATGCTTTTGAGCAGTACAAACAAGCCAAAAAAGATACTAAAAAGGCAGTTAGTCAAGCAAAAGCACAATCTTTAAAGAGTTTGTATGAGAAACTTGGAACAAAGTAAGGAAAAAAAAGCTATCTATAAATTGGCTAAGATAAGGAAAAAGAAATATCGTGATTTAAACCAAATTAAGTGCATTAAAGATAAAGAGAATAAGGTTTTGGTTCAAGAAGAGGATATTAAGGAACGATGGAGAAGCTATTTTGAAATTTTTCTTAATGGTAACCATAGTGATAACATTGAGGGTTTAGAAGTTAGGCTAGAGAAAAATGTAGAATACACTAAATGGATTAGGTTTTCAAAAGTTAATGAAGCTTTGAAGAGAATGAAAGTTGGTAACGTCTATAGATCAAATGGGATACCTATTGAGGTTTGAAAATATTTGGGAGGTACAGGAGTTGCATGGTTGACATCTTTGTTTAATAAGATCTTAAATATAAAGAAAATGCCTAATGAATGGCGACAAAGTAATTTGATATATATTTTCAAGAATAAATGAGATATTCAGAATTGCTCAAATTATAAAGGTATAAAGTTTATGAGTCACACAATGAAATTTTGGGAGAGAGTTGTGGAATACCATTTACGGTTAGATACTTGTATCTCCTCAAATTAGTTTTGGCTTTATGCCTGGTCGATCAACTATGGAAGTTATTTTTCTTATAAGATATTTGATGGAAAAGTATAGAGAGATGAAGGACTTATATATGATTTTTATTGACTTGAAAAAGACATATGATAGAGTCCCTAGATAAGTTTTATGATGGGTCCTAGAGCGTAGGGGAATATCTATACGATATATCCAAGTCTTGAAGGATATGTATGAGAGAGCCATCACCAGTGTTCGCACTGTGGGAAGGGATACTAAGGATTTTTACGTTTTATTGGATTACACTAAGATTCAGCTTTGAGCCTTTATCTTTTCGTCTTGGTTATGGATGAGTTAACAAGACATGTACAGGATGACATCCATTGGTGTGTGATGTTTGCAGATGATATTATATTAATAGATGAGACTCAAGCAGGGATAAGTCAAAAGTTGAAGTTATGGAGAAAAACTTTGGAATCTAATGGTTTTAAGCTAGGACTAAGACTGAGTATATGTATTGTAGATTTAATAGCAAGAATAGAGAAAGAGGCAAAATTATTTTAGACGGAATAGCAGTACCTCATAGTACTTATTTTAAATACCTTGGCTCTATTCTTAAAGAAGATAAGGGTTGTAAAAAAGATGTAAATCATAGGATTGAAACTGATTGGATGAAGTGGAGGGGTGCTACAGGAGTTCTATGTGATCGAAAAATGTCAATTAAATTAAAAAGAAAGTTTTACCACACTACAATACGGCTTTCGATGATATATGACAGTGAGTGTTGGGCAGTAAAAGAACAACACATGAGTAAAATGCATGTTGCGGAAATGAGAATGTTAAGATGGATGTGTGGTCATACCAGGATAGATAGAATCCGCAATGAGTGCATTAGAGAAAAAGTGAGGGTAGCACCTATTGAGGATAAGATAAGAGAGCATAGATTGAGATGGTTTGACCATGAGAAACGAAGATCTAGCGATGCGCCGGTTAGAAAAACCGAACAAGTTAGAATAGATATAGCTAAAAGAGGCAGAGATAGGCTTAAACTGACTTGGTCAAAGATGGTCTAAAATAATCTTATGATGTTACATTTGTCAGAAGAGATAACCTTAAATCGTATTGAGTAAAAAGAAGAATCCATATAGCCGACCCCAATTGATTTGAGATTAAAACTTTGTTGAGTTGAGTTGAGTTTTTATTTGTATAGTATTTTTGTAATTTTTTTACATTTTTTAGTTATTTTTATAAATTTCACTAATTATTTGATGTTTACAGGTTAGCCTTGCAGCTAGACAATTGATAAATGCACTGTTGAGCAAAGACCCAACCACCCGTTTAGGATCAAAGACTGGTGCTAATAATATCAAACACCACCCTTTTTGCCGGGGAATTAACTGGTCCCTCATTCGATGCATGGTATAATTTCTTTTTATTTTTGAAAATGGCTCTTGAGATTTTTAGATATAGTTTAAAAAAACAACAATTTTCAGAGTATTATTTATATAATTAGAATGCTGAGATACCTTTTTTAAAAATAAACTACAAAATACTCAGCAAAGGGACTCAAAACTACACTATAAATGAACATCTCTTGGGACGTTGTGTGTGCAGAACCCACCACCGCTTGATGTACCTCTCCAATTCATTGGAAAATCCAAGGCCAAAGATGTTTCATGGGAAGATGATGGTGTGCTTGAAAATTCTATGGATATGAGTTTTTTCTAAAGGTTCATTTCTTGATATTTACTATTTTTGTAACTCGTCATTGCTTGTTTATATTGTACACATTAAATTGCTTCTTTTTTTTTTTTTATCGTTTCACACAACTCATATATGGAGGCAATGCTTCAAGTTCAATAGGTTTCCCACTTACAGAATCTTATTATTTATAAGATTTGCGTGCGGTATATGAGCTTTGTAAATGAGAGATTATGCATCTTTTAATAGATATCAAGCTTTGGCAAGTATGCAGAAGGAAACAAGTTTATGGCAGTTCAATTCAACTTAATATTAATATAACAGGGACTCATAATTATGGAGCTGTAGGCATCTAACTTATATTTCTCCATTCAAATAATATTTATAAATAAGCTGTATATTAATAATATTTAACTATCTTCTTTTTAAATTTCTATATCTATCCAAAGCTGACAGCATCCACACCAGCATTCTAGGCAGTAAGGAGAAACCCCTTAATTATATAACCTAATATATTGTGGAGCCCTAATGGCCTAATTATTCTTTAAGGAACCAGAAGCAACCTAACAGATATTGTCATGGAGCCAAAGGAAGAACTTAAAAAGAGAAAGGTTAATTAATGCTGTATAGTCCAGGGAGTGGTCTATACTACATCACAATTCAAAACTATGAGCTGTGTCGAACTTAAAGGACATTTCCCCAGAGAGCTATCTTACCATAATAACACCATATGAAACCATTTTTCAAGCTCTCAACAATGTTTTGAACTGCATAATCCCTATTCAGTTCCTCTTTAGACAAAGGGATACTGCCTTCAATAAAACAAAACTAAAGACATCAAATGGGAAACCAGTTTGGCCTTTTCCATCCTGCAAGATGCTCTCTGTAAGCACATTGGCCAAACCAACCTCCCTTAATGACAAGTGCCCAATCTTACTTAGCAAAAAAACAACATATGACCATAAATAATCTTAATATTCTTTCCCCATGAACCATTGTGAGAAATTTGAATGCATGAATTTCATCTAGGAGAAAATTTTAGAACCCAGCATAGGGAACAACTGTTCCATCAATCACTGTTAACAACAAAATAAATTTTGCTAAATTAGATATTCTAGTACTGAATCAAATCACTGCCAACAACATTCACATAGCATTTGAATTGATAATCAGCATCACTTGACAAAAACCCCAATACAAGGCATATGAATCACATTCTGAGGTAAAATGAATTGCAAAAGCTATCAAGTGTGATAAAATACAAGCGTAACATATACTTCACATATCAAAAATAGAATTTGTAATAAACATCAACAGCTGGCAGCACAGCACTTCAAAGTCAACCAATACAAAATACAATTGCTCTTTCATAGCTTACTTGGTGGCCTGGGCAATAATATTACTTATAGAACTGGCTTGCTCTTTTGCAGTCTCCACCAGTGAATCCTACAGCTCAATGAATAACAAACTCAGAAAACCTAGAAGAAGCAGTGACTGAAGATAATGTGGGCAAGAAAAGCCATACCTGCGAAGCTATTAGCCTGGCAACTGTTTTCTTACTTGATTCTTGAAGCTCGCCAGCAATCAACAGCTCATCCAATATATAATAGGCCTGCCATTTAAAAGCAAACAACTGAGCAAAGAAACTTTTACATCCATGTATTCACAATAAACAATAACAATCTGCATTGATTACTGAGGCATATGGGGAATAACCAAAATGTAGCATAACTGACCAGTAACTATATAGTTATACATCAGATCAAATTTAACTTTCCAATACCAAGAAAAAGAAAAAGGCAGAAAAGGAAACCCAAAAATGGAGCAAATCCTGACAGCAAGATAAATAAACACACCTTATGGAAGTTGAAGATCAAGTCCAACTCGCAAACCTGGATGAATTACCAAATAATCAATGCACACGACTATGGTATTGTTTTCCTTTTCTTTTTCTTTTTTCTTCAATTATCAGGAAACAAGCTGTTTTCAAAGAAATAACTTTTTATTTTTAAAACAGGAATTCTTTTCCAAGAATTCTGTAGACTCAAAAAGACACAAATAACCACAGGATAAGCACAACTAGTCTGTCAATCACATTGACTGCAACTCACCATTAGCAGTTGAAATCAGCTTCTATTGTTTGTCAAAAACCATCACAATTTCCCTTTTTTTCCATAGCTTTCTCTTCTTTTTATAAGATTAATTCCATGTCCAAAATCACAAAGAACACACATATACCCCTAACATTTTTTTTATTTTTGGCAAACAAAAACCATAAAATAATTCATTTTCTCAGAAAATACCTTCAATGAATGTATTTACCAAATATAAATCATTTTCCAAGAAACAAATAGAGCCTAAATGAAAAAATGCCAACAGTTTTAGGTTCACTTACACTGCCAAAGTATCGGTCCAAAATCTCAACATAATGATGGATTATTTCGAGGACCTCTAATTCATTGTCATTCTGATCAATGCACATGCAGAAATAAAGACTAGCATACCTGCATATGCATTGGAAGCAACACAATGATCAGCTCTAAGCTAGGAAAACATACTATACTCAGACTTATAAGTGAAAGTGGTGTCATATTCTTACATTACCTTTTATAAACAACTTTATATCCTCTCCATTCAACAAAATTACAAAGCTTGGGCCCTCGAGTGAGAATCACCCCACTGAGCTCACGAATAACCTTATCAAAGTGAATTAGCACACACAAACAGATATTAATAGTGTTAAGAAAGATCAATAATTCCATGGAATTTTTTCAATAGAAAATGCAATATTAAAAATTTCAAAATCGAAAAGGAAAAGATCTGAAAGAAGAAAAGTTGAAGTATGTACCTTTGTTCTTTCTTTTTGTGAATAAGGAGAATACCATTTTGTCAACCGCACCTTTCCTTGTCGACTGATAAGAAGGACAAAGTGAATCTAAAAACACAGAGGATCAGGAACCCATTAGTGCTTCAGCAACGTAGAAACTTGATGCTTATATTCATATTATACCCAATACGCAATTGAACTAAATCAACGACTTCTAAATCTAACCCAATTAAACTACAAAATGAAGATTATAACTGAAAATCATCATCATCAACAAGGGTTTTAGCGCTCAATAAGCAACTGAAATGAAATATTAGATCCAAACTCTAAACATTAAAGAGATTTACAAAAAAAGAAATCGAGATAATGTAAAAACTTACCATATTATCAATATGAGAGTTCAACACCTCTGAATCTGATGATGAAACAAAGCTTATATTCTGTGGCTTTACCCTTCTGTAGTTCTGCTTCCAAAATTCAATTTTACTCCTCAAAATCGATATTTTCTTTTACGAAATAAAAATCGTAATAGTAATAAGGGAAAGCTGGGCCGACTTTGTTTTACGAAGTTAATTTACAAAACTACCTTTAAAATGAATTTTACTTTTAAAGATATTAAAATTTATATTTTTTTCAAAAATACATATTACCTCAATAAAATAATTTTTTAAAAAAATACTTCATCCCCCATTTCTTACTACAATTTTCATTTTTTAAAATTTTACTATTAATAAATATATATCAATAAAATAACAAATTTTAATATTTTAAATTATATTTTTAATATATAAAATATATTAATTTTTTATAAAGAAAAATTTTTAATTTTCATTACAAATAAAAAATAACACTCACAAAATAAAATAAAAAGATAATTAAAATATATAAAAATATATTAATAAAAATTATTAAATTTATTTTTAAAAAATTTTACATATTATACACATAAAAAATTTAAAAATTATTAATTTTATTATATAGGTATTACATATATATATTACATGTATATTATATAATATTATAAATATTTATATAAATATTATATGTATATTGTATATTTATTATGTATGTTATATATATATTGTGTATATTATATATATATATATAAAATTTAAAAAAAATAAAGTTAAAAATATTAAATAAATTATGTAAATATGATATAGATGATGCGTGTAGTTTAGTACATGTTTTTATGTCACTGTTTGATGTGCATATGTTTATATTTTTGTATATATATTAAAAATATGGCAAAAAAAATTATTTATGAAAAAATGAAAATAAATATAATATAAAAAATAAAAAATAGTGTTTTAACATTAAAAAAAAAAAGAAAAACAAAGCAAAAAAATGCATAAATATAAAAATAAAAAAAAAAAGTGAGTCGTATAAATGAAAATGGAAACTTTTTTTTTTTTTGTATTTCATATAATTTTCTCTTTTGTTAACTTGAAATTTGAGAGACACTCGATTCTATTTGTTTGAAGAATACTTACCAAATACAATTCAAACTATACATAGAGGAAATTATACAGATTACCTCTCTCTCTTTTTTAATTTATGCCATTTAATTTTTTCATTTTTATTTTTATTTTTAAGTTTTATATTTCATACAATTGTTTTTTAAATATTCTCTCTTTTTTTTTCTCTATTTTTCTTTCTTCCATCTTTTTTCTTACTTTTTTCCCCTTTTTTTTATCCCTCATCCTCTTTTTCTATCTTTTTTTTTTCTTTTAGAACAAAGGTCCAATTAAAATCCATCAAGATTGGCTCTTATAGTTTTTTTAATCAAATTGGATTTCTTTTTCAAATTTATATCAAATTGAAACTTGTTAACCAAACTATCAAACTGAACTAACGATATGATCTAATTCGAACTTTGGTTAAATATTAAGATTCAAATTGAACTTAAAAAATATTTACAATATATTAATATTAATATAATATTTTTAAAAATTATTCATTCATATATAACTTTTAATAAATATTTTTTTATTATTAATAATTTAGAATATTAATAAATAAGTTTAATATTAAGAAATTATAATAATTTTTTAATATTATAAATTATAAATTATTTGTTAAAATTATAAATTATTAAAATTATCATAAATTACAATATTATAAAAATGATATAGTAATATTATAAACTATTAATGTTAAAATTTTATTTATTAAAAATTATTAATAAATAATTTTTGAAAATGTTATATTAATATTAATATATTCTAAATATTTTTAAGTTCAATTTGAACCCTACTATTAATTTAGTTTAACGGTTTCGTTAAACAAGTTCCAATTTGGTCTGAATTTAAAAAAAAATGTTTCAATTCGACTTGAATTTGAAAAAAAAAAGTTTCAGTATCTCTTTATTTGATCATGTTTAATCCTCTCAATTCCTTTTATATCAATTCTATATTCAAGTAGTTCAAAGATATCATCAAAGGAAAGTCTATTTTTGTCAAAAGGAATTGGCTCCGCTACATTGTGAATTGTTTTTATAACGACAAAATCAACAGGGCTAATCATCATTTCACCAAATGGAAAATAAAAAGTGAGTGGTGTACACCCATCTTTCATCAAAGGCCTACACAAGAGCTAAGTTTCTTTTATGATTTGTTAGAGGCAAGAAGTGAATGAAATCCTAAAATCTAGTCATGTCAATGATTCTTTTCAATTAGGATTATCATACCATTTGTTGGCATCGCAAAGGAATGCAATGCTAAGAATTTCATGTGGATCATCCAGAGGCGGAGATAAAGGGGGTCCCATGGGGCCCTGTTCCCCCCTCAGTTAAAAATAAAAAATTTTTAGGTATATTTAAGAATGAATATTACATTGGTTGAGATGGAACAGCTTGGCCTTACTATGTGAGAGCACGCAACTTCGATCCACGCTCCCAATATTTTTCATCCTTTTTTTTCCAATCTTTAAAACTGGGCCTTTTAATCAAGCCCATTACAAACAAACAAGATTTGTCAATGACTCTGCCCATTACAAACAAACAAGAATAACTTAATTGTGACTTTTTCTCTTCTTTCCCACGTTTCTTCTTCGTTAATTCCTTTTTCTTTCTTTTTTTTTCAGATAACAGTTTCTTCCTTTTTCAATTTCATTCTTTCACCGATTGGCACCAGCAAGGCAGCGGCAACAAGTTAAGAATAGGTACACCACTTACTTTTAATCTCATATTTATTTTGTTGCAATTTTTTTATCTTGCTAAAATGAATTGAAATTTGAAAAATAATGAATTAAGAAATTGGCTTGAATACTTGAGGACATTATAAATTTGAAATGTTTAATTTGATTTTGTAGTATGAAGTTTTTTTTTTTTTTTTGAGAAAAGTAGTATGAAGTTAAATTGAAATTATTATTTTTTTGTAGTTTATAATCTGGAATTTTTTTATTTCTTTTATAATTTGATATTTTTAATGTTTAGTATTTAAGTTGAATTGGACCCCCCTTATCTAAAATCCTGGCTACGCCACTGGGATCATCTTATGAAATAAAAATGTGGCAAGGTTAATATTCTTGAAAGACGAAATATAACTCTCAATTTTTGTTTCTTAGGATGAAAATGACAGAAAAAAGATAGAAGCAAAGAACACTACAAACTAACAAAAACCAAGTCAAAAGCACTTACTATGGCAATATTAGAACTCTGGTGCTTAGGCATTATAGCTAAGATGGGTATCATAAAACATGGAGTGATACCTAAAGAATCATTTGAAGAAGTACCCTTTGAACTTCTGGCAACATGAACAAAAGGTGGAGCTGGATTGGATTAGCGAGCCTACCTTGATCGTAAGAGATAGACTTAGTTCTTACCATATTCTAAGTTTATTAAATGAAAGTTTTAAACTTCAAATAAAGATTTTGAAAATTATAAATGGATGTTTTTGAAGTTAAAAAACTTTATGAAGAAAGTAGGAAGAGCCAAGGACCTGATAGCAACACTAGGGACACTTATATAAGCTTACAAGAACCAATAGATGGTTAGTTGTTGACTTGCCTTTTGCTAGTCAACAACGAGCAATTTGCCAGTTTCTAACTGGCAAATCTCCAGTTCCAAATTGGCCACTTGCTTGTTACTGTTCGGTCCTCAATTGACCTTTGATTTAACTTATTTTTAAACCTTCATCAAGTTTTTTATGTTTTCATGTTATGTTTTAGCATAGAATAGTCATTTTTTTAATCACAAGAAATTTAGAACTTATGAAAAATCATATTGGATTTTACCTAAGCAAGGGCCAAAATTCTTAACTTTGAAATTTTCACTTATGCATGTACAAGATATTTTCATACTGACTTGCAATATCTTTCCATGCAGAGGGTAAGGATAGAACATCCCAAAGACCTAAGGGATAGCAAAAAGATATGCTCACCTACTGCATAAAAAGATATTGCAAGTCAATTTGAGAATGTCGTTTACACACATAAGTAAAAATTCAAAGTTAAAAATTTTGCCCTTTGCTTGAATATAATTCAATATTTTTTTTTCTTCAGGTATGCATTTCTTGTGATTAAAAATGACTAATCTAGGCTAAAAAATAACCTTAAAAATCATGAAAACATCATAAACATAAATTAATTAAAATTTCAAATTTTGGTCAAACTGAGGGTCAACTAAGGACTGAATGGGAACTAGTAGGTTGCTAGTTTGGAATTAGTGGCTTGCCAGTTAAACTAGTAAACTATTAGTTGTTGATTAGCAAAAGGCTAGTCAATAGTTGACCATTCGTCGGTTCTTGTAAGCTTATATAAATTCCCAAGTGTTGCAATCGGGTTCTTAGCTTTTCCCACTCTCTTTATAAGAGTTTTTTGAGCTTCAAAAGCATCTGTTTCTAATTTTTGAAATCTTCATTTTGAATTTTAAAACTTTCATTAAACAAACTCAGAAGATGGTAAGAACTAAGTCTATCTCTCGCCATCATGGTAGGGCCTATCGATCCAATCCAACTCCACCTTTTATGCATGTTTCTAGAAGTTCAATGGGTACATCTTCAAATGATTCTTTGGGCGCACCATAGCTATGTTATTGCCATAGTAAGTGCTTTTCACTTGATTTTAATTGGTTTGATGTGCTCTTTATGTAATACCCATAATGTCATTAGAATTAATTTAACAATGTGTATAGAGGGTAAACAGAGTGTTGTATAAAGAATATGCAAGGCATATACATAGTGTATACATGATATACCTAAAATATGCCTAACATATACATAACATATACCTTTTCATAAAAGACAAAAAGTCAAATAGTAAAAGTCAAATGGTGAATAGTAAAAAGTTAAAATAATAACAAAATAATAAATAATAATGAATAAAATAAATCAAAATTAAAAAATAATTTTAGATAGTGGAAGATGATGAAAATTTAGATATTTATTAAATATTAATTAATTAATTAATTAATAATAAGTAAATAAAACTAATTCAAAATTAAAACTATTTTTAAATGAAAGAGCAAAATTAGGATTTTAATTAATTAATTAATTAAATTATTATTATTATATATACTTGAATGGTTAAGAAAAAGAAAATAAAAATAAAAAGAATTTTTCATCTTCTTCTTCCTCACCTTAGGAAGTCTACCATAGTTGGAAAAGGGAGAGCTTTTAGTTCCTTATTACGTCAATATTTCATCAAAGTTTCAAGAAATTAAGTTGATTTTAAATATTTTCCATGAAAAGGTAAGAACTCTTCCCAGTTTAAGAAGTTTTCTTAAAAAATTGTATTATGTGTAATTTGAGAATTTGAAGTAGAGTTTTATAATTCATAAAATAGCTTTGAATGATGTTAATTTGATATAGAAGAAATGATTTTAAGGTTAGATTGAAGAAAAGATTAGGTTTGGTTAGATTTTGGGAGAAGAAGTAATGGAATTAGGGTTTTGATTGGATTTTTGTTAAGAATTGGTTTAAATTGAATTTAATTGTTTAAAATGTGTTAGAATATGGTTTTAAAGACATATTTAAACTTAAAATTTAATTTGGAAATGATTAGAATAGTTGCCCAAAATTAAAAAAGATTAGGGCAAAAACTTGAAATTTTAAAAGAATGTGCTAAATTAAATTTAATTGCCTAAAATGTATAGAAATATGATACTAATAAAGTATTTAAATTCAAAATATATATAGGAGTTGAGTAGACTTGCCTTGCCATACTAAAGTGGTGAAGGACACTTTAAAAAAGTGAAGAAAATGGTGTGAACTTAGCTTGAGAATTATCTTGATTGAAGGTTAGTACATACTTTGGCATTTATATATTAAAATGCATTAGAATAGCATGTTACATTGTATGTGGGCATTGGTGCCATGCTACTTTGATATGTGTATTCACATGCAAAGAGCTTGGTTACGTATTTAAAGGTGTGAATTGCATAATGTGTAAATTGTTAAGCCATTTTAAAATGGCCATTGGCATTGTTAAATGTGTTTGTAAGAAAAAGTATTTTATATCATTTTAATATCATATTTCTACCACATTGAGTAAGTGGCATGGAATATGATGCTTATAATGTAAATATATAAAAATGTAACGAAATGATGGAAAAAGTGCTAAAAAGTGAAGAATGACATAATTGGCAATGTTATGTAAAAATGTGAAAGTTGAATGGCTAGTTACATTGATAAGAATAATTTGCAAACAATGTGTTATATGTGTAGGAAATGTGGAAATTAAGAAGAGTGATGAAAAAGTATTGGAAAGTAAAAATGATGGTATCGGTTATGTTAAAGTAAAAAAATATATAGAATGTGTGTTTGTCTTATATAGTATCTTGTTCCAGAGAACTCTTTTTGGTGTTATTGATATGATTTGCCTTTGGGCTAGATGTTGGGCGTCACTTATGGTATGATGTGCCTTCAAGCTAAATACTGGGTGTCATTTATGATTATTATTTACCTTTGGGGCTAGACACAGAAGTGTCAACAAGGGACATATATAAACACTTAGATTTTCGATATCGCGATAGACCATAACAATATCTCTGGAACCTGAATACTGTATAGAGATATTTAGGCCCAATATATGTGATTGTGATAAGTGGTTGCGGTATATGAGTAATGTTGTTTCAGTGCATAATGTATTTCATGTTGAAAAGAAAGCATAAAGTATTTTTTTTTATATATTTTTATTACCAAATTATAAACCATTAGGCTATTGACTTAGCGCGATTTGTTTATCATGCAGGTGACAAAATTAATACAAAGAGCATTGTTAGACCTGACAGGTCTAGGGTTATAGGAAGTTTTGTTTGATTTCCATGAGACCAAAGCTAGCAGTTGACATGTACATTTTTATTTTGATGAAACATATTATATTTATGTACATTGTATGTATATATGAAAAATGTTATAAATTTTAAAGTTTTTGGCTAAAGGTTATAAACTTGGGAGTATTTTATATATTTGTATATTTTTACATATATGAAGTATTTTGGAAATGGATGGAGTAAGGGAAGATTATACATTTTAGGAGTGTAAAACTTTTATTGCAGGTTGAGTTGTGTTTTTAGGAAACATCCGAAATACAGACAAAACTTTGGTGAATTTTTCCTAGATATTTTTTTTTCTAAATATATGTTATAATAATTTATCACTATTATAAATATGTTATCACATTTACTAAATTATATTTTCGATGGTTAAAATATCTTTATAAAATTAACAAAATTTTTTAATGATTGGAACAATGACATACCTGTATTCTATATATGTATCTTATATATAGAAGATATATGTATTATACATATATAGGGTATAAGGGTGGTATACTTTACTTGTGTCTCCTTACTGTCATTTTCATCCCATGAAACAAAAATTGAGAGTTATATTTCATCTTTCTAAAAAGAATATTATAAAGCCTCATCCGAGCACTAGTCTAGCTCGCTTAATAAGCCGAAATGCTCATTTTGGTTTAATTTCATATAAAATCATTGAGTTTGCTCTCCATTAAGTTGGTAAGCTCGAGTTTAATTTTTGTTTTATTTTGAAAATTGATTTTAGAGTTTCCACTTTAAATTTATTTTTAGTTGGGAAAAAAATCCAATTTTGACTCCAATTATATTTAGCAAAAAAAATGCACTAGTCCGAACCAAAAGATGGGTCCTAGACTAAATTTTCAAGTTAAGCAAAAGGAGTTTGGCCTTTTAATAAACTTTGGCTTTGAAAAATAGATTTTATGAAATAATAAATAATAAGATGAATGACAATTATTATAATGCATGAATAGTAAAATAATATGACATCCATAAATAATACGTAAATATAACAATTAACTTAATTACATTAAAAACCAATTAAAAAGGTATCCTAACTCTGGTCTTTGTGGATCCTAGGTTAGGCACACATTCCCCAAAATAACAAAGTAAATAATTTAAGCTAAACAATTAACTTAAAGAAGAAAGGAAAAAAGAACAGAAACTAATTGGGCTTGTTTCAATGAATTTATTTAATTTATCATGTTTTGATAATTGGTTTGATTGATTACCGAAACTGAAAAGAAATTGAGTCAAAGGTGCTTGTACCTTTTTTTTATGTCTTAATCTTGGAGGCGGGTCTTGGAGAACTTTTCCAAACTAAAGTTCCATCTTGGGGAAGCTTCAAGTTGACAGAGACGGGCTTAATGATGAAACTTGATGGGCTTGGGCCCAATTCCACTCCAAAGCAAAGAAAGTTGAACAATCATGCTAGTCAACCTTCCTACGATGCAATGGAAGCTTAGAGTAAGCGAGCAATCACCATATAAATGTATAAGAACACTTTAGCCAAAAAAGGTTATGCTATTTACAAAAGAATGTGTGTACAAGGCTATTTACAAAGGAACTTATTGTAGTCTCTCACAACTTAGTTGTCAATCTATGTTGCCATTTTCAATAGCCTTAGGTAGTATTAATAGGCTCTACCATTGATCTTACATGTGATGGAGGGAAAACTTACAAAGTTGGTTCTTGGGTCATTTTAGAGATTAAGGGTGGTTAGCTAATTTTTGGGTGATTCGATAACCTTTTAGGCTTGTACAGGCTTGTTGGCTAGCCATGGGCAAGCAGAAGCTTGTAGGCTATTAGTGAAGTCTATAGGCCAATTTGGAAACTTCTACCCATTCATGGCTGGCCAACCAACCTACATAGGCTCAGAAAGTTGTTGAATAACCTAAAAATTAGCCAACCACCCTTGGCTACTCTCCATTTGGACCTTTGGCATATTTACAAATAATGTATGTATAAGGACCCCTCAACAAGCATACTCTTCCTAGCTTTCTATCCCTTAGAATGTTGTTACAAATGATAAATGATATATTTATGGGCTTATCCACTGACAATATTTGATGAAAATTGGTTAATCAAACTAGGGTTCTGGGCCATTCTATATAGCTTAGACAATTGGCCTATGGAGGATTATAGAATAATAATGGAGCATTAATGCTTCTAAATATGCTTATAGACTTTACCAAAAGAAGCTTAGTAGGCCTACAGTCTTCCTCAATTGCCAATAGCTTTGACAATAGTCTAAACTTCTCCATAAGTCTCTAAAATACTCCACAATACTAACGATAAGTTTTCCTAGCCTTGGCCTGGCTGGCTTGCTTGGCACACCTATGGTCTTGGAGGCTTATAATCCTCCCTTAACCCTCCCCTCCCCCTCCCCTCAAAGCCCTTAACACCCTTGTTAAGCCATTTAGCCTTATATCTCTCAATAGTCTTTTTGAATTGCTCCAAGTCTACTCCATTTTTGTAACTTGTCTTGGCACTAAACATGCTTTTCCACCTCACTGGAAATTTCATGTGATTAGGGAACCACCTTGTCAAACAAGCCTCTCCATTAGGATTTCCTCCACTTCACATTCATAGGAGGTAATGATTGCTAATAATGCTTGGTGTGACTACCCTCTCATAAGATCCTCCTTATCTTTATGATATGACTTCAACATACTTCCACGAAAGATAGAGTGAACCTTTAATTGTGGAGGTAATTCCACTAGAAAGGATACTTTATCAAAAATTTTAAGAATTAGAAAAGGACCTTTATACCTCAAAACCAATTCCTTATGCACTTGTAAATACGCTTTAAACTGGTTCAGTGTGTCAACCTCTAAGGTAATAGACATGCTATGATAGGCCAATCATGCCTAAGGCTAAGGAAACACACTAGTAAGCCTTATAGAATTTTTTAAACCCTTATGGAGAATTCTAGCACCTTGCCACAGAAGCTGGAAGACCCTAGCAGCTATTGGCGAAATAGGAAAGCGGTAGGCCTATTGAACCTCCTTTGGTGCTTCTAGGCCAATTTGGAAGATTTTGCCTACCCATGGCTTGCCAGCCATCCTGCATAGGCCTAAAAGGCTTTGGAATGCACCAGAAATTAGCCAATCGCCCTTCTTCTCTAGAATAGCAAGGAACTGACTTTGTAAGGCTTCATTCCACCATAAGTTAGGTCTATGTAAAGCCTATATATATTGCCTTAGGCTACTATAAAAGATGCTAACGAATGACCCCAGTGTTGTGTGAAAGCCAACTAAGAGTTCCTTTGCAAATAGCCTTGTAAAATTATTCTTTTGTAAATAGTATAAACCTTTGTTGGCTAAATTATTGTTGTGCATTTGTTTGATGATTGCTTGCCTACATTAAGCTTTTGTTTTGTAATGGATAAGCTGACTTAGCATGACTTGGGGAAATTATTCTTCTAATTGTCGCATAAGAACAAGCTAAACTCTTGCTATGTTATATGTAGTATCAAAGCCCTATTACTTTGTAAGGTGTGCAAGTAACAATTTCAAGCAGTAAAGTGAAACTTGGCAACATCCCTAAAGTACAAGAGGAATGTGGGAAAAAGAAGACCTGCAACAGTCTCAGAGGAAGGCAAAGTCAAAGGACGTGCACGCGGGAGGACATGTGTAGGGAAGTCACACTCTTCGAACATAGTTGAGGCCTATAATGCAAGGCTTGGCAAGCTGAAATTGATAATAGGTGATGTCCAAGACACTCTTGACTCTAGGAAGGAAGAGCAAAAGGCTAGGGAAGAGGAAATGAAAGAGCTCGATGGTTGGCTCCAATGTGCACTTAATTATTTTATAGATGGCATAAACAAGTCTATGGAGGTATTTCATGCCACCATTAATATTGAAAATTGGTCCCTTAAGGAAGAGCTACGTCAGGTGATGGGGGACCTCAAGTTTAACAAGGTTACCATGACAACGAGAGCATTGACGAGCGTTACCCTAAGGATCAAAGTCTCTAACTTGCTGAAATATGTTGGTAAGTACAATGCTAAAGAACTTAATAATTTTGTTTGGATGATAAAGAGGTACTTGGATGGCATTCACCTAGTGGATGATGCTACCATGATAAGCATTACTCTTTATTTGGAGCATGAGACAATGCTATGGGGGTGATGTATGCATAATAAGAGAGGAGGCTAGTGTAAATTAACTCTTGGCAAGAATTTAAGGGAGATTTGAAGAAGCAATTTTACCCTAAGAATGTTGAAGAAGTTGCCATGAAGAAAAGGAACTCTCAAGGATTATATGAGGGAAGACTCTTCGCTATTGCTTGAGATCTTTGATATATTAGACATAAGCCGCTTACTGTACTTCCTCGATGGTTTTCAACAATGAGCTGAACAAGAGATAAAAAGAAGGGGTGTCCAAGATCTAACAAGTACTATTGCCGTAGTAGAGTCATTAGTGGAATTCTTTAAGGGTCCTACTGAGAAGGACAAGGGAAAAAAGGCCAACTCGAGTAAAAGCAAGGAAGATAAATCTCCCATGGAAAGGGCAAGAAAAAACATGGTGAGTACAATAAGAAGCAATCCAAGGGGAGATGGGATTAATTGCTTCCTTTGTGGAGGGCACACTTTATAAGAGGACGCTCTAACCATTGCAAGCTCAATACTATTATATTTTGCTTCGAAGGGATGCCCCAGGGTGGGGGGGGGGGGGGGGGGGGGGGCGCAGTTGTATTCGCTGTGCATTCTAAATTTAGTGAAGGCCAAGGCAGTGGAGGAGTCCAAGGGAGACATTACCAAGGCCAAGGCAAGGTCGAAGTTTCAACCTGGCAAGACCCTCAACTACGTTGATGCTAAGGTGTGTGGGATAAACACTAAGGTATTGCTAGATAGTGGTGTTAACCAACATTTGGAGGCCAGCAAGGAAGCTACTTGATTGGGGCTAAAGTTTGTGTCACACCTCATTTTTAGAAGTGTGATGGTCCTAGGGTTCATTTAGGCTTAAGGCCACCAAGCACTATGTAGAACCCATAATTAAACAAATATGTTTGCACATATTGGTTATATTGGTTAATTGCTTTGGTGGGGTATTGCTAACTTAATAACATTTATTTCTTACCCAGGATCTTTTAATATATTTTTTCACACTTATTTTAGAGACATTTATTATACATACACACCATATATTTTTAGCATTATAATTTACATCAATACTATACTATACCATTCATAGCAATATTATGGAGCATCTAGAGTATGTACAACTTAACATATTTATTACATTTAATAATTATTAGCTAATTATATTGATCATTGCTTCTTGTTAGAAGAAAGAAATCAAGAAACTGATGGAACTGGATCACCTCTACCTGAAACCACAGACGAATGAGTGAGTTGTCAACTCAGTGAGATTATAGCGCTACAAGTGTAGGATGCACAATAAAAAGTATCTCAAGGTTTAATAATAATAATAACATAAGGTGGTAGCACAATAAAGGTATTATCAATAAATATAATCCACAAAAAGAGTCCACAATAATTGAGCCAGTGTCACAAATGCAAATCAAATAATATAACAAATAAACATATAATAATAGCACTAAAGAAAACATATTACCATGTACATTCTACTACTATCACACATCACACACATTACGGCAGTAATTTCTCCATTTAAAACACAAGTATCTATGTACATATAGCTTGATGGTATAGCCCCCACCAAGTTGAGATTCTATCATATTGGCTAAAAAATGGCCTGGTATGATCACATAGACCTAGAGGCCACATAGTGTTTCACAATTCACAATGACAAAAACATAAGCAACAAATGGTGTCAAATGGCTTAAGTATAAAAATGGTACATATTCCATCAAGGAATTCTAAAGTAACAAAGGAAGAGATGGACACTATAACTCACCTTAAGCTTAAAAATTTGATTCCTCTTAGTCACTGATAATATCAGGTTGTTTCAGTAGCAATCTATGACCTACATTCATATTTACACAAGTATTGCCTTATTAGCTTCTCTCCTGGCTTATTATTTGTCATTCAAGGTTCTTTAACCCATTTATTCATCAATGCACATTTTAGGTTAGATTTATATTGTTTTTTTAGTTCCTCATTTAGTTTGCTTTAGATTATATTTTAATATGCCATTTTACATTTACATATATTTGCATATATATATATATATAGGTTTACATTTTAGCCTATTATTGTCATTTATGATTCACTAACTTTGTCATTATTGCTTTAGTTGTTCATAAGGCACCTATGCCATGTTTTAACACTTTAATATGTTTCTAGATTCATTTTGTAATTATGGATTCAAATATCATAAAATTATATTACAATAGGTATATGTAATTAAGTAAGTTCCAATTACACGCAATCTGTCCATTTAAACACATTGGCTTTCTCTAGTCAATTGATTTACTTATTCATTGAATTAGCATTTGGGATTTTTATGACATTTCCTAAACATGTTAATCTTTATTTTAATATAATATATGGTCATGTTCATGATCTGGTCACAAATATTTTAGTATGCTCAATTCAGTACAAGTTAACAAATTCAGCTATTTTCAGCAATTAAGAAGCTTGTATTGGTTTGATTACACATTTATTTCTTCAAATCAATTTGTAATGAAATTTTACTAGTGTGTCCATAAAATATTAAGATAATTTTAAGTAAATTTTAATGAATTTTAGAGTTCATTTTCATAGGTACAAACTTAAACACAATAGCAAAATTTCAATGAAGTTAATTCAAGGTTTTACAATGACAGCTTGCATTCATTTAGTTTCCCATTCATTTTCTCTCATCATTTTGACTTGATCTCTTACCAAACTATTCTAAACATCCAAATTCACATTTTCATTAATTTTTAGTAATTTTAAATCTCATTTGCATATTGAAATAAATAAAAACACAATAGATAAACTATAGAGAATTCAAGCAGCTCAATTAGGGCATATTTGGGTATTAGGGTTTCTAGCTTTCCCTTTTTCAATTTATTACAATACAAACCAATTTCCAACATCCTAATATTTAATTAACATGTATAAATTATAATTTTTAATTTAAATTCAATAAATAATGGATTTAAACTTAGGGAAACATAATTGAAAGATCAAGGTACATAAATTTCAGTTTTCTTACCTTTAAAAGTTTCTTTGGCCTTCTATACTTTTCTATCACTTTGGTGGCTTAAATTTTCAATTTGAAACAATTTTGGACACTAAAAATTAGCTTGAAAATGGGACATGGTAGAAGGATAAAGAAATAAAACGTGAGAGAAGGAGAGATGCTCTAGTAGTAAGAAGAAAGAAGATAAGTATGAATTTTCTCTTTTCTTTTTAAGCATGAGTTGTCCAGGCTCACCTCCCTTTGAAAGGAGGCGAGTAACCCACTTGCTTGGGTAGAAAAATGGCTGAGATTCAAATGGTGAAAATTTCATTTTACACCCTTAAGCCCATTAGGTTCTTTTGGTGAGTTTTGTGCCCTTTTTGGCAATTTCACATTCCAACTTGCTATGTTATAGTTGATTTTTTTTAAAATTCCCTTCACCTATAATTCATAATTTTTGCTTATTTAATATGTTTTCAATATATTTTATTAGGTTAAGGTATATTTTTTAATATGATTATGGTACATTTGAATTTAAATACCCTATAGTTTTTGCACACACAAGTTACCGTACCTAAGGTATTTTAGGATTTCCATTTTGAATACTTTAGTGCCTTGTAAATTTCACTTTATTGCATTTCAATGGTTCATTTACTACTCTATTTGGCCACTTTATTTTTCTAGAAATTTTATATAAGTGCAATTAATTATTTTATTGCTTATAGTTGATCGGTTCAACTCACAATCATCTATAAATTGTAGAGTTCTTTATTCAAGCACTTTAGGGTTTTTATTTCTATAACTTTAACACTTTGCTATTTCATTTCAATTAAGATTTTCCCATATTTGTTCATTTAGTTTGCACAATGTTTTAGGCTAATAGACTTACACTGCATCTAGGATATTACAGTTTGTTATGGAGCCCGTTGGATGTAAGTTGTAGACTAACCAGCCAAGCCACTCCTTGGCATTGCAAGGGGAGTCCCATATAGCTTGGGGCTTGGGTCAACACAATTGACTTGAATGTTGTGCCACTAAAGGACTATAAGTTGGTAATTGGCTTGGATTTGAGAGAGTCCTCCCATTCACTCTCACATATGATGAGTGCATCCAATTTTGAAATAATGGCATAGATCATAAAGTCATAGTGGAGCATATCTCAGTTGGTAATCAGGTTTTGTCAACTATACAAATCTCCAAAAGAGTGAAAAAAGTATATCAAACCTACCTTACAACCTACAAGGATAAATGTATGCCCTTTAACTCATCCAATACACTAAAGAAGTTGCTAGCTTATTAGAGGAATTCAAGGATATAATACCACCGGAACAGCCAAAGAAACTCCTATCAAAGAGGAAAATAGATCATGCTATTGAGCTAGAACCAAGCTCCAAGCCTCTAGCCACAGTCCCTTATAGAATGGCAACCTTGAATTGGAGAAATTAGGGGTGTTCATATGACCCAAAAAATGAGAGATTTGGGCCGGGTTGGGCAGGCCTAAAATGTAATAGGGTTAGGCATCGAGCCAAAAATTTAGAGTCGAGCTCTGGCCTGGCAAGGCCTCGGGCTATATGTTAAAATTTTCTGGCTGGTCCGACCTGGCCTAAAAATTAAAATTAATTATTATTTTTAATATTCACACTTACTATGAGCGGGGATTTTCGCCCCCACTCCCGGTGGAATGGTTTTTGCGACTTCGGCACTGTTTAGGCTCGGGGCCTTAGAGAACACGGACCTAAGCTATGAGAAAATGGAGTCGCCACCTGGACAGGCAAAAAAAAAAAAGAAAGGGGTGGATGACTCAATTTCTAAGGAATCTCCAACCCCCTAATGGGTTCAAAAAGTTAGGTACGTGTGGGTAAGGTGAGAAATGGCCCATCACCCCCACAACGCCTGGTTCATTGGAACCGGCCTCCTTTGCAGGTATTAATATTATAAAATTCTTAAATATAATAATATTATCCATATTACATGCAACAATTAAAATAAAGCATCATTATATTAAAATCAAAGTAATGTCCAAACAAAGCAAATAAATGGACACCCATCCAAGGATGGAAACATGTCCTTACATTTTTCATGTCTAAACTAAATAGGACACCCACCGAAAGGTGGAAACATGCCCTTTACATTGGTCCAAAATTTAAAAGCAATTTAAATTACATAGAAATTAATTAATGAGGTACCCACAAAGTAAAAATACACCTCTTACAATTTTAATACTAAAACAAACAAATAATAATCATGATAATAAAGAAAATATCCATCCATGATAAATTAAATAAATCAAACTAAGTAAATCAAGCATTGAAATTAAATAAATCAACCATTAAAACATATAATAAACTATATAATCAAATCTAAAATTAAATAAAGCAATAAATATATAAATTTAGGGTTTTCAGAATTTAGGGTTTTGAATTGAGGTTTCATCATTTATGGTTTAGGGTTCTTTTTGAGGTTGCTGGGATTATGAAATTTAGGGTTTAAGAAATTTTAAGGTTTCTATGAAACTAGGGTTTAGGAATTAAGTCATTGGAATTAGGGTTTGGGTCTAGGTTTGGGAATTAAGCAACTGGAGTTAGGGTTTTAGGTTTTATGGAATTAAAGAATTCTGACGTTTTAGAATTTGATCAGGGCTTTGGTGTTTTGAATTTTAAAAATAGATTTTATAAATTTAGGGTCAGAATTTAGAAAATCTTTTAGAGTTTTGGAAAATTAAGAAAACAATTAGGGTTTTGGGAATTAATAAAACAATTTAAGGTTTTGGAAAATTATGAAAATGATTAAGGTTTTGGGAATTAATAAAACAATAAAGAGTTTCTGAAATTGGAAAGCAGATTAGGATTTTTAGATACTGGGCAATTAGATTAGGGTTTTGATAATGTTTTGTGATTATATAAACATTAAACTCAAATCATGTTATTTAACTTAAGTAATCAAGACTACGAGGTTTAAGTTAACAACTGGACCTAAAAAACTTCTTAATCTTCAAACTTCTGTGTATAAATTAAATAATTTGTAACTCAATGATGAAACTACTGTGAATTCAAATAAATTAAAGAATTAAATCAAACCTCCGTTCATTGGTTTCACCAAATTATTTTCTGGATGAACAATAACAAAGGCAATGTTGCTGCCATTGACAGGTTGATGATTGATGAATGTTTGCTGGGTTGATGATTGATGAATGCTTGCTGCTAATCTTCTTTGTTTGTTGCCGTCTCTCTTTAATGTTCCTCCTCAGGTTTCTTCTCTAGGGTTTTTGTTTTTTTTTGTCCCCCTCTTTGTTCTTGTTTTAATGTGGTATTTATAGGAAAATAAAGAGTCCTAATCCTATTTTAATAAGGAAATATCAATTGTTTAGAAAAAATTAGAAAACTAAGTAAAACAAGGTTTGGTAAAAAAATCGACAGTGCGCAGGCTGTCGGGCCCATGGGTTGTACTGGCAAAAAGGGGCACAGCGGGCCAATTCGTGCAAGAACTGGCTGCGGCAAATTGGGCAATGCCCAATTCGCCCCCAGATGCCATCTGCGGCTAATTTGGGACTGCCCAATTCGCCACAGATAATTTCTGCAGCGAAAAGGGCTGCCGCGCGATGCTCGCCGATCCGTCCGATTTTTTATTTTTCCCATTTTTTATTTTTTTATTTTTTAATTTTTATTTTTATTAAAAATAACTATTAAATATTATTAGTAATTAAAATATTATTAAAATAAATAAAATACCACAAAAATTATTTTGGGCTATCGGATTTGAATGGGTCAAAAATTAAGGGTCTACCGTTTTTGGAAAAGGAGAAAAGGAGAAACCTCACATATGAAATACAAGACAATACAAGAAAAGGAGAAACCTTGCCCCCTGTGTAGGCTCAAACCAATGATTTTTCTATGCGGGCTCTAATTGATGTTTTTCTTGTCTAGCTCTTCACACAAACACGTATTTCTTCTTTTGCAAAATGACTGGAGCTTCCTCAAGCAATAGGCTTTCCATGCCCCCTTGATTCAATATCTTCTTTTGATTCTTTACTTCGCAGGGTATTTACTGTTTACTTTGACAAAGAATAAACAAGGCAAGACAAGAAAGTGCAATGTGATATGCTCATGCATGCATGATATGCATGAATAAGACTTACAGTGGTTCCATTGACTCACAGACCGAGGTGATCAGCAGAAGTATTCTCATTGACTCTTTTTGAAACTCGTTCAAGTCTTGCATTGGAATGGCAGAAAGCTTTGCATTTATGGGTTTTATCTTCAAGATGTTGAGAACATGAGTGGTGAAGACCCTAAGCAGCAGAGTCAGGGATGCATCCATTTCAAACTATGTTTCAGCATGTCAGTTGGTAGCTTCTTCATGACCTTGCCAATAATTATTTCCTTTGCCCAATGTGTCCTTTGGAGGTTCAATGATTCAACATACTTCCTTTAACTTGAAGGCTTTGTATGACAAAGCATTTTTTTATTTTTTGAATTTTGATTTTGAAATCAAATGTTGGCTTTGCCAAATCAATGTCAATGTACCTCAGGACTTGATTTTCTAAATTAACATATCTATAACATGACAACCCTAGTTACCATACTAAACTCGGAAATCATTTCTATTTAAGCAAGAATTATTGCACTTCAGCTAGGCACATACACATTACTTAGCCAAAGGTCTCATTGAGTTTGAATATGGTCTATCTCATATGCATGCTTATTCAAACTATCTCCACTAATAGACTCTACCTACTAAGAGATATCAACAGGTCTTTGATAGGCTTGAAATGGGTTAAATGAAGGCCATTTGTAAGTTGGAGCCGATGGGTTAAATTTTTTGTTTGAACTTTAGGCAGCTGGGAGCAATCTTGCTAGACTTTAAATTCTTTCTATTTTCTTGGCATTAATCTGAATCTTAATTAGGATAGTCTTTGCCCTTGTAAAAAGTTTGTTACCCAAATTTGTTTCTTTTCTTCTTCTCCCTTTTCTTTATTTTTATTTTTCTTACTCTTCTCTTTCTTTGAGTATTTTATCATTTTGTCCTTCTTCCTTGTAGGACTGTCAAGTATAGAACTTTCAAGAACCGGATGGTCTTTCTCCTTTTTCCCTGATTTTGATCGAATCTTTAGTTGGATTGGACCAATTCAAGCCAAACTGTCCTTATAAACCAAATGGAAGCCTTTTGTTTTCTTAGGTAAAAGAGAACTCAATTGACTTTTTGAACTGCCTTTTTAGGTTTTATTTTTCTTCTTTTCTTCTTTTCTTTGTCTTTTCTCCTTTCTTCTTCTTTTCTTTTTCTCTTTTTTTCTCTTTTCTTTTTCTTTTTTTTTTCGGTTCTAGCTCTAAAAGAGTTGTCTTGTTTGTACCAACTTGGGTTTCCAATAATGGATGAGTGAAGTGACATAAATCTTCTTTAACAGGGATAAATCATTTGTTACTCTTATGTTGTCTTGATATATTGGAGATATTAGGTGAACTTCAACTACCCTTATGGTCTTGAGAACTTCAATTGTCTTCATGGTCTTGACTATTCATTTTTTTCTTTGATCTTCTTGCCTCTTCACCTTAGTGATCATAAGACTTGTCAAAAGTATCACAACAGCTCAGGGTAGGTTGTTGGGGTTTGTAAGCCAATGAAAAGAAAGCTAAAATTTTATGAAGGCTCAAAGGGACAGCTAGGGATTGATATCTAATTGGGTGGATATTAGTTGTTGGCTAACCAAACAATGCCTAGATCATTTATCTCTTAAATAAGCAGAGTTCAATTTCGCCTCAAAAATTTGTCAAAGCATGTTCTAAGACTGACTAGGACCTAGACAAAGGTAATTATGCAGGAGCCGTCTTTAAGTAAGCATACACAACTCAATGCTATAGAACAATTCCCTCACCTAGTAAAGTCATTCAAGTCATGATGCATTAATTCATGAATTATCAAGCTAGATTCCTCATTGGTGGAGCACCAAAATGAACAAAGACCAACAAAATTTTTGGTAAAAGTAATTTATTCAAACAAATTTAAATTTAAAAAACATAATTATTCAAATTAAAGAAAGTAAAATTGAAAAGAAACATTCAAGCTAAGGAAAGTTTGTTGAGTTAAGCTTCTTCTCCTTTCACATCTTCAACATTCCCATCTTGAAAAGAGGATAAAACAAAATCTTTTTTCAATCCTTTTCCCACCATGAAGGTTGCTGGTGGTGGCACTCTTCCAAATTTAGGCAAATGGTTATTCTTGGTATTGGGCTTATCCGGCTCGGGTAGCTTACCACTATCAATCAAATATTGGATCTCATGTCTTAGATGAGCACATTTATCTGTTTCATGCCCTTGCATTTGATGAAATTGACAGAAGGCCTCGACATTGAAGTTTGGTGGCAGTGGATTATGTAACGGTCGAGAAGCTAACAGTTGTAACAACCCTTTCTTTTGCAGCTTGCTAAAAACCCAAGATAGAGGTTTCCCCAATTCTGAGAATTGTCTTTTATTTCCTTGACCAGTCACATTAACATCAACTTCTTTTTGCTTGCTTTGATTGCTAGGCTGATAATTCCCTTTCTCATTCCTTCTTGCCGAAAAGCAATTCTTCTCTCTTTCCCACTCTTCAATTTGTAGACCAGCTTGGAGTAGATCTTTGAAATCACGGATGAGTGTATGAGACATCCTTTCACAAAGACTAGGCAACACCCCTCTCACAATCATCATTATTTGATCAGATTCATCGGGCCTCTTCTTGAGCAAAGTAGCCTTATTTCTCCATCTTTTCACATAGTCCACAAAATTCTCATTTGGTCATTGCCTAATGGCTTCCACCTCCATCAAGGTTACTTCCAGCTCGACATTGTACCCATATTGTTGAATGAAAGCCTTGTACAACATGTCCCGATCTTTTTGTGTACCTTCCTCTAAGGTGTTGAACCAATTTTGGACAACAGGGTCCAATGAGAGTATGAAGTACCTTAGAGTTTAAGCCTTAGTAGCTCGGGGAGACTGCATAGTAGTGATATACTGCTTCACATGGAGATGGGGGTTTCCAGTACCATTGTACCTAGTGAAGGAAGGCATCTTGAACTTATAAGGGACCTCCTCATCTTGTTCAAATAGTTTGTCGATCTCAGACATCTCTTCGGTTTTCAGCTTCTTCTCAATTTTTTTTTCTAAATCAGCAATCATCTTCTCAATATCAGATGTCTCAGTCTTTTCGACAGTTGTCTTCTCAACAACCTTCGATTCTTTCTTCTTGTCTTGAGGATCTTGGAAATATTGAGCCCAATCATCATCATCATCAATGATCACCTTTTCATCATCACAAACCACTTAACCAACTTTAGTCTTCCCTTTGTCCTTTGACTTCTTAGTGCTAGCAGATGCTTCGGCATGATTTCCTAAAATCGCAGCCAATTGGTTTTTCATGGTCTCAGCTAGGGCCTCTTTTATTTCTTCCATCTTGGCATTGAGGGCATCATCCACCATTCTTTGAACTTGTTCGGGATCCATTGCTTTTGGTGAAAAAGTGATTGAGTAGTTGCTAGATTCTTTGTCTCCGGTGTAGGTCAAATTGTCGCAAGCTTTTGAACTGTCATAATCCAGGGCTGTGAGCCAAAAAGGATCAATGATATGAGATGCAAATGTATGTATGCATGTATGCACAAACAATAGACAAAGATAAGTAGAACGTCCCTTCCAACCTTATAACATCCACACACGATTGGCGAGTCTCTTTTCCTAGGTATATGGTTAACAAAATACCAACATGGGGTATCTTGTTTTCGAATAATTCCCTCGAACGTTTCAACCAATAGTTATATTTTTAAAAATGGAAATCAGTTCATGATAATTCCCATTAATTAGGTTTTAATCCATTTATCCAACTAAAGTAGCTTTCATGCCATATTGGATTAAAAATAAATTAAAAGGTTTATTATAAATAGATTTCTCACTTGAAAAAAGTAACTAATGATTCATGCTAATAACAAGCCCATGATTAATTATTCTCAGTATAATACTCACATGAGGCTTAAAATAATGAGAATAAAAATCGAATGTCCCCTCAATGATATAAGCATTGCAAATGAAAGCTTCAATTGTTACTTTATTTTTTTACATTCTTTTTTAAACATTAAAGATACCAATCAAATGGATACATCCATCAATATTGAACTAGCCTAACTAATTTTAATTCATAAGACATGTGTACTGGAAAATGTTCCATGGAGTCTGATAAAACCATACTTTGCTTATAATTTAGTAATTATTCTAGTTATATTTTTATTGTTATCAATTGAATTTGATGAATTTTTATTGTCAAAGGTAGAATAATTGTGATTTTTAAGTTTGGCTTTAAAAATATGAGTTTGGAATGAAAATTAGCTAAAATTGTTGGAAATTGAAGAAAAGAGATGCAAATCAAAAGGGAAGCTATATGGGCTTAAAAACAGAAGAAAACAACTCTACATGATCATGCAGATCACCATACAAGACTATATAATTGAAAATATAATTGGATAAAAGAAAATAAAAAGCCCAAAAAAGAGTTGATTTCTAAGGCCATGGGATTCAAAACCCACAGCCCTGAAAATGAAAACAAATCTATCTAAAAATTGAAGTGAAGAAACATGCAAGGTTAGAAGCATTTTTAAAAATACGGTCACTGGATTTCAAAGCCACACTATGGATTTAAATTCAGCATTGGTTTAAGGGGAATTTTGTAGAGTTTGATTGGTGCAATTATTCATGAGATTAGGGTTTCAAAGCCATGATTAGGGGAAGCTTATAGTGGCTACAGACTTTGATTTTCTATAAATTCTTATCCAAATTGGATTCCTAATTAAGAAAGAAGTCCCCAAATCTACCCTAGATACATTCCTAATCAGTTTAGAAGTCCCCAATCCCTTATATAAGCAAGCATCTTTCCATGTTTTAATCATCCATAATTCTTTATAAAGTTTTGAAGATTTGCTTTAGAGAGAGAGAATGAGGCTTAATATTTGAAGAAATTCAAGATTCAAGCAAGAGTTCCATTCAATCTAAAGGAGATTTAGAGTTTGAATTACTTTTCTTTTATTCTTAATGTGTTCTGTATTTATATCTATTTCCTTTATTTGTTACTTTTCAATTATGTCTAACTAAAACCCTAATTAGGATTAGACAATTCAACTGGGTATTTTCTAGTGAACATCATTTTTATTTAATTTAATAATATTTTTCTTTGATTATTTTATTATTTTGTGCTTAAAGCTAATAATTATCTAGCTAGTACTTGTTTGAATTGAGATATTTTGTGATGAAGCAAGAGTGGAAGTATAATATTAGTCTAAAGAGATAATTACAATCTTAAGTTGTTTTTGTTTAAAGATAATAAAAACACTTAGGAGGAGGTTAATTAAAAATGTTCACAAAACCTAAATAGTTGGATTAATTTTAAGATAACAAGAGTGGACTTAAAATTTAATCTTAATATTAGTTTTAAATCTTGAGAGAGTCTAGAACTTAAATTAGGAAGATTCAACCAATAATCAAAGAATAAATATAATTGAATTAATACTTTAGGAAAACTATAAATAACCAATTGAAGGAGTGTAACCCTAAGCCTTAAATATAAGAGTTAAATTCAATTAGTTTTCAGCTAATTAAGTTCAATATGTTAACTTTAAAACTTAATATTTATTTCCAAATAATAAATAACATAATTATTTAGTACTTAGAATTAGCCATTCCTTGTGAGACTATACTCTACTCACACACTTTACTACTTGTTTGTGATCTTATGCAATTGCAATAGAGCTAGGGTTAGTGCACCATGTTTTTGGCCCCTTTGTCAGAGAAGGCGACAATTTTAATATCAATAATATTAAATTATCATTACTTTAGAATTTTTTTATTTTAGTTTTAATTTTCTTTTTCTTTTCCTTGCAAGAGTTTCATTAATATTCATACATGTTGCGCTCTGATAAACACTACTAGAACTACACGCGCAAGTATACGAGACTGCTGTAGTATTTTGGTGAACACCTGAAGGTCGTCTCACAAGGAAGCTAGATAAGCTAATTATTCATCAAATCGTAAATAACAAATTATCAATAAAATTAAATTGCTAAACAACTATGGAAAACAGAACGAGTTAAATTTAGAATAATAAAAGTAAACTGAACAGAAATATTGATTCACTTAATAGAAAAGTCTAGGGTTTGCACTTCTCTACTAATTTATATGTATGAATAGTTATTTCTCTCAACTGGTTTAATTCTAAAGATCATATTTCAAGCAACTTAATTAATCAAATCAAGGAAATAAGCTCTCGCATTCAAACCTCTTTCAATTAATCTTATTACAATCAAAATGATCTTTTCCTTAGATTTATATCTCTAATTCACCTAAGTCCCTAATTGAATTGTTCCAGCATTAGACTTCATTTCTCAACCCTTCATCTAAATACCTCAAACACATAATTGGTGGCCAATCAATTATATATTAACATTAATCCATTCAATTAAAGATAGAAGAAATAATTCAGTTACGAGCAATAACCATTTCATGCAATCATAGTAGATCCATACAAACCCTAAACTATATCAAAATTAGTTCATAATGATGCTATCAAACAAATTCATCTCATTAAAATTCAAAGAAATTAATTTAGACATTAGAGAATTCATAAATACAATTCCAATGAAACTTAAGAGATAGAGTTTGAGAACAAAACCAAATTACAAACTTCCTTTGGCTTCTGAAGAATCTCTTGCTCAGATTTTTGCTAAAAGAATAATGCAATGGCTAAAACTAATTTGATCTAGAGTGTTTGCATGAAAGTGAAATCAAAATTTAAAAGAAAAGTGAAGAATAGCTGAAAAGTCTTTGTTGGATGGCTGGAAGAGTGGATCCCTTTTTCTCTTGCCCTAATCTTCTTATTTATATAAAACCCTCGCTAAAAATCCGCGCTTTCTTTCTTTCTCTGGTCCCATGGAGTGACACGGCCAAGCTTGTGGCCGTGTCATGTGACACAGCCAGTGGCTTGGCCGTGTCACCTGGGTGTGTCAGCTTCTATTTCTTTCCTTTCTCTTCTTTGTTCTTTAGAGATGAGAGTGACATGGCTAAGCTCCTGGCCGTGTGATGTAACACGGCTAGTGGCTTGGCCGTGTCACCTGCCAATGTCACGTACTGATTCTCTTCTTTCTTGGCTTAAAATGGGACACGGCCAAGCTTGTGGCCATGTCATGTGACACGGCCAGTGGCTTGGCCGTGTCACCTGCCAGTGTCAGCTTCTGCCAAATTTTTCTTTCTTTCTTGGTCCCCTTGGTTTTTCCCTTTATATGAGACACGACTAGTGGCTTGGCCGTGTCTCTTGCCCATGTCATGATTTGCCAAAAACTTCCTTGAGGTGACACAGCCAAGCTTGATTTGGCTTGGCCATGTCTTGCTGCTTCATGCTCTTCTTTCTTTGTTTTGATCTTCCAAGGGAGTTTTTTGCACATTAACCTAAAACAAACACTTGAAACAAACTTTAAACAAGAATCAAATGAAACATTAACAAAAAACACATAAACATCACACTAAAAACTAGTACAAAAATGACATAAACACTGGGATAAATTAAAACAACCAAAATTGATGAAGTCACTAAATAAACAGATTAAAACTACCAAAATGCATGAAGCAAACAATAATCATCATAATAAATAAATTGCAATTTTATGACAAAAACTAATAAAATAACTACCCCACACTTATGAGTTACATTTTCCTCAATGGAAAAAAGGATAATAAAGAAAAAAAAGTTAAGGTACAACCTGTTTTCCATCGTTCCCTTGTGAGGCAAACGCTACCTTTTCACCCACAAACATCAATTGTTTAGGAAAAAATACAATATATATAAAATAACCAAAATATAAAGTGTTAACATTAAAAACAAAAACAAAAAATAACAACGAAAATATGCGATAACTAAACACAAGAAAGTAAAAATTTTCTCAAAAGATTAGAGCCGATTTGATCTATGGTGATGGAGGATGTGATGATGATGCAACTGAAGGATGGAGGCTCAGAATCTTAGCAAGGTTGCTATTGATTTGGTCCAACTATTGCAAGACCGCAGCATGGTTACGATCGACCTTGCTTTCCAGTGCTTCTATCCTATTAAGGATCTTCTAATTGTCCGGGACCGGAGCATCTTCATCCAAATCAAGAGAATCTGAGTCGGACTCCTCATGGACTGGTGTTCTCTTTTGTCGGTCCCCCGGTGCATCTGGCTCAACTAAAGCCATCACATAGGCCCCTCCTCTTTTTACAACCATATGCATCTTCTCAAGTGTGGCCAAGTCTAACGAATCATTACTCAAAATTATAGTCATACGGTAGTTACTCGGGTCAAAACCATCAAGAAGGTCTATCGCTAAAGTGGTAACCAATCCTCCAATACAAATGGCACCCTTCTTTTTATTTGCCACATTGTCAAAAACATCGGCCAACCAATAGCCGGCACTAATGGGTATGGCATTACAAGCACAGTCTAAGAAAAAGAGTTCGCTAATTTCCACAACACCTGTGCTTTCCTTCCGTGCAAAGAACCCACAAGACATAAAGCGATGTAAATATCTTAGAGCGGGATTACTCAATTTTGTTGCCTTGGCCGATTTGGCCACATATGTTCCCGAGCCCAGTGATCCCCATGCAAATTGCTGTTTAAAACCCTTAGGTACAAATTTTTTCCCTTGATGATGGAAACCAAAGATAGTATTCAATTGCTCAATACTAACTACACATGGTTTCCCAAGCAATTTAAAATTTAACCTAGTGTAAATTTTCTGTTCATCTCTTTCAACCTTAAGAGAGGTTAAAAATTCCATAGTAAGCTCTTGAAATTGCAAAGGTCGAAGGGAGACTAATTTCTCCCACCCAAGGTTTTGAACATAGCTATAAAAATTATACTTAATATGAAGAGCATTAAGGGATTCATCGCTTGCATACCTCGTTGGAAAGAAACCCCTAGCTAGAAGAGTCGCTCTCCTTGGAGATGAAGAAGATGAAGATGGAGCTGAAGTTGGAGGTTGCCTCCTCTTGTGGTGGGATGCCATCTTTGTTCTAGGCATATTGATAGTTTTGGAGAAAATTGAAGCTTTAACAGATTTAATTGGTTTTTGATGAGAAAAGAAGAAGATAGAATGGGTTTAATTTGGTTTTGGTGAAGCAAAATGGAGAATATAGTGGGATTTTGGAGCTTTTAGAAAATGAACATGGAGGTTTTGGAGAGAGAGAGCCGAGAGAGAGAGAGAGAGAAAGGAAAAAGGGAAACTAGGGATTTAAAATGAAAGAAAAGGGCTGAAATCGTGTTTTTAAGCTTGGAAATAAAGGTGACACGGCCAAGCTTGATTTAGCTTGGCCGTGTGTGAAACTTTTGGAGGGACACAGCCAGCGGCTTGGTCGTGTCCCTTGAACGTGTTTGCTACTGTGAAAGAAGAAATTGCAAGACAAAGAAAGGAACACGGGCATAGGCTTGGCTGTGTCTGTGTGACACGACCAAGAACACGGCCAAGCCTTTTGACCGTGTCTGAGCCTGTGTGTTTTGGGCTTGCTTGACACGGCCAGTGGCTTGGCCGTGTCAAGTGGCAGTGTCCTTCACTGCCATTTTGGCTTCTTTTTTTTATGTCACCAAATCTAAAAAAATGCAATCCTCTTCCTTGCTTAACCCTGAAACACATTAAAATAAAATAAAAACCGATCAAAGCACCCATTCCATTTATTTAAACCAAACATGAAATTAAAATTGCTAAATATGAAATTGTAACTATGAAAAGAAATGCAAACCGATGGGTTGCCTCCCATTTAGCGCTTCTTTAATGTCGTGTAGCTGGACATTACTGCAAGACTTAAGGATCGTAGATCAAAGTACTATCGACGATCCTTACTTCTTGGAATCCCTCATTATATGGTTTAACTCTCTGTCCATTTACTTTAAAAGTTTCATTCATTAGAGAGTTAAGCAATTCTATAGCACCGGAAGGATATACCTGAGTTATCTCGAAAGGACCACTCCATCGAGACTTGAGTTTTCCTGGAAACAGTCGGAGACGAGAATTAAAAAGCAAAACCTTCATACCTGGGCTCAATGTCTTTTGTACTAAAATTCTGTCATGAAGTGCTTTAGTGCGGTCCTTATAAATCCTCAAACTCTCATATGCCTCGTTCCTTTGTTCATCTAACTCCGAAATTTGTAGAAAATGTTCTCTCTTTGCCTTGTCCAAATCTAAATTCAGAGTCTTAATTGCCCAATACGCCCTGTGCTCTAACTCCACTGGTAAATGACAAGCCTTACCGAAAACCAATCGGTATGGACTCATACCCAAGGGAGTCTTGAAAGTAGTTTGATATGCCCACAATGCATCATTCAATCTACTTGCCCAATCCTTCCTTGGTGAGTTGACTGTTTTTTCCAGAATTCCTTTGATTTGCTTGTTGGATGTCTCAACTTGTCCTGAAGTCTGTGGATGGTATGGGGTCGCCACCTTGTGTTTCACACCTGACTTGTGCATTAATTTCTCAAAAAGTTTGTTACAGAAATGACCTCCCCCATCACTGACTATCACTCTTGGCGTGCCAAATCTGCTAAGAATGTATTCTTTCACAAATTTAACAACCACATTAGCATCATTAGTTCGAGTGGGGATTGTCTCCACCCATTTTGAAACATAATCAACAGCAACTAAAATGTACTCATAACCAAAAGATTTGGGAAAAGGACCCATAAAGTCTATTCCCCAAACATCAAACAGTTCAACCACAATATAAGATTGAAGGGGCATTTCATTCCTCCTTCCAATGTTACCTACTCTTTGACAGCAATCACAATGCTTACAATATTCTTGAGCATCTTTGAATAGAGTAGGCCAGTAAAATCCACTTTGAAGCACTTTTTCTGCTGTCTTTCTCCCTCCAAAATGACCACCACAGTGAAGGTCATGACCAAATTGAAGAACACTCAGTTGTTCTTCCTCAGATACACACCTGTGAACTATCTCATCTTTGCATATCAGGAATAGGTAAGGTTCATCCCAAAAATAGAATTTACTCATGTGCAAAAACCTTTTCTTTTCCTGAATTGACATGTCAGAACGCAAAATACCACAAGCAAGATAGTTAGCAATATCTGTAAACCAAGGTGAATTCATTACCGCAAATAACTGCTCATCAGGAAATGCTTCTAGATTTCTATGAATGCTATCAGATGCAAGATTTTCACCAAAGAAAGGTAATCTAGATAAATGATCAGCTACAACATTTTCACTTCCCTTAGTATCTTTAATTTGAAAATCAAATTCTTGCAATAATAACACCCATCTAATTAAACGAGGTTTAGCATGTTGTTTTGTCAAGAGATATTTTAGAGCTACATGATCTGAATGCACAATAATTTTAGACCCAATCAAATATGCTCTAAACTTATCTAAGGAAAAAACAACAGCTAGCATTTCTTTTTCAGTTGTTGTATAATTAACTTGTGCACTATTTAGGGTCAAGCTAGCATAATAGATCACTCTCAAAAATTTCTCAACCCTTTGCCCAAGGACAACTCCTACTACATGATTGGAGGCATCACACATAATTTCAAAAGGTAAAGACCAAACAGGAGCTACAATTACCGGTGCACTGGTCAATTTTTCTTTAAGGGAATTAAAGGCTTGCATGCATTGTGCAGTAAATTCAAATGGAACATCTTTTCCAAGCAAATGACACAATGGTTGGCTTATTTTAGAAAAATCTTTAATAAACCTCCGGTAAAAACCTGCATGCCCTAGAAAGTTTCTTATTCCCTTAACAGAGGTAGGTGGGGGTAACTTAGCAATCAACTCTACCTTAGCTTTATCCACCTCAATCCCTTTACTAGACACAACATGGCCTAATACAATGCCGTGAGTAACCATGAAATGACTCTTTTCCCAACTCAAAGTGAGGTTATATTCAATGCATCTCTCAAGCACAAGAACAAGTTTACTGAGGCAATTATCAAAAGAGTCACCAAAAATAGAAAATTTGTCCATAAATACCTCAATAAAATCATCTATCATGTCCGTGAAAACAGACATCATGCATCTCTGAAAATTTGCAGGCGCATTGTACAAGCCAAAGGGCATACGTCGAAATGCATAAGTCCCAAAAGGGCAAGTAAAAGTGGTCTTGGATTGATCCTCTGGTGATATCGGCACCTGATAATAACCTGAAAGTCCATCCAAAAAGCAATAATGTGAGTGTCCATAAAGTTTATCCAGCATCTGATCAATAAAAGGAAGAGGGAAATGATCTTTCTTTGTGGCATTGTTCAACTTCCTATAGTCGATACACATTCTCCACCAGTGGTAATCCTAGTAGGAACCAATTCATTCTTTTCATTTTTTACCACAGTGATTTCTGATTTCTTAGGCACTACATGTACTGGGCTAACCCACTCACTATTGGCTATTGGGTATATCACTCATTAGTCAAGCAATTTAAGCACTTCCTTCTTAACCACTTCACTCATGTTTGGGTTAAGGTGCCTTTGGGTCTCTCTCACGGGTTTAGCTCCCTCTTCTAAGATAATTCTATGCATGCACATTGAAGGGCTAATACCTTTGATATCACTCAATCCCCATCCTATTACTCTTTTCAATCTTTTTAATTCACTCACCAACCTCATCTCTTCCCTTTCACTAAGTTCGCTAGAAATTATCACATGTAAGGTGTTGTGATCTCCTAAAAACACATATTTTAGATTTTTAGGCAACTCTTTTAGCTCTAACTCAAGTGAAGGATTATTCTTTTCTTTTTGGATGGAGGGGAGCTCAAATGCTGGGTCCTCCTTAAGTTCCTCTATTTCAGCACTTTCTAATATCTCAAGGCAACTGGCTATTTCTGAGTCAAAAATATCCAAGCCACGATCTAAGGTCAGTGCCAGCTCTAATTTATCTGAAGAACCTATTTGCAAGAAAACATCTGAAACAACTGTGTCAATACAATCAATCAAAGAGCAATCCTCATATAATGCAGTTGTAAGAATGGTAGAAGTGTTAAAAATAGAAAATTCAACCATTTGTCCCAAGACAGTCATTGACAATTTACCATTTTAACATTAATCAAGGTGTTGGTCGTAGCCATAAAAGGCCTACCTAGTAGAATAGTGTGTACGGATGGTGTAGGGTTATTTCCTTCCATGTCAAGAACTATAAAATCTACAGGCACTATTAACCCACCAACCTTAGCTAACACATCTTCTATAACTCCTTTCGGGAATCTAAGAGATCTGTCAGCTAATTGCAAGACCATTTTGGTAGGTTTAAGTTCCCCAAGTTCTAATTCAAGATACACAGAATAAGGCATCAAATTAACACTAGCTCCTAAATCACACATGCCATCAGTCCCCTTTCCATTACCCATAGTAATTTTAATTATGAAACTGCCAGGATCCTTTAGCTTCGGAGGCAGTTTATGCTGCAGAATAGCACTAGCTACCTCTGATACTATCACCTTTTCATTTGGCTCATACCTCTTTTTCTTGGTGTTCAATTCCTTGAAGAATTTAGCGTAAGCTGGCATGTTCTTTATTGCTTCAAGTAAAGGTAAGTTAATACTTACCTTAGACAGCATGTTGAAGATGTCTGAAAATTGCTTATCTTGTCTATCATTCTTCAACCTGCTGGGGAATGGTATAGGTGGCCGGTAAGGATTACTTGCCTTGTGTAAATCTGCTGAAAGAGATTTCTCCATTGATTTTTCTCCAGCACCCTTGTCCTCTGGCTCTCCTTCCTTTTTGTTCTCTTGATCACCTGCATTCACAGAATTATTTTCAACATCATTATTTATTACCTTGCCACTTCTAAGAATAGTCACTACTTGTGCTTGCTCAGATTGACTCGAAAATTTTCCTTTTTGTTGAATCTGCATTTATTGTGCAAGTTGTCCCACTTGGGTCTCCACTTTCTTGAAAGATGCTTCCAATGAATCCAACCTTTTATTATTCATCTCTTGATTCTTGGTACTGGCTTGGATAAAAGCATGTAAACTATCCTTCAAACTCTCTCTCTTAGGCTGCCCTTGATTTGAAGATTGCCCCGGCTATTGATTTTGTCTCTGGAGCAAATGAAAAGGTTGTTGAGAATTATTTGTTGCCCAGGAAAAGTTTGGATGATTCTGCCAACCAGGATTGTAAGTGTTTGAGAAAGGATCATTCCGGGCCCTTGGTTGATACCCCCCCATAGCATTGACTTGCTCAGCCTTATTTCCATAAGACTCATATATAGAGGGGCATATATTTGCTCCATGCCCAAAAGTTCCACAAATTCCACACACTTCTTGAGTGGATGAAGAAGTATTGTTCTTCATGTTCAGCATATGCACTTGCCTTGTCAATTCAGCTATCCGATTGACCATCTCACTGTTGGCTTCCAATTGATTTACCCTTTTACTTCTTCCTCTTACACTTTTCTGTTGAGAATTAGCTCCCAGCATTTCAAAGATTTCATAAGTCTCATCTGCTGTCTTTTCTCCCATAGCTCCCCCAGCTGCATTATCAACAATATTCTGAAATTGATGGGTTAGACCATCATAGAAAAACTGATTCAGCAGTTGAAATGGGTAATAATGGTGTGGACACTGGATTAACAACATCTTAAACCTATCCCAAGCCTTATGAAATGGCTCTCCTTCAAATTGAGCAAATTTAACTATTTTTCCTCTTAATTCAGCTGTCTTCTGATGTGAGTAAAATTTGCCCATAAACTTATCATAAACTTGCTCCTAAGTTGTCAAAGAATTTTCAGGCAACATCATAAGCCAGCTCTTTGCCCTATCCTTTAATGTGTACGAAAAACACCCCATCCTCAACTGGTCTTCTATTAGTCCTCCCATTGGAAATGTGTTGAGGGTGGAGTAGAAATCCCGGATAAAATTCAAAGGATCTTCATTTGGAACTCCATAGAAAGATGGCAGCATGTTGTAATGGAAATTCTTCAACTCATAATTTCTTGCTGCATCTGCCAATCTTATACATGAGGTGGAGGTCCCTATGACAGGTCTGGCAAAATCCCTCATACTTCTTTGCCTTTTGTCTCCCATATTGGTAGATTGTGCAGTATCCGACTCAAAATCAGAAATTTCATCCTCTGTATCAAATCCGGTATACAATTCAAACTCTTCTCTGCTCCTTTTCACTCTCTGAATTTCTGGAATAATTGGGTAAAGCTCTCCTCCGAGTGATCTCCTGCCTTGCATAAATAAAATTTCTTAAAAAAAGGAATTATTAAAAGCAAAAGAAATATAAAATGTAAATAATGAAAAATAATTTAAAATATTTATGCCTAATAAACAATTACGCCAATTAGCTTCCCCGGCAGCGGCGCCAAAAACTTGTTGCGCTCTAATAAACACTACTAGAACTACACTCGCAAGTATACAAGGCTGCTGTAGTATTTTGGTGAACACCTCAAGGTCGTCTCACAAGGAAGCTAGATAAGCTAATTATTCATCAAATCGTAAATAACAAATTATCAATAAAATTAAATTGCTAAACAACTAATGAAAACAGAACGAGTTAAATTTAGAACAATGAAAGTAAACTGAACAGATATATTGATTCACTTAATAGAAAAGTCTAGGGTTTGCACTTCTCTACTAATTTATATGTATGAATGGTTATTTCTCTCAACTTGTTTAATTCCAAAGATCATATTTCAAGCAACTTAATTAATCAAATCAAGGAAATAAGCTCTCGCATTCAAATTTCTTTCAATTAATCTTATTACAATCAAAATGATCTTTTCCTTAGATTTATATATCTAATTCATCTAAGTCCCTAATTGAATTGTTCCAGCATTAGGCTTCATTTCTCAATCCTTCATCTAAATACCTCAAACACATAATTGTTGGCCAATCAATTATATATTAACATTAATCTATTCAATTAAAGATAGAAGAAATAATTCAGTTAAGAGCAATAACCATTTCATACAATCATAGTAGATCCATACAAACCCTAAACTAGATCAAAATTAGTTCATAATGATGCTATCAAAAAAATTCATCTCATTAAAATTCAAAGAAATTAATTTAGACATTAGAGAATTCATAAATACAATTCCAATGAAACTTAAGAGATAGAGTTTGAGAACAAAACCAAATTACAAACTTCCTTTGGCTTTTGAAGAATCTCTTGCTCAGATTTTTTCTAAAAGAATAATGCAATGGCTAAAACTAATTTGATCTAGAGTGTTTGCATGAAAGTGAAATCAAAATTCAAAAGAAAAGTGAAGAATAGCTGAAAAGTCTGTGTTGGACGGCTGGAAGAGTGGATCCCTTTTTCTCTTTACCTAATCTTCTTATTTATACAAAACCCTCGCTAAAAATCCGCGCTTTCTTTCTTTCTCTGGTCTCATGGAGTGACACGGCCAAGCTTGTGGCCGTGTCATGTGACACAGCCAGTGGCTTGGCCGTGTCACCTGGGTGTGTCAGCTTCTGTTTCTTTCCTTTCTCTTCTTTGTTCTTTAGAGATGAGAGTGACACGGCTAAGCTCCTGGATGTGTCATGTGACACGGCCAGTGGCTTGGCCGTGTCACCTGCCAGTGGCTTGGCTGTGTCACCTGCCAGTGTCACCTACTGATTTTCTTCTTTCTTTTCTCTTCTTTCTTGGCTTAATATGGGATACGGCCAAGCTTGTGGCCATGTCATGTGACATGGCCAGTGGCTTGGCCGTGTCACCTGCCAGTGTCAGCTTCTGCCAAATTTTCCTTTCTTTCTTGGTTCCCTTAGTTTTGCCCTTTAGATGAGACACGGCCAATGGCTTGGCAGTGTCTCTTGCCCGTGTCATGATCTGCCAAAAACTTCCTTGAGGTGACACGGCCAAGCTTGGTTTGGCTTGGCCATGTCTTGCTGCTTCATGCTCTTCTTTCTTTGTTTTGATCTTCCAAGGGAGTTTTTTGCAAATTAACCTAAAACAAACACTTGAAACAAACTTTAAACACGAATCAAATGAAACATTAACCAAAAACACATAAACATCACACGAAAAACTAGCACAAAAATGACATAAACACTGGGATAAATTAAAACAACCAAAATTGATGAAATCACTAAATAAACAGATTAAAACTACCGAAATGCATGAAGAAAACAATAATAATCATAATAAATAAATTACAATTTTATGACAAAAACTAATAAAACATTACACAACTCACAAAGTACAATCTTGAAATAGAAAAGCTATGTAGAAAGTAAAATAAGGAAAGAAGAGAGAGAATTGGAAAGGAATGTGAGGAAAGGAATATATGTGATACTTTAGAAGAAAGTGAAGAAGAAGAAGAAGAAGAAGAAGAAGCAAAAGAAGCAGCAGCAGCAGCAGCAGAAGAAGAAGAAGAAGCAAATGAAGTAGCAGCAGTAGCAGAAGAAGAAGAAGAAGAAGAAGAAGAAATAATAATGGGAGACAAAGCAGAATAAAGGACTCTCAAGGACTATGCCTTACGATCCACTCAAATAAGGTCAAGCATCACAAAGCCACAAGTTCAATCTAACAATTTTGATTTCAAGCCCGCACTTATCTTGATGATTCAACAATCCCTATTCCATGGCTTAAATCACAAAGATGCATATACTCACTTATCAAATTTTCTAGAGATATGTGATACCTTCAAGATTAATGGAGTTTCCAACAATGTTATCAGACTTAGATTATTCCCATTATCTTTAAAGGACAAAGCAAAAGATTGGTTGAACTCAAGAGCACCAAGCTTTATCACTACTTGTGATTAGTTGTTAGATACATTCTTAGCAAAGTACTTCCCACATGAGAAGACAACCAAGTTAAGAAACAATATCACTAGCTTTGCACAATATGCTGAAAGAAGGTTATACAAATCATGGGAGTGTCCTCACTATTGAGTCTCAGATTGGCTTCTAATCCAAGCCTTCTACAATGGATTAAGCCTAATTAGTAAAGGAATAGTAGATGCAGTAGCTGAAGGGACGATAATGAATAAAAATCCTATAGATGCTTGTGGTTTAATAGAGGAGATGGAGGTAAATAATTATCACTGGTCATATGAAAGAAGCAATCCTAAGAAGGTAGTAGGCTTGCATGAAGTTAAAAGTCCATCCTTACTCTCAACTAAGGTAGACACTATTGCTAATAAGCATGAACTCTTAGTGTATGTACCCTAGGCCATTTATTTGGATCTTTATGTTATACATTCATTATTAATAAATGAGGTTTTATTATCATTATTGTTTGTTTGCATGTTACGCAATTTCGATATTTGTCCCTGGTTTATTATTGTTATAGAGATAAAAAAAAATTCTTAACCAGTATGAACGTTGATTTGATAATCATCAGATGGTTATGTGTATAGTGATACAAATCAATTTCATAGATACTTGTTAGAGAACAATGTATTGGATAGACCCATCATGAGATTACTACATGGGTTAGTGTCATAAGTAAATCTCATGATAGTTATGTATTAATTCTTTGACTTGAGATTGTCATAGTTTCCAATATAAGGACTATTATATTTTGACATGATCAAACATTATCCGTAACTAGATAGTAATAAAGGTTATAATCATATATGATAGAAATTATGTAGAGGATAATGAACAATCAAGATAGAATTTGTCCCTCTCTTTGAGAGAGATATCTTTTGGGCCCCTCGATAAGTGAGACTGTGAAATGCATGGCCGTGCTCAAATGAATTGATAGTGTGATCAATTTCATTTTTTTATCAGTCTACTTGGAGATCGAGTAATCATAAGTTTGGACAATATAAGTATGACGTTGACCATGACTTATGTTCAAGCTAGATATCGTGTGACAAAGGGATTAATGCATGTACTATTATTAGGCAAATTGGACATTCCTTATATTAATTGGGTAGTTGTAACGCCTTGCTAGAGGCCAATTACGACTTATTGGTTTAATAGAGATTAAATTGACTGCCAATTAATATAGGCCTATCGGGTCACATACAAGAATGCGCTTTGGGCTGGATATAATATTAATAATATTAATATTAGATATTAATATTTATTATTATTATTATTTTTGTTTTTTTAGATAATATATTCAGAATCCTTATTAGATTTGGATTCTGAATTTGACTTACCTTATCCAAATTCGAATTGGATTCTGGAGTGATTATATTCACTCCAGACGTTAAGTCTTCTTAGAGGTAACATTAGAAAACGAAAGAGAACGAAAACAAAGGAACTCTAATACATTTTAGAGAAAACATTTTTCCAGCCTTCGCCGTTGCAGAGAGCTAGCACTCCAGATGGTAGCATTCGTGTGGATACACGATAGAGGGTGTTTCGCGATTGAGGCATCTCTTCCAAACTGTGATTTCGAATCATCAATAGGTTAGTTCTTTGAAAACTTTCATCGAATTAAACGAACAACATGGATCCTGGTGGGAAATCAAAGATAAAAAAAATTTCCGCTGCATGTTTTTTTTGGTTTGCAGTGATCTCCTTAATTTCCTAACAGTGGTATCAGAGACAGGTTATTGTTTTTGTTTAAGTCGAAAATGCCATGTTGATATGATTACATGAGATGTATTGATTTTGTATGGCATGTTAACTATAAAACCCTAATTCATTTTTCATATGATGAGAAAGGATTGTTTTTTTGGTTTCGTTTCTGTAAAACCCTAATTCATTTTTCATATGATGAGAAAGGATTGGTGTTTTTAATTTCGTTTTCATGAGATGATCACGTATATATGATTGGTTGATTAAAACGATTTTCATATGATGAAAACGATTAAGTTTATATGTGATATAAACATTTGGTAATGATTCTGTAATGGGTTGTACATATTCGAAATAAAATAGTAAGAAGGTTAATGAGATTAACGATTCTGTTTTAGGGTTTTGCCAAAGAAAAATGTTAATGAGATTAACATTTATGTTTGGCTTCGAGGGGCGCTGCTCCTTCGGAACCCCGCCTGCTGACCGGCCAGCCAGAGCCCCGCCTGCTAACCGGCTAGCGGGACAGCCGTATGTTTGTGCCCTATAGTTCGTTACCGCAACATTAAGAATGTCAATATATTTGTTTCTATTTAACATGTTGGTGATGAATATGTTATGTTTGTTTGATGTCTTGGCATGGTGCATAGCATGGCCTTATGACCTATGTGATTGGTTTATTCATATCTTAATTTTGGGTAGTCGTTTATTTTGTTGTAATTTATTTTACTAGTAGTTAGATTTTCTTTTATTTTAATATATGAAGATTCAAGCTACAATGTTTGTGATGGAGATTTATACCAAGGAGAAGATGGTTCCATGGTGATGGAAGCACAAGCTCAAGTTTTGAAGATATGTAATATTGCAAGTGTTGTAATAGATAGGTTTTTCACCTAGGGTTGCCTTTATGATCTTCATTTGGTCTCTTGAAGATCATATTTAGTTTGGCCATGCTATGTCACGTTTACATATTTTGTCATTTGGTATATGATGCTTATGTGATAAATTATATATATGCATATAGGATGCTAAAATATAATGATATGTAATGCAAGACATGATAATAATTTAGTTGAACCCTCATTAATAATTTAAGTCTAAATGCCATCCACGTTTTGAACACCTATCAAAACTAAGATTGTATTAAAGTAGGTATTGCCAAAGCAATATGCTTTAAACATTCCTAGCTAAGTAGGATGAGTAATAGTGCTACTCATATGTTTTAAAATTGGTTAGACTTAATTAGGCTATCAAAATGGTTTTGGGCCTAAGGCATTAGATGGAATTCAACATGCTATGACATATGATGTCAATATTCCATAATTACTAAGAGTTACATGAAATGTAATTGGTAAAGATGTTACCTACCTAAATAACTTGATTTTAAGCATCACGCCAAAGCTGAGTTTAAAATTAAGTGAAATACGGATCTTAGCCTACTAAAATATTTCTTTAGAGGGTTATATTTTTAGTAGGAGTTTAAATAATTTTAACCTCATTATTAATTAAAATTTGACTTTGCATATTTATTTTGTAGATGGCTGCTAATAATAATTCTACCTTATCACTGCGATCTATCCTTGAGAAGGAAAAACTGAAAGAATGTGGGACTAATTTTGTTGACTGGTTTAGGAACCTGAGAATTGTTCTCAAATAAGAGAAAAAGTCCTACGTGCTTGATGAAGCTGTCCCTGACCCACCTCCTGCTGACGCTTCTAATGCTGCTAAGAGTAAGCATAAGAAGCATGTGGATGATTCCAATGACATAGGATGTCTTATGTTGGCTACTATGTGTCCAGGACTTCAGAAGGATCTGGAACACTTAGAGGCTTATGAGATGAGTGTGCATCTCAAACAAGCTTTCCAACAACAGGCTAGGCAAGATAGGTTTGACACCGTTGTTGCATTATTTGACTGCAAAATGTCTGAAGGTGAATCTGTTAGTGCTCATGTTTTGAAGATGAAAGGCTATCTAGATCACCTTGCTAGACTTGGATATCCCCTGAGTTTAGAACTCTCCACGGATTTGATCCTACATTCATTGCCTAGCAGTTTCTCACAGTTTCTCATGAACTATAACATAAATGACATGGAGAAATCCATTCCTGAGCTACATGGTATGCTCAAAACTGCTGAGGAGAATATCAAAAAGCTTACCCAAATATTGAATGTCAATATTAAACAAATGAAAAAGAAAGCCAAAGATACTAATGGCAAGGGTAAGGCAAAAGGTGCTAAAGGGTCCAAGGGACAAGCTAAACCAAAACCTGAACCTAAGGCTAAAGTTCCTAAGGAAGGGACTTGTTTCCATTGCAACAAGCCTGGGCATTGGAAGAGAAATTGTCAACTCTATTTGGATGAGTTAAAGAAGTTGAAGGGTAGTGCGACTACATCTTTAGGTATTTATGTTATAGAAATTAATTTATCTATTCCTTCTTCCTGGGTATTAGATACCGGATGTGGATCTCATATTTGTACAAATATGCAGGGACTCAAAAGGAGTAGGATGCTGAAGAAGGGCGAAGTGGACCTACGTGTTGGCAATAGAGCAAGAGTTGCTGCTATAGCTATAGGAACTTATGAACTTGTTATGCCCAATGGGTTTTTGTTAATTTTGAACAATTGCTTTTATGTTCCTACTATGAGTAGGAATCTTATTTCAGTATCTGTTTTGGATGAAGAAGGTTATTCATTTTTTATTAAGAATAAGAAATATTCTATTTTTGATAAAAAAAAATGATTTGCTTTATGGTATTGCAAATTCTTATAATGGCCTTTATATCCTTAATCTTGATGATTCTAATGGTAATGATATCTATAACATAACTTCTAAGAGAACTAAGCCAAATGAGTTAAACCCTACTTATTTATGGCATTGTCGCCTTAGCCATATAAATGAGAAATGCATTTCTAAGCTCCATCAAGATGGATTATTAGATTCATTTGATTTTGAATCATTTGAAACATGTGAGTCTTGTTTGCTTGGTAAGATGACAAAGGATCCTTTTACTGGGCATAGCGAAAGGGCTAATGATTTATTGGGCTTGATACATACAGATGTATGTGGTCCTTTTAGCATTAGTGCCAGAGAAGGATTTCAATACTTCATTACTTTTACTGATGATTTCAGTAGTTATGGCTATGTCTACCTAATGAAACATAAGTATGAGTCTTTTGAAATGTTTAGAACTTTTCAAAATGAAGTACAAAATCAACTTGGTAAAACAATTAAACTACTTCGATCAGATTGAGGTGGTGAATATTTGAGCCAAGAGTTTGATGATCATCTAAGGGATTGTGGAATTGTTTCACAACTGACACCTCCAGGAACTACACAGTGGAATGGAGTTTCTGAAAGGAGAAATCGAACTCTATTAGATATGGTTTGATCAATGATGAGTCAAGCGGATCTTCCTTTATCTTTTTGGGGTTATGCCTTGGAGACAATTGCATTCATTCTGAACCGTGTACCATCTAAGGCGGTTGAAAAGATACCATATGAGATATGGACATGTAAGACACCTAGTTTGTCTTTTCTTAAGATTTGGGGTTGTGAAGCTTATGTGAAAAGACCAGTTTCAGATAAGTTAGCTCCAAAGTCTATCAAATGTAATTTTGTGGGGTATCCTAAGGAAACTAAAGGATACTATTTCTATACTCCTTCAGAGAACAAAGTGTTTGTTGCTCGAAATGGAATCTTTCTGGAAAAGGAATTTATTTCTAAGAGAACTAGTGGGAGTATAGTAGAACTTGAGGAAACTCAAGTACCACAAGAAATCATTGAGCCGTCTATAGAGTCTATTTCGTTATCACAAATAGTTGTGGTGTCTGAAGATGTAACACAAATCCCTCGCAGGTTTGATAGGACACGTCGTCAGCAAGAGAGATATGGATTTCTTGTGACTGATGATAGTGAAGTAATGCTCATAGATCAAGATGAGCCTACTACCTATCAAGAAGCTGTGTTAGGTCCAAATTCAGACAAATGGCTTAGAGCCATGAAATCTGAGATGCAATCTATGTTTGACAACCAAGTTTGGTCTTTAATTGATCCTCCAGAGGGTATTAAGACTATTGGTTGCAAATGGGTTTTCAAGAAGAAAACTGACATGGATGGGAATGTGCAGACCTATAAAGCAAGGCTTGTTGCAAAAAAGGTTTCAAGTAAACTCATGGTATAGACTATGATGAAACCCTTTCACCAGTTGCTATGCTTAAGTCTGTTAGAATTCTCATTGCCATTGCAGCATACTATGATTATGAGATATGGCAAATGGATGTCAAAACCGCTTTCCTTAATGGAAACTTGCTTGAGGATGTGTATATGACACAACCAGAGGGTTTTGTAAATCCTGAGAATTCTACAAAGGTTTGCAAGCTTCAAAGATCCATTTATGGATTGAAGCAAGCATCTCGAAGCTGGAATCTTCATTTTGATGAAACATTAGGAACTTTGGTTTCATCAAGAATGAAGATGAACCTTGTGTTTACAAGATGGTTAGTGGGAGTGCAGTAGTGTTTTTAGTCTTATATGTGGATGACATATTACTCATTGGGAATGATATCCCTACCTTGCAAAAGGTTAAGACTTGGTTAGGGAATTCTTTCTCAATGAAAGACTTAGGTGAGGCTGCCTATATCCTTGGTATAAAGATCTATAGAGATAGATCTAGAAGGATAATTGGCCTGAGTCAAAGTACATACATAGATAAAGTGTTGAAGAGGTTCAACATGCAAGATTCCAAAAAGGGATTCTTGCCTATGTCTCATGGCATTCATCTCAGCAAGAGTCAATGTCCTATGACATCTGATGAGAGAGATCGAATGAATAAGATTCCTTATGCTTCTGCTATAGGATCTATTATGTATGCCATGTTATGTACTAGACCAGATGTCTCATATCCATTAAGCGCAACTAGTAGATTTCAAGCTGATCCTGGTGAAGGTCACTGGACAGCTGTCAAGAATATTCTTAAGTACCTTCGAAGGACTAAAGATGTATTCTTGGTTTATGGAGGTTTGGAAGATGAGCTAGTTGTAAATGGTTACACAGATGCTAGTTTCCAAACTGACATAGATGATTTTAGATCGCAGTCAGGTTTTGTATTCACATTGAATGGTGGAGCTGTTAGTTGGAAGAGTTCAAAACAAAGCACTGTGGCTGATTCTACAATAGAGGTTGAGTATATAGCAGCATCAGATGCAGCTAAGGAAGCAGTCTGGTTGAAGAAATTCATCATTGAGCTAGGAGTGATACCTAGCATTGCAAATCCTGTGGACATTTATTGTGACAACAATGGTGCCATAGCACAGGCAAAAGAGCCTAGATCTCATCAAAGGTCTAAGCATATACTCAGGCATTTTCACCTCATTCGAGACATTATCGATAGAGGAGATATCAAGATATGCAAAATTGACACAAATGATAACATAGCAGATCCATTAACAAAGCCTCTCTCACGGGTCAAGCATGATCAGCACACTAGATCTATGGGTCTTAGAAATTTGTAGGCCTAGTCCAAGTGGGAGATTGTTAGTGTATGTGCCCTAGGCCATTTATTTGGATCTTTATGTTATACATTCATTATTAATAAATGAGGTTTTATTATCATTATTGTTTGTTTGCATGTTACACAATTTTGATATTTGTCCCTGGTTTATTATTGTTATAGAGATAAAAAAAATTCTTAACCAGTATGAACATTGATTTGATAATCATCAGATGGTTATGTGTATAGTGATACAAATCAATTTCATAGATACTTGTTAGAGAACAATGTATTGGATAGACCCATCATGAGATTACTACATGGGTTAGTGTCATAAGTAAATCTCATGATAGTTATGTATTAATTCTTTGACTTGAGATTGTCATAGTTTCTAATATAAGGACTATTAAATTTTGACATGATCAAACATTATCCGTAACTGGATAGTAATAAAGGTTATAATCATATATGATAGAAATTATGTAGAGGATAATGAACAATTAAGATAGAATTTGTCCCTCTCTTTGAGAGAGATATCTTTTGGGCCCCTCGATAAGTGAGACATTGAAATGCATGGCCGTGTTCAAATGAATTGATAGTATGATCAATTTCATTTGTTTTTTATCAGTCTACTTGGAGATCGAGTAATCATAAGTTTGGACAATATAAGTATGACGTTGACCATGACTTATGTTCAAGCTAGATATCGTGTGACAAAGGGATTAATGCATGTACTATTATTAGGCAAATTGGACATTCCTTATATTAGTTGGGTAGTTGTAACGCCTTGCTAGAGGCCAATTACGAATTATTGGTTTAATAGAGATTAAATTGACTGCCAATTAATATGGGCCTATCGGGTCACACAGAAGAATGCGCTTTGGGCTGGATATAATATTAATAATATTAATATTAGATATTAATATTTATTATTATTATTATTATTATTTTCATTATTTTTAGATAATATATTCAGAATCCTTATTAGATTTGGATTCTGAATTTGACTTACCTTATCCAATTTCGAATTGGATTCTGGAGTGATTATATTCACTCCAGACGTTAAGTCTTCTTAGAGGTAACATTAGAAAACGAAAGAGAACGAAAACAAAGGAACTCTAATACGTTTTAGAGAAAACATTTTTCCAGCCTTCGCCATTGCAGAGAGCTAGCACTCCAGACGGTAGCATTCGTGTGGATACGCGATAGAGGGTGTTTCGCGATCGAGACATCTCTTCCAAACTGTGATTTCGAATCATCAACAGGTTAGTTCTTTGAACACTTTCGTCGAATTAAACGAACAGCATGGATCCTGGTGGGAAATCAGAGATCAAAAAAAAATTCGCTACGTGTTTTTTTTGGTTTGCAGTGATCTCCTTAATTTCCTAACATGAACATGTTAATTTCACTTCTTCTTCTATTTGTGAAAGCTATAGAGGAAATCATCAAAGTGCAAGATGTCAAGGGCAAGAACAAATTCAGTTTATGGGCAACCAAATGAACCTCAGAATCTTCCTTATGGTAATACATATACTTCAAATGGGAGAAATCATCCAAATTTATCATGGAAAAATCAAAACAATCAAAGGATACCCTATTAAACCTCCTTTCCAAAGGAATCAAAACCAAGGCCAAGTACATCAACTTGAAAGAAAACTTTCTTATGAATTAGCTTTAGAAAAATTCATTGGGGGTAACTTTAGAAGGTTTAATAAGCTTGAGAGGCAATATGACAAATTAGAATCTAGAATCGAGCAAATTACAAGTCAAAATAGGAACTTGGAAATTCAAGCTGGTTAAATAGCAAGTTCTCTTAACATTAGCTCTCAAGAGGCACTTCCAAGCCAACCCAAAATCAATCTAAGAGAATATTGTGATAATGTTATCTTATGGAGTGGAAGGCAACTTGAAGATCCCCTACAAAAGAAGTCTCCAACTATAGATGTAACACCCTTATACCTAATATACATACACTACATACACCCAACATATATAATATACGAATATAGGATACAAGAATGTCACAACTCATTTTAATCAAACAAATCATCACTTATAAAATCTATATAAACTTAAAACATTTAACTGATATCATATAAATAATAGATGAAATATTACTTGCTATAACACATATATAATTTCATTACCGAAGGTTTATCCAAAATATTTTTGATAGTTTGCGGAATATACATATATATACATCAAAATTTAACATAATATACATGAAATCAATATGTATAAAAATATAAAATATATATAAATGCTGGCAGTTTGTCTCTGATCTTGATATCCAATAATTAACTCTGCCCTCAAGGTCTCAAGCCTAGACTCGACTCGGTCTAGCCGAACTCTCCAGCTCAACCGGATCTATCCTGTCACCTGTGCGATGAATCACAATCGCGCTAAGCCAAATGCTTAGTGATACAAACTTTGATAACAATATAGCTCAAATGCAATGCTAATGCACAACACATAAGAATATTATATCTAATAACATTATATCATTATATCTTAATATATTACTCAATTGCTCCACAATTCATAATTCATATAAAAGTAAACACAAGCATGGGCCCAAAAGAATCTAATATGCTATTCAAATTTCAGAGTTACTGTTTTTGTCCAAGATAGCAACATTTGTCCAGCCCTGAAGGCAAATCATAATCACAATGAGGATTACCTCAGATGTAACATCTCAACAAGGTTTCAAGGACTAGGCTCAACCCAGCTTTAAGGGATTGCTCAAGGACCAAGCCCAACCTAGCTTCAAGGGACTGTTACGTCTTAGGCATTCCGCTAAATACAAAACTCTAAAAATTGAATAACATATTAAGCACACAATTCTTTCATAATTTCATTTTCAAATCCTTTCTCATTTTCTCATGATCAAACTAGGCACAATGCCTCAAATATCTCACTTATATCAATATAGCCATTACCAACAACTTTACATACCATCTTTAATGTATACACAACAAATTGCATTACCCATACATTTTGAGTCATTATCATATCTTGCACAAATTTCACATTACATATAATGTAATTGTGACATTATACAAATCATATCATATTACTCATGCACCAACAATGTAGTAAGTAACTTAACACATTTTCCAACCAAATGTGTTAAGTTCCAATGTCATATACATGTAAGCAATTATTCAAAGTTTGTACTTACCTCTAAAAGCAACAAACACCACTTTCAACCTCCTCTTCTAAGATATCCCTCAATACTTGGACTGGGGTAACTCAAGTCTCTTCAAAGCCTAAACCAACTGTGATTATAAATAATCACTTAGTGATACACTTATAGGTATAAACAAAACCTCCCAACACAAGGATAAGATACACAAAGGAAAATAAGGAAAAGAACTATCTAGGGCAAACTTTACACATGACACGCTTAACAACACGGACGTGTCATTGACCATGCTCTAAGCTCTGTATTACAATAGATAAGACATGTCCAGAGACATGGGTGTGTCCCTTCCCATGCCAAAACTCCTACAACACAGTAGCTATGACACGCTCAGTGATATGGGCGTGTCACTGCACGTGTCAATACTATAACATTACAGAAGTTGTGACACGCTCAGTAACATGGGCGTGTCACTTCACGTGTCACCAACACTGAAAACATAACCATCAACACACCTAAAGACACGGCCGTGTCACCTGGAATGTCAGGCCAAAAATCCTGATATCAACACAAAATGGTCACATCCAAAATTATCTTTCATTACCCTTTTCAACTTTATTCAAACTCAACCAAATCCATCATTATACCATAAAATACTTGTGTAAATATCAAAACAACTCCTTTAAAAGCAAAAATACACAATTACAACCATGACTTCACAACTCAAAAGCAAAAATCCTTCAATTACTTGAGTGAGCAAGAAGCAAATTTCTCTTTTTCTTTGATGGAGATGGCTGGCTTCAATGAAGGAACAAGAAGATGAAAATAATCACCCACTCCTCTTTATCCAACTAATCTCTTTTTAACCACACAATTATCCAACTTTTACTCTCCACCAAGTAAAACATATTACTTAATTAATGCATAAAAAAATATCATCTTCCACTAACCACTTAATTAATATATTAATAATTAAAATAACTTTTGACCCATATTAAAAATATTGACTTGTATATAATATGTATATCTTCATATATATATCATATATACATTTTTTCCTTTTTCACTTAATTATATATATACTTTTAAATTATTTAATTAATTTTCAAAAATTAATATATATTTTTTTTATTTTTTTATTTTGGGATATTACAATATATAAATCTTCTTTTGAAATAAAAATTAAGGAAAGTGAAGCTGAAAAAGAAGAGGCACCTGTAAAACATGTTGCCAAGCCTTATGTGCCACCTATTCTTTTTCCTCAAACATTGATGAAATATAATTGGGACCAACAATATAAAAAGTTCCTAGAATTTCCAAGCAACTTCACATCAACATTCTTTTTAATGATCTTTTACAAATGCCATCAAATGTGAAGTTTTAAAAGTAACTGCTGTCCAAGAAGAGAAAGATGGAAGAAAATGGCATAGTTGCACTTATTAAGGAGTGCAGTGCTATAATTCAAAATATATTTCTTTCTAAACTTAAAGATCCAGGGAATTTTTCTATTCCCTGTAAAATTGGTGATTTTATTTTCCAAAATTCTTTATGTGACTTAGGTGCTAGTGTTAGTCTAATGCATCTATCTATTTAGAAGAAATTAGGATTCACATAGATAAAGCCCACCAATATGATGTTACAACTCGTGAATCGATCAGTTAAGCACTTTGATGGAGTTTCAGAGAATGCTTGTGAAAGGGGGCCAATTCTACATCCTAGATGTCTTTGTGATTTTGGATATGAATAAAGATATATAGATTCCACTGATCTTAGGAAGGCCATTTTTAGCTACTGCTGGAGCTGTAATAGATTTGAAAAGAGGCAAGCTAACTTTAGAAAAAGGGGTGAGAAGTAGAATTTAACATAACAAAACCCCTGAAGAACCCTACTTCTTAGACCAAGTGTCACCAAGTGGAATTAACTGATAAATTGATTCAAGAAAATTTCAATAAGAGAGATCCACTTGCGGGTTGCCCAATTCCAATCTCCAAATAAAAAGAAGGAAGCGATAAAGTAAAAAATTTTGCCTCGTCCTTGGACACTAACTCATAAACACAAATTGAAGGGAACAAAGAACATGGGAAAAATCATCTAAACCCAAACATAACAAGCAACATCTTAGGCAAGGAAGTGATTCATGACTTTCCATCTTGAGGAACATGGTAATAGTCAAGCTAAACACTATAAATTAGTGCTTATTAAAAGGCAATCCAAAGTTTTATCCTATTTTTATTTTTATTTTTATTTTTGGCTTTTGGCTTTTGGCTTTAGGTTTTTATTTTTGTTTTTGTTTTAGGTTAAACTTAGATTGATATGAACTCTTCGATAATTTTTTTTCTTACAAAATAAAAATCAAAACTCAAGAATATAGGCATGCATAACACCTCCACCATCCAATGCCTAAACAACGAAGAACAGTAATAAACTTCAAGTTTGAGGGAGTTTAGCCCAAAAATTTAGTAAATTTAGTAAAGTTTGAGGGAGTTGAAATTATTTCTTATGAATATTGGGATATTTTTATAGGATGCTTACTGAATCTTTATGGCATAGCAGTTGATTTTAAATTTTTATTGCTTGTAACCTTAGACTTGAATAGTTGATTTCATGATAGGCTAATATTTGTGTGTAATTCAATGGTGTTAGTTATATTGATTTATTTAAATTTATCTCTTAAAATTTTGAAATTTGACACAAAAATTTTGTAAAAGTGTTGTGCTTTATAGATTTTGACTTGAATGAGTTCTTAATTTTAGTTGAGAGTGGTCAATTGTGTATATTTACTTAGAGAGAGCTCCTACTCTTTTGTCATCTGTTTTAGATTATCTTATGCCTAAGCCTAAAGCATATTTAAGAAAACTTTTGTGGTGAGACTAAACTTGTTAAGTAAGGAAAAATTGATTTAGGCATTGTTTAATGAGCAAAACTCTTATATCCACCTTATTTAAACATTGTCACTAGTTGTCCTCTATGAGCCAAATTGAATATATTTTTAGCTTGTTGTTCTTTTATTAAAGTAGCCCTAATAACTAGCTATATGATTTTTTTTTTTGAAAATTTTCTTGCTTTAAGAATAAAGAAGCTCAAAATGAAGATAGAGAGAGTAATTTAAACACCAGTGTTGTAATGTTTGAAATTTTAAACAATAATTTTTTGGCAAACATTGATAATAAATTATGTATAATGATGAAAGTGACTTGGATATGTGAAATAAGTAGGGTAATAGGATGGTTTAAGTGTTAAAAGAGTTAAAATTTGAGTTAGGAATAAACGCAATTGGTATTTTCGAGAAAGAACCCCCAAGTGATAGAAATTTATGAAAATACCTAGTGATTTTAGAATTGAATTTTATTGAGTTTAGAATGTGAAATATAGATAATAGGGCTTCAAATTAACTAAAGAAATTATTTTTACGGTTTTACGAAACTGTAATTTAAAAGTGGGTGCACCATAGTTATAATGAGCACACCCTTACCCAATCAAACTCTACATATTATATATAGTGGACCTAGATCTTCTCTTATCTTCTTTTCTTCACAATCTCAAGCCACTTATCACTACCACCACCAAACTTCAATTTTCTTCTTCCTTCTTTCAACAATTCAAGCAAGAATCAAGAGAAGATTACATCTACTTGCTAATTTCTAAGAGAAATAGCTAGAGTATAGAAGATTTTCATCAATTACTCAAAGGGGGAAGTGGGACAAGAGAAATAGGGGAGTTCTTGAAAGAGGTATATGCTTGTGTATTAATAATTTGTAAATATTTGGTTTTCTTTGAATTTTAATACTTGGATAATTTAATTGAGCCATTTTAATTGAGTTATTTGCTAAATAATTGAATAAATGAGATGTTGTGAAAGATGTTGTTTGAAGAGCTTTTATATGAGGAGTTTGGTCTTGATTTCAATTTTGTAAGTATTAAGTGTATTGATATTGGCTTTTAGCTAAAAGTGATGGTTGTGGAGTTTTATTAACTAAGTTAATTGTTAAAGATTTGATTAATTGAGGGTATGAGTAAAGTTTTGGATATGAATCCTTTTTATATGAAAAATTTTGGTTTTTGGTTCAGTTTTAGTATATTTATTAAATGTGTTTATTGTTTTGGCTTAAAGTGTAAGATGAAACAACTTTAGCTCTCTAAAAGATTGATTTTAGAGTTTGGAGAATCTGAAAAAAAAAACATACGGACATGTGGATAATTCCACACGGCCGTGTGGATTTTCTAGCCTTTGTAATAACAATTCCAATAAGGTTTTAAGGTACATAGGTGTGTGGATAATTCCATAAGGCCATGTGTACTTTTCAGCTACTGTAATTTTACTTCTAGCAAGGTTTTGATATGTATGGGTGTATGAGTGTTCTTGGCACGCCTGTGTCTACTCTATAACCTTAGTTTCCTTCTCTCTCTTTTTTCACCCCCAAAACACTTCATTTCCTATCTTAATGTAATTTCCTTTTTCAACTAACATTTATGACATAAGTTTTTCTCAAAAGTATGCAAGATTATCAATTTGAAAAGTTAGATTTTTAGAAATGTCTATGCGTTAATTTGCAAAGAAACCTAAAAATCTTGAAAATATTAAATATGAATTATAGTATCATTTTATTAAAGTGATGTATAACTGAATGCTAAATTGGAAAAGAATAACTGATGAATTGCTCAAACCATACAGATATTAGACCTAGATTGGGATTGAATGGCTAGCCAGAGGATAGATATCCATAGTGATAGTAGGCACTCTATGCCATCAATGGACACATAGTGTCATCAGTGATAGTGGTCATATTTGCCAAAAGTAAAGACATTATATTAACATTGGGCCTTTAGCCATATCCTTGATATTTGGCATTAAATTATCAACAGTGACCCATCGTCTGAACCTAAGGTTTAAATTCAGTGTGTGCATGCAAATTAAGAAGATTTACATAAATGTGAACAATATGCTATGTGATTAATTTGTTAAAGTTATTGAACATTGAACTTTCTTATATTGTGTGTATTGAATATACAAATTTATCAAATTTTTATTAAAGTCCTAAAGTGATGATTTATTACTTTTATAAATGATAATTCAAAGTTATCTTTCTTAATTACTTTCTTACATATTATGAGTACACAAACACCGCTAAGCTTTGCTTAACATGTTAGATTTATTTTTTACTCGCAGATCAAACGAGACAAGTAGAGCCTACTGAGTGAGATATCAAAGATTCATATCAACTGCATCACTTAAAGGTCTTCTGAGAAGTATTTTTGTATTATGTAATTTGAATAGTTCACATAGCATAATTACTATATTTTGAATGACAGATGTATATATTTGTGGGGAGTGAGAAATGTATAGCTATATTTATAATTTAGGATAAATAGAGGACTTTTGTAAAATATACATATGTTTATATATATATATATATATTATATGCATATGTTATTTTAATATTGAAAATTTTGGTTAAATTTTTATTGTTAATGATAAATCTAAATGGCTTTTAAGATCAAATAAATGAGAAATGTTAGCATGAATTTTTCTTAGGAAGGCAGTAACAAAATTAAACACATGGGCGTATCAATCTCATTTGACGTGTGCGTGTGTTGGTTTTCTAAAAAAAATACTTTTTGAGTTGTTTAGAGTTAAGAGTTATGTAACATCTCTTTATTGTCAAGTGTATGAACTATTAGGGATGTTACAAGTGCCCTCATAAATTAAACCTCCTAAAAATTCAAGTTTGAAGGAAGAGTAAAAAAATACACAAAAACTAAAAATAAGCCCCCATAAATATAAGTATGTCAAAGTAAAGGAGAACAAGTCAAACCAATAAAAAGAAAGGATCAAGAAAGAAAACGCTCCAAGAATTAGAAGAAGAGCTATAATGAAGAAAATTTGTAGTTGGAGGATCTTCAAAAGATGACGAACTTGTATAAAACTTATTTAGCATCACTTTAGTCTCAACCCATTAAGACCCTATTACAAGCCTTAAAAAGACCTATTAATTTTTCTTGAGTTAGTGAGGTCTATTAGTGGAGAAAATTTAAATAAACATGCGTATGAGATAGGCGAGTTTACTTAAACTTTCTTAAAATCTTTAATGCAAGGGGTATGTGCCTATCTGAAGTGCAATAATTGGTTATGTTAGCTAAAATTTTGAATAAAAGATGGAAGAATGAAGTAAGTACAATTTAAAGCTTAATTTATTATCAAATTTTAAAATTTTGATTGTTTAAATTTTTTATATCAAAATCCTGAGAATATTAAACATGTATTGAGGCATGTTATAAAGGAGATTATTCTTGTTGATTGAGGACAAACAAAGTTTAGGAGAGTCTGATGAAGCTATAATTTGCATGTAATTTAATAATTATTCTAGTTATATTTTTATTGTTATCAATTGAATTTGATGAGTTTTTGATGCGAAAGCTAGAATAATTGTGATCCTGAAGTTTGACTTTAAAAATCTAAGTATGGAATGCAAATTAGTTGAAATTGTTTGAAATTGAAGAAAATATATATGCAAATCAAAAGGGAGGCTAAACGGGCTCAAAAACAAAAGAAAATAGCTCTACATGATCATGTAAATCACCATACATAGTTGTGCACTTGAAAAATATCATTGGAGACAAGAAAATAAAAAGTCTAGAGAGTTGATTTTGAGACCCATGGCCTTAGAAATAAAAACAAATATGTCTAAAAATTTAAGTGAAGAATCAAGCAAGGTCAGAAGCATTTTGAATAACACGGTTGTAGGATTCCAAAGCCATAACCATGGATTTAAATTCAACATTGTTTTAAGGGGAATTTCACTGAGTTCGAGCAATGTAATTATTCACGAGCATAGGGTTTCAAAGCAACAACCATTGGAAGCTTATAATGGCTGTAGACTTCAATTTTGTGCAAATTCTTATCCAATTTAGATTCCTAATTAAGAAAGAAGGATCAAAATCTGCTCTAGATACATTCCTAACCAGTTTAGAAGACTCCAAATATGTCTTTTTCTATGTTTTAATCATCCATAAGTCTTTACAAAGTTTTGAAGATTTTCTTGGGAGAAAGAGAAGGAGGCTGAGTCTTTGAAGAAGTTTAAGATTCAAGCAAGAATTCCATTCAATCCAAAGGAGATTTAGAGTTAGAATTACATTTCTTTTATTCTTAATGTCTTCTATGTTATATTTATTTATTTTATTTGTTATTTTTTAAATTATGTCCAACTAAAACTCTAATTAGGGTTAGACAATTCCACTAGGTATTTTATGGTGAACATCATGTTTATTTAATTCAATAATATTTTTCTTTGATTATTTTGTTATCTTTGCACTTAAAGCTAATAATTATTTGACTAATAATTGTTTGATTTGAGGTATTGTGCGATGGAGTGAGAGTGAAATTACAATATTAGTTCAAGAACATAATAAGTTTAAATAGTTTTTTCATAGAGATAAGAAAAACACTTAGGAAGTTAATTAAAGAACTTCACAAAACATAAAAAGTTAAATTAATTTTTAAGATCACAAAAGTAAACTTAGAAATTAATCTCAATATTAGTTTTAGATCTTGATAGAGACTAGAACTTAAATTAAGAAGATTCAACTAATTATCAAAAAATAAATATAATTAAATTACTACTTTAGGAAAACCATAAATAACCAATTGAAGAAGTCTAACCCTAAGCCTTAAATATAAGAGTTAAATTCAATTAGTTTTCAATTTAATTAAGTTAATGAGGTCAACTTTAAAACTTAATCTTTATTTTCAAATAATAAATTATTTAATTGTTTGGTACTTAGAATTAACTCTTCCTCATGAGATGATACTCTACTCACACATTTTACTACTTGTTTGGGATATTGTGTACTTGCAATAGAGTTAGGTTTAGCGCAACAGAGTCAAAGAAGGCTAGAGAAAAAATACACTCTAATTTAAAGTATTATCAATATATTCTCATAAAGATAGTCCATATCTAATTCTTTAAGGGTTGTGGATGTCAAGTCTTTGAAAAATAAACTTAACTTAGTGGTTTCTTCCCATACATTAACAATGAGTAATTCCTTAAAAGCAATTGGAATAAGTCTCTGCATGAATACGTGGCAATCATAGCTTTTCATTTCAAACAACCTATATTTCCTCATATCAACACATCAACCCATATTTGACACATACCCATTGAGAAACTTTAATTGTTTTACCCACTGGCATTTTTTATTTTGGTCTAATGTGCATCTTTCTTTGGAATACTTCCCTGTTCTTTTGATTTTGTTTCAACTCCCTTTGTCTATAAATATCTTCAAATCTTCCCTAGACTTGGCATTATCTTTTGTTTTTCCCAGAACATTCATGATTGTATTTAACATATTATCAAAAATATTTTTCTTAATGTGCATTACAACTAGATTATGTCTTATTAGATTTGAACTCCAATGAGGCAAATCCTAGAAAATATTTTTTTCACTCACTATTTCTACATCTTGGACCATTATTAATTTGGTGGGCATTAAGATTAGTTACCTTTCTTAGTCCCAACTCATTTAGTTGATCAAAGATTTGTTCCCCCATTTTGATCGGTGAAGTTTAAAAAGACTTAGTGATATGTTTTTTTTAAAACATTTTTTGTCCTATCTGAAAGGGTGATCAAGGCTAAGAAATTTTCTATGACTATCAAACAAGCAAGTTTTTCCTATACGAGGAAGTGTATATGCTTGATTGTACTCTATATAGTATGGACAAGCTAATTTCCCAGGTGTACTCCATCTAAACAACATGGCATAAATTGGAAAATCACTTATTATCCACATAAGTGCAGCTCTAATATTAACTTTTTGTTTTAATGAAATTTCATAAGTCTTTACACCCACTTCCCATAATGCTATCAACTCTGAGATTAAAGGTTGTAGATACATATTTATGTTGTGCTTTGGATTATTCAGTCTCGGAACAATTACAATTAAGAATAAAAATTGCTATTTCATACATATCCATGGTGGCAAATTATAAGGAGTGATTAAAATTGGCTAACACGAATATTGTTGTCTTGTTTGACCAAATGGTTGGAACCCATATGTACACAACCCAAGTCAAACATTTCTAACATCAGATACAAATTTTGAGTGTGTTTGATTAAAATGTTTTTAGGCAATTGAATCATATGGATGACAAATTGTTCCCTCTTGTTGATCAAGTTCATCAAGCCATCGTAATTAATTTTTCAAATATTTATCACAACACAATAAATATTTCACAAAATACAATAAATATTTCTCTAAAAATTAATAAAATATACATTTAAATTATTATTTTTCTAAATTATTATTACTCTACAAAAAATATAATTCTTCTAACAAAATTATGATTTTCTCAACAAATATTATTATTTCTCTAAATTATTATTAATAAAAATTAATAAAATTCACATTAGAATTATTATTTCCATACATTATTATTTCTGCAAATTATTAGTTCCCTGCAAAATTATTTATCTAAAAATTTATAAAATACACATTTAAATTATTGTTTCTATAAATTATTATTCTTACACAAGATTTTTTTTTTCAATACATAGTTCTATAACTCATAAATTATTTTTCCAAAAACAATTTAGACAAATAATAAAACAAAATAATATAATAACCTAACACATCAAACAATTCATAAAAATACATAAACTATATAAAGAAACAAATTAAAATAACACATAATGTAAAATCTAAACTTTTTAACAAAAAATTTACAAATACAAGCACTTCAAACTTCAACTAATCCATCAAAAACTCTCCTAAGGCAAAAATTAGAGAAAATTGCTAGAGAATGAGAGAATTTTTGTTTTCGCTGCTGGAAATCGAGAGAAACAAAAATAAAAGGAAGAAGAACATAAGAAGAAGAAAAGAGAAGGGTCAAGTTGCTTATGTCTGATGATTTACCGATAGACATTTAAAGCTGTCGGTAAATTTATCAACAAAAAAGTAAGTAGTTGGCAACTTTGGCACCTAAAAATCCCTTATAAATGAAAATTTTTCAACTAAATACAGAATCTATTGGTAAATTTTCCATTATAAACTAAAATTACTGACAAAATATGCAATCTCTCGGGACATATGGAATTAAAATGAAAATTTACTGACACCTAATGTTATCTGTCGGTAAATTTTCTTATGAAATGACCACACTTTTAGTTTAACCAAAGACATTATCGGCAGAAAATATAGTTGTCAGCAACTTCTGCATAATTCCCAACATATTACAATGTTCATTGGTAAATATTTACCAATTGTTTTATTAATCTCTCAATATGTTACTCAACAAAAGGTAGCAGTAAAATATTTGCAGCAACGTTACCAACCACTTATGTATTCGGTGGGTAAAGTTAGTCGGTATACACTGGCAACAAATTTTTTTTATATTTTTGATGAATTCATTTTTTGTCAGCAATCTGTTCCTAAAATTCTTATAATTGTCCTCTCGAGAAATTTGCTGGCAAGTAAGAAATTTTTGTATGTCGGTAATTTCTATCGGTAAAATGTGTGTTTCTTATAATAAAACAACCATATGATCTTAATAAATTATTTTCTCAAAAACCCAACTCAATCTCTATTCTCTCTCTTCTTTTCTTTTTTATCTTCTCTCTTTCTTTTTGCCGATACTCCCTTGATAAGTCTTTCAAATAAAGGATAATACCTTTTTAACTTTCCATATTTCTTTTTTCTTTATTTATTGTTAATGGGTCTCACCACTTGAGTGAGATACTGCCCCACATCTAAGAAGTTTTTTATCAACTGTCAACTAATATTTTTAAAATCTAAGTTTACATAAAGTTACCCATTAAAATTTTTCTTTATCATATATATATATATATATATATATATATATCTATATTTAAAATCCCAATTAAAGTTTATACTCTTTTTATTTCATGATGATAAGATTATTTTTCAATTTTGTAGGTTTCAAGTTATAAGCTTGCTTTTATTTTAGGAGGATAGCTTATATTTAATTAAATTAAAATACCTCTATTTTATTATATTCTCAATCTCTTTTCTTCCTAGCAATAAAAAGTTTACACTTTTGTTCAAGTTTAATACATCGGTTGCCCCATATACTTGGCCCATTTAGTCATTTTGCCCCCTATACTTAGACTATAATCATTTAGTCCCTTCTATTTGCTAATTTCTTAACAATTTAACCCTTAGTTCAATACTGCCAGATGTTAAGTAGGCATGGTTTTGTGATTTACAAATGTTGTGATATCACTGACATGTCATCAATCAATGTCAAAAAATAATAAATTTAAAATAATAAAAATTAATAAATTATATTTTTTAATAATAAAAAATTAAAATTAAAAAATTGAAAATAAAAAAAATTTAGAACCCATAGCAACCCTCACTATAAAAATCTAAGATTATATTCTATACCCATATGCCAAAATCCATTGCAATCGTCACTGTAAAAATCTCAAATTATATTTTATACCATTATGCAAAACCCATCGCAACCATCGTTGTTGGTGCACCCAAATTCAGTGGTGGAGTAGCAGAGAGAGAGAAAAGTAAAATCAATAGCAGAGAGAGAAGTTAAATCGGTAATTGGATTTTGATTTTTAATGTGTTGGACCATTAACTTGGAATTTTAATTTGAAAGGAATTGATGATGATAATTTGATTATTGAAAAATATAATTTTTTTCAGCTCGTCTTCTAGTTCTTGGCAGCTTGTTTAGAAGGTGATGATGCTGGGTTTATGGAGGCGATGATGCTGGGCAATGATGGTGGAGGCAATGATATTGGGTTTTTCACCACTATTTTCTTGGCTCACTAACGACAGTGGAGGCGATGATGATGCTAGGCGATGATGGTGAAGATAATGATGATGGGACTGGAGCAACATCGGTCGAGATGATGAAAGATGTTGGAGAAACGACATTTTTTTAAATTTAACTTTTAATTTTTAATATAGATAGAGAAATTTCAATTATAAATAATTTAATATATATTATAAATAATTTTTAATATTATTAATCGTGGTGAGCCTAAGGTTTCGTACCTTTTATTTGCAGATGATAGTTTTTTCTTCTTCCAGGCTAATGCTATAGAATGCAGGCAGATTAAAAATATTATATCTTATTATGAGGCCGCTTTAGGGCAAGCTGTTAATTTTCATAAATCTACTATTTTTTCAGTACTATTACTTCAGAAGGTATGAGAAGGGAGATTTGTTTAGTTTTGGGTGTAACTGCTTTATTAGTCAATTTAAAATACCTTGGCCTTCCTTCTCTGATTGGGAGAAATAAGAAACAAATTTTCTCTTATATAAAGGAGAAGGTTAGTAGGAGAATTCAGAATTGGCATAGTAAGTTTCTATCATCGGCTAGAAAGGAGATTTTGATCAAAATGGTAGCTCAATATGTTCCAACTTACTGTATGAGTTCTTTTATTTTACCTCTATCCCTCAATGATGAGATTCAAAAAATTATGAATAGTTTTTGGTGGGGATCGCGTGGTGTTAATGGAAGGTGGATTCAATTCATTGGCTTTCTTAGGAAAGATTATGTGCTTCTAAAAAAGAAAGGGGGCTTGGTTTTTGACATCTCAATTGCTTTAATCTAGCAATGTTGGCCAAACAAGGTTGGAGGCTCCTAACCCAACCTACTTCTCTTATGTCTTGGATCCTCAAATCTAAATACTACCCAACATGTGGCTTTCTTGAAGCTAAGATTGGTCATAATCCAAGCTTTGTATGGAGAAGTATTTTAAAGGCTCAACAATTGTTTAAAAAAGGTATGAGATGGAGAATATGTGCAACTTCTTCTTTGAATGTTTGGAAATCTCCATGGATCATTAATGTAACACCCCATACTCTATATAAGTACTATACATATACCTTGTATACATGCAGTACGTATATAAAGTATAAGAATGTCACTTTTCATTTAAGATTAAAAAACTTTACTCTA